>JAQPPZ010002642.1:3485000-4735000 GCA_028583015.1 Wollemia nobilis
CCTCTCAGTATAAGTTCATGTTCTTCAATTGGTATTAGAGCAGGTCACTCTAGAAAGAGCCTAACAGCTTGGAGAAGGATCTATCAGAGGAACATATAAATTCAGAAAGAAATGAAGAGGTTGAGTTCGATCTCAAAAGTGAATTCTTCTTGGCCTTGAGAAAGCTTGAGAAACTCAGGGAAGAGAATTCTGTTCTCAAGCATAAATGTCAGGAAGAAGAGATAGCAAGATCATAATTGTCTCAAAGTGTTATAGATTTCAAAATTCTAGCTGAAGAAGGGAAGAAGGTTGAACAGGTTCTAACAGAGGCTCTAAAAGGAAAGGAAGCTGATTGTGAGAAACTAGAAGAAGAAATTATGTCTCTTAGAGTAAAGTTGGAACATTTGACTCTCAGACAGAATACTCCATGTGAAAAGAAGGATGGTATCACCATTCATGAAACAGGGTCTTCGAGCAAGATCAATCTTCATCCTGAAGAACAGTGGATTCCAGTTGATCGCAAGAAGAACAGTCATCCAAGGCATCAAAACAGGTTACATAATACCTTCCATGGCTATTGTTTTTCCTGTAAGAAATTTGGTCACATAGCTATGCATTGCAATAAATCTCTAAATAGCCATAGTAAGGAAAATGTTAACTCATTTGCACCTCTTATGAACAAAAATATCATGTGTTACAAGTGCAAGAATTTTGGGCATATAGCAAGGATGTGCAGCTTGAATAGATTTAGCTTTGAGTTCACTAAAAAGAGGAATGAGATCAAATCTAAGTCAATGATAGTTCAAACTGCTTTTCATGCTCAAGACAAAGTAGAAAAATGGTATCTTGATAGTGGTTGTTCAAAACATATGACTGGTGAAAAAGAAAAGTTTTTGGTTTTCAAAGAAACAAACAGAGGAACAGTCAGTTTTGGAGATAACAAGTCCGCAAAAATCTATGGTAAAGGGACTCTTAGTTTGGATGGGAAATCCAAAACAGAGAATGTGCTCTATGTAGAAGGCCTAAGACATAATCTTCTTAGTGTGAGTCAACTTTGTGATCAAGGGCACATAGTATCTTTCTTTTCAGATAGATGTGAGATAAGTAAAGAAAAAAATGGAAAACTCATTGCTAGTGCTACAAGGACTCCAAACAATCTTTACATGCTAAGTGAGATAAAAAGGGAAAAGTGTTTTATAACTCAAGAAGATGAGAGTTGGTTATGGCATAAAATATTGGGACATTTGAGTTTTGATAATCTTGTCAATATTAGTAACAAGGAAGCAGTCAGAGACTTGCCTAAAATAAAAAGGCCCCATAACATCATTTGCGGTCCTTGTCAACATGGTAAACAGACCAGAACCAGTTTCAAATCAAAAGGGTATACTTCTTCCAAACCATTGGATCTTATTCATACTGATTTGTGTGGCCCCACCAGAACTCAGAGCATTCAGGGAGATAGCTACTTCATGTTGTTTATAGATGATTATTCTAGAATGACTTGGGTTACTTTTCTCAAAGAAAAATCTGAAGCTTTTGAAAAATTTAAAGCTTTTAAAGAAATGATTGAAAATGAGACTGGCAAGAGAATCAAATGCTTAAGATCAGATAGAGGAGGAGAGTTCACTTCAAATGAATTTGTGGAATACCGTGAGCAACACGAAATCAAAAGAGAATATTCAGCAACAAGAACTCCTCAACAAAATGGAGTAGTTGAAAGGAAAAATAGAACTCGTTGAAAATATGGCTAGAGCTATGTTAAATGAGTCAAAACTTTCAGATGGCTTTTGGAGAGAAGCAGTCAGTATAGCAGTTTACATCATCACCAGGGCTCAACTCAGAGTCAATCATCATAAAACTCCCTATGAGTTGTGGAAAGGAAGACCAGCTATAGTAAAACACTTCAAAGTGTTCGGGAGTAAGTGCTTCATCAGAAGGGAAGATCAAAATTTGGGAAAATTTGATCCTAGGTGTGATGAGGGAATTTTTCTTGGATATTCCAATAGAAGCAAGGCCTACAGATGTTTCAACAAAAGAACTCATACTATTGTAGAAAGCATAAATGTAACAGTAGATGAAAAGACAGGGATAAAAGAACCAGTCAAGGAACTAGGTGATGAAATCTGTCAAGAAGAATTCAGAGAGGCTTCAGATGAAGAAGAGGAAAGACAACAACTGCTTCCCAAAACTCCTTCACGGTATGTTCAGAAACATCATCCCAAAGACTTGATCATTGGTGATCCAAACAATAGGCAAACAAGAAGAAGAGTCATTCCTTCACATGATTCTACGAATGTTGCTTTATTGTCTCAGATTGAGCCAAAATATTTCAGTGAAGCATGTGCAGATAAATTTTGGATAAAAGCAATGGATGAAGAGCTAAATCAAATAGAGAAAAGTGAAACTTGGGATTTGGTTCCTAGACCTAAGGACAAGAATGTCATTGGCACAAAATGGATATTCAGAAATAAACTCAATGAGGACGGAAAGATTGTCAGAAACAAAGCTAGGTTAGTTTGTAAAGGTTATTCTCAAGTAGAAGGTGTTGATTTCGAGGAGACGTTTGCACCTGTTGCTCGTCTTGAAGCTATCAGAATGTTTTTGGCCCTTTCTAGTTTCAAATATTTCAAGGTATTTCAAATGGATGTAAAATCAGCCTTTCTAAATGGGGTGTTGAATGAAGAAGTCTACATAGAACAGACCAGAAGGAGTGTCTCTCTCGTAACAGCTAGACTATGTATGTAAACTAAAAAAGGCCTTGTACGGGTTAAAGCAAGCACCCAGGGCTTGGTACTCAAGACTTGACGGGTATCTTCATGAGCAAGGTTTCAGGAAAGGCGTGGCAGATAGCAACTTGTATATTAAGAATGAAGGTGATGATATGTTGATCATAGTTGTCTATGTTGATGATATTATTTTTGGGGGAAATAATACTCAGATGTGCAAAGTTTTTGCCAACACCATGTAGAAGGAATTCGAGATGTCTATGATTGGAGAGCTGTCATTCTTTTTAGGGCTTCAGATTGTGCAATCAAAAGATGGTATATTTCTCTCTCAAGAAAAGTATATCAAAGAAATGTTGAAGAAATTTGGGATGATGGACAGCAAACCCGTGTGTACTCCTATGATTACAGGGTGCAATCTGAGTAAAGATGATGAATCTCCAGCGGCAGATCAGAAGTTGTACAGATCTATGATTGGCAGTTTACTATACAGTATACAGCTACCAGACCGGATATCATGCAGGCCATTGGATTAGTTGCAAGATTTCAGGCAGCTCCAAAAGAATCTCATGTTATAGCAATCAAGAGGATATTCAGATATTTGAAGGGCACTATGGACTTTGGGCTTTGGTATCCCAAAGGTGATGATTTCACCCTCACAACATATACAGATGCAGATTGGGCAGGCAGTATTGATGATAGGAAAAGCACTAGTGGTGGAGCATTCTTTCTGGGAAAGAGTCTGGTTTCTTGGTTGAGTAAGAAACAACCTTCAGTTTCCTTATCTACAACAGAAGCTGAATACATAGCAGCAGTGTTTGGGTGCACACAGGTCTTATGGATGAAAACCACCTTGGAGGATTTCAAAGTCAAGCATGAACAACCCATCTCCATTCTCTCGTGATAATACAAGTGCCATAAGTATTTCTAAAAATCTGGTAATGCACTCAAGGACGAAGCACATTTCCATCAAATATCATTTTCTAAGGGAGAAAGTGCAAGAGAAGCAAGTCAAGCTAGAGTATGTGCCTACTAAAGAGAATATTGCAGATATCTTCACCAAACCTCTTCCAAGAGATACGTTTGAGTATCTAAGGGAGAAATTGGGAGTTGTACTCTCACCTCAAAATTAATCACCTCATCAGGAGGTGGGGGAGGGACCAAGCCAAGAGGCTCTTTCTTAGTCCCGAGTCCCAAAGGTGGCCCTTTGCCATTGATGACAAAGGGGGAGAGATATGAGTAAGGGGGAGAGCTTCATAGTGAAGAAGAGAGCTTCAAGTCAGGGGGAGCAAAAACTTCAAAGGAAGATTCTCAGTTGATGGATCAGTTGGTTTCAGTTTTGGCTCTTGACTAGTGTTTTCAGTTAAGGGTTGCCATCAATGACAAAGGGGGAGATTGTTGGCAATTTTGGGTACCTTGGGTACATTGCCTTTGCTCTAAGTGTAGATGTTGTCATTGATGTCAAGAAGATCTTGAAGCATTTTGGTTTGATGTCAAAGAATGTGTTTTGACGAAGGTTTCAGTTTGGACAGTGAGTTTCCAAATAGATCAGAGTAGCCCAGTTGCAAAAGATCAAGAAAAAGACAAGTAAGAAAAAGTATGCAGGCGGCTGGAAAAACTGTCACGATTTCATGACATGTTTTAGGAGAGAGAAAGCATTGGCAAAACTATCACGATTTCATGACATGTTTGAGGAGAGAGAAAGTTTGGGCAAAAGTGTCACGATTTCGCGACATGCTGGAAGTCAGAGACGAAGCTGGCAAAACTGTCGCGATTTCATGACATGTTGGCAGAGAAGGAGAGCTAGTTGGAAAGTGTCACGATTTCATGACATAATGCAGAAAAGAGAGTCCACAGTGTGAACTGTCATGATTTCATGACAAGATCAAAGAGAGAGAAAGTTATTCATTAAGAACTGTCATGATTTCGTGACATGATGCAGAGGTCAAGTTGAGGACTGTCACGATTTTGCAACATACTGAAAAGCTCAAAGTGAGAACTATCATGATTTCATGACATGCAGCAAAAGGGAAGAGTCTAAAAGGAGAAGCGTCACGATTTTGTGACAGGTTGCAAAGCATCACGATTTCGTGACAGGCTACAAAGAAGTTGTATGGATGCAAAAAGTGTCATGATTTCATGACAGGTTGAGATGGTAGCTTGCAGTTGGAGAAAGTGTCATGATTTCATGACAGAAATAGTTAGCAAGTCTTAAACAGAAGAAGCATCATGATTTCATGATGAATTGAAGAAGGAAGAGCTCGAAGGCGAAAGCGTCACGATTTCGTGACATGTTCCAGTTTCATGGGCATATGGCAGAAAAGAGCTTAAGGCAGCGAAAGCGTCATGATTTCATGACAGAGTTGCAGATGACGTCAGCAGAAGCAGATGTGTCATGATTTCATGACAAAAGCAGAGAAGAAGGCATTGTAGACTAAAGCATCATGATTTTGTGACAGAGTGAAGATGACGTCAGCAAAAATCATAAGTGTCATGATTTCGTGACAAAAGCTGAGAGGAAGGCCATGAAGACTAAAGTGTCATGATTTCACGATAGAAGTGAGATGACGTCAGCAAGAGGCAAAGGTGTCGCGATTTCGTGACAAAAGCACAAAGGAAGTCGACAAAGGCCAAGGTGTCACGATTTCGTGACAGCAGGCTATAGAAGGTGTACGGCTGTAAAAGTGTCATGATATCGCGACATGTTGTAGTTTCATGGCAGAAGCTACAGGTGAGTTCTAGAGGTGGTTGAAGGATAGAGTTAACTTTGAGCCGACAAAGTTAAATCTGGGCTGACGAAGATTAGGGTTTTGCAGCCGATGATCTTTAGGGTAACAACCGACTAAAGATTAAGTTTTTGATCATGAATTAATGCTATAAAAGGAGGACTATTTTTGAGTTTCAATGTATCGAATGTGAGTATCGAATTTGCGCAAGTGAATTTTGCTATGCGCAAGAGAGTGAGTCGAGTCGAGTCGATTTGTGCAAAGTGTGCGAGATGCAGCCATAACAATGCAATTAGCGCAGAAGTGGCGAGTTGATGCGCACTGTGAGAAGTTCGATCGTAGAGTGTTGTATGCTGTTGCATTTGCATAGAGGTGCAAAGGTCGATGTTCGATCGAGTGCAGCTGTAATTGCGCAATAAGAGCGAAGGACTGTGTCTTGTAGAATAGAGGAAGAGGACAATTTGTACCAGACCGAAGGACTGTGTTTTGGTGCAAATTCGAGGACCAGCTTTGAGGTGACAGAGTTGAGGACAGAGGTCTCCAGCCAGAGTAGGGAAGACAGGTGTCTTCTATGGATAGAGTTCCACTTGCTAAGGGCAGAAGAGGCAGAGGTCTTCTAGAGGATCACCAACCAGAGCAGAGTTAGGGGAAGGTATCTCCTTTGAGCAGAGGCTCATAAACATTGTAATTGGGAAGGTTTCCCAAAGAATTTGAAATAAACTTTTAGAGAAAAGTTTTGTGGACGTAGCCCAGCCTTTCTGGGTGAACCACGTTAAAATGAGTCTTCTATGTGTGATGCTTTCTATCTTGTTTAATATCATGTTGATGCCACTGCTATCTGAATTTAAAATTATTAAATGGTTAAGTCTTATACTGTTCACCCCCCCTCTCAGTATAAGTTCATGTTCTTCACAATATACAACCACAAATGAACCCAAATATGGTCTTAAAACATCATTCATAAGCCTCATGAAAGTGAATAGAGCATTGTACATTCCAAATGGTATAAAAAATCATTCATATATTCCTTTTATTGTTTTAAACGATGTATTCCAAGCATCTTCTTCTTCAATCCCTACTTGGTGGTGACTATATTTTAGATACAATCTAGAAAAGTAGTGTGTTTGATACAATTGATCCAATAATTCCTTAATTCATGGTAGTGTATATTTATTTTTGATAGTGATCTAAGTTAAGGCATGAAAATCAATACACATTCTCCACATTCTATCTTTCTTGGCTTTCAAAATAATCAAAGACACATAGAGTAATGCACTAACTAGCATATAACTCATTCTTGATAATAGAAGTCTCATACATAATTAATTTTGAAAGAGGTGATCTCATACTAATTAAATTTCATGTTGTATAGATGTATCCTTTGTTAGTGCATTCATATTAATTGGGCATTAAACATATTTCTAACAACCCCTTTTCACCAATTTGAACAATTTGCATGTTTGTACCTGAATTCAAGGAAAATGACACCATCAACTTTGTCATCTACAAACCTTAACCAAATCACCTCTAAATTTTGTAAAGTTGGTATTGTTGGAAATATCTCAATAAGATATTTCCAAAGAGTATAAAAATGACTATATTTGACTAATTGCTAACCCCTCCAACTAGACTTTAACAATAATGTCATTCTATAAAAGTATCGTATGGAATTTTTTATGGTGATTTTGTATAGTGCTTTTGTCATCTCGTTCACACTACAATGTTTTTGTGGTCCTATTGAACTTTTATAAATTTGTTGATAAAGCTTCAGTTTTGGTAGTGATTCTCCCTATCACCTCCAGTTCCACTAATTCCATATCCTATCAACCTAATTTCATGCATGATTAACGGGAATCTTACTTGTTAAACTACTAATAAAGGATCAACAAACCTCATGCAACTGCCAATTATGGTATTTAAATCCATGCAATATGAGTTAACACCTCAATAAATCCATGCAACTAGCCTAACTAGATACCTCACCTGCTTAAGATATATATGCCAAAATTATCTCACATGTTGCTTAATGGATCTTCCAAAGGAATGGAAATTCATAAAACCTCCCTTTGGTGAACAAAAAAGAAGATGCATTTTTTTTGCAAGTATATGTTGGTGAAATTGCTCTAGGATAAGAAATGTTGTAGGTATATACTAATGGAATTTTTTATGAACATAAGTTTCCAACCATATTGAGATAGAATTTTTTATTTACTCACAAGTAAAGTCTATATTCAAGGATTACTCAAGAATGTATTCAATGTAAATTGTAAGGTAGTACTTTACTAAGAGATAACATGGTTAGTGTCTATCTCTTGTATATAGGAGTGGACAAACTCCTCTAATACCTGTGGGTTTACATTCATACCTCTATAGTATAAGGACACCTCAAATGGACACCCTACATTTTGTACATTCTCCATGAATGTGGAAAGTTTTGACCACAATGTTTAAGGATTTTTCCTTCTCAGTCCCCAAGAATATAGGATCACCATTTTCATTTTTTACTAATTCCATCTAAGTTAGTCCCAACCCGATTCTATCTAGGTTGATGTTTAGGTGTATGCCTTAAATATTAGATATTGCATCACTATGATGGAGTATCTATCACTTATAGTGCTTTATTATCCTCATCTCCATGATGGGGTAACTAAGGCGGTTATCATTTCCTCAAGATAAACTTATATAGAAAACCTATTTTCTATCACCTAAATTACTTGTATAAGACTCTCCTAACCTCCGTGGTAGGAGATAAGATCTAACTAGACCTTCTAAAGATCACCTTATTTGGGCCCCACTTGAGTTTCGTACTCATAGTGTAACTTACACAAATATTATAGGCATTGCTTTTCTGCAACTACCTCGTGTATAGACGCTAACATGCTTTCCTTGAACATCTCTATAAAATACATAAATAGGGTGTTTATTCAAGTCCATTTACTTTAATAATTGAACATTTATATCTTCATCAAGAAGTCACTTAAATAATATGTAATCCCTATTTCCATTATCAATCCATAAAACATGATAATTTGCATAGCATCATAAATCATAGTACAAAGCTACATCATTCATATTTTGAGCATAACTAGAATTCCATAATTTACATATCTTATAGGGAGTAAAGCAATACATCCATTCCAGTTTACAAAATAATACGCATGCTAGAAATTTCTTTTACAAGAGTGTCTTTCATCATGAAAGCCTTAATACAACATATTTCAAAGGGAATGTTTAAATTGTATAATTCTTCACTGGTCCTTATTGCCTCTTCATCACTCGATTGATGGTGGTAAGGGATCAGGAAACCTCATGATATTCATGTATTTTTTTGTTAAATGCACTTTGTTATATAATCTATCATAAATAAATTCATGCAATTTAACATTTGAATGCATACATGCAACATACATTCATCAAAATGTAATAATACACTATACATTCATTTCATCAAAGGAATGAAACCCCATTATTTTCCAAGAAATAATTCCATATCCCTTATTTTATCATGTACCCTTTTTCCACAAAAATATATTCCTTTGATAGAAAAATTACAATTACAAATCCGTCTAGTCCAAGAAATAGAGAACCTTGTAATTCCCTCAATGAATAGATTCCCTATCCATTCTTTCTTTTTCATAACCTAGAAGATGATTTTACAATCAAATTCCAAAAATTCTAATTCAAGCAAACACTTCTAGTCTATTTTATACAAAAAAAATGAGGGAACCCCACATTTACCCTAAGAATGGATTCCCCACCCATTCTTTCCTAAACATAGCTAGAAGGTACTTTTTTAAACAAAATTCCCTTAATTTCCATTCACACAGAAATAGCATTTAAACAAATGGATCAAAAATTTTATCTTTTCATAAATTTTTTTAAAGAACACAATATTATACTGAGAGGGGGATGAACAGTATAAGATCAACTTTCACTTTTCTTTCGCAAATAATATTATCCAATATTATCAATGGTAATATCAATAGCAATAATTAAATCAATGCATAAATAATCACACACAAGAGAGATACCAACTTAACATGGTTCACCCAATGTGGGTTACTCCATGGAGAAAATATTTCTACTAAATTTTCTCAAAAAATCTCTTGGGAATCAATTACCTATTACAATATTTATGGACCTCTATCCAGATAAGACACAAATCCCATAGACTCTAATTTGTGGATCTCTCTCCATAGGAGAACTCTTTCCCCTTTTCTTTGGTTCATGGAACTTGATCCAGGATAACTCTATCTCCTCAATTGGCTTATGGATCTCTCTCCATAGAAGAACACTATCTTCCTAGCTGGTTCACAAATCACACTCCATAGGACAACTCTATCCCCTCTTCTCTGGTTCATGGATCTTTATCCATAGGAGAAAAATTTCCCCTCTAATCTAGTTGATAATATTCTAGAAGACTTATGTCCCCACTACTCTGGCTTATGGATCTCTCTCCACAGGATAACTCTTTCCCCTCTACTATGTCTTATGGATCTCTATCCACTTGAAATTTATTTCCTCTTTACTTTGTTACCTTCAAAGCTTGCTCTCAACTCTATCTCAATTCTGTATCAAACTCTGTCTCAAATCTACATCAAACTCTATCTCAAATCTACACCAAACTCTGTCTCCATTCTAGTATAGATCTAATCTAACTCTACTTATAAATTTATACCAAAATTTATTTCAAATCTATCCCCAAGCCTTAACACAAAGCTTGAACAAATTACCAATCAACTCTGCTCAGATCTGCCCCAAGCCTTAACATAAAGCTTGAACAAATCACCAATAAAATATTCTTAGATCTATCCCAAGCCTTAACACAAATCTTGAACAAATCACCAATCAACTCTGCTTAGATCTATCCCAAGACTTAACATAAATCTTGAACAAATCACCAATCAAATTTGCTCTTAATGTTGTTTCAAGTCCTCACAAGACATGCTCAAATCTATCTTCAAGTCTTCTAAATAACTTGCTCAATTATGCCTTCAATTCCTCTTAAGAACTTGCTCAATATGCGCCCAAGTCTTCTCCAAGAATTTCTCAAATTTACCTTCAAGTCCTCTCAAGAACTTGCTCAAATATGCTCTCAAGTCTTCACAAAGACTTGCTTAATTCTACCTTCAAGCACTCTCAAGAACTTGCTCAAATCTGCTCTCAGATCTTCACAAAGACTTTCATAGTTCTGCCTTCAAGTCTTTTCAAATATTTGCTCAATTCTGCCTTCAAGTATTTTCAAATACTTGCTCAACTATGCCTTCAAGTATTCTCAAAATACTTGCTAAAATCTATTCTAACAG
Source organism: Wollemia nobilis (assembly GCA_028583015.1). Classification (NCBI taxonomy): domain Eukaryota; kingdom Viridiplantae; phylum Streptophyta; class Pinopsida; order Araucariales; family Araucariaceae; genus Wollemia; species Wollemia nobilis. The sequence continues at coordinate 3,495,735 of JAQPPZ010002642.1, forward strand.
AATACTCAAAACATCTCTAACACATGCTCACAATAGTCCACAAAATATACTCAATCAATCTCAAATCTTGTACACAATTTCCATCAAATGCTTTGTCTAATCTTCAAAGTAATTCCTTTAACTTGAAGTAGGTTAGACACATTCTATCCAAAAAAAATTTAACCTCTGGAACATATAGAGAATAATATGCACTTGCAAATAGCTCAATATGTTCTACTCAATCATTAAGTCTATCACTTTCACAAATCTGATTTCTAAAGTTTGCACATTCACTTTTAATATCACTCAAAACCAATTCTCAAAAATTCACATATACATTCAACCAATGAAGCATAATTATCTCACAAATCCTAAACAAATCTTTTACCAACTTCTTTCAACAAAGAGTACAATGTAGATCTCAACACTTAACTCAAATATTTCCAACAATGCTTATCAAACAATCCTTTTCACTTCACCTTATATTTCAGAAATATTCATTCAACCAAACACCTTAAATAAGGGATGATATGCCCATACCTTTTTGCTTGCTCATATGGATATATGTCTTTAAACATTTGTCTCACATACAATGTCTTTTGCAACTATAAAATGGTTAGCACAACACTTTTTTATGAGTTAGCAATCCTTCAATATGTGTGCCCAATTAAATTCCAAACCACTCTCTTGGTTTCTCAAACTATAGCATCAAATTATATAATCAAACCTTTCACAAAGAAGCAATAATCCAAACAATTATAATACTTCATACAAATTTTAACTCCCTCTTAACTTCTAAACACATTCATAACAAAATCAACAAGGATTCTTATTACTCCAATATTTCACTTTCAAATTGACTCAATATATTTTCCTTCAAAATAAATGCATGAAATAACAATAAAAATAATTCCCTTATATCTCCCAAGGCCAACAATGCTCACAATAATCAATTAAACCACATGCGCCTACCCTCAACCTTAGAAAATACAAAATCAATTTGTGCTTACCAAAAATTTTGCCGCAAAGATTCAAACATAGTGCCTACCGCCTTCTAGTGCCTTAGCTTCCCTTGGACTATCACTATGCCAATCACCCACACAAGGGCCTAATGCCATGATGCCCTCTTTAACCACTACTCACCCTTCTTATCTACAAAAAAAAATATTTCCATTGAGTTTTGAATACATGACCTATCATCCACCAGTGCCTTAGCGCACTATGGGCTACCGCTAGACCAACCATACACACAAGGACCAATTACCATCATGCACTATTTAACCACTAGTCACCCTTCACATTAACAAAATAAAAAAACTACTGCCACTAGCAATTGAATGTGAGATATACCATCCACAATCATCTTAATGCTACCAAGTCTACCACTAGGTCAATCATGTGGTTGGTGTTGGGGGCATACAACCTTACCTCCTTATCCATCCATGTTTTCCTCTTTGCTTTTAAAATTAAAATCCTTCTTCCTCCTTGCTCACAAAATTCACATCAACAATTATATTCAATTATTCGTAATATGCATCAAGAGAATTGTCTTTTGGCATTCAAACTTTATCATATAAATATTAATTTTTCTCCATGCTTGAACATCGATAGAGTTTAATAAACTAAACTTTATTCTTCATGCAAAACCCACTTAGGGTTATAAAATATTATAATATAAATATTATAATTATTTTATAATTAACCTTAGGATTTCTCTTAACACCTTTAATATTATAATAATAAATATTATAATATTATTCCCTTTGGACCTAGGTATTTCCTTTCTTAACCTTAGGCTTTGTCTTAAAAAATTTAATATTATAATAATAAATATTATAATATTATTTCCTTTGGACCTAGGTATTTCCTTCCTTCGGGGTATTTAGACAATATTTTGACCAACCATGTGGATATTTATACCAAATATCTTGGGCTTAAAATATAAATATTTTAACCCTCTTTTTATCAATTCCCTTGCACTGGAATGAACTTTTGACATCAATGTCAACATAATTACTCAAAATTTCCAACAATCTCCTCCTTTGTCATTTATGACAACCCTTTTCTAAAACTTCCTTTTTCAAACCATTTGATTCAAAATATGCTCACTTAAGAAACAACTCCCCATGACTGAATGCTATTCCCATTAATCAAATATCTCCCCCTTTGACATCAATGGCAAAGGGAATCCTTTGGGACTAAATATAAGACTCTTAGCTCAGCCCCCTCCCCACCTCCTCTCCTTGAGGTGATTAATTTTGGGGCAGAAGTAAAACTACTCCCAACATACAATGTTCCTTTCCTTTGTCAACCTTCTTTCTCAACATGCCATTTTGATCCTCTTGAGTGTCCATGTTTCTGCTTGTCTCTGGAAATTCTATTCTACACCACTTGTCATTATTTCCAACATTATTACACTTGTAGCACTTAATTTTGTAGTTCATATAAGGTGAAAATGTCTTGAAGTTCCTCCTGGTGAAGCCATACTACTTTTTGTCATGAACCCTGCATTGAATTGCTTTATGCCCAAATTGATTACAAGAGTAGCAATACCCTTGAAATAGATGTACATATTTGAAGTTCCTCTTGGTAACACCATACTCCTTTCCATGTGTCCTGCAATGCATAGCCCTGTGACCAAATCTGTTACATGAAAAGTAGCATCCATATTCCTTTTGTTTTCTTCCTTGATGAAGCTTCTATTCACATAAGTCTCAATTTATTCTTCACTTTCTTCCTTTGAAACTTCTTCCTCTTGTGAACTTGAGCTTGATCCTTCTTCTTGTTTCCCTCGTCCTTCTTCAAAACCAAGTCATGTTTTGATAGAAGAAGGTCTTTGTGCATTGATAATATTATCCAAGGTCTTTGAACTTTTCCCATACCCGTGTAGCTTGTATTTAGACTCTTTTACTTACATCCTTAGTGAAGTTACCTCATGTTCTAATATTTCACATTCTAAGACTTTTACCTCTAATTTTTCTTTAAATATCCTTATCTTAGCTACTGAGTTTGTTAGATCTTATATAAGCTTTCCTTTTTCTTCATCACATTATTGAACTTGAGCCTTAAATTTTGAATTCTATTTTCTAACATTTTTCAATTCTTTTAGAGCAACAACAAGTTCTACTTCTAGATCTACTACCCCTTCCTCTCCATTTGCTGAATCATTTTCTACTTCCTAGTCTTCAAGAGCATCTTCATATTTTTTAGATTTATCTTCAACCTAAGTACTTCCTTCCTCTTCCATTGCCAAAAATATAATTTATTCTTCTTCACTATCTAAGGATTTTACATCACTATCACTTGAAGCCTTGCTTACCTTATCAACATAGAAACTCTTCTTGTGCATTTGAAATAATTTATTTTCATGCTTTTTTTGACCATATCTATTTTTATTTTCATACTTGGATTTTCTTGCTTCCTTTTTCTTTTGATTTTGTTTCTCTTCACTGATACTACTTCCATATTTTGGAAAATTAAATGCATAGTGAAAAAAATTATCACAATTGAAACATTTCACTATTTTCATACCTTTGTTCTTTCTTGAGTCCTTGTCTCTTTTGCAATAGTTAGCTTCTTCATCACTAGTTGATTCACAGCTTGATTTTGGGTTCTTATCCTTTGTCTTCTTTGATGCTTTGAAGGTTGCCTCTTTATTGGATTTAGGATCCTCTACTATTCTAATATCATAAGTTGTGATAATTCCATGTAACTCATCCATAGTCAACTGCTCAATATGTTTCACCTCTTCTATAGCTGAAACTTTCCTATCATACCTTGTAGGAAGTGACCTTAAAAATTTCTGAGCAAAATTGAATTCTTCAACTTTAAATCCAAGTCCACACATGGTATTAACAATATCATCCACACAAATTAATTATGTAGTAATGTATTTCTCTTCTTCCATATTCAAATCTTCAAATATTTTCTTGTGGTTTTGAATTTTTGCCATCTTGACCTTTTTATTTCCCTCATAGGCTTGCTTCAATTTTTCCCAAATATCTTTTGCTGATGTGCACTGCATAACTTTCACAAATTTTGCTTCACATAATCCACTTTATATTGTATGCATAGCCTTGACATTATTCACATGTATCTGCTTACCATACTTATTTGTGGGAGGAGTATCTATAGGTGTGAACCGATCCTCAACAGATTGCCATGTCTCATATCCTTGTAACATCAAGTAAGTCCTCATTCTTATGCTCCATAAAATATAATTTTTCCCATCGAACAATGGTACCTTGTTTTATGAAGATCCACTTTGAGATGCCATTTGTGTTCCTATAACCTCTTCCTTCAAGCTATTAAACTCTTTCAAAGGAACCTGCTCTAATACCAATTGAGTAACATAAGTTTATACTGAGAGGGGGGGTGAACAGTGATGAGCACTAGAAATTCTCATTTTATATACATTATTAATGGCTATTGTTATTGGTTTAATTAGTATTAGAGATTTATTTTTATATAAATTATGCATATAATTGATTAAAAATCTAGTATTATGTTTTACTGGTGTTTGTAGTAGAAACAATGTATAAATGCAGGTTTTGCTACTAATCTGGTATTTTCTAGTCTACTTCCCAGTTGGACCTAACATGTTTCTACTTCAATGAGTCTAAGATATATTGGAAAGGTATCTTACTCTTTAGGTAGGTGCCTTACTCTTCAGGTAGGCACATTACTCTTCAAGCATACACCTTACTCTTTAAGCATGCACCTTACTCAAGCAAGCATCTTACTCCCATACATTAGATACACCTTACTGGTAAATATCCCCATACATTGGAGGTTTCTTATTAGCGCCTTACTGGCACCTTACTCCCATACATTGGAGTAGTCTTACTAGCACCTTACTTCCATACATTGGATGTGCCTTACTAGTGCCTTATTCTCATACATTGGAGGTGCCTTACTGGCACCTTACTAGCACCTTACTCTCATATATTGTGCCTTACTCTAACCTAATAAATATGTTGGTGTCTTTATGAGGAAGTATGCACCTTACTGCCATACATTGGAGACGCTTAATATGACCAAGCCAACTTTGACCGATTGACCAAGGGGCTAAGGAGGTTGTTGCATGTGAAGACAAAGGGGATATATTTTAATTATGTAGTATTATTAAAATAGAATAAAATATATTTATTATTTTCTTATTGGGTGGTTAACTTTGTAAGGTGAGCATTATTTTCTCATTCTCATAAAATAAATCAGAACAATGATTTTCTAGCGATCGATATGGGTAACCAAACAAAGTGATGAACCAGGAAAATAACCCATTTCTCATTAGTGACTAAGATGGACAACCATGCAAACAAATTTATTATTACCAACCTGATTATAATATCAGATGTATTCTATTCTGATAAAATAGAACACGCCTGATTTATCCTATGAGGGGGTAAAATTAGTGCATGACTATTATTATTAGTGCATGACTATTATAATTGATTGGTTGTAATATTTACTGCATATCCACTATAACTGCAAGTCTAAAATAGGCTTACCTAAAATTGTAATAGAGGAAGGTTGTGCATTGTATAAATGCACAGGTCTTCCTTGTAAGAAAGGATGATTAAATTGTAATAGAGTAAGATTGTGCATTGTATAAATGCACATGTCTTCCCTGTAAGAAAGGATGATTAAGTTTACACAGAAAATATTTCTTTTTATTCTCTATCTAATTTGTTAAGAGTGCAAATACTCTTATTTGAGCAAGCTCTACGTAGCTAGTCGGGCGAACTATCTGTGGGAGCTTGGGCCCATGCCCTATATTAATCCTACCCTATTTTATTTTAGTTCTGTTATTTGCTTTCAATAGAGTAGATTTACTACTTTATTTAATTTCAGTTGTGTGTGTTTATTTTTCCTGTACATTTAATTTCCTACACTTTTATCTTCAACATTTTATTTCCAATATATTAATTTTCTGCACTTTGTTTTATTTAGTTTGGCTAAAATCAAAATGCATAAAAATTCCCAACAAACTAAATAGAAGGATTCATTCTCCTGCACTATAGACATATACTATGCATGAAACTCATAATTTTACGGACTTACCGGATTGATAATTTATGGAAGAGAAATGATTATTTTTCGAGACATAATTTTTGCTCACCATTTTGGTGTCATTGTCGGGGAGTGTCAAAACTATAGTGTTATGATTTACAAGTTAGATAAAAATCCCATTTAAGAATACCTATAAATATTCTACCTGAGAAGTGTGAGTCCACCAAGGGCCTTTTCACAAAGCAAAAATAGTTACTAGTACAATTAGAGCCAAATCCCATAGGCAATAGTTTAAATTTACCAGCTTCTTAGGTAAATACGAGAATGAACTTGATGTACCATATTAAGTGTAGAAGTAGAAATAAATTGTGTTGTTGAAAAAAATTAGAAAATTAGGCAATGAAGGATTTCCATCATATTCTGAATGGTTTCAAGAGATTAAAGAAATAACACAACCCAAGTCTGATGTAGTTGAAAATATTTAGGGATGTATTTTTATATAGAAACCATTGGGAAATTATACCTCTAAAAGCTTAGTTTTAATGATTGAAAAAAATTTACAGGCTTCACACTTTGCAACATATTGGTAAATTTTTAACGATGACATTAGCAGCCAGAAAAATGATAGAGCAAAATTTAAATAACATCTTGTTATGGATTATGCTCTTCACTTGCACTTAAGGCGACCTTGGTGAATAAAAAACTAGCATGTGTTTTTAAAATATTGTTATGCCATGTTTTCTCCAAATTTTTAGTCGTAGATAGTCATTTTCTAGCCTGCACATTTTACCATTAAGTTGAAAAAGTTTGGTTTTGAGGCCATGGGGTAAAATGCTCTTCTCATGCTATGACATATCAAACTAGTTGGTAACAAAATAGATGATTTTCAAAAGACTAGTTCAGATGTAGGCATGGGGGGGACCCCACCTTCATCATTACCACCAACAACACAATGAATGTTGTTTACAGTGATCATGAATATATATATATATATATATATATATATATATATATATATATATATATATATATATATATATATATATTCTACTAAAAAGGCTCCAAGTTAAAATGCAGATAAAAAATAGAGCTCTACTTGTTGGAGGAGAGTATCCTCTTTCCCTAGGACCGGCTTAGTCCAGAATGGAAATGACAAATCTCCAAACGATCGCTAAATAAAGTAGGGGAGGAGCCTGGAAGTAATCAGAAGATGAAAAAAATTAGTTAGAATTTTATTTTAATGCCTCTAGTTTAGATTTTTCTTTTATGTTTTGCAGGACAACATGAAGTGCAATGTAGATAAATAATGAGTTTTCTATGAATATTTCATGAATTGATATTCATACATGGAGTTTGTAATAGCACCATATGAACCATCTTGTGCACCTCAATTGTGTAGCATCCAATCCAAACAGATGAAAGCAAACAAAGTTTTTCCTTGGTAACATAAGCACCCTAAGGCAGGCTAAGTAACCCTGATCAAGAGAAAGGCTTTCAGCCCAAGGTGGTTGTGGAACCTGAGGGAAATTTTATAGCTGGTGCAGGACTGTTACAGCCTGAATTATAAATAGAGTCAAAGATGCTACACCAGGAGTGGAATAGAATTCCAAGACAATGTTTGAGAAATAATCGATGGGATACATTTACAATACCTCACATTTGTGAGACTAGATCATACATTGACATGGGGGAGACCCCATACCATACCAATAGTTTTGACAAATGTTCACACATTCATTAAAAATAACAAAAATAAAAAAAAATTCGGAAGTGCCTTACTCCCAACACCTTACTCCCATAGTAAGGCACCTTACTCCTAAAAAGAAAACTGGAGGCGTCTTACTGTCGATGCCTTACTCCCATAGTAAGGTGCCTTACTCTTGAAAAAAAAAATTATGTGAAATCCTCCTAATGGTTTGTAGTTTTTTCAAAAAAAAAAAAAAAAACCTGCATGGAACTTGTCTTGCATAGCATAATTTTTTTTGTTTTCTTTGTAGGTCATCGTGCGCTCTGAATGCAATATTAAGGTATCCTAAGAGCTAGGGCCTCAAGCATAGGCATGATTCTTGTTTTCCTACTTTCATGTGTTTTGCTTTATAGAAAATTATGAACTGCATGCAAGCTATAGACATCCTGAGAGCCAAGGCCTAACAAGCATGGATGTCATGATTCTTGTTTCCCTGCTTTCGTGTGTTTAGTTTCATATAACATAACCATGATCATGATCTGTAGGTATATACAACTTAAACTAGGCCTAATGGATGTGAAATATTGCACCCTACAATTAGGATTGCAACGAAGTGGAAAAGGCACTTACTTTCCACTAGGAAGAAAGTACCTACAATCAGCCCAGTACAGCTATGACTTCTTCCACCTGGAGAAAGGCACCAATAAGCGGTGTCACTATTGGTACCCATTTATTTGAAAAACAATTATGGAGAATCTGATGGTTGGGTGCTAAAAAGAAGTTGTAGCCCTTCCAAGAGAAGAGATTTGTAGATCCACTTTATACCCATTAGTGCTCAATATTCTTCTCCCTAGATTGGGGGTATTTTTTTTTCAATGTGGGACCTGATGTTTAGAGGGCTATAGACCTGTTGCATAGAGGTACCTATTATTGGTGACAAGGGAATCACAAATTAAAATGGGGGATAGTATGGATGAATCTTAATCTCTTGCAAATAAAAACATCTTCTGCTGAAAAGGATCCAAATTAAAATGCAAATCATAAGCAAAGATTTAATCCTTTCTATTTTTTAGAAGAGAGTATCCTCTTTCCCTGGGACCAGCTTGGTCAAAAAGAGAAATGAGAAATCTCCAATAAGTAGCTAGTAGGGGAGGATCCTGGAAGTAATTAGATGTCAAAAATCTACAAGAATACCACATGGTACTTGAGAATGATAAATCATATGAATGAAGCTCATAGTGGCTAGGAACAACAACACATAAATCTCAATGATGTGTCTCATGAAAATGTCACACCTAAACACCCAACAAATATCACAGATGATGATGGATAAAATTGTTTTTACCTCACTCCAGGAAATAAAATAGAGGATCGCAATGCTATTCCAATTATGCATGCAAAGGAAATAATTCAGAGTGGAAGATCATTTTATTTGGGCACATGCATGTCAGGATAGTATAAAGTTTAATCAATTGAAAAAAAGGTGACATGTTTAGGAGCACATGGTGAGAAAATAATGATGCACAAAGATTAATCCCTACAAATGCATTCAAAGAGAGATACGTCAAAGTAGGATTAAAATATTTTTATATGTGTCATTGATGATGAGCTGGGTATTTCAAAGTTTGGATTTGTTGGCTATTGGTTGTCATCAATCCTCTAATGGTGGTATATGGGATGAAAAATTTCTTATGTAGCCTCCACTTTTTAATCAACAATGCCAATATTATTGTTTTCTCTAGTAACATTTTATTTCTATTAAAATATGTGGGAAAATAAAATACAAAGTAGAGGTAAAATTTCACTATGGTGGAGGAGAACACCAACTTTGCAAAGAGATAGTGAGGATTTGAAATCATGGAGAAATTTGTTGTCACAATGTAAAGAGTTCATTATTTCCCACAAATAGTTGGGTGGAGAATATGTTCCAGTACACAACATGCCAAACTCTCAGGACGAATCAATGACGGTTCTCTAGCTTGACCACCTAATTTTAAAATCATGAACTTACATTGTTGTAGATGACTTTCTATTCTCTGATGCATATGATGAAAAAAATGATGATGAACCAAGATCTGTTCTAGGCATGCTCCCTTCCATGGTAGAACATATGAAAAAAAGAAGATAAAAATAAATAAATAAATAAATAAAATAAAATAAAATTCTCTATATGCACCAACAACACAACAATCTCATTTTCTAGTGCACCATGATTACAGGTAGCATGAAGACATTTCACACCATCAACATCATACATAGTAGGTTCTACAAAATTCACCCAGGTATGTACTAATTTTTTCGTTAATTATGTGCATAGTTATTTTAAAAATAATTTCTTTGCTAATATCAGTAGATGCCTCCATAAGTTCTCTATTAAAATATTCCATTAGATTTCAACCACATGACATGTCTCAAATATAAAAAAATTCATTACCCCATGAAAAGAAAAAATGATGGGGGGTGCCTTACTCTCGACGATGCCTTACTCCTGTGTAAAAATAGGTGTCTAACTCCCATATAAAGGTGCCCTACTCTGATAAATGTGCCTTACTTTGATAAATGTGCCTTACTCCTATGAAAAAAAAAATAACGGGGGGTTGTTGCCACGAGAATGTGACAATATTTAGGAGAGGGGGGTTGAACAGTGATGAGCACCATAAATGCTCATTTTATATACATTATTAAGGGGCATCACTATTGGTTTAATTAGCATTAGAGATGTATTTTTATATAACTTATGCATATAAATGATTGAATATCCAGTATTATGCTTGACTGGTGTTTTTATAAATGCAGGTTTTGCTACTAATATGGTGTTTTCCAATCTACTTCCCACTTATACATGGTATGCTTCTACTTCAATGAGTCTAAGGTATATTAGGAAGGCACCTTACTCTTCAAGCAGGTGCCTTACTTTTTAGGCAGGCACCTTACTCTTCAAGTAGGCACCTTACTCAAGTAGGCACCTTACTCAAGGAGGCACCTTACTCAAGTAGGTGCTTTACTCAAGAAAGCACCTTACTTTCATACATTACAGGCATATTACTGGCGCCTTACTCCCATACATTGGAGGTGCCTTACTGGATCCTTAATCCCATACATTGGAGGTGCCTTACTGGCACCGTACTTCCATACATTGGAGGTACCTTACTGGTGCCTTACTAGCGCCTTATTGGTGCCTTACTCCCATACATTGGAGGCACCTTAATGGTGCCTTACTAGTGCCTTACTCCCATACATTGGAGGTGCCTTACTCTGACCCAGTCAATAGGTAGGTGCCTTGATGAGGAAGTAGGCACCTTACTGCCATACATTGGAGACACTTAATATGACCAAGCCAACTTTGACTGATTGACCAAGGGGCTAAGGAGGTTGTTGCACGTGAAGACAAAGGGGAGATATTTTAATTATGCAATATTATTAAAATAGAATAAAATATCTTTATTATTTTTTTATTGGGCGGTTAAATTTGTAAGGTGAGCATTATTTTCTCATGCTCATAAATAAATCAAAACAACAATTTTTTGGCGATCGATATGGGTAACCAGACAAAGTGATGAACCAGGAAAATAACCCATTTCTATTAGCAAATAATATGGACAACCATGCAAAAAGATTTATTATTACCAACCTGATTATAATATCAGATGTATTATATTCTGATAAAATAAAACATGCCTGATTTATCCTATGAGGGGTAAGATTAGTGTCTGACTATTATTATTAGCGTATGACTGTTATAATTGATTGGTTGTAATGTTTACTACATATCCACTATAACTACAAGTCTCAAATAGGCTTACCTAAAATTGTAATAGAGGAAGGCTATCCATTGTATAAATGCACAGGTCTTCCCTGTAAGAAAGGATGATTAATTTTACATAGAAACTATTTCATTTCATTCTCTATCTAATTTGTTAAGAGTGCAAATACTCTTATTTGAGCAAGCTCTATGTAGCTAGCTGATCGGACTATCTATGGGAGCTTGGGCCCACTCCCTTAGTAGTCCTCCCCTATTTTATTTTAGTTTTATTATTTTATTTTAGTAGAGTAGATTTATTGCTTTATTTAATTTCAGTTGTGTGTGTTTATTTTTCCTGTACATTTAATTTCCCACACTTTTATTTTCGGTATTTTATTTCCAGTATTTTAATTTTTTGCATTTTGTTTTATTTAGTTTGGCTGAAATCAAAATGCATAAACAATCCCCATAAAACTAAATAAGGTACAGAAGGATTCATTCCCCTACACTGCAATAATATACTATGCATGACACTCATAAGTTTACAGACTTATTGGATTGATAATTTATGGAAGAGAAATGATTGTTTTTTGAGACATAATTTTTTCTCACAAAATAATATAAGATCAACTTTCAATTTTTCTTTCCCAAACAATATTATCTAATATTATCAATGGCAATATCAATAGTAGTAATCAAAGCAATGCACAAATCATCACACACAATAGAGACACCAATTTAATGTGGTTCACTCAATGTGGGCTACTCCATGGAGAAAATATTTCTACTAAATTTCCTCAACAAATATTTTGGGAATCAATTACTTATTACAATTTTTATGGATATATGTCCAAAGGAGACACCAATCCCTTAGACTCTAATTTGTGGATCTCTCTCTAGAGGAGAACACTTTCTACTTTTATATGGTTCATGGAACTTTATCCAAGATAACTCTATCTCCTCAATTGGTTTGTGGATCTCTCTCCTATAAGAACTCTATCTTCCTAGTTGGTTCATGGATCACACTCCATAAGAGAACTCTATCCCCTTTGCTCTAGTTCATGGATCTCTAACCACAGGAGAAATTTTTCCCCTCTGCTCTAGCTGATGATCTTCTAGAATAATTTTACCCCCAATAATTTGGATTGTGGATCTATCTCCACAAGGGAACTCTTTCCCCTATGCTCTGGATGATATATCTCTATCCACTGGACACTTCTATCTTCTTTACTTTGTCACCTCCAAAGCTTACTCTCAACTCTATCTCAATTTTGTACCAAACTCTATCTCAAATCTGCACCAATCTCTATCTCAATTCTAGTATATATCTACTCTAACTCTACTCATAAATCTGCATCAAACTCTATCTCAAATCTTTCCCCAAGCCTTAACACAAATCTTGAACAAATTACCAATCAACTCTTCTTAGATCTAGCCCAAGCCTTAACATAATTTTTAAACAAATCACCAATCAAATTTGCTTAGATCTGCGCCAAGACTTAACACAAAGCTTGAAAAAATCACCAATAAACTCTTCTTAGATCTATCCCAAGCCTTAACACAAATCTTGAAACAATCACCAATCAACTATGCTCTTAATGTTGTTTCAAGTGCTCACAAGACTTGCTCAAACTTACCTTCAAGTCCTCTTAAGAACTTGCTCAATTTTACCTTCAATTCCTCTCAAGAACTTGCTCAATCTACTATCAAGTGATCTCCAAGACTTGTTCAAATATGCCTTCAATTCCTCTCAAGAATTAGCTCAAATTTTCTCTCAAGTCTTCATAGAGACTTTCTCAATTCTGCCTTCAAGTCCTCTCAAGAACTTGCTCAATTCTGCTCTCAAGTATTCATAAAAACTTGCTCAATTCTCACTTCAATTCTTCGCAAAGACTTGCTCAATTCTGCCTTCAAGTCTTCTCAAAATACTTTCTCAAATTTTCTCTAACACAATACTCAAAACAACTCTAACACATGCTCACAACAGATCACAAGATATACTCAATCAATCTCAAATCTTGTACACAATTACTATCAAATGCTTTGTCTAATATTCAAAGTAATTCCTTTAACTTGAAGCAGTTTAAATACATTCTATCCAAAATTCATTTAACCTCTGGAATATATAGAGAATAATATGCACTTGCAAATAGCTCAAATATGTTCTACTCAATCATTAAGTCTATCATTTTCATAAATATGATTTCTAAATTTTGCACATTCACTTTCAATATCACTCAAAACCAATGCTTAAAACTTCACATATACATTCAACCAATAAAGCATAATTGTCTCACAAATACTAAACAAATGTTCTTCCAACTTCTTTCAATAAATAGGACAATGTAGATCTCAACAGTTAACTCAAATATTTCCAAAAATGCTTATCAAATAATCCTTTTCACTCCACCTTATATTTCAAAAATATTCATTCAACCAAACACCTTAAATAAGGGATGATATGCCCATACCTTTTTTCTTGTTCTTATGGAGATATATCTTCAAAAATTTGTCTCACACACAATATCTTTTACAACTATAAAATGGTTAGCACAACACTTCTTAATGAGTTAGCAATCCTTCAATATGTATGCCCAATTAAATTCCAAATCACTCTCTTGGTTTCTCAAACTATAACATAAAATCATATAATCAAACCCTTCACAAAGAAGCAATAATCTAAACAATTAAAATACTTTATACACCTTTTAACTCCCTCTTAAATTCTAAACACATTCATAACAAAATCAATAAGGATTCTTTTTTTTTTTTTTTTTAAAAGAGGGTAAAAATTTATTAACTCAGCAAAACATTCATGATACAAAGAAAAAGCAGAAGCTATTCAGACATATCAGCTCTCAATAAAGAAGAGAGAGATTGAGAGCAATCAGAAGAAAGTTGAGACCAATTTTGAACATCCCAACCATCTTGAAACTTAGAAGCCCATTTAGCTAACAAATCCGCTACCCTATTCCACTCCCGAGGAATATGCACAAAAGAAATGAATTCCAAGTGAGCAGAGATATTAAGAATTTTCCGAGCAACCCAACTCAACCGCCAACAACCATGAAGACTATCTCCATAATTTAACAAATTTATAACAATCTGAGAATCAGATTCACAAACAATCCGACGCCAACCCAAAGCATACCCTTGCTCCAAAGCATATAAAATTGCGAGTGCTTCCATGAAGTTATTAGAATGATGTCCCTTAAAGCAAGAGAAAAAAAATTGGATAGTACCACTACTATCCCGCCCCACACCACCAATACCAGCATTACCCGGATTACCCCGGGAAGATCCATCCGTATTAATTTTCAGCACTCCCGGAGGAGGCGGATTCCATTTGCCAGCCCTCCGCACCCGATTATTCTGACCCATCCGTCTTGCAAGAGACATTAGGACCAGGACCATTAACCATCAAGCCTAATCTTTCCATGATCTGACGTTCCGCATGGTCCACGGGAGAAATAATCTGACATTTTGCAGACACAGTTTCCTGGATCATTCGCAAAATCCTCTGCACCTGGGAAGTAGTTAACTCCTTACCTTGGAAAATCCGACGGTTCCGTTCAAGCCAAATCTGCCAAAAAATGCATGAAGGACCAATACTCCATCCAACTTGTAAAAAGAAAGCTGCCGCAGGAGGCCGCCCCATACTCCTCCAAAAATCAACTATTGATGAAGCATGCGAACAAGGGTGATTCCATACTCCCCACCAATAATGCCAGACTTGTCGAGCAAAGTCACATTGGAGAAGTAAATGCCCAATAGATTCTTCAGCCTTCCCACAGTTATAGCATAAAGAGGGGCCAGCAAACCCACGCTTTTGAAAATTATCCCAAGTGAGACAACGATTATGAGTAGCCTGCCACCCATAAAAACTACACTTCGGCCAAATAAACTTATTCCAAACTTGCTTCCACCATGGAACCTCCTCCTCACCAAACCGCTGCCGATCCAAAACACAATAACCAAGCAAGCAACCGAAAAAATCCCTCTATTATCTCTTCCCCATGCTAGCACATCATCCCTGTGTAGAGAAGAGCAGGGACGGCTAGCGAGAATACGGGCCAGCTCTCCGCCTCGCATCCATAGTGCCACCAAGTAGGCCATTCTCGAGGATCCTTCCACCGGAGACTAACCATCCGACCAAAGGACTTGAACAGCTTTGAAATCTGCCACCTTCAACCATCCAACATCCCAAAAGCATTGAGCAAGATCTTGAAGATGTGGAAACTCGCTAAGAAGAGGAGCAAAGCCATCCCAAGAATCCCCGCCAAAAAAGAGCCCGAGACCCAGGATAACAAATCCGGAATAACCCCCGCTTAACCAACTCTCGCTCCCTTTTTCAAAGTATTCCAAACAAATGATCCTCGACCAGTCAAGCTGTATCGAGGAATCTCTGAACCTTCCACTCCCCTAAGATACTTGTGGGAGATAATCTTGGCCCAAGTTTGCTTCTGATTACTACACCAACGCCAATACAGCTTAGCAGCCAAAGCAGTCCCAGAAAGAGAGCTTAGACGAAGACCCAACCCCCCAGCTTGCTTTGGTCGACAAATAGTCTCCCATTTAACAAGACTCCATTTTGAGGAACCAAGATTGCCAACCCATAGGAATTGTCTAGAAAGAGAATCCAGGTCATGAAGAAAACTTGCTGGAGCAATCTGAATAAGGCATCTATACACCGGTAAAGCCTGCACAACTGACTTCAAAAGTAATACCCGACCAACAAAAGTTAACCATCTATGAGTCCAATGACTAACTCGACTACGAAATTTGTCAAGTATGTTAGTCCAAACCGCCCTAGGTAGAGGACCAACAGAAATGGGAATCCCCAAGTATGTAAGAGGAAGAGTTCCAACCTCGAAACCCGAGAATCCGAACAATTCTAGCTTGAACCCCGGGATCTCGTATTGAAAAATAAAATAATAGACTTGTGCTCATTAATCTCCCGACTCAGAGACAACCAAATACAAGTCCAAAGCATGTCTAAAGTTGGTTGCTTCACAAATAGAGGCTACACCCAAGAGAGCAGTGTCATCAACAAACTGAAGATGGGAAATGGCTGGCCTACTATTCTCCCATTTCCATCCATGAATAAGACCCTGGTGAACCTGATCTTTAAGCCAGCGACCCAGACCTTCAGCCATAATTATAAACAAGTACGGAGATAAAGGATCCCCCCGCCGAAGACCCCGGGAAGCATGAAACAAAGGAGAGGGCTTTCCATTAATTAGGACAGAATATGAGGGAGTTGTAATACAACTCATAATCCACTCAATCCAAGAAGGATCAAATCCAAAGGCCAAGAGGATTTTGTGAAGAAAAGACCATTTCACCCCTGTCATAAGCTTTCGCCATATCCAACTTCATAAACATAAACTTATTCTTAGAAGTGCTCATAGAATGGATCGCCTCGGCAGCAATAGCCACTCCATCCAGAATCTGTCGACCAGCCACATAGCCACCCTGCTCATCAGAAACAACTCTATCCAGCCAAGGCTTGAGACGCTCCGCAATCAGCTTAGTAATAATTTTATACACCACATTGCAGAGAGCAATAGGCCGAAACTGATCAAAAGAGCTAGCACCCTCCTTTTTAGGAATTAGCATCAAAAAAGTGGAATTCAAAGCTTTCAACAACTGATGGTTGTGAAAGGACTCAAGAACAACCCTCAAAAGATCAGATTTAATAATTTCCCAAAAGTGTTGAAAGAACTCAACAGGGAAGCCGTCAGGCCCCTGAGCTTTCCCGACCTTCATAAGGAAAACTACCCTTTCTAGTTCATCAATGGAAATAGGTTGAAGAAGGCATGCATTGATCTCTTCTAAAATAACAGAAGGAATACAACGCAAAATAGTATGATCATCAACATGACCCCCACAAAAATCCTCATAATATAAGGAAGAAAAAATCGAACAGCTTCCCGAGAGATATCCTGAGAAGCGCACAACTGAATACCTTGAGAAGAAATAATCGAAGAAATACCATTACCGTGTCTTCGAGCCTTAACAGTGTTAAAGAAAAAAGTTGTATTTCGATCTCCTTCTTGTAACCATTCCACCCTGGCCTTTTGCTTCCAGAAAATCTCTTCCCGAAGCTCCCACTCTTGAAGTTCATGCAAAGCTTCAGACTCCTCCTTGCAAATTCTCGCTCTCGTTAACCCATGATCTCTCGATATGTCCGGTGATAACATCAAGCCTTCTTTGGGCCAAAGTTTTAGCCTGAAATAGATTCCCGAAACACTGCCTGTTCCACTTTTTGAGTTGATATTTCACAAATTGGAGTCTTTTAACAAAAGAGTACATAGCAGTACCGTGGGAAGGACAGCCCTGACTCCACCAGACTTTCATCAACTCGTACAAAGAGGGATCCCTAAGCCACATTAACTGGAATTTAAAACTTGGATGATGATCCATTTCTTGCCGAGAGATAACAAGTTTAATAGGCCAGTGGTCTGATCCCCTCCAGTCAAGAATCGTTGAGTTAGTAACCCAAGAATTGCTAATCCAAAATGAAGAAGTAAGAAACCCGTCCAACCTCTCAGAGATCGAGTTAGAACCACACCGCTTATTCGTCCAAGTGAACACACCATTCTTTGGCTTAATATCCACCAGATTAAGAAGCTGAATATTATCATTAAGGAGTCTAGAGGCAGGCCCCAAAGTACCCACACCACCCCTCTTCTCATCAATACTAGATACAACATTAAAATCTCCAACCATAATCCAAGGATAGAATGGAACCAAGGCTCGAACACTTTGAATATGATTCCACAGCAGCACCTTCCCAGAAAGATCCGAGGGGGCGTAAATGTTAGTGAACAAAACCACTTCTCCGGACTCATGGCAAGAAGCTATCATAGAAAGAGATGACTTATTCGATACCCACCAAAGAGGAGTAAGCTTCTACGGATTCCAAAGGCCGACAAGCCCCCAAAGACTACCCATAGCCCCAACACACCGACAAAGACCTCGAGGCCGTAGTTTAGAAGCAATACTAAATAGACCCTCCACCGATAATTTAGATTCTTGAAGAAAAACAACATCCGGCTTATGTGCCTGAACCAAATCCCGAATAGCTTTTTGACGAGGTAAGCTATTCAAACCTCTCACATTCCAAGAAAGAACAATCATTTAGAGAGAGAAGAAAAGTGAGACTCCAGGGGTTTAACCACCCCACTCTCAACCAATGTTTCTCCCTCCATATGCAGTTTATGTGCATCTTTCTTTCTACCCACCTTAATCAGCTTCGCAGGGCCTCTTTTTTAAAGTTCTGTTGGAGTAACCCTAGAGAAGGACTAGGCCAAGAACCCTTTCCTCTACTAGAAGTCAGCAAATCAGCCAAAAAAGGGTCATCCCCTTTCACACCGTCCCGTTGCCCCTCCGAAACAGGAACAATTGCCAAGGCTGTGTTCAAAGAAGAATCTGTCACTTCCTGTTGCCCATTAGGATTCAGCACCTCAGTTACATTTTGAGTATCCATATTCAAATTACCATTCATTCCTTCATCCGGAGATACCAACTCATCTAAGGCATCAAACTTATTATACAGGCCATCCATTTGTCTAGCAGTAAAGGTCCGCTTCAACCCTTTTCCCTTATTACGATTCTTAACTGGAATAAAGCCTTCTTTGTCTACCCCACTAACATCCATGGGAGCCCTCCCCTGTCCAGGTCCAGCCTCTTGTGTAACTGACTTCCCACCCTGAGATTGTAGATTTGGATTTTTAGAACCAAATGATTTATTTTCAGGCATTTTAGGGCATTTACGCTGAAGATGCCCGTACTCATGACACAACCGACAACGGAAAGGAATAGTTTCATAGTCTAATTGTTGAACCCAAGAAAAAGAGCCAACACATATTTGCATAGAATCAGGTAGAGGCTTAGATAAATCCAATTCCACACAAATACGGGCACATGAGACTACCTTTTTGTCTGAAGTTTGCTGAGACGGTCCCACCGGTTTGCCTAACATCAATGCAATCATGTGCAGAATATCCGTCCGCCAAAACTCCAAAGGTAGCCATGGAAGTCGAACCCACACTGGAACCCTAGAAGGAATCTCCTCAGTCGGATTAAAACCCATATGCCAGGGTTTAATAAACAGGCCAATCTGGTTGTAAAAGTATGGGCCCCCCTCAAAAGCCCTATTCCGGTCTGCCAAGCAGGAAAACACCACCAGAAAGAAATTATTAGCTCCCATCATGATCTCCATATCACCGACCGGGTTCCAAGTACTCCTGGCCCACTTTTCAAATGCCAAGAAAGGGATGCGAATACCCAAGAATTTGCATATTAAAGCATGATTTTGCATATATTCAACATCATCTGCAATTGACTCAGGCTGAATCACAAGAACAGGCCGCTCCCCAGCCCTTTCCAAGCATCCATTAACTCGCTTTGCACGAAACCCTCCTTCCAAAGAAGAATTACTTGGGCCTGAAGAATTACCCTCTGCATTATGCCAAACAGAAGAAAAGCCTGAGCCACGAAGGGCTTCCTTAAACGAGACATTATTCCGACATTGGGTTCCTCCAGGCAAAGCCATTCATGCTGTTCCAAAAATCTCAGAAATCCCCAAAAATCCAATCCGTCTCTTCAGAAATCCAATCCGTCTATAAATCAAAGGGGATGACCCTTATTTGGCTTCAGACTCAAAGATATTCTTCATTTTCCTTTCTATCAAAAAATTTCTCCATCTTCCTCCAATAAGGATTCTTATTACTCCAATAGTTCAATTTCAAATTGACTCAATATATTTTCCTTCAAAATAAATGCATGAAATAATAATAAAAATAATTCTCTTATATCTCCCAAGGCCAAAAACACTCACAATAATCAATTAAACCACATGCACCTACCCTCAACCTTAGCAAATACTAAAATCAATTTGCACTTACCAAAAACATTGCCACGAAGATTCGAACACAATGCCTACTGCCTACCAATATCTTAGTTTCCCTTGGGTCGTTGCTAGGCCAACCACCCACACAAGGGTCTAATGTCACGATGCCCTATTTAAACACTGATCACCCTTCTTATTCATAAAAAAAAATATTGCCATCGGGTTTCGAACGCAGGATCTACCATCCTCCAGCACCTTAGCATGCTATGGGCTACCTCTAGACCAACCATCCACACAAGGACAACTTACCACCATGCGCTATATGACCACTTCTCACCCTTCGTATTAACAAAAAATAAACTACTGCTGCTAGGAATTGAACATGAGATCTACCGTCCACTAGCGTCTTAATGCTGCCAGGTCTACCGCTAGGCCAACCACATGGTTGGTGTTAGGGGCATACAACCTTACCTCCTTATCCATCCATGTTTTCCTCTTTGCTTTTAAAATTAAAAGCCTTCTTCCTCCTTGCTCATGAAATTTGCATCAACAATTATATTCAATCATTCGCAACATGCATCGAGAGACTTGTCTTTTGGCCTTCAAAATTTATCATATAAATATCAATTTTCCTCCATGCTTGGACGTTGGCAGAGTTTAATGAACTAAATTTTATTCTTGGTGCCAAAACCACTTAGGGTTATAAAATATTATAATTATTTTATAATTAATCTTAGGATTTATCTTAACACCTTTAATATTATAATAATAAATATTATAATATTATTCCCTTTGGGCCTAGGTATTTCCTTTCTTAACCTTAGGCTTTATCTTAACAACTTTAATATTATAATAATAAATATTATAATATTATTTCCTTTGGGCCTAGGTATTTCCTTCCTTTGGGGTATTTAGACAATATTTTGACCAACCATGTGGAGATTTATACCAAATATCTTGGGCTTAAAATATAAATATTTTAACCCTCTTTTTATCAATTTCCTTGAACTGAGATGAACTGACTTTTGACATCAATGACAACATAATTACTCAAAATTTCCAATATTTTGTTCTATAAACCATCCAATTTTTCCACAATTGTTTTTCTAAATATAACATTCAAATTTTCCACAAAATATTCCTTTAACTAGCATTCATTTTTTCCATAAATAATTCCTTCAACTAGCATTCAATGTTTCCACAAAATTATCCTAGATAACACACCATTTCTCCATAAACTTTGTCTAAATTTTGCCTACAAATTTTCTACCAAATTACCCTATTTTCCACAAAATTGTGCTATAGTTAACCTACAATTTATCCACAAAATTATCCTATAGTTAACCTACAATTTATCCACACAATTATCCTAATAGGTGCACCTAGGCAATAATAAGTAACAACCAATTCTTGATGGTGATATTTAACTAAACACATCATGCAAAAAGCATGGATATGCCAATGAAATCGGGACTACAGGCATCATGCAAGACAATAGAGGGTTCAACAACTTATAGAAGGCTTAGCCAAGTGCCTAGGTTCTTGGCTATTAGCCTTTTGGTGCTAAACACCTTAAATACCATATTTATCCCACTACATCATGCGTGTGGGATAAACATTAGGATATTTTGTAAACACTTCCCCCACTAGAAATACATTTTGAACCCCAAACGGTCACGATGAAGAAGAATATGTCAAGCCATTAGAAATATCCACATGTCAACAACCTCAGGCATCTAAATCTTAATAGCCACCAAGTGGCTCAATTTCAACCATCATCCATGGCCGAAGGGCTATGGAATCTTGGCTTCCTTTAAGCCCTATACTAGCTCAAGCATGTGCCATGTGGGACAATGTTGATAGAAGGCCATGAAGGACTTCCACATGAGC
Organism: Wollemia nobilis; assembly: GCA_028583015.1. Classification (NCBI taxonomy): domain Eukaryota; kingdom Viridiplantae; phylum Streptophyta; class Pinopsida; order Araucariales; family Araucariaceae; genus Wollemia; species Wollemia nobilis. The sequence continues at coordinate 3,517,902 of JAQPPZ010002642.1, forward strand.
ATATTAGGAAATGAATAGAGTGCCATGGTGTCTTAGGGAATTACTACCGAGGTCATCAAACCTCATCGAATACACCACAAAGGAGCTAAAACTTAAACTATAATACATTGCATATTTTATTAAAATCCAAGGAAAGTATTTCATGCTTGGTTAATACATCTCATAGATTCTGAGTACATAATACATAATGGATGCATTTGAGTTGCAGATTTCAGTAGGGACATTGCTATAAAGGGATTAAAAGCAACCAAAAAATAATGTAATGCAATCTTAAACAAAATAATCACATCCATATGCAATGTGCAAGAAAATATTAATTCTTGACAATATTTGAATTGAAAAATAATGATTTCAAAACCTTAATAAAAGAACTTTAAGAAAATTAAAGATTATAAATTTTTAACATAGGGCTATAATCATCCCAAGCTATTGTTTATTCAAAACACTCAAAGGAGTTTCAATCTCCTGAAACATAAGGGAAGAAACTATGAAAATAAGAATAAATCAATTTCATCCCAAATGAATCATTATCAAGTAAAACATAAGAAAGGAGTCCTCCAACCTAATGCTCCAGTAAGGTAGGGCTCCTTAAGCTTTTCATTTAGTCTCTTGGTCTCCCCTTGTACTTGTCTAGCTCTAAAATAAGCCCCTCTAGGCTCTTTTAAAAGCATTTTTTCTCGATAAAGCAAGATTCCTTCAAATAAATAACTAATTTTCCCCATATAAGGAAGAGACAAGATAAATATTATAAAATCAAAAAGTAGAGATAAGGTGATCAATCCCTTTGTTTCTTTCCCCCTTCTCAATAACATGGATAAATTCAAAACTATTGAAGAAGAAAAAGGGGAATCTCTTTAAAAATGAATGACCATGAAGCAACCACAAAGAAGGATGAATAATCCTCTAATTTAATAAAAAATATTATATTATTAAATTATCTTAGTGCTCTTTTGGTCTAATCAAAACTAGATACATTTTTTGAAGATAAAAATCACCTAATTGCATTCCAAAACCTACCAAATCAATGAGGTAATATGTAATTAGATTAATTAAACCATATTTAATTGATAAATCATGGACATGAGTTTCATTTGAATATAGATGCAATGTTCTATGCTTTTATCTTACATGGAATGCTCAAAGAGGAAGTCTTTGATTATAATCAATTATGAATGAATGTTGTAGTCTTTTACATTGTTTAATGATGAATGGCTTATGATGCTATGGAAGTATGTGTAACCTTTACTTGTATAATTATTCTTTAAAAAAAAATATTCTCTTAGGTTGTGTTGGCATTTTTGTCACACTAAACAAATAAATTTTTAAATTCATCCAAGTATTAAATACATCCAGTGGTGAAAGGAAAATTCGATGAAATTATCTTTAGATATTTTTTGTAATAGATATTTTCTCAAGCTTTCCAACGATATATTACAATAAACAATTAGGTGAACGGATCAAAAGTTATGGCTCTGGGAAGCTTTACCATAGAAAATCAATTTCGGGGCAGAAAATCAATTTCGGAGAAGAAAATGCAATTTCAAAGTCAAACAGGTCAAAGGTTGATTCACCCCAAGTGAGGGGAAAAACTCCCTTTTGCCCCTCCTTGGGACGAACGTAGAAAGTTTTCGAAAATGGAAAGTCGCTAAAAATGGAAAGTTATCGAGAAAGGAAAGTCGGTGAAAATGGAAAGTTGCTGAAAATGGAAAGTAGCAAAAAAAGGAAAGTTGCCTAAATGGAAAGTCACAAAAAATGGAAATTTTCCGAAAAAGGAAAGTCACTGAAAATGGAAAGTCACCGAAAAATAAAAATTTCTGAAAATGGAAATTTGCCAAAAATAGAAACAGGAGGCTATGGTGATTTTTGTCCTTATTTCGGGTGAATGAAAGTTTTAGGTCGAGGAGCGCTGATCAAAGCTAAAGGTATTCAATAGAGCTTTTGCCTTAAGTAGGGGACGAACCTCCCATTCGCCCTTCCTTGGGACGAAGACAAATAAAAGGATTTTGAAGCTAAGGGGACGAACGTCAAGTAAGCGAAGATGGATGTCAAGGTCGAGCAATGTTTTAAATATTGTAAAAATGGAAGTGATCCCACCCTCAGGATAGGGCAAAATTCGTAGTCACTGTTTTGGAGGTGCAAGACTGACTGATGCAATGAAGATGAATTTTCTAGCATGGGATATAATGAAAACAGGTGTAAGATGTTTCGCTCAAATTTGTTCCATAAAGAAGTATTGCAGTGTTTTTAGGTGAAGCTATTTTCAAGCATCAACAAAGGCTTTTTGAAAGTGCCTAGTCTTGAGAATGGTGAGAATTTAATGATTGGGGTGAATGCTATTTCAAATGAAAGGCACCTCATGGCATTCAAAGGCAAGAATGGTCAACAACATTTTCACCCCAGGAGAGGGGTAAAACTCCTTGTCGCCCCTCCTTGGGGAAAAATTCCATATTTTATGAAATCTCCCATGAGGCAAATTTTAAATTGAGATGTGGGGCCCTCCTTTGTCGCCCTGGTCATTTTAGCTGTAGTATGGCAAAAAAAAATGAAGAAGATAGGCGCAATCAAAGTCAAGGGCACCCATGTTGGTAGGTGCCAAGTGATTTCGTATCTCCACTGGGAAAAACAAGATTTTTAAATTATATTTGGGCAAAAAACAAGTTATGATGTGCACTACCTCAAAGCAAAATTATTTAAAGATGAAATCACCTCCAGATAGGGGTGAAAGTTCCTATCACCTTCAAGAAGGGCGACATTAATAAAAATGTTGAAGGCTTCTCATGAAGCGAAATCACCCAAACAAGATGAGCAAACTTGTGTCATCGCCTCTCAGTGCTCTAAAAAGGGTTTTTCACCCCCTTCTTGGGTGAAACTCATTTACTCCTAGAGGTACCACTTTCCAAGATGTTGTTGTGGCTGATTTTTCTCGAGAAAGATCAAGGGGTAATGTAATTTAATCTTTGCAGATATACAAGCTACATTTCTAGGATTTCTACCTCAAAGGTGTAAGATTAAATTTCATTTGACTTCATTTCCAACGCACTGCCATCCAATTGTGCTAGTTTTTAAAAATAGCATTAATAAAGGGTGGATTATCTCAGCAAAATTTGATTTCCAATGCATAATGGTGAAGCAAGTTTAAAGGTCAAGCTCCTTATTTTTAGATGATTTTGTTGCTTTCCAATCCACCGATGCTTGAAGGTGTCTTCTGACATTTAATCCTATGAATTTCCCATGAGATTATCTTGCCAAAGCAAGATTGCTGCCTCCATGAATAATGTGTTTACTGAGGACATCACTGATGTCGAGGAGGAAATTATGCATGCTAGTTTTTGATCTATCGATATTTTGTTTTAGATGTATTAAATGACAGAGGCGCAATCCCTCTATAAATACTAATCAATTTTCATTTTAAAAAGAAGGTTGGACATTCTGCAAGAAAACTTCTTACGTTCTCTGCATTAATAAAAGACACAAGGCTTTTAAATTTGTAAGTGACCTTGCGTGTAATTTACTTCTATATTCATGCACTTCTATTTTACATTCATGCTCCTTATTTTTCATTAAATTTAAATTTAAATATTGCTAATGAGAGAGTGAGTGCTGGAGTGTTACTTTGGAGGTTGTTATTGTAAGTTTATAAGTAAATTTTGCTACTTCTATTTTTGTTATATGCTATTTCATGCTTGGGTGAATTTCTTGCTGCTATTCTACCCCAAATCCTACACTCTAGCTTGTGGCCATATTTTCCTTTCTTTCTATTATTTCCAATTTATTTCCTGCAACTCTAGTCTTAAACTAGTGGAGTTAGTTTGGGAGCCAGCCCTCTCTGGAGATTGGTATAGGGGACATTTCTTTCCTCCGAACTTTCAATGTTAGACGTATCTAGGGTTCACAAATGAAGTTTTGTTGATTAGGTAGATATTTGACCAACAATTTTTGGCATGCCCGATGGGACATCAAAAGTTCCACTTCCAAAAGTATTAACGTTTGATGTTCGCCTTCGTGTTGTATAGTTAGAACATCTGGCAACTCGATTACACCCAAAAATCTCTAAACGTGAGTACAACAAAAGTTGTATCTCATGAATACAAGATCGAAGGCCAAAAATCTATATCATCGAATTGAGTTCTATGAACTTGATATTCAAAGGCTAGGGGAACATCCTAAATTATCCACTTTACGTCGTACATCTTCATTACCTCATACATCCCATATATCATCTGCCACATCATCATGACTAGTTGATGTATTCTCTACTCCTACAAGCCTAGTTAGCACTTCTACTAGTGTTCCTCAAGCTCCACCCCAAACACCACCCCACATGGCTTAGAATCCTTCACCATAGTAGTCATAGCCACCTAGATAGTTCCTAGCACGAAACAACTTAGGTTACTTGAACTTACAAGCACAAAATATAGTACCTCAAGTAGCTTTGAAGGATTTGTTGACCTATGATGGTACTGGTAACATGGCCTATGATCATATTCAAGATGTAGTTTCTTTGGCTACGATCCATGGAATTATAGATGAATATGTGATGGTAAAATTATTGGTATTATCATTGAGAGGGAAATTGTTGTACTAGTATCGGTCATTGCAACCTAGTAATATTATCTCATGGGATCAATTAGTGGAGTTGTTGATTAAAAATTTTCATGAACAAGCTGACCCATATTCCTTGCTACACCAGTTTACAATGATTCAAAGACATCCATAGGAGGAAATAGTTGATTTCAATGGCAAGTTTTCTCGAAACTGGAAAATTATTCTTGATGGTTTGCAATCCATGCATGAGCAAGTTACATTCTACTACCTCAGGGTGTTTAGAACTGAAATCGGTATAGCCATGCGATAAGCCAACATGAATACATTCTTAGACCTATACACTCAGGCATAGAAGGTTGAATTTAACTTAATTACCGTAGGTAGGCTTCCTTCAAAAATAAATATGCCCATCCTCCCTGACCTCCCATAGTATTTGTATTCCAACATATTTTTGCAACCCATGCCTTCCATGTATCTAGTACCCTCATGGAGTTCAAGCCTGCCTCATATGGCTCCGATCCCCGTCCCACAATGTTCAAATTCAAGTTTTTCATAATTGCCCACTCAATAAATACCCCAACTATTGTCACCCATTACTTTTCCAGTATTATAGGTGCCACTAGTTCCATTACCATTTCCTATGCCACCAACACCTCTACTTTTGCCACTGCCCCCCTCATCATCCAATCATGATCCTTTTATGACATTATTGCAAGAGGTAAAATCTAATAATTTAGCCTTAAGGATGATATCAAATGAGCTTACGATGGTGATAAAGAAACAAGCAAATGCTAAGTTTTGGTTGAGGAGATTCCAAACTCCATCGATTACTCGAGAGAAAACTTCTCCCAGTAGAGGCCCTAAGAAAAGCACAATAGTGTTAGAAAATGAGGAGACTAGTGCAATAATAAAGGAATACTAGTGTTGAACATGTAATGATCCTCCTAGAGAAGAAATTTGCATGGTGCACATGAATTATGTGCAAACGCTAGTGGAGATTTCGATCGGTGGACAAGTCAACATGATTAGAGAGGCTGACCACAATTTTATGATGTTGTCTTTGGAGCAAGTTTTGGTTCTTACGAGATCTAGGAAAAAGCTAGTAATTATAGATCCAGTTGAGCTCGAACCTCTAAAATTACCTACAGAGCCAAAGGTGCAAGATGGAAAAGGGCAACCTCTAGTGAAAGTGCCTAGTGTAAGGACTAAGGAGTAGGATTTTATTAAGTTAAAATATTTACTGCCTAAGCAAGCTCAAGAAAAGGCACAAACTAAGGCATCAACTTCGCAACCTACAGTAGCTTCTCAAACATAAAGTGAAATGAAATATCAGGCTAAGGAGTGACTCAAGTACCCATCATTGACAAAGAGACAAAGAGTAGAAGCTACTCAGCAGTATCGGGACAAGTACGAATAGGCTACGGAAGAGAAGGCTCTCACCACTTCAAATTATAATATTGTGGAAGAAATGAAGAAGATACCTACAAAGTAAGCTTGTATGATGCACTACAGTTACAGAGGCAAGTTGACCTATTGCAAGAATCTTTGAAGACTGCTAAAGATCAAAAGAAAACTCCTTCCCAAAATTTCTTGGCACAAGCACTACCAACTTCGATGACAGGAAAGAATAGACCACCCCCATTTTACTTGTCATGTAGAATGGAGGGGTGGATCATACACAATTGTATGATTGATTCTGATGCTACGACTACTGTCATATAGAAGGTAGTATGTGAAGTTATGGGTATGGAATATATAAGGAGTAGCCCAAGAGTGTTGCATCTGGATGGAACTCCGGTCAAGACAGTGGGAGTGATCAAAGACATTCCCATTATCCTTCATAGTATGCCACAAATCATAGTCATCCAAGAAGTGGTAGTGGTTGACTTGGAGCCATAATTTAGCATGTTCCTCTCAAGAGAGTTCACAACTAAGCTAGGGGGATATCTTTCCTTATACTACTCACATTTAAAGGTACCATTCACAATGAAAATCCATCACCTTTTCATATTGAAAAGTTAGAAGAGGAAGAAGAATCTCCATGTGTAGTCAATATGATGACTAAAGAGCTAGAAGAAGTTGAATTAATGGAAGAAGCACTTGGAGAGATTCACCTTGAAGATGAGTTTTCCCTCATATATTTTAATGCCATTATTGGAACGGACATTGGTTGTTATACAATAAAAAAGTTTAAGCAAATTGAAGAAGCAGTCCCTGATTCCCTGGAACCTAAGATGGATCAGTTATGGAAGTTGAATTTTGATGATGCTAGATGTATTAATGGCATGGGATCTAGTTTCATGTTGATCTCCCCCATGGGGTTACACAATACATATTATTATAGGTTGACATGGAGTTGCACAAATGATGTAGTTGAATATGAAGCATTATGCCTTAGATTGAAGAAGGCTGAAAAATTGGGCATCAAGCAGTTGCAAATTTTTGGTGATTCTGAGATTATTGTTAATAAGACTACTAATAATTGTGTATCAAAGTAGCATTACCTAAAATCTTATTGCAATAGAGTGTGGGATCTATTTGAATCCTTCACAAATTTTAACATTCAGGCAATTTCCTGATAATAGAACAAACATGCAGATATTCTAGCATCTCTCGAGTGATAATTATTCTCCCATGGAGAAAGTAGTTAGAAATCCAAAGACTTTCAGGGTGATCTATAGACCTTAAGTCCTGGATAAGAATATTTATTGGCAATTATTTGAAAATGATGAAAAAATAATCAATTTTCTACTTAGAGAAGCTGCTAGCACAAATGATAGAATGCTTGCTGAGGAAGAGAAAGAAGGAATGATCCAATTGAAGAACAATAATATTCCTAGAGGTTTGATTTTTCTGGAGAGTTTGTTTGATCAGAATGATAGGTTTGAAAAGCATAGGATCAAAGTGGATGCAAAAGAGTAAATAATTGTAGTTAGAACCTAAGAAGATCATCAAAATTGGAACTGATTGCATGCCTGAGAAATTGGAAGATATTAAGAACGTATGCTATGAGTACCCAAACATCGTGGCATGGAGCTATCAATATTTAAAGGGATATGACAAGAATGTGATCCAGAATACCATTGATGTGCAGGAGGGGGTGAGACCTTTTTAGAAAAATCAACACCCTATCAATCCCAATATCGAAGTGCTTATGAAGGAAGAATTATTGAAGATGTTGGAGGTAAAGATAATCTATCCAATCAAGCACTCAACATGGGTGGTGAACCTAGTCCCAGTGTGGAAGAAGAACTAAGACATTAAGTTGTGTGTTGACTTTCACAATCTAAACCAGGCATCATTAAAGGATCACTACCCTCTACCACATATTGATCAAATCCTTCATGTGGTAGCCGATGCATAGATATTCTCATTGCTAGATGGTTTCTCTGGATATAATAAAATATGGGTGAAATATAAAGACCAACATAAAATAGCCTTCACCACCAAATGGGGCACATTTGCCTACCAATGGATGTCATTTGGACTCTCAAATTTTGGTTCTACTTTTCAGAGGGCCATGGACATTGCTTTCTATGAGTTATTGAATAGAATTATTGTGATATATCTTGATGATATGATGATGCTTTCGCATCACAAAGAAGACCACGTAGTTTATTTGAGGTAGGTGTTCGAGAAGTGTCATGAATTCAGGATTTCTATTAATATGAAGAAATCAATATTTGTTGTTAAATAAGGGAAGTTATTGGGCCATGTGGTCTCTCAAGAAGGATTGGAAATTTACCCTGCAAGAGCTGAAGCCCTAATGAAGACACCATTGCTTGCTAACAAAAAGGACCTACAATACTTCTTTGGTCAAATAATTTTTATTCATAAATTTATTGCTGACTTTGCTCATGTTGTGAAGCCCATGACAAAAATCTTGAAGAAATATATTGAGTTTAAATGGATAGATGTTAGAAGACAATATTTTTAGTAAATTAAAGAAAGGATCACACAAGCTCTTATTTTAATTAATCCTGACTATTCAAAATATTTCATTCTCTATGTAGTGGGTGAACAAGAGATTTATGATGCAGTATTAACACATAAGCAAGAGGATGGAGAAGAGAAGTCAATTGCCTTATTGAGACAAGTTATTGTGCCACATAAAGAGAAGTATAACTTTATTGAGAAATAGGTCTATGCAGTAATGAAATCATTGAAGAAGTTTTGACACTTTTTTTCCCAAAGAAAAACTATGGTTTACGTGATACATCCCGATGTTTGAAATTTTATACTCTAGGGAGAACTAGGTGATAAAAGGGCAAACTGGGTCTCAAAAATTCAAGAATATAATATAAATATTCGACCAACAAATCTAGTTCATGGTCAAGCTTTATGCCAGGAGTTAGCTAAAATTGATGCTTCTGAATCTTTTTATGTGATGCATGGAGGAGACATTGGTGAAAGCATTTGCACAAACCATACTACAGGTAATCAAGACTAGACAAAATATTTAATTGACTATTTCACTTTTGGAAAATTTCCATCTCACCTTGATGCTTCACAATGTCGAAGATTCAGGCTGCAAGCACTCAAATATGTTCTATTGCCGAACGAATTGTTTCATAAGAACATTGAAAGAGTTCTTCTTAGATATGTGAAGTCTAAAAAAAGGAAGATATTGGAGGAATTTCATTCTGGTTTATCAGGTGGTCACTATGTAGGTAGGCCTATGGCCTTAAAAATTATCCGAGCAAGTTATTTCTGGCCTACTCTATTCGTGGATGCCCATAAAGTGAGTCAACATTGTGATAGCTATCAATGATACGTTGGAAGAATCAGAAAAGGAGCTTTGCCTTTGCACCCAATTCAAGTGGAAGCACCTTTTCAGTAGTGGGGTCTTGACTTCATTGGAGTTATTGATCCACATTATTTCGTAGAACACAAGTATATCTTAACGATAACTAACTATTTCACTATATGGGTGGAAGCTATTCCTACCAAGAAGGCAGATCAAGAAACTGTTATATCTTTTCTAGAAGGGATTATTACTCATTTTGGCATCCCATACTCAATTATAATTGATAATGGAACTCCATTCATTGGGGCCAAAATCACAAATTTTGCAAGAAAATATGGAATTTATCTCAAGACATCATCTAATTATTGTCCACAAGGGAATGGGTTGGCCAAATCTACCAATAAAAATTTTCTGCGAATTTTGAAAAGAACGATGGGTAGTAATAAAAGATGATAGCACTTGTTGTTGAACCATGTGCTTTGGGAAGATTGTATATTAGTGAAGAAATATATTAAAACTTCTCTGTATGCCTTAGTTTATGGGAAATAAGCTAATCTCCGCACTCATGTTGAGCTTTTGGTACTCCAAACATTGTATATGTTTCAAGATGAAAATGAAGAATATGATCTTATGAGTGCAAGGTTGGAACAGTTGTTGTTGTTAGAATAGGATAGGGAGCAGTCTTATCAAGTGTTTGTCAAGCATGCCAAAGGAATGCAGAAGTGGTTTGGGAAGAAAATGATTGAACATAGTTTTCAGGTGGGATACTTGGTTCTAAAATGGAATGAAAAGAAAACTAAGCCATGAAAACACCATAATTTTGATGCTATATGGGAAGGACCTTTTCAAAAATTTGCAATAAATTCAGCAAATGCTTATCACCTTCATGATCTATAGGGTTGTAACATTCTTATTCCAGTAAACAGTATTCATATAAAGGCCTATATTCAATGATGATGTTCTTATGAGGTACCATCTTGTACATATGTAAATATTCTTTCCAATATGTCATTTGTTTTTAATTGTTGATGTTATATATATAAGAAAAAAAAGAAAAAGAAGAAGAAAACATGGAGAAGCAAAGATAGTGTTGTATGATTTTTGGGAAGCGCTCTCTTTGAAGATTAAACTAGGCATTAAAAAGCAAAATTGTGTTCTCTCTCAAATCTAAAACAAGAGACACTCTGAGGCGTTTCCACCCAAAATAAAATTTAGACTCATAGGTCTTTTCCTTGGGGTGAATGAAAATAAAACAAACCATATTCTTAACACATGCGTTCTCCCAGTTGATGGGCGCGTTGACCACTTCCCCTTTCACTAGAGTGATGTCATTAGTAACATCATGCCAATTTTAGAGCAAAATAATGAACACAAGGCAACATGGCATGTGCAAGTCAAGTTCACCCCAAAGTGGGGGTGACACAAAAATTCGACCCAAGGATGGGGCGACCACATTGATGATTTGGATATCCCATTCAGGACAAGATAAACGTAGGTTTGATAACGCATTCATCCCAAGTGGTGGGTGCAATGGCCATTCACCCTTATTATGGGCGAACACATCGATGGAGCGATAAGGTTTAATTTTTATAAAAAAAAAGAGGGGAATAAAGAAAAAAAAAAAAAAAAAAAGAAGAAAATGACTTTTTTTTATAAAAGCAATTTTTTTTTTTTTCTAAATATGGGTGAAAGCATTGAAGAAGAAAATTTATTAAAGGGGTTTGTCGCCATAGAACTTCCAAACAAAATTGAAGTCACCCTGAGATGAAGGAAGAGGAAACCGGCTACACTAATTTTTGAAGACATCATCAAAAGAGAAAAATTAGTGTGTGTCCACAAAGTAATTTTGCTAAAGGAAAGGAGGCAAGCGCATTTCTTTTCGAGAGCATGTTGCAAAGACAATCATGCCCTTGGCTACGTGGTAGCTATTAGAGAACATGAACATGGGTAAAGAGGTAGTGTGAATGCATTTAATTTAAAACATGTGCTATGCTAAGTATTTATATTCCCAAAGATCTAGAGAATACCCATCATTGGTCGTCAAGTGGTAAATTTATTTTTCCAAGTAAGCTTTGGGAACAAGGGCATGGTTTACCATAGATTTACATGGTGAGGAGGGTACTCTTTTCTAGGATGATTTGGTATAGGATCAAAGACAATACCGTTATGACATAGGGAATGGTGCCAGGTGAATGAATCCATTATTATGATCTACTGAAAGCACTCAGATTAATCCGATATTTATTGCAGCAGTTGAGGAAGCACTCTATATAAATGTTGAGGTAAAAGGGATTACAATTTATTTTTTCTTTCAAATTTTTATTGCCATATATTTTTGAACTGTAGCTACATAAGTTTCTAGAGAGTTTTCAGAATATTTTTCAAAAATAAGAGGCAATGGGGAAATGAAGCAAAGAGCCTAAGGAAGCTATAGAAGCTACAGAAGCCAAGAAGTCAAAATCTAGATCTAAGAAGGCTAAAAAAAATGACTATGTTGACTTGGACACATACGAAGATACCATGGCAGAAATTGGTGACTGCATCATCACCCACAAAGGTGTGGAAAGATTGTGGTAGGATATTGAATCGATAGTAAGCCAAGGAGTGACATCAAATAGCTGGTTGATAGTACCCTATCATTCATTGCTATTTTGGTACCTATGTCCAACAGTTCATCCATACCCTAAGCTTGTATAGATTATTGCTCAGTTTTACGACCCATTCACTAGAGTGGTACGAAATGCCCAAAGGGAATTTTTTTCACTATCACCCTAGATGAGGTTTGGGAGGAATTTTCTTGTGGACTGAAGCCCCATTATTATATGGTTAATAATAAACTACATACTAATGAAAAACAAGATAGATATGTCTCCACAGTGATAATGCACCAGTTTATGGAGACTCAAATGCTTAAAGATCTGCAGATGGGGCAACTTCCTTATTTGCCAAAGTTGCTTTCAAATTTTAATAGCTTGGATATATATTTGTTGTTGGAAATGGTCATCGGTTTACCTTCAGATGATACTATGCATAAATGGCAAGCAACGTTATCACAATGTATTTTTCCGGTGGAGTTCTATTCCCCTACAACTATGAGGTAGGGAACCAACATGATCTTTTTTTATTGGGATGATTTTTTCCTGGAGGGTGAATTTTTAATTGGAGAAGTTGTATATTGGAGAGGTGAAGTCATTCAGGAACTCTTCATTTTTAATTTGGTTTTTCTTTTTTCATCTTTAGCGGTGCTTCCCTTTTATTACAATGATGCAGGTAGATGAGAACAATGAACCCCTACCATCCTATATGTGGAATACCATTTTGACCAAGAAGGAATTCATTTTATAGTTTCAATAGTTGGTTTTTAGGCCCAAAAATAGAATTTCTTTGTGGCACATGTGAAATGGTACCGCAGGAGTTAAGAGACGTAGTTTTCACACAAGAAAAGGGAGATATTTTTCTGCTTACCCAAGGCTTAGTTGTGAGAATTTTTGGTTTTACGGGTAAGCCAATTTTGTTGCCCTATTTTACTACAGAGCATGTGTTCACCATGGAGGTAGTGTTCCAGTTGGATTATGTCAATGATGTGTATGGGAATAGGCACATAAATAAGATGACGTGTAATATGTCATTTAAATTTGGCAGTATAGAAGTGAACCAAGTTGGGCAGAATCAGATACTGACAATAGCATTGCAATATTTGGGCTTGATAGAGCTACCGTAGAGATATCAACAAACAAAATATTACAATATGACCCTTTGGGTAAGATTTTAGCTATTGTGAAGGCAAAATATTTTTATTGTTTCCCTTGGTCGGATATCCAAAAAAATAGAAATAATTTTTATGAGCCGGATATGAATTGGTATATTGAGAAAATGATAACTCTTCCACCCTGGCATGACTATTATGGATAAGAAGCAGAGTATAATACAACCCGGTATAAGTCTCAAATCCCTTTGTCGAGTTTATTCAGCCAAGTAAAATAAAGTGTGCCTGAATGGATTGAGGAGAAAATCATGAATTGATGGATAATATGGATTCATCGAGGGAATCTGACTACTCCTTATGGGCTGAATTTGGATGAAAAGTTTTCATAAAATTATGATGAGTATGTCGACTCATATCAGCCGGTCACGTTCACCAGTATTTTACCGTAAAGTTTCCAATAGTCTGATAGTGGCAAAGACGAAACCAAAGGAGAATGTCCAATGTCCGAGGAGGAGATTCTAGAGGAAGAGGAACAACAATATGTGTTCAAGTAGAGATATCAACAAAAAAAATGAAAAGTGAAAGAGGCACCTGCATCAGAAAAACAAAATGTGCCAAAAGTACCATCGTTTCCAAAGGCAGTGAAAAGACCAAGAACTAGCACCATAACTACTTTTGTCACCAAGGTTTTCATTGTGGCAGTTTCTATAGTTCTGTCTATTTCAGCCGTAGTTATTAACCTTTCGCCAGAGCTCCTGATGAAAGTTGCATAAACATTTCAGATGGCCCTAGAACAAGAGGAGGATCATCAGTCAGAGAGCTCCTGATTAGAAGTCTTAGATGGTGAAGATAATGTAGACATTGAAGTGAGGGTAGAAGCACAAAAAGAAGAAGAATTCATTTCATAGCCACCCCCATCACCATGTCATACGATTCCCATACCTAAAAGTACATCTTCTATCCCTCCTTATTCTCCAGAGCACGTAGTGACTTCTGTTTCACTTCCACCATATTTTGTCTTCATTTCTCTGCCATTTGGTATACCTTTCGTCTCTATTTTAATTCCATCTTCTTCCATTCCTAAAGTCACTATTTCTCCTTCTTATATTTCCATTTCTTTGGCCTCCATTTATTTTAGCTCATATATGTTGGAGCCGAATCCTTTTTCATACCCTTCCCCTTCCATTACCACCACCACTACTGTTGGGGTTGTACGTACGCAAGCTCCTCCTAGAGTAAGTGTAACTGCAACCAAACATGATTCATATATCCAAACCATCATTTCCATTCCCATTTTTCTAACTGTCTCATCCGCATCCCTTGAGCCTATCTACTCAGATGTTTTAGTCTCATTCATCCCATTTTTGGATTTGCAGATATTGCTCAAATTTTAGGTGACCCGAAAGGAATCCAACATGGAGAAAATTAATCAGGCACACTTGAGTTCCTCATAGTGGTTAAAAATCATGAGGTGCAAGGAAGCATTGGCACCAACTCAACCAATCAAGAAAGTTGCTTTCGACCTAGTTTCTATGGAAGCTCACACGACGAAACTCACTCCCTTGGTTCAAAAGTTGCAAGGAGAAATGTTGTTGAGTGATTATGTCAGTGAGACTATCATGAAAGATCTTACCAGGATAAATCCTATAGATACGATGGGAAATATACAGGTTGACATGAGCTCGATATACTTGCATGGCAAGTTTTATAAGGAGAAATATTTTGAAAATGAAAATAAAATAATTGATCTTGAAACTGCCTTGGAAAAAAGTAGAGCACAAGAGGAAAAGACTGCCATTGAAAATGAATACTTACATTGATAGGTTGGAGTGCACCTAAAATAATAAGATGCCACCAATATAGAGATGCATAATCTTCAAAAATAACTTGAGGATATGAAGAATCAGTTAGTAGAGAAGGCTACTTAGGTTGCTATTTTTTCACCAAAAAGTGTTAAGGAGGCTCATCTTCGCTTTGCTGGAAACTATGAAAAGTTGGTTGTGTAGGCAGTTAGGTGTTACACTATTTATGGGAAGCTCAGATATAGATCCAGTTATGGCAACAACTAATTAAAACTATAGATAATATTCTAGAGCCATATATGGATATGGCAATAAAAATTTAGGTCCTAGCTAATGCTAACCTATGTATTTGTCCTCTAAGTGAAATGGATCATGCCTAGTCACTTTTTAAGGTCACACTATGTAGTTGTTTCCAAAGAATGGATCTGGTAAGATAAGGTCAGGAAATCCTCAATACCATCGAGTGAGAGCATACAATATCCATGACCCACTTTAATACTCTTGTCGAATTGGGATTTTCAGACTTCACGGATGAGTTGGGAGAACCCTTACTGCTGGAGCAACTAGAGGCACTCTAGAAAAAGTTCACGGAATACACCTTAGAGATTGATTCCTGGGAGGAGCCTCTCATATAAGTGTAGGTGTTACCCTTGATGTAGAATATACACACCTGTAGCTATCATTGTATGAGTTGGCTCAATGAGTGAAGCACCTTAGTTGGACAGATGTTAAAATTATTTACTTTGTTTATGAGTCACTTAGTGTCCCTTGCATGTTCACTAATCATACTTTGAAGGAGGTAATCATAGCATATGAAGTAATTTTTGAAACTATCAAGGAGTTAGGAGGAGAAGGCAGTAGTAGAGCATGCAACGAAAGAGAAAGCAGTAGAAGAAGTGAAGCAAGATGAAGTGCTCAGAGTGGCAACCAAAGCAGAACAATAGGAGAAGGCTAAAGAGGAGGCACATTAGAAGGTGTCTATAGCAAAGGTGCTAGCCAAGGCAACTAGAAAGAAGACTCCTTCATATCCCAATGGAAAAAGGCCTAGGATCACTTACATCCATGCAAGTTGGATACCCCGTGAGTCACCAAAAATATTGGAAATTTTGTACTTTGCCATATTGGGGTTTTTTTTGGAGCATTTTTTGTAATACGATAGTATTTATTTTGAATCAATTTCATATGTTACTTTTTGTTTATGTATTTAGTATTCAGTATTGAGTGTTTTAAGGGAAAACAAATGTAAAACTTTATTTGGGTTTCAAACTACTGTTTCAAAGTGCACTTCTCTCATTTTGCATAAATTGCTATATTCAATCTGAATCGACATCTTTGAACCTGTACACTTTGCAAAAATGAAGAAAGGAAGATCAAACTGAAAGATGCAAGGGATTGAAGAATTCAAAAGTGCCCAAGAAAATGGAATGTAGAGGCACATTCACCCCTAGGGAGGGGCAAAAGCACCATTCACCTCTCTGTGAGGTGAACGTCTTACGAAAGGAATGTAAAACTACATGCTCCACCTTCTCAAAATGATTTCGGTGATAAGAAGCATTCACCCCAAGGATGGGGTGAAGTGAACATAATAGGCAGAGAATAGCACAAAAAAATGCAATCATGTTCACCTTGGTCAAGGTGTGAACATCTTGTTCACCCCTCCCATGGGCGAATGCACCCCAAAGGCAAAACGGAATCTCGTTCGCCCCTCCCAGGGGTAAACACGCACCAAAGGATAAAATTAAAATGTGTTCACTCTCTTGAACGTGAACGTGCCTCAAAATGAAATATGATCATGTTCATCCTGGTTGAGGGACGAACATCCCATTCGCCCTTCCCATGGGTGAACGTGTTCCCAAAACTAAATCGTACAAAAACACTAAACATTAGAATATGAGGAAAAATTTATTTTTGCTAAAGAAGTGAACACAGTTTTGGGCAGAATGGGTGAATGCAGTTACAAAGTAGTGTCGTCCATGTGTCAAGTTTTGACAAGATTCAAAGTCACCCAGAGTAGGTTTTTACAGGCATTAAATAAGAGTGGTGACGAGTAGCTCAAATTGTGAATCCCAAGTGAAGAAGTTGTATCTCAAGTACAATAGGATTTTCATAATTTCCAAAGCATGAGTGCATTTTCAAAGCATCAAATATTCCTTAATTTTATGTGCACCGATTCCTACAATGCAAAATTCTTGGAAATGTTCCATTGAAAGACAGATCGTTGTTTTAGAAGGATGGATTTTCAATATTTCCAAGGAGTAATTTCCTCACTTTTGTTCTTGATCTACGATCATTTTGTTTCTCATGTAAATTTAATGAAAGAGGTGAAATCCTCTATAAATACTAATCAAATTTCTATTATAAAGGAGGTTGGACATTCTGTGAGAAAACTTCTTAAGTTCTCTATATCAATAGAAGGGAATTCGATTATAAAATTTGTAAGCATTCTTATGTGCATGATTTCCTTCTATTTTTAAGCATTTTTGTTTATGCTCATGTTCCTATTGTTAATTTTAAAATTCTATTTTTGGATTTAAAATATTTCTGGTGAGTAATTTTTGGAATGCAATATAGAGGTTGTCTCTGCAAATGTGTGAGTGAAATTCTACTGCCTTCCTCCTGTTACATGCTATTATAAAACTTGGTGGAATTCTTGCTACTAGTCTGCCCCAAATCTTACACTTTGGCCTGTGGCCATATTTCCCTTTCTTTCTATTATTTCTAATTTCTTTCCTGCAACTCTAGTCTTAAACCAATGTAGGAGTTAGTTTGGGAGCCAACCCTCTCTGGATATTGGCATGAGGGACATTTGTTTTCTTCGGCATTTCAATGTTAGCAGTATCTAGGGCACAAATATGAAGTTTTGTTGATTAGGCAAATATTTGACCATCAGATTGTTTTGAGTTGTTCACTCGTGTCTTTGTATGAACTAGACTAGAAGTGATTGCTTGAAATGAGGAATTTCTAGAATTTAATTACAAATGCATCTTCTAAGTTATGAACAAGAAATAATGGGTAGGGAATCTATTCTTTGGGGGAATTTATGGGGTTCTCTCTTGCTTGGACTAGAAGTGTTTGTAATTGTAATTGTTCTAACAAAGGAATATTTTTTGTGGAAAAAGGGTATGTGATAAAAGAATGGATGTGGAATTATTTCTTGGGAAATTATGGGGTTTCCTTCCTTTGTTGAAATGAATGTATAGTGCATGGTTACATTTTGGTGAATGTATGTTGCATGGTTGCATTCAAATGTTAAATTGCATGGATTGCTTTATGATAGACTATATAGCAAAGTGCATTTAAGGGAAAACTACATGAATATCATGAGTTATCCTGATCCCTTACCACCATCAATCGAGCGATGGAGAGGCAATAAGGACCAGTGAAGACTTATACAATTCAGACATTGATCCCTTTGACATATGTTGTATTAAGGCTTTCATGATGAAAGGCTCTTTTGTAAAATAAACTTCTAGCATGAGTATTATTTTGTAATTTGGAATGGATGTATTGCTTTACTCTCTATAAGATATGTAAATGATGGAATTCTAGTTATGCTCAAAATATGTATGATGTAGCTTTGTACTATGATTTATGATGTTGTATAAATCATCATGTTTTATGGATTAATAATGGAAATAGGGATTACATATTATTTAAGTGACTTCATGATGAAGAGATAGATTTTAAATTATTTAAGTAGATGGACTTAAATAAACACCCTATTTATGTATTTGAGAGAGATGTTCAAGGAATGAATGTTAGAGTTTATACATGAGGTAGTTGTGAGAAAGCAATACCTAGAATGTTTGCATAAGTTACACTTGGGGTATAGAACTCAAGTGGGGCCCAAAGAAGGTAATCTTTGGAAGGTCTAGTTAGATCTTATCTCCTACCACGGAGGTTAGGAGAGTCTTATGCAAGTAAGTTAGGTGTTAGACAATAGATGGTCTATATGAGTTTATCATTAGAAAATGATAACCACCTTAGCTACCCCATTGTGGAGATGAGGGTAACAAAGCACTATAAATGATAGATACCCCATCTTAGTGATGCAATATCTAATAGGTAAGGCATACGCCTAACATCAACCTAGATAGACTTAGGTTGGGACTAACTTAGATGAACTTAAGTTAGTAAAAGGAAATGGCTATCCCATTCTCAGGGGTATTGAGAAGAGGAGAATCCCTAAATGCTATGGTCAAGACTTTCCCCATTCATGGAGAATGTAGGAAAGGTAGGGTGACCATTTAAGGTGTCCTTATACCATGGAGGTATGAAGGTAAACCCATAGGTCTTATAGGATTTTGGCCACTCCTATTCACAAGAGGTAGACACTGACCATGTTATCTCTTAGTGAAGTGTTGCCTTACAACTTACATTGAGTACATTCTTGAGTAATCCTTGAATATAGACTTTACTTATGAGTAAATAAAAAAATATTCTCTCACGAGATGGTTGGAAAATGAGGTTTGTTATAGTTGGTATCAAAGCATGGTTGTAGGACTAAAATCTTCCATGAAAGAACTCTAGGTAATAGGGCTAGAAATTTCTTTAGGTAAAGCTAAAGATTGCTTTGCATATTCCTAGATTAGGTATGCTTTTGTTAGGGAATATTGCATGGAGCAAGTATAACCTTCAATATTAATAGGTATTATGTTAAAGCATATCTAGGAATAGTATCTTGCGTAGAGCAAGAATAACCATAGCCATTATCAAATGAATGATAATGAGATAAGTTAGTTCGTAGGGATAAAGAAACTAACTATGAAACTCAACCCTTTTGTGACCAGGAAAATGGTACCCAATTTGAGAAGAGGAAGGAGTGGAACTTCTCAAGAAGGGAGACTAGCTAGGCTAGATAGTGCTGAGACTAGACCCATAGGAGAAAGTTTTGGGAACTCCAATAAAGAGGTAGAAAACCTCACTATTGTTGTTTCTTCGATGCAAGAACAAATGAATCTACAAAGGGAGAAAATGGATCAACAAAGGTAGTTGTTGGAAACTATTAGAGCTGAGATCCAAATATTAAGGTCAAGAAGCCAAAGATCAGAAATCCCATGGTTGAGCATGTAGTTGACCCTAATGCAGTAGACCATGAGACAAGAGCCCTCATTGAGGTAGAATTAGCTAGGGATTTGAAGAATGTTAAGGTGACTAAGTTTAATGGAAAGGAAGGAGGAGATTCAGCTGAGGCTTGGCTGAATGAGTTGGAGACTTACTTCTCCATGAAAAATTACTCCTTTGTGACCCAAACTATCTGGGCCACACTCCACTTAGTAGAAATAGGATTGGAGTGGTGGAATACATTCAGAGAAGGAAAAAAAATCTAGGCAATTCACCTTAAGTGGGAAGGTTTCGTGGAAGCCTTCAAGAAAATGTTCCTCATGGAACAATTCTACATAGAAAAGTATGAGGAATTTTCTACTCTTCATCAAGGAACAAAAATTGTGGAAGTATACTTTTGATAATTTGTAAGATTGCTTAAGTATGTTCCTTCATATGAAAGAGATGACAAGATGAAGGTGCACAAATTTATCTTGGGAATGGATTCTAAGATAAGATCAATGGTAAATGTGCTCAAGCCTAAAAATCTACAAAAGGCTTATGATCTAGCTTGGCAAGCAGAATCTAATCTACAACCAAGTAGGACCAACAATAATATCCCAAATTGGTTAGGGAAGGATCGATAGTTCTAGAAGAAAAGAAAATGGGAACCCAAGTAGAGCCAGAAAAGCAAAGGAAATCCAAAGTTTGAAAGAAATAACAATGGGAAACAGAGGAATTTCAAGAATAAATTCCAATAGAGGAACAACAACAATAATAATAACAAAGGTTCTCAACCTTAGAGACAGCCAGAACCATTGCAAGTAGTTGGGATAGGGAAAATGGTTTAGACAAGAACCTTAGGTCCTAAAGGTGGTTGCTTTGACTGTGGAGGTCCACATTATGCAAACAAATATCCACTTTGAGCAAGTTCAAGCAAAAGAATAGATGGGCCAAACCACAAGATTTATGTAGCCATAGGAAGCCAAAGCTTGGATGGACAAGCCACACCTTTGCTCCTAAATGGTAAAATTTTTGGTAGAGAAGTTAAAATCTTGATAGATAGTGGAGCTACTAATAGTTTCATTTCTAGTAGCTTAGTTGGGGATATGCCAGAAAGACCAATATTTTTGGCACAAGGGTGGAAAGTTGAGTATGGGTCTAGATAGACCTACTTAGTGGATCAATGTTTTCCTTCAACCAAGATCACCCTACCCAATAGCTCTACCATTTGGTATTTATATGTAGCACCGCTACATGCCTTTGACATCATCTTGGGAATGGATTGGTTAAAGGCTCATGAAGCCTTGATTAATTTCCAAGATCGATGGATTGAATTTACAGGTGAAGACAAGAGAAGGCTGAGATTGTATAGTGAACAAGGGTCTTTTCAACCACTATTGATATCAACAATGCAATTAAATAAGGTCATCAAGAAAGGGGGAATGACCTATGTGGTTAAACTTAAGGAAATTGGGGATGACTCAAAAGAAGAAGTATTTAGAGAATACCCAATTTTACAAGATTTTAGGGATGTATTTTGTAAATAACTTCTTGAGTTACCACCAAAATATGAATTTGATTTCACTATCGAATTGATGCTAAGAACTGAGCCTATTCATAGAACCCCCTATAGGATGAACCCTATAGAAATGCAAGAATTAAAGATACAACTTTAGGAGTTGCTTGATAAAGGTTTGATTAAACCTAGTGTGTCACCATGGGGTGCACTTGTTCTAAGTGTAACTTTTATCTCCCACAAGTGTAATACTTGGGACATATTATATCTATAGATAAAATTGTAGTAGATTCAAAGAAGATTGAAGCCATTTTGAATTGGCTACCTCCTACAAATGTGATTGAAGTGTGGAGTTTCATGGGTTTATCAAGTTATTATAGGTATTTTGTAAAGGACTATTCCAAAATAGCCTATTCAATAACAAATATCCAAAGGAAAGGAAAATAATTCAAGTGGATAGACAAGTGTGAAGCCGCATTTGAACAACTTAAGCAAAAGCTCACTACGATACCAATATTAAAAATTCTAGATCCTCAAGGGAATTTTTCAGTTTGTACAAATGCTTCTTTGGAAGGATTGGGAGGAGTTTTATCCCAAGATAATTCAGTCATAGCATATGAGTCAAGAAAACTCAAGAAACATGAAGTTAACTATGCTACGCATGATTTAGAGTTAGCAGTGGTTGTGCATGCTTTAAAGATATGGTGATATTACCTAGTTGGTAAACCTTTCGAGTTGAGAACTGACCATCAAAGTTTAAGATATATCTTTACTCAACCTTTGCTCAACACTAGGCAGAGAAGATGGATTGAGTTCTTGGAAGAATATGACTTTGGTATTGAGTATATCAAAGGAAAGGAAAATAAGGTCACTTATGCCTTGAGTAGAAGGCATATAGCTACTTTGACTCAAAGTCATGTTGACTTAATGGACCAAGTCAAAATAATGCAAACTCAGGATCAATATTGCAATGGAATTTAGACCAAAATGGAAAGAAATCCTAGTGAGAACAAGGATTTTAGCATTAAGGATGGACTCTTATGCTTCAAATATCGGGTGGTTATTCCTAAAATTGGAAATATGAGGAGATTGGTTATGTGGGAAGCACATAGTTCTCCATATTCCACTCATCTTGGAGGGGTCAAGATGAGGAAAAATATGAAAAAGACCTTCTACTGGTCTGGTATGAAGAAGGATATTACTAACTTTGTTGCTCAATGCCTAGAATGCTAGAAAGTGAAATTTGAGCATAGACATCCAGCAGGACAATTGTATCCACATGATATACCTATGTAGAAGTGGTAGGTAATATCGATGGATTTTATAGTGGGGTTACCTAAGACTAGGTACCAACATGATGCAATCCTCATTGTGGTCGATAGATTGACCAAGGTTGCACACTTCATACCAAGGAGCACCAAGGATGATGCTCTAATAGTGGCTAACATATTTTCCAAGGAAATTTTTAGGTTACATGGTTTTCCTAAAGTGATTATTTTAGACAGGGATTCTAGGTTTACATCTGATTTTTGGCGATCTCTCCATCATGCAGTTGGCACAACTTTGAACTTAAGTTCTACATACCATCCAAAAACTGATGGATAAACTAAAAGGGTTAACCAAGTCTTGGAAGATATGCTTCGCATGTATTGCATGGACCAAAAGTCTCTATGGGAAGACTTTTTGCATCTAGTAGAATTTTCTTATAACAATGGTTATCATGCTTCCTTGAAGATGGACCCTTTTGAAGCCTTGTATGGTAGGAGATGTAGAACACCATTATCTTGGGATAATACAAAGGATCGAGTTGTCATTGGACCAGATATAGTCAAAGAGATGGAAGAACAACTTAGGATAACTTAAGGAAGCCTCGTATCGTTAGAAAAGCTACGCTAATTTAAAAAATACACCTAGGGAATTATCTATAGGGGATAGAGTATTTTTAAGGGTGAAGCCTTTGAAAAGCACCATCATATCGACCAAGTTGGATCCTAGATATGTTGGGCCTTTTGAGATCCTAGAGAGGATAAGTCCAGTAGCCTACAGACTTGACTTGCCACCCAACTTGTCAAATATCCATGACTCTTTCCATGTATCCCTGCTTAGGAAGTATATTTCTGATCCTAACCATGTGTTGGATGTTTCAAAATTATAGATGGCAGATCCCTCAATCATTGAGGTAAAACCTATGAAGATCCTAGAATTTCATTCCAAGATGCTAAGGAAGCAAATTCTAGAACAATGCAAGGTCCAGTGGGACCTATATTCAGAGAGGAATGCCACTTGGAAAAAAGTGGAAGACATGAGGAAATATTTTTCTTATTTGAAAATAATTTGTAATTCTATTATTATTGTAGGACTCTACTATAGTTTGACTATGCATTGATAGATATTTCAATGCTTTGACTCTATGATGAGATTTATGTATTGATGGATGTTTCAATACTTAATGTTTATGCAATATGGATGTTTTATTGCATTGAGGATATGGTACTACTGATATTTTGTTGAATTACAGGTCCAGGTACTCTCATGGGTGGAAGAAGATGATCAACCACTGGGAATGGGATACTAGAAAAAGAGAAATGATGATAAAGATAGCTCAGGGTAACATGAAATATTACCCTCATGTAGTTGCATTGCATTTTACTTATGCTTGTGTTTGCACCATTGGACCATGATGTCTAGTACTAGTCTCCTTAGAGTTGGTCGGTGGTAGTTGAGTCTATCTTAAAAGAGGCCACCCACTTAAGGATAAAACAATGGTGTGAAACATTGAGAATGCATTTGATGCCTGTGATTGCTGATTTATGAAAGTATATTTTTTATCTATGGAAATATATAATTGATTTATGCTTTCTATTATGAGAAACACATAGGACTATGTTTAGTCCAAGGGGGTAGTATGTCATGACCCACCTTGGCAGGACCCTTTTACATGATGAACTAGGACCTAATTCTTAGTTTTGTAATGTTTTGTGAAGTAAATTGATGCTTTTGTGAAAGATATATTTTAGGAAATATGTTTTGGAAAAAATAAAAGCAAATCAATTAAATATGGTTTAATTAATCTAATTGCATGTTACCTCATTGATTTGGTAGGTTTTGGAATGCAATTAGGTGATTTTTGTCTTCACAAAATGTGTCTAATTTTTATTGGACCAAAAGAGCACTAAGATAATTTAATAATATAATGATTATTTTATTAAATTAGAGGATTATTCATCCTTCTCCATGGTTGCTTCATGGCGGTTAATTTTTAAAGAGATTCCCTTTTTTCTTCTTTAATAGTTTTAAATTTATCAATGTTCTTGAGAAGGGGGCAAGAAAAAAGGGATGGATCACCTTATCTCTACTTTTTGATTTTATAATATTTATCTTGTCTCTTCCTAGCATGGGGGAAATTAGTAGTTTATTTGAAGGCATCTTGCTTTATCAAGGAAAAATACCTTTAAATGAGCCTAGAGGGGCTTAGTTTAGAGCTATACAAGCATAAGGGGAGGCTAGGATACTAAATAAAAAGCTTAAGGAACCCTACCTTACTGGAGAATTAGATTAATTAAACCATATTTAATTGATTTTATTTTATTTTTTCCAAAACATATTTCCTAAAATATATCTTTCGCAAAAGCATCAATTTACTTCACAAAACATTTTAAAATTAATAATTAGGTCCTTGTTCATCATGAAAAAAGGGTCATTCCAGGGCAGGTTATGATAGAATTGCTCTAGGATAGGAATATTTGTAAGTATATTCTAGTGGATTCACTTTGAGAGGAGGAAATCATGTAGTTTTCACTATTGCATCTACCACCTCCTTCACCAAGTGCTTCCTTAGGGGCTTCAAACAAGGTTGCCTTTAAGCAAGATCTCCTTCAAGTATAAGTGACATTAATCAAGGGGATTCTTCATTCCTTTTACATTTAGAGTTACTATTATTTACAATATTTTTTATTTAACATTTTATCATCTTTATCACATTTTTTAATACTACCATAAAAGAAAAACAAGGTTTGATCCATGCATCATGAAAGCTCCTATGTTGTTGATCATACTAGGAAAATGCCATAAAACTAACAAGCATTTATGTGCTTTTGTTAGTAGGTTTTATCTTGTTTTGCTAGTATAAGGGAAAAGTGTCACATCGTTATAAAATTATATGTAGTGCTTTCATATAGCAAAAGTATTGTAGAGCTTCTACAATCCCCTACAACTTTTGTAGAGGCAAGTACACACATTTTATCTCTACTCTATGCACAATTCCATGTGTTTTTTATATACTGTATTTTGGCTCTTTTTCATGCTTAAAATTCCCCAAATAGGTGCATCATCATAAAATTAGGTTGTAAAATTATATTAGATCTTATAATTTAGGTGTAAATATCAGATTTAGTGTATCAATTTGTGCCAACCTTATAATTTTAATTTTTTTTATTTTGATTCAAAATTTGATTATCTTTCCTAGGATATGCTAGAAAATTTTATCTTTCATTTAGGCATCAAAGAAAGAAAAATGCATATTAGATCATTTTCATAGATGGTTGTAGGGATTTGCATTAGAAATCACAAAGTAAAAGAGAAATTGAATATTTAATTACAAAATAGTACATCTTACATTGCATGATTAGGATCTAAATCTCACTTGTATGAAGCACCATCTTGGAATAGGTTGCATCATTTGAAGATTTTATTTCCTTAATTTATCACTTTGAAAAGAGAAAAAATATTTTGGCATATTTTTCAAATTTTAAAACAAAAATAAAATAATAAATAAAATTGTTTACTTTATTTCCAACACTAAAACATTAGAAGGCATCTTATATTTGAGGTCCTAATTGAATTTAATTTTATTTGCATTGCATTCATTTCTATTTGCATTTAGGTAATAAAAGAAAAAGGGCATATACTTTATATTTTGGAATAACTTTACTGCTTTTGTTTGCACAATATTTATTTTATAAAGGAAAAAGAAAAGAAATATAGTTTATTGCATCCATTCAATGTGAAAAAACACATAGGACTAAAGATATTGTTTTATTGCACCTTTGTATTTAGCATTACATCTTTGTTTTCAGAATCATAGGAAATAAGATCGAATAACCTTAGGTGTTCACCAAATTGACACACAAAATATAGATTGAGGGTAAATCTATAAATATACTTGGTGAACCCATTCTCCCAAAGAAAAAAAGCTTCCCAAAAACATCGATGGCATAGGCACTTTTCCTCAATTCAAGATGTGGCAGTTGAGATCCCCACTTTATTCACACCTCTATTCTTTGGTGAACTTGGCATGAAAACCATGTGGGTCTAGAACCCTTACCTATCCTTATCTTAATCAAATATAAAATTAATTGGAATTTAATCAAGACCACCTAAAGTTTTTTGTTTAGTTTAGCTCATATTAATAAAGATAACAAGAACATAACCAAAAGGTTAGTCCTAATGGAAAAATTTAATTACCCCTTGAATAAAATATTAAGCAAACCTTGGAGGTTTTCTCTCTTAGTGAGTATAAAATGATAGGCAAATGAGAGTCATGAAGGACAATTATTTTGCATACCAATCTTGGGTCATGTATATAAGCATGACCGTCTGTAGTACCAAGGTCTTTTAGTTCCTTAAGGTCTTCCCTCATGTACGATTGCATATATTGAGGGGACCAAGCTTGCTCCCACATATTGATGGGTATATCAAAAGAGAAGTGTATCGCTCCAAATTTTTTGCACCCTTACCTTCAGGCTATAGGATCCATGCCCGAAAGGGGGATGTGAAAAGGATGGGACAATACCTCGGACTGAGAGGCCCTTTGAAGGTCCCGCCTCTTGGGGGAGGTGTATAAGGGTGAATTTTCGACGGATGGTGGGTTCACCAGGAAACTTTTGAATGGCAGTTTCCACGCCTAGGTTGGGAATGTGTTTGATGTGTTCATTTTTATGCTTGATCATTCAACTCCTAGGTTTGGCCAAATGAATCTAAGCTAAGCTATATGAAATGCTGATTATATGAATACAAAAAATAGAATTAAACAGAAAATACAAGAAATATACTAGATTAGAAAAGCCATACCTGATCCGGATGTCTGATGGAGGTTCTGATTTTTGAAGCAGTCAAGATCGCCTCTGATCTGACAGGATCGTCTGCAATCATATAGGATCGTCTGAGATCTGACAAATTCGTTAGAGACCTGCAATTAGAGAAATGGATACCAAGAACACAAAAATACAATTGCAATAGCAAGAGGAAAATGATAGAAATGAAAGTATGGATGCTAGAACGATAACTTTAGATAACAAATTAAGTAAATTATAGTATTCTAATGACTAAATTTGATCTTATCATGCATCTAAGCTACATGAGGTGAACTCCAAGATGCAAAATAAGATTAAATCTAACTAATGCAAAACAAAACAAGTAGATAATGGACAAAGAATGCAAACTCAGGGCATGGATTGCCCCCAATGTTGGTTGCAGTCGAAATCGTCTACAAAATACAAAATCGTCTTGAATTGTGGCGTGATCATCCGAGATCGTACAGGATCGTCTGCGATGATCTGAGCTTGCTCCGGCTGAAGAATGACAAAGTTCCTGCAAGAAAATTTGAAAAGGGACAAAGGCAAACAATAGTCTAAGACATTCTAATGCATGTAAAACTTGAAGTGCAGTAAAATTCAGCCAGGGGAATGTCAAGGGGAGGGCCTAAGATTAAATAGGCATAGGAAGGAGGTTGGGAGGTTGGAGATCATCCCAATTTGGGAGATCTCCAACGGGGGAAGTCTCTAACCGTGCAGACACGCTTTTGCCCCGGTTAGAGACGTCGTTGAAACAGAAGCTAATTATGAAAAATCAGTTTTGGGACGAAATCGTCTGGACGTTCTTCTCCAGACGAATTCGTCCGATCTGAGGCGATATCGTTTGATCGGCGATGATATCGTCCAACGGTCACAACAAATCCTAAAAATGGCACGAAAAACGGGGAAAGCGGGTAAAAGGCGTTTAACGGGCGATTTGGGGTTAAAATTTAAATTTGAATTATTACTAAGGTAATTTTAATTATTTGCTAAGGTTTTACTGCGCCAATTTTAGGGTGCTACATTTTGCCCCCTCTTTAGCGAATTTTTCGAAGAAAATGCGTTAAAGACGAGTTCTTCTCGATTTACGAGAAAGCAAAAAATTTATTCCCATTTTTAGGCGACGATTCTAGGTCGAATCGTACGACAACTTACTATGGTGCCCCCTCCGTGTTTTTACCCAAATCGAACGTTTGAGGTAAAAACGCGAAAAGAAAAATTTAAAATGTTGTTAATTGTTTTGAATAAAATTAAGAAAATAGGGTAAAACCCTAATTCATTTTTACTATTCATTTTCTCTGATGATATTTTTGATGATATGACTTGTTCATATGTTTTATGATGCTTTAATGTTTTGATTTGTTTGATTGATGATTCATGTAATTATGTCGTTTGGAAATATTATGATTTTATGTCATGCTTTAAAATTTAAATGAAATAATCTGATGTAAACAAATTGGTTGTTTGTGGTATGATTTGATAAAAAATAAAAGGGACTTCTAACAATAATTTCAAAGGACATTGTCGCTATTATATGACCATTTCATGGAGTCGCCGCTCGCTAGGTCGTCAAGCTAATCCCAGTATAGAAATATTGTTAAAAGTAAAAGAGTGCTTAAGAGACTGTCTTAAGACTTTGTGTTGTGATGATGAAGATAAGGTGATGGTGATGATGATTTGTTTTCAAATTTTCATAAAAATAGTATGCATGAAATATATGATGTTGCTAGGCATAAATTCCTAAGTGTGATAAAATTTTGAACAATTCCTTAGAATTTATACCATGGTTGCAAAAATTGAATTTGAACATAATGTCATGAAATAGAATAAGTGTTTGTTTGTTTGTAAAGCATAATTGTGTAACATAATGATGTAAGTCACATGTTTTGATGAATTTTGTTTTTAAAATAAATGGAAAAGAAAATTAGAACGATGGTTTGCGCTAGGCATAGAATATTTAGGTATAGACTTATACCATCATCGCGAAATCCAAAGAAGAAAATAGATTGTTGGTTTTATTGCAAGATGCATTTTTGATTTTTGATAAACAAAAAAATAATAATATGAAAATGTTGTTTGACATTATTTTTGAGATTTTGTGAGAAGATGTATGTAATTGTTTTTATACAAAACAAGAATTCTGAAATAAAAGGAAAAAATCATTCCGAAAAGAGTTACAGAAATATTTTAAATTATCTCAAAGAGAAATGTAGATTTATAAGGAATCCTCATGTGCAAATGTGAGTTCATTACCAATCTTGATTTATCATAATGATACAAAATCTCTCAAATACAAATGTGTGTGCGATTGTATTGTTCATTTACCAATTTTGAGCAAGATAATTTGATACAAGTAATTTGCCTTGACCAAATAAATGTTTATTGACCATGATTTATATGCATGTAACCGTACCAAGCTACTATGTAAGTTAGGTTATCAAGAGCTAGCTAATCCATAAGCTGACAGAGGTCTGTACAAAAGAAGGTCGCTAATGTGACAGACATATCACCACGCTAGGATTTACCCAAGGCCAAGCGGGTTGGGCACAAACCACCTGTTATGGGGCTTACCTCATAGTTTTCGAATAATTGAGAATTCCAGGGATTCAAGCTCATTCACCCTTCTTTTCTTTTCAAGGGGTAGGGAAAGGAGTTTATTGCATTTTGCTTTTGCTTTTCTCTTTTTCTCTTTTTTTTTTTTTTTGTACTTTTGTATTTTTGCTTGATATTTGAGATAATGCTGAAATAACCTTTTTCTTTTTCTCTTTTTCTTGAACTTTTCTTTTCTTCCTATGCTAGGGATACTTGCTCGGATTAGCTGTAGAGCAAGGGATTTTTATTCTGGGTAGGGGTGAGCTTGTCCTTTTGTCAATTCTCAAAGATTCTAGACCATGTGCATGATAGGATAGCAGGGGAAACTTTTCGCTCAAGAAACCATTTCTACTATGTAGCATCATATCGAATGTGCAATGAAATCATTTTAATGTGAAGAGATATACTTGGTTCAAGTAAATAACAAGATCAGTTCTCTATGCTCAAAACTTTATTTAATGCCAATGTGGACTTTGATATAAGAGAGATTAATAATCATAACAAATAAAATCAAGAGATTTATTCATGTGAATGTGAAAGTGCGGGATTCCAAATAAATGCTAATTTATCCAAAATAATCTGAAAATATAACTGCAATACTGCACGAATTGAGAGGTACAAAGATAAAATATGTTTTTGAAGATTTTGATGATTTGGATGTTTTTGGTGTTTTTATATATAGTTTTTATTTTAAAACTTTTATATTTTTATATGAATTTTTAGATGATGGAATTGGTGGTATATACAAGATGATCTATATACACTATACAAGGTTATTTGAGTATAGCATGTCTAAGGTTGCTTCAAAATCAAAGGAGGTTTTGAAGGATAATTTGGTTGTGTTGAAGGTAAGAACAAAAGGTGATGAATAAAAGGTAGCGATAACAAAAGCTTTGTTATAATGTAGAATAATGTAGCAAAAGATTTGACTTTTATATGTGGAAAATTGATCATGTTACAAAATAAAATGTCAGAAGGATAAGAAGGTTCTTCATTCTTATCACTATCTTCCAAGTCTTGATAAGATGGAGGGAGCATATGTGAAAGATATGCATGGGTGTTATTTGGTAAACAAGGATGATCATATATGGATGAAGAAAAGTGATGGATAGAAGGTAATTGTGACAATGGAGAATGTATAGAACTTGATGTTTTTGTGTTTCTTGAATTTCATTGTTAAAATATTTTATAATAACATTTGATTCATTAAGATCTTCTTCCTTTAATTTGAGTTTTTGGAATAATTGATAAGTGCATAAATTAAGAGAGGAGCCATTATCTACCATGATAGTTTTAACAGGTGTTTCTTTACTAGATCCTGTAATGTAAAGAGAGGAGTCTTCTTGTGGAGTAGAGGAAGGAATATCCTCATCATAGAATGAAATATGATTAACCTCAAGAGGGTTTACACCATTAATTATGTCCTTAGGGAAAATATCATGAGGAACAAATTGTTGGCTAGGTATTTTGAACAACGTTTCCTTATGAGAACTTTGTAATACTTCTAAAAGGGATATCTTTGCTTGAGGGTTAATCACTTGTTGTTGGCTATCAAAGTGGACTTCAAATTGAGATTTTGATTCTAAAGATGAGCTTTCTATGCTTACATTCCATTTTGGATCATTCTCTAGAGCCAAAGATAGTTTTGAAGGTTGGTCAAATGAGGAATCCATATCTTGAATATCAGATTGAGTTGATTGAACTTGAGGTTGCTCATTTGTAGTTTTTGTTACAATATTAATAATATCATCATGATGGGACACATTAACATGCAATATTTGATTGGTTTCTTGTTGTTGATAATTGAATAGGGGTTCTTGGGAGATCCCCATGTCTTGATTGATTATTGGTATTTGTTGTGTAGGAGTTTGATTGTCACCTGGAGATTTATAATCAGTTGTAGATTGTAATTCCTTTATATTAAAAAGACCCTCATCAATCAAATCTTGAATTGAACATCTTAAATCTTTACATTTTTGTGTCATATGTCCATCCACTCTATGATATTCACAATGTAGCTCAGGTTTAAACCAATCTATTGTGGTATCAAGTTGTCTTATGGAAGGGAGTTCAATCTTATTTGTATCAAGTAAATGCTTGAGAATTATATCCATTGGTTGATTGAGCTTAGTAAATTTACGTGATGAAGGTTTTCGAGAGGTTTTTGATACGTGCCTTAGGAATTCAGTCATAAAAGGACCTAATGGTTTCTCACCTCTACTTTCTTTATTATGGGTAGAATGATGATAGGAAGATTGCGAAGTATGAGGTGAGTGCATGGTAGAATTGGAAGAATAAGTATTTTCTTGTTGAAATGGATGTGTTGTATTGAAAGAAGAATATTGAAAGGGTGGAGGAGGATTGTATGTGGATTGATAGACATAATATGGATATATGGGAGAATAGATAATATCGTTATGAAGAGGATTGGAAAAGGGATTGTCCTGTTGGGGTATGGATGAAAAATGAGAAAAGTGTGATGGAGGTGGTGTTGAATAGGGATGAGGTTGGTCATAATCAACAAATGTATTTAGCTGAATTCTTCCAACATTACTGATGGGCTCATATTGATTTGAGTAAAAACTCATGGTTTCTTTAGTACTTCTAAAAGTAATATTTAGTATCTACTATTTAGAATTGAATCTAAAACATACAAACTTGAAATGATGATTTTGTTATTTTTTTTTTTTGTATACATATATATATATTTTTATTTTGTTTTTTTTTTTTTTTGAATCAGAAAGATGCCTATGTTATTCACGTCGGGTTCACCAAAATGTATCGCTCCAAATTTTTCGCACCCTTACCTTCAAGCTATAGGATCCATGCCCGGAAGGGGGATGTGAAAAGGATGGGACAATACCTCGGACTGAGAGGCCCTTTGAAGGTCCCGCCTCTCGGGGGAGGTGTATAAGGGTGAATTTTTGATGGATGGTGGGTTCACCAGGAAACTTTTGAATGGCGGTTTCCACGCCTAGGTTGGGAGTGTGTTTGATGTGTTCATTTTTATGCTTGATCATTCAACTCCTAGGTTTGGCCAAATGAATCTAAGCTATGCTATATGAAATGCTGATTTAAATGAATACAAAAAATAGAATTAAACAAAAAATACAAGAAATATACTAGATTAGAAAAGCCATACCTGATCCGGATGTCTGATGGAGGTTCTAATTTTTGAAGCGATCCAAGATCGTCTCTAATCCGACAAGATCGTCTCTAATCTGACAAGATCGTCTGAGATCTAACGAATTCGTCAGACGAATTCGTCAGAGACCTGCAATCAGAGAAATGGATACCAAGCACAAAAAATGCAATTGCAACAGCAAAGGAAAATGATAGAAATGAAAGTTTGAATGCTAGAATGAAAACTTTAGAAATAGAAATTGAAGTAAATTATAGTATTCTAATGACAAATTATGATCTTATCATGCACTTAAGCTATATGGGTGAACTCCAAGATGCAAAATAGAAATAAATCTAACTAATGCAAAGCAAAATAGTAGATAATGGATAGAGAATGCAAACTCAGGGCATGGAATTGCCCCCAATGTTGGCTGCAGTCGAAATCATCTACAAAATACAAAATCGTCTCGAATTTTGGCGTGATCATCCGAGATCGTACAAGATCATCTACGACGATCTGAGCTTGCTCCGGCTGAAGAATGACAAAGTTCCTGCAAGAAAATTCGAAAAGGGACAAAGGCAAACAGTAGTCTAAGACATTCTAATGCATGTAAAACTCGAAGTGCAGTAAAATTCAGCCAGGGGAATGTCAAGGGGAGGGCCTAAGATTAAATAGGCATAGGAAGGAGGTTGGGAGGTTGGAGATCATCCCAATTTGGGAGATCTCCAACGGGGAAGTCTCTAACCGTGCAGACACGCTTTTGCCCCGGTTAGAGACGTCGTTGAAACAGAAGCTAATTATGAAAAATTAGTTTTGGGACGAAATCGTCTAGACGTTCTTCTCCAGACGAATTCGTCCGATCTGAGGCGATATCGTCTGATCGACGATGATATCGTCCAACGGTCACAACAAATCCTAAAAATGGCACGAAAAATGAGGAAAGCGGTTAAAAGGCGATTCGGGGTTAAAATTTAAATTTGAATTATTACTAAGGTAATTTTAATTATTTGCTAAGGTTTTACTATGCCAATTTTAGGGTGCTACATTTTGCCCCCTCTTTAGCGAATTTTTTGAAGAAAATGCGTTAAAGACGAGTTCTTCTCGATTTACGAGAAAGCAAAAAATTTATTCCCATTTTTAGGTGATGATTCTAGGTCGAATCGTACGACAACTTACTATGGTGCCCCCTCCGTGTTTTTACCCAAATCGAACGTTTGAGGTAAAAACGCGAAAAAGCAAAATTTAAAAATGTTGTTAATTGTTTTGAATAAAATTAAGAAAATAGGGTAAAACCCTAATTCATTTTTACTATTCATTTTCTTTGATGATATTTTTGATGATATGACTTGTTCATATGTTTTTATGATGCTTTAATGTTTTGATTTGTTTGATTAATGATTCATGTAATTATGTCGTTTGGAAATATTATGATTTTGATGTCATGCTTTA
The DNA here is from genome assembly GCA_028583015.1 of Wollemia nobilis. Lineage (NCBI taxonomy): Eukaryota > Viridiplantae > Streptophyta > Pinopsida > Araucariales > Araucariaceae > Wollemia > Wollemia nobilis. The sequence continues at coordinate 3,552,500 of JAQPPZ010002642.1, forward strand.
AAATTTAAATGAAATAATCTGATGTAAACAAATTGGTTGTTTGTGGTGTGATTTGATAAAAAATAAAAGGGACTTCTAACAATAATTTCAAAGGACATTGTCGCTATTATATGACCATTTCATGGAGTCGCCGCTCGCTAGGTCGTCAAGCTAATCCCAGTATAGAAATATTGTTAAAAGTAAAAGAGTGCTTAAGAGACTGTCTTAAGACTTTGTGTTGTGATGATGGAGATAGTGATGATGGTGATGATGATTTGTTTTCAGATTTCCATGAAAATAGTATGCATGAAATATATGATGTTGCTAGGCATAAATTCCTAAGTGTGATAAAATTTTGAACAATTCCTTAGAATTTATACCATGGTTGCAAAAACTGAATTTGAACATAATGTCATGAAATAGAATAAGTGTTTGTTTGTTTGTAAAGCATAATTGTGTAACATAATGATGCAAGTCATATGTTTTGATGAATTTTGTTTTTAAAATAAATGGAAAAGAAAATTAGAACGATGGTTTGCGCTAGGCATAGAATTATAGGTATAGACTTATACCATCATCGCGAAATCCAAAGAAGAAAATAGATTGTTGGTTTTATTGCAAGATGCATTTTTGATCTTTGATAAACAGAAAAATAATAATATGAAAATGTTGTTTGACATTATTTTTGAGATTTTGTGAGAAGATGTATGTAATTGCTTTTATACAAAACAAGAATTCTGAAATAAAAGGAGAAAATTATTCCGAAAAGAGTTACAAAAATATTTTAAATTATCTCAAAGAGAAATGTAGATTTATAAGGAATCCTCATGTGCAAATGTGAGTTCATTACCGATCTTGATTTATCATAATGATACAAAATCTCTCAAATACAAATGTGTGTGCGATTGTATTGTTCATTTACCAATTTTGAGCAAGATAATTTGATACAAGTAATTTGCCTTGACCAAATAAATGTTCGTTGACCATGATTTATATGCATGTAACCGTACCAGACTACTATGTAAGTTAGGTTATCAAGAGCTAGCTAATCCATAAGCTGGACAGAGGTCTGTACAAAAGAAGGTCGCTAATGTGACAGACATATCGCCACGCTAGGAATTACCCAAGGCCAAGCGGGTTGGGCACAAACCACCTGTTATGGGGCTTACCTCACGCTTTTCGAATAATTGAGAATTCCAGGGATTCAAGCTCATTCACCCTTCTTTTCTTTTCAAGGGGTAGGGAAAGGAGTTTATTGCATTTTGCTTTTGCTTTTCTCTTTTTCTTTTTTTTTTTTTTTTTGTACTTTTGTATTTTGGCTTGATATTTGAGATAATGCTAAAATAACCTTTTTCTTTTTCTCTTTTTCTTGAACTTTTCTTTTCTTCCTATGCTAGGGATACTTGCTCGGATTAGTTGTAGAGCAAGGGATTTTTATTCGGGTAGGGGTGAGCTTGTCCTTTTGTCAATTCTCAAAGATTCTAGACCATGTGCATGATAGGATAGCAGGGGAAACTTTTCGCTCAAGAAACCATTTCTACTATGTAGCATCATATCGAATGTGCAATGAAATCATTTTAATGTGAAGAGATATACTTGGTTCAAGTAAATAACAAGATCAGTTCTCTATGCTCAAAACTTTATTTAATGCCAATGTGGACTTTGATATAAGAGAGATTAATAATCATAACAAATAAAATCAAGAGATTTATTCATGTGAATGTGAAAGTGCGGGATTCCAAATAAATGCTAATTTATCCAAAATAATTGAAAATATAACTGCAATACTTCACAAATTGAGAGGTACAAAGATAAAATATGTTTTTGAAGATTTTGATGATTTGGATGTTTTTATATTTTTATTTTAATTATGAATTAAAGAAATACAATGTGATTGTTTTTTTTTTAAAATTTATTTTTTAATTTTAATTTTTAGATGATGGAATTGGTGGTATATACAAGATGATCTATATACACTATACAAGGTTATTTGAGTATAGCATGTCTAAGGTTGCTTCAAAATCAAAGGAGGTTTTGAAGGATAATTTGGTTGTGTTGAAGGTAAGAACAAAAGGTGATGAATAAAAGGTAGCGATAACAAAAGCTTTGTTATAATGTAGAATAATGTAGCAAAATATTTGACTTTTATATGTGGAAAATTGATCATGTTACAAAATAAAATGTCAGAAGGATAAGAAGGTTCTTCATTCTTATCACTATCTTCCAAGTCTTGATAAGATGGAGGGAGCATATATGAAATATATGCATGGGTGTTATTTGGTAAACAAGGATGATCATATATGGATGAAGAAAAGTGATGGATAGAAGGTAATTGTGACAATGGAGAATGTATAGAACTTGATGTTTCTTGAATTTCATTGTTAAAATATTTTATAATAACATTTGATTCATTAAGATCTTCTTCCTTTAATTTGAGTTTTTGGAATAATTGATAAGTGCATAAATTAAGAGAGGAGCCATTATCTACCATGATAGTTTTAACAAGTGTTTCTTTACTAGATCCTGTAATGTAAAGATAGGAGTCTTCTTGTGGAGTAGAGGAAGGAATATCCTCATCATAGAATGAAATATGATTAACCTCAAGAGGGTTTACACCATTAATTATGTCCTTAGGGAAAATATCATGAGGAACAAATTGTTGGCTAGGTATTTTGAACAACGTTTCCTTATGAGAACTTTGTAATACTTCTAAAAGGGATATCTTTGCTTGAGGGTTAATCACTTGTTGTTGGCTATCAAAGTGGACTTCAAATTGAGATTTTGATTTTAAAGATAAGCTTTCTATGCTTACATTCCATTTTGGATCATTCTCTAGAGCCAAAGATAGTTTTGAAGGTTGGTCAAATGAGGAATCCATATCTTGAATATCAGATTGAGTTGATTGAACTTGAGGTTGCTCATTTGTAGTTTTTGTTACAATATTAGTAATATCATCATGATGGGACACATTAACATGCAATATTTGATTGGTTTCTTGTTGTTGATAATTGAATAGGGGTTCTTGGGAGATCCCCATGTCTTGATTGATTATTGGTATTTGTTGTGTAGGAGTTTGATTGTTTCTTGGAGATTTATAATCAGTTGTAGATTGTAATTCCTTTATATTAAAAAGACCCTCATCAATCAAATCTTGAATTGCACATCTTAAATCTTTACATTTTTGTGTCATATGTCCATCTACTCTATGATATTCACAATGTAGCTCAGGTTTAAACCAATCTGTTGTGGTATCAAGTTGTCTTATGGAAGGGAGTTCAATCTTATTTGTATCAAGTAAATGCTTGAGAATTATATCCATTGGTTGATTGAGCTTAGTAAATTTACGTGATGAAGGTTTTCGAGAGGTTTTTGATACGTGCCTTAGGAATTCAGTCATAAAAGGACCTAATGGTTTCTCACCTCTACTTTCTTTATTATGGGTAGAATGATGACAGGAAGATTGCGAAGTATGAGGTGAGTGCATGGTAGAATTGGAAGAATAAGTATTTTCTTGTTGAAATGGATGTGTTGTATTGAAAGAAGAATATTGAAAGGGTGGAGGAGGATTGTATGTGGATTGATAGACATAATATGGATATATGGGAGAATAGATAATATCATTATGAAGAGGATTGGAAAAGGGATTGTCCTGTTGGGGTATGGATGAAAAATGAGAAAAGTGTGATGGAGGTGGTGTTGAATAGGGATGAGGTTGGTCATAATCAACAAATGTATTTGGCTGAATTCTTCCAACATTACTGATGGGCTCATATTGATTTGAGTAAAAACTCATGGTTTCTTTAGTACTTCTAAAAGTAATATTTAGTATCTACTATTTAGAATTGAATCTAAAACATACAAACTTGAAATGATGATTTTGTTACTTTGTTTTTTTTGTATACATATATATATATATATATATATATTTTTTTTTTTTTTTTTTTGAATCAGAAAGATGCCTATGTTATTCACGTCGGGTTCACCAAAATGTATCGCTCCAAATTTTTTGCACCCTTACCTTCAGGCTATAGGATCCATGCCGGAAGGGGGATGTGAAAAGGATGGGACAATACCTCGGACTGAGAGGCCCTTTGAAGGTCCCGCCTCTCGGGGGAGGTGTATAAGGGTGAATTTTTGATGGATGGTGGGGTTCACCAGGAAACTTTTGAATGGCAGTTTCCACGCCTAGGTTGGGAATGTGTTTGATGTGTTCATTTTTATGCTTGATCATTCAACTCCTAGGTTTGGCCAAATGAATCTAAGCTGTTCTATATGAAATGCAGATTTAAATGAATACAAAAAATAGAATTAAACAAAAAATACAAGAAATATACTAGATTAGAAAAGCCATACTTGATTCCGGATGTCTGATGGAGGTTCTGATTTTTGAAGCAGTCAAGATCGCCTCGATCTCGATAGGATCATCTCTAATCCGACAAGATCGTCTCGAGATCCGACGAAATCGTCGATGAATTTGTTAGAGACCCGTAATCGGAGAAATGGAGACCAAGAACAAGAAAATGCAATGCAACAGCTAATAGAGGAAAATGATAGAAATGAAAGTATGGATGCTAGAATGATAACTTTACGATAACAAATTCAAGTAAATTATATTATTTTAATGACTAATTTTGATCTTATCATGCATCTAAGCTACATGAGGTGAACTCCAAGATGCAAAATAGTAATAAATCTAACTAATGCAAAGCAAAAATAGTAGATAATGGACAGAGAATGCAAACTCAGGGCATGGATTGCCCCCAATGTTGGCTGCAGTCGAAATCGTCTACAAAATACAAAATCGTCTTGAATTGTGGCGTGATCGTCCGAGATCGTACAAGATCGTCTACGACGATCTGAGCTTGCTTCGGCTGAAGAATGACAAAGTTCCTGCAAGAAAATTCGAAAAGGGACAAAGGCAAACAGTAGTCTAAGACATTCTAATGCATGTAAAACTCGAAGTGCAATAAAATTCAGCCAGGGGAATGTCAAGGGGAGGGCCTAAGATTAAATAGGCATAGGAAGGAGGTTGGGAGGTTGGAGATCATCCCAATTTGGGAGATCTCCAATGGGGGAAGTCTCTAACCGCGTAGACACGCTTTTGCCCCGATTAGAGACGTCGTTGAAACATAAGCTAATTATGAAAAATTAGTTTTGGGACGAAATCGTCTGGACGTTCTTCTCCAGATGAATTCGTCCGATCTGAGGCGATATCGTCTGATCGGCGACGATATCGTCCAACGGTCACAACAAATCCTAAAAATGGCATGGAAAACAGGGAAAGCGGGTAAAAGGCGGTTTAACGGGCAGTTTGGGGTTAAAATTTAAATTTGAATTATTACTAAGGTAATTTTAATTATTTGCTAAGGTTTTACTGCACCAATTTTAGGGTGCTACAAGAAGGTATATTAATCAGTTCAAGTATATTGAGGAGCCATCCTAAGGTATATATATCATATTGGAACCAAGGTAATATAAGGGTTTTGAAACATCTTCTTCTTCTTCTTTAAGAAACTCTATAAACAAAATATTAATAAAATTGAATCTCCCCTTTCTAAAGCTATGGTTGAACCACCTTACCTTACCCACTAAATGGCATACCAATTAGCCAAAATTCTAATTGCTTTACTATTATTTTTAGGATAGTTCTTCCTCCATAGTATTGTATCTTCAAAAACAATACAAATCATGCAAAATTGTCATAGGAACATGAAAAGAACACCAATGGGGACACAATCAAGCATAGAAGAGTACCAATACAACATTTTAGTGTGCAAAAATATATATTAGAAAAATACTTAACATTTCCAAAGACACCCTCAATGGGTATATATAGTTTTATTACACTACCTTATTATACCCACTGATGCATGTGGGATATATCCTATCTATGAATATCTAGTATTCTTAAGGGTAGAAGTGTAGCATGTCCCCCTTCCCAAGATGTTGAGTCCTTGAAGCTAAGAATGTGGGGATATTGGTACATAAAATTTATAGATTTTCAAGTTGCTTTCTTCAATTCACTATCAAGCCATTGCACAAGGTACTCAAAGATGATTCGGTTGCATAGGCAATGATTTTAGCTGGCTAGGATATGATCAAGTGGGACAAAGAGGATTTATTTATCATTTAGAATAGGAAGTATAGCTTGGGGGTAGTATTTGGTCCAATATATTTATTGATGTAGGAGACATGGATGACATTATGAATTTTGGATTCAAGTAGAAGGTCAAGGGCATAGGCCACCTCTCCAATGCATTGAAGGACTTTATAAGGACCATAGTAGTAGGGACTAAGCTTGTGTTGCCTAAGATGCTTGAGGGAGTGTTTTTTGTACGGTTGTAGGTGAAGAAACACTATATCACCTATAGCAAAGGAGCATTCAAAAATGTGTTGGTTGATTAGTTATTTCATATGATTACAGGTGACTGAGAGGTTTTGTTTGAGGATGCTAGGAATATGATCCATATATTATAGTTTTTTTTTTACACTAAATATACAAATGTTGGTGGGAAATTCCAATAAATCCATGAAGAGGGTTATTCCAATAGTAGAGTGGTGAGATAATTTGTACCAATATTTAACTAGGGGTAACCAGGAGTTCCATTTGGATTGGTGGTTAGATGTGAAGAAACATAAATATGTTTCGAAGTTTGTGTTGAGGACTTCATATTGGCCAATAATTGGTGGATGTTAAATTGTGCTCATATTAAATGGGGTACTTGACGCATGAAAAGGTTCTTTCCAAAAGTTACTAGTGAATTTGGAATCATGATCATAGACTATGGTGTATGGAGAACCATGAAGTTGAAATATGGATTGGATGTATATGTTAGATAGGTGTGGGACTATATAGGTGAATAACACAAGCTTATACTGAGAGAGGGGGTGAACAGTATAAGACCACTTTTTACTTTTCTTTCCCAATCAATATTATGCAATGTAAAGATAGCAATATCAATAGCAGTAATCAAAGCAATGCACAAATCACCACACACAATAGAGACACCATAATTTACGTGGTTCACCCAATGTGGGCTACTCCATGGAGAAAATATTTCACTAAAATTTTCTCAATCAATCTCTTGGGAATCCTTTCCCTATTACAATGTTTATGGACCTCTGTCCAAAGGAGATACCAATCCCCTAAATCAAGTTCATGGATCTCTATCCATAGGAGACACCAATCTCCTAATCTCTGCTCTGGCTGGTGATCTTCTAGAAGACCTCTACCTCCACTACCCTTAGCAAATGGAACTCTATCCATAGAAGACACCTGTCTTCCCTACCCTGGCTAATGGATCTCTATCCACTGGAGACTATCATCCTCTATACTCTATCACCTCCAAAGCTTGCACTCAGCTCTATCTCAAATCTGTACCAAACATAGTCCTTCGGTCTAGCACAAATCTTCTCTCAATATCTGTCTCTGATCTGGCACAAATCTATCCTCAAATCTGCACCAAAATCTGTCCTCAAATCTATACTAAACATAGTCCTTCGGTCTAGCACAAATATCTCCTCAACCTCTATCCTCAAGCCTTAACACAAAGCTTGACTTAATCTCAAATCAACTCGGCTGGATCTGCCCTAAACCTTAACTCAAGGTTTGAACAAATCAATCAATCAACTCTGCTCACAAGTCTTCTCAAAGACTTATCTCAAATATGCCTTGTAAGCTTCCACAAAAGCTCACACCAATCTATCCACAAGTCCTCTCTAGAACTTTGTCCAATCTGCTCAATAAGTCCTCTCAAGAACTTATCCAAATCTACTCTCAAATCTATCCACAAGTCTTCTCAAAGACTTACCTCAAATCTGCTCAACAAGTCCACACTAGAACTTGTCCAATCTCATAGAAACATAAAGAGAATTGTTAGAGACTCAATATGCCCTATACTCATCACAATGCTCAATCACTTTCAATCACTCTTTTAGAAACATACAGAGAATTGTTAGAGACTCAATATGCTTCAACTCAATCACTTTCTCAATTCAATTCAGAATATAGAATAGTTTGTTTTATGGAACTTGAACAATCACTTCACACATCCACTTGACTAGGCTCAACCAACTCTACTCAATCAATCACTCAATGAAATAATCCTTGCTTACAAACCCTAGTCCAAGCATATGAACACTCACTCAAAATGTTTCCAACAATACTTATCAACCAATCTCACATAACAATGATACTCATGTTCTTTCCAAACCCTAGTTCAAGTTCTTCACTCAACAACTCACTTCAACAACAATGCTTATAAAACAACTCTCACATAACAATGATACTCATGTTCTTTCAAACCCTAGTTCAAGTTCTTCACTCAACAACTCACTTCAACAATAATGCTTATAAAACAACTCTCACATAACAATGATACTCATGTTATTTTCAAACCCTAGATCAAGTTCTTCACACAATCAATGGCTTCAACAACAATGCTTATAAGACAAGGTTTTAACAACAACTCTTTATTCCAAAAAACCTTGAAGCAATAACTCAACACTCTCAATAAGGAAACCCTAATCAATTCCTTTTCACTCCAAACTTATTTTCCAAAAAACCAACCAATCAACTCAACTATGGAAGAATGTGCTCATACCTTTTTCTTGATGATGAAGGAACCTCAAATATCTGCCACAACCATAAACACTTCTTTGCCAAGCTCAAGGAGTTAGAAGATACTAAATTCTCTCAATGATACAATGCAAAATATCAAAACACACATACACCTTATCACTCCATCTTAAAGAAAGCATCCATCAACATATACAAAAATGATTGACCAAATACACCTTATGATCTCCCAATTAAAACAATATTCAATATCAAAAATATTGTCAATACAATCTCCTTTTCAAACTAACCCAATGGCAAGAAGTCCTTTTAAATTTAATCACTCTTCAATTCACTTTTTGATAAATCAAAAACATCACAATAACTTTATTAAAAATAAATTTCAACACCTTATTCCTTCATTTAATCAAAAACTAACACTCAAAATAAGCACCTTTCAAAACCCCTTATAACTCCCTAAAACCTTATGTTTATACCTTAGGCAATTAAAAATTAATGCAAAATTTATTACCTCCGCCTAGGTGAGAATCGAACCCTCGACGCAGCTTCTCCCCATGCCCTAGCCATGGCTTCAACGTCGCATGAGCTAGGCGCTCATTTGGAGAACCAAGAGCACAACGTGCTCTATGTTCTTCCCAATGCACCGAAACCAAAAATCAATGCGTCGCTTCTTCCAACGCCAAAATGTCCTTGTTGAGAATCGAACGTGAACCACTCTGCACCCGCACGACTTAACTCGTGATCGCTTGCCACTAGGCCATGCCTTGGTGGATATGAGGGTTTTGCCTTCAATAATTTTCAACACTTTCACTGGCGCCTTAAGACGAAGATTCATCTTCTTCTCCACATGAGTATTCACACAACATATGCCACGATTATTTCTTTCGAACGAAGGGTAAGTTCTATGCCTTTTAGGCATATAGTTTTTATACATATTATCTCCAATAATTTTGAACGTCGATGCCTTCGAAATTCAAATAATTAATTTATAAATTATTTAAATTCTTTAGAATTTAAATTTTATAAATTAATTCTTAAACCCCTTTTTGGCTTATTAAAGCCCTCTTTGATTTTACCTCTTTGCATAGATAATATTTATTTATAAAATTTAAATTCAAATTGAATTTAAATATTTTATAAAAAATATTAAAACCTCCTTTAACTTTTCAAAATGCTTCCTTGGGTTTTTATGAAAAACCTTTTATTTTGCTCATCCATGGTTTTAATAAAAACCCGCCTTCATATGCTTCCACATAATATTAAAAATATTATGAAGCTCTTTTGCCATTAACCTTTGCATTGTTCCTTGATATATTCCTTGACATCAATGATGACTTCATTCCTTGACATCAATGACAACTTTGACTCAAAATGTCCAACAATCTCCCCCTTTGTCATTGATGGCAACCCAAATTATTTTTACCAAAAACTTGACCTTTCCTTTGTTCTGCTCCCCCTAGGACATTGCTCCCCTAACTCAATGCTCTCTCCTCTTTACTCAAATACCAAATCTCTCCCCCATTGACATCAATGGCAAAGGGTCACCTTTGGGGCTCGGGGCTAAGAATGAGTCTCTTAGCTTAGCCCCTCCCCCACCTCCTCTTGAGGTGGTTAATTCTGGGGTGGGAGTATTTCTACTCCCATCAAGCATTATTATTTACCTTTATCCTCTTTTCTTCTTATCTGATCCTTCTGATTCCTCTGACTATTCCTTTCACTGTCCATGTCCATATTCTTGTTCATGTTCCTGTTCTTATTCATATCCATGTTCTAGTTCTTGTTCATATCCATTTTCCTATTCCTGTTCTTGTTCATGTTCATATTCATTTTTCTTGTTCCTGTTCCTGTTCATGTTCATATCCATTTTCCTATTCCTATTCATATCCATGTTCATGTTCTTGTTCCTATTCATATCCATGTTCCTATTCATGTTCTTGTTCATACTTGATTCTGGAATGTCTGCTCTACACCACTTTGTTGTGTGACCATCATTATTGCACTTATAACACTTAATGTTGTTACTCCTTGAAGGTGCAAATGTCTTAGGATTTCTCCTAGTGAAACCATATCCTCTTCTATCATGAACCCTGCAATTCATTGCCTTGTGACCAAACTGATTACATGAGTAGCAATACCCATTGAAAGGCTATCTGTTCCCATATTCCTATCTTTCATGTGTCCTGCACTATGAAGCCATGTGCCCAAACCTGTGACATGAAAAACATCTTCCATTGAAACTTCCTTGTCTTGACCTCATTGGTCTCTTAGTCTCTCTTGACCTATTCTGATTGTTGTTCCATCTGTCTCTTCTTTGTGCATTGTTCCTGTCCTTGTTGAACTTTCTGTTGTCCAACTCATCCTCAGATGTCTCACTTTCTCTTACACTACCTTCTTCTGAAGTGTCTTCATCTGAAGTTTCTTCTCCTCTAGAACTTGAGGTTGACTTCCCTTCCCATTTCTTTTGTTCCTGTTCAAATCCAAGACCTATTTTGCTTGATGTAGGCCTTTGTATCTTGATGAACTTATCTAAATTATTTGAGCTATTTTTGAATCCTTTTAGCTTGACTTTGGAGTCTTCTAAATCTTCCCTTAGTAGGGCTACTTCTTGTACTAACCTTTCACATTCTAAGACCTTTGCTTCTAGCTTATCCTTGAATTTCTTTGTCTTAGCCTTTGATTTGTCTAGATCCTCTATAAGCATTCTTCTCTCTTCATCACATTCTTGAAACTGATCTTCTAATTTAGAGTTTTGCTTTCTTACCTTCTTTACTATTTCAAGAGCATAGATAAGTTCTCCCTTAAGATCATATCCTTCTTTATCTGATTCTTCCTCTATTTGTTTGCATTTGTCCACATCTTTATTTTCTTTTGACTTGTCTTCTATAGGATCACTTTCTTATTTCTCTAGAGCCATTAGAATATTTTCATCTGGTCCTTCAAGTGTATCCTCATATTCATCATCATCACTGAAACTATAACCATTCCTTGTACAACTATCTTCTAGATGTCCAAAGTTACCACATCTAAAACACTTGAGAATTATTGGTGCCCTTTTCTAGACTTCTTTTTCTTCAATCATAAATAGGACTTCATCTCTATCATTATCTAAAAAACTAGCATCACTTTCACTTGAGTACTTACTTGCCTTATCTGCATAGTAGCTCCTCTTTTGCCTTTGAAAGAACTTCTTTCCTTGTCTGCTTTGTCCATCCTTGCTTTTCTTTTGATGCCTGTATCTTTCTGATTCCTTGTTCCTGTGATCCTGTTTTTCTTCATCATTGTTATTCTTTGCTTCTTGACAATCAGTTGCATAATGACCATACTTTCCACAATTGAAACATTTAATGGATTTTATATCTCTAGATCTTCTTGAATCCTTATTCCTTCTGCCATAATTAGCTTCTTCATCACTGGATGACTCATCGCTTGATTCTGACTTCTTACCCTTTGTATTCTTGATTGCTTTGAAGGTTGCTTCCTTCTAGGGAATAGGTTCTTTTGTTCTCAACTCAAAAGTTGTAAGAATACCAAGCAACATATCTCTTGTCAAAGAATCACCATCCTTTGACTCTTCTATAGAAAAAATATTTTCACTGAATCTTTTGGGAAGAGATCTTAAGACCTTATCACAGACATTTGATTCATCAACCTTCATTCCAAGTCCTTGCATAGCATTAACAACCTCATCAATTCGAAGTAAGTACTAATGTTTTCTTCATCCTTCATTCTTAACTCTTCAAATTATCCTTTGAGATTTCGTATCTTTGCTTTCTTGACACCTTTATCTCCTTCATATATATTTTGCAACTTATCCCACATTTCTTTTGCATTTTGACAATGCATAACTTTTATGGACTCTGTTCTATGCAAGCCTCTCAAAAGTGCATTCATTGCTTTTGAATTGTAATGTTGTAGAAGCTTACCTTCCTTATCTATAGGTGGATCAACTGAGGGGTCGTATCCATTTTCAACTGCTTCCCAAATCTCATTGCCAAGTGCCTTCAGGTAGATCTTCATTCTCAAACTCCAATATACATAATCACTCCCATCAAATATTGGTGTTGTATTGTCTGATGATCCATTCTTAGAATCCATTGTGTTCTTGTAAGCTTTTCCTTCAAGTTGTTAAACTCTTTCGAAGGAACCCGCTATGATACCAATTGAAGAACACAAGCTTATACTAAGAAGGGGGGTGAACAATATAAGACCACTTTTTACTTTTCTTTCCCAATCAATATTATGCAATGTAAAGATAGCAATATCAATAGCAGTAATCAAAGCAATGCATAAATCACCACACACAATAGAGACACCACAATTTACATGGTTCACCCAATGTGGGCTACTCCACGGAGAAAATATTTCACTAAAATTTTCTCAATCAATCTCTTGGGAATCCTTTCCCTATTACAATGTTTATGGACCTCTATCCAAAGGAGATACCAATCCCCTAAATCAAGTTCATGGATCTCTATCCATAAGAGACACCAATCTCCTAATCTTTGCTCTGGTTGGTGATCTTCTAGAAGACCTCTACCTCCACTACCCTTAGAAAATGGAACTCTATCCATAGAAGACACATGTCTTCCCTACCCTGGCTAATGGATCTCTATCCATTGGAGACTGTCATCCTCTATACTCTGTCACCTCCAAAGCTTGCACTCAGATCTATCTCAAATCTGTACCAAACATAGTCCTTCGGTCTAGCACAAATCTTCTCTCAATATCTATCTCTGATCTGGCACAAATCTATCCTCAAATCTGCACCAAAATCTATCCTCAAATATGTACTAAACATAGTCCTTCGGTCTAGCACAAATCTATCCTCAATATCTATCCTCAAGCCTTAACACAAAGCTTGACTTAATCTCAAATCAACTCGGTTGGATCTGCCCTAAACCTTAACTCAAGGTTTGAACAAATCAATCAATCAACTCTGCTCACAAGTCTTCTCAAAGACTTATCTCAAATCTGCCTTGTAAGCTTCCTCAAAAGCTCACACCAATCTGTCCACAAGTCCTCTCTAGAACTTTGTCCAATCTACTCAATAAGTCCTCTCAAGAACTTATCCAAATTTGCTCAATAAGTCCTCTCAAGAACTTATCCAAATCTACTCTCAATATGTATTGTAAGCTTCCACAAAAGCTTACCCAAATCTATCCACAAGTCTTCTCAAAGACTTACCTCAAATATGCTCAACAAGTCCACACTAGAACTTGTCCAATCTCATAGAAACATAAAGAGAATTGTTAGAGACTCAATATGCCCTATACTCATCACAATGCTCAATCACTTTCAATCACTCTTTTAGAAACATACAGAGAATTGTTAGAGACTCAATATGCTTCAACTCAATCACTTTCTCAATTCAATTCAGAATATAGAATAGTTTGTTTTATGGAACTTGAACAATCACTTCACACATCCACTTGACTAGGCTCAACCAACTCTACTCAATCAATCACTCAATGAAATAATCCTTGCTTACAAACCCTAGTCCAAGCATATGAACACTCACTCAAAATATTTCCAACAATACTTATCAACCAATCTCACATAACAATGATACTCATGTTCTTTCCAAACCCTAGTTCAAGTTCTTCACTCAACAACTCACTTCAACAACAATGCTTATAAAACAACTCACATAACAAGAAAAAAGTACAAAACTCACTTCAACAACAATGATTATAAAACAACTCTCACATAACAATGATACTCATGTTCTTTTCAAACCCTAGATCAAGTTCTTCACACAATCAATGGCTTCAACAACAATGCTTATAAGACAAGGTTTTAACAACAACTCTTTATTCTAGAAAACCTTGAAGCAATAACTCAACACTCTCAATAAGGAAACCCTAATCAATTCCTTTTCACTCCAAACTTATTTTCCAGAAAACCAACCAATCAACTCAACTATGGAAGAATGTGCTCATACCTTTTTCTTGATGATGAAGGAACCTCAAATATCTGCCACAACCATAAACACTTCTTTGCCAAGCTCAAGGAGTTAGAAGATACTAAATTCTCTCAATGATACAATGCAAAATATCAAAACACACATACACCTTATCACTCCATCTTAAAGAAAGCATCCATCAACATATACAAAAAATGATTGACCAAATACACCTTATGATCTCCCAATTAAAACAATATTCAATATCAAAAATATTGTCAATACAATCTCCTTTTCAAACTAACCCAATGGCAAGAAGTCCTTTTAAATTTAATCACTCTTCAATTCACTTTTTGATAAATCAAAAACATCACAATAACTTTATTAAAAATAAATTTCAACACCTTATTCCTTCATTTAATCAAAAACTAACACTCAAAATAAGCACCTTTCAAAACCCCTTATAACTCCCTAAAACCTTATGTTTATACCTTAGGCAATTAAAAATTAATGCAAAATTTATTACCTCCGCCTAGGTGAGAATCGAACCCTCGATGCAGCTTCTCCCCACGCCCTAGCCATGGCTTCAACGTCGCACGAGCTAGGCACTCATTTGGAGAACCAAGAGCACAACGTGCTCTATGTTCTTCCCAATGCATCGAAACCAAAAATCAATGTGTCGCTTCTTCCAATGCCAAAACGTCCTTGCCGAGAATCGAACGTGAACCACTCTGCACCCGCATGACTTAACTCGCGATCGCTTGCCACTAGGCCACGTGCCTTGGTGGATATGAGGGTTTTGCCTTCAATATTTTTCAACACTTTCATTGGCGCCTTAAGACGAAGATTCGTCTTCTTCTCTGCATGAGTATTCACACAACATATGCCATGATTATTTCTTTCGAACGAAGGGTAAGTTCTATGCCTTTTAGGCATATAGTTTTTATACATATTATCTCCAATAATTTTGAACGTCGGTGCCTTCGAAATTCAAATAATTAATTTATAAATTATTTAAATTCTTTAGAATTTAAATTTTATAAATTAATTCTTAAACCCCTTTTTGGCTTATTAAAGCCCTCTTTGATTTTACCTCTTTGCATAGATAATATTTATTTATAAAATTTAAATTCAAATTGAATTTAAATATTTTATAAAAAATATTAAAACCTCCTTTAACTTTTCAAAATGCTTCCTTGGGTTTTTATGAAAAACCTTTTATTTTGCTCATCCATGGTTTTAATAAAAACCCGCCTTCATATGCTTCCACATAATATTAAAAATATTATGAAGCTCTTTTGCCATTAACCTTTGCATTGTTCCTTGATATATTCCTTGACATCAATGATGACTTCATTCCTTGACATCAATGACAACTTTGACTCAAAATGTCCAACAATAGGAAGTATGGAGGAGGAGGAAGTGGTAATATTTAGTGATTCTATCAATAATAACTAGGGTGGAGTCAAATATGGTAGAGGTGGGGAGCCATATGATGAAGCCAATGTAAATGTCCTACCATTTACCCTAAAGGATGTGAAGAGGTTGAAGAAGTTCGAGATGGGTGATAGTCATGGCTTTATTACGTTGGCATGTATTGTATTAAAAAATAAAGAAGACAATTTGAGTTTTCATCTTGAGCTAGTAGAAATATAAATGAATGTAATGGTACACTTTGTCAAAATTATACTAGCCCCCAAGAGGAATGGAGTGATACTCAGATAATATGTGAGTAATGAATGAGGATGAAGGCTGGACGAAGATACAATTTTTATGAATAAGGTTATCGTTGCACAAGGACCAACCTAGTTAAGAGTGAATTTTTGAGGTCCATAGGCCAAAGTCTGGTTGAGACTCATTTGTAGATGATATATCTATGAGCCAAGTGGGTTTGGGTTGGGAAATTTTTTGGAGGGTAGGTGTGTTAGGTAAGTAGGATAGAGCATCAACAACCACATTGTCCAGTCCCTTTTTGTAAGTGATCATGGAGTCAAATATTTGGAGGTAGTCAACCCATTTTACATGTTCCTCTGATAGGATCAGTTTATCAAGAAGTATATTGATTCTATGATGGTTATTTAGGATGGTGAACTTGGATACAAGGAGATACTATTACCATTTATTGAGGGTATGAAGGATATCTCTCATTTCATTTTGGTAAGTAGAGAGATGACATTCATGGTCTTTAAGTTTTTGACTCTTGAAGAAAATGGGGTAGAATTCCTACATGAGAACTACTCCAAGGCCTACCTAGAGGTATCACATTCAAGTTGAAAGGTTTGGAGAAATTAGGGGTGACCAAAATAGGAGTGTAAGTCATGAGTTATTTAAGGGTATGGAAATTAGTTTTTACTATGGTGGACCACTAAAGTGAGTCAAAGTGAAGGAGGTTAGTTAGTGGTGTCATTATGGAGGTATAGTTTTTGATAAAGTAGCAATAAAACCTAGTAAAGTATACGATGGCTAAAAAATATAAAACCCTAAAGAATAGAAAGGACCGATTCACCACTTCCTAAACACCAAGGTCCACAGGGGCAATGTGAGAGCATACAATGGATGAAAAATATAAAAACGTCAAATGAAGATAGATATAGATGAGAAATTGTACCCACTTTACCCCTTCAAAACCTGGATCTAATACCACTTGGGATATTTTGTCCTCTAGAATATCACAAGTATCTTAAAAAATAACATAAATCATACACAATTATTGCAAGAACACCAAAAAAACATCAAAGAAGATACAATCAAGCACAAAAGAGTACTAATGCAGCATTGCATGATGCCAAAACTATATTAGAAAAATACTCAACATTTCCAAATATACCCTCAAGGGGGTATATAGTGTTATCACACCACCTTATCATACCCAATAATGCATTTGGGATATATCCTATCTACAACTATCTAGTTTTCTTGAAGGTGACAGTGTAGTAATTTCCTATGCATTAGGGAGGCCAGATAACATTTGAAAATCCTAGATATGATGAATAAGGGGAGGAAGCTCCTTCCTTGGAAACCATCTTCCCTATTCGCAATGAACAAGGGGGGTTACTTTTCAAATTTATGGATCATTTAGCCACTTTAATTTGAAAAAATAGAGAATATATGCAAACCATTTTAAGGGTAGCTGAAAAGCCTTTGATAACTTCCACTCTAGAAGGGTTCCTTTGGACCTTTTGTAGCAATCTAGGTCCATATCTATAATTTACCATCAAATATACCTACCTCATGGGTCTTTGTATGTAACCTTCATATTATCATAAACTATATAGAAGATAGGTCACCTAGTCTCTACTCCTCTTTAGGATATCATGCATCCCTACTTCTTAACATAAAACCACTTAGGATAAATGTAAGTCACATTATTACCCAATATATGAATGTCCATTAGTTCAAAATGTTGACATTATTACTAGTGCACCAACTTGTACAAATATATGTTCTTCTAACCCCTTTCTCAATATGTTTTCTTCTCAAAGTCAAGTCCCTCTCAAAAATCCTTCCACCAATCCATTTCTCTCAAATAGCTTGGGAGTAAATAATGTGATACTACCATTTGGTTCCACTCCTCCAAGTTCTCAAACTTATTTATTAGTTCACAACTCCATATAATTATACCTCAAGGTCCATTTAAATCCATGTATCCTACATACTAAGACATAAACTCTAAGTTGAAATAATTAGCTCAGGAAAATTTTGAATTCAAGTTATAATTGGCTTCCCTCCATGAAGCCTCAACCAACCAAAAATATTCTTATAAGGACTATTTCAACCAACCTTTAGACTCTATTATGGATATTTGATCTTACCCTCCTAACTTTGAAACCCCTATGTTCTAACTATATAAGGGATAAGGTGATCCAACCAACCACCTTAGAACCTTTCTAGTCACTTGCTATGACATTTCCTATGATGAGGCACTTCTAAAATAATTATCTAAGAGACTTGGCATTAAATCCCTATAATGGTATTTTCAAATACCTCGCCACTTGAATAAAATATTTGAGGATCTTGTTGAAATGCTTATACAATAATTATATGTATGTGGGTAAACTAGCCAAACAAGTAGCTAAA
The DNA here is from genome assembly GCA_028583015.1 of Wollemia nobilis. Taxonomy (NCBI): domain Eukaryota; kingdom Viridiplantae; phylum Streptophyta; class Pinopsida; order Araucariales; family Araucariaceae; genus Wollemia; species Wollemia nobilis. Next base: position 3,571,036 of record JAQPPZ010002642.1, read on the forward strand.
CTAGATAAACAAGTAGAATATGCCCTCTAATGTTGACTATAGCTAAATATTAATAAGTTTTAGGATCCCATTCTAATATTATTAATAATTGTTTAGTCATGTGGTACTTCGAACACCTAGGCTTATGGGACCATGTGATGTAACGATTATTTATTATAAAAGGATATTATTTAAAGATGTAATGGTTATTCTTCATGATTTATTAATTGGTCCCTAATTTGCATATGGATGGGAACCCTTGAGCATTAGGGTTAGGGTAGCCAAAATATATAAAATATCTAAGGGGGAAAGAGAAGGATCATATCATATTTTTTTGTATCAAATATTTTCTTCTGAGGAGGTTTCCCCCTTGAAGAGTCTTGCAATTTTGTAAAGTGTTCTTGATTTTTGTAATATAATCTATTGCATTTATAATTCAGCTTGCAATATTCTTAATTCCAAGCTAATTTTCTATTATTATTATTATTATTATTATTATTATTATTATTTTAATTGAAAAACCCCTTCTGAATCCGCCTTGGTCTAAGATACCACGAACAGGGGGTTATACACCATCAAAGTCACCCGGGGGTCGCACCCAACCCTAGCCGCACCAACGTTATCAATTGGATTTTGTTTACCCAATTAAGATTTTTGGTAGGGTGGAGATTCGAACTTGGGACCTCCCTTGGAGGATTGCCCTCTCCTCTCCAACTCACCTACAACACCTGGGTGGCTCATTTTCTATTATTATTACAATATTAAATGGACATGTTTTTAATTTATTGCAAGGTTCTTAACAAGTGGTATTAGAGTGCTTTCTAGGGCCACATCCTACTATAGTGTAAATACTTCATGTCTTTCCATTTTGACCTATTAGGTGTAAATTTTTCTTATTTTTTAAAATTTCCTAATAATTATTCTATAAAGAAATATCAAGCCATTTTTCCCTTTTTTAAAGTTTAATAGGTTAAAAAACCTATGTCATGTTTTTAAACTATCATGGAGGAGCTATTGCTATTGGCTAAGCTAGATTTCCCATAAAACATCTAGTGAAATCAAGGGTTATCAAAATCCAATACCCAAGCCTTTAACAACACTCGTATATGGACTTAAGATCGCATGTAATTTTGGGTATATAGGGATACCACCTAGGTTTAAGATCAACATTTAACCCTAGGAAGCTTTTTGACCATGTATCTATCCATATTGCATTTAGCACAACACTCAGGAAGATTACCCTCTCGTATTGTTAGATAGGTAGGTAGTGCACTCAAGGTATGTGTGGAACTCTCCTTGAGTAGTGGTCTAAAATATTGGTCTGAGTATTATCATTCATCATTGTAGTATAATAGAGGGCTATGGAAAGTGTGCATGACTTTGCTTAGATTTACTTATTGTATTCATATGTCAAATCCAAATTCTATCTATCAAACCTCTAAATCCCTAACCACATATTTGAGCATACTGAGGAGACTACACCTATCACAAAATTGACCATACTATAATTGTTTTTTCTAGAGAATATAGCTATTGGGATCAACAAAAGTCAAGAACATTGTTAAATAGGATAGTTTTAGTAATAGCCAAAACAATTTTTGCTAGGGTAGTTTTTTCTAACAATAAAAAATAATACTAAACAAAGTTGATATCAATAATAATGAATACAATGCTTTCCAGAATAGTTATCAGTAATAGTTAGTAATAGTTTCAAATGGGGTAGTGTTAGTGATAATGAAAACAATGTCAAATATGATAATTATTGAGGGATAGAGAAGAAAGGTTTTTAGGTGAAGAAAAACTTAGAAGAAAAATATATAACACTTGACTCAAAAAAAGGTTTTGAAGAACATTATTTTGAGACCTAGTCCATTGTGATAGTCTTTTCAAATTGATAGTTTTGATATATAGCACCCAAACACTTTTTCTACACAACTACTAAAAATTATAAGTCTTAAACTACACTTCTATTTTTTAGTAAGGTAGTTCGGGTGGTCCAAATCACAAGTCCATGGATGAAGGGACTAGAGGAACAATGAAGGAGAAGGAAAAAAATTAATTTATGGATCAAATAGGGCTAATAAATAAAAAAATAGCAACCTATAGAAACAATTAAAATATAAAGTTAAAAAATTGAAATATCATATGCAACTCTTGAAATATAAACAAACTAAAGTTTAAACAAGGATTGAGGAAAAATTCCTTAAGGTTGAAGGGCATTTAAACGGAGCCACACAATTACACAAACAAATTAACAATTAAGGAATGGTTGGGATTTCAAGAAATAGATATAAAGAAACACATCATTCTATTTTTGACACTAATACCCCATTTAAAATGCCCAAATTAGAATTTCCCAATTTTAATGGAAAGGACCCTAATGGTTGGTTGTCTTGGGTGGATCATTTTTCAAACTCCATAATGTACCCTAATATTTATGGATCATAATGGCATCCTTTAAATTTTAGTCTAAGGCCCTTCAATGGTAACATTGGGTTCAAAACATTACTCTTGATCTTTCTTGAAAAGAATTTGAGTCCTAATTATTCACTTATTTTTGCCAAAGTGAGTATGAGGATTTTATAATAACTTTAAAAATTTAAAATAGACATCTACTATTCAAACACATTTTGATAAGTTGGCTAATAGGACAAGGGGTTTGAGTGGAGGATTCTTTTAGAGATGTTTTATGAGTGGGTTGAATAATGACATCAAGGTAGAGGTTAAAATGTTCAAACCATAGTCCATGATGCAAGCAATAGGATTGGTCAGGCTAGCAGAGGAATTTTTTTTCTTAGAGGTGATCATCTAAATTTCAATAGGAAAAACCCTTATTTCCATCCAAGATCACATCAAACATAGGAAATAAATCTTCGACAGTGAAGTGATTAACTAGGGATAAAATGGATGTTCAATGAGCACATGGGTTATGTTATAATTGTGATGAGAAATATTCCTTGTGGCATAAATGTGTACAAAAAAAATTATATCTACTAGATGTAGATGATTTTTTAGTAAATAAATTATAAGAATAAGATGTAGAATAGCTATAATAGGAGCACCATGATGAGGGTGAAGTACAAGAAGAACCACAACAAAAATTTTAGTTCATGCACTTGCAGGAATCTCAGCCCCTTAACTATGAAGGTAGTAGGATATTTTAAGGGGCAAAAAATTATAATCCTTATTCATTCAAGTAGTACTAATATTATAATACAATCAACCTTGGGTTATGTGTAGCCCATGCCAACCCTTATACAATATAATAATATATCCCAAAATATCTATTCCTAGGTACCCTACCAAGTACACATAATTTTATTAATCCTTGAATAGCTAAGCAAGCCAATTGTTATACACATTCTTGTCATTCCTTTGAATTCATGGTGACAACTGGAGGAACATTAACTTATAAAGATAAATATCAAAATATTAAGTTGAAGATAGGGGAATATGAACTTAAAACTAGTATATTTACACTTTTTTAGGAGGGTGTGATGTTGCATTGGGAGCATAATGGTTCCATACATTGGGAATACTAGCCTAGAACTTTATTGAACTGTGGATGCAATTCACTTATAATGGAGGGTTATACACTCTTGATGGTTCATATGTGATATCCCCATAAGTTATTAGTTCAATTCAAATGGTGAAATTATTAAAAAATATTCACAATGTGTAGTACCTTAGTTGTTTGCAATCCAACCCTAGAATACTAAACTAGATGAGTCATAAAGGAATTTACAACTCATTTTGACTAAACATAATGTTGTTTTTGTGGAACCTATGAGATTACCTCCATGTCATTTCCATGACCATGCAACCCAATTGGTACCAGGAAGCTTTGCACCTAGCATCTGGTCCTAGAGACACTTCTATGCACTAAATTTAAAAATTGAGAAGTTGATCCAAGAGTTTTTGAAAATAAAGGTAATTCGGCATAGAAAAAATCCATATTATTTGCTAGTATTATTAATGAGAAAAATATAATATTCATGGTGACTGTGTATAGACTTTCATGAACTCAAAAATACTCACCACTGAGGAAAAATTTCTTATTCCTATGATTGATGAGTTAGATGGTGCCAAATTTTTCTCCAAGTTGAATCTTCACTCCATGTATAATTAGATAAGGATCAAGGGAGATAATATTCTAAAAACAACATTCATAACTCATTAGGACCATTATGATTTTTTTGCCATGCCTTTTGGCCTAACTAATGTACCTTAAACATTCCAAACCCTGATGAAAAATGTCTTCAACCCATTCCTCCATAAGTTTATTTTGGTCTTCTTTGATGATATTCTCATATATAGTCACGCTTGGGCCAAGAACTTACAAAATTTGGATCAAAATTTGCAACTATTGTAGTACCATCACTTATTTGTCAAATGATCTTAATGTTCTTTTGGCATGCAAGAGGACAAATACTTGGGGCATATTGTTTCATAGGAGGGAGTTAAGGTTGACCATAAGAAAATTGAACCTATCCAAAATTGACCTAGTCCATAAACTCTCAATATGGTTCATGGATTTGTGGGTCTCACAGGCTACTACCAATTATTTGTACAAGGTTATGGAAATATAGCCTTAGTGACCATGTTGAAGAAAAAATCATTTATGTGGACAACTCTAGCAAAAACGATTATACAGACCTCAAAGAAGCCATGATTTTGACACCAATGTTAGCCACTCTTAAATTTTCCAAACTCTATATAGTTTAAAGTTATTATTTAGGTCATGGTATTTATGTGGTATTAATGCAAGAAGGGAAACTCCTATCTTTCACCAATAAGGAATCATCAAGAAACAATTAGGAAAATCTACTTATGAAAAAGAAATGATGGGTGTCCTCCATACTACTAGTCATTGGTAACCTTATCTCATTAGGAGGCATTTATCTATTAAAATAGAGTACAAAAGTTTTAAATACTTCTTGGAACATAGGGTATCTACTCCAACACAACAAAAATGGGTTTCAAAATTGTTGGGATATGATTATGATATTTTATATGAGAAAGTGAAAGAGAATATTGCTATAAGTGCACTCTTTCGTTAGTTTTTGGATCAAGTGGTAGTGTGTGCCCTCTCATACCTACTTACCTAGTGTGTTTTCCAACTATGAAAGGAAGTAGACAAGGAGTCATCCTTAAAACATTCATGGAAGTAGCTCCAAAGGTATTCCAATTCACACATTGGGAGTTCATGGTATGAACACTTGTTAAGATACTAAGCTTACATTTTTGTTTCCAAAACTTCATAACTTTGTGAGGACATCACAAAGGAAATGCATGTTTCACCCACTGTAGGCCATTCAAGATTTTTGAAGATAAATGAGTGAGCTAAATGGTCGATCTATTGAGGGAAATGAAAAAATATATTCAAACCTTTGTGGTAGAATGTGAAATTTTCCAACAAATGAAGGGAGAAATGATTCATATTCCAAGAACTCTACAAATATTACCAATCCTAAAAAAATTATGGATTGATATCTCCATTGATTTTATTGAAGAGATTCCTAAATCTAGGGAGAAATCAATCATTGTTATGGTGGTGGACCACCTCTCAATGTATACTCATTTATGTTTCATCGCCCATCCATACCATACCTCCACCATTACTAAAATATTCATGGATCCATTCTTAAACTCCATGGTATGCTAAAATTCATTATGTTTGACCATGATCCCATTTTTATTCAATTTGAGAAAGAAATATTTAAACTACATGGAACACAACTGCAAATGAGCTTAGCCTACCATCCATAGAATAATAGAAAAATTTAAATTAATAAGTGCTTGGAAACCTATATTTGCTATTTTACCTCCAAGCACCCAACATAGTGGGCTAAGTGGTTGCCTTTGGCTGAATTGTGGTACAACACTTCATTCCACACATCCTCTAGAATGACTCTTTTTTAGGAAGTTTATTAGTACCCACCTCTATCACTCTCTTCATATGTGATAAATTTACAATAAATTTGACAAGTGGTCTATAAGCTGGTGTTACCAAATTTACAATAAATTTTATGTCAATTTCCTAATCAATTTATTTCAACATTTCCTAATATTCCATACCCAAAATGAAAGTTTGACATTGAAAGCAAAATACTAGCAAGTTATATTTGAATTCTTCACAAAGGATATTGAACTTTTTAATATTAAAATGAGTCTAAATTACATAGATTCTAATTCTTTATGAGATTACTTTGTAATAATTTAATTTAAAGTATAAAAGTTTTCATATAAGAGCATAATCTATCAAAAGACTAAAAACAATGTGATCTAGCATGCCCTAAAAGTAAATCCAGAAATACTAGTCAAAATATTCTATGCATGCTAAGAATTCATAGTAAATATTTTGCCACAATATAATAAGGAAGTCTTAAATATTAGGTCTCTATTTAAAACTGATTTGCATTAGTCAAATCACATTTGAAAACATTAATAGGAGTAAAAGTTTACTTATAATGAAATTTAAATAGTATGTCATCATAATAATTTAGTATCTCAAGCATAGTTATGAGACAAATTAGATAGGACAAAACATTTTAGTTATGAATAAAGCCTTCTTGTTTTCATTACAATTCACAAGAAACTATATTACATCAAATATTAGATCCATTGATATCATATATGCAAAAAAGAAAACAAATATTTAAAATTATTGATTATGCACTTAAAGAAAATATTTCTCGTCACAACTTATCCTTTAGGTTTTTCTACCTACAAGTTCCATCTTGCTTTCTTACTCTCTAAATATGAAAATTCTAGCACATGTGAGTAAGACTTAAAATTTGATGATTACTTGTTTTTTTTTCTATTTAATAGGTTTGGGATAAACATAGAAAGCGAAAATATTTAATTTGTTTTTAAATTTATAGGTAGACATAAACATTTTAGTGTGTAAAATTGAATAAAAATGGTTGAAGTGAATTGTTTCCTATAAAAATAATAAGTTCACAATTTTATCTCAAGTTAAAACCTGTGATGATCCAAGCACATGACCATTTTTTGGTATGGCTTTATGTTTGAAAATGCTTGAAAATAGATTATTTGATCATAAATACATTACTAAGGACATAACTTTATGCTCAACACTTTGTTTTGATCCATTCAAGAAGCATTGAAAATATTAGAAAGATAATAAATATTTTAGATGGCAGCTCTATTATACATAATTTATTGATAACTTTGTGGAAAAAACTTACTAAAGATCCTAAAAAATTCTAAACAAAATACTTACTAAATTTAGTAATTTTCTATTTTTAGATTTTCATAGCTAAAATTCATCTTTGGCTATGTTGACACATTAGTAGAAGGAAAAATGTAAATGTACAAGTTATATGTATATAACTTTCCTTTAACATTCACTTTGTAATTCATATAAGGTGAGTTACCACATTTTCATGTGTGACCTTCCATATTCAATATGGTAGATTTATAAAGCACAAATTATTGTGTAAAGAGAGATGCACCCATGACTATAAAAAACATTTGTAATGGATGCAATGTTATAGCCTCACATTTTTTTTATCAATGATTGATTATATTGTAATCTATTTTTAGAAATATAATCACTCTATTATTATGGTTATCTATTTGTATTATGATTTTTTACACTCTATTACTTTTAAATTCCACTCTTTCATGGTCTTCCTTAAGTCAAAATTTTGAGTTTCAAATCAGTCGAGATTTTGATTTTCATCAATGGTATCAGAGCAGTCTATCTTTTTAGTGTATATCCATAATCATGAGATTATGATATCAAGAGTTTGGGTATCATATATGTGATCTCCTTAATAAAATCCCTTTTCATTCTAAATGATTTAAAATGATAAATATAATGGGCAACATTGTGATAGATAATACATTCAACAATATATTGAATGAAACCCTAATAAAATAGAGGAATGATATATTGTATTAATATGCTCAAATTCTTCAATAGCTCCCTATTGTAAATTTTACACCCTCCTCTATGCAACCTCTCATTGCCCTAGCACCATTTAGTGATCCCACACCTTTTACAATGTAGGTAAATTTTAAAATTCCTACTTTTGAAGGAAAACTTTATGGTGATGTCCTAGAAAATCATTTGGATTTTGTTATCTTTGTACGTATATATAAACAAATTCAATAATAGTGTGAAATCCACTTTTGCAGTATTAAAAGCTTTACTACATATTCAAAATTGGAGGGAAACATATTATAAAAGAGTTCTAGAAAAGAATGAATATGAAGTAGTGTTCACATAGGATAATTTCATAGAGTCCATCAAGGTAGAATATTATCCCATGGGAGCTTATGAAGATCAATACATGCAATAGGAACAAGTATGTTAAGGTAAGGAGTAATCTATTCAATATTATGCTTATGCATTCCACTCCATGTTAGAAAATATAGGTATTCAAGATACTAAAATACATTGAATATTCAAGTACTATGGAAGGCTTAAAAGGTATATTCAAGAAGGCATATACATATTCAAATTTAAGACACTAGGAGAGACATTATAAACTTGTTAAATTGGAGTAGAAGCATAAGAATGCAAGCAAAAAAGTAGGAGGAGCAAGTAACTAAAACTAGAACATTAAGTACTAGCTAAAGAAAGCTAAGAGTAACTCTCTAAAAAAATAAAAATAAAAGGGGTTAGCTCTAAAATTAGAATTCAAAGCAAAAAAAAAGACTCCCAAGAGAGAATCTCTAAAAGGTCAAGATTGTAAAATGACGTAATTATCACAAGAGCTAATATTTACGGAAGGAGTGTAAATACATTTTATCATTATTTTTTGAGTCACAACTCACTACACCCATTACACTAATGCCTCGACATCCATAGATAATGATACACAAAAGAAAATAATGGAAATTGAACTAAATGTGACTATTGCAACCACATGTGATACAGTGGATGATTCACAAGAGGTAAAATCCTCTTTCACTCATAAATATGGTTCAATGGTAAGCCATTACATTTTATTATTGATAGTGGAAGTTAAAAGAACCAAATTATTGTTTATATTATGATAGGTTTGAATATACCTATGATACCACACCCACAACCATACAATATTGGATGGTTACACTAGGCTAGAGACATTTGTGTCACTCAGCAATATCTCCTCTCTAATGTTATCAATCCCTTCAAAGATGTATTTTTATGTGATGATATGTCCTTGAATGCTTATGATGTGATTTTGAACCAACCATTTATGTGGTAGACATGTGGTGTATATCCATAGAGACCTCAAAGTGTTATCATTACTATCAAATTTAAATAGTTTAGGATATCAGAGGATATCCTCCTACCTTTTCTTTATTAATTAGTGTTAAAATATGCACAAATATGATAGGTAAAATAAGAAAATTTCTTATGCTAAGGATCAACCCACAAAGTAGGAGGACCATTACTACATCAATTGTAGGCCATGCATAGAAGTAGATGGATCATATAGTAGTTGAATATGATGACTTGTTCAAGTCACAAAAATGGGGTTCCAATTCATTGTGAGGTAAAGCATTCCATTGATTTAGTTCCTAATTGTCATTTTTCTAATCTATCTATTTATCATAGATTAGTCCTTGAAAATGATAAAATTAAAAAGAAAATCCAGTAATCAATTCAAAAGGGGCTCATTAGACAAATTACTTCACCATGTGGTAATCTAATTGTATTGTATTTGAAGAAAAATGGAACATGGAGGTCTACATTTACTATAAATATTTTGATTAAATCACTATGAAGAACTGCTATCTACTCCCTCGGATAGATGACTTGTTGACTAGCTCCATGGAGGAAATTTATTCACCAAAATTAATCTCAAATATAGGTATCATAAGATACCCATAGAGCCCACTAAAAAATGAATATTGCATTAATATCTAAGGATGGTTTATTTGAGTACATGGTTTTACCTTTTCACTTAACCGATGTACCTAGCACATTCACAAGGATGATGGATGACATCTTGTATACCTATGGTAGCTCATTTATTATAGTATACTTATATGGAAATCTCATAATAGTAACACATGAGACGGACATTTGTTATATGTCAACAAGTACTTTAGGTTATTCAAAAATAAGTTATTAATTTTGAGAAGTTCTAAGCTACCATAATAGAGATTTAGTACCTTGTTTATACTGTTGACAAAGTATTCCATGTTGATCCCAAGAAGATTTAGGTAATTAAATATTGGCCTACCCTAAAAACTCTAACAAATATTTGTAATTATTTTGTTCTTACCAATTTATATTGAAGATTTGTATTGGAGTTATTACATATTTCTTGACCACTAAATTAAGTGACCAAAGTAGGTGTCAAATCCAAGTTCTAATAGGGATATACATAATGGAGGATATCTTATAGGTTAAAGTTCTAATTGTATATAGCCCCTATAATTTTCCATCTTCATGTACATCAATATTCAAAGGTAATTATTAGTGCATTAGAGTATTAATTGGGATCTATTCTTACATAATATGGGCATCCAATAACCTATTGCAATGAAACATAAATAAGGTAGTTTGAAAATACCCCACATACAATAAATAACTCTATGCCATTGTCTAAGCATTTAAACAATGAAAGCATTACATCCTAGTCAAGGAAACCATCATCTACATAGATCATATATCTTTAAAATTCATTGAGATATAGAATAATATAAGGAATGAAAGATATAAAAAGTAGCCCACATATCTATAACAATTTTATTTTATCATCAAACAAAATAAATGGAGTGTCAATTCAATAATATATTGCTTTAATCAACCTCCAATCACAACACTCATCATTGTTGTTTATTCCTATGGGGATGATACTTCCAATTGGTCCACCTTTTATGCATATTGAGCTCCTTAAGTGGATAATCATGTTTTTATTTATTTTTGCAAGATAACATCCTATACCACATGGGAGATATTTGTATACTAGCTAGTGAGTGCCTAAAAATTATTTGGTAAGCACACATTAGCAAAATAGTAGGTCACTTTTGGGTGGAAAAAATTGGTAGCACCTTAAAAGTACTATTGATCCAAGATGATGAACTATATCAAGAGGTACATTAAGCCAAACCAACCAACAAGTAGTAATTGTATACACCATTGCCAATATCATACAAGCATTGGATTTCTATCTATATTTATTTTATCTCATGTTTACCCATATCTAAGTGTGGTGATGCTTTTTTTTGTAGTAGTAGTTAAGCATTTTTTAGAAAATGCTATCATGATACCTTGAAAATGATTCATTTTAGTTCAGTAGACTACTAAGTTTTATTTTAGTTAAATTTGGCTTGCCAAAGTCCATTGTATCTAACAAGGATAGCATATGTTTTAGTATTTTTTGGTCCATTATATGAAACATTATGGACACCAAGTTGACCATATCCATAGCCTTCAATCCTCAAACTTATGGATAAATAAAAGTTATGAATTTCTTGGTTGTGCATCTTCTTTGAATGTATAATTCCAAGTATCCATAATTATGGGATGAGAGCCTCCCCTATATTCAATATGGATACAATCGAGATCTGCATAGCTCTACAAAACACAAATTATTTCATGTTTGTTTTAGCTTCCAACCCATGGTACCTACTAATGTAGCTCACCATGTGCAATCCATGGAGTAATTACCTCATGAACAAAAAAAACCAAAAAATACAACATAGTTTTTGGAATAGATTTGGCACATCTAGCAATAGGTTCATAACCTCTTGGAAAAGATAAATAAAAATATAATAAATGCCATTACCAACATAAGGTCCCACATCAATTCAAGGTTGTATATAAGGTATGATTATGTTTTTAGAAATAAATACTTAGAGGAACACATAGCAAGATCATACCTCTTTGTTATGGACCATACACCATCATCATGAAGGTGGGAGAAAAATCCTTTGAATTAAATATTCCTTCATATCTTGGTTTGCATTTAATCTTCAATGTTAAACTTCTTATACCTATCATCCACATTTGATGGACATTTTTTAGTACTAGAGTATTTGGATATTGAAGAGCTTAATCTAGATATTTTATTACCAATAAAGAAGAATCGTATTGTTGACACATGGGCTAGGACAACTATATGGAAGTCCACTTAGATATATAGAATGTTTAGGAGATGACAACTTGGTTACCATGGAAAATGTCTTACAAAAAAAACAAAAAATAATTGTGCTTAATGTCAAAAGTTACACAATGAGAACCATTAGCTTTCAAGGGGGATGAATAATCCAAACATGTGACCTTTTTGTGACATGGTTTTATGCCCAAAATTTTGATTTTTAATCCTAAATAAATAATAAAAGCCATAAATTTTTTCTTAGGGATCCATTTTGATCCATTCAATAAGCATTGAAAATATTAGAGAGAACAACAATTTAGTAGGCAAGTTTGTCAAAGACAAGTTTCTAACAATGTCGTAAAAAATATTTCCAAGCCCTAAAAATTTTAAAACAAAATATTACTAAAAGTAATAATCTTTCATTTTTAGACTTTTATAGCCAAAATGCATCTCTTGACAAATCAATAGATGACAAAACATGTAGGATAATTCATAAATATATAATATACATTTTTTAACTCATAGAAAATACATTTTGTAACTCATAGAAGGTGAATCACCATATTTTTATATGGATGACCTTCTAACTTACAAAAGGTAAACCAAATTTTCATATGGATGACCTTTAATGTGCATCCATAACTATAAAAAATATGAATAATGGATGCAATGTTATAGCCTAACATCATTTTCAAAAATTGTTTACATTATATTATGTTTTCTAAACAATAAAATCACCCTCTTATTTTACTTATTTATTTTTATTCTATTTTTTTATGAAAAATGCAAATTTATATTAAATTAAGAAAAAAGCCTTTACAATAAAATAAAAAGTGGGTAGGTTAACACACCCCATGGGGAATCAAACTAACCCTCATTGAAAAGGGTTAGTAAAAAAAGCCACCAACAAAACATAATTTTACCAATCATGATCATTGATGATCATTACATCAAAGAAAGAATATCATATGGGGTAATGTACCCTAGCATGTTTTCCTACATAAACTACTAGTTCTTATGGGATGGGAATCCACCTGTCTGCATTGCAATTAAGGACTTCAGAACCTGCATCACTCCAAACAACAACTAGCCTAGGTGAAACTGGTTGAACATCATCCCACCCCAACCTGGTAGGATGAATAAGAAATATCGACATTAGGTTGCTTCCTAACTAGTGAATATTGGGACTAGTGCCTATCTATGAGAGGACTTTTTGCATATGATGGAGGTCAATAGTGAGATCGAGATCAAAAATACTCCTGATAAGAGCACTTTGGGGGATCTAGTTGATTGTACATGGAGCATTGGCCCATTTTTCTAGAAGAACTTGCAAATGATCCAAATCCTTAGAAAATTTGTTGGCTTGAGTACATATATGTAGCCACATGTCATTAAAAACTTCTAATTTATTAGCATGAGTAAATATGACAGAAGATGTATACTATTTAAAAACAATTTTACTGCGGGTCTTCCAAATATGAAAGAGTAGGCTAATCCTAAAAACTTCCCACACTTAAAAAAGTAGGAGAGATAAAGTAAAAGATTCCCCAATAAGATCTTGGGACCAAGAAATTCTTGCAGCTATAGATAGGAAAAAAAGGAAAGAACCCATTCCCAAGCTTACTAAGATATTTTTCAATTCTAAAAGAGGTGATTACAAGACTCGAGTACACAACAAAAAAATATTTAGTATCAAGAATTCCAAGGTGCTTCAAATGCTACCCCAAGGGAAGGCCTTGACATAGCAAGATCCATGCAAAAAATGATTTCTTGGGCTCAAAATAAGTATCCCAAACATTCTAAAATCTAGAATTCCATCTAGTCCTTGTAGAAAATAAGTCCCAATGTTGATTGAGATTAGGCACAAGAGGAATATGAGGAGATAACCATTTATACCCCAAACAAGCCTTATAATTAAGAAAAGGAGTGTCAACATGCCATCTCCAGTCTGACCACCAAGGATGTTGCGAGCGCACACCAATATTGTGTAATATATAAAAAGGGGTGAGAGCAATAACATCATGCATATATTTTTACACACCATTAAGTCTAAATGTGCATTTGAACTCATTCCATGGGATCCAATCCCTAGTCTTATGAGAAAAGAAAACTATTGTAACAATACCCTTTATGAAAAATTGTTGAGCATGAGTCCATTGCACCTGAGCTAAGGGAGAACCTTGATGAAAAAACATGGGGACCACAAAATATTCATAGAAGTTATGGATAAGCCTTTACATAAGCTATATCCTCTTCAACAGATACAAGGAATGAAATGATACCAGATTTTACATATACTTTTAATAACAAAGAAGTCATAAATATTAACAAAAACTAGAGCAACAATGAGAGAGGTAAAATACAACCCTCTCCATGCTCTATGGTTTAAGGGAAAACTAGAGGAAAATGTCAAACCAAAAATTTCCAAGCTTCAGCTCCCCTTAGAGCCTTGACCACCCACTTAGAACATAGATCAATACCTTATTATCTACGTTCCAGTAGACCCATTCCACTAGATTATTTGGGAAGGCAACAAATATCCTAGGTAACTCTATGAAATCCCTTTGTTTCAGAAGAATTATTCCAAATAAAATCTCGAAGGAGTTTCTCAAGCTTCTTATAGCAAGCTTGTGAAGGAACCCAACAAGATGAATAGTATACATGAGTGGTAGCTAAAAATTTAGAGCAAATATAAAATTTACCTGTTAATGATAAATTCTTAGTAAGTTAGAAATAAAGTTTCTTTTCAACTCTTTGAAGCACATAATTCCAAAGTTGAGCAGAGAAGCCTTGAAAGGCAATAAGAATACCAATAAACTTAAAAATTTCTCTAGGAGGGATCCAATTCCAATGATACCCTTGAAGCCAAGGTAGCATAGGCAAGGGAGACTATCTGAAGTAGGAGGTCTTCCTCCATTGTATGCTAGAACTAGAGGCTGTGCAAAAGGTGTTCAGAAAAAATAGAGCATTAGAAATAGATTGTTCCTCTTACCTTATAGTAAGAAATGAGTCATCATCAAAGTGACCATTAATAAGTTGTCCCTAATCATTAAGAAGAGCAATTCCTTTAATAAGACCTACAGAAGCTTGAGTAGCTAAAAGATAGCTGAAGGCTTCAACAACAAGCACATATAAAGAGGGAGAAATAGGACACCCTTGTTGAACAGACTTAAAAAGGCCCACTACTTTAGACTGTGAATTGTTCATATTGAGAATAGCCAAAGCATATCTGAATAACATTGCAATAGTATGAATGAAAACTAGCCTAAATCCTAAAGCTTTGAGCATATCCATTCAATGCAGTCATAAGCTTTCTAAAAATCAATCTTAATAAAAAGCATGTTTTGGTTTGACATTCGGGCCCATTCCATGCTCTACCAGATAGCCAAAACATTATCGAGGATGTACCTTCCTTGAATAAAGCCAGTTTGCTTTGATATGACTATCAAAGGAAGAAGAGGCCTAAGGTGAAGAGCCAAAGCTTTGGTAATGATCTTGTAACTAACATTCAATAAAGCAATTGGCCTCCAATTAGTGATCAACTATGGGTACCCTTGCTTGGGTATGAATTTGATATTACCCATGTTAATAATTGCTCCCAAAGAGCCTACTCGAAGAGCCTCTAGATAAAATTTATTCACATTAAGACCAACTAAGTCCTAAAGACCCTTGTATAATTCACAAGGAAAGCCATTCAGACATGGTGCTTTATAATTTTCCATTTGAGATAATTCATCCTCCAGATATGTAAGGGAGAGTAGTTTATCACATCCTGCTCTTTGAGACTTTGAAACCTTAACTGGTACAATTTCCATACAAGTTTCTAGTGCTTGCTCCTGCTCATGGGAATAAGCTTGAGTGGCAAAAACATTAGTATAGTACTTGACAAAAGCATCAATCATCTCAAGAAGACAGGTAAGTCTTATTCCATTGTCTTGAATGGCCTTATTTTACCCTTTTATAATATTTCTTAGTTCAAAATATTAAATTTAATATTAATAAAAATTCTAAATTTTAGATTACATGATAATTCATTAAACATAAAATAAATATAGATAATCAATATAATTTAATAAAAAATAATTTGAAGTTGCAAAAGAAAAATAAATAAATATTATGGTTTATCACATTACAAAGCAGCTTCATGTAATATTAAATAACAAATCATAGGCAATGGTATGAGCACATTGTTTTAAGTATGGAAAAGCCTAATTCTAAGTTATAATTCCCATGTTGTGATGAATATACATGATAGCATAATGCATGTAATAAAGAACTTGTGGTTCAATGACACCTAACTACTAAAAGATAGCTACCTAACTTTGAACACTCTTGTTGTGAACTTTCCTCACACCACAATATCAAATAAATAATGCAAAATATTAATGCATTAGCATAGATTAGTATATGAAAATAAAAAGAAATAAAAATACCTCATCGGCATTTGTTTAGTCAATCAATTTACTATCATTCCATTCCCGTGTGCATGCTCTCTATGATTAGGAATTATAATATCATCATGAAAGCCTATTGTTTTTATTGATATCTATCAAATACTTCATTAATCCTTGCAATCATACTTTGTTTTTAGGGATGCAAAGTATAGCTAAATGTATCATAAGATACACCTTGTGGGTAGCTTCCACAATATTAGAGCTTTCTTCTTATCTACATTTCTTTGGTAGCATAGAAATACATGACTGTTTGACAATATCCAAATGTTCCACCTCTAAGAGTTAGTGGATTGGTAAGTACTAGTTTGGCTAGGCACTTATCAACAAGAGACTTGAGTTCAAACCTTGGGGGAAGCCTGTTGTAAAGGTAGTAGTCTAATTTAAATTCTCTGAGTGCACACCATATTGATGATGATGGTACTAATCCTAAGCACTAGGTGGTCCTATCCCAAACACTCGATGGTACATTTCATTCCAGGCTATAAAACAATGAGGTGGAATAAGTTTGGTGGATACAAACCCATTTCATGTTGGGTTGGAATAGGTTTGGTGGATACAACCCCTATGGTCTAGAACCTTCGCTTGCTAGCTACTAAAAATGGGTTTGGTGGATATAGCCCCTGTGGTTCGAAACCTTCTCTTGCTAGCTGCTAAAAATAATGTGATTGTAACCAACTCTCCTATAAAACAAAAAAATCCAAATCCTTAATTCAATGTATTTGAATCATCTTTATTTTAAAACTGTATATTTATTTTAATGCATAAGAAATTCGTAACACCTTCCAGTAACACTAAATCCTTCATCTTTAAAAGCATTCTGCTTTTAAAAATGAAAAAATAACACAAAAAATATTCTGCAAACCTTTTGCAGAAATATTAAATTTGTTTCTTGCAAATAGTAATTTTCATCTCGTGGTAACAAAATAGCTTGTAAAAATTAGTGTAAGCATCCATGATGTGACATTACCTTCTATCCCCATTGAAACGTTTCAAAATATTTGGAAAATATTTTTGCTACTTTGCAAAACACTTTGAAAATATCATTCCATTACTTTACAAAACATTTGTAAAGGTCATTCTATTATTTTACAAAAACATTTGTAAAAATCATTTTCTATCACTTTGTAAAAGCATTTGCAAAGAATAAAAAAGCAAATCATAAAAGCATTTCATCTACTTTGCAAAAAATATTTTTCAAAGATACAAAAATCAATCACAAAGGCATTACCATCATTACTTTGCAAAACATTTACAAATATATTTTCATTTAGAAAAACATTACAAAAATCATACAAGAAATCAACATCAAAAGCATTCTCGAATCTCATATCAAAGCTTTACAAAAGGCTTACAGAATAAAAAAATCTTATCTACATATTCAAATGTTTCATATAAAATGGCATTTGAACATTGATAAGAATCAATCAAAAACTCTTATCTACACAATCAAATGTTTCATAGAGAATGACACTTGAACATTGATAAGAAGCAAAAACATTTTTACCTATGCAATCAAGTGTTTCATAGAGAATGACACTTGAACATTGGTGAAAATACTAAATCTTATCTACGTAGTCAAGTGTTTCATAGAAAATGGCACTTGAACATTGATAAGAAGCAAAACTTTTATCTTTGTAGTTAATTGTTTCATAGAGAATGACACTTAGACATTGATGAAAAATCAAACTACTTTCATCTATGCAGCTAAGTTTTTCATAGAGAATGGCACTTAGACATTGATGAAAAATCAAACTACTTTCATCTACTTAGCTAAGTGTTTCATGGAGAATGACATTTAGACATTGATGAAAAATCAAACTACTTTCATCTATGTAGCTAAGTGTTTCATAGAGAATAACACTTAGATATTGATGAAAATCATAATAACTTCATCTTTGCATCCCAGTACTTCATAAAGCATGGCACCTAGACATTGATGAAAACTTTGTCTATGCAGTTAAGTATTTCATTAAGAATGACACTTAAAACATTGACAAATGTTAGAAACCTTATCTACATAGTCAAGTGTTTCATAGAGAATGGCACTTGAACACTGATAAGTAACAAACAACATATATATACTTCAATGTACATACTAGAGGCACCTCATCTATGCAGTAAAATGTTTCATAGAGAATGGCATTTGAACACTAATGAGAGAAAAACATATTATATCTCATTGTACATACTACAGGTACCTCATCTACGTAGTTAAGTGTTTTATAGAGTATGGCACTTAAACATTGATGAGAGAAAAAATATGCTCAAAACAATAAACTTCATATATTACAAGTACCTCATTATGTCTTAAATGATATCATGAATATGACATAATAGGTCACCATTTAGGATATAGTGAGATCATGTTCCCACCTATGGTAATACAATAAAGAATGTGAGTTTTCTCATATATCAGGTCTAGATACCACTGCTCATAACATACACTTTAGGATGGTCATATATCATCTAAAATATCCAAATGAGGCATCTCCCCTTATCTATATTTGATCATAAAATTACTACTAAATAAAATCAATCGAGAATACAACTACTTAGCTATACATTATCAAAAAAATAATTATATCAAAGCAATACCATATCAAAAAACATCAACACACAACATGTGATCAGGACAAAAAACAAGAATAAAATCATCTCATCATAACTAAAAATAATGAGTATCATCATATATATATATATATGCCTCACATTCTACATTTCGATGGAGAAGGTGTATCACAAAAAGAAAAATGATACACTGAAATCATAGTAGGAGGGCATATTGTAGCCTCAAAATTAGTACACTCAGTCCTAAATGCCCCTAAGACTACCTAATAATAAAATCTAGCCTCCCTATAATCCCTTGGTGGAGGAGGAGGATGAGGCTAAAAATTGGTAGTCCTCTGAGAAGTATCACTCATGGATGGAGTCCTTGATCCTGAAGGAGATGGTACTCATTTCTCCATATAAACTACCAAATGATACAACTCATGATAGTGTGTAGCCCTACCCAAAACCCTCTTAACCTGAGATGACAAACATCGTACCTACTCTATGAGATCCAATCTCATAGCCTCCATTGCTACTCTAGAAGATCTCAACTCATGCTCAAGTGGTCCTATAATTATAGCCATCATAGTGCTATCTAAACCTCATCCAACCAAAGCTCGAGCCTCATATCTCTCCCTTATCACCTACTCTAGATCAAACCTAGGACTAATAATGATCACCTAATCATTGGCCTCCTCCTCTGTGACTCAATCTAAGGATGACTAAAGCCTAGAAATGGTTACCTCACTATCTATCATTACCTAGACCATCTCATATATGATCCTGGTCACCTCATCTCTAACTTTGGTGATCTCCTCCACTCAAAAATATTTGATAGGTACTACATGGCTCCTCACCTCCTCCAAAGTTTCATGGAGAACTTTTAACTCCACCAAAGTCACCTCCTTCACTATCTTTCTAGGACTTGCCCCACCACTAAGATATGACCCTCCTCCACAAAAATCTTACCTGAATCCTCCTAGAATTGATACCCCTCCACCAACTAGGGAATATAGTGGGATACAATCAATGGAGCTACATATAAAGGAGCTGACCTCCTCATCTCCCATCTAGCCATCATCCTCCACCATCCTTATCTCCCGCAACGGTGACTAGTTTCTTGTAGAGCATTCAACATATCCTAAAACACCTACCTCTGATCCCTCGATGATAGACTTGATATAAATAAATAAGGTTTAAACCATATATACCAAATTCCATAATATGCTATCACTCCTACACCATCCACTGTAGGTGTAGAGACCACAATATCATCCTCATCAGCCTCTAGGTGGGTAATAGGATCCATGGGATCCCACCAATTCTCATGATGCACTCATTGTATCCAAACCTCCCCACTACTAGTACCTCTTGTACCTATCCAAACTAATGGGTCACATGATTGTATTAGTATAACTTATAATTATTGTTCCCATTATCCAACCACTAAATCCATCTCACTCGATCTAGCTTCTTGTGATCCATAGACCACATGTATACATCTCTCCATGGTCACCATGTAACATGTGCTACCCATATATTATAGATGAGATGTCACACCCAAGTTAGAGTGCAAGAAGAATGGTGAATACACCTATCATAAATGTAAATTTTAGAACTCTTAAGTTCAATACCCCTTGTCACCACAATGGGTCATCAGATGGCTATATGCTCCCATGGCCAAATGTCAAGAAAAGTGCAACATATCAGACTCTGACTCTTCTTGTAAAATACCCTGTATAAAGTGTGATATAATTTGGCCAGGATAGATGGATCCTAGGCATAAATAGTCTAGATATCCCTCACCCCTACTATAATCAGTCCCCATACCCATGGTATAAATCGCATACTAGTGTCGCTCATCATCAAACATGATACCATCATAGCTAAGAGTGTAGTCCTCTCATCAATGTGTCCGCCCACATAAGCATCATTGATCCTCAACCCCTTCTTCATACATAAAAATTCCCCCATCCTTGAGAAGGATAACTTCTCGGTATTAACACTCATCCCTAGGTGATTGGGTACACCTCAAACTGGCACCTTGAGTATGCACCACACATCCTCTAAAGTAACTATCATCTCACTCGGTAGCATGAAGATGTTAGTGGATGGGTACCACATCTTTACAAGGGATGGAAATAAGGAGTGATCAAACTCTAACTTAGGTATATAAACAACATGATATAGCCCTATTACCGATTAAACCATTGTATCCCTTAATCTCTGCTCACCCACAAAAATGCTTCCTAAGAACTTAGGATGATGCTCCCTACTCATTAGAATATTTATTGCCTACCATAAATCCATACAAAGTATTAAGTTAGAAAACTCATAAAATCATCTCAAATTTTCATAAAAATACTACCATTGGATAGCCCTTGAAAAGAGCTTTCTAGCAAGCATAAATATACCTATGTTTGCACACATATTGAGGTCAAATAATGCAAAAAAAAACCAACTATCCTAAATAAAATTCACCACTAGCACCAAATTCACGAGTACCAAATTCACCACTAGGACCAAATTTTCCAATGGCTCTTCTACAAAATTCACCATTGGCACAAAATTTGCCATAGCTTTCAAAAAATAAAAAAAATGGCTTAAATACAAATATTTTAAGTCAAAACAAATGTCTACCTCTTGGTCTCACTCTAACACATCAACTATTCCTTAAACCATGTTTGCATGATGCATCCACCCCTGAATATGAGCCATCTTCTCCAACCGCTCTATCTCACTCTCTCTAACTTCATATAAAAGGTAAGGATACAAATGAGGTTGCTTTCACCTCTCCTTTTACCTTTTAAACCCCCATCCTATCGGTACTAACCAATATAAGCATTTCATGTTCCAAGTGTGAAGAGGTTTTAGGCCCAGAAATATCTAGATATTTCTAGGCCCAGTGTGAACATATCCCCAACTTTGTTGGCATCATGTCGGCAATTTTTTTTAAATATCCTATCTAAATTCTCTCCCTCTCTCTCCTATTTTTTCTCCCTATATTCACCACCTTATTCCTCCACTTTCTCTGCTCCTCATCCCTCCACCTCTACCCTATCCCCTTATCCCTCCATGCTTCTCCTTCTCCCTTATCTCTCCGTCCTTTCCTCCCCTCCATTTCTTCTTCCTCCTTATTCCCCTATAAATTCCCACTATACGCTGCAATAATGTAATGTTTTTTAATTTAATTCAATATAATATTTTCTATTATATAGTCCATATTGGCTCACTGGTATCAGAGCCGATGCGGGCACAGACTCTGAGGCACGAGGCATAAATCCCGAGGTGATAGTATTCGAAGTATATCTTAGGGCACAAATCTTGAGGTGAGTGCAGAGAGCTAAGCTGGCATGGATGTTGATTGGTGACATGTAGTTCGAGGTAGAGAGCAAGTTCTGCCTAAGCACAAATATTGAGGCACCAAGTGGCAGGTTGACATGGCAGATGAGTAAGCAGCTGATGTGGCAGGCTCACTAAGGTGGCAGGTAGTGAGGTGGCAAAGTTGACACATGGCAAAAATTGGTTCGTCTGATGTAGCAGTGAGCTGGTAGAGGAGCTGGCAAAGGTGATGCTACGTGGCAGTTCTTGGTTGATCGAAAAAGGGCAAAACTATGGTTGACGATTACCTGAAGGCAATCAAAATATCTCTTGCTTGCAAGCATATAAAAATGGTTTCAATGCCCACGTCCTGTTGAATGTGGGATAAAGATTTAATTTTTTTTTTTTAAAGTTTAGCCATCGTGTTTTTTAAATTTCATTTGCCCTCTCCTTATTCTCACCCGAGCGCCTAGCATGATCAGTAAAGATGCTTGGCCTGTAGATGAGAAGATCTAGGTTTGAAACCCACTGGTGTCAGTTTGAATTAATTTTTTAAGAAGTCACCGATCGAGGAGGTTTAAATATTTTGCGGGCCACCTTTGTTTCCAAGAGATCTGCGTGGCGCAACGGTTTGGACGACCATTGTTGAGCGAGTGGTCGGAGGTTCAATTCGCTCTGAAACAAAGGTTTTTAAAATTATTTTCAAAGTTTTTTATTAAATTTTTTTTTAGTATTAATTTAATAATTTAACAATGCTTTTTTAATTATTTAAAAAAAAAGGTTTTTTTTTTAAATTGGAAAAGCATATTTTATTATTAAATTATAAACTAGGAAAAGCTTTATAAGGTTTAATTGTAAAGTTTTATAAGAGAAATTGTGAACCTTTTATGGTACATTGGAAAATCACCCAAAAGAAAAAAAAAAGTGACGAGAAGCCTTCTGAAGCGCCCGTTTAGCGCCTCCAAAAAATTTTAGAACCCCATTCAAGGCTAAAAATTTTGTGTAATAGCCTCAACGGCTATAAAAGAGCGAAAATTGTAACCTTAGAAGCTCTAACAAATTTTTATTTTTGCCTTGATGAGTAGATGATCAGATCTACTAGATGTTACCATGCTTTGTGCTCTCTATTGAGGAGAGAATTTGCTAAGTCTTTTGATGAGAGGGTCCAGCGAGACGAAATACAAACTATATTCAGTCAACTATAGAATTCAGTGATAGCTCACCAGAGGAAGCCCGATTCTAGATACGAGGCTGACTCAGAGGACAATATTTTTGGACAACGAGTGGAGGAGTCCGATTCAGTGGCATTTGAACCTGAGGAACAATCTAG
The DNA here is from genome assembly GCA_028583015.1 of Wollemia nobilis. Classification (NCBI taxonomy): domain Eukaryota; kingdom Viridiplantae; phylum Streptophyta; class Pinopsida; order Araucariales; family Araucariaceae; genus Wollemia; species Wollemia nobilis. Next base: position 3,594,741 of record JAQPPZ010002642.1, read on the forward strand.
TGAGAGCTATTCCCCATGCTCTCCAGAGCCTGAGCCAACAGAGCCTGATCCAGTGGAACCTGAGCTAGCAGAGGCTGAGCCAGCACAAGTTGAGCCTATGGTAGCTCCTAAAATTGTAGTCATCAGTGATGATGAGGATTCCATTGTAGACAATTTTGGACCTCCAGTACTGGGTAATCCACAAGAAGAAGAAGAAATCAGTGAGAGAGTTAAGAAATCTAGATTTTATTTAAACTTGTCATTGCTTTGTACTTCCTATTTTTAGTCAAATCAAAGTTTGCTTTCAAGTAGTAGAAATGGCTTCAAATTCGAATCTCCCAATTCCTGAATTTAATGGTAGTGATTATGAATATTGGTCAATAAATATGAAAACTATGTTGATTGGTAAAGGTTTATGGGAAATAGTTGAAGAGGGTTACATAGAACCCTCTCCTACTGACTGGTCAACCTTAAGTGCTACCGATAGAAAAACCAAGAAAGAAGCCCAAAAAAACAATTCCTTTGCCCTATATCATTTACAAGTAGCCCTAGATAAAAGCATATTTCCTAGAATAGCATCTTGTATAACAACTCAAGATGCTTGGAAGGCTTTGAAGGAAAGTTTTCAAGGGAGTGATCAAGTGAAGCAGGTCAGGCTTCAAACTCTGAAAAGAGATTTTGAAAATCTCAAAATGCAGGAGAATGAGAAAGTAGGAGACTACTACGTGCGAGTCAAAGTCGTAGTAGATAAAATGGTCACTCTAGGTGAAGAGATTAAACCAGAGGTTGTAGTGAAGAAAGTGTTGCGAACACTTCTTCCTAAGTGGAATCATGTAGCAATTATTATTGAAGAGTCAAAATATTTTACTGCACTTTCCTTTGATGCACTAATTGGTTCTCTTCTTTCACATGAAGAGAGATTATAGGAATCTTCTTCCACTAGCCATGGAGGCGATGACAAAGCCTTCGCTTCACAAGAAGGAAAAGGACAAGGCAGAGGTCGTGGCAGAGGTCAGCACAAAGGTAGAGGTAGGAATAGTCCATGAGGTGGAACTCCTAATAGAGGAGGATCTTCAAACAGAGGTGGAGGTCAGAATAGAGGTGGACAACAAAACAGAGGGAAGAATCCAGGATGAGGAAAAGGAAGTGACAAGTCAAAACAAGCTTGCTACAATTGTGGTAAACTTGGCCACTTCACTCGTGACTCGAAATCCTCTCAAGGGAGTAGCAACTAGAGCAATCAGTATGGCAATTTTGGAGAAGAGGAAGGGACCTCAAATCTCTTTCTCTCATATGGCAAGTCAGATCGAACCTGAATGACACCTGGATCTTGGACACTGGGTGTTCAAATCATATGAGTGGCAAAGAAGAACTCTTTGCTACTCTGGATTCTTCTTACAAATCCAGCATCAAATTGGGAGATGACAAGTCATTGGCGGTTGAAGGCATTGGAGCCATGGAGGTTCCAACAAAAGAAGGCATGAAACAAGTAAGTGATATCTATTACACACCTCATCTCCAACACAATATTTTAAGTGTTGGTCAAATTTTAGAGAAGAACTATAAGTTGTTATTTGATGAGGGTAAATGTACCATTTTTGATAAGAGTAATAGTGATAGAGTCATTACTCAAGTGCCAATGACAAGGAACAGGTTATTTCCTTTAAATTTTGGCCATCCAGGAGGAGATCAATTAGTAAATGTTGCTATTGCAAATCCAAGTGTGTTGTGGCACTTGAGATATGGTCATTTGAATTCAGCCAGTTTGAAGATGTTAACTTCTCAAGCAATGGTGACCGGACTTCCTAAAGTACAAGACAATAAGGAATTTTGTGAAGGTTGTGCCTTGGGCAAGCACGCTAGAACCAAATTTCCTCATGGACAAGCATGGCGGGCCAGTTATCCACTCTAGCTAGTGCATTCGGACATTTGTGGTCCGATGCAGACCAAGAGCATTGGTAACAACTCTTACTTTCTTATTTTTATTGATGATTTTTCAAGAATGTGTTGGATATATTTTTTGAAGCATAAATATGAAGCATTTGACTGCTTTGTAGATTTTAAAGCAAGAGTTGAAAATGAGAGTGGATATTTTGTTAAGTGTCTCAAATCAGATAAAGGAGGAGAATACTCCTCTAATGAATTTTTGAATTTTTGTAAAGAACATGGAATAAAGAGGTAGTTCACTACTGCCTATACTCCATAGCAAAATGGTGTGGCTGAGAGAAAGAATTGCACCATTGTAGAGATGGCAAGATCTATGCTTCAGATGAAGCATTTGAGCAATATGTATTGGGCAGATGCAGCCAGGACCAGTGTGTATATTTTGAATAGGAGCCCTACTTCAAGTTTGAAAGGGAAAAATCCTTACCAAGCATGGTATGGTAAGAAACCGAATGTCAAGCATTTCAGAGTGTTTGGTTCACTAGCTTACTCACACATTCCTGATGAACAGAGAAAGAAGCTCGATCCTAAGAGTCAAGCATGCATTTTTGTAGGGTACTGTGAGAACACAAAATCTTACAAACTCTACAATCCTCGGACTCGAAAGATAATACTTTCCAGGGATGTGATTTTTGATGAAGGGGGAGAATGGGGAAATCCCAAAATTTATAGTGATGTTGAATCTCATGATGCAAGTTCTTCACAAATTCAACAGGCACCACAGAAAAGCAAGAAGTCTCCTCCTCCTCCAAGCCCAAGTAGACATTTGACTTCTAGTTCATCATCATCATCACCAAGTCCTTCTCCACAAAGGTCAGTGAGTTCCTCACCAATGGATATTGATTCTCCATCTAGAGGTAAGAGAACTCTCTAGCATCATCCATCTTATCAGATGTTGGATACAAATTTTCAAAGACGATATACTAGAAGTCAAGCAAGTGAAATGGGTTCAGTTTTGCAAAGACTTGAAAATATGCATTTGTATGGAGATGATGACTCCCAAGAACCTCGGGGAGATGTAGTTAACTATGCCTTGTTAACTAGTGCACAACTTGAACCTTCTAGTTATGAGAAGGCTTGTACTCAAAAGATATGGCAAGATGCCATGAAAGAGGAGATAACCTCTATAAAAAATAATGATACTTGGGAGTTGGTAGAGCTTCCTAAAGGAAAGAAGTGTGTTGGATGTAAATGGGTCTTCAAGACCAAATTCAATGCTGATGGAAGCATTGAAAGACACAAAGCAAGATTGGTTGCAAAAGGATTTACACAGAAGTATGGTATTGATTATGAAGATACATTTGCTCTAGTAGCTCGACAGGAGACCATCAGAACAGTTCTTGCTTTAGCTGCTCACAAGGGATGGAAAGTCCAACACATGGATGTGAAAAGTGCCTTTCTCAATGGGTACTTAACATAGGAAGTGTATGTTGAGCAACCACAGGGATTTCAAGAGCAAGGTAAGGAGCACCTTGTTTATAGACTAAAAAAGAAACTCTATGGCCTCAAGTAGGCACCGTGAGCTTGGTACTCACGAATTGATGGGTACTTCAAAGATTTTGGGTTCACCAGAAGTAGAAATGAACCCACTCTTTACTACCTAAAGCAAGGTAACGACATCCTCATAGTTTATTTGTATGTGGATGATCTCATATTTATGGGTAGTAATAGAAAAGTGAATATGGAGTTCAAGCGCTCCATGATGAAACAGTTTGAGATGAAGGATCTCGGCTTAATGCATTACTTCCTTGGATTGGAAATTCATCAGTCAGATACAAGGATCTTCATCTATCAACATAAGTATGCTCGAGACATGATCAAGAAGTTTGCTATGGAGCATTGCAAACCAGTTGCAACTCCATTTGGACATGGGATCCAATTGAGAGAATATGATGGAGCATCAAAATTTGATGTGACCACTTTCAGGAGCATGGTTGGGAGTTTGATGTTTCTCACCAACACCAGACCCAATATTCACTATGTTGTTTCTCTTGTCTCTCAATTCATGGCTAGCCCATATGAGCTGCATTTGCAGGCAGCTAAAAGAATTCTCATATATGTGAAGGGTACATTGGATTTTGGAATCTAGTACTGTAGCACCCTAAAATTGGCGCAGTAAACCTTAGCAAATAATTAAAATTACTTTAGTAATAATTCAAATTCAAATTTCAACCCCAAAACTGCTCCAAAATTGCCTGCTACCCGTTTCCTCATTTTCCATGCCATTTTTAGGATTTGTTTTATCCATTGGACGATATCGTCGTCGATCAGACGATATCACCTCAGATCGGATGAATTCATCTGGAGCAGAACGTCGAGATGATTTCATCCAAAAACTATTTTTTCATAATTAACTTCTATTTCAAAAACGTCTCTAACCTAGGCAAAAGCGTGTCTATGTGGTTAAAGACTTCCCCCGTTGGAGATCTTCCATATTAGGATGATATACAACCTCCCAACCTACTTCCTATGCTTATTTAATCTTAGGTCCTTCCCTTGAAATTCCCCTGGCTGAAATTTCCTGTAACATGAGTTCTATTTGCATTAGACCATCTTAAATCACCATTTGCCTTCGTATTTTTCCAAGTTTGTTTGTAGGAACTTCATTGTTTTTCAGTTGAAGCAAGCTCAGATCGTTGTAGACAATATTGTACAATCTCGAAAGATCATGCCCCAATTCGAGATGATTTCTACTGCAGTCAACATTGGGGTCAATCAGTGCCTAGAGTTTACGCTTTTTCTATACCTTTCTGCTATTTTATTCTACATCTAGTTATTTTTATTATTATTTCTTATTATTCTACATCTTGAAGTTCACCCATGTAGCTTAAATACATAATAAAATCATGATTAGCTATTAAAGCATGATAATTTACTTGCATTTCTATTTGGGATTATCTTATTAACATCATTATTATCATTTCACATCATTTTCCTTTATCAGCATAGCTGCATTTTTTGTATTCTGTGTCTACTTCTCTGATTGTAGGTCTCTGACGAATTTGTCAGATCTCAGATGATCTTGTTTTATTTCAGACGATCCTGTCAGATCAGAGGTGATCTGGACTACTTCAAAAATTAGAACCTCCATCAGACATCTGAAATTAGGTAAGGTTTTTCTCACTTAGCTTGTTCTCTGTGTTTTCTGTTTAAATATGTCTTCTGTATTCATTTAAAATCTGCATTTCATATAGAATAATTTAGATTCATTTGGCCAAACCTAGGATTTGAATTATTAAAGCTAAAACTGAACACATCAAACACATTCCCAACCTAGGCGTGGAGACTGCCACTAAACGTTTCCTAGTGAACCCCACCATCCATCAAAAAATCACCTTAATACTCCTCCCCTGAGAGGCGGGACCTTCAAAGGGCCTCTCAGTCTAAGGTATTGTCCCATCCTTTTCCCATCCCCCTTCCGGGCGTGGATCCTATAGCCTAAAGGTAAGGGTGCAAAAAAATTGGAGCGATACATTTTGGTGAACCCGACATGAAACTAAAACATTTTGAAAAAAAAAAAAAAACATAGATGTATTTAAAATCATTAGAAAACTACTAAGTTGCATATCATTTTTAGATGGTAGCTCCTAAGAAAATACTAGCTATCACTATAAATGTTAAAAATCAAATAATAGCCATAGAGTTTAATTCTTTGCTTAGACTATCTCAAACATATAGAGTTCCACCTTTGTGGGACGAACTTAATAGGATATTGGGAATTATTTCATCTAGATCAACCGAACTTAGACCAATTAAGAGGTTTTCCCTAGACAGAATCCTGGATCCTCATCAACTCATTTTTTATCATGAACTTCAGAGAGCTTGCCATAGGTGGTTAGCTTATAGGAGAGCTCTTGTGTCTTCAGAATTGTTCACCTTCGAGGAATACCTCGAGAACGCAACTGTTATACACCAATTCCTAGGTCATGTAGAAGACCAAGAGGTCATTCTTATTGATAGGGAAAGGTGGAGGAGAGTTCCTAGAGCTATGTTATATCGAGAGTATTGCCACGAACTTTATTTCTACCAACCAGAGTTTGAGACAGCTAATATCACTATAGCACTTTTTGTCAAATTCTTGAAAGAAAATTTTCAATTTGAAGAAGAACATTTCATGACTCCTGAAGAACTTGAGCCCGTTAATGATATTTATAAATTGTTCATAGAAAACTAGATCATTGCTTTCATTATTATTATTTCTTGCATTTAGTGTGATGTTTGTTATATTTATAATATTGTTACAAAAAAAAAAACAAAAAAAAAACAATAAAAAACAAGAAAAACCAAAAACATAACAAAACCAAAACATTTTATTTTAAATAATATAGTAGGTATATAATTAAAATATATACCTCTTAAGCTTGTTGCATATATATATATATATATATATATATATATATATATATATATATATATATATATATATATATAAAGATTTGCTGAAATCTAAGCTTAAGCACAATGCCTAGACTTAGGAATGGTAAACAAACTGAAGAAGAAGAAGAAGATTGGCTAGGAAAGAAAACAAAAAAATAAAATGCCCTTCCTAAGGATCTAATTCTAGAAGGAGAAAATATAGAACAGCTAGAAGATGAGCTGGTTTTATATGAACAAGAAGAAAATGTTAAAGAGGAAGGATCCTCATCCCCTAGAATGGCTCCAGACGGAACTGTTACTTTTGATAACATAGATCATTTCTGGAAATTTTTCAATAATAATATTGGTGCTCTTAATATGGCAGTTTGTATTGATAGAGGACAAATTAGTGACACTCAAGCAGCCATGGAACATATGTTTAACATACACACTAATCCCTTGTCCTTTGTTGATCAAGAAAGTGATAAAGCTGGACCATCCAATATAGATATGGTCACTATGATTCATAACATGCAAAAAAAATAGGTTACCCAACCCCCTAAGGAACCTGTTATTGAGCCTAAAATCATTCCCACACAAAAGAGACCTTCATTCACTGCTTTATTTCACCAAACTATTGATCAATATGCTTCAAATTGACAAAAACCTAAAATGAAGCCAAACACCAATTTTCAACAATCTGGGATACAACATAATACAACTTCAAAACTTCTTCATAACACCCTTCCTACCAACAATTTACACAATAGCAATATAGCATCTAATCTTCATGTCCCTCCATAATATGCTCACAAATCCCATATTAATGCCCTACCAAACCAATATGGTGGGCAAACCAGTAATCTGGAAGCCATGGTGAAACAGTTAGCTTCTCGCATGGACCAGATAGATCCCTATCGTCCCTTGTACAATTATCGAGAGATGTGTAGTTAGCCTTTGGATCCCATAGTTGTAGCACAGCCATACCCTAAGCACTTTCCCATGCCCGTCCTGCCTATATATAAAGGAACTGAAGATCCCATAGAGCATATTCACATGTTTAGGATAGCATGTCATGATATATCACATGATGACTTGCTATTACTAAAAATGTTCCCGAAAAGTTTAGGAGGAATGGCATTAGAGTGGTACTATCAATTGCCCACTCATTATTTGAGGAATTTTGAAGAGACCACTGAATCTTTTGTGCATCAATTTAGTGCCTATATCGAAAGGCACATGAACATTAAATATTTGTACAACCTAAAACAAGACAAATATGAATGTTTTGCTAATTTCTTAGCTAGATGGAGGCAGTTGATAGGAAAACTACACTTTGTGCTACCTTATAAGGAAATGTTGGACATTTTTTTTAATAATTTGCAAGAACAACTATCCTATGAATTATCAACTGCTACCTTGACCACCTTCGATCAATATATAGACTTAGCTCGAAGGGTGGAAAATGCTCTCATTAGAAGGGGTCAGCTCAAAAAGAAATATGATGAGAAAACATCTAGAAATCAATATAAAAACAAACAAGTTATAGGTGACGGAGTCACTGATAGTAGAAACATTGCTAATGTTAATACTACAAAAACAACAAAGAAGTTTATATTAAAACCTCCTGATAAACCACCTTGAGAGTTTACTAGATTGAATCAACCATTATCAACTATTCTACCCCAATTACTCAAAAGAGGTTTGATTCAATTACTATCTATCCAGGAACCTGATCCAACTATACCCGGATACAGAGCTGATTTACATTGTGATTTTCATAGAGGACCTGGACACTCTACCAACTCTTGTAAAATATTGAAACATAAAATACAAGACTTGATTGATAATAATGAAATGGAGGTGCAAGCCTTTCAACCTAAACAAAATCCTCCTAATAATGCTCAAAATAACATTCCCCAAAATCAGAATCAAAATGCTAATCAATCATTAGATATATTTCAACATCCTTTACCAAAACATGGTAAAGAGGTGGCCAATCAAATTGAACATCATAATGTTCCCCCTCCTACCCGATATGTAGGGACTATTAGCGGAAAATTATCTGTTCAAGATCCTCAAATATTTGGCACAAATTTCTCCATGGTTACGTCCATACCCCTATATAATACTCAAACACCGGATCCTAGTGATGTAGAATCGGATAATGAAAGTGAAATAGACATCACCTCAAACCAATCGAATAGTTCTAAAAATGAATCAGATCCGATTCAACCTATCACAGATGCTATGGTTTCGAAAGAACCATTTACTAGAAGAGTTACTACTCGACCCTCTTCTAATTAGTTCCTTCCTAATGAACAAGCCATAAATGCTAGACCAAGACCAATTCAGCGTCTTCAATATAACATTGTAGGTACCATCGGAGTTGTTACTAGACAACAGGCTCACAATTCTCAAAAGGATTAAACTCAGACTGATGGATCAGCTCCATTTATTTTGAAAAATCCTAATAAAGGGAATCATATGTCTAATATTCAACCTAAGCCTCCTTACAATATTAATGAACAATTATCCAATACTATAGCCAGAATTTCCCTTTTGGACTTGTTAATATATTCTACCCATAGGGATGAGTTAATGCTCACATTAAGCCAAATGATGGTACCTCAAAATATTCAACCTGAAGCCATGTCCAATACTATCATCACTTGAGAAGTCGATTGTATTGACTTTCGACATAAAGATATCCCAAAACATAGTTTACATAAGGATAGCCCCTTATATATTACTGCCCTAATAGGATATGTAGTAGTCAAAAGGGTCTTGATTGATAATGGTTCATCTCTAAACATTTGCACTTTTGACTTCTACCAAAGATTTGGGTTTAGAAGTGATGAAATGAAGAAAATTGACATGATCATAAAAGCTTTCAATGACGAAACACAAGAAACGTGTGGAGTTATCACTATCCCATTGCAAGTTGGTCCGAGAACTTTAGACATGATCGTGTTTATTGTACATTGCTCCGCATCATACAATATACTCTTGGGTCGTCCTTGGATCAATGCAATGCGGGTTTTCCCATCAACTTTACACCAATGTGTTAAATTCGAATTTAAAAATTAGTTGGTCACTATCCATGGTGATCCTAGACCCTTTGATATGTGTGCTTTGGCGTAACCTCGTTGGAGTTCAATTTTGCCCTGCTCTATCATCCACACATCCTAATTCTTTTTTTTTCTAAACGTGTGAAACACACACCCATAACTTCATCTATTTCTCCTCCATTAATTTCACCCTCATATATAGCTCAACAATCTTCTAAACAAACCACACTCGAACCTCAAAAAGATCTTAAATCCACAACCAATCCTTCATGTTCCATCCCTATAATTTCAAAACCTATAGACCCATTTATTAACACCTTCACATTATCTACATCTATCATACCTTCCACATCTAAAGATATAGGGAATGATCCTTCTACCTCTTATGCTCTCACTGATGAACTATTACTTGATTTATCTAAAATTCTTATATCAGAAAAAACAAATGTTTCTATGCAAGATTCCATTATCTTAAGTAATTTTTCGCCTTCTCCTCGTACCTTGGGCCTCCCAAAACCTATGGGAAGTATCTACCAAGTCGGGAGTTGTGCTTTTATTTATAAAGGATATGATTGGGGAAGAATACCCCAAAACATCAAGACGCATTGTGATGGATATGCTCGATGTTATTTTGCTAACGAATATATTAAAGCTAAACCCATAATGCTTAAATTGGGCTATAAAGGGAAAAGTTTGGGACCTTTCCAAAATGGTATGAAAGAACCTTTCGTGGTAGAACCATGGCCTACCCACTGTGGTGTGGGCCTATTTCCTAGTAAAGGTTAGCCCTTTCCATTTGAGGATGATGATCAACTCATATGTTATCAATATTATCTAGATAAAAAATATTCTTTGTATCCCAAGAATAATTCTTCTACCTGTAATATGCTATCCATAGCCTACCCTAAAATGATTGCTGAATCCGACGATGAGTTGGAGGGAGATATCTTCCATGATATTTCCATTGAGGAATTGTTATATAATGAATTTTATTTTGATGGTTCTATACCTACTATAGCCCAGCTTGAGGCCACGACTCCTCAAGATGAATTATCCAAGTTAACCTTAAAGGAATTACAAGAATTGGGCGTTTCACCTACCCCACCTAATTTTGAAAGAGATCTACACATGGAAATAGAAAACATCATTAAGGTTAACATTGGAACTGAGGATAATCCTCACATCATCAATATTGGATCAGAATTAAGTCAAGAAAAACAAGAGCAATACATTGCATTCCTTAAAGAATATGAAGATGTCTTCACTTGGACATATGAAGATATGCCAGGTTTATACCCTTCTGTAGTCATGCATCATCTAGTAGTCCATCTAGATGCTAAACCTGTTAAATAGAAACTTAGAAAAATGCATCCCAAAGTGGCCTTGCTAGTCAAAGGGGAGTTAGAAAAACTCCTGAATGTTGTTTTTATACAAGCTATTGATTATGCTGAATGGATCTCGAATGTAGTTCCAGTCACCAAGAAAGAAGCTACTAAAGTTAGGGTTTGCACAGACTTTAGAGATATTAACGCTGCATGCCCTAAATATGATTTTCCTCTTCCCAACATGGATCAAATCATTGATTTTACTATGGGAAGTGGAATGATGTACCTAATGGATGGATTTTTAGGTTATAATCAGATCAAGATAGCTCCTAAATATCAGGTTAAAACAACCTTTATTACCACCCTGGGGTACCTTTTGTTCGAAATTGATGCCATTTGGTTTAAAGAATGCAGGTGCAACATATTAACGAGCCATGACTTATATCTTTCATGATATGATGCATGATATCCTACATGATTATGTAGATGATATTATAGCTCGCTCTATTAATGAAGATGATCATTTAGATGATTTGAGAAAAGTATTTAATCGGTTAAGAGAATATCTTATTCGATTAAATCCAGCCAAATGTATATTCGAAGTCAAGTCCGGTAAACTATTAGGGGTTTTAGTTTCTTTATGTGGTATCAAAATTGACCCTCTCAAGATTGTGGCTATCACTGATATGCCCACACCTACCAATATATCTGAGTTACGAAGTTTACAAGGTAAGCTTCAAGCTATCTATCACTTCATCTATAATCTGATGGATAAAACCAGTCCCTTTCTTAAGATTCTTAAGAAGGATGTCCCTTTTAATTAGGACGATGAATGTAAGGAATATTTTGAAATTCTCAAACAATACCTCCTTAACCCACCTGTGCTTTCATCGCCTAGACCTGATCGCCCATTTATCTTGTATATTTTAGCTTCAAATTTTGCCTTAGGAGCTATGTTAGCTCAGTTGGATGATGAGAAGAAAGAACATGCTAATTATTACATTAGCAGAACTTTAATCAGTTATGAAACTCATTATACAATATTAGAGAAACTATGTCTAGCAGTCATATTTTCTACGCAAAAATTATGCCATTATATGCTCAGTCAGAAAACATATGTCATTGCTAAATATGATCCCTTGCGGTATCTCATGAGTCAACCTTATTTATTTGGTCGCACAGCTAAGTGGGTTCTTGCTCTAAGTGAGTTTAAACTCATGTTCATAGGAAAAAAGTTTGTTAAGGGTCAAATCATAGCAGATCAATTAGCTGTTGCACCCTTAGAGTCTACCCATCCCCTCATCATTGAGTTTCCTGATGAATGCCTTCAATTAGAGGCAGACCATGTTGAACAATGGTCCTTATACTTTGATGGAGCCTGATGCATGAGTGGGGTTGGTGCAGGTATTATTTTAATATCTCCACAAAAACACATTATACCTTTGTCATTTAAATTAACATTTGCTTGCACCAATAATACTGCCAAATATGAAGCTCTAATCCTTGGATTACGAGCTACCTTGGCACTAAAAATTAAACATCTACTAGTTTTTGGTGATTCTCAACTTGTTATAAACCAAATTAATGAAGTTTATTAGACCAAAGATGATAAATTATGCCCATATAAAGCATATGTTTTGCAGTTGTTGTCCTTGTTTGATAAAGTTACCTTGGAAGCTATTCCTCAAACTAGCAACCATGCGGTTGACGCTATGGTCGTAGCTACATCTCTTCTGCCCTTGGAGTTAGATGACGAATATGCCACCATAATTATTCGTCGACTCTAGGAACCCGCTTCAAATAAGTCATGATTAAAACCTTTGGATGTGTTTCTAATCAATGAAACTACTCCTGAACCTTGGTATATGGATATATTTGATTTTATTCACAATGGGACTTTCCTTGCCAGTTCTAATAGGAACCAACATCGGTTATTATGTAGATGAGCAAGTCGATTTGTAATAATTGGCAATACTTTATATAGGAGATATTTTGAAGGCATCCTATTGAGATGTTTGAATCTAGAAGAATCCAATTCAGCTTTTAGTGAAGCCCACGATGGATCTTGTGAAGGAAACTTCAGTGGTATTGTCATTGTTAAAAAGCTCCTTAGGATAGGCTACATTTGGCCTACCATGGAAACTGATGCACATGATTATGTGCGCCATTGCGACAAGTGCTAGAAACATGCTGACCTTGTCCATGCCCTGCACAAGCACTATAGGCTATTTCATCTCCTTGGCCCTTTTCAAAATGGGGCTTAGACATTATTGGCAAAATTAATCCTGTGTCATCTGATGGACACAAATTCATAATAATCACCACTGAGTATTTTACGAAGTGGGTTGAAGCTATGCCTTTAGCTTCCTGTACTAGAACACAAGTCTCTAAATTTATTTTTAATTAAATCATTTGTAGGTTTGGAATTACTGCAAATCTCATCTCAGACAATGAAACTTGTTTAAAAAATAAATATGTTAAGAAATTATGCCAAAAATATAAGATTCAACATCGTTGGTCCACTCCCTATTATCCTTAGGGTAATGGCCAAGTAGAAGCATCTAATAAAACATTAATTAAAATCCTTAAAAGATTGGTCAATAAATCTAGCCGCAACTGGCACATTCAATTATATCCAGCTTTGTGGGCATATCGCACTAGTGTGCGTACTCCCACAGGTACTTCACCTTTTGTTTTGGTTTATGGTCTTAAGTCTGTTTTCCCTTTGAATTAGAAGTTCCTTCTTTGGCTCTACTACTTCAATATACCAAAGTAGGAGATGAATATCGAGCTAGCAGACTCAATCAGCTGGAACTCCTAGATGAAAAGCACATCAATGCTTTGGAGCATCTTTGTGCCTACCAAAACAAGCTTAAAAGATCATATGCTAACAAAGTTCGTCATCGATCCTTTGAGGTTGGCGACCTTGTTTTAAAATAAAATAAAAAAAATACTAATGCAACTAAAGACCTTAAAGGTAAATTTGAACCCAACTGGCTTGGACCATATATTATCACTACTAAATTTGAATTGGGAGCATACAAATTAGCTACCTTAGATGGTAAAGATTTAAAAGAACCTATGAATATTATGCATCTTAAACGTTACTATGCATAAAAATTTGGTCATTTCATCATTTGTATATATTTTGCATGTTGTCTCATTTTAAATATATATAAAACTGTTTCAACAAAAACAAACAAAAATAAAAGTAAAAACAACAATATTTTTTACTCTTTCGAAACCAAAAAAAAAATAAATAAATAATAAAGAGAAGAAAGAGAGAGTCAAAATTATCAAACTCCTCACAAATATTTGTTGTATATATTTCTTCTTAAAGTATTGCAGTTATATTTTCAAATTATTTTGGATAAATTTGCATTTATTTGGAATCTCTCACTTTTGCAAACACAAAAATAAATATCTTGATTTTATCTGGCATGATTACTAATCTCTCTTATATCAAAGTCCATAAATTCAATTAAATAAAGTTTGAGCATAGAGAATTGATCTTGTTATTTACTTAAACCAAGCATATCCTTTCACAATAAAATGATTATATTTGTAATGTCCATGCTATGCTACATAGTAGAAGTGGTTTCTTGAGTGAAAAGTTTCCCTTGCTATCCTATCATGCACATGGTCTAGAATCTTTGAGAATTGACAAAAGGACAAGCTCACCCCTACCCGGAATAAAAATCCCTTGCTCTACGACTAATCCGAGCAAGTATCCCTAGAATAGGAAGCAAAAGAAAAAGAAAAATCAAGCAAAATCATGAGAAAAAGATGCATTATTTCAGAATCATTTTGTACTCTCTTAGCACTATTTTAGAATTATCTCAAATATCAAAGCAAAAGATACGAAAAAAAGCAAAATACAAAAAAAAAAAAAAAAAAAAGCAAAATAAGCAAAAGCAAAAGCAATAAAATCCCTTTCCCTACCCATTGAAAATAAAAGAAGGGTTGATGAGCTTGAATCCCTGGAATTCTCAATTATTTGAAAACTGTGAGGTAAGCCCCATAACAGGTGGTTTTTGCCCAACCCGCTTGGCCTTGGGTAACTCCTAGCGTGGTGATATGTTTTTCACATTAGCGATCTTCTTTTGTATAGACCTATGTTTGCTTATGGATTAGCTAGCTCTTAGTAACCCAAATTACATAGTAGTCTGGTATGATTATATGCATCTAAATCATGGTTAATGAACACTTATTTGGTTAATTCAAATCACTTGTATCAAATTATCTTGCTCAAAACTGGTAAATGCACAAAGCAATTGCACACACATTTGTATTTGAGAGATTTTGTGTATCATTATGATAAATCAAGATCAGAAATGAACTCACATAAGCACATGGGATTCCTTATAAATCTAACTTTTGTCTTTAAGATACTTTGAAATATTTTTGCAAATTTTCTGGAATAATTTCATTTTCTTCTCTGAGAACAGTTGTTTAGTATAAAGACAACTACATGCATTATAAAAAAAATCAAAATCATTTTCAAAAAACATGCAATAAAGTTACATTTATATATAACTTTTTGACTTTCGCGACGATGGTATAGTTCCAAAACCAAAATTGGAATTTTATGCCTAGCGCAAGTCCTCATCTTCATATTTTCTGTTCATTTTCAAAAATTAAAAATCAACCATGCAATAAAACTATTATTTTCTTCTTTGGATTTTGTGATGATGGTATAAGTTTATACCTAAATATTCTATGCCTAGCGCAAACCATTGTACTAATTTTATTTCACATTTATTTAAAATCATAAAAACACATGACTTAAATCATTATGTTACACAATTATGCTTTACAAACAAACAAACACTTATTCTAT
The DNA here is from genome assembly GCA_028583015.1 of Wollemia nobilis. NCBI lineage: Eukaryota > Viridiplantae > Streptophyta > Pinopsida > Araucariales > Araucariaceae > Wollemia > Wollemia nobilis. Next base: position 3,610,256 of record JAQPPZ010002642.1, read on the forward strand.
TTCATGTCATTATGTCAAACTTTAATTTTGCAATGATGGTATAATTCCTAGGGAATTATTCAAAAATTTTATCACACTTAGGAATTTATGCCTAGTAAAAATCATTTAAAAATAAAAAATAAAATAAAATATTTCATGCATAATATTTTCATGAAAATCTGAAAACAAATCACCATCATCATCATCATTTGCATCATCACAACAAAGTCTTAAGACAGTCTCTTAAGCACTCTTTTACTTTTAGCAATATTTCTATACCAGGATTAGCTTGACGACCTAGCGAGTGGCGACTCCATGAAATGGTCTATAATAGCGACAATGTCCTTTGAAATTATTGTTAAAAGTCCCTTTTTTATCAAATCACACCACAAACAACCAATTTTTTTACATCAAATTATTTCATTTAAATTTTAAAAGCATGACATTCAAACCATAATATTTCCAACGACATATTTACATGAATCATCAAATCAATCACATAAAAACATTAAAGCATCATACAAACACATAAGACAAGTCATATGATAAAAAATATCTCATCTATATATATATAGCAACAATATATACATCATCTCAAAACTGGATCGATATGCCACAATCTGTACCTTGGTATACTCAATCCTCTATCAAAAATAATAAACACTATGTATCAATATGTGCAATGCAGTCTGTAGCAGCTAGCATCGAGAACCCCTCGAGCTCTCAACCTCATCTCCTCTCTCGCTTCAAGGTGGACGAGGTGGCCCCATCATAGTCCATGTGGTGCTATGAGTCTTGGACTCTGATTGTGATGATGTCCTCGATGACCTTATCATGATAGGCTTCGTAATGTGGGCCGACAACGGTAACCTCTGCCCCTCTAGTACCATATGGTGGTATAGCATCTGATAGAATGTGATATGGGTAATAGCCCATGCTAGGTCCCGATTTCTTGCCCCTCTGCTCTATGCTTTGAGGCGTGTGACCTCATCTCTGAGCTGTGTGGCCTCCTCTCGGTGTCATGCAGCCTCATCCTACAAGGACTGCACCTGAGCCTAGAGACAGTCTCTACCCAGAGAGTAGCCATCTCGCTACTCTCTCCTACCTTGACACCCTTGCCCTTATCGAGTTATGGTGGCCTCTATCTCCATGGAGAAGGGGGTCTCTCCTCCCTCCTCTCTCGCTGCCACGACCTCTGATGAGCTTGTGGCCTCCTCTGCTCTCTCCCATCGTGACCCTATGCCACCTCAATGGCCACCTGGTGCCACCTCCCCATCCGATGCACAACTACATGAATCGGACCCTGAGCCATCGTCATCAGAGGAGGGCAACTACCTACGTACCAGGAATCGTAGCCATCAGAAACCCCTACGTCATCCCCATCCACTAGATGAATGGGGGCATCATCTGCATCCTCACTCTAGAAGCACTACATAGTTGGAGCTCCACTGACTATAGTGTTATCCTGGATGATCCAAGAAAACTCATAGTCTCTAAGAGATGGGATCCCCTACTATAGATCGAACTACCTCAAAACTCGGTTGTAGCGGTGGAGCTCCACCTCTCCCCTCTCCATCCTCAGCTAGCAGGTTTGCCTAACACGAGCCAGCTCCTTTCCATCCTTGGCCCACCCTGGATGATCTCTCCAAGGCCTCTAGGTGATCTGGTCGGAGACAAGGTCATCAAGTAGTCTTCGAGACATTGGCAGATCTATCCGCCATTGTGACCCTCTACGAAGCCACCAATAGAAAACTCGAGGCCTCTCCCCATCAATCCCTATCAGTGGGAGCCCTACCAGCCTCCACATCGTGATGTGCTCCCAGCACCAAACCTGTAGTAGTGATGTCATGACCAGACATCGACTGCCCTTGTATACGACCCCATGCAAGATTCTATACAATCGGCATAGTACAAATCTCCCCCAAGAAAACCTATAACCATGGTCTCTCATGTCGTAGACCACATTTGTCAGTAGCCATGGTAGTCTGCATCCACTTTGATGGCATAGCAGTAGACCACCTACCACCCCAGCCAAAACCTATGTCAGTCTAGATGCCCCAGGCATCTGGCATAGTGACTTGATGTTCACTCTGCCCTTCTCCAAGGTGAAGCTTGGATCTCTGCATAGTCGCATCATCGACGATATCGAGACGATTTCGATGAAATTGAGATGATTTTGTCTCGACGACGTCGACAGCCCAAAAATGGTTGCGATGCTCAAAACTCATTCAAAATTAATCTAAAAAGCATGAAATTCAAAATTAAAGCCTTCTAAAATAAGTTTGGACCCTTACCCATATCCTGCATCGAAACTCTATCGATCTGTGCACTGTCTCAACCATATTGTCTGCAGAGCTCTAGAAACCAATAAAATGAACAATAAAAATGAATTAGGGTTTTTCCCTATTTTTCTTAATTTTATTCAAAAACAATTAAAAACATTTTAAAATTTTTCTTTTCCGTATTTTTATCTCAAACTTTTGATTTGGGTAAAAACACAGAGGGGGCACCGTAGTAAGCTGTCGTACGATTCGACCTAGAATCGTCGCCTAAAAATGGGAATAAATTTTTGCTTTCTCATAGATTGAGAAGAACTCATATTTAATGTATTTTCTTCAAAAAATTTGCTAAAGAGGGGGCAAAATGTAGCACCCTAAAATTGGCGCAGTAAACCTTAGCAAATAATTAAAATTACTTTAGTAATAATTCAAATTCAAATTTCAACCCCAAAACCGCTCCAAAACCGCCTGCTACCCATTTCCTCGTTTTTCATGCCATTTTTAGGATTTTTTTTGTCCATTGGACGATATCATCGCTGATCAGACGATATCGCCTCAGATCAGACGAATTCGTCTGGAGCAGAACGTCTAGACGATTTCATCTCAAAACTGATTTTTCATAATTAACTTTTATTTCAATGGCGTATCTAACTTGGGCAAAAGCGTGTCTACGCGGTTAGAGACTTCCCCCATTGGAGATCTTCCAGATTAGGATGATCTCCAACCTCCCAACCTCTTGCCTATGCCTATTTAATCTTAGGCCCTCCCATTGGCATTCCCCTGGATGAAATTTCCTGTAACATGAGTTCTATTTGCATTAGACCATCTTAAATCACCATTTGCCTTTGTATTTTTCTAAGTTTGTTTGTAGGAACTTCATTTTTTTCAGCCGAAGCAAGCTCAGATTGTCGTAGACGATCTTGTACAATATCGGATGATCATGCCCCAATTCGAGACAATTTTGACTACAGTCAACATTGGGGGCAATCAGTGCTCAGAGTTTATGCTTTTCCTATACCTTTCTGCTATTTTATTCTGCATCTAGTTAGTTTTATTATTATTTATTGTTATTATGCATCTTGGAGTTCACCCATGTAGCTTAAATACATAATAAAATCATGATTAGCTATTAAAGAATGATAATTTACTTGCATTTCTATTTGGTATTATCTTATTAACATCATTATTATCATTTCACATCATTTTCCTTTATCAAAATAGCTACTTTTTTTGTATTCTGTGTCTACTTCTCTGATTGCAGGTCTCTGATGAATTCATCAGATCTCAGATGATCCTGTTTGATTTTAGATGATCCTGTCAGATCAGAGGTGATCTGGACTGCTTCAAAAATTAGAACCTCCATCAGACATCCAAAATCAGGTAAGGTTTTTCTCACTTAGCTTGTTCTCTATGTTATTTGTTTAAATCTATCTTCTGTATTCATTTAAAATCTGCATTTCATATAGAATAGTTTAGATTCATTTGGCAAAACCTAGGATTTGAATGATTAAGGCTAAAACTAAACCCATCAAAAAAATTCCCAACCTAGGCATGGAGACTGCCACTAAACATTTCCTAGTGAACCCCACCATCCGTGAAAAAATCACCTTAATACTCCTCCCCCGAGAGGTGGGACCTTCAAAGGGCCTCTCAGTCCAAGGTATTGTCCCATACTTTTCCCATCCGCCTTCTGGGCATGGATCCTATAGCCTAAAGGTAAGGGTGCAAAAAATTTGGAGCGATACAAGTACCATAAATGCAATACTATCAAACTTGTAGGCTTCAGTGATAGTGATTGGGGTAGCAACATTGATGACAAGAAATCAACTTCAAGGAATTGTTTTAGTCTTGGATCAAGACTAATAACATGGAGTTCCAAAAAGCAAATTGTTGTAGCTTTGTCTTCTATAGAAGCTGAGTATATAGCAGTCACTTATGTTAGTACTCAAGACCTATGGCTAAGAAAAGTGCTAGAAGATATTGGAGAACAACAAAGTGGTCCAACCAGAATCTACTGCGACAACATCAGTGTCATTCAGTTGGCATACAATCTGATCCACCATAGCAGAATGAAGCATTTTGATATGAAATACCACTTCATCCGAGATATGGTGGAAAATGATAATGTTTAGCTTAAATTTTGCCACACTTTGGAGAACGTAGCAGACATCTTCATCAAAGCGATGGCTAAAGTTCAATTTATAAAGTTGAGATACTGTGTAATTAGTTCTCTCAACTTTAAGGGGGAGAATGTTGCAAGTGTGAAGAGGATTTAGGCCCAAAAATATCTAGATATTTCTAGGCCCAGTGTGAACATATCCCCAACTTTGTCGGCATCATGTCGGCAATTTTTTTTAAATATCCTATCTAAATTCTCTCCCTCTCTCTCCTATTTTTTATCCCTATATTTGCCACCTTAATCCTCTGCTTTCTCTTCTCCTCATCTCTCCACCTCTACCCTATCCCCTTATCCCTCCATGCTTCTCCTTCTCCATTATCTCTCTGTCCTTTCCTCCCCTCTATTTCTTCTTCCTCCTTATTCCCCTATAAATTCCCACTATACGCTACAATAATGTAATATTGTTTTTTTTGATTGGTTGAAAGGGTGTTGAAAGGTCCCTAAACCTTGTACAAGTATTTTTTACATGTAATTCAAACCAACCGAAGAGGCCCAAGAGCTAAAGATCAGAAAAAAACCAAACACCACAAGAATAAAGGTGTCGTGATATCGCGACATGTTGCATTTTCGCAGTCCCAAGCATATAGAAAAAGCAAGGAGGAAAAGGTGTCGCGATATCGTGACATGTTGTGCCGTCATGACCAAGGGAGGAAAATATGTCGCAATATCATGACAAGATGCAACATCGCATCCGAAGGAGAGAAAGTGTCATGAAATCATGACATTTTGCAACGTCACTGCCAGAAAAGAAGTGTCGTGATATCGTGATAAGTTGCATCATCACAACCATAGGAGGAAATGTGTCGTGATATCACGACAAGTTGTATCCTCGAGGCCCAAGAAGAAATTATGTCATGATATCACGACATGTTGCATTGTTGCGAACGTAGTAGAAAAAGTGTCGCGATATCACGACACCTTTTCTCACGACATGTTGTATTGTCACTGCCAAAGGAGGAAAGGTGTCACGATATCGCGACATGTTGCAATTTCATGGCCAGAAGAGAAAAAGTGTCATGATATCGTGACATGATGTATCATCGCAGCCTAAGGAGAAAAAATGTCATGAAATCATGACATGGTGCATCGACTCGCCAAAAGGGTAAAAAATGTCACGATATCACGACATGTTGCAATGCCGCGGCCAAAGAAGGAAAATGTGTCACGATATCATGACATGTTGCATCATCACGGCCCAAGAGAAAAGGTGTCGTGAAATCGTGACATGTTGTGTCATCATGGCTAGAGGAAAAAAGGTGTCGCGATATCACAACAATTTGCAGCATCATGGCCAGAGGAGAAAAAGTGTCACGAAATTGTGACAAGTTGCATCATCTCGACAAAAGGAAAAAATATGTCACGATATCACGATAAGTTGCATTGCCACGGCCAAAGAAGGAAAAGATGTCATGATATCGTGACATGATGCAGCATCACGGCCAGAGAGAAAAAGTGTCATGATATCGCAACAAGATGCAACATCATGGCCAAAGAGTAAAGATGTCACAATATCGCGGCATGTTGCAATGACGTGGCTGAAGGAGAAAAGGTGTCGTGATATCGCGACATGTTGCATTGCCGCAGCCAAATGAGGAAAAAGTGTCACGATATCGTGACATGTTGCAATATCATGACCAAAGAGAAAAAGTGTCACGATATCGCGACAAGTTGCATTATCATGGCAAAATAAAAAAAGTGTCATGATATTGCGACATGTTGCATTATCACGGCCAAAGAGAAAAAGTGTCGCGATATCACGACATGTTACATTATCGCAGCCAAAGAGAAAAAGTTTCGTGATATTGTGACATGTTGCATTATTGCGGACAAAGAGAAAAAGTGTCGTGATATTGTGACATGTTGCATTATCATGGCAAAATAGAAAAAGTGTCACGATATCGCGACATGTTGCATTATCACGGCCAAAGAGAAAAAGTGTCGCGATATCGTGACAAGTTGCATCATCATGGCCGAAAGAGAAAAAGTGTCGCAATATCGTGACATGATGAAGCGCCACGACCAAAGGAGAAAAAAGTGTCACGATATCGTGACAAGTTGCAACATTGCGCCCAAAGGAGAAATAAATGTCGCGATATCGCGACATGTTGCATTTTCACGGCCAAAGGTGAAAAGTGTCGCGAAATCGTGACATGTTGCATTTTCGCTGCCGAAGGAGAAGGAAAAGGTATCGCTATTTAATTCAATGTAATATTTTATATTATATAGTCCATATTGGCTCATCCCATACCCTAAAAACTGCCTTGAAACCTATCACCAGTCACATGATTTTTCAAAAGAGATTATTATTTTTGAGGTAAGAAGTTTTCATGGGGTAAAACACTTTTTCTCAAAATATCGAGGCACAAAAATGAGGCATGTATACTATACAAAATTACCAAAACTTGCAAAATATTAATCAACTCTTCAAATTAGAAAAGCAGTACAACACCAACACATCACAACGTCAAAATTGAGTATCACACCTTAAATTTTGATGTAACATCTCATATATCATGTCAAAACTAGGGCAAAATATAGACACCCATTTTTGACACATTAGTCACAATTGTCTAAAACTAGTCGTAAACATCCCAAAAATTCCCAAAATCAATTTCAAACATCACAAAACATAAAATTGATCATTCCCCATCATTTTGGGCATCAAATTTCACCTTTACCAAATTTACCACTCTGACCAAATTTGTCAGTGGTGAGTTTTTCAAGTTGAGTGGTGAATTTGGAAAAACTGCAAAATTGACCTTTTTCACATAAAATAAGTTTTTACAAAATTTACCACCTTGTGGAAAATTTGGCTATTGATAAATTTTCAAATTTTAAACTAGTCAAAATCTGATTTGATTCCTTACCACTCAACCAAATTTGCCACCCCTATGGAAAATTTTGTCAACGATGGTGAATTTGGTAAAAATGGTCAGGAATATTCCACATAAATGAGTTGGGCATGGATTGAGCCTTCTTTCACCTATACCATTGATTTTTCATGCAAGAAGGATTGAGATTAAATTTTTTTAATTTGTCTTATCCATCCATTCCATCCAAGTCCCCTCCCAAATCCTATTTAAGGATATCATGGGGCAAGCATTTGACAAGCAATTTCACTATAGCAAAGCTTTGCTAAGATTTCTAAGTGCCTCCTCCTTCCATAGCATTCTCTCTTTTCAAGTTTTCTATAAGCTTTTCAACCTTCCTTCAAGCATTTGGAGTCACTTTGCAAGCATTTATGGAGGGCAACTAGGCAAGGTAAGGGATCTTTGTGGTAAGGAGATCTCCATACTAAGAACAAGCTATAGCTATATGAAATCTAGCATAACTCTCTCCTTCATTTTATTTCTGCCTTTATATTATAGCTTCCAAATTTAGCTTTGCAAATTGACTAACTCCATTTACTTACATTTATTTCATTTTCTTTGGAATATTTGTCATTGTTGAGCTCACCTTTGTTTTATAGGCTCTAACTTCTTTGCTTGTAGGTTTATTTTCAAGGATTTACAACATATTTTATCATACCTAACATCTATTTGTAGGATTGCTTTAGTTTTCATCCACTTCATCATTACATTTTACCTCTAATCCTTTGTTTTTGCAGTTTTTTTACCATATTTCTTTGCATGTTTTATGATAAAATCCTTGCTAAATATTTTATCTACAGGAATTTTATATTGTCTACAATATACTAACCTCTTTTATGCCATTACTTTCACATATTAAGTATCTTAGCATCCTAGTTCTTGCTCTTAATATATTTAAATAGCATTTCCTTTCATTTTATATATTTATGCTTTATTCCGTTTTAAGAAAATTTCTCATCATAAGTTCATCATTTAAATGCTAATTTACTTTTACTAAGATAAACTAGTTATTTCTTATATTTCCTAATATCTTAGCATATGATTTTGGGGCCCTTGCACTTTATTTTAATCAAAATTTAGTCATATGTGCATAGTGCCCATTCCTTTTAGTTCTAAGGAGTTTTTGGATACATTTCATTAATTCCTCTTATCTGCCACTATATCTTGCTAATTTAATATTGCTAGAGGTTAGATTATCACTTATATAGCATTTCTTATCCATTAGACTACATTTCATACCCTTTTATAGCTTTGATCTATAAAATTTATAGTCCCCTTAAGGGGATTTTATATTTTCCTTTATCATTCTAATTTTAGTTCTTAAATTCTTTATTTTAGAGGCTTAATCCTCTGATTTTACCACTCAAAAACCTTGCAAAACATAGTGGGAACCTTCCCCCGCAATATCAGCCAAAACCCTGCTAAAATCAACTCAGAATCTATCCCGAAACTCTTAAAACCTCACCCATGACAAAATTCACTACCCCTATGATGAATTTGGAAACGAGAATAATAGAACCAAATTTGCCACTCAGACCAAATTTGCTAGTAGGAAATTTGGTAAACCTAGTGTTAAAGTTGGCAACAAGCCAAATTCCACTCCAAGGTGGTAAGCATACTCACATTTTTATCAAAAAGGGGTCTGATTAGATGTTTAGACAAATTTTTACCCTATCCATCCCTAAGATAGACCCCTTAAATTAGAAAATCTATTTTTTTATTTTTGTGTAGGTTTTACCAAATTTGCCACCCTTATGGCGAATTTTGCAGTAGTGGCAAATTTGGCACTTTCAATGGTGAATATGGTAGACGGGATCTAGGAGAGGTAATCCAGCCACTTGGTCCTTCCTTGAACTTAAAATTTCATTCCATATATCTTCTATTTTTTTTTCTTTGCTATTTTAAAACATAAATCATATCTATTTTTGTGAATCAAGGAATTCTAGTTAGAAAAACTAAATATTTTGCAAAACCTTACAATTTCTTCACAAAACACTTCGATTTATTTACAAAACACCAAAATACTAATCAATGAAGGAACCCTAGGATCAAGTTTAGCATTTTATTCATATTTAAGTACTTAGGCATGAAATAAAAAATCATCTAGTTCCATTTAGGTTAGCTTGTTTGCTTGCATTCTCTTTTGTTTGCCCTGAAATCAAAATCTCCTTATTCTAGTGCATATAGGTTAGCTCTTGTTTTCTTGCATTTGTGTAATTTAAACTAAGCATTGCATTTATATTATTCTTGATGATTTAGGATCAAATAACCGTTAAGGCTTGATAAAGAGTAAATATTAATAGAGATCCAAAACTCTTAGGTGTTTGTCTTAATTGAACTCATAAACACAACAAAACAAGCATTATATCAACTATCATACAACCATAGGAAAAAAATTAAAATAGGAGTCTAGTTGTGTTGTGGATATTTATATCCTCAAGATATCCTTTGGAAAGAGATCCTCAAGTGGTGAAGCAGATATTCTAATGAATCTCCCCCATGCACACTTGACATTAATTATATTTAAACGGAAAAGAACATGAGGTTTTCCCACCGCCTACATGTATTATTTTATTCTAGTGATATTTTATTTATTAACAATTCTTGCACAAATAAAATAACAATTCCCTATCCATATTTTCTTAACCTTGTTGTGAATGTCTCCTATGGTTGGCCTTCCTAGAATCCTAGATAAAGGTGGAAATTTACTTATGTCAAACACCTTAGTTTTAGGATTAATTTCTCATGGCTCTAAAGAGTAAAGTTCTTGTTGTTGTCCAATTTTTCATCTAGCCAATGCTAGAACTATGATCATCATATTGAAGAATTTTAAATGTGAGAACCCACTAATCATAGCATAAACTAAACATTGGAATAATTAAATTTCTTTGATTCAACCTCTAGAAAAGGTTGGTATACCTTGTCAACTTAATGGATGTTGACTCTATTTAGCTTAAATAGTAAAAAGTTTAGAGATAGAAATGGTAGGGTTAGAGATATATTAATAAATAATGGATGGGTGATTGAATTTTAGAAACAATATTCGGGACTAACAACATTAAAAACTCTCCAATTATTGTATTAATGGTCCTTTGCATGCTCACAAAATTATTCCAAACATATAAAGAATTAATTATCCAAATTAATAGAATAAGATCAATGCATTGACTAACAAAAATAGAATTCTTGAAAAACATGTATGCAAAAACAAATTATCCCCAATCTACTCTAAGTTATATGTTCAAATTAATAGAATAGACTAACCATAGTAGTCAAGATAGATATTATTTCACAAGATCATATCAGCCACTCAACACAAGTGCAAGTTCAAGATAAACATACCTTGTGATGCTTCATTCATCAGTTTGTAGCAAATATACATAGTAGTCCAAGCAAACACTTTAGAGATAACATTTTTAAAGGATGTCACTATATTTATTTATAGATTTTACAATGATATTCATTCCTAATAATTATAGGGATTTTGGTTTTATTTATTTTCATGGTCACTTGCCATTCATGGTGCCTACCAACTACATTTCTTGATCAATTACAATTGAATTTTGGCCCAAGTCCCTCATTACCATCAATGGTTCTTGCAATCCATTCTCTTCTATTGATATGCAACTAAATCTATTTCATAAAAATATTCTATAAGTTTCTAGGTAGGTAACAACAATTTGGCTTCTATGGCATCCAATAATATGTCTCCCCTATTCTTTGTATTGTGCACACAAAAATTTGTCAAAAATATGTATGGAAAAATGGCCTTGATATCCATCATAAATTTGTTAATTGAATGACTATGGTGGACCATATATAGCACTACTTCAGATTTGCACAACAATAGTGAAGAGAACAGAGAATCTCGGATTTTCATATTTCGCTTAATCTTTCTCCATTTTTTACCTTTTCCAATGCTTTTATGTCTTGTAGAACTTTTATGTTTTGCATGCTATCAACAAGAGTCAGAGAAACATAAATTTGTACTTTTTAAGTTTCTTATTTTTTTACATTTTCTCATGTTTCCCTATTTCTTGGCACTTTTTTGGTTTTGCACGGTGATTACAAAGGAATGAGAAATCGTGCCTTACCAACCCTTTATCCACTTTCTATGATTTTGCTCTTTTATAGCACGTTTATATGTCTTAGCACTTTTTGGTTTCATGGTGCTTTCAAAGAAACAAGAAAGCATGATTCTTCTATATTCCTTTATTTGCTCATTTTCTAGTGCTTCTTTGTTTTGGGTGCTTTTTAGCACTTTCTTGTTTTCTCGCTCAATACAAATGTGGCAAAAAAATCATGGCTCGCCCGACTTCTCCATTTTGGACTATTTCCAATGCTTCTTTGTTTTGGAAAATTTTTAATGCTTTTCAAATTTGCACTTCAAATACAAGTAGATAAGAAAGTGTGGTTTGCCCTCCTTCTTCAATTCGGCCCATTTTCAGCACTTCTTTATTTTTACTCCTTTTCGACGCTTTTCTGTTTCAGATTTGCATGACGAATACAAAGGAACAAGAAATATTAGCTTACCCAAATTCTCAATTTTTAGATTTTTTTAGCACTTCTCTATTTTTGCCAACTTCCAACATTTTTTTATTTACCTTCTCCATACTTACTCAAATTTTTAAATTTTTGGCTAAGTAGAGATGTAGCCAATTTTTGCCTACATTATTGGTGCCTCCTAGGGAGTCTTGCTCACAAGGTTTTGTAACTCAAAGCCTTATTAATTGGGTTTATGGAATTTAAGGGAATGAAAAAATGGAGGATTATGGAATGAGGGTAAATGAAAGGGAACGATGATATGGACATAACAATTTTGGAATTGGTGAGGAAATGTAGTGGGGATGTATAAAGATGAATGGGAAAATGGAGTGGATAGGAAATGGTGAAATGATATGAAAGGAGATGGATGGGGAACTAGACTCCAATTGTTTATTTTTTTTGAATATTTTGACTTCATATCCCATGGTTGCTCGTAACATTATGGCTCAAAAATTGCTCCTTCATGACTACTGACTTCTTGATTAAAGATAAAATATCCAAAATATAATGGTAACAAAGAAACTATTTGTGAAACACAAGTGTGATTACCTTGCATCAAGGAGGACATCTCTTATAGATGCTCTCACTTTTTTACAATGCTATATGTGTGAGGCCGCTTGCAGGTTCGTATCCTATTAATTTCTTTGACCTCTATCAGACTGCAAAACTTTATCAAAATTGTGTTTCTAACTGGTCCTTTTCATTGGACCTATCACTCACCTTGCCCTTTGTCTTATTATTTTTCTTCAACATGGACTACTTCAATGTGAAGATTTTTAGGAACAATCTCACGCACTTCATCCTCTTATTCCTCTTATTTCATCTCTTCCTCTTCCACTTGATCTTCTTCATAAGATCTACCTTCATCGAAGCCATCTTCATTAGTCTCTTCTATTATAACATATATTTTGTTGTTGTCTTCTTCACTAAGTAATTGAGTCACATTGGTTAGCATGATTGAAGCTTATTCCCAGGTTTTTTCTAGAATTCTTGGCACTAGCAAGATGTTCCGATGAACCCTTTGCAAGTTCACCAACCTCCTATGATATGGATCAGAACCTTCATTACCAACCTTATAAAAAAAATCCTTAATATCCATTAGACCCTTAATCAATTAGATCACTTGCTCTTGTTGGATCGACCCAAGCCATTTCTCTATTTTAGAGTTATCCTCTATGACATAGTCTAAGCATTTTTCCAACAACAATTCTCCAATGTATTGATGATCCTCCCAAAAATAAGCATGGAAACCAAACAACCTAATGTTAGAGAGCTTGTTCATGATTTTATTCATTTTATCTTCTAACCTATCTAGCAACTATAGACCTCTCAATAATAGCTTTTTCTTATCTAGGATATCCTTGGCTATCTTTTTGGATGCACACCACTGCTAATTTTAAATGAGTCTAGCCATGACTCTAGAACTAGTTTTCGCTAGCCTACAAATCTTATCTATTGGGGATACCTTGTGCTGAAGCTCTTTGTTCACCTTTCAAAGGGTATTCCTCACACTTACTAATTCATTTTTTGCTTTGTCTAAAAAAAAAAAAATCGGCTTAGCCTCAGATCTCTTTGTCTTGATCTCCAACCAGATTTCCCTTCTAACTTATTTTACGACTTCCTTTGATAATATAGCAAGTTTGACCTTTTATGACAACAACTGCTAGTGCAATTGATTATTCTAATCTGTAAGAGATCTTACCTAGGCTTGAACGCTCTTTGCATGTTCCTTAAAATTGGTCATTTCTTAAAATTTATCTTACCACTTCTTTACCTCATCTCTGAGTGTGTTGGTCAGGTCTTCATGTTCTCTGAGAGAATCTTCTAACTTATATATATTTTCTTTCAACTCTTGATTCTTCTCTCTTTTGATATCTCCTTATAGGAATATTGTATCCATATGGGCCTTAACCATCCTCATTAACAACAAGTAATTGCATGAAATCTACTATTTTTCACTTATCTCATAGTCTTCTATGACCATATTATTTCTTGGTATTCACATTTGGGGTAGCAGTGAGATTTGTTATCTTTTTGGATACAAAATCAACAACTACAGTCTTCCTATTTGAAGTTGTATCTTCTTAGGGTTTTTCTAATTTCTCATTCCACCAAGTTGTTGCATTGAAAGAAATTTCCTCTATCCTTTGGCACTAGGCCATGATAGGGTTAGTGGCCTGAGTATATGTGGTGACCAAAGATGATGCCAAATGGGTAGGGGTATGTGGATAAGAAGCTAAAATGGTGGAGATATAACATGAAGAGGTAGATATTATAGCTTTGGTTGATGGTAGGGGAGGAAGTGGTGTTGTAACTTATGGCCCTATTGACAGTATAGCCAAATTCACAACTGACATGGTAGAATTTTATGGTGGGGAGGGTACAAGTGGAACCTCAATGGAAATAGGTGGAGGTTGATTGGATGAAAGTGGAATATATGTGAAAATTTGAGATGTAATAGGTGGGGGATTTTCTACTAAATGGACTTGATTTTTATAATGGGAGGGGAGTGTCTCCTAGGAACTTAGAGGTAGTAGATCAAAAGAAGAAGGGATAGAAAATGTACTTGAGTCCCTTGGTGGGGACTGATGCATAGCATAGTTTAGGTTAAATATCTTTGTTAATGAATCTTGAGTTTGCTTGAACACCTAATAAACCTGTTCTACTTATTATTTTTCTTTCTCCTCTTCACCTATCTCCTAAGCCATTCCAAAGGAAGTTGCTACATATTGAAACTTAAAGGAATCAGTTGTTGATTTTTCTTATTGAACTACTTCCTGGATCTTCATCTATGATGTATCAAGTTGATCTTATTTCTGAGAAAGAGTACGGTATGTGAACCTCACTACATAAGTACCAAACATTACTTGATCTTGATCCTTACTGTATCTTGATTATATATATCCTTCGATGGATATCCCTAGGGCTAACATTTTTGGTCTTTGTACCACCAAAATGGGTCTTACACTACCCACCTCATTACAATACAAACCTACTCCTTGATAACCCTTTCTCTAGATTATAAGGGAACCTGGCCCATTTGTCTATAATTCCTCAATCGAAGACTAAAAAGTAACTTGTTTTCCCTTTTTGGTAGGGACATTATCGATGGAGCTTTTTTATCATGGAGGGGAGGATGGAGGTGTTCAAATGGTGACTAGTTTCACCTGTGGCTTGCTAGCTTGGTTGTCATTTATCACCAATCTTGGCCTGTAGGCCTCTTGAAGCTCAATGCTAAAAATTTCCCAATTCTTACCAAGTATTAGCATGCAAGTCATAATACTCTTCAAATATATCATTCTTAGTGGAGAACCTAGATTTCATCGTATTCGATTCCACTCACATTCTCTAGAATTTGAAAATTTTTGTAGGATTTTAGTCTTCTATCTTAATAAATTATTTTATGTCATCCTCTATGTAAACATGCATTCGATCACATTTTGGGTCATAATCTATGACATGGGCATAAAAATCTCTCCATATGTTGAACGTCCCACTCCAATTCTAAATTTTTATTATTGTTTCTAAATTTCTCGATGTGGGGTCAAATATTTCTTTTGAATCTTAGATATTTAGATTTTGGATCATTTATTTTATCCAAAAATTTATTCTTTGGGTTGTATCTCCACTGGTGGGGATAATCTACCAACCCCAATTCTTGCATATATTTTGTGATGCTCTTATACTGTCTTTTGCTAACAGAGATATTGCTCATCTTGAGGGGATAGGTGCAAGTATCCTTCCTACATTTCCCTATTCCAAATATGAGATTTATATAATATTTTTTGTGATAGTACTCCAAATTGAATATTTTCTTAGTGATGTAGTGAGGTAGGACAAAATATTTCTAAGTAAAACCATATAGGTGAATAATTGTCCCTTAAGTCAAAATATACCAGTAACCTTCTTCTTCCCCCTTTTTTCTCAAGGTATCAACCACCAATTGAGGTATTCTAGGAATTTATCCATAAATTAACTTTAGAGCAGGCCCTAGGAACTCTTTATTGAAGTTATAATAATATTATATTTTTCTCAATGCATTTGTCCATGAATAGACAACAAGAGCAGTTCCATTAGGACTTGAAATTTTTACCAAGATAAATGGTAGTTCTCCATGATTGAAGTAAAGGAAGAGCCAAGCTAAATGGGAACAATACCTTAAATATGCTTTGTCCTTGTCATATTTCATTATGATTAAGATATCCTAAGTCACAATGACCAAATATTATGGCCAATTAAATAATATTGGGTAATTGCTCATCCTAGTGGAGTCGTAATTCTTGGGGTTGAAAATGTAGTGGGTAGTGGTGATTTGCAAATTGTATACATGCCTATAAGAGGTTAACCCAACTATTACGACCAACATAGATTAAATCTCTACATATTTAAACTCATTTATCTTGATTGGAGTTGATGGTAGGGAACTACCACTCAATTTTTAGTCTATTTGGATTGCTACCCAATTCAAGAAATTTCTTTCCCCCTCAACATGCTTTCTTAGCACATAATATTGCACCTTAGCTTTTGTGGAAAATGGTTTGGCCTTTGATCTTGGTTTTACTCCTAGGACAAAAGCATTATTGAAATATTCACTCTTATGCATTAAAGTTTTACCTCTAATGCTATGCAATGTCTTATGTTCAAAGTTATAATTTTTTACAATTGCCTGAATCAATTTTGGGTATGGGTGTACGAAATTACATATATAGAAGGATAATATTGAACTAACTACTATTGCCCTCAAACTCAAAGCTAATATGTCTTTACCAATTCTTTTCTCTACCTTTGTTCTCATCCAAATGTTCTCCTTGTAGGTGGTGGTAGTATTAAAAATATTGCTCATAGTATCTTGGAAATGGTTATTTACCTAACTTTCCTCGAAAATGGTTTTCTTCATAGAATAATATGATGCAAACATTGATGAATGGAAGCGAATTATTCTTGCTTTAGGAGAAAAAATTGTGATCTCGATCACTCTCTAGAAAATTACTTTCTTTTTTCACTATGTAGCTCTTGTAATTCAAATTGCATAGTAAGGGTGTGTTCTACTCTATAGCATTGAAAAAATAGTCTCCTTACAGCGTGCAATTTTAATGACATGGTTGCAATGCTCATATGCATGCAAAACTACGTTGATACCATTTATTTCTCATGACTGGACTATCCTTATGGTTGATGGCATCAATTTGACATGTGTGCACCTTTCTTGTCTGAATTTAAAAAATAATATGTTAGCTTTTCTTTAGTTGGAGTGCACTACATTTACTTTGGATTTTTAAATATCAAATGCAATCTTCCTCGAACACCTCTTTCTTTATTTCGTGCAACAAAACTTATTTTATTTGTCCTAGGATGAGTTGGAACTAAAATAAGACACATAGTATAATAATTTATTTATGAATAGTTTGGAGGTTGTAGCTCATGATAATACTTGCCATCATGGCACATATTTTTTCCTTTATCTCTTTTTATTAATGCAAAGTGCAAAAATAGAAATATCTACATTATATGATACATATAGTAAATGGAAAGTAGATTGCTACTTGATATATAACTTGAGATGATACCCATTCATCGGAATTGGAAGCACCTCTCCCTCTTGGTATTTGAGTTGGAAAGCATTTTTTTGCTTGACTAACTCTATTTGAAAACGACCCTCCCATAATGAGTCAAACTTCTCGTGCTTACCTGGCTTGGATTTTTCTACATTCAATTTTAAAACTAAGTCGCCAACTTTAAAATTTCTTATGGTGGTTTTTTTGTGACAAGTGCCTCTAGAAATTCTAATAATATTTTTTTCTCTGTTATTCCAAATGTAACAATTGAAGTATTCTTTTTTTACATGGTCTCCTTTATCAGGATCATTATCATTGACATACTTTAGAGTAGGCAACTTTAGGTGGATAGGTAGCAAAACTACTTTCTTGTATATAAGAGTGTAAGGATATGTGCCTATATATTTGTTCATAGTAATTCTATCTACTCATAAGACCTGGTTTATCAACAAATACCAAGATTTTTTATTGTCCTCTAGAGACGTCTTAAGCATTTTGATAAGTTTTTTGTTGCTTAATTCTACTAAGCCATTTACCTATGGGTAGTAATTGGAAGAATATTCAATAAAATGCCATATCTGCTACCAAAATATATGTACTTAGCCCCTATGAAATTTGGACCATTATCACTTACTAGAGCTTCAAGAATGCCAAACCTAGTGATCAGAGTTTCAATAAATTCAAGCACTACATCTTGATCACATTTCTTGGTAGGAATCGCCTCAACCCATATAGTAAAATAATTTATGGCTAGTTTTATATATCTATGTCTTGCTAAAGAATTAGGATTGATTTATCCCACAAATTCTAGATTCCACTGTTGAAATGGTTGATCAACCTATACTGGATATAGAGGCATTATAATGTTTCTTTTTTTTCCTGCATACCTCTAGCATTTATCATAGTATCTAGTAGTTTAAAAGCATAAGCAAATATAGTAGGCCAAAAATATCCTACTCTTATGATCTTAAATGCGGTAGATCTACCTGAGCAATGGTCCCTAGATAGTCCATCATGGAATTCTTTCAAGATCTTATGATTTTGATATTCTCTTATGAATATTAAGAGGATGCCATCATGGTTTTTTTATAAAGCTCTCCAGAAAATCATTGTATAATATAAGGCTTGAAGCCTATAGCTTCTCCTTTTGAATCATTAATATTTGGAGGAAAAATCTAGTCTATAAGTAACTTGCGATCTGATCTACCCAATATGCTTCTTTTGGGAGAGTGTTACTCTCTTGATCTAGCTCTTAAATTTGGAAAATTTCTTCTTCTTTTATATTAGCTTTAGTTATCAGTTCTTGACAGAGAACTCTCCCTCTTACCAATTTGGTGGAGTGAATCTCTATGTCAAACTCTTGAATTTTTGTGATCCATCCTGCTCTCTTCTCTCCAAGTTCTCCTTGTAATATGAAGGTCCTAACATCAGGATGAACTACATACACTAGAGTTTTACTCTGAGAAACATATTGCCTAAACTTCTTTAAGAACTTCATGACTGCAAACAACTATCTTTCTATGAAGTTATATTTTACCTGATACTCATGTAGTGTCTAAATCCAAAGGAAAATAGGGTGTTCATTATTTTGATTGTCCTTTTCATTTAATACAACATAATTTTCTTCAGCCCCATAGGAATATAAAATGAAGTCTCTATAAAAGTTTGGGTTAACCAAGACTAGAGCTATGGTAGTGGCTTGTTTGATTATTTCAAATGTTTGCTTCCTTTTGATATACCACTTATAATCTACATCTTTCTTGAGTAACTTTGAAATTGGTTTAACAATCTAAGCAAAATCTAAGATAAATTTTCTTACAAAATTAATCTGCCCAAAGAAGGACTATAGAGTTTTTTTTAATTAGAAGGGGTGGCACAAATATTCCTTTTATCTTGTCAGGATCAATGGATATTCCTTATTTTGACACATGTCCCAACAAATTTCCCTCATGGACTACAAATATATATTTCCTAGGATTTAATGATATGCCAAATGTTTTGCATTTCTATAAAACTTCTTCTAAATGATAAAGGTGATCTTGTTTCACATGAGAAAATATATTCATATCATCTAAATATATCAAGATTATTTTATTGATAAGCTTACCAAAAACATAATCCATTGCTCTTTGAAATGTGGCACCAACATTTGATAGACCAAATGGCATTCTTTCATAGGCAAAGGTGCCCCACTTTTTTGTAAATGTGATCTTATGTTGATCTTCATATTTGACCCAAATCTGGTTGTACCCGAAGAAGTCATCTAGTAAATAGAACCTCCCTGGCCCTCCTATCATTTTTAAATCTTATATCTTTGTGGTAAGGGGTAGTGATATTTTAGAGAAGCTTCGTTTAGGTTCCTAAAGTCTACACAAAGATTAATAACTCCAATCTTCTTTCATTTTGGGACTAGATTGGCCATCCAAGTGGAGTGTTTGATCAGGTAAATTATCTTAGCTCTCAATAGCTTAAGTAACTCCTATCTCATGATCACTTAAATTTGGGGATTCACTTGTCTCTATTTCTATCTGAATGGCTTGGCATCAGGTATTAGCTCAATGGTATGTTGGATTATTATCATAGACCTTCAAGTCATCATAAGTCTTGTTGTGGCTACTCCACAATGTACCCCAAAGCTTGGGTATCCACCTTTAATTTTTGGTTTTTGGGGAAGTTTGGTTGTCTTTGATTGGTAGTTTGATGATTTTTATCCACAAGGTGGTGCTGCAAGCCTATTTTTTTGGTTAAGATCTCCTTTTAGGGCTATAAAAGTGTTATTGGTTGGCAATTGGTTAGGTTCTTATGTCTAGCCATTTTTTTTATCTCCATTAGTTTTTGGTAAATTCTCTTATGTATGGGTTTGATTGTGATTCTTTGTTTGGTTCTATAGTTAGTTTAACATTGGTTTCTTTTTTTTTATAAGTTAAAATTGATCACATCAATAAAATATATTATATATATATTGATATATAATATATATATATATATATATATATATATATATAAGTGCAAAGAAAAGACTTTTTATTTATTTATTTTATTTTTACTTTTATTGAATATAATTGTTGGTTCCAACAAATAATAATATAAAAATTATATATATATATATATATATATATATATATATATATATATATAAGAAATCAAGAAAGGATAACATACTTTATTTTTATAAAGGTCCTTCATTAAGGCTTTAGGCCTTGGTTTCATGATGCATATTAAAATGAGGGAAATGAATGATATGCACAAATTTTATATGTTTTATAATTATAAAACCTAAAATGACTTCTATGTGCAAGATGGCTATTTGGATCATAACATGATACTAGATGAGATGGGTCCACTAATCCATGTGAATATGATTAGGAATTTAGTGGCATACATGTAGTCAGAGATAGTTATGACATCGTGGTGCATCGGTCGAAGGACGTGGACAACTCATACAAATTTTAAGTGAGCGAGAGTGGAGGTCATTCTAGTAGAGTGAAGTGGAGCTACTATTATGTTCTTGATGGAGACTGGCCATGGGACCCGTGCGACATGTCATCATGGACCCATAAATGATTTAGTACAATTTGGCTAGTAAATAAATTTCCCATTCGTATGGCAAGAAAATGAGAAGTGTGGACAAAATTGGAAATCCCAATTTGGGCCGATGTCGATGAAAACTACATGGAGATTTGTTGATTAGGTGATTCGACGTCATGGTAGAGTATGTAGCGATGAGGTGTTAATGTGGACTAGCAGATAAACATCATGGTAGTGACCACATAAGACTGGGCAATTTTAGCAAACATGGGCCCCATAGAGTTAATATCATAAGGATGGTCCAAACATGGCCATTGATGTGAACGCAATGGCATAACAAAGGCAATGATAGACTCACATGTAGTGGAAGACCTATGATGGGGAGGTTTGGTGTTCATAGTAGAGAAGCCCCAATGTTGATGAATAGGTAGCAGTGGATATTTGACCTCTATGAAGACGTGGATGAAGAGGACAACTGGATAACCCTTGAATGATAAGTTGTCAATGTTTTTATTTATCAGTGAAGAAACGACACTATTGTAGCCATTTTCTTTGGTTTGGTAGTCTAGGATACCCATGTTGTAAAGTGTAAGAAGGTGTATTTGAATGAAATGGTCATCACCATGCATGTAAATGGACATCATTTGCATAGGTGTATCTAATACCAGGATGTTAGTTTTCAATGGCAACAAACGTAGGACAGAGATATTGGAATCACTATGGGTAGTTGATGAAAGATAATGATGTTATAATCGGGTAGTTTTCAACCTAGTAAACGAAACTTATTTGTTGTTATCTAGTATCTAATTTTTGAATAACATAAGCTTATACTGAGAGGGGGAGTGAATAGTATAAGACCACTTTTTAATTTTCTTTTTGAATCAATATTATTCAATGTAAATATAGCAATATCAATAGCAATAGTCAAAGCAATTCATAAATCACCACACACAATAGAGACACCACAATTTACGTGGTTCACCCAATGTAGGCTACTCCATGGAGAAAATACTTCACTAAATTTTTCTCAATAAATATCTTGGGAATCCTTTCCCTATTATAATGTTTATGGACCTATCTCCAAAGGAGACACCAATCCCCTAAATCAATTTTATGGATATATATCCATAGGAGACACCAATCCTCTAATATTTGCTCTGGTTGGTGATCTTCTAGAAGACCTGTACCTCCAATACCCTTAGTAAATAGAACTCTATCCATAGAAGATACTTGTCTTCCCTACTTTGGTTGGATATATTTATCCTCAAATCTATCACCTCTAAAGATCTGTCTAAAATTTGTACTACACATAGTCTATCAATCTAGCACAATTATTTCCTCAATATCTGTCTTTGGTCTGACATAAACCTGTCCTCTGATCTACACAAAACAATATCCTCAAATCTGTACTAAACATAGTCCTTCAGTATAGCACAAATATATCCTCAATATCTATCCATAAGCCTTAACTCAAGGCTTGAATCAATCTCAAATCAACTCTTCTAGATCTTCCCCAAACCTTAACTCAAGTTTTGAAAAAATTAATCAATCAACTTTGCTCTCAAGTCTTCTCAACTACTTGTCCCAAATTTGCCTTGTAAGATTCCTTAAAAGCTCACACCAATATGTCCACAAGTCCTCTCTAGAACTTTGTACAATCTTCTCAATAAGTCCTCTCAAGAACTTATCCAAATTTTCTCAATAAGTCCTCACAAGAAATTATCCAATTCTACTCTCAATCTGTATTGTAAACTTCCACAAAAGCTTACTCAAATCTATCCACAAGTCTTCTCAAAGACTTGCCTCAAATATGCTCAACAAGTCCACTTTATAACTTGTCCAATATCATAAAAACATAAATATAATTGTTAGATACTCAATATGATCTATACTCATCACAATGCTCAATCACTTTCAATCGTTCTTTTAGAAACATACAAAGAATTGTTAGAGACTCAATATGCTTCACATTCACTTCAATTAATTTCTCAAATCAATTTATAATATAGAATAGTTTGTTTTATGGAACTTGAATAATCACTTCACACATCCACTTGAATAGGCTCAAAAAAATCTACTAAACCAATCGCTTCATGAAATAATCCTTGCTCACAAACCCTAGTCCAAGTATATGATCACTCACTTAAAATATTTCCAACAATGCTCAATAATAATGCAACTCTCACATAAAAATGATACTCATGTTCTTTTCAAACCCTAGTTCAAATTATTCACTCAACTACTCACTTCAAAAACAATGCTTATAAAACAACTTTCACATAAAAATGATACTCATGTTCTTTGCAAACCCTAGTTCAAGTTTTTCACACAATCAATGGCTTCAATCAACAATGCTTATAAAACAAGGTTTTAACATCAATTATTTATTCTAGAAAACCTTGAAGCATTAACTCAACACACTCAATAATAAAACCCTAATCAAGTCCTTTTCACTCCAAACTTGTTTTCCAGAAAACCAATCAATCAACTCAACTATGGAAGAATGTGCTCATACCTTTTTCTTGATGATGAAGGAACCTCAAATATTTTCCAAAACCATAAAAACTTCTTTTCCAAGCTCAAGTAGTTAGAAGATACTAAACTCTCTCAAAGATATAATGTAAAATATCAAAACACACATACACCTTATCACTCCATCTTATAGAAAGCATCCATCAACATATACAAAAATAATTTGACCAAACACACCTTATGTTCTCCCAATTTAAAACAATATTCAATATAACAAATATTGTCAATACAATCTCCTTTTCAAACTAACCCAATGGAAAGAAGTCTTTTTAAATTTAATAACTCTTCAATTAACTTTTTGATAAATCAAAAACATCACAATTACTTTATTAAAAATAAACTTCAACACCTTATTCCTTCATTTAATCAAAAAACTAACAATTAAAATAAGCACCTCTCAAAACCCCTTATAACTCCCTAAAACATTATGTTTATACCTTAGGCAATAAAAAATTAATGCAAAATTTATTACCTCCACCTAGGTGAGAATAGAACCCTCGATGCAGCTTCTCCCCATGCCCTAGCCGTAGCTTCAATGATTGCATGAGCTAGATGCTCATTTTGAGAACCAAGAGCACAACGTGCTCTATTTTCTTCCCAATACACTGAAACCAAAATATCAATGCGTAACTCCTTCTAACGCCAAAGCACAACATGCCAATATGTCCTTGCTAAGAATTGAACGTGAACCACTCTGCACCCACATGACTTACCTCATGTTTACTTTCCACTAGACCACATGCCTTGGTGGATATGAGGGTTTTGACTTCAATCATTTTAACACTTTCACTGGTTCCTTAAGACGAATATTCGTCTTCTTCTTCGCACGAGTATTCACACAACATATGCCAAACTTATTTCTTTCAAAGGAAGGGTAAGTTCTATTCCTTTTAGGCATATAGTTTTTATACATATTATCTCCAATAATTTTGAACATCGATGTCTTCGAAATTCAAATAATTAATTTATAAATTATTTAAATTCTTTAGAATTTAAATTTTATAAATTAATTTATAAATCTCTTTTGGCTTAGTAAAACCCTCTTTGATTTTTCCTCTTTGCATAGATAATATTTATTTATAAAATTTAAATTCAAATTGAATTTAAATATTTCATAAAATAAAAATTAAAACCTCCTTTAACTTTTCAAAATGCTTCCTTAGGTTTTTACGAAAAGCCTTTTTTTTTGCTCATCCATGGTTTTAATAAAAACCCACCTTCATATGCTTCCATATAATATTACAAATATTATGAAACTCTTTTACCATTAACATTTGCATTGTTCCTTGACATATTCCTTGACATCAATGATGACTTCGTACCTTGACATCAATGACAATTTTGACTCAAAATGTCCAACAATCTCCCCCTTTGTCATTGACGACAACCCAAATTCTTTTTACTATAAAAATTTACTTTTTCTTGGTTCTACTCCCCCTGGGACATTTCTCCCCCTGGTTCAATGTTCTTTCCTATTTACTCAAATACCAAATATCTCCACCTTACTCAAATATCTCCCCCTTTGACATCAATGTCAAAGGGTCACCTTTGGGGCTCGAGGCTAAGAATGAGCCTCTTAGCTTAGCCCCTCCCCCACATCCTCTTGAGGTGGTTAATTATGGGGTGGGAGTATTTCTACTCCCGAAACCACTGTTATTTACCTTTATCCTATTTTTTTCTTATCTAATCCTTTTGATTCTCTAATTGTTCCTTTCCATGTCCATGTTCCTATTCCTATTCTTGTTCATATCCATGTTCCTATTCCTATTCCTATTCATATCCATGTTCATGTTCCTGTTCCTATTCCTATTCATATCCATATTCCTGTTCCTTTTCATATCCATATTCCTGTTCTTGTTCATACTTTATTTTGTAATGTCTTCTCTATACCACTTTGTTGTGTGGCCATTATAATTGCACTTATAACACTTAATGTTGTTATTCATTGAAGGTGTAAATATCTTAGGATTTATCCTAGTGAAGCCATATCCTCTTCTGTAATGAACCCTGCAATTCACTGCCTTGTGATCAAAATGATTACATGAGTAACAATACCCATTGAAAGGTTGTATGTTACCATATTTCTGTCTTTCATGTGTCCTACACTATGAAGCCATGTACCCAAACCTATGACATGAAAAACATCCTCCATTGAAACTTCCTTGTCTTGACATCATTGGTCTCCCATTCTAATTGATGTTCCATATGTTTCTTCTTTGTGCATTGTTCCTTTCCTTTTTTAACTTTATGTTGTCCAACTCATCCTCAAATGTCTCGCTTTCTCTTACACTGCCTTCTTCTGAAGTGTCTTCATCTAAAGTTTCTTCTCCTCCAAAACTTGAGGTTGAATTTTCTTCTTGTTTCTTTTAAACCTGTTCAAAACCAATACCTGTTTTACTTGATGTAGACTTTTGTATCTTGATGAACTTATATAAATTCTTTGAGCTATTTTTGAACCCTTTTAGCTTGACTTTGGATTCTTCTAAATCTTCCCTTAGTAGGGCTACTTCTTTTATAAGACCTTTATTTCTAACTTATCTTTGAAATTCTTTATCTTAGCCTTTGATTTGTCTAGATCCTCTATAGGCATTCTTCTCTCTTCATCACATTATTGAAACTAAGATTCTAATTTATAATTTTGCCTTCTTACCTTATTTATTATTTCAAGAGTATAGATAAGTTCTCCCTTGAGATCATATCCTTATTTATCTAATTATTCCTCTATTTGTTTGCCTTTGTCCACATCTTTATTTTATTTTGACTTGTCTTCTATAAGATTATTTCCTCTTCTTCTAATGCCATTAGAATATTTTATTTTGGTCTTTCAAGTGCATCCTCATATTCATCATCACTAAAAATATAACCATTCCTTGTACAACTATCCTCAAGATGTCCAAAGTTACCACATCTAAAACACTTGAGGATTATTGAAGTCTTTTTATTAACTTGTTATTTTTCTTCAATCATAAATAGGACTTCATCTCTATCATTATCTAAAAAACTAGCATCACTATCACTTGAGTACTTGCCTTATCCACATAGTAGCTCCTATTTTATCTTTGAAAGAAATTCTTTCCTTGTTTGCTTTGTCCATCCCTATTTTTCTTCTCGTGCCTGTATCTTTCTGATTCCCTATTCCTATGATTTTGTTTTTCTTCATCATTGTTATTCTTTGCTTCTTGAAAATAAGTTGCATAATGACCATAATTTCCACAATTGAAACATTTAATGGATTTTATATCTCTAGATCTTCTTGAATCCTTATTATTTCTATCGTAGTTAGCTTCGTCATCACTAGATGACTCATTGCTTGATTCTCACTTCTTACCATTTGTTTTCTTGATTGCTTTGAAGGATGCTTCCTTATAGAAATTAGGTTCTTTTGTTCTCATCTCAAAATTTGTAAGAATACCAAGCAACATATCTCTTGTCAAAGAATCACCATCTTTTTATTCGTCTATAGCAAAAATATTTTTACTAAACCTTGTTGGAAGAGACCCTAAGATTTTATCACAAATATCTGATTCTTCAACCTTAAGTACAAGTTCTTGCATAGCATTAACAACCTCATCAACTCGAAGTAGATAAGTACTAATATTTTCCTCATCCTTCATTCTTAACTCTTCAAGTTGTCCTTTGATATTTCGTATATTTTCTTTCTTGACACCTTTATCTCCTTCATATATATTTTGCAACTTATCCCACATTTCTTTTGCATTTTGACAATGCATAACTTTTATTGATTATGTTCTATGCAAACCTCTAAAAAGTGCATTCATTGTTTTTGAATTGTAATTTTTAGAAGCTTACATTCCTTATCTATAGGTGGATCAACTGTGGGATCATATCCATTTTAAACTACTTCCCAAACTTCATTGCCAAGCACCTTCAGGTAGATCTTCATTATCAAACTCCAATATACATAATCAATTCCATCAAATACTGGTACTAAATTATCTGAAGGTCCATTCTTAGAATTCATTGTGTTCTTATTAGCTTTTCCTTCAAGTTGTTAAATTTTTTTGAAGGAACCCACTCTGATACCAATTTAAGAACATAATATTATACTGAGAGGGGGTGAACAGTATAATATCACTTTTTACTTTTCTTTCCCAATCAATATTATGCAATGTAAAGATAGCAATATCAATAGCAGTAATCAAAGCAATGCAAAAATCACCATACACAATAGAGACACCACAATTTACATGGTTCACCCAATGTGGGCTACTCCACAAAGAAAATATTTCACTAAAATTTTCTCAATCAATCTCTTGGTAATCCTTTCCCTATTACAATGTTTATGGACCTTTATCCAAAGGAGACACCAATTCCCTAAATCAAGTTTTTGGATCTCTATCCATAGGAGACACCAATCCCCTAATATCTTCTCTAGCTGGTGATCCTCTAGAAGACCTCTACCTCCACTACCCTTAGCAAATGGAACTTTATCCACAGAAGACACTTGTCTTCCCTCCTCTAACTAGAGATCTCAATTCTCAACTCTATCACCTCCAATGCTATGTCTAAAATTTGTACTACACATAGTCCATCGATATAACACAAATATATCCTCAATCTCTATCTCTAGTCTGGCACAAACCTATCCTATGATCTATACCAAACACTATCCTCGAATCTATACTAAACACAGTCCTTCGATCTAGCACAGATTTATCCTCAATATCTATCCACAAGTCTTAACTCAAGGCATGACTCAATCTCAAATCAACTTTGCTGAATCTACCCCAAACCCTAACTCAAGGTTTGAAAAAATCAATCAATCAACTCTACTCTCAAGTATTCTCAAAGGCTTGTCCCAAATCTACCTTGTAAGCTTTCACAAAATCTCACACCAATATATCCACAAGTCCTCTCTAGAACTTTGTACAATCTGCTCAATAAGTCCTCTCAAGAACTTATCCAGATTTTCTCAATAAATCCTCACAATAACTTATCCAATTATGCTCTCAATCTATAATGTAAACTTCCACAAAAGCTTACTCAAATCTATCCACAAGTCTTCTCAAAGACTTAGCTCAAATATGCTCAACAAGTCCACTCTAGAACTTGTCCAATATCATAGAAACATAAAAAGAATCGTTAGAGACTCAATATGCTCTATACTCATCACAATGCTCAATCACTTTCAATCACTCTTTTAGAAACATACAGAGAATTTTTAGACTCAATATGCTTCACATTCACTTCTGATGCAGGAGAATCTGGAGGTGGAAAAAATATCTTGCATCACCCAAAAATATTTTTTTCTTTAAGTGCCAAAGTTGTCGCGATATCAAGACACTTTTTTTGAGAAAGGGAGCCAAAGGGTCAAACTGTCGTGATATCGCGATGCTTTTTTGAAAAAGGGGCCAAGGTGCAAAATGGTCACAAAATCACATCTCCGAAGCAAAGCAGCCTGGATGCAAAATGGTCACGAAATCGTGACATCTCCGAAGCAAAGCAGCCTGGACGCAAAATGGTCACAAAATCGTGACATTTCCGAAGCAAATCAGCCTGGATGCAAAATGGTCGCAAAATTGTGACATCTCTGAAGCAAAGCAGCCTGGACGCAAAATGGTTGTGAAATCGTGACATTTTCGAAGCAATGGAGCCGAGGCGCAAAATAGTCGTGAAATCGTGACACTTTTGGAGGCAAAGCTCTAAGGCACAAAGTGGTCGCGAAATCATGACATTTTCAGAAGCTAGACTCGAAGGCACAAAATGGTCACGAAATCATGACACTTTCGAAAGCTGGGCTCGAAGGCGCAAAGTGGTCACAAAATCGTGATACTTTCGAGGGCAAGTCCCGAAGGCACAAAGTGGTCACGAAATCACGACACTTTCGAAAGCTGGGCTCAAAGGTGCAAAGTGGTCATGAAATCATGACACTTTCAGAGGCAAGACTCGAAGGCACAAAGTGGTCACGAAATCATGACACTTTCGAAATCTGGGCTCGAAGGCGCAAAGTGGTCGTGAAATCGTGACACTTTCGAAAGCAAGATGACAGGGTGCAAAGTGGTTGCGAAATCATGACACTTTTGGTGCAAAGGCACCAAGGGGTAAAAATGGTCACGAAATCATGACATGTCACGATTTTGCGGCCCGAAGGAGAAAACAGAGGTCGAACGCCAAAACGTCGCGATATCACGACTAAAGAGGAGAGAGGGCATAGGGAAGCAAACACGTCACGATATTGCAACAAAACGCTCATGACTCCAGACCAGCCAGAGATTGTAGAGGCCATTGCAGAAGGGCACGTGGCATCAAATTACAAGTGGCCATAAAGCACTAGGCGGTTATAGAGGCCATTGCAGAAGGACACATGGTAGCAGATTACAAATGGCTGGAGCATTCCTTTGAATGATGACTCGATAGGTGGATGCACAGGTGGCTGTAGGGCACTCCGCCATCCCATGCCATGATGATGGAAGATACCTGGCCATGCATGCGACGATAGAACACTCGTGCAGGCGGTTACAAGGAATCTTGCATTATGTGTAATGATATGCGAAGGGGGTCGAGTCTGTTATAGGAGAAATGCATACATTGTAAAAGGGACCTTTTTGGCCATTTTGGAAGATAGTGACTGTATTTCTGAACTCGAAACCTCTGTTAATGAAATTTGCATGAATTTTTCTGTGTTTTATCTTAGTTTTGCTTCAAGTGGTATCAGAGCCATAAGGTTCTGAGTGCACAAACCAATCACCGATAGTGAGGCAATTTGCGCCAGGATTGTGGTTATGGGTTTGAGGAAGCGAACAGGATGCCCTTGCATAGGAACCGTGGTGGTGTGAGGAACAGGCAAGCAGAGGTCGATCTTAGAGCCTTGTAGAGGCAAGTTGAAGCCCTGCAAGAGGAAATAAGAAGAGGAGTTGAGCTAAGAAGGGAGGAACCCAGTGAAGATGAAGTTTGGGAAGAGGAGGGTCCATCTGATGATGAAGAAGCATTGGATCCAGCAAAGGCTAGGCTGTATAGGGCCATATCCCAGATCAGGAAGAAGTTGAAGTTTGATGTCTCTACTTATTCTAGGAATCTCAATCCTAAGGAGTTGATAGATTAGATCAACGACATGGAGGATTATTTCGAGTATGAAGAGATCT
Organism: Wollemia nobilis; assembly: GCA_028583015.1. Classification (NCBI taxonomy): domain Eukaryota; kingdom Viridiplantae; phylum Streptophyta; class Pinopsida; order Araucariales; family Araucariaceae; genus Wollemia; species Wollemia nobilis. The sequence continues at coordinate 3,640,826 of JAQPPZ010002642.1, forward strand.
CAGACCCAAATCAGATTAGGTTTGTGAAAACAAAGCTGAAAGGACATGCTAGCATCTGGTGGAAAGGAGTACAGCTAGAAATTAATAGGAGGGGAAAGGAAAAGATCACCAGGTGGGATAGGATGGTAGAGAAGTTGAAAAGGCAATTCATCCCTGTAGATTATGAGTTGGATTTGTTGAGAAAGATGCAGAGTCTTAGACAGGTAAGTAAATATGTTAAGGAGCACACAGAGGAGTTCTATCAGATCTCGATTAGAACCGGCCATTCTGAGGTGAACAAGAAGAAAGTTGCACGATACATCAATGGATTGAGAACCAGCATTCAAGAAGAACTGGGGCTGGTTAGGATGAGCACGGTGGAGGATGCATACCAGTTTGCATTAAAAGTGGAAGAGAAACTAAATAGGAGATTTGATGGTAAGCAGAGAGGAAAGGACAAGGGTGGAAGAGTTGGTGGAAGAACCAATGGAGGAAGATATAGATATTTGGGGAAGACTGGTGAAGCAAGCAGTAGCCAAAAATAGAAAAAGGAGAAAGAGGAGAATACCCAACACCCATGCAATTAGAAAAACTACCCGAGGGGAAGAGGTAGGCCTGGGCGAGGGTTTGGAAGAGGTGTCTTTCAAGGAACCTGCTTCAACTACGGAGAAGAAGGGCATCAGGCATACAACTACCCGCAGCATCAAGAAAGGCCAAATCGAAGACCTGAGGGTCAGGCCCGAGCTGCTGTAGCAGACGAAGGTGTAGAATATGAGCACTCTAAGGAGGTAAAAAGAGGAGAAGCGATGATCATCAGAAGAGTCTTGTTGAATGAATAAAATAAGGCAGACCAGAGGAACAGCCTATTTCAAACAAGATGCAAGTGTGTCGGCAAGGTCTGTAACATCATCATCGATAATGGAAGCATTGAAAACTTGGATTCTGAGGAAATGGTTGCCAAGCTGCAGTTAGAGAGGATAAAAAACCCACACCCTTATTGGATTGCATGGTTGCAAAAGGACCATCGGGTGTTGGTCACTGAGCAATGCCTGGTGAAGTTCAACATTGAAACTTATCGAGATGAGGTCTTATGTGACATCTTGCCTATGGATGCATGTCACTTGCTGCTGGGGAGACCATGGTAGTTTGATCGAAATGTTGTACATGATGGTCGAGCTAATACATATTCCTTGTCAAAAAATGGAGTTCGACATAAGTTGAAACCCTTGAAGGAGGCGGATGAGAAGGTATGCAGCAGTGCACGAGTCTATCTAGTTGATGGAAGAAAATTTTTAGATGGCCTGAAGCAAGATCATATGTGCTATGCAATAATCCCTAGGGTTAGGGAAGAAGAATGCAAGGAAACTCCAGTGGAAGTCATTGGGCTGTTAGAGGAGTTCCCAGATATCATTTATGATAATGTTCCTGAAGGTTTACCACCTGTTAGGAAGATCAGTCACCACATAGATTTGGTGCCTGGATTGAGCTTGCCAAATAAGGCTGCACATAGGATGACGCCTGTAGAAATTGAGGAGTTAAACCGAAAGGTTCAAGATCTGCTAAAGAAGGGGTTGATTAGGGAGAGTCTTAGTCCATGTGTAGTACCCACAGTACTGGCACCCAAGAAGGATGGGGAATGGAGAATGTGCACAGACTCTCGGGCAATTAACAAGATCACTATTAAATACAGATTCCCATTGCCCAGGATGGATGATATCATGGACTTTTTAAGTGGGGCTGAGTACTTCACTAAAATTGATCTAAAAAGTGGTTACCATAAAATCCACATTAGAGAAGGGGATGAGTGGAAGACAACCTTTAAAACTAGAGAGGGGCTGTATGAGTGGTTGGTTATGCCATTTGGGCTAACCAATGCCCCGAGTACCTTCATGCAGTTAATGAATGAAGTCCTGAAAGAATCTCTAGGCAAATTTGTTATTGTCTACTTGGATGATATATTAATTTTTAACAAAACCCTGGAGGAGCACCTGATGCACATCAGGAGGGTTTTTGAGAAACTGCAGGAGGAGCAGTTGCTGATCAATCTGAAGAAGTGCAACTTCATGAAGAGGGAGTTAGTATACCTGGGATTTGTTATCTCAGTGGATGGTCTCAAAATGGACCCCAAAAAGGTGAGGGCTATCATAGAATGGCCTGCTCCAAGAAGCGTGACTGAGGTGAGATCGTTTCACGGTCTGGCCAGTTTCTACAAAAAGTTCATTAGAAACTTTAGCAGTATTTGCGCATCCCTTAAGGAGACAATGAGGGGGAACAAGAAGGAATTCAAGTGGATAGCTGGAGTAGACAAAAGCTTTGCTATGTTGAAGAAGAATGTCATAGAGCAACCTGTCTTAGCACTTCCAAATTTTAACAAGGTGTTTTAGGTAGACTATGATGCGAGTGGTAGTGCCATAGGGGCCGTATTGAGCCAAGAGGGTAAGCCTGTTGCTTATTTTAGTGAGAAGCTCAATGATGCCAGAAGGAAGTATTCGGTATATGATCATGAGTTCTATGCCATAGTTCAGGCTTTGAAGAAATGGGGGCATTATTTGTTGCCAAAGGATTTTGTCCTTTATACTGATCATCAGGCACTATAGTATATTAGCAGTCAAGGGAAATTGAATCAGAGGCACTTGAAATGAGTTGAGTTCCTGTAGAGCTATACCTTTGTGCTGAAGCATCGGAGCAGGAGGTCCAACAGAGTTGCGGATGCCTTGATTAGGAGGCAATGTTTATTGATGGAGATGAAGGTGGAGGTTGTAGGGTTTGCTGAGCTCAAGGGTTTATACCTTGCAGACCCCGACTTTGTAGAAGCTTGGAAAGCCTGCACTGCGCCTGTTACATTAGACAAGACTAAGTGGTTAAATTTTTTGATTCAAGATGGAATGCTATTCAGGGGGAACCAATTATGCATTCCGAGGAGCTCAATGAGGGAGAATCTCATCAAGGAAAAGCATAGTGGAGGTTTAGCTGGACACTTTGGTCGAGACAAGACCATCTCACTTGTTAGTGAAAACTACTACTGGCCGCAATTGCAACAAGACATGGCAAAATTTGTGCAAAGTTGTAGGATATGCCAGATGGCAAAAGGTGTGATGCAGCCTACTGGTTTATATCAACCACTACCTATTCCTGAAAGGCCATGGGAGGATATTAGCATGGATTTTATTCTTGGTTTACCCAGGACACAGAGGGGACATGACTCCATATTTATGGTAGTGGACAGGTTTTCAAAAATGGCTCATTTTATTCCCTCCCAGAAGACTAGCGATGCGGTCCATGTGGTTGGTTTACTCTTCAAGGAAGTGGTACACCTTCATGGGCTACCAAGGAGCATTGTGTTGGATAGGAATACCAAGTTTGTAGGGTATTTTTGGAGAACCCTGTGGAGGAAACTAAAGACGGATTTAAAATTTAGTTCTGCATACCACCTCCAAACAGATGGAAAAATAGAGGTGGTGAATAGGAGTTTAGGCAATCTACTGAGATGCTTGGTTAGAGACAAGCCCAAGGGATGGGATCTAGTTTTGCCGTAGGCAAAATTCACTTATAACATCTCAGTCAACAGGAGTACCAATAAATCGCCATTCCAGATAATCTATGGGAGCAACCCAAGAAATGCTTCAGAGTTGAGAAGGATAGATACAAGAGAAAAATGCAGTGCTGAGGCAAAAGACTTTGCTAAACACCTGAAGGGAGTGCATGAGGAGGTGACAAGGCACATTGCTAATATGAATACTCAGTATAAAGCCAGGGCAGACCAGAAGCACCGGGCTAAGGAGTTTGAAGTAGGAGATTCCATCATGGTCCATTTAAGAAGAGAGAGTTTTCCTGCCAAGACCTATAACCAGCTGAAGATGAAGAAATTTGGGCCATGCAAGATCATTGGGAAACGAGATTCAGGTAATGCATATGAGGTGGAGTTGCTGAGTGAACTTAACATCTCACCAATTTTTAATATTTCGGATTTGGTCGAGTTTCATGAAGGAGATAGTAGTGCAACACCAAGCCCATATTTGTGGAGCATTCCCACGGTTACTCCAGTCGCAGATGAGATAGAAGAAGTCCTTGATACGCATGAGGGCCGAAGTACTCGAAACAAATGTTATTCTGAGTATTTGATCAAGTGGAAGGGCAGGCCCATCGAAGATGCGACTTAGTTGTCGAATGCAGAGGTTGGTCTACCTCAGAAAGATTAGAAGTGAAGGTCACTTCTCAATTCACCCTGGGTGTTTGATGCAGGAGCATCCAGAGGTGGAAAAGAAATCTTGCATCACCCAAAAATATTTTTTTCTTTATGTGCCAAAAGTGTCACGATATCATGACACTTTTTTTGAGAAAGGGCGCCAAAGTGTCAAACTGTCGCGATATCGTGACGCTTTTTGAAAAATGGGCCAAGGCGCAAAATGGTCATGAAATCATGACATCTCCGAAGCAAAGCAGCCTGGACGCAAAATGGTCATGAAATCATGACATTTCCGAAGCAAAGCAGCCTGGACGCAAAATGGTCACAAAATCATGACATTTTCGAAGAAAAGCAGCCTGGACGCAAAATGGTCGTGAAATCATGACATCTCCGAAGCAAAGCATCCTGGACGCAAAATGGTCATGAAATCATGAAATTTTTGAAGCAATGGAGCCGAGGTGCAAAATGGTCACGCAATCGCAACACTTTCGGAGGCAAAGCTCTAAGGCACAAAGTGGTCACGAAATCGTGACATTTTTAGAAGTTGGACTCGAAGGCACAAAATGGTCGTGAAATCGTGACACTTTCAAAATTTGGGCTCAAAGGCACAAAGTGGTCGCGAAATCGTGACACTTTTTGAGGCAAGTCCCGAATGCGCAAAGTGGTCACAAAATCGTGACACTTTCGAAAGCTGGACTCGAAGGCGCAAAGTGGCTATGAAATCATGACACTTTCGAAGGCAAGACTCGAAGGCGCAAAGTGGTCGTGAAATCGTGACACTTTCGAAAGCTGGGCTTGAAGACACAAAGTGGTCACAAAATCGTGACACTTTCGAAAGCTGGACTCGAAGGCGCAAAGTGGTCACAAAATCGTGACACTTTTGGAAGCAAGGTGACAGGGTGCAAAGTGGTCACGAAATCGTGACACTTTTGGGGCAAAGGCACCAAGGGGTAAAAATGGTCATGAAATCATGACATGTCATGGTTTTGTGGCCCAAAGGAGAAAATAGAGGTCAAACGCCAAAATGTCACGATATTGCGATCGAAGAGGAGATAGGGCATAGGGAAGCAAACACGTCACGATATCGTGATAAAACACTCACGACTCCAGACCAGTCAACGATTACATAGGCCATTGCAGAAGGGCACATGGCATCAAATTATAGGTGGCCATAGAGCACTAGGCGATTATAGAGGCCATTACAGAAGGACACATGGCAGTAGATTACAGATGGCTAGAGCATTCCTTTGAATGATGACTCGGCAGGTGGATGCACAGGCGGCTGCAGGGCACTCTGCCATCCCATGCCATGATGATGGAAGATACTTGGCCACAACATGCATACGGCAATAGAACACTCGTGCAGGTGGTTACAGGGAATCCCGCATTCTGTGTAATGATGTGTGAAGGGGTCGGGTCTGTTATAGGAGAAATGCATACATTGTAAAAGGGACCTTTTTGGCCATTTTGGAAGATAGCAGGTGTATTTCCGAACTCGAAACCTCTGTTAATGAAATTTACAGGAATTTTTCTGTGTGTTATCTTAGTTTTGCTTCAACTTCAATTACTTTCTCAAATAAATTCATAATATAGAATATTTTATTTTATGGAACTTGAACAATCACTTCACACATCCACTTGACTAGGCTCAACAAACTCTACTCAACCAATCACTTGATGAAACAATCCCTTCTCACAAACCCCAGTCCAAGTATATGATCACTCACTCAAAATGTTTCTAACAATCCTCAACAATAATACAACTCTCACATAACAATGATACTCATGTTATTTTCAAACCCTAGTTCAAATTCTTCACTCAACTACTCACTTCAGCAAAAATGCTTATAAAATAACTCTCACATAACAATGATACTCATGTTTTTTCCAAACCCTAGTTCAAGTTCTTCACACAATCAATGGCTTCAATAAAAAATGCTTATAAAACAAGGTTTTAACATCAACTATTTATTCTAGAAAACCTTGAAGCATTAACTCAACACACTCAATAAGGAAATCCTAATCAAGTCCTTTTCACTCCAAACTTATTTTCTAGAAAACCAACCAATCAACTCAACTATGGAATACCTTTTTCTTGATGATGAAGTAACCTCAAATATATGTCAAAATCATAAACACTTCTTTGCCAAGCTCAAGGAGTTAGAATATACTAAAATCTCTCGAAGATACAATGTAAAATATCAAAACACACATACACCTTATCACTCCATATTTTAGAAAGCATCCATAAACATATACAAAAATGATTTGACAAAATACACCTTATGTTCTCCAAATTTAAAACAATATTCAATATAAAAAATATTGTCAATACAATCTCCTTTTCAAACTAACCCAATGGCAAGAAGTCCTTTTAAATTTAATCACTCTTCAATTATTTTTTTGATAAACCAAAAACATCACAAAAAATTTATTAAAAATAAATTTCAACACCTTATTCCTTCATTTAATCAAAAACTAACAATTAAAATAAGCACCTTTCAGAACCCCTTATAACTCCCTAAAACCTTATGTTTATACCTTAGGGAATTAAAAATTAATGCAAAATTTATTACCTCTACCTAGGTGAGAATAGAACCCTTGACGTAGCTTCTCCCCATGACCTAGCCATGACTTCAATGTCCGCATGAGCTAGGTGCTCATTTTGAGAACCAAGAGCACAACGTGCTCTATGTTATTCCCAATGCGTGAAAACCAAAAGATCAACGTGTCACTCCTTATGATGTCAAAGCACAACACGTCAAAACATCCTTGTCAAGAATCGAACACGAACCACTCTGCACCCGCACGACTTAACTCATGATCGCTTGCCACTAGGCCATGCGCCTTGGTGGATATGAGGGTTTTGCCTTCAATTATTTTTAACACTTTCATTGGCACCTTAAGATGAAGATTCGTCTTCTTCTCTACACGAGTATTCACACAACACATGTCACACTTATTTCTTTCAAACGAAGGGTAAGTTATATGCCTTTTAGATATATAGTTTTTATACATATTATCTCCAATAATTTTGAACGTCGGTGCCTTTGAAATTCAAATATTTAATTTATAAATTATTTAAATTCTTTAGAATTAAAATTTATAAATTAATCTATAAATCAAGCCCTCTTTGATTTTTCCTCTTTGCATATATAATATTTAGTTATAAGATTTAAATTCAAATTGAATTTAAATATTTTATAAAATAACTATTAAAACCTCCTTTAACTTTTCAAAATGCTTCCTTGGGTTTTTATGAAAAACCTTTTATTTTGCTTGTCCATCAAAAATATTCCTTGGGTTTTTACAAAAAACCTTTTATTTTGCTCATCCATGGTTTTAAAAAAACATGCCTTCATATGCTTCTAGATAATATTAAAAATATTATGAAGCTCTTTTGGAATTAACCTTTGCATTGTTCCTTGACATATTACTTGAAATCAATGATGAATTCGTACCTTGACATCAATGAAAACTTTGACTCAAAATTTCCAACAATTTTTTGGACGTCGATGGTGTCTTAATACCCCCATTATTATTCTTAGAAAAGCATGGCTAATTATCATGAATAAATGAGTAGCAGCATGACCATAACATGGAGTGCTGCAGTTAAGCGTACACTATGGGCTAGAATATGACGCACATTCAGATGAAAGGTAGATGTATTTAGAGCAGTGATAGATGATAAGATTATATACTGTGTACAAGAGTGGTCACTGCTAGACTGGAACTTGCAAATATGAACTTGGATACACTCATCGAGGATGTGATAAGGGAAATGAAATTTTTGCATTATTCGTCTGGGCATATTAATTATTAATGGATGATATAAGGTAGCCAATGAGGACCATTCTTGCAAATTATACAAAGATGCCCACTTTAATGGACTGCAAATTACATTGAATTCACTAATGATGAATAGGAAAGAGGTCGTACAGTGGACATTGGTAATTTTGAGTGAAACAATGGTTATAAATATACATTTTTTGATTCCTCAAACCCACATTGATGCACAATTTCAAATTGAATAACTAAACATCATTCACGTTGCAAGACATGAATGAGGATGAGAGGAACGTTTATGGTTGTACACCGAAGGTAACAACTAGAATGGTCGAAATGGATAGTGGTTGAGTGAGTGTTTGTATTCATAGGAATATTCAATTAAGGTTGCACTCTAACCAATCGTAAGGCCACATATAGATGTGGATCAATCAAATGGGCATAGTCTAGGAATGGATGCCATTCTTACTCCATGCAAGGGATAACATAAATGTGGTAGGTGTGTTGAGTAGTCATACATGGCCAGCGAGGTCTGAAGGGTATGAAACGGATGAAAGGCACAGAGGGAGGCCACTTGGTTGAATTTACCATGCCACGGGTTATGTTGTAATGATATAAATATATAATTCCTAAGGTAGTCCATGTAGGGTGGGATAACATATCGAAAGTAATTTTGAAAAAGGGTGTAAAATTAAAATTTGGGTGCATTGTAATGACAGTAGTGTAATGAAAACAAAAATTTAAAAGAGGGGAAAACGAAAAGCATTTTAGGAAGGAAGGATTGGAAAATGAATATGAAGGGTTTCTACCGAAACTAGAAAAGGGAAATCTAAAAGTTTGGTGGAAGATTACAAATATCCTATGAAACAAAGGAAATAGGGTTGGATCCTCTTAGAGACCAGATTCTACTGGAACTAGGATGTAAAATAAGAACATGTTGTTTATTTTAATGTAAAATTTTGTTGCAGGATTTGTACACCTTGTGAGCAAAATAAGAGGAGAATCATTTCTGAATATTTTGGGTTTAATGCTCATTTTTTCTTTTCTCTATTTTTAGATTTATAGGTAATGTTTAATGCATTTCATGGTTGCATTGTTGAATATCTAGAAATAGAGAAGTAATTTTGTTCCTTAGAAGTTTACAACTAACTTATTTTGGGATGTGCAAATGTAGTTTTTGTTAGATTGGGTTATGTTCAGAAACTCTCATATCTTGGGTTTTGCATGATAGGGTAGCATAAAACTGTCATTAGTTTATTTTCTAGATTTTCTGCATAAAACTTCGAGGATTAAAATAAAAATCGAAAAAAAATTAAAATGAAAAAATAAATGCAGGGGTGTGAATAATGAGCTACAATATTTCATCCAAAAAAAATTCGAAATCATTCTGAAGCCAATCCGAATTTATAAAAATTGTTGAAAATGAACTGTTTTATGAGGGTTTTATAATTTCGATTTTTTTTTTTTTTCATTTTGGAGGTAAACCAAATTTTTTCAGCTTTGCATTTTTATTTGCAATCATAAATGAACTTCCCTTTATGAAAATTCCAATTTCATTAAAAGGAAGTGATTTAAATGGCATTCCATAAGCCATCATTTTCAAAGCAATAAATTCACCTTTATGAAAATTCTTATTTCATTAAAGAGGGGGTAATTTATACATTACATCAAAGGCTATTGTTCTAAAGTACTAAATTATTTATTGTTTATGGAAATTATGATTTCATTAAAGAGGGATAATTAATAATGACATTTTAAGGCCATTATTTTAAAACAATAAATTGTCGTCTCTTTATGAAAATTAATTTCATCAAAGAGGGACAATTTATTAATCATATCAAAGGCTATCTTTATCTTCATGATAGAAGCTACATGTAATGAATATATTCATAATTTCATATTCACATTCATAGATAGATTTTAATATTCATTTTCATGTTCAAAGTAGGATTTAATGCAAGATAAAAACTTGTTCAAAATCTGCTTAATCAAAAGAAGATAAAATCTACCTAAAAACATTCAAGATAAAAGGAATTAAGGCTTTACATCGTGGTCATATGAGGACCAATTCATATTTTTTTCTCTTTAAGTTTTATGAACAATCATTAGTATAGCATGATAAAATAAACCAACACATACCCCTTGTTAATAATTACTTGCAATCACTAAGGTATTCCTAGCACTTATTTGATACATCTTTATTAATATTACTAATACACATATGCAATGCTTATATAGCGAAACCTTGGAGAAGTTGTTTTGGTTTCTAACTTCTTTGCAAGAGAGGGTTTTGTGATCAAAATACTAAGGGTGAGTGTAGTTTTGCAATTGGGTAAAATTACCACTCAACATTTTGGTTTTGGAAGGAGGGCTTGAATTGGTGTTATTTTATTTATGCTAAATTATTCATTTTTGTTCTAAATGCTTTTGAATTGTTCATGCAATGAATAATATGATTTTTGTGTAACCTTGAGAGCTCTAAATTGCTAAATTTTTCAAGTTCTTATGATTTGCATCTTTGGCCTCCTTTAGCCCAATATTCACCTCGGAGGTCATCCAAGAGAAAATCCTTACTATTGAAAATCTTCTAAAAAGAGGCTTTACTATCCCTAATAGGTGCTATCTATGTTTATCTGATTGGGAGTCCCCCCTTCACATATTCCTTTCATGCAAGTTTTCCTCTTCCATCCTCAATAAAATCCTCCAATTCTTCCATATCCTATGGGCCAAGCTAGGTTCAATTGTTGACCTCTTCTTCCAATGGCCTAGTCCCTTATGTAACCCCTATCTGAAGTTCCTTTGGACCTCTTGTCTCCACCATTTCCTTTGGAAAATTTGTCTTGAAAGAAACCACAGAATATTCTCCAACCGCAGGATGGTTCTAGATTTTATTTTTAATAAAATCCTCTCCTTTACTAAAGAAAATAAGCTATTCCTTCCTCTTCCCATATTATATTCAGTTTTGAGTGTTTCCTTGGAAGATACTTGAATATTTCACTTATTGAAAGACCTGATCATCCTCCACCTAATACTAGAGCCAATTATAAATGGAATCCTCCTCCAATTGGATGGCTCAAGTTAAATTTTAATGAGGATTCCAAAGGAAATTTAGGAAAATTGGGTGCTAGAGGAATACTTAGAGATCATGGTGGTCAAGTCATATTTTCCTTTGCTAAAAGTCTAGGTGTGTAGAACAATCATGTTTTTGAAGGAAGAGCCTTATGGAGAAGAGTCTCAATAGCAAGAAATTATCTGGGAAGGCTAATAGTTGAAGGAGATTCTCTCAATATAATAAGCTACCTAAGAAATAATAGGAAGCCCACCTAGAGGGTCAAGGATTGTATTGAGGAAGTCAAAAGTCTCATCCTTATTCATCAAGAGATTATTTTTCAACACTCCTTCAGAGAAACTAATAGGGTGGCAGAAAAGTTAGCCAACCTTGGTGTCAACATTGTCAGCTTGACCACTTGGACACACGACATTCCACAAGAGGTTAGCAACCTAGTGGAACATGAAAGAACATCGAATGATGATGAATAATCAAATGGTTTGGCTGATTCTATTGTCATTCCACCATGGCCCCCCTATTCTGGTTTTAGCTTGGTTTTCCTTGGTCATGTGTGGGGGTTTATTTCAACAACCATTATTAATACCTGACCAATCAGTTGCTTTGTTGTATTTTTTGATCCCCTTTGGCATCCACATTTCCTTGACACTTGGTGCCATCAGTGCTAATGAGATTTTTAAATTGCCCAATTTTTTCATTGACATTTTCCAAGGAATTATCACCTTAAATAGTAACCACCTGATTTATCTCATAATCCTTAATTTTGGCATCCTTGGTTCCTCCTTCCAAGGTGAAAATTGCACCCTCGTTGATCTTCTTCTCTAGCACCCTTTGTCCACAAATCACCTCTGCCTCTCCTTTCATACCTCCACCTTGCTCCTCTGTATCCCCGTTGGCTATGCCCACCCACACCATTTGTCCACCAATCACCTCCACCTCACCCTCCACACTATCACCCTACTTTTTCATATCCCTGCCATGCCTCCATTTTACCTGTTACACTTCATGCTCTCCACCATATCCACTTTCATCCCTTCACGTGGCCCAACAAGAAGGTTTGACCATCTAATCACAAGTCTTATTCTATGATTTTTTCTATTTTGCATGGGAATCCTTACATCGGTATTTGCATTTCCTAAATATTTTGGATTGTTAAATTCCCCATCCAAGAAGACAAGTTTCTTAATCCCAATAGGGGTCCTTGCTTGTTATTTCTTTATAGAAAGCACTTTTTTTTTATTCCTTGCAAATCTTCCCCTGTTCTAGTTTCAAGTACCTCATGTGCCTTGCAATCATGAGCCTTTTCAAGCCTACCTCTACTATTATGGACCCTGTTGTTGAGGCCATGCTCACAGAGAGAGGCTTCATACCTTTTTTCAAAATCTTCATAGGAGACAATTTCAAAATAACCACAACCTTCCTAGATACTTGGAACAATGGCAAGGTTTTGATCCACACCAAAACTTTTAAATTTGACATTAAACTACTTGTTGAGATCATTGGACAAATGGTGAGAGGGAGGTCCATTCAGCATGAGAAGAATAATTGGGAGGTAGAGCTGAAGGAAATCAAGGACAAATATCTATGCAAGAAAGTGAGTATGGGAATGAAAATATCAGAAATTCCTACCCCTTGGAACAACGTGATGAAACCTATCATGGAATTCATCATCATTGATGATCCTGACAAGGTTCTATGTAGCTTTCACTTCACTTTTTACAATTATTTTAGGGACGTTAATCCTGTGAATATACCTCAGTTCATTTTCAATTCCATTACTTACTCCATTGAGAACATTTGTAAAAATAAGAGTGATGATCTTCCCTCACATCAGGGCCTTTTCAATGTCCTATATAATCACTGGCTTACCCATTGCCCCCAAGGCATTGCTATTCCTTCTATTCATCCCTCCAAAGGTAAACCTAGCCCTGTCCCTACCAAGACTAGCCAGTTTTAGGCTAGTCCATCCTCCTCCCATTCCCCGAATATGTTAGCCAAGAAACGTGCTATTGTTGAGGTGGTCAAAACCTTGAGAAATCAATCTATCAAGAAAATAAAATTTGAGGCTCCTAAGAAGATCGAGAAAGCTATAATATCATTATCACGTTTGCAACAACTTGCATAGAAAAGGAATAGTTTAGTTTTAGATTCAAGCAAGGAGTACAAGGATGTTTATGATTTATGTCTAAAGTAATATATCATCAATTCGAATTCCAACTGCATCATCCACATTGTGAACCTTCACAATGCTCTGAATTTGCTATTTTTTAGGAAGAAATATTCTAAGAATGGTGACAAGGAAATTTCTATAGATGATGTAAAGGATGATGACAAGAAGAATATTGCTTTTGACATTGTAGAGGATGATAGCGAGGACAAGATCAAGGAAGAACCTAAGGACATAGATGTTGAAGCTAAAGAGGAGGCTTAGTGGCTTTTTGGTTCATGGTTGGTTTTTGTTTCAGGGCATCCTCATGTTTTGCCCTTCCTCTTCTCCTCCTATTCCCTTTTGCCTTCCTGCTTGTGGGACTGTGTTTCCCCCTTTTTCTTCTCCTTGTTCTGTTCTTAGCTTTTTGTTGTTTATGTAATCAGGTTTTGGGAGCCTGTCAAAACCCGCTTTAATGGAAATTTTTAAATTATCAAAAAAAATATTAAAGTGAAAGGTTGCATATAGATAAAAATTTACTTGGTTAAATATTTAAATTTAAGATTTAAATATTATTGTAAAGTGAGTATGAACTGACCACTTGGGCACCAAAATTAAGGAAGATAAAGAGTTATATAAATACAAGGAAAGTTCACTTTGTAATAATGATTATTCATTGAATATCTTTGAGATATACACAAGCATGGTGAGAATGAAAATGTGAACATGGAGAGGGATACACCGAATCCTTTGATAGCATGGTAGAAGGGAAGTTTATGGTAGATGCGAAAGTCTTCAATATATTATAGTAGAGTGTGCACATGGAAACTCCACATAGTCAGAAAAGAAGGTGTGTCCAACGATGAGAAGTGAGGTGCATGTTTGGAGCTTCATTTAGACTAAACAAGGATAGCCAAAAAAAACTTCTTTGTGTGCCTGGTTAATCTTAGAGACAACATGAACATCTATTATGAGTTGGAGGTATTTATGAGGATGTGAAGATAACAAGATCATCTATTATGAGTTGCTCATATTTATGATAATTGCCACATGTTGGATTTATTATAGTTGAAGAGCTATTAGATAGCAAACAGACACTCACAAGCCATGCAACATTCAAAGTCAAATACTGGGATGCCATGGTTGTGAGATGTGAAGGTGAAGATTAGTGATGGAGACATCATTTCAAGAAGTAGTGGAGAGAACATTTCACATAGTGGCAGAGTTAGTCTATGTTGTCCAAAGATTACAGAGGTTGAAAAGCAAGAGAAGCATTGAAACCATCATGGTAGGAGACTAGCGAAGCTACTCAAGTTTAGAATATGTTCTAATTTTGGACTGTGAGCCAAGCAAAGCCTAATACGAAGATGTCCTAATTTTAGACTATGAGCCAAGAAAATCCTGAGATGTAGACTTCCTAATTTTGGACTGTGAGTCAAGTGAACATGAAATCATCTTGATTTTAGACTGAGAAGAAACGAACGAAGCTGGAGTTACAAGGTATGCCAAGGAAAGTCTAAATTTTGAATCTAGTAATTGTTACCTTCACCTGTGAAACACCATAGGAGTTAATGGTGGTTGAAAGTGTGCATGAGGTTGAAGGAGAACTTATCAAAGGTGCCATCAAAACTAGCTATTTGGGAGAAGAGCATCATGCACTTTGGAAGAGTTTGGAGTTAACATAGCTGAGTGCCTAGAACAAAGAGGTAAGCATAAAAGGTTGAAATTCATAATTTGAAGAGCTTGAGAAGTGCTTCATAGCATGGAAGTATAAAAGAGTGAAAACAAGGCATTGATGTCTCTAATTCAGTACACAAGTAAGTTATCTAGTGATAGACTTGGGCTACCTTTAAAATGTCATAAATGTGAGACATGTGGAAGTAAAAAACTTAATGAATGTGAAGGACATTTTGGCCATTTGAAGCTTCCAACACTAGTATATTATTCTCTATTTTCTGATCAATGTTGGTACCTCAAGGAGATTGGTATCTATTGTGGGTTGGTGCTCACAAAATTGTAACAAGGATATTGGTTTCTCCTATGGGTTGGTACCTACGAATTTATAACAAGGATATTGGTGTCTCCTATGGGTTGGTGCCCACAAAATTGTACAAGGGGATTGGTGTCTCCTGTGGGTTGGTGCCCACAAACTTTATTGAAGAAATATAAGCAATATTTTCTCATGGTTTTCTCCTAAAAGGGTGTTTCCACGTAAAACTCTTATCTCTTATGTGTATGGATCTTGTGCATTAATTTATTATTGCATTCATATTATTGCAATTATTGTTTGGAAAGAAAAGTTTTATCTTATACTATTCACCCCCCTCTTAGTATAAGCATGTGTTTATTCATATCTCTATAAATATTGTCATTGAATTTAATTTACTTTAATCTCTTTCCATCCTTTTTATCAAATAAACTTTTTAGAGTAATCAAAGCTTTAGATATGTGATTTTTTTTTAGCTAAATAATTACTCGTTGATCAATTCTTGAGAAAGCTCACTCTAAGAAAAAGAACAATTTGCTTCCTTAATAAAAAAATCAATGATCTTCTCATAACTTTCAAAGACCTTCCTATATATATTTTTACCAGACATTGATGGTCTTAAAACCAGTTTAACTCTCCTATTTTTAGGGGATCCATAATCTACAAAAATAGAAAAATTAGCTCCTTTAATAGCCAAGGAATTTTCCAAAGAATTCTATTGTCTAGGGATGACATGTAAATTTAAAGCATAAAATAATTCCACCAAGTCCCATAATCTATTTTTTTAAGCCTTCAGATAATGGTGTTTACTACTATACTTCTTTGTGGCTTGATTAAAAATTAGTTCTAAGTCACCATAAATGTCCAACATTCTGATCCCATCTATTCTGCTTGCATTAATCCTAATCAAAGAGCTTCATACTTTGCGGTATTATTTATGTAGGACCAAGAAAGTCTAAAGAAAAATATTTTCATTCTTTCTGATGGAGATTTTAAAACTACTCCATATCCAGATCCATTTCTGTACCTTTCTCCATAAAAATACATTGTCCAAATTTCAGACTCTTTCAATGATTGATTGGAAATTGTAGGGGTTTTCTTCTCTACTTCAGATGTTATACTATATGTCCCCAATCCTATTTCTAACATATCTTGAGAATTTTATAAAGGTAGTTGATCATCCACTTCCAAATCTTCCAAGAGCTCCACTAATTCCAGTTCTTCCATAATTGAATGATTGTACTATCTTCTTCTATTTTATCAATATGATAAGTGACTAGCTTTTTAGGAATCAGTCTTATCCTTCTTCCTTTATGAGGTATCATCATACCAGAGTATTCAAAATACATGTATCCTCCCAAATTGACAGTGAATTCTCTAAAGACATAGGCTAAAGTAGGGCTCAAGATCTACTACTATGATTTCTTAGACAATAGTGATCTCAGAATATCTATGTAATTTTATTAGTATATCTTTTACCACACCCATAGTCTTCATCACGGTACCATATAGCTACAATATTCCTTGAAAAGAGTGGGTATATTCCATCCCCATTTCATAACAAACATACTTAGGCATAACAGTAGTAGAAGCTCCAGAATCAATCATGCAATTATGGACTATCCATCCCTCCATTCTTAAAGAAATATAGAATGGGGGAGGTTTATTTTTTAGAGTGGTAGGGGACATATTTTCCTGATCATGAGGTTGGTTAAGCACAATGGTCATCTCTTTCCCTTGGGATTTCTTGTTGAGATATGCTTTTAATAAATAAATTTGACGAGGGAGGAAAATAAAATCATAGAGACTTGCTCTAGATGGAGTCTTTTTAAGCACCTCTACAATATTAAATTCAAACTTATTCAAATTATTTCTCTCTTCTTTTTATCTATTTCTCCAAATATCCTCCTATATTATTGTGTAACTTTGATCCTCTGTCTCTTAGTAATAAAAGGGAACTACAACTTTTTTCTTGTTTCCTCTTTAGAACCTAACTATTCCTTATCTTTGTAAGTCTACTTTGGTGCGTTTTTACCTTTCTCTTGGACCTGAGGTACCAAATCTATTTAGTGGAAACTTGAGGAATAAGGAATCTATCCTTTTTTGGAAAAAGGTGATCCTTATTATTCTAAGAAGGGACATGAAATGAATCCAATTTATGTGGATCAACTTGTATTGGTTTCTTTCCAAATCTAGTCAATACTGTGATAGGTTATGGTTTAGAGGATATGTGTTCACTCACTTATTTCTCATGCTACCACAACATGTTAATTCTTTATTTATTATTCCTCTCAGCCTTTTCCATTACTTTTTGGATGTGGTGTTGATACATGTAACCGAATTAGGGTTATGCAGATCATTATAGACCAAGCACTAGATGTTAACCAGAGCAATTTTAGTATTTTAATCATATCCTGCTTGAGTAGCGTTGACTCTTGGCCCTATGTTATTACTTGAACTAGGATTTTGATATTTATTGATGTGGGGAAATCTCCTTTGTTGAGATATTTCAATCTCTCTTTTTTCTATAGCATTGACCTTGTTGCTAATAGTATTTAAAGAGTTTTGAATATCAAGAAGCACTAAATATTCTTGAGGTGTTTAAGATAGAAGAGGAGGGAAAGGTACAACAATGAGAAATTTAGGGAGTGGTGGATTTGCTATAGGAAGATGAGTTGCAAGTGGAGAATAATTTATGATGGGAAAGGATGAGGCTAAAGGTTACTATGTGATTTTAGGAGTGTATGGAGTAACATGTTTGGGAGGTAGTCTTCCTACTAAAATCAAGATATCTTCAACATGAACCACTATTTTATATACATGGGTGAATGTGGTTATTCCATATCATTGGGTTTGCAAGGTAATATCTAGTCCTAAAGCTTTGATATAATATTTTTAATCCAAGGGAGAAGCTGGTCTAAATTCATTAGGGATTATTTTCCAGGTTCTACTAAACCTAAGGTTAAAATCAGATACTAACTCTTGAGGATGTCTTTGGATGATTGTAAACTGGGTTAGGAGTGAGAATGGATCTGTAGACTCATTTAAATATTCCACAAAAGTACCAACTAAGTCAACCCAACTTTTGATAGAGCCATTTTCTAAGGTTCTAAACCAATGCAATATTTTACCCCTAAAGGAAAGAACCAATAACTTTACAATGACATATTATGAAGAACACAAGCTTATACTGAGAGGGGAGGTGAATAGTATAAGACAAATTTTTACTTTTTCTTCCAATTCAATATTATGTTGTGTAAAGATAGTAGTATCAATAACAGTAATCAAAGCAATGCACAAAAACCATACACAATAGAGACACTAAAATTTACGTGGTTCACCCAATGTGGGCTACTCCACGGAGAAAATATTTTACTAAAACTTTCTCAATCAATCTCATTGGGAATCACTCCCAATTACAATGTTTATAGATCTCTATCCAAAGGAGATGATGATCCCCTAATCTAAAGTTTATGGATCTCTTCCATAGAATAACTCTTTCCCCTTCTGCTCTAGCTATGTGATCTTCTAGAAGACTCTGTCTCTCTGCTGCACTAACTAGTGGACATCTCTCCACTTGAAGACTCATCACTCAGATATGTCTTCAATTATGCTGGTTTTTGGATCTCTATCCACTAAGACTTTGTCCTCTATACTTTTTAACCTCCAAATCTTTGTCAATAGGCTCACTAAGAACCTGATTAATAGGCTCACATAGAACCTACTTAACAAGCTCACACATAACTTGTCAAATTTGGTTAACAAGTTCACACAGAACTTGTCAAATCTACTTAACAATCTCACATAGAACTTGTCAAAATATGCTCAAGCAAGCTCACCAAGAACTTGCCAAAATCTACTCTAGCAAGCTCACCAAGAACTTGCCCAATTCTGCTCTAGTAAGCTAACCAATAACTTGCCCAAATCTCCTCTAGTTTGCTCACTAAGAACTTTTCCAAATATGCTTTAAACTCTATCCACAAATCAATCCACAAAACTATCCCAAAACTTGTCCACAAATTTTTCCACAAAATTGTCCAAAAATGTGTCCACAAATTTGTCCAAAAACTATCCCAAAATTGTCCACAAAGCTTTCTCAAAATTGTCCACAAATTGCTTCTCACAAGCTCAATCAATCATGCTCAACTAGCACTCAAATATCATCCACAAATCTATCAAGGTAAAGCTCAAATATGAACTCAATAATGAATGGAAATGTACTCTTCAATGGATGACAACAATGATCCATAATGATCTCAAATCAACTCAACTCATAGAAGCATAAAGAGAATTTTTAGAGACTCAATATGTTCTAATCTCAATATCAACTCAACTCAACTCAAATCAACTCATAGAAGCATAAAGAGAATTGTTAGAGACTCAATATTTTCTAATATCAATCTCAACTCAACTCAACTCAAATCAATCTCAACTCAACTCAACTCAAATAAATCTTCACAAGGGACAACTCTCTCTCACACAATCCTAGTCCAAGTATGTATAGACCAACTCAAATATTTCCCAGAATGCTCAACCACAAATCTCACATAACATTGATACTCATGTTCTTTTCTAACTCAAGTTATTTCACAACCAATGGGCTTCAACAACTATGCTTATCAAACAAGTTTTAGACACAAATCTCAATTCATAAAACCTTGAAGCATTCAACCAACCACTTTCGAAAAGGAAACCACAAACAATCCTTTTCCCTTCAATGATATTTCAGAAATAAACCACCATAAACAATCAATAGAAGAATGTGCCCATACCTTTTATGAATATGAAAAAACCTCTTTGTAAATCTACCACAATCATAAAATTATTTTACCAATATTCACAAGGGTTAGCAGATCACAAAATAATCACCATTACTCCATTATTCAATAATCATCACCAAGGCATTTAATTGAACAACTTCCTTATCTCTCCTAAAACCACTTGTAACATAAAATAAAATAAATCAAAACATTGCATAACCTTTTCACTGTAAAAACCACTTATACCATAAAATAAAATAAATCACAATATTGCATACCTTGTCACCTCATGAAAGAATTAATCCTCTTGAAAAAGAACAATGCAAAGTTTACTTTTGAAACCCGTTTGTAAAATCTGAAATATCTTTTTACACACACCTTATTTCTCCTTCTAAATAAGCTAGTCAAATAGCCCTTGAAATAATCTTTTCGACGATATATAATATACCCCATTTTCGAAATAAATTGAAACCTTTACATATATATATATATATATGCCAACCTCCATTAATTGCACATAGGTCGGCCCTTTATTAATTTAAACTTAAACTTTAAACTTTAATATCTTCATCACCGGAGGTCCTTTTTCGATGAAACAAAATTCCACCTTGGATTTTAAGAAAAGCCATTTCCACATAAGCCCACCATGGTTTTAAATAAAACCTTTTATTTTTCCTGGCTTGGTTTTCATAAAAACCTTGTAAATAGCCATGCTTTTCGAAATATCATAAATGCTTATTTATGAAATATTTTGGCCACCAAAACCAAATGTGATCCATGTGACATCAATGATCAATTTTACATCAATGACAACTTAAAATTCCTCAAATTAAATCAAATTTTCTACAATCTCCCCCTTTGTCATTGATGGCAACACCTCTAAAGCAAAATCCACAATCATTGCAAAAACCATCTCCGAGAATCAAAGTTGCTCCCCCTGACGCAATAATCTCTTTGGAGGCTGCTTCCCCTAACTCAATTCTCTCTTTGGAGGCTGCTCCTCCTAACTAAATACTCTCTTTGGAGTCTGCTCACCCTAACTCAATGCTCCCCCCTTACTCAAATCGCTCCCCCTTTGACATCAATGGCAAAAGGGACACCTATGGGGCTAAAATATATGACTCTTAAGCTTAGCCTCCTCACCCCCTATTATTTTGAGGTGATTAATTTTTGTATGGGAGTATTTTTACTCCTATATCACTTTGTTTCTTTCCTCTATCAACTTCCTTCCATGTTTATCTTGATGAATTACTTGATTTTCTTGTCTAGAACCTTTTTGACCTTCTTGCCTTGAACTTGTTTGGAATTGATTCCTACACCATCTTGCAATATGCCCAAAGTTATTAAAATTAAAACACTTGATATTGTAGCCTTTGGTTGGTGCCCATGTCCTAAAATCATTCTTAAAATAATTTCCATATCCATTCCTTTCTTGAACCCTGCATTGTGAAGCTTTATTTTCATGATCATTATGACCATGACTTCTGAATTGTGTAGCTCTAAAACAAAAACCATATTGCTCATTTCCTTTGCACTAAAAATATTTATACCAATCCTGTTACATGAGAAGCAATATCCCTAAAAAATCATACCTTCTCCTTTGAATTTCCTTCTAGAAAAATCAAACTTCTTTGATCCATGGATTTTGCAGTGTATAGCCCTATGTCCAAATCCATTACAAGAAAATCAATGTCCTTGAAAATCCCTTTGTTCATGCCTTGGTTCTTCATACCTTTCTTGATCATTATCCTTATTATCATCTTCAAATTGTGCATTGCATCCTTGAACCTTCTTTGTAGTATCTAAATCCTCTTCCTTAATTTCTTACTTGCTTTTATTTTCAAGAGTTTCTTCTCCTTTTGAACTTGATTTACCTATCTCAAAACAAGATCCAAAATGAATATTTGGAGCCATAGGAACTTTGGAAATTTCCTCACAAATCTTAGGTGCTTCCTTGATTTCATTTTTTAGAACTTCCTTTCCTTTTGAGTGTGATTCCCCAAACCTAAAATATGTGACCTTTTGTGCTTTGGAATATTCCTCTTCTTTCTCTTTATTTGTGTCAAGTAGCAACTTGGCATCCATATCTATAGCCTCTAAAATACATATTTCATTCTTAGTACAAATATCTTGACCTTTTGAGTTATGTGATGGATCAAACTTCTCATGTAGGGAATATCTCAATTCTTTTATATTCTCCTTAACCTCTTGTAGTTGCTCATGGATAACATTGAAGTCTTACTTTAGATCAACTGAGATATTATCCTCTTGTTTAAATTCTTATGTTTGGAGTAAATGTTCTTCTTATACTTCTATTATTCCATAGAAAAACCCTTATTCATCTTAACTTTCACTAAGATCATTATAATCTTCTATAGCAAACAAAATCTCAAGATTTCTTTGACCATGCCTGTTTCCTTGATGTGTCATCTCATCTTCACTATCACTAAAACCATTGCAATATCCTGATCTATTATCTCTTTGACCACACACAAAACTTTGTTCTCTTTCACCTTCTATTCCTAGGAATAAATGCTCTTCCTTTTCATCATCTGAATTGTCTCTATCACTATGATCTGAGCTATCACTTGCTTCTACAATGTAGTAAGATTTCTTTCCCTTACAAAAAAATTTCTTCTTCTCATACCTGTTTTGCTTGAATATGTCATCTTTGTCATGCTTATGCTTTCCATATTCTTTTCTTCTATGACCCTATTTTTCATCATCATTGATTTCTTCATGTGGATACTTGTATTTATAGTGACCAATATCACCACACTTGTATGATGCAGGAGCATCCAATGGCACCTGATGTAGAGGCATCCAGTAGTAGGAGGGCCACTTTTGAAAAGTTGGCTAAGGAGAAAAAATGTCACTATTTCACGACATGTCACGAAATCATGACAAAAAAATGAGAAGAAGAGAGAGAAGGTGCAGGCCAAAAATGTCACGATTTCATGACATGTCATGAAATCATGATTGTCGTGAAATCGTGACAAGGTGCAGCCAGAAGGAGGGAGCAGTCGAGAGTTTCATGATTTTGCGACATGTCGCAAAATCATGACAGTCACGAAATCATGACAAAGTGCAACGAGAAGAGGGAGCAATTAAAAGTGTCACAATTTCACGACATGTCATGAAATCACAACCGTCATGAAATCGTGATGCAGGGCAGTTGGAAGTAATTACGACAGACGAAAGGTCATAAAATCATGACCAAAAAGCAAGGTAGGCGGTGCAGAGAAGGAGGATTGCAAAATCGTGACATGTCACGATTTCACAACATGTCATGAAATCGTGACACAGACGAGGAGCGAAAGGCGTGAAGTAAAGAATGTCACTATTTCATGACATGTCATGAAATTGCAACTGAGATAGAGAAGTGGAGGCATTCGAAGGAAGATTTCGCAATATCACGACATGTCGTGATATCGCAAAACAAAGGCAAGAAAGGAGGCAGAAAGGAGAAATGTCGTGATATCGCGACCCAAAGGCAAGAAAGGCAGCGATGAAAGAAAACATCGTGATATCGTGACATGTCACGATATCATGACCAAAAGGGAAAGGAAGTGCAAGAAAGCCAAAATGTCATGATATTGTGACATGTCACGATATCGTGATCGAAAGAGAAGAAGAAGAGGAAGAAGGAGAAGATGTCACGATATCGTGACATGCTGCATTTTTAGGGACCGTTATAGGATGACATCATTGAGCGACACGTGGCAGCACAAGAACAACATGTGGCATCAAGGTGCAATGAAAGTAGGCGAAGACAAAGCATCGTGCAAAAAACATAACCGTAAGCGAGAGTCGAACGACAGTTACAAAGGCCAATGCGGATTGCAGTTACGAAGATGAACAGTCATGGCAAAAATGAATCGAAGGGCCACCAGTTGGAAGACAGAGAGTCACACCAAAGTTATAAAAAGAGCAAGCTGAGCCATGCATGAGGGGGAAAACCCTGTAGTTGCAGTTGCACAGTCGAGTTCCAAAATCGAGGGCCAAGAGCCATTTTGAACCGGCTTGGGTGCGTGTTCCTTCTAGAGTTGCAGAGTGTGAGATCTGCATTAGAGTGTGAGAACTGTGCTACGCGCCAGTTATTGTAAAGCCTATGGGCTGTTGTTGTAATCTTTGCAAGTTAATTAATGAAGCATCGGGATTTCATTTTCTTGTAAAGTGTGTGTTCCAATTTTCTACGTGAAGGTGTCGATCTTTTTTTTTTGTACCCCATCATTGTAGCACTTGAATTTTATTATATCTATTAAATTCCTTGAGTCCTTATTCCTTTTGATGAAGTTAGATTCCTCATCATTTTATAAAACTATGTATCTAAAAAAAATTCTCTTTATATTTTTTTGAATCCTTGAATGCAATATCTTTTATTGGAGTTTGATGCGTACTTACCCTCATATCATAAACTGTGAGAGTACCTTGCAATTATTCCATTGTTATCTTGTTGATATCCATTGTTTCTTCTATTTTTGAAACCTTTGCATAATATTTCATGGGAAGTGATCTCAAAACCTTTTGAGTAACTTCAAATTTTTTCATCTCAAAACCTAGGTCTCTCATAGTGTTAGTAATCTCATCAACTCGAAGTAAGAACTTTGCAATATCTTCAAAATCTTCCATTTTCATTTCCTCAAATATTTTTCCATGAGTTTGTAGTTTTGCCAACTTTACCTTGGAATCTCCTTCATAAGTATTCCTCAACTTGGTCCACATCTCATTAGCTGAAGTACATACCATGACCTTTGCAAAATCTGTCTCACGTAGCCCACTCAAAATACAATTCATTGCTATTGCATTGATCTCAACCAATTTCCTGGTAGTATTATCTTCCTCAGTGTCACCTTCAACCTTATACTCTTTTTCAACCATCTTCCATACCTCATATCCTTGTGATATCAAGTAGTTCTTCATTATCATGCTCCAAAAAGCATAATTGTTACCATAAAACAATGGAGCCTTATTTGAAGATAATCATTTCTATGAAGCCATATGTGTTCTTTGTAGAATATGTCCTCAAGCTATTAGCCTTTCCAAAGGAACCTGATATGATACCAATTGAAGAACACAATCTTATACTGGGATGGGGGTGAACAATATAAGACCACTTTTTACTTTTTCTTTCAATTCAATATTATTTTGTGTAAAGATAGTAGTATCAATAGCAGTAATCAAAGCAATGCACATAAACCATACACAATAGAGACACCATAATTTATGTTTTTCATCCAATGTGGGCTACTCCACGAAAAAAATATTTTACTAAAACTTTCTCAATCAATCTCTTTGGGAATAACTCCCAATTACAATGTTTATGGATCTCTATCCAAAGGAGATGTTGATCCCCTAATCTCAATTTCATGGATATCTTTCATAGGAGAACTCTTTCCCCTTCTACTCTGGCTATGTGATCTTCTATAAGACTTTGTATCTATGCTACACTGACTTGTGGATCTCTCTCCACTTGAAGACTCCTCACTCAAACATATCTTCAACTATGTTGGCTACTAGATCTCTATCCACTGAGATTCTGTCCTTTGTACTCTGTCACCTCCAAAGCTCTGTAAATAGGCTCACTAAGAACCTTATCAATAGACTCACATAGAAACTTCTTAACAAGCTCAAATAGAACTTATCAAATCTGCTTAACAATCTCACACAGAACTTGTCCAAATCTGCTCAAGCAAGCTCACCAAGAACTTGCCCAAATATGCTCTAGCAAGCTCACCAAGAACTTGTCCAATTTTTCTCAAGCAAGATCACCAAGAACTTACCCAAATATGCTCTAGAAAGCTCACCAAGAACTTGCCCAAATATGCTCTAAACTCTATCCACAAATCTATCCACAAAACTATCCCAAAACTTGTCCACAAATCTATCCCAAAACTATCCCAAAATTGTCCACAAAGATTTCTCAAAACTTCCCACAAATGCCTTCTCACAGGCTCAATCAATCATGCTCAAGTAGCAATCAAATATCATCCACAAATATATCAAGGCAAAGATCAAATATGAACTCAATAATGAATGGCAATGTACTCTTCAATGGATGACAACAATGATCCACAATGATCTCAACTCAACTCAATTCATAGAAGCATAAAGAGAATTGTTAGAGACTCAATATGTTCTAATCTCAATATCAACTCAACTCAAACTAAATCAACTCATAGAAGCATGAAGAGAATTGTTAGAGATTCAATATATTCTAATCTCAATCTCAAATCAACTCAATTCTACTCAAATCAATATTCATAAGGGGCAACTCTCTCTCACACAATCCTAGTCCAAGTATGTATGAACCAACTCAAATGTTTTCAAAAATGCTCAACCACAAATCTCACATAATATTGATACTCATGTTCTTTTATAACTCAATTTCTTTCACAACCAATGGGCTGCAAAAACTATGCTTATCAAACAATGTTTAGACACAACTATCAATTCATAAAACCTTGAAGCATTCAACCAACCACTTTCGAAAAGGAAACCACAAACAATCCTTTTCCCTCCAATGATATTTCAAAAATCAACCACCATAAAAAATCAATAGAAGAATGTGCCCATACCTTTTATGAAGATGAAAAAACCTCTTTGTAAATCTGCCACAATCACAAAATTATTTTACCAATCTTCACAAGGGTTAGTAGATCACAAAATAATCACCATTACTCCATATTTCAATAATCATCACCAAAGCCTTTAATTGTACAACTTCCTTATCTCTCCTAAAACCACTTGTACCATAAAATAAAATAAATCAAAACATTGCATAACCTTTTCACTTCCAAAACCACTTATACCATAAAATAAAATAAATCACAATATTGCATACCTTGTCACCTCATGAAAGAATTAATCCTCTTGAAAAAGAACAATGCAAACTTTACTTTTGAAACCTGTTTGTAAAATCTGAAATATCTTTTTACACACACCTTATTTCTCCTTCTAAACAAGCTAGTCAAATAGCCCTTGAAATAATCTTTTCGACGATATATAATATACCCCCTTTCCGAAATAAATTGAAACCTTTACATATATATATATATGCCAACCTCCATTAATTGCACATAGGTTGGCCCTTTATTAATTTAAACTTAAACTTTAAACTTTAATATCTTCATCACCGGAGGTCCTTTTTCGATGCAACAAAATTCCACCTTGGATTTTAAGAAAAACCCTTTCCACATAAGCCTACCATGGTTTTAAATAAAACCTTTTATTTGCATGCCTTGGTTTTCATAAAAACCCTGTAAATAGCCATGCTTTCCAAAATATCATAAATGCTTATTTATGAAATATTTTTGCCACCAAAACCAAATGTGATCCATGTGACATCAATGACAACATAAAATGCCTCAAATTAACTCAAATTTATAATATATTAATACATGGTGTTATGAAAATTGGCCATTGATAGAACGTCTTGGCAATATCCGTACCTCACTCTCCTAGTGCCATCATATGTAGGTATGTATTTGATAGTGGCTTGAGGGATATTGTGTGAAGATTGAAAATATAGTGGGGTTGGAGAATTCCAATTTGGATAATTTTGATAAACTTCATCTTGTTCATCAGCCATGTCAACTTGGGCATGAGAAGTATCAGTATCAGAAGAATATAACGTTTGAAATTCTTCTACCAAAGTCTCAAAAGATGTGTTTCTTGAATGCCTAGTTTTTGAGAATAGTTCATAAAAATTGGTAAGCTGGTTTCCTTTATTTATGGTACCTTTGAGAAACATGAAAGTATAATGGTTAGGAATAAGGTTTTACTGGATCTTATTCTTAGGGAGTTTCCAAGTGAATTTTCTCTCTCCGCTCATGAGGTCAAAACAATTTACTAAATCTTGATTCCTCTGTTTAAAACTTAAAAGATATGTATAGTGGAGTCAGTCCCATCGGGTGTGCCATAAACTATTATAGTCTAGTATGTCATCTAGCCAATGCTAGAACTGTGATCATCATATTGAATAATTTTAAAGGCAAGCACCCACTAATAACAACCCAAATTAAACATTGGATAAATCAAATTGCTTTGATTCAACCTCCAAAAAATATTTCTATACCTTGTCAACTTAATGGATGTTGAATCTATTTAGCTCAAATAGTAAAAATTTTAGGGATAGAAATAGTAGTGTTAGAAATATATGAATAAATAATGGACGGGTGAAGCTAACAACATAGACATCCACAAAATATCCCTTAATAGATTGAATTTTAGAAACAATATTCAGGACTAACAACATTCAAAACTCTGCAATTATTGTATTAATGGCCCTTTGCATGCTTATAGTTATATTTCAAACATCTAAAGCATTAATTATCCAAATTCATAGAATAAGATCAACGCATTGACTAACAAAAATATAATTCTCAAAAAACATGTATGCAAAGATAAATTATCCCCAATCTACTCTAAGTTAGCTATTCAAATTAATATAATAGACTAACCATAGTAGTAAATACAAAGATGATTTCACAAGATCATATTAACCATTCAACACAAGTGCAATTTCAAGGTAAACATCTCTTGTAATGCTTCATTGATCAATTTGTAGCAAATATACATAGTAGTACAAGAAAACACTTCAATGATGCCATTTTGAAAGGAGGTAGTTGCCTTTATTTATAGGTTTAATAATGATATTCATTCCTAAGGATTATAGGGATTTTGATTTTCTTGGTAATTTATCGTTCATGGTTCCTACCAACTGCATTTCTAGATCAATTACAACTTTCAGCCCAAGGCTCTTATTTCCATCAATGGTTATTGCAATCCATTCTCATACACTGATCTGTAGCTAAATCTATTTCATTAAAATATTCTAGAAGTCTTCTAGTGAGTAACAACTATTTGACTTCTATGGTATCCAATTTTAAGTCTCCCTTGTTCTATGTATTATGTGTGCAAAAATTCACCAAAAATATGCATGGAAAAGAGGGCTTGATATTCGTCATAATTTTTGTTAATCAAATGACTTTGGTGGACCATATATAGCATTGCTTTAAATTTGTGTGGTGATAATGAAGAGAATAGAGAATCTCAAATTTTCACCTTTTGGTTACTCTTTCTTCCTTTTGCACCTTTTCCAATGCTTTTATGTTTTGCACACTATCAACAAAATAGTAAGAGAAACACAACTTTGTACTTTTTAAGTTTCTTAGTTTTTAAATTTTCTTGCGCTTTCATATTTATCAACACTTTTTTTTTGTTTTACACGATAGTTACAAAGGAATGAGAAATCGCGCCTTACCAACCCTTTTTCCACTTTCTCTGATTTTGCCCTTTTCTAGCACTTTTATGTTTCTTAACACTTTTTTATTTTGAGGTGCTTTCAAAGAAACAAGAAAGCATGATTCTTCTATCTTCCTTGATTTGCTCATTTTTTGGTGCTTCTCTATTTTGGGTGCTTTTCAGTGCTTTCTTGTTTTCTTTCTCAATACAAAGGCAACAAAAAATCGTGGCTCTCCCGACTTCTCCATTTTGACCTATTTCCAATGCTTCTCTATTTTGGTCAATTTTCAATGCTTTTTATATTTAAGCTCCAAATAAAAGTAGATAAGAAAGAATGGTTTGCCCTCCTTCTTCAATTTGGTCCCTTTTCAGTGCCATGTTTTTACTCCTTTTTAACACTTTTTTATTTTAGACATCCTTCATATTTGCACAAAAAATGCAAAGGAACAAGAAATATCAACTTGCCCGACTTCTCAATTTTTAGTTGTTTTTAGCGCTTCTATGTTTCAGCCAACTTCTAGTGCTTTTTTGTTTACCTTCTCCAATACTTAGTCAAATTTTACAAAATTTTGGCTAAGTAAAGATGTAGCCAATTTTGGCCTATTGTTTTATGATAGTTGTGTTTCTTGGATTTCTATAATTAGGATAAGATTATCATATTTACTTTTTTTTTTAGATATTAAAGGAACCAATGGCTTCCGCATGTTGGGATTTATTAAAATATTTACTAGATGCACCCATGTGGAATGTGATGTTTATGTTGCAAACTATTTTTTTATATGAAATAATGATTGTGACTTTGTTTTTTAATTAAATAAGGAGAAAGATTAGTTTTCAAGTTTTATCTTCAATTACATTATAATATTTGAAGTATTTAGGATCAATCAATATGTTGTAGGTTTAACTTCTATAAATCATACTTGAGATATTGAATTAAATTAGATAGGACCACTCACATATCATGTATCCAAGATATTCCTAAGAGAATATTTGTTGGATGTATGCTAAAAATACTATATTTGTATTTTTGGGAATTGCAAGACACGTGTTGAGATGTTATTAGTTGGTTTCCTAAACATGGGTAGGAAAACCCTAAACATGGTACCTCTACATGTGTATTTATTTTTATAGATGCAACTTTGTAATGTGTGTGTGTGTGTGTGTGTGTGTGTGTGTGTGTGTGTGTGTGTGTGAAGTACCATGTGAGAGCATCTTTCAAATGTAATATTGAATGTAATGTAAATGAAGTTCTTCCATTTTTTGTCTGTGCTCTATGGCATGTCGTGTATAAATGCTTGAAAATTATTCTTTTGTTTCCTATTAGTTTTTTATCATCCATGCACTATTTTATTCATTATATGAGTTTATTTTATCCTTTATTTGTTGTTGAGTTCTTTGGCTACACATTCCACTGTATCAACAATTAGTATCAGAGCTAACTTAAAGAAACTCATTTTATTGGCCCCGCACAAAGCTTGTAAATACTTTTTTGTGGATTTGAAAATAAATCCATTTCCATAGCATATAATGTAGTGGGATATTTATGAATATTTACAACACTAAAGATGGAAATTAAATTTGGTATAGAAAATTTTAACGGGTAAAACTTCAATTTCTAGAAGTTGAAGATGGATTTTTTTCTTGTGGAAAGAGATTTAAATATGGTTGTCATTGCAATAGCGATACCTATAGGAAGGACACAAGTTGATTGGGATAGATAGAATGAGAAATTCATTGCCTTGATTGGGTTGAACTTGGATGATTCTATTTTGATGAATTCCTAGGATTTTAAGACTACTAAGAAGCTATGGGATAATCTGGGAAATTTGTGTGAGTCCAAATCTTTGATGAACTTGATATTATTGAGGAAGAAGTTGTATTATTTGAATATGAAGAATGGAGATAGTGTATCTAACCACCTGAATATTTTTAATACATTGATGAACCAACTAAGGTCTATTGGTGATGAGGTTAAAGTGATTGAGCAATGCATTTGCTTCTTGTGTAGTTTTTTTGACACTTGGAATAATCTCAATGTTACAACCACTAGGAGTTCTAAGCTAGAAAATCTCAAGAAATATGAGAATTTCCCAAATGTTGTAAGAGGAAGCAAGGAGAAGGAACATGAAGCATTCTAAGCACTTAGAAGCTTTGATAACTAGATCACATGCAAAATATAGATATGGTGATAAATATTCTAGTGCAAGAAGATCTAAATCAAGAAGATATACCAATAGAGGAAGTCTCAACTGGTGTGTGGAGGCGCAAGGAGAAAGGTCATAGAAAATATGACTATAAAGTAGATTTGTCCAAAAACTTTTTTTATTCAGCCATGGTTATGCACAGTGGTGAATATTAGGATTTTCAAAATTGGAAATTGGTGAATATGAGGACCCTCGACGTCGGCCCATTCACTTGATATTTTTGGGATCAATTTTTTCTTAGGATCAATTTGCCACAATATATCCAAACATAGGCATATTTGTACTTGTTGGAAAGCTCTTTTTGAGCCTGATCTAATAGTGGTGTTTTTATGAAGTTATAAGGTGATTTAATAGGTCAAATATGACATTAATATTTAGAGCTTCAAATACCTCAAAATTTTTGTGTGAAGATGATTGATTTGATTTTCTTAGAATTTTCCTTGACTTCAATTAGGATTTACCATATTTTTACAAGTACATTTCAGGTCCAACCCCTTATGCATAACCTTATATTTAGCTACAGGCGATGATAATATTTTACATATTGCTAATAATATCTTGCTATATGCATGCAATCTAATTTATGGTTGATAGATTCTAGAGAATCCTTCCATATGATTCCCCACAAGGAGTGGTTTGTAGAATATGAAGAAGCAAATTGTGGCATAGTTTTTATGGGTGATAATTTTAGCCATGAAATTGTTAGTAAAGGTAAGGTTAAAATAAAACTCAAAGATGGTAGTGTTAAGTGTATCCCATATGTTAGACACATTCTAGGTTTAACACGAAGGCTACTATCAATGAGCTAGCTAGCTAAAATAATAATGAAGATTATATTCAATATGGATGGTTGTAGTTTGATGAATAGAGTCATTACTCAAGTAAGTGGAGTAAGACTTAGAAAATTATATAAGTTGGATACAACATGTTTTAATATTATATGCACACATGTAACCATTGTGGAAATAAGTAAACCCTTATCTTCAAATATGTCAAGTATGATGTTGTGGCAAAGAAGGTTAGGACATATTGGTGAAAGGATCATAAAATATTTGTGTTCAAAGTAGATAGTCTATGGATTGGAGAAATAAAAAATTAGTTCTATGGGTTTCTATGAAGCATGCATTATAGGAAAGCAAAAAAGAGTCAATTTTATCTCTAGTGACTATAGAACCAAAAAATATTGGAATTATTACATTTGATATTTTCGGGTCTTTTGAAGTTGCTTCATTAGGAGGATCTATGTATTTTATTACTTTCATTGATGATTTCTATAGGATATCATGGGTTTACTTTATTAAACAAAAGTTAGGGGCTCTTGTTACCTTAAAATAGTTTGTTGCTATAGTTGAAATACAAAATAAGATGAGAGTGAAGGGTTTGAGGAGTGATAATGGTGGACAATATTTTATTTTTGATTGGTATGAGGGTTTTGAAAGTATCCTAAACCTTTTACAAAAAAAAGACCGAGAAGGTGGCCAGAACACCAAGAACAGAAGAGGAAAACATCCTCAAAACTAGAAACAAAAGGAAGTCAACCAAGCAAAAAAAAGGCCACAAAAGACTTTGGAGAACAAACCCAGGAGGACAACCCAAAAAAAGAAATAAAACTAGATAAAAAAAAGGAAGGACACTATTGCATCCAAGTGAACAAGTGAAGACAAAAAAAATATTTACGTAAACCAGACCACCTTACATAAATCATCTAAAAATAGAGAGACCATAAACTTACGTAAATCTACCAAAAACAAAGAGCCTGCTTGACCATCAATCCTTGAGATTATCTTGCTCTAAGGCTTGCATAACTATTTTAAGGTTAGCATTATAATTCATAGTTGCAATGATCTTGCCTACTTGGAGAAGGGTGGAATATATAGAGCTCAAAATCTTAGTCATGTAGACCCAATATTTCTTCTTCTTTATCTCTTTTCTAGCCTTAGTAGCTAGAGTGCGAGTGGATACACCTTCTGCCTTGATCTTCTTCATCGATGTTGAGGTCACCTCTACATCAAAATCTAACAAGTCCACCTCTATCATGATCTTACCAAAAGTGCTCCTATAGGATGAGTGCTGATAGGGGCCTCCTTTTGCAGGAGGAGTGTAGGCTAGGAATATCTTGCCTTTGACTTCAACATCAGAATCCATTTCTCTATCTTCGTTAGGGGCCTCAATTCTTGTGCAAATCGCCGTAAGAGCATCTTTGTTCACTTCCTTCTATAGGGTGAACCAGTACAGGAGAAATTGGAGCCCTTGATTCTTTAAGTGCATGTATGACCCTTCATGAATATTATCAATTGAAATCTTGATGGACTTGTATAGGTACTCCAAAAATTTTATGTCCCTCATTGATCACATATGGTTCAGGAAGGTCATATGGAAGCTCCTTAGGGGGCTATTAATTTTTTCCAATATAAATTATTACATAATTGGGACCTTAAACCTATTTTACGGTGCATGAATACCTTTCTATACAATCCCCCCTTTCTCTTTGTCGATGTGCTTGCCTCTATCATAGAAGTGAACAAGCTCACCGACCAAGGTATTCTTATCTCTATGAATGTTATCACCATCGATGGGAAGCTCTAAGACTTCAACAATCATACAAACACTGAGTCTAAATTTTAACCCTTTAATGATAACCCATCCTGTTGAGTGGTGTTTTCACCCAATTGTGAAAGCACACTCTCCGGTAGGATCTGAGTCCCAAAATCCTCTGCTTGCAAAGAAAGTAATTTCTCCAAGGTTCTTGTTATGTTGGTTCTTTAACACCAATGATGTTGTTCAATGTAATTGCTTGGGAACACCTTAGGGTTGCAAGTAGATGTTAACAAGGGGCACTGTAGTTTACTTTAATTTGAATTTACGAGTGGACTCAAAATGAATAACTCTATTCTAATCTTGGATTTTGATGGGCTTTCAGTTATTTATTTAAATGACTGTAAAAAAATACAGGAATGAAATAAAGGATTGAAATAAAAAGAAATGCAAATAAAGAGAAATAAAACTAAACTACATCCAGAATGTTGTCATCTCAAATTGACAAAACCGAAGATAATGAGGTTTTCCGCATGCAACCTAACCTATTGAACCTGCAAATTCGCACAATCCAGATAAGCTAGGTGCGGGTTTCTAGGGTTTTTTATTGCAATTTCAGATTTTAGGCATTCGCATGAAGCAACCAAAAACATTTGCATTAAACTTCACCTAAAAGCCTAGAAATCTGAAAGGGAAAATAAAACATTAAATCTTGCATGCATAATGACTCCTTCTTTCTTATCAATAAGATGTCAACTCTCTGTATTTTTGTATTAAATGGTATATCAGTTACAATAACAGAATGTTCCAGGTATTACAAATCTAGAACAAATGAAGGAAATTGCCCAAGTGCAGGCCCAGAATGGCATGAAGCCCTTGTCTCTGCAACTCTGCAAGCAGCAATTTCCAACCCCTCTATCAATCCGTGCTTTTGATTTTATACTAACTGAAACGGCTCTTCGGTTCTCCCTGTGTCGCTTCGTTTCACCTTCCAGCATGCGACCTTTCAAATTCCCCGCCTTTTCGTTGCTTTTGATTCATGCTCGATGTCGAAACGTGCAAAATCTTTCGTTGCATGTAACGCTTCTGCAACTCTGACACCTGTATGCCACGTGTTCTGCGTTTCCAGCACATTCTGTAACGGCTCCATGAAAATCGTGACCAAAAATAGCATGCAATGCTGCCCCTTACTGTCATCGCAAAAACGCGACATGTCGCGATATCGCGACATTTTCGACCAACAACTTTCTTTCTCCTCTTGCGCAGCGAAAATAAGACATGTCACGATATCGCGACGTTTTTCGGCCAATAGCTTCTTTGCCTTCTTGCCCAGTGAAAATCGTGACATGTCGCGAAATCGCGATGCCTTTCTCGTTTCGTACCATTTGCCCGTAGCCTGTCGCGAAATCGTGACGTTTTTCAATTTCGGGCACCTTCGCTGCATGCTGTCGTGAAATCGTGACATTTTCTCACTTCGTGCCCTCGGCCTGTCGATTCAGTCGTGATTTCGTGACCATTTTCGTGCTTCATGCCTTCCTATCGATTCTGTCGTGATTTCGCGACCATTTTCGTGCTTCATGCACCTTTGCTGATTTTTGTCACGATATCGCTACGCCCTTTCCATTCCGTACAACTGGGCCGCAACCTACCACGAAATCATGATGATTTTTCATTCTGGGCCCTTTCGCTCATTTTTGTCGCAATTTCATGATGCTTTTCACACTTCATGCCTCTTCGCTCAATGCTGTCACGATTTCACGAAGTTTCTCTTCTCCATATGCCATGGCTGCTTCTTGTTGCAAAATCGCTACATTTCTCTACTTCGGCATGCTTTTTTGCTTTCTGTCATGATATCGTGATCATTTTCCTCTTCGTGCGCCTTGGCTGAATTTTGTCGCGATATCGCTACGCTTCTTTCCTTTGTGCTCCCTTTTTGTTTGACCCTAATTTCGACATGTCACGAAATCGTGACATTTTTTTTTTCTTCTTCTCTTTCTCGTGAAATCCACCTTTCCCATCTTCCCTTTCATCCCCTTGTTCCCGTACATCACGAAATCCGCTGTCCTCCCTACCATTTTCATCCTACTTTTCCACACTCCAAATCGTGACACTTTTCATTCCTGCCTCCATCGTCTAAATCGACAACTTTCATTTTTCCGATGGCGCGACATGTCGTGATATCGTGACACTTTTCATTTTGCCTTTCTCTCTCCTTCCTGGCCGCGACGGAGCAACATGTCATGATTTCATGACACTTTTTCATTCCGACGCAACATGTCGCGATATCACGATAACTTTTCATTTTTGCCAGTGACGGAGCGACATGTCGCGATTTCGTGACACTTTCTGTTTTCTGGCAGTGATGGCGGACATGTCGCGATTTCACGACATGTCACGATTTCGTGACACTTTCTACACTTGTGCATTTTTTTGCCTCTTTTCTTCATTTTTAGCATCTGGGTCATCGAGATTTTCTTTAAAATCTGCAAAAAAGGTGGGTCCCCAATTTTGGGGTGTGTTGTGGATCAGCCACAACAAATGGTGACTCTACTGTCAAATGCTCTTGAGCATTTTAGTGAGAACCCAACCTGAAACATATACAAACTCGAAAACATGTGTTAGCATATAAGCAATATAAACAAATGCCCAAAGATCAGAAGTACATGAATCATCAGAATCATCAAGTATTAGCTCAGTGTGTGCAATGAATTTCTTTCCCTATCGTTTGAAATTGATCCACACTCCATTGTCAGTTTTGCATGAATGCATATATGAGATTGTGAATGATTTGTGTAACCTAATGAATATGCTAGGAGATCTCACTTTTATAAAATGCATAGTCTTTCTTCTAGTATCATGTACAAACATTCAAGATTGCCAAACCCTCTTAGGATCCACTAATTAATTATTTTATTATATCCCAAAGTTGGTTATGAGTCCCTACTATCTTGAACCCATGTGCGAGTGAATGTGAAATCAGAACTTTGGGGAATCAGACTCCCAACCAACCGAGATGAGAGTTTAACCCTATCCTTACTATTCTGATTTAGAGTTCATTACCTCACTTTGAGCAAAATAATTAAACCAATTATGGAAGAAATGGTCATGCTAGTCTAACCCTTTGGACAATCGGTGGTCTTGTTTTTTAGACAAGACATGTTGCCATGCATGGGCATATCTTACCCCACAATCCAAAACTTATCTTCATTTCTTTGGACCTTGGGGATGACTACCCATCCTTTGCAGAGGACAAGTAGTACGATCCTTCCAATCCAATATAAATATGAGATGGGAAAAATTTATTTTTTACTTCTTGGACCTTAGGGATGACTACCCATCCTTGCTAGGGACATGTAGTACGATCCTTCCAATCCAAACTTTAGATGTAAATGGAAAATATTAATTTTATTGCTTAGACCTTGGGGATGACTACCCATCCTTTGCAGAGGACAAGTAGTACGATCCTTACAATCCAAGACTTATTATGAAATGAGACATAAGAGCTTTGGGGAATCAGATTCTCAACCTAAGCGAGATGAGAATTTATGCCCTATCCTTACTACTCCATGTAGGTCAAATCAAAGCTTTGGGGAATTGGATCCTCAACCTAAGTTCGATGAGGATTTAACCCTATCCTTACTACTCCGATTTTAGGCTTTAAGCTCTATGGAAGTGGTCAAAACCACTGTTTTAAGGATCATGTTGCATAATAGGATAGACATGAAAAACTTCTTTCGCCCAACCTTTTCTTCCAAGTTAGGTTTTGATCATTTTGCTCAAGATCCTTTTTAATGTATGAGACGTGCTTGGTTCTAGATATCTCAAGACTCAGTTTCCAACCTTAGGATTCTTCTTACATTTATGTTATAACACAACCCTAAGAGGGATTGACATACTTTAATGATTTGTACCTAAGATGCATATGCAACTAAGATGGAATGTATATGTAAAGTGAGATGTAACATGAATGCATTATCTCTTGAATTGCAAATGGAATATTTGTCATGCAAAAATGACTACTTCATGCATCACAAAATCAAACGATATAACTTAAGATGTTTGTGTGACTTGTGGAGCTTTTACAAGACAATTCCAATATTTCATATTCTCCTAATCCTAAGCATAAGTTGACATCTCAATTTTTTTATATTTTTATTTATATATTATATATATATATATATATATATTTTTATCAAAATAAACAAAACATGTCAATTGAAATCAAATCCACAACCAAAATCCTAGCTAGACTAACAATCCTAAACAATGAAAACAAAATCCGAAAATCTCCACCAAAACCAAAAGAATAATATCAAAATCTCACAACCTAAGGGCTAAAATAATGCTTTAAAATCTGCCCATTAACCGGTAGCATAAAATCTCTCCCTTCTAAAGTTTTTAGCCTGAAGGTATTCTTCCCAAGAATCTCTGAAATCTGATATGGGCCTAACCAAAGACAATCAAACTTTTGATGATTCCCTTTTTCCTCATGTCTTTTGTCCCATAGTAATACCAAATCTGAAATTCTGAATGACTTAACTTTGGCCCTTCTATCAAACCATCATTTTGATAACTTCCTGGTGTTTATTCATGTGATTCATGGCTTCTTCTCTCTTTTCATCAAGGTGCAACAAATGACTTAACCTGGCTTCAACTTGATCATCTGTCCCCAAGTACTCTTGTATGAAATGTAAGGTCTGCAACTTCAAATTTGCAGGAAATATCGGGTCTTGCCCATAGACCAAATGATAGGGAGTATTCCCTATGGATTCTTTCACTCCGGTCCTATCTGCCCAAAGGGCAAACTTCAATTGGTTGTGCCAATCCGAGGGTTCTTTTCCAGCAACTTCTTAATGGTATTCAACAAATTCTTATTTGAAGATTCGGCCAACCCATTTCCTTGAGGATAATAATTAGATGCAAACTTTAAGCTCACTTTGTTATCATATGCCCAATCTGCAAATTGTGTAGAAATAAAAGCTTTACCATTGTCATTGACAATAGAATCGGGCATTCCAAATCTTGTTATAATTTGGTCCTCAAGGAATTTAATTACAACGTCTGTGGTGGCATGTTTAGTAGGAATCGCTACGTCCACCTTGTACAGTAATCTGTAGCTGTCAATATGAATTTATGGGAATCAGACGAATTTGGGTTAATAACCCCAATAAAATCTAGTCCCCACTGTGCAAATGGTCTCATTTCAACTACAGGTTGTAACGGCATGGCTGCATTTCTTTCTCTATTGGCAGCCACTTGACAGATATGACAAGATCGTACATGGGCATGTGCATCTTTGAAAATATGTGGCCAGTAGTATCCTGCTCTCAGGATTTGATGCGCTGTAGCATTTGCCGCACCATGACCAGTTCCATGTTTCCCGTGAAATTCCTGCAACACCTTGGCAGCTTCTTCTTTGTTCAGGCACCTCAGGTAGATTCCTTCATGATTCTTCCTGTAAAGAACACCAGATTTCATCAGATAATTTATAGACTTAAGCCTTAAAGCTCTTCTCTGGGTTGAATTCAAATTAGAAGGACACTTACCATTCAATAAAAATTGCACAATATCAACATACCAGTCATCCTTAGCAATGTATTATGTATTCGAGTATTGGCATGTTATCTGCGGATTATTTTCTGCGATCGCCTTCGCCAGTCCCTGTCCTCGAACTAGTTTCATAGGTTGGATTTCGAGATCAAATTCTTGGATGGTGGAAATCCATTTCCCTCTTTTCTCACCTAGTTCATTTTGTAACAACATGGTCTTAACAGTAGAGTCAGGCACGATGGCAATAACTCTGTTGTGCACAATGTAATGCCTAAATTTTTTCACCGTTTTAAAAAGTGCGTACATTTGCTTATCAAGGATTGAATACCTTAATTGAGCATCTTTTAGGGGGGCACTTAAAAATGCTATGGGTTTTTCGGCACTATCCTCGCCTTTTTGGGTTAAGACACTCGCAAAGGAGTGTTCTGATGCAAAAGCATAAATATAGAAAGGCTTGGAGTAGTCTGGACTTATAAGGACAGGGGCTCTGGAAATGGCATCTTTGATGTTCTGGAAGGCCACCCTACTTTCCTCGCTCCACTTGACCTCTACATCTTTCTTGAGCATCTTGTTCAGAGGTTTGGCTATCTCAGCAAAGCTCGAGATAAACTTCCTCACAAAGTTAACCTGCCCAAAGAAAGATCTCAATTCTTTTTTACTACTCGGGAGAGGTAAGTTTTGGATAGCTTGTATCCTTTTCGGGTCGATGGATATGCCCTCTTTTGAAATGATGTGACCAAGCAATTTTCCTTCTGTTACTCCGAAAATGCACTTTTTGGGATTTAAGGAAATTCCATGTTCTCTGCATCTTTGAAGCACTTTCTTTAAATCTTTGACATGGTCCTCTCTCTTCTTCGAGAATACTGGAATATCATCCACATACACGATGATACATTTGCCTATGAGCCCTTTGAATGCATAGTCCATGGCGCGTTGAAATGTTGCACCAGCATTCAACAGTCCAAATGGCATTCTCTTATATGCAAATGTCCCCCACTTGGTGGTGAAGGCTGTTTTCATCCTGTCATGTGGATGTATAAGAATTTGGTTGTATCCAGAATACCCATCAAGAAAAGACATCATTTCAGATCCATTTACCATTTGTAGAATTTCATCAATTGAAGGCAATGGATAATTATCCTTTTGAGAGGCTTTATTAAGATTTCAAAAATCTATGCACGGCCTAATCTCTCCACTCTTTTTTCTTACTGGAACAAGGTTAGCAACCCAGGTTGAGTGCCTAACAGGAAAAATGATTTTCGCTTCCAATAATATTTTGACCTCTTTTTCGATCAAAGGCTCCAATAGCGGGTTAACAACTCGTTGTCTTTGCCTAAAAGGCTTGGAGTCTGGTTTCAGAGGAAT
The DNA here is from genome assembly GCA_028583015.1 of Wollemia nobilis. Lineage (NCBI taxonomy): Eukaryota > Viridiplantae > Streptophyta > Pinopsida > Araucariales > Araucariaceae > Wollemia > Wollemia nobilis. The sequence continues at coordinate 3,681,637 of JAQPPZ010002642.1, forward strand.
GGTATGTGTGATGATGTCTTGGTTGTATGTTTTTAGTTCATTGTAATTCCAAGCAATGCAATCTATGTAATGCTTCAATGCCTGTATTATGTTGCTCCTTTCTTCATCTGTACATGCCTTTGCAATGTACACCTCCTTTGGATTGTCTGCACTCCCTAGATTAATTGAATCACATGCATCTTTAGGGAGTGGGACTCTTTTTCCTTTCTTGGTCTTGCATCCCATGTCGAACATCTTTTCCAATGAAACCACGTCTTTAGGAATTTTGTTGGATTGATACGCAGTTTCAATTTCATTCTCTGTTTCATCTTGCCACCTTTGCTCCTCATCAATCACCTGATTTTCAAAAATACCCGAGTTCGTGACAAATTTGAAAATGTGTCTGTCACTTTCAAAAACCTGGAAATTCTTTACATTATCGGGTATTGATGGACAAGGAACCAGTTCAATGGAAAACTTTTTACATCTTTTTATATCAACCGGGTTTAACATGCCCATGGCGACTGCAAGAGAGTCTGCTATTCGATTTCCTTTTCTAGAAATAAGGGCTATATTGAACGCATCGAACTCCTCCATGAGGTCCATAACCCTAGTTCTATAAAGGCTTAGTCTCCTGTCATGGCACGTATACTGTCCTTTGATTTGCTTGACTACCAACTCAGAATCTCCCAAAACCTTCAAGCATTTAACATGCTTGCTCAATGCTAGACGTAAACCAAAGATCAATGCTTCGTATTATGCCACATTGTTCGTGCAAGGAAATTGCAGTCTATAAGCGGCTAATAATGGTTTACCTCCTGGACCAGTGAGCTCGACTCCAGCTCCTGCTCCCTGTCTAGATTTTGATCCATCGAACCTGAGCAACCACGTGTAATCATTTTCCTCAGAAGAGCCACCATGACACGCCTCCTCTTTAGGCTCTTCAGCAGCTTCCTCAACATCAAGTGCATAAACTCCTAGTTCTGGCTCAGAAAACTGAACTTCATTCGGCTTGTTAAAATATGTTATAATCTCCTTAAGCCTCGGTTCATTTTCCACTCTGATTTGGTTTGCAATTCCCTTCCATGGTAGCCACATATGTGAGCAGTCTATTGAAAAATAGCCATTCAGAGTTTTCATCCAATCCCTCGCAAGTAACATTCCATACCTACTTGGGATATTAACCACTAGAATGTCTACAACCTGCTGGACCCTGGGTTCAGAATTCAATTGAATCTTGACATCATATAGAGTCCCTACCACATTTACCTCTGATCTGTCCAGTTGTAGGACTTTGCATTTGGATGAAACAGGTTGCAGACCCAGCATTTGGCATATCTTCGAAGGCATGAGGTTGCTCGTGGCACCTGTGTCCACCAAACAGTTATGCAAATTCTTACCCGCAATTCTCGAAGTCAGTAAGAATGGCGGGACATCCCTTCTCTCCTTTCGCAAAATCAGATGGGATTCAACTCCTTTTCCTTTCCACGTTTGATCGGGTGAGTTCAGAGCCTTTATCAACGCCTCCTTTTGGCCGGGCAATCTAGCTGCGTCCAAGAATGAAAGGCTAGATTTGGACTTCTTTAGATCCTCCACTATGTCATAGTTTGGTTTTTCGAATTTTACTGTCTTATGCACATCATTAGACATTTCTCTTACGAGTGGAGGGGGAGGATTATTATTTGCCTTAGTATCCGGAGGAAGAATAGAATTGTTTGGAGGTGTTGATGAGGTTTTAGGGGCTTTAGATTTACTTCTCAAATGGTATCCATGATTCCCCTTTCTGAAATCTCGAAAAGCTTGCACCTCCTGTTCCAAAATTTCGTCTTCTTCTTCCTCACTCTCACCTTCTTGATGGTATACAGTTTCCATCACCATAATATTATCATCATGATGTTGCGGTGGACCCTCATTTGATACCAGTTCCAAATCATCAACTTGTGCTTGAAGACAATGAGTGTATCTAGCAATCTCAGGACAATTCCTCTCATTGTGTTCTTTTGTGTTGTGCAACCTGCACCCCCTTTCCCACGCCAAATCTGAAAGATTCAAAAGAGAATTGGATTGGCTAGGTCCTGTAGAAGTATCTAGTTGATTAGCAATGGGAGCGGGAACTCCCCCATTGTTTGGCTTGGTGTTCCAGTGCCTCCCTCTATTGTTAAAATTTTGATTTGGGTGAGGGGCATGGGACTCATACTTCTACTGTTGAACCCTGTCATTGCTCAGTTTATGAACTAATTTCTTGAGCTCTTCGACTTTTGAATAAATCTCCTTCGGTGGAATCACATTGTTGTTAACCCCCGTTGGATTCGCATAATTGATGGGGTCTTGATTCAAAACTTGGGTCGGGTTCTGAGGAATTTGATTCCCGTATGGATTGACACTTTGAATCGGGGTTGGATTTGGAAAAGGAACTATGGCTTGAGGATTGACTTGGCTAGTTCCTTGCATAGTTGATTGACTATTCTGCAAAAATGCAGGGACAGGTGGAATGGATGTGATTGGTTGGATTGGAATGGGTGCATATGCAGGTGCTGGTGGATACGACTACTGATATGGGAAGGCGTTCATGCTTGGCACTTGAGGTGCCATGATTTGATTTGCCAAGGGAGCTTGACCATATGGAGCATACTGTCCCATCATAGGCATCTGGGTAAACCCGTAGCCTTGTGGTGTCATTTGTTGCTCGATAGTCATGGCTTCATTATAGGCCAAAGCCAGCGTGGTGACTTGAGGATTGCGTCTTGCAAACATGGCTGTCATGGGGTCCAATGCCCCAAAATATATCTGTAAAGCCACTGCGGGATCGATGGCAAAATGCCTAATTGCTCTATTATAGCACTTTTGGAATCTCTGATTAAACATTATGATCGGTTCCCCTTGGCCCCTTTTGCATGTAATAAACTGATTGTAAATAGTTGCGGGATCCAAGGGTGACCTAAATTGATTAACAAAGGCGTTTTCCATTTGTGTCCAAGAGGTGATTGAACCAGTTGGCAAGCATATATACCATTCATATGCTATTGGATCTAAGCTCATGGGGAAAAGTCTGCAGGCCACATCTTCATATTGAACTTGCAGCCTAATTAAAACATCCCTATAGGCTTGGATATGTTCTTCTGTTGTTCTTGGGCCATCTGGTTTGTATTTAGGCAGAAATATTTCAATGTTCTTGGGGATTTCATGGATATCCCCGACAATATTCAAAGGAGTATTATTAGCTCCATACCAAGGAGCTGTTGGAGCTTGAGCCATTTGACTCAAAATTGATGAAGACAACCCTACAATAGCAGTAGAAATATTACTGACTATAGGCACACTAGGGGCAACTGATATTACTGGCGTAAGTCCACCCGATGTTCCTGGAGAAAACAGGTCTTTTGTGACTGGTGAACTTACGACTTGCTTGGTTTTACTCTTGGGAGTACCAGTAAGGTCATGAAAAATGGTTTCTCCGGTTGTTTGGGACCTGGTCGCAATACGACGCGGTGGGTCCAGCCTGCCTGATGAAACCCTCGATTATTTCAAAGAAAACCTGCAACAAAAGAAAAACAAAAGCTGCAGTTTAGCTGCCTGTGAGGTTTAAGAAATGATTTCAAAATTTAAAGCAAAAAGATATTAATCACGTATGAAAATCAAAATAAAGTAAACCAATTCGGGCCCTCCTTCTAGCGCCAATCTGTTGAGTGGTGTTTTCACCCAATTGTGAAAGCACACTCTCCGGTAGGATCTGAGTCCCAAAATCCTCTGCTTGCAAAGAAAGTAATTTCTCCAAGGTTCCTGTTATGTTGGTTCTTTAACACCAATGATGTTGTTCAATGTAATTGTTGGGAACACCTTAGGGTTGCAAGTAGATGTTAACAAGGGGCACTGTAGTTTACTTTAATTTGAATTTACAGTGGACTCAAAATGAATAACTCTATTCTAATCTTGGATTTTGATGGGCTTTCAGTTATTTATTTAAATGACTGTAAAAAAATACAGGAATGAAATAAAGGATTGAAATAAAAAGAAATGCAAATAAAGAGAAATAAAACTAAACTACATCCAGAATGCTGTCATCTCAAATTGACAAAACCGAAGATAATGAGGTTTTTGCATGCAACCTAACCTATTGAACCTGCAAATTCGCACAATCCAGATAAGCTAGGTGCGGGTTTCTGGGGTTTCTTACTGCAATTTCAGATTTTAGGCATTCGCATGAAGCAACCAAAAACATTTGCATTAAACTTCACCTAAAAGCCTAGAAATCTGAAAGGGAAAATAAAACATTAAATCTTGCATGCATAATGACTCCTTCTTTCTTATCAATAAGATGTCAACTCTCTGTATTTCTGTATTAAATGGTATATCAGTTACAATAACAGAATGTTCCAGGTATTACAAATCTAGAACAAATGAAGGAAATTGCCCAAGTGTAGGCCCAGAATGGCATGAAGCCCTTGTCTCTGCAACTCTGCAAGCAGCAATTTCCAACCCCTCTATCAATCCGTGCTTTTGATTTTATACTAACTGAAACGGCTCTTCGGTTCTCCCTGTGTCGCTTCGTTTCACCTTCCAGCATGCGACCTTTCAAATTCCCTGCCTTTTCGTTGCTTTTGATTCATGCTCGATGCCGAAACGTGCGAAATATTCCGTTGCATGTAACGCTTCTGCAACTCTGACACCTGTATGCCACGTGTTCTGTGTTTCCAGCACATTCTGTAATGGCTCCATGAAAATCGTGACCAAAAATAGCATGCAATGCTGCCCCTTACTGTCACCGCGAAAACGCGACATGTCGCGATATCGCGACGTTTTTCGACCAACAGCTTTCTTTCTCCTCTTGCGCAGCGAAAATAAGACATGTCGCGATATCGCGACGTTTTTCGACCAACAGCTTCTTTGCCTTCTTGCCTAGCGAAAATCGTGACATGTCATGAAATCGTGACGCCTTTCTCGTTCCGTACCATTTGCCCACAGCCTGTCGTGAAATCATGACGTTTTTCAATTTCGGGCACCTTCGCTGCATGCTGTCGTGAAATCATGACATTTTCTCACTTCGTGCCCTCCTATCGATTCTGTCACGATTTCGTGACCATTTTCATGCTTCATGCCTTCCTGTCGATTCTGTCGTGATTTCGTGACCATTTTCATGCTTCATGCACCTTTGCTGATTTTTGTCACGATATCGCTACGCCCTTTTCATTCCGTACAACTGGGCCGCAACCTACCGTGAAATCGTGACGATTTTTCATTCTGTGCCCTTTCACTCATTTCTTGTCATGATTTCGTGACGCTTTTCACACTTCATGCCTCTTCGCTCAATGTTGTCGCGATTTCGTGACGTTTCTCTTCTCCGTACGCCATGGCTGCTTCTTGTCACGAAATCGCTACGTTTCTCCGCTTCGACGTGCTTTGTTGCTTTCTATCATGATATTGTGACCATTTTCCTCTTCATGCCCCTTGGCTGACTTTTGTCGCGATATCGCTACGCCTTTCTGCTTTGTGCCCCGTTTGACTGGTTTGACCCATGATTTTGTGACATGTCGCGAAATCGTGGCATATTTTCATTTTGTTCTTCTTGTCTGCTTTCTGTCGTGAAATTGCGACGCTTTTATCGCTTGGCACCCTCTTCCTGCTTTCTGTCATGAAATCGCTACCGCCTTCATTCTGTACACCTTCAACTGCTTGGAGCCACGAAAATGTGACATGTCGTGATATCGCGATGATTTCTCTTTCTAAGGCACCCTGCTTTGTCTGAGCCGCAAAAACTCTACCTGTCACGAAATCGTGACCATTTTCCAATCCGTACAACTTTTGCAGCAACACGTCGCGAAATCGTGACACTTTTCATTCCCAAGCAGTGGCAGCTCCATACGTCGCGAAATCGTGACAACTTTCGATTTTTGGCAGCGATGGCGCGACATGTCGCGATATCGCGACAATTTTCATTTTGCCTTTCTCTCTCCTGCCTGGGCCGCGACGGAGCAACATGTCACGATTTCATGACACTTTTTCATTCTGGCAGCGACGGCACGACATGTCGCGATATCGCGACAACTTTTCATTTTTGCCAACGACGGAGCGACATGTCGCGATTTCGCGACACTTTCTGTTTTTCGACAGCGATGGCGCGACATGTCGCGATTTCGCGACATGTCGTGATTTCGTGACACTTCCTACACTTGTGCATTTTTTTGCCTTTTTTCTTCATTTTTAGCATCCGGGTCATTGAGATTTTCTCTGAAATCCTGTAAAAAAGGTGGGTCCCCAATTTTGGGGTGTGTTGTGGATCAGCCACAACACATCCCTTATACCAGGTGGCAACAAAATCATCGGATATAGTAGGATCATTACCCTAAAACTTTTGGATAAAAGGTATCAACTTGTGAAGAGCCAAGAACTCTTCAACCAACACATCAATGTGAAGGGTAATTGCCTCAAGCAATGCCATTATTGAGCAAAATAAATAGGTTGAGATCCCCTTTAACACCCCACTTAGACTGAAGACTATTGAACCCAAACCAAATAGAAGTCAACTTAGGAAGTCAAGGATCAGAAATAACATGGGAATTTTTGACCACCCAAGATAGAAATTTAGAACTCACCCCATGACACATGCCATCAACGAAGGGAAGACATTGATTGTTGGAATTATCCCTAAGTCCTAAGTTCTAAGCATTAATGTTGATGTTGTTATTTACATAGCATTTCTAGAATGTATCATTGTTAGAGTATTTGTTAGAGGATTTATCACCATATATTCTAGACATAGGCTATTATGAGTTAGTTTGTTAGAACTTATTTTGGCTATCAAAGCCTATATATTGTTGTAATTTAATTTTATGAATAGATTTTTTTTGCAATTGTTGCTCATTTTGGTATCAGATCTTGGAGGGGTCAAAGGTCACGTAGTTGGCACTAGTTATCTTGCTGATCTTGAGACAAGTCTAGGTGGAGATTATTAGCTTGTAGATCAGAGTAATATAGTGCCCACAAGACTAGATAGGTGGGTCAAGAGGAGCCCATAGGAACACTACATACTATAGATCGAAAAGGTCTGATGTAGTAACCAGAGACGTGGTTGTTATGTGGCTGACCCCTAAGTGACCTAAGGACCTAAGATAATGGTGATGTGACCAACCTCTATTATTGACCTGAGAGGATTGGATGTGGATGTGGCAAGGAATTAGTTGATCTTGAATCAACGCATTGACCTACAATGGATAGCAAAATGGCATGAAGAGGCTTACACACCTTTAGGTGGACATTCTATTTACTGCATGAATAACCTTCTATAGTGCTATATTACTTGTAGTATAACAAATATGGGATAAATGTTCACCTACAAGTTTTTATCATTATCTGCATGGAGGATTTTATTTCCTAGTGATGTCTTGAGTAATCCACCACCAAAGTAGCATTTTTGGCTTTCAAAGAATCATAGCATTAAAAATTTGTAGTAGTCAAAGATGATCAAAGTTGTAGCATAAAAGTACAACATAAATGTTGCTACACTCTTGTGAACATATCTCTATGCCAACACATCACCATTAAAAAAATTTATTGGCTTGAATCGATCTATGCATGTGATGAAATGAAGGTTGTGTGAGTAGATTTCAATAATAAAAGACCTGTGTGATCAAATACAATAGTATTCCAATTATAAAAGACAGATATCAAAAGTTTGTTTTGTCACAAATGAGGAACATAACATTGGATTGCTATAATTGAAGATGTAGGACTAGATATGGTCGATAAAAATTGGTTCGTTGTAACTATACTATCACTATCACTATCACTATACGTAAAATCTTTAAAATTATGAGAATCACCTGGGTATGATATATGACTCTAAAAGTAGAGTGCAGTAGTAGCCGAAGGAGATCCTCGCCCACGTGGAATTGTCATAACATAGGAGGCACCACTAGAGAGAGAGTAGCATCATCCAATGCGAGAATCACTGCTTGAGAGCCATAGGAGAAACACAAAATATGCTTGGAGACTCATGTGTAGAGGTATATTTGTAGAGATAAGGTAGATTTGCAAAGCTGAAGCAGATTTGCAGATATGAAGTAGATTTGTAGAGCTGAAGCAAATTTATACAAAGCTAATTGTAGCTAAAATAAAATAAAAAAGAATCACAAGCAAGAATATCAGACCAATATTTATTTCCTCTTACAGAAAAAACATGGAGCAGGTAGAGTATAGAGGTATTTTTCATTTTATCTTACAAGTTTTTTGTTAATTAGCATCAATGGCTGCTAATAAAAACCTACCCATTCCTAAATTTAATGGGTTGGATTATGAGTATTGGTCTATCAAGATGAAGATATTACTCATAGGCAAAGTTTTGTGGGACATTATAGTAGAAGGCTACAATAAACCCATTGATTGGAACACCTTGAATGCCACTGATAAGAATAATAAGAAGGATACCCAAAAGAAGAATTCTTTTGCTCTCTATCATCTTCAAGCATCATTGGAGAAAAGTATCTTTCCTAGGATTGCTTCTTGTTCAAAACCCTAGAAGCATGGAATACCTTGAGATATAGGTATCAAGGGAGCAATCAAGTGAAGCAAGTGAGGCTTCAAACTTTGAAGAGAGATTTTGAGAATCCCAAAATATAAGGTGGGAGATTATTGTGTGAGATTCAAAGCAATTGTAAAAAAAATGGAGACACTTGGATAAGATATAAAAATTGAAGTGGTTGTAAATAAAGTGTTGAGAACACTTCTTCATAAGTGGAATCATATTGCCATTATTATTGAAGAATATAAAGATCTTTCTACTCTAACATTTGATGAACTAATTGGTTCTTTGATGTCCCATGAAGAGAGACTCCAAGGTTCTACATCATCAATATTTGAAGATGATGAAAAAGCATTCTCATCCAAGGAAGGTGAGACTCGTGGAAATACACAAGGAAGAGGATAAGGATGAGGATAAAGGAGAGGAAAATATTCAAGAGTAAGAGAAAAGGCAAGAGGTAAAGCAAGAGGTGGCTACCAAGGAAGAGGAAGAGGAGGTGAAAAATCAAACAAATCTTGTTACAATTACGGTAAGCTTGATCACTTTGTTAGATATTGTAGACTAAAAGCTTCTCAATAAGGGAGAAGTAATAATTATGGAAATTATGGAGAAGAGGAAGGAACTTCTCTAAATTTGTTCCTCACGTATGAAAAATCAGATCAAAATCTTAATGAAACATGGATTTTGGATACTAGTTGCTCAAATCATATGAGTTATAAAGAAGATTTATTTGCTACAATGGATTCCACATACAAGTCAAATATCAAATTGGGAGATGACAAGGCACTACAATTTGAAGGCATGGGAGCCATGGAGGTTCCAAAAAATAAAGGCACAAAGAAGGTAAACAATATCTATTACACTCCCAAACTCCAACATGATTTGCTTAGTGTTGGACAAATCATGGAAAAGAACTACAAACTTGTTTTTGAATATGGAAAATATGTAATTTTTGACAAAAACAAATATAATAGGATTGTCACAAGTGTACCATTGACAATAGGTTATTTCCTCTTAAATTTGGGGAAAATTGAGGTGCTCAACTTGCTAGTGTGGCAATAGAAAATCCAAGTGTGCTTTGGAACTTGAGATATGGTCATCTTAATTTTTCAAGCTTGAAGTTGTTGACTTCATAAGCTATGGTGTGTGGATTATCAAAAGTTAAAGAGCATAAATATGTGTGTGAAGGATGTGATTTGGGAAAGCACTCAAGAATAAATTTTCCAAGATATCACACATGGAGAGCAAGCCATCCACTATAATTGGTACATTCAGATATTTGTGGTCCAATGCATACCAAAAGCTTGGGTAACAATTCTTACTTCCTTAATTTCATTGATGATTTCTCTAGAATGTGTTGGATTTATTTTTTGAAAACTAAGGATGAAGCTTTTGAATGTTTCAAGGATTTCAAAAATAATGTAGAGAATCAAAGTGAGTATGTTGTAAAAATATTAAGGACTGATAAAGGAGGGGAGTTTTGCTCAAATGCATTTCTCAAATATTGTAAATATTATGGGATCAAAAGGTAATTAACTACTGCCTATACCCCACAATAAAATGGTGTGGCTAAGAGAAAGAACCACACTATTGTAGAAATGGCTAGATCAATGCTTTGTTAGAAAATAGGTTAACTTGATGGCAGGTTAGCATGTCAACAAGTTTAGAAGTTGGCAGGTTAGAAGAGGAGTTTTGTTTTATCTTCTCTTTGCCTTGCTATTTATTTGTTTCATAGTTAGGAGTATTTAGCACTATATAAACCAATTTAACCCTATTTTTAATTTTAATGTGAACTCTAGTATTATACTTGGTATCAGAGCTAAGGTGGGGTTTAAGTTATTTTGACATCCTTAGGCATGCAACTTGAGGAGTGGCCCATAGAGGAGATTGGACAGCTTGTGTAGTAGTCCCATGCATGCATCTTGAGGAGTGTCCCATAGCAGAGGAGCCTATGCAACTATCATGGTAGTCCCATGCATTCATCCCGAGGAGTAGCCTGAAGAGCTAGAATAGGCCCACAAAATGAGGATCGAGGAGCTGACGTGGAGGATGGTAGGAGATGACATAGTAAAAGACACAAATCCTGAGGCATGAATTGACCTAGAAGACATGTGGTGATGAGCCAGTATACTAGAGGCAGACACATGGCAGCTAACTAGGCTGAGCAGAAAAGGACATGTGGATCGAGGCTGAGCTAGCAAGTGCACATGGATCGAGGTAAGGAAACAAGATGACATGAAAATTTTTTATTGGTTGATTCGGTGGAAAAATGGTGGACGTTGATTGCCTAAAGGAAATCGAACATACTTGTGCGTGTGTTTGGTTTTAGAGAGCAAAAATTCATCTGCCTTGCGGATGTGGGATAATAATCCCAAATATTTATTTTCGTCACTTGGAGTACGATGGTTTAAGTGCAAGGAGCTATCCTTGCCTTCACATTGGGCAAGATAGCTCAAATAGCTTGAGGAGCCAGCTGAGATCTGACTATCGTGGGGTTGCAGGTTCAACTCCCTGTAGAGTGGAGTGAAACATTTTTTTTATTACCAACACATTTTTTATTTTTTTTATTTTTGCAAAGTTTTTAAAGTTAAATAAAATTAAATTTATCAATTTAATTAATAGTTTAATATTAATTTAATTAAAAAATTAAATTTGTCAAGTTTTTTTAAATGTTTTTTAATTAAAATTAAATTTTATTATTAATTAAACTTTTTGATAAAATTTTATTTTTATTTTGCAATCTTTCAAAAAAAAAAAAACATTGCCTAAGAGGCAATTTTTGTAACAGCCTAAGAGGCTTTAAGGAGGGGATATTTTTTGCATCAAAGGGGAATATTTCTGTAGTCATTAATGTTAAGGTCAACCGGATGCTATTTTGCCCTTCATTCTCTTTTAGCAAGAGAAACCCCTAAATATTTTGATGAAAAATTTTGAATGTATGAATTGAATAGTGTATTCAATCAACTTCAAAATATTGTAATAGCAAATCAAAGAGCACCAGATATAGGATATGACGATGATTCCAAAGACAATTATTTTGTTAGCAGATATGAGGAGTCAAAATTTGTAGAAGTTGCACCATAGAAACCTGAGATTATTTATCTGAATGATAGTAACTCAGTTGAAATAGTAGATCCAGAACTGTATTCACTTGAAGTCATTATTGTTAGTGATGATGGTGATTCAGTTACTGACAAATTTGTCAATAAAGTGATAGCATAATCTATGAAAGTATAACAGGATATCTACGAGAGAGTATATCAAGTTAGTTTTGATTTAAATTTGTAATTTTTCCTTTGAAAAGCATAGTGCATTAATTGTATTGAGAAATAAAAGAAGTGTGTTTCTAGTTTATTTTCAAAATCTATGGCATCAAATAATAATCTACCCATATCTAAGTTTCATGGGTTATATTATGAGTATTGGTCTATCAAGATGAAGACCCTACTCATTGGTAAAGGTTTGTGGGATATCGTTGAGGAAGGCTACAATGAACCTCAAGACTGGACAACCTTGAGTGCAACTAATAAGACTGCTAAGAAAGATACCCAAAATAAGAACTCATTCACTCTCTACCATCTCCAAGCAACCTTGGAGAAAATCATCTTTCCCAAGATTTCTTCTTGTACAACAACACTCGAATATTGGAAAGCTTTGAAAGAAGGTTATGAAGGGAGTGATCTGGTGAAGCAAGTGAGGCTTAAAACCTTAAAGTGAGATTTTGAGAATCTCAAAATTTAGGAAGATGAGAAAGTTGGCGACTAATGTGTATGAGTGAAAGCAGTTGTCAATAAAATGGAGACCCTTGGAGAAGACATAAAACCTAAAATGGTTATGAAGAAAGTGTTGGTAATACTTCTTCATAAATGAAACCATATTTCTATCATCATTGAGGAATCTAAAGATCTTTCTACTCTAACTTTTGATGCACTAATAGATTTCTTGATGTCTCATGAAGAAAGACTACAAGGTTCTACTTCAACCAGCTATGGCGATGATGATAAAGCTTTCTCATCCAATTAGGGTGCAGGAAGAGGCCAAGGAAGAGGCTAAGTCAGAGGACAAAGAAGAGGTAGAGGAAGCTTAAGATATGGAAATCCAAGTAGAGGTAGCAATCAAGGTAGAGGTGGCAATAAAAATAGAGGTGGCAATCAAGAAAGAGGAGGTGAAAAAACAAAGAAAGCTTGTTTCAATTATGGAAATCCTGACCATTTTGCTTGAGATTGTTGGTCCAAGACTTCTCAAGATGGAAGAGGTCAATATGGCAACTATGGTGAAGAAGAAGGAACTTCAAATTTATTTCTTACTTATGGAAAATTAGACCAAATTCTAAATGACACTTGGATTTTGGATACTGGTTGTTCCAATCACATGAGTGGTAAATAAGAGCTCTTTGCTACAATGGATTCCACCTACAAATCAAGAATCAAGTTGGGCGATGACAAAGCTTTGCAAGTTGAAGGTATTGGAGCCATGGAGGTTCCAACAAAATAAGGTACCAAAAAGGTAAATGACATCTATTACACCCCAAAAATCCAACATAACTTGCTTAGTGTTGGACAAATGATGGATAAAAATTATAGACTTGTTTTTTATGAAGGTAAATGTGTAATTTTTTATAAGAAAAATTGTAATAGAGTTGTTACCCAAGTACCTATGACATAGAATAGGCTGTTTCCTCTTAAATTTGGGGAAAATGATGGTGCTCAACTTGCTAGTATTGTTATAGCAAATCCAAGTGTTCTTTGGCACTTGAGATATGGTCATCTAAATTCTGCAAGCTTGAAATTGTTAACTTCTCAAGATATGGTATGTGGACTTCCAAAAGTTGATGAACACAAGGAGGTCTATGAAGGGTGTGCTTTGGGAAAGCACTCAAGATCCAAGTTTCCAAAAGGACAAGTGTGGAGAGCTCGACATCCACTCCAATTGGTGCATTCATACATTTGTGGTCCAATGCAAACCAAAAGCATTGGTAATAATTCCTACTTTATCACTTTTATAGATGATTTCTCTAGGATGTGTTGGATCTATTTTTTGAAAACCAAAGATGAAGCTTTTGATTGTTTCATATATTTCAAAAATAATGTAGATAATCAAAATGAGTTTATTGTAAAATTTCTAAGGACAAATAGAGGAGGAGAGTATTCTTCAAATGCATTTATAAAATATTGTAAATATTGTGGCATAAAAAGGCAACTCACGACTGCCTACACTCCACAACAAAATGGTGTGGCTGAAATAAAGAACCACACCATAGTAGAAATGGCTAGATCAATGCTGCAAACTAAGCATCTCAGCAACATGTATTGGTCTGATGTTGTAAGAACTAGTTTAGATGGGATCACTCCATATGAAGGATGGAATGGAAAAAATCCAAATGTAAAATACTTTAAAGTTTTTGGTTGTCTTGCATATGCCCACATTCCTAATGAAAAAAGAAAGAAACTTGACCCCAAAATTCAAGCATGTATTTTTGTTGGATATTGTGAGTCTACCAAAGCATATAGACTCTACAATCCCAAAACACATAAAATTGTACTTTCTAGGGATGTAATTTTTGATGAAGGGGGAGAATGGGTTCATAAAAATTTTTTGTTGATGATGGATCTCATGATGCAAGTTCCTCTCAAATGCAGCAAGTGCAACCCAAAAAAAGCAAAGGAAGTCCTCTAAGCCCAAGTATGAGTACACCAAATGCTACCCCAAGTTCTTCTCCACAAATATCAATAAGTTCTTCACCGATGGACATTGATTCTCCATCAAGAGGTAAAATAACTCTTCAGCACCATCCATATTTTCAAATGTTGGATAAGCATTTCCATAAAAGATACACTAGAAGTCAAGCTAGTGAAATGAATAAAGTTTTAAAACAGACTTAAAAATCTACATATGTATGGTTATGATGACTCCAAAGATCCTAAGGTAGATGTATTCAATTATGCTTTAATAACTAATGTAGAGCTAGATACATCTAGCTATGATCAAGCATGCACTCATGATGTATGGCAACAAGCCATGGAAGAGGAAATAACCTCTATAAAAAAGAATGATACTTAGGAGGTAGTGAAGCCTCCTAAGGGTAAAAAATATATTGGATTCAAATGGGTCTAAAATATCAAATTCAATGCTGATGGAAGCATTGAAATACACAAGGTAAGACTTGTAGCAAAAGGCTTCACTCAAAAGTATGGGATTGACTATGGGGAGACCTTTTCTCTTGTAATACAGGAGTCAATCAGATTAGTACTTTACTTGGATGCCCACAAAGGGTGGAAAATTTAGTACATGGATGTAAAGAGTGCCTTTCTCCATGGGTACTTTACTGAAGACGTTTATGTCCAACATACTCAAGGTTTTAAAGAACAAGTTAATGAGAACCTTGTATACAAACTGAAAAAATACTATATGGCCTCAAAAAAGCACCAAGGGCATAGTACTCTCGCATTGATGGATACTTTAAGGAGTATGGATTCACTCAAAGCAAAAGTGAAACTAATCTCTACTACCTAAAGCAAGGTAAAAATATTTTCATAGTTTGTTTATATGTGGATGATCTCATATTTATGGGTAGTAATGATAAAATGAATAAGGAGTTCAAACACTCCATGATGAAACAATTTGAAATAAAAGATCTAGGCTTAATGCATTACTTCCTAGGCATGGAATTTCATCAAACATATAAAGGGATCTTCATATGTCAACACAAATATTCTCAAGATATGATTAATAAATTTGCCATGGAGCAATGCAAACCTATTGCAACTCCATCGTGTCATGGGACCCATTTGAGAAAATATGATGGAGCATCCAAAGTTGACATGACCACTTATAAGAGCATGGTTGGGAGTCTGATATTTCTCACCAACACAAGACCTGATATTCAGTATGTTGTTTCTCTTGTTTCAATATTTATGGCTGATCCATCCGAACTTCATTTTCAAGCAACTAAGAGAATTATGAGATATGTAAAGGGTACATTGGATTTTGGGATTCACTACCACAAATGTAATTATGTAAAATTAGTTGGCTTTAGTGATAGTGATTGGGGTAGCAATATATATGATAGAAAATCTACTTCAAGAAATTATTTGTCTTGGGTCAAGACTAATTACATGGAGTTCCAAAAATTATACTGTTGTAGCATTGTCATCTACTGAGGCGAAGTATATAGAAATCACACATGCTAGTACTCAAGCTCTATGGTTGAGAAAAGTCCTTGAAGAGATTGGATAACGATAAAGTGTTCCTACAATATTGTACTATGAAAATATGAGTGTCATCCAATTGGCATATAATCCCATCCACCATAGCAGGTCAAAAAACTTTGATATGAAATATCACTTCATTCGAGACATGGTGGAGAAACAAGTAGTTGAGATTCAACATTACAACACTTTGGATAACATGGTAGACATTTTCACCAAAGGCATTGCTAAAGTTAAATATATAAATCTGATAGATTGTCTTGTTAGCCCTCTCAAATTTGAGGGGGAGAATGTTAGCAAATAGGTTAACTTGATGACAGGTTAGCATGTCGGCAAGTTTAGAAGTCGATAGGTTAGAAGAGGAGTTTTGTTTTGTCTTCTCTTTGCCTCGCTATTTATTTGTTTTGTAGTTAGGAGTATTTTGCACTATATAAACCAATGTAACCCTATTTCTATTTTCTAATGTGAACTCTAGTATTATATGCTTCAAACAAAGAAACTAAGTAACATGTATTGGGATGATGCTATTAGGACAAGTGTTTACATTTTTAATAGGAGTCCTACTTATAGTTTATATGAGATAACTCCATATGAGGGATGGTATGGCAAAAAGCCAAATGTAAATTACTTCAAAGTTTTTGGTTGTCTTGCATATGCACACATTCCTAATGAAACAAGAAAATAACTTGACCCCAAAATTCAAGCATGTATTTTCATTGGGTATAGTGAGTTTTCAAAGGTATATAGACTCTAAAATCCAAAAACACACAAATTTGTAATATCAAGAGATGTAATTTTTTATGAAGGAGCAGTATGATATCATCAAAAACATTTTGTTGATGATGGATCTCAAGATGAAAGCCCCTCTCAAGTGCAACCCATTGACAAGAATAGTAATGAAAGTCCTCTAACAAGTCCAAGAAAGAGTTATACTTCAAATTCCACAAAGAACACCAAGAGAATCAAGTTCTTCTCCAATGCCAATGGAAGAAGATACACCACCAATAGGTAAAATAACACTTTAGTACCATCCCTCCTTCCAAATTATGGACAAGAATTTTCAAATAAGGTACACTAGAAGTCAAGCTATTGAGATGAATGAAGTATTTAAAATACTTGAAAATTTGTACATTTATGGTGATGAAGACTCCCAAGAGCCTAAGGGAGATGTTGTAAACTATGCTTTAATAACTAGTATAGAGCTAAATCCATCTAGTTATGAAAAAGTATGTAATCATGATGTATGGAAACAAGCCATGAAAGAGGAAATGACCTCTATAAAAAAGAATGACACATGGGAGATAGTGGAGCTTCCTAAGGTAAATAAATGTATTGGATGTAAATGGATCTATAATACCAAGATCAATGTTTATGGGGAATTGAAATACACAAGGAAATTCTAGTAGCAAAAGTATTTACTCAAAAGTATGGGATTTACTATGAGGAAATATTTGCTCTGGTTGCTAGACAAGATACCATCAGACTAGTATTTTCCTTGGCTGCCCACAAAGGGTGGAACATTCAACACATGGATGTTAAGAGTGCATTTATTAATGGGTACTTGAAAAAAGAGGTATTTTTGCAACATCCTCAAGGCTTTGAAGAACAAGGTACGGAGGACCTTGTATACAAATTGAAGAAAGCATTGTATGGACAAAGCAAGCACCAAGGGAATGGTACTCATGCATTGATGGCTACTTTCAAAACTATGGATTAATTAGGAGCAAAAGTGAACCTAATCTCTAATACATGAAACAAAATATATCCTTATTGTGTGCTTATATGTGGATGATCTAATATTCATGGGTAGTAGTGCTAAAATGAATGAGGAGTTCAAAAAATCCATGATGAAAGAGATTGAAATGAAGGATCTAGGTTTGATGCATTACTTCCTAGGAATATAAAATGAGATCTTTATATGTCAAAATGAGATATTTATATGTCAAAATAAAAAATAAAATGAGATCTTTATATGTCAATATAAATATGCATAGGATATGATAAAGAAATTTTCTATGGATAAGTGCAAGTTAGTTGCAACTCCAATAGGTCATAGAATACAATTAAGCAAATAATATGGAGCATAAAAAGTTGACAAGAGCATGTACAGGAGCATGGTTGGGAGTCTAATTTTCCTCACCAACACATGACCAGATATTCAATATGTTATCTCTCTAGTATCAAGGTATATGGCCGATCCATATGAACTTCATCTACAAGAAACTAAAATAATTTTGAGATATGTAAGGGGTACAATGGATTATGGGATCCATTACCACAAAAATGATGATGTAAAATTAGTTGTCTTTAGTGATAGTTATTGGGGAAGCAACATAGATGATAGAAAATCCACTTCAAAGAATTGTTTTAGTCTTGGATCAGGGCTAATTACTTGGAGTTCTAAAAAATAAACTACTATAGTACTATCATCTATTGAGACTGAGTACATATCAATCACAAATGTTAGTACCCAAGCCTTATGGTTAATAAAAGTTCTATAAGAAATAGGTTAGAGACAAAATGATCCTACCATATTGTATTGTGACAATATGAGTGCCATACAATTGGTACATAATCATATCCACCATAGCAGGTCAAAGCACTTCTACATGAAGTACCACTATATTAGAGACATGGTGGAGAAAAATGTGGTTGAGCTAAAAAATTGTAGCACTATGGACAACACAACAGATATCTTCACAAAAGGAGTTGCTAAAGCTCAGTATTTAAAGCTGAGAGACTATCTTGTTGGAATTATCCCTAAGTCCTAAGATCTAAGCATTAATGTTGATGTTTTTATTTATATAGCATTTCTAGAATGTATCATTGTTAGAGGACTTTTTAGAGGATTTATCACAATCTATTCTATACATAGGCTATTATGAGTTAGTAGAAAATATTTTGACTATCAAAACCTATATATTGTTGTAATTTGATTTGATGAATATAAATTTTTTGCAATTGTTGCTCATTGATCTATCTACATGATTCTAATGCACATAGGAATGGTAACCTAAATCTTGATAATCTTGGAAGAGCCAATGGGAATTGAATGTCACTCGAGGAGGAGCCATGATGAGAGAGGGGGTCTGTTGTAAAATGATAAGTCCCACCTTGGGAAGTAATTATTTCCAGCAATGATGACTAAATAAAAATATTCCCCATAAGCACACATCACAATGGATGCATCACACCACATGGAGATACAAAGGTCGATGTAGATGTATATAGGGTTGGACTTATGATGCCACCTATGGAAATGGATCTTATGATAAGAGTTAATGGGGAGAGAGCTTGAGTGGTAATAATACACCCCAAGGAGCCTGCCATACCATGTGAATCCTTTCCCTTGGTGAATCCTTGAAGTTGAGTAAATAGTATTTCCAAAAGATCAATGTACGTCAAGGATTTTAGTGACAATGATCTACCTGGTGGTAGTGATCAAACTGATTAAAATACCTATACATCATGAGAGAACAACTAGTTACACTTCCTTGATCATTGAGGTCACTAAGAAGATAGATATGAGAATAAATCCATACCTGCCACCTGGCACACCCCACTTGCAAAGCCCAATAAGAGGAAGGTTGTTTTGATTTCATGACGATAAATGAAAATACCTTGGGGAAAGTGGTCAACCCATATTTTGATATTATGATTGAAGGTTTCTATATTTGCCATGAAATTCATTGCTTTATTCCCTTCTCAGTAGGTATCCTGGATGATCACATTCTTGTAGTTTCTTAGCAGTCTCTTGGAATCCTCAACCATATTTCATAGATTACTGATGTTAGACTCAGATGCAACATTGATAGCATTGATGATATTGAGGGAATCACCTTCAGCAATTATGTTGGTGAAGTGGATGTGGCTGAGGATAGATAGGACTTGATGGAGAGCTAAAGCTTCTGTTATATGGTTTTGATGGATGCAAATACCCTCAAAAAATACCAGAATGATCTTGCTAAGGTCATCTCTAAAAATTCCATCTTCGCTGGCTCTTCCTAGGTTTCCTTTAGAAGCATCATCAAAATTAAGTTTAATCCACCCATCCGATGGGGAATCCAACGCACTATTGAAAAATTGATGGAATAAGAGCATCTATAGACCACCTATCTAGAAATATTGAGATGGGAAAAAAGAGAAGATTTAATGCTTCCACTAGAAAGGACATCAAAGGGGACAAGGTAGGCATTTTTGGATGCTAAGATAAGAATAGGCAAGAGGATGGAAGTAGAATAAAGAAATGACCCATAAAAAATTCTTTTGTTCCTCTCAATCCAAATAATACAAAGAAAGTGGGCTAAACAAAAATACTAAAGGGATCGAAGGTGAGGATGAAAGAAGGGCTAAGGCTATTAGAAGAACAAGTCAAAGATGGAATTGGGTTGGGCCCAAGCCACATGGAAGGATGCAAAGATGAAATATAGGATGGAAGAAGAGAAAGGAAAGGAGAAAAATAGGTGGGAAACTGACTCCTAATCACTAGAACAAAGGAACTAATTATTTGGGAGGAACAAATCTCTAGAAATAATATTTTCAACCATCATCATGTGGTTCTAAAAAACAAGCCAAGAAAAAATAACGAATTCTGGAATCAAATAGGAAATCCAAATAAGATTCACAGGAAAATTGAGAGACCACACCACATCCTAAATGAAATAACTAGATTTAATAGTAAAGGCTCCATCCTTAGTGGCATTCCAATAAGGGGAATCAGGGTTGGGGGATCTAGGAATAATAGTGATTATGAAGGTCATGGATAGGGACCTAGCTGCATCCACTTGAGCACTTGAGAGGCCTTCCAAGGTAATAGCTTTCCATGTCCAAGTCATATCGTCCTCTATGAAGTTGGAAACTAGTCTCCCAAATATGCAGTCGATAACTTCTTTTATGGGGAATAAGTAGGGGAGAGATGATAGGGGTTCTACTTTGAACCATGGGTCTTTCCAGAAATGGATTGAATGTCCATCATCATGTATCCATCGTAGGAATTTCCTTAGAATGTGTCTTATATTTACCATATATTTCCAAAACAAGGAGCCTTCGGGGAGGGACCTATCATCAAGGAAGGAAGTCCTCTAAAGGTACTTGTTTTGAATGATTTCCATCCATAAGGCTTTGGAATTGGATAGGATTTTCTAGCCTTATTTTGTAATGAGAGCTGAATTCATTTTACCTATCCTTTAGAAACCTAGTCCTCCTTGATTCTTGGAGGAAAAAACTCGATTCTATTCCATAAGTTGAATTTTGTTCTTGTTTTCAGCTCCATACCATAGAAATATTTTTTGGATTTGTTCAATATTTTTCCATATGGATACCAGAGCTTTGAAAATAGAAATTAAGTAAATAGGAATGCTTTGGAGGTGGGCTTGGACCAAAACTACCTTAGCTACTTGACTAAGGAGATAGCCCTTCCACCCAACTAATTTCTTGGAGATTTTTTCAATAACCATATTCCAAATGCTTTTAGGGGGCTTACCAGCGAGGAGAGGAAGGCCCACATATATGGAAGGTAAGTAAAAAATGGAGTAGTCCAAGATTCTTGCTATTTTGACCTAGTGATGGATGGGGGTGTTGACGAAGAATACTTTGATTTTTTAGAAATTGACCTTTTGACCCATAAATTCCTCATAAAATATTAGCACTTTTTGATGAATTTAGATTTGGGAATAGAGGATAAGGTGCTAAATATGGTATCATCAACAAAATACTGATGGCGATGGGTTGGAAAGTGGAAGAAGATTTAATTCCTAAAGTGGTTCCCATGAAGGATGCAGCCTTGAGAGATCTTACAATATATTTAGAAAGAATAATTAAGATGGAAGGGGAGAGGGGATCTCCCTATTGAAGCCCTATGAGTATTATGAAGTATCTAGTAGTGGATCCATTTATGAGAACATAGAACCACACCAAAGAAATGTATTCTTAAATGAGGAAAACCCATTTAGTTTCAAACACAAAGCACGAGAGAACAACAAAGAGGAAGTCCCAAGAGAGTATCAAACACTTTGTTCATATCAAGCTTAAGGATAAGGCATGCTCTTTTTATTTTTGAAAAGGAATGGATGAGCTCATGGATGGTTATCACACCATAAATTATGAGGTATCCTTTGATGGAGCTATCTTGATAGGGATCAATGAAAAGGGGAAGAATTCCTTTCATTATATTAGCCATAACCTTAGTGATGATTTTGTAAATGGCATTGAATATGCTGATAGGTCTGAAGTTAGACATGGAATTGTAGGCTTAGATCTTAGGAATAAGGTCTATGAATGTAGAATTTAAGTCTTGAGGCATGAAATCATTCCTCTAGAAATATTTAATTGTAGCAGTCACGTCGACACCAACAATATCCCAAAAATGTTGAAAAAATTGGGAGGAAATCCATCTGGCCCTAGAGCTTTATCAGGTCCCATGGATAAAAGTTCCTCCCTAATCTCATCTTTAGAAAATACTTCAAGAAGTTTGGTATTGGACTCCAAAGAGAAAACTTGGGGAATATATCAGATGAGAGTATTTCAAGAGAGATCATAATGGTGGACAATATTGCTCCTAGGAATTCAATGCTTTTAGCAAGTTGTATGGTATTGCAAGGTAGATAAAAACTCCATATACGCAACAATAGAATGGTGTTGTAGAAAGGTTCAATAGGATGCTATTGGATAAGGCAAGAATCATGAGAGAGGATGTAAGTCTAAATATATTTTTTTGAAAACGGGTTGTTAATACAACTGATTATTGGAATAATATATCACCTAGTTTTGTTCTCAATGGGATAACACCAAATAAATCTTGGGGTGGAGTCAAACCATCAATTTATCATTTGATATTGTTTGGGTGTGAAGCATATGTTCTTGTGGCTAAGAAAAATAGTAAAAAGCTAGATAATAAATTTATTAAATTAGTAATCATTAGATATGGTGATGGAATTAAAGATTACAAAGTATGTATACCTTCACAACATTTCCATGTATTCACCCATGATGCAATATTCAAAGAATACATCTGCAACAAAGAATATTCTATGGAAGCAATCTTAGATAATCAAGAACAATTAAGAGCAGCTATTGGTTTGAGAAATCAACAAACTAAAAATCAATCACAAATTATTCCACCATTAAGTGTAGATCCATTTTCTACTCCTTTGTTAGAGTTTCCACATGATACTAATGAATTTGCATGCAATTGGTAGCATTAGAAATATAATTATACTATTGTGGAAGAGTCTTATCAGCCTCAAGTTATTAAATAGTAGCCTCCACATGAGGAGGAACTCCAAAATTTTAACATTATTCAACAAGTGGAAACTTTGAGAAGAAGTCAATGATAAAGGAGTGCACCAATAAGATTTGGTTATGATGAATAAAATAACTTTACATTATATTACATGAGTGATGAGCCTATAGTCATTAAATATTATCTCAATAGTAATAAAATAAATCATTGGAAGAAAGCTACCGAAGAGGAAATGAGGTCACTAGAGAAAAATAATACTTGGGACTTGTAAGTGTTGCCTGAGGGTAGAAAGACAATTGTCTATAAATGGGTGTTTAAAATTAAATACAATGTTGATGGTTCAATTAATATTTTTGGGCTATATTAGTAGCAAAAAGATACTCTTAGGTTTAAGGGCTTGACTTTGAAGAAATATTTTATCCTATGGAAAATATTGCATCTATTAAATTATTTGAATTGGTTGCTACAAATGACTAGGAAAATGAGCAGATGGACATGAAGACAACTTTTATTCATGGAGATCTCAATGAAGAAATTTACATGGAGCAACCAGTTGGGTTTGAAGTAAGTGGAAGAAAAGTTGTATGCAAGCTAATAAATTCATTGTATGGGTTGAAGCAATCCCTAATGCAGTGGTATACAAGGTTTTATACCTGTTATTGGACATGGTTTTGTGAGAAGTGATGTTGATCATTGCTTCTATCTCAAGTGTGAAGGTAATAACTTTCTAATTTTGGTGTTATATATAGATGGCATTCTTATTTCCAACAATTCAAAGGATATTATGAATAATACCAAGTTTACGTTGTTAAGATAATTTTAAATGAAATACCTTAGCCCATTACACTATTTCTTAGGTATTGAAGTGAAGAGAAATCATGGTGAGAAGAATATGTGGATTAGCTACAAGATTTACATTGTATACTTGCTTACTCTTTTCAAAATGGACCAATGCACTCTTGTATATACACCTTTTTAGGTTGGAGTTGCATTATCAAAAGATATGTATCCAAAGGATGATGATGAAAAAGTGTCATGGAAAAATTCCCTATGCAAGTGCATTTGTAAAAATAATGTATGCAGTGGTGTATTTGAGATCAAGTATTGCTCATGCAATTGGAGTTGTGAGTAGATTTATATAATTTTGGTAAGCAACATTGGGTTACAATGAAAATAATTCTTATATATTTGAAAGGAACTCATGATTTTGTAATCTATTATGATGAAAAAGAAAATAATCAGCTACAAGGTTTTATAGATTTTGATTATGGTGGAGATGTAGATACTAGTGCATGTTAGAAATATTGAGGAACAATATTCTATTTAGAAGAAATAGCCATGCAAATACATCACAACTGTGGATTGAAGCTCAAATACTAATTGATTATTCCATGGGATAAAATTTGTATAAATAACAAAGTTGATCAATGTGAGTCGTTGGATTACAACAACTCAACAAATATGAACTAGTCTAAACTGAGAGTTCACTTGACTCATGGAAGAGTGGTAACTCAAGTAAGACTATCCTAGTAGAACTTAAGAGAACAAAGATTTATTCTAACACCCCTCCTTAAGTGATACTAGGGGTGTATGTAACAATATGATATGAGTCCTGAAAAAAAAGCCTAATGAGGTACTCATGTACAATGAACTCTTAAGAAGAGATGGTAAAAAAACATGAAAATAAAACCATCTTTCAAGAAGTAGAAAAAAGAGGCATGTCTTCGGATGGTGAATATTGTCCTCTATTGAACACCAAAAAATGAGTCCCAAAAACAAGGCCTGATGAGGTACTCATGTACAATGTGATTACATATAGGAGAGATGGTGAAAAAACCACATGGGAAAAAACCACCTTCCAAGAAAGGAAAAGAACAATAAGAAGAAGAGAGAGGTGAAAACCTTTGTGCACTCTTCTAATGCAACTGCCTTACCCCAAGTTTATCTCACAACTGAATGTAACGTGGAGAAGGAAAATATTTGGTGAAGATGTCTGCAATTTTATTTTCTATGTGAATGTACTCCAAGTTTAGAGACCCTTGTTGAATATGTTGCCGAATGAAGTGCATGTGAATCTCAATGTGCTTGGTGCATTGATGCTCAACTAGATTACGGGTAATATGAATTGTGCTCTAATTGTCACACCAAATGGTAATGGTTTGGTTATGGAAAAAACAAAATTCTTTTAGTATCTGATGAAGCCATAGAGATTTCTAACTGGCCAAAACTGATGTCCTATACTCTGCCTTTGTAGATGATAATGCTACTACTTGTTTTTTTGCATGAACAAGCAATAGGTAAAGAACCAAGGATAAAAACATATCCGAAAGTGGAACATCTATCTTAACTAAACTTGCCCAATCACAATATGTGCAACCAATGATATCCATGGATCCTCCCTCATATAAGATCCCAAAGTGAGTAGTTCCTTGCAAGTAGCGAAAGATTCTTTTTATTGCTTGCCAATGGCTGAAATGAGGTTGATGTGAGAATCTAGAGATTAAGCCAACAACATATGAAATATTTAGGTGAGTATGAGTGAGGTATAATAGAATTCCTACAAGCTATCTATAGATAGTAGCATCACATAGAGGGGATTTGCAAGAAGTACTTAGAGTGACTCCAGACTGAAAAGGTGTGGAAAAAGGCTTACAATCAATCATATTAAATCGTTGAAGAAGATCTAGAGTATATTTCTATTGGTACAATGAAATGCTTACATCTATTTGAGTTATCTGTATCCCAAGGAAGTAAAGAGTTAAACCCATATCAACCATCTCAAATTTCTTAGAAAGGGAGTTTTTGATATTCTGGATGTGAGAAATGTCACTACCAGTGAGTAGTAGATCATCAAAATATAGAACAAGTATGGTGATGTTTTCTTCATCTCTTCAAATATAGACTATGGCATCAAACTCACAATGGAAAAATCCTGAGGAAAGAAGGAAGGAGTCCATTTTTCATACCAATATCTAGGAGCTTTCTTGATACCATAGAGATATTTTATTAGTCTACAAACAAGGGAGGATTTTTGGAGTATAGGATCCTCATTTTGATAATTTATCTCATGGATGGGATCTTCATTATATTGAGGCTCAAATATTGGAGATTGCTCAAGAGAATTAATGTTGGAAGAGGATGGTTGAGGATACTTATGAGGGAATGTTTCATCAAATTGAACGTTTCTTTTAAAAAATACCTCATGAGTTGTGGGATCAAGTAGCCTGTAGGCTTTCATTTCCTCACAATAACCAACAAATATGATCTACTTGCTTTTCTTGTCTAGAGCCTTCCTCTTCTTCTTTGGGATATGTGCCCAAGTAGTACACCCAAAAACTTTGAAGAAAGAGACATTAGGTTTTGATCTAGTCCATGCTTCCTCGGGAGTCAAATGGCCAAGAGCTTTATGAGGTGTGCTATTTTAAATATAATTTGCATAGTTAATTGCCTCAGCCCAAAAAACTATTGGAAGATCCCTTGAGTGGAGCATACAGTTTGCCATTTCCTTTAAAGTTTTGTTTTTCCTTTCTGCAATACCATTTTGTTGTGGATTATGGGAGATTGAATGTTGATGAATTATGCCATGAGTTGAGAGAAAAATGGAGAACTCATTACTGAAGTATTCCCCCCATTATCAGTACAAATTTGCTTGATTTTGCAAGTGGCTTGATTTTCAACTAAGGCTTTGAAGATTTTGAAGTGAGATAGAACATCACTTTTGTATTTTAGAAAGTAGACCCAAGTTCTTCTTGAGAAATCATCAATGAAGGTTAAGGTATATTTTGCTCCTTTGAAAGAAGGCTCTAGGAAGACCATCAAGTCACTATGGATTAACTCTAGAGGGGATGAGGCTCTTTGAGAACCACTTGGGTGAAAAGGGTCTTGATGTTGCTTTCCAAGAGCACATCCAGGACATACTCCATCAATAGAAGAGACTTTTGGCAACCCTGTTACCATTTCATGAGTGTTTAACTCCTTTAGATAGCTATAACTGAGATGTCCAAACATTTCATGCCAAATTTTACTTTCAAGATCTCCATGTGCAACAAAATAGGAGGTCCCTTTTGAATTTTTTAATCCCTTGAAGTGAAATAGGTGAGTGTTATGATCAATATCTCCTTTTTCTATGAGATATTTTGGTTCTTGAAAGTCTCTTATCTCAACTCCTGTTGGTGAAAACATAATTGTTTTGCCCTTTGTAAAAGTACAAATCTGATAGATGGAGAGGAGATTTATAGATATATTTGGGACATAGAGAACATTATTGATATAACCACCATCAATGGATATGTCACCTTTTCCTTTGACCGGGATAAAGGATGAGTCACCAACTTCTATGCTGCAAGTTGAGCTTGAGGAGATTGAAGTGAATGACTCATGTGAGGAAGTCATATGATGAGTTGCTCCTGAATCTAGAACCCAGTATTTTGATGAAGTTTTTATAGCTTTACCTTGAATATTTAAGGCTTTTCCTATCTTCTTCTTAGCATCTATCTTGTGATCCTTCATTGTTGCCTCTAGTTGTTGAAGTCTTTTCCAACATTTGTTCACATAATGACCATCCTTTTTGCAATGTGTACAAGTTATAGGGCTTCTTTCTTTCTTTTTATATTTTTCTTTAGTGGAGGTGGATGCTACTAAGGATTTTTAGAAAGAGGAAGATATCTCATATTTTGTAAGTTTTGTTTCCTCTCTAGTTAGCCTATCAAAAAACTCCTCTAAAGAGGGCATTTTAAAACTTGTACCAAGAGCATCTTTTGTAGACAAAAAGGTGGTTGCAAAAATTTGAAATACTCCATTTAACTTAGAAATAATTAGATAGATGCATTATTCTTCTATTTTATTCTTACCACTGCCCTTTAATTGAGTGAGGAATTCTTTAAATTTTGTGAGAAAGTCAACAATATTGTTGAAGTCTTCAGGAGATAGTGCTGTTAACTCTGCCTCTAGCTGCATTGACCTTATTTGATCCACTTTACCAAAAAAGTTCTTTAGTTTCTGCCAACTCTCAAATGGAGTTTTACATTCTTAAATGTGAAACCATAAGCTCTCATTTACATTTGTGCTTATAATACCCATTGTTTCATACATCTTCCCTTTATGAACAAATATTTCATATTCCTTTTCAAATTCAGACTACTTCTCTTCTAGCAAGTGTGTGAGCCCTTTTTGAGAAATGAGATTTAATATTTTTGGTTTCCATGTGTGATAGTTATGAGGGGTGAGTGGATCAATTGTATTCATTTTTTCCAAAGAAAACTGTAGAGAACCAATATTCCCCCTTTAACTGCAAGAATTTCTTGAGATTTTAATGATGTACCCCTTTCAATTTGAACACACAGTAACACCTGTTGATTGAAGGCAGCAGAAGCCAAACCTTTATACCAATATCTTCAATTTACCCACCCTTACGTGAGGGAAACTATAAGTAAATGAGGAGAGTGATACATGGAACATAGGCTATTGAAGCAAGAATAATCTTCCAGACCTTTATACCAAATCTTCTCAATGACCCACCCTTACTTGAGGGAAACTATAAGTTAATGAGAAGAATGATACGTGGAACATAGGTGATTATTAAAAGGATTTGATCCAAATTTTTATGTGCTTGCTTGAAATGTTCAAATGTTCAAGTGTGTTTAGTAAAAAACCATAGATTTGCAAGTAGAACATGTGGAAGATGCTGAAAAAAGGGATGCATGCCACAACACTATGTGGCCAAAATTGTGCCTCAGAAAGACTCCACCACAAAACTGTCCTCCAATAATTGTCTTCTCAAGGAATGCAGTAGTAGCAAGGAAAAGGAACTCTTTTGAACAAATCCAAAGACCAAAAAATAGGTGCAAGGTGCAGCAATAAAAACCCCCTTGAAGTCTTAAAAAGTAGGTGCAAGAACTAGCACCACCCAAAAAAACCCCCAAAATTTTATTTATTTATGATCTTACAAGGAGAGCCATCATTGTAATTGCCTTTGACAGTAGGCAGAGTAGTGAGAGGGGCTAAAAAAAAGTATTCTCTTTACAATGCTCTTTTGAGAAATTTACAAATGATATTAAAATAACATCAAAAGATTATTATTTTTGAAAAACAAGGCAACACTCGTTGAATGGATGGGCACCAGTATCCTGCACTATCAAGGCTAAAACAAGATGGAGAATATTGTTTTAGAGAACTCCTTTTGAAAGTTGAAAGCAACACTTTTTACGTTTCCCTAATGCACATCTCGAAAGCTGAAGCATTTTCTCTTACTCAATGCTTTTTGAGACTATTGCACTTACTCAAATGTCATAGCACTGGTGTTCTCTTCCTTGAACTATGTAGGGAGAGTGAATGTTTTGAGCAGGAGCTGAGCTTGTCCAAATGCTTTACACCTTTCTTCTAATAATGAACCTTTGAACGTTCCACTCCATAAGGATACCTGCAATTCAAAGGACAATGTAAACGAAGCCAAATGCAATGCATAAATCAACTGAGATCTCTAGTTTCAAAGAGAGTTTTTTGATGCCCATGATTTGAAGGAGCCACCGAATGGAAGTAAGGTTCAAATGTGTCATCTCGAACACAGTGAGCAAGTGGCTTAACATCGAATGTTGCCTCCCTAGAAGATATGTCTACCTCCAAATGAAAATACTTTTGCAAGTTGTGTAAGCTGGCCTTTAACATCGAACACTGCCTCCCTCAATTCGTACACACAAGAAGAGACGTCTACCTCCCTCCCAAGTATAGACTTCTTGTAAATGGTGTTGTAGACTTTACCAATGATCTGCCACCATATCCTCAGTGCGTAGCAAAATATGAGCTCGGCAGAAGAATATCCCAGCACAATGGCGCTAGAAGTAGACCCAGAAAATCGACAACGATGGTAGGAGCTTGCAAACTCAAGATGATATTTGCAAATGTTGATGATATTTTTATAGGTAGAACGTTCACCAAGAACAATATCGATACGATGTTGACATAAATAAAACACTAAGTCATGTTTAAGAGAGGGAGTCCATGTGTCGGGGTAGCCATTGCACTTTATCTTCATTTGCGATGCAATTGAAAAGTCCACATTGGGTTCCAAGCGATGATTTCAATTTTTATAACACCAAAGATTGTGCCATCAATGTCCACTGATGAAATCATCAGTCTCCACTATCACAAAAGGTAAGTGTAAGTCTTGGCACCAAAAAGGAGTAGTTTTCAACCTTGTGCTTACAATACGGGGGGGATGAGTAGCTCGATTCGGAGGCAACAAGATGTGCTTCGACAAGGAGAGCACCCGAGAAGAGAGGAGGAGCTCGAATCTATAGGTAGACGTAGACAGATGCCAACTATGGCCTTGATGTGATTTCCTACAAAATATACTCTAATAAAAATCTTAAAGTATGGGGCTTAGCATTGAAAAAAACATGCTTTCATAATATATAAAATCATTTGGTTTTAAAACCAGAACAATTTTAACCTAAAAGATATCTAACTCAAAATATATCCAAACAAATTATCATGCCAAAAGGTATATGGCTTGAATTAGGAACAAAAGTTGAGGTGCAGATAAAGGTAACAATGGTGATCTTAAAGGGGTCAGGAATACAAGTTTTCTTGATTACAGTGAGACACCAATGGAAAAAATGACCAAGTGATGGCTTAGAGCTGGAATAGGCGAGCAACAGGGCTTGCCAAATAGTATCCAGGAGAAACCACCAGAGAGACCAAAATTGAACTAATGCAATGAACCAAATTTGAAAAAATAACTTCAAAAAGAAACTTGAATGTTTGCAAAAACTATCCTAGCTTTGGTACCATGTTAGAAATATTGAGGAACAATATTCTATTTAGAAGAAATAGCTATGCAAATACATCACAAGTGTGGATTGAAGCTCAAATACTGATTTATTATTCCATGGGATCAAATTTGTATAAATAACAAAGTTGATCAATGTGAGCCATTGGATTACAACTCAACAAATCTGAACTAGTCTAAACTGAGAGTTCACCTGACTCATGGAAGAGTGGTAACTCAAGTAAGACTATCCTAGTAGAACTTAAGAGAACAAATATTTATTCTAAAAGTGCATATGTGTTCACACTATTTGGAGGAGCTATGAGTTGGAGAAGTAAAAACTAGTAAGTTATGGCTCAATCAACTATAGAAGTTAAATGCATTGCTACTAGAGAAGCATCTGAGGATGCAACCTAGTTATATGTAGTGTGTAGAGGCATAAATTTTCAACAATTTTTTATTACTTTGTGGTGTAAAAATCAAAGTGTAATTGACTTGACCGTGAATCGTAAATCTCACTCTTATACTAGGGATATTCGAGTGAAATTTCATTGTATTAGAGATATCGTGGAATATGGAGAAGTTGAGTTGTAGAATATTGGTACATAGTACAATGCAAAAAATGTACTAAAAAAGTCATTTGATGTAAATATTTATTGGGATTTCTCTCATTTTTATTAGTAACCCTAAAAAATAAGGAAGAAGATATTTTGTATTCACTTAGTTAGTCTTTTTGGCAAGTGGGAGATTGTTGGATGTATGCCAAAAATAATGGATTTGTATTTTTGGGAGATGTTATACATGTGTTGAGATGTTATTAGTTGGCTACCTAAACATGGATGGGAAAACCCTAAACATGAGCAGGAAAACCCTAAACATGGTACCTCTACATGTGTATTTATTTTCATAGATGCAAATCTATAATGTGTGTGTGTGAAGAACCGTGTGAGAATAACATATCTCAAATATAATGTTGAATGTATTATGAATGAAGTTCTTCCATTTTTATTTTTGTGCTCTATGGCAAGTCATGTATAAATATTTACTTGTAAATTGTTCTTTTGTTTCTTGTTAGTTGTTTATTAGTTGCACATTATTTTCTTCATTATATGAGTTTATTTCATCCTTTATTTGTTTTTGAGTTGTTTGGCTACACATTCCATTGTGCCAAAAATATTTTATAATGAATCATAAGGTATAGCATGGAATAAAGTATTATGGTACCTATGGCCTACCAAGGGGTATGACCATGGCTCCACTAGCCTCACACTCTCTATAATTGAAGGCCCTAATGGTTATATCAAATTTGTCTAGATCATATTTTGATATATTTTTCTAGATTATCATTTGTCATTTTAAAATGGACAAGAAACTTTGAACTACAAATGTGAACTATTAATAAGATTTCTAATAATATTATCATGAATTTTAGTTGTAATGTTTAGTAGAGGATCACTTGTTAATTAGTTCAATTTTGATATCACCTTCATAAAATATTATATTTGTATATTCTTATTTTATTAGTCCAACAATTGAGGCAATCTAATTCAAGTCAACTTTCTAAGGAACTACATGTTCACTCAAGACCTTGACCAAGATATACCTATAGATAGTAGATATCTTTTGGAGTTCTAATATTGCTATTTTAGAAGTGGTTTACTCAAGATATTCTAATCAAGTATAAGTTCCCTTAGTTTTAGTTTTAGTTTATGATTTAATGATTAGAGGAGATTGGGTTGCTTGATCAAATAAAGGTTGTTTTCTTGGGAATTTAGATTTTATTTATTGTCTAGTTAAGATAAAAATATTATTATAGATATGATTCATATAATGAGATTAATTAACATGACTAATGACTCATTTGTGATGAGAAGGTGCAATTTTATAACTTATCCAATTAATTAGACAAATATTTTTTAAGATGCCTAGGTATTGGCTAGGTGAGGATAGAGGAGCTAAATAAAATCTATCATTGACAACAATCTATCCATTATCAATAAGACCTTGAACTACCTTTTTCACCTCCCATACACCTATTGGTTTGTACAGACACCCAATTTTGAGCAATCCATTAGCTAAACAATCAAAGCAACATGTATCCTATAAAAACATCAAACATCATAATCAATTAAACAATCCAAAACTAAGTCAAATATTTATCTATGTACTTGAATAAAAAAAATTATTCTAGAAGCAATAGTTCTCGTAGCACTTCTACTACGTACATAATACTAATGACTAAAATTCAAATGTGATCCTTTTCCCACCTATCCTAACCCATAAATAGTTACTTTTTGTATTAACACTAAGACAACATTAGCACCATAGCATTTTTTCATCTAGCGTTATTGCTTGATCATGAACCAAAAAAATATAAAAAACAAATAACTAATATTTGTTGCTTATTGGAATGAATTCCGATCTCCTTTGCCATGAAAAAAGCCTATGCAAATCCATCTAACTCTTAATTGTGTCCTCTAAATATCAATTGCATATTTAACAATCATCTCTTCTAAACTACCTATCTGATCTATTTAGTCCATAGGAACTCTATATTAGGATAATCACATCTCAGTTGAACACTCAATCATTTCTCCATGTAACTCCCAATTATTGATATTATCTTAATCTCTTACATATAAAATATAGTTTTTCAAATTTGTATTCTTTGAAGCATCTTCCATATTTCAAAATTTTATAAAATCTTACCTTTCTTATATAAAATAAATGGATCAAATAATTTGTACTGAATCCCCACCTAAATTATTTTGGAATCACTTAGTAAAGTTCTAGAACAATTTCTACTTTGATGTAAGTACGAGGGAGAGTTCAAGAAACTTACAAGATTTATTATGTCCTCTATGTCTTGTATCATCTAAAAAATATTTAATTAATATTGGTTGCATGTCAAAGAAGAGACTCATCCATATCTATGTGATCAAAAGGTTAGTTGATCTACTATCTCCAAGTCCGTGTATTTGATTCTAAATCTATCATGCTTTTGTTAATTGGTATTTTTCAATTACCTATCTAGCATCATGTTGATTATTTTTTTTTTCTATTTCCAAATCAATTTATAGAAATTGTCATTATATTAGGATCACATTTTTGTGTATCTATTTTTGTCTAGGATCTTAGATCATTTTCCATTCTATAAAATCTTAGGTCAAAATATTATTCTATAATAGTTGTAGACAAGAATTCTCTTTTTTCAATAGAATTATCATTAGTGCTTCTAGTACTAGCACTAATGCTAATTAGCTATAGCACCTCTATGTGTTTGATCAAAACCCTAAGTATTTTTTCCTTTTGATATTTTAGCATTTTACTTTATTTAATGAGAATAGGGGTCTGATTGATGTAGACCCATAAAATATTAACATATTATTGAGTTTACATATTCATTCATTTGTAGTAGTGATAAAAAGGACTAAGAAGTGAGGCTAGGAAACTCAATAACATTTGGACCATAAAATAGGTTGTATATGTACTTATCCCTCCTTTTCTAGTTCATATTTGTAAATTTTCTTAGCTACATTTTTAGTGTTATAGTCTTGTTTATTCTATGTTATTGTATCTATAATTTATCTACAAAAAATAAAAATGCATATAGTCTATGATTGCACAATTTGCTTTATTTTATTATCTTGTTTAATATCTAAGTTAGTCATTGTATTTTTGAGGAATTAAAATGGAACATGGTTTAGATATTTTATGTTGTACAAGTTCCTTAGAACATTAATTTAAAAGAGAAAAATAAAGTGTTTATTTTCTATTGTTTTTATGTCTTTGGTCAAATTCCAAAAGGCTCCAAAGATGCGAAATTCATTTGGTCCATTTCAAAAGGCTCCAAAGATACCCAATTCCTTTTGTAAATCTCAAAAGGTTCCAAATGCACTTTCACCTTTGGTCATTTCATTTCAAAAATCTCCAAAGAGACCTATACCTTTGGTCAAATCAATCTAGTCATCTTAGTCAAGTGACTCATCTCTATCATCATCTTTCATCTCCTCATTGACTCGTCGCTTGAGGGGTTATTCATAATCACAACATTCACAATAAAATTAAATAATCAAACATGCAAATTATGCTAAATATTCATATATGAATCATAGCCAAAGATAATCATGCCCTTTTTTTCTTGGGGCAGAGAACAAGCAAAAATTTAAACTAAATAAATATCTTGGTATTCTTACCTTGGGATAGTGTACCAAGATCAAGTATACCTCATCAAAAGGTTTACTTGAATTAATATATTTAATTTTGTTAGAAGTAATGACTCAAAGATGCATGCTTTTTCATGAGTGAGGCATTTAACATTGACTAAATCAATGATCACCATAAACCCTCAACCTAGGTCATCTATTTTTGCTCTGCATTATGTTTTAACACAATGAATCCCAAAAATGGGCATCTACACCTAAAACACATAATTTTGAGGAAATTACATATATGGACACCCGTTTTAGGCCATATGACTCACCTGGAGCAGCCTTAGGGCTTAACAGTGAATTTTATCACTTTAACAAGAAGGATTCTACCTTTAAATACTAGACCGTCCTACCCAGCGATGACCTCTTGAGGCTGCCCTATGTTGAGGTGGCTAGTAGTCATGGTTGCCCTACCCTAGGATGGTTGTACATATAACAAATTTAGATCCAAAACCATAAGCAAAACAATTTCAATGGCCAACCAAGCCCAATGACATTTACAATCTATTGCAGGAAGCTTTTAGAATGGGTTGTTGCCCTTCTTGATCTTAACCATTTTTTAGCTTCTCAAGGAAGCCAAGATTACCATTGGGTAAATATATAAGAAGACACATTGCCTTAATTAAACTATCTTGCTTATTTTCCATAATGAAGTGTTGTTAGTTTGAGTATCAGAGAGATTCTACTCTCATACGCCATGAAGTGCTACCCAAATATAGCCATGTAGTTTCCAAGTGTATCAATGGATCATATCAAAGGTTTAAGGTTGAATCTACACTTCTTGCATCATAAAAAACTTTATTTTTGTGCCCATTTCCACCAATAAGTCATTCCTCATGAGCGCACCAATAACATCAACCCATACGCAGATCTATCTTGGTGTTTCTTGCATTGGTCACAAAATAATTATTTTGTTATTTAGAAATCACCTCACCCTAAGGTGGCCCATGATGAGCATCATATATTCTCATATTTTTGTATGAGTTCCAATGGTTTTTGTGCGGCAATATAATACGAGTTGTATATTTTTATGAATTTTTATGTATCTATTTAATAAAATTATGTGTATTATCTAATTTATGTGTGAAGTGTATTTTGTGTAGATATTTGTTTATTTTGTCATCTTTTGATCAGTCGAGGTCCTACATGGACTTGGAATGCTTATGCTTCATGATTCTATGACATATTAAGTAGATGCCTTACTCAAGCAGGCACCTTACTCAAGTAGGTGCCTTACTCAAGTAGGCACCGAGTAGGCACCTTACTCAAGTAGATGAAAAGTAGGTGTCTTACTCAAGAAGGAACCAAGAAGGCACATTACTCAAGCAGGCACCAAGCAGGCACCTTACGCAATGATTAAGCACATTGACTAGACACTTGTAGATGATCCCATTGACCACAACAAACCTTCAGTTCCATGTCCTACAGGCTATCCTTAGGAGACCACCAAATGAATGAGTTATCCCAACCAAAGCGGATGAACACATAACCACTCCAGTGAAGTAGAATACAAACAATGTAGAGATCATTCTATCCCCAAGAAAAGATGAAATTTTCTTTATTGTGTGCCTGTTACAATAAAAAAATTGTCCCAGTTTAGACTATAACCAGGCCTTCTATTGTAACAACATTGTAAGAAAAAGTCCTATGTGTGCTATATAAACACACAGACTTATCTAAAATAGGAGAGTCATTTTTTCTAAGAATATTATCATATGTAACATTGCATTGCACTATTAATAAAATCTCAAGATTTCCTTCATTAGCATGTTATTTTCAATATCGATCAGGCGGGATCTATTGGAGCTTGGGCCCACACCAAGCTAGTATTCCTCCCCTACATTGGACTATTTTATAGCTTAGATTATTTAATTGCTTTAGTGTTTTTCTTTTAAATTACGTAAGGTGTGTTTACAACTTTTGTTTAAATTCTAATGCAATGTGGTTTGATTTAATTTCCTATACTTTTTTTTATGCATAGTTTTTAATTGGTTTGGATGAATCTATGTCATTTAATAAACACCTCCAATGATAGGTTAGAGGACTCATCTCAAGAATGGTATTGTGATTGGTCTTAAATGTGGTACTTCTAAATTTTATGAGCTCCCTAGTTTGACAATTTAAATGTGAGGGCTGTGACAAAATTAGAACAAGTTTAACCAATATTTTTGCCTCAACATTTTAGTGTCATTGTTGGGGAAGCACCACTTATATATTAGTTGCAATACCGTAAAACCTTATACCTAAATTTGTATGAGTCCCTTGAGTAAAAGAGGACCCGATGGTCATTTCATAAAATAGAGCCCACAAGAAAAATTTGAGTCAGCCAAAAATTTAGAATTTGAGTTAGATTCTCTCGAATCACCACCAACAATACATTGGAGTAAAAACCCTACCTTTGTGTAGAGCTCTTCCTCGTCTCATCGAACTAGAAAAGAGAAAATTATACATAATACTTTTTTCAACAGGACACCTTCTGAAGATGAATTGTTGTGGAAAGTTATAGAGGATCAAACTATAACACCAACTAATTTAGAGGCTCTCGTACAAAAGGTTCAAAATGACTGAAAGGCTATAGAATCTGCATTAGAGACCACATTTCCTAAAAAAATAGCTGAAGATACTTTGACTGGTTTTATTTTCTTGATATATGGAGGTTCAGGGGAAACCAAAATGAAGAACATATTCCCTGTGTTGAGCAAGGTGCATCGACAATATTGTCATTGTTGTCAACACAGTCAAATAGATCGATTGATGTAGTGGACAGGATTCCAGA
This sequence comes from Wollemia nobilis, assembly GCA_028583015.1. Taxonomy (NCBI): domain Eukaryota; kingdom Viridiplantae; phylum Streptophyta; class Pinopsida; order Araucariales; family Araucariaceae; genus Wollemia; species Wollemia nobilis. The sequence continues at coordinate 3,719,331 of JAQPPZ010002642.1, forward strand.
GGTTATTCAGAGTATTTACAGTGATTTTAAATGTTTATGATGATGTTTTTGATGTTTGGGTGAAGTTGTTACAGGTTGTTTGTGCAAATTGCAAAAGTTGAAAAAATCGTCAGAAAGTTGTCAAAGCAGCAAAATAGTCAAAAAGTTGCAAAAGTCACCACGGGCATAGTTGGATAGGATGGATCAGTTTGGAACATGCCAGCATGTCAAGAAATAGTCCATAACAACATTGGATATGTCATCATAGTGTTTGGAGTGATCGGTGGTGTTTCCGGTATCTTGGCGGATGATTTGGCAAGTGGTTGTATAGGCTGAAAAAGTGTAGGTTTTGTTAGAAGCACTGTGAACAAACCGTAAGGAGTTATGCAGAAAAATTTTAAATGGAGGTGTTCGTTATCTTCAAGAACATTTTTTCAAAATTTCAATGAAAATGGAGAGACGAGATGAATTTTACAAGCATTGCAAGACTGTCACAAAAATGCTCTTTTTTTAAAAAGTGTGTCAGCAGCAGTTTTTGTGGAAGTGGTATAGGTGAACCGTAAGGAGTTAGGCAATGATTTTTGGTTTGGACATATTCAGTTTTGTAATTATTCTACGTTTAAAATTTTAGAGAAAACCGAGTTACGAGGTGAGAGTTATGATTTTTGTAAAAACGTTACAGGTCTCTTTTATGTCGATTTGTGCCACTTGGGCAAAATCCTTTAGTTGGCCGTTTCGACCTTGAAGAGTCACCAGAGTTTCATTTTTAGTGTTGTTACACCTTAAAGGCATCAAATAGATCATATTTTGTTTTTGGTTTGAGTTGTCACGTGGCTTCGAAGTATGAGAACGAGTAAGGTGTCAATTCTTTGCATGTGACGTGTTTGACGAAATGCCTTATCAATATAAAAAAAGGGAGTTATATTATTTTAAGGAGTTTTTAAAAAAATATCTTTGGAGAAAGTGAAAAGCGAAAAATAATGCAAGTGTGTGCATTTAAGTTAGAAGTGTTTTATTGAAGAGAGTGATTTTATTTTTGTGCGGAGAGAAGAGTGTGTGGAGAAAAATAAAGAGTGAAAATCTGTGTTTTTGGGAAAAAGGTGAAAAACATCACTTTAGTATTTTGGACATAACTTTCTCATACAATATTAGTTTTTGCTGCAATTTTGAGAGGAGGTCATAGATAGAGTTATTCACAATACCGAGAAAGCGTTTAGTAATTGACAGAACGAGCTAAGAGAACGGTCAATTTTTGGTACAGGTGAACCATAAGGAGTTGGCAGTGAGTTTTGGTTTGGACATAGTAAGTATTGCAAATATTCTATGTTTCAAATTTCAAAGGAAACCGAGTTACGAGGTGAGAGTTATGATTTTTTGCAAAAACGTTATAGGTCTCTTTTATGTCAATTTGTGCCACTTGGGCAAAATCCTTTAGTTGGCCGTTTCGACCTTGAAGAGTCGCCAGAGTTTTAGTTTCAGTGTTGTTACACCTTCAAGGCATAAAATAGATCATATTTTGTTTTTGGTTTGAGTTGTCACGTGGCTTCGAAGTATGAGAACGAGTAAGGTGTCAATTCTTTGCATGTGACGTGTTTGACGAAATGCCTTCTCAATATAAAAAAAGGGAGTTATATTATTTTAAGGAGCTTTTAAATAAAGATCTTTGGAGAAAGTGAAAAGTGAAAAATAATGCAAGTGTGTATATTTAAGTTAGAAGTGTTTTATTGAAGAGAGTGATTTTATTTTTGTGTAGAGAGAAGAGTGTGTGGAGAAAAATAAAGAGTGAAAATCTGTGTTTTTGGGAAAAAGGTGAAAAATATCACTTTAATATTTTGGGTATAACTTTCTCATACGATACTAGTTTTGGCTAAAATTGTTAAAGGAGGTCATAGACAGAGTTTTGCACAATACCCAGAAAGCGTTTAGCAATTAACATAACGAGCTAAGAGAATGGTCAATTTTTATGTGAGAAGAGAAGATTCATATATGTCATTTAATTATCAATATCAAAATCAAGTGGGTGCTTGGTAGAGGGGTTGGTGCTCCTTTCAGTTGGTGCTGATAAATTAGGGGTTGGTGCTCCTTTCTATTGGTGCAGATAAATTAGGGGTTGGTTCTCCTTCTAGTGGGTTCTGGTAAATTGATTGTAAAGTTGGTGCTTTGCAAAGGCTGAATTTGGATGGGAGTCCAAACAGTCATTTTGAGTATGTAGCCAAATCGATGAACTTCGGTACGTCTTGTGTTGTGCGATGTTATTTTGTTATACTTGTTTTATTTTGTTTCAAGTTTTCATTGTTTCGACTTTAAGAGTTGAAGATTTAAGTTTTAAAAGAGCTACATTGATTCACCCCCCCTCTCAGTGTCATTGTGAGACTAACAATTGGTATCAGGGCGAGGTTCCTGAACAAGCTTAACCGGCTAGGGTGATCTTGGAAGTGACACAATGGCAGGTGGTGAAGGCTTCTCATAAAACAAAGCACCATTGTTTGACGAAACTAATTATGTATTTTGGAGACTCAAGATGTAGACATATCTTTGTGCTTTGGGATACGACATTTGGGATTCAGTAGATAGTGGAAACATAATACCCACCACTTCTCCAAATGATGTTGCTGGTAAGAAAATGTTTGAGAATGACTCAAAAGCAAAGAATGCTATCATGTACGAATTAGTGGACAATGAACTGGTAAATATTATGAGTTGTAAAATGACAAAAAAATTATGGGACAAACTGAGGAGCATTCATGAAGGAGACGTTAAGATCAAGGAGGCCAAGTTACAAACACATCGAGCTTAGTTCGAAGTATTAAATATGAATGACAATGAGAACATAGAGGCATATATGCTGAGATTTAATGAAGTCATTAATGCGATTAGAGGACTCGACGAGGAAATCAAAGATTTTGTCATTGTGAAAAAGGTATTAATATCTCTTCTCCAAAGATTTGATTCTAAAGTTTCAGCTATAGAAGAAGCTAAAGATCTAAATTATTTTAGTATGGATGAGATGCATGGTTATTTTACTGCATATGAGATGAGAATAGGAAAATCCAAACCCACAGACAGAGAAGTTGCTTTTAAAACCCATAAATATATGAAAGCAAAACAAGAATCTAAGGAAGAAGAGACATCAGATGAAATGGAAGCAAACTTTGTTTGAAAACTAAAAATGGGAAAAGGAAAATACAGAGAAAAGTTACTGTTTAAATGTTTCAATTGTGGAGGCATTGGGAATTTTGTAGCTAAATGTCCACTTAATGAAAAGAACAAAAGTGATGAAGGATCGCACCAAAAAAGAAGTGACTGGAAGAAAAAAACAAATTTTAGAAAATGCAACTTCAAGAAGAAAAGTTTCATCTCCAAGAATGTCAGTTCATCATAAGACAGCTCCAATGACGATTCTGAAAAGGAAACAGGTGAAGCTCTTTTCATGGCACTCAAAGAAGAAAAAACAGAAAAAGAACAGGAATGTGATGAAGAAGAAATTGATGCAGAAGTAAATTTGGAAGAGGAACTAATTGCAGCTCTAGATGAATTGAAGATAGAAAGAAAAAATAATAAGAAAATTTCAAGAAATCTTGAGGATGCAAATGAAATCATAACCAGTTTGAAATTACAGATAGAAGAATCCAAGAAAATATCTGAAGATCTCGAAGTGCAAATAACCATGAAAATAGATTATTGTAGCAAGCTAGAAGAAGAGACTGTTGGTTTAAGGATGCATATAGAAGAGATGAATCGTAAAATTAGTTGTTATCACAAACATGAAGAAAGTTCTATGAAGCTAGATAAGATCATAAATAACTAAAAGACTACAGAAATCAAATTTGGTTTGGTATTTGACGAAGGAGAATCATCAAATGGATCAAAGCCCATAAATAAAAAATCCATAAAGACTAAATATAAGAAACAGGTTGATCAAGAAAAAATGACTCATGCAAAAGAAAACAATAATGCAAGGCACGAAAGGAGAATTGACAATGATGGATTCACCAATGTCACACATCAAAGAAGAAGAAAATTTATGGCTCCTATGACAACATGGCAAAGACCATCACCCAGGTTCAATCATCTCTTTTTTGGTTACTCGTTTTAAATGCAATGGTTATGGACATAAGATTTCAGATTGCAAGTATAATGTAGGACCAAGGAATTTTACCAGTAGAAATGTTTTTTCACCTTTGATAGATTATGCAATAAAATGTTATAACTATCATAATTTTGGGCACATTGCAAGAAATTATCGAAGTACATTTGCATCAAATCAATTTCGGGGAAGAAAATTTCAACCAAATGGAATGAGAAAAAATAGAAAATTTCTCGAAAAAACATGCACAAGCTACTAAAAAAGAAAAGTCAAAACAAGAGCCCAAAACTGTAATCAAACTAGAGTGGAAATAAAAAGAGCGATCTAAGGAAGAAAAGGAATCCTTGATCGTACAAACAACATTTAAAGCATAGAATAAATATGCACCATGGATACTTGATAGTGGATGCTCCAATCATATGACAGGTGACAAACAAAAATTTGAGAAGTTACAGCAATATGAAGGTGGTTCAGTAAAATTTGGAAATAATAATGGAGCTAAGATAGTTGGAAAAGGTTCAGTTAAGATCAGTGATGGAAAAATCAAGTCAAAATAATTCTTGTTTTTGCTTTGTCTGAAGCATAACTTGTTGAGCATAAGTTAAATTTGTGATAGAGGTCATGAAGTGATTTTTAAGAAGCAGGGTTGTGAAGTCAGAAAAGCAAACAGTGGAAAGTTGATAACAACTAGATCAAGGACATATGGCAACCTGTACACTCTCTTAGAGACTTCATAAGGAGCTTGCTTGATTGTACAGGAAGAAGAAAATTGGTTGTGGCACAAGATGCTCAATCATATCAATTTTGACAATCTCGTAAAAATCATCTCAAAAAGGGCAGTGAGAGATATTCCCACCATTGGAAAACCATCAAATAACATTTGTGCTTCATGCCAAAAGGGGAAGCAAACTAGAGTCTCATTTAAAACAAAATAGTACTACACAAGCAAACCTTTGGAACTAATACATACTGATTTATGTGGACCCATGAGAACGCAAAGCATAAATGGTGACAAATATTTTATGTTGTGTATAGATGACTATTCCAGGATGACATGGGTACTATTTTTGAAGCATAAATCAGAAGCTTTTGAGATGTTCAAGGTTTTCAAAAACCAAGTTGAGAATCAAACATAAAAAAATATTAAATGTTTAAGATCAGATAGAGGAGAGTTCATTTCAGAGGATTTTACAAAGTATTGTGAAAAATATGGTATTAGGAGACAGTTTTCAGCAGCCAGGACACCTCAATAGAATGGTGTGGTAGAAAGAAATAACAGGACAGTGCAAGAAATGGCATGGACTATGTTGACTGAGAGTAAAGTAGCAGATAGATTTTAGAAAGAGGTAGTCCATACTACGGTATACATCCAAAATAGGTGCATGTTGAGGATGCATGAAAGCAAAACTCCTTATGAGTTGTGGTTTGGTAAAAAGGCAACAACAAGATACTTTAAAGTTTTTGGCAGCAAGTGTTACATCAAAAGAACTGAAGAAAACCTTAGTAAGTTTGAAGATAGAGCGGATGAAGGTATTTTTCTTGGCTATTCGTCAAAAAGCAAAGCTTACAAATGCTACAACAAGAGGCTAAGGAAAATTATGGATAGTACCAATGTTAAAGTCGATGAAGGTAGGGAACGAGTAATTAGCTATGAAGAGAACTACCCAATTTATGAAGAGGTTATTGAAGGAGATGAGAAAAAGGAAACGAAAAAGAAACAAAAAATTGACTCAAGTGATTCAAATAGTGATTCAGAAGTGGAAGAAAATAAGAAATTCAAAACAGGCAGCTGGCAAAAATATCATCCTAGAGAGCAAATAATTGGAGACCCCATAGTTGGTGTTCAGATAAGAAGAAGAGTAGTAAGCAACTACTCTCTATTATTCAGCATTGAGCCCAAAAATTTTGCTGACGCAAGCAAAGATGAAAGTTGGATGAAGGCAATAAATGAAGAATTAGATCAGATCGAGAAAAACAAAACTTGAGAGTTAGTACCAATACTTGCAAATAAAAATATAATTGATACTAAATGGGTCTTTTGAAACAAATTGAATAAATACGGACAGGTAGTCAGGAATAAAACAATATTGGTATGTAAAGGCTATGCACAAGTTGAAGGTATTGAATTTGAGGAAACCTTTGCACCTATGGCTATACTAGAGGCAATTAGAATGTTTTTGGCTTTAGCAGTTCACAAGAATTTCAAAGTTTATCAAATGGATGTGAAATGAGCATTTTTTAATGGGAAACTTGAAGAAGAGGTTATATTGAGTAGCTAGATGGTTTCCAACTTGGTGATGATCCCAACTTGGTTTGCAAGTTGAAGAAAGCATTATATGGCTTAAAACAAGCACCCCGAGCATGGTATTCAAGGATAGACAACTATCTTACTCAATAAGGGTTCAAGAAAGGTATGGTGGATAGTAATTTGTATGTCAAAATAGAAAATGGCCATCTTATTGTTCTTGTTGTATATGTATATGATATCATATTTGGCAGCAACAAAGATGAGTCGTGTAAAGATTTAGCAAATAAGATGCAAAAAAAATTTGAAATGTCAATGATTGGTGAAATTTCATATTTCCTCGGGTTGCAAGTTAATCAAAATGAGAAGGACATTTATTTCTCAAATTAAATATGTGAAAGAGATGCTAAAAAAGTTCACAATGGAGGATTGTAATCCAGTTAGCACTCCCATGACGATAGGTTGCAAGTTGAGCAAGGATGAAAAATCTCCACATGTTGATCAAACCATGTACATATCTATGATTGGGATTTTATTGTACTTGAAAGCTACCAGACCAAATATTTTGTAGGCAGTATGCATGGTAGCATGATTTCAGGCTAGTCCCAAGGAGACTCATGTGACAGCAGTGAAGAGTATTCTTCGGTACCTCAAGGGTACTATGGAGTATGGGTTATGGTATCCGAAAGGTAAGGACTTCAACCTTATTATGTATTCAAATGCAGATTGGATAAGATGTGTAGATGATAGAAAGAGTACCAGTGGAGGTGCATTCTATATTGGAGATAGGTTGGTCGCGTGGCATAGTAAGAAATAAGAGTCAGTCTCCTTATCCACAGCAGAGGCAGAATATATTGCAATGACAATGTGTTGTACGTAGGTATTATGGATGAAACAAACCCTAAAATATCTTGGTATTAAATTCAGTGAGCCAATTTAAGTTAAGTGTGATAACACCAATTCCATTAACATCTCAAAGAATCTGGTTATGCATTCTCGCACAAAACATATTGCTATCCGGTATCACTTTTTGAAGGAGAAAGTTGCGGAAGGTGAGGTTAAGTTGGATTTTGTTCCAACAACAGAGCAAGTAGTGAATATCTTCACAAAACCATTGCCCAAGGAAGTCTTTGAGTACCTTCATAATAAATTGGGAGTGGTCACGCTTCCCAATAATTGACTAGCTATCGGGACCACATTCTCAAGGGGAGCATTTGTGTATTTGTTTATCTTTTTGCTCATGTTTGTGATTTTTGCTAAGTGTAATAATTTTTGCCTGAGAATGTTGTGCATGGACTAAGGGGGATTTTGCAGTAGCCCTTTGGTATTGTTGTCAAAGGGGAGAAGAGTTATAGGAAATTTCACGTGTGTTGCCAAAAATTCCAAAGGGGGAGATTGTTGAGCAAGGTGCAGCGATAGTATTGTCATTGTTGTCAACACAGTCAGATAGATCGGTTGATGCAGTGGATAGGATTTTAGAGGTTATTCAGAGTATATACAGTGATGTTAAATGCTTATGAGGATTTTTTGATGTTTGGGTGAAGTTGTTACAGGTTGTTTGTGCAAATTTGCAAAAGTTGAAAAAATCATCAGAAAGTTGTCAAAGCAGCAAAATAGTCAGAAAGTTACAAAAGTCACCACAGGCATAGTTGGATAGGATGGATCAGTTTGGAACATGCCAGCATGTTAAGAAATATTCCATAACAACATTGGAGATGTCAGCACAATGTTTGGAGTGATCGGTGGTGTTTCCGGTATCTTGGCGGATGATTTGGCAAGTGGTTGTACAAGCTAAAAAAGTGCAGGTTTTGTCAGAAGCACTGTGAACAAACCGTAATGAGTTATGTACAAAAATTTGAACTGGAGGTGGTAATTATATTCAAGAACACGTTTTAAAAATTTCAATGAAAACGGAGAAATGAGGTGAATTTTACAAGCGTTGCAAGACTGTCACAAAAATGATCTTTTTTTAAAAAGTGTGTCAGTAGCAGTATTTGTGGAAGTGGTACAGGTGAACCGTAAGTAGTTAGGCAGTGAGTTTTGGTTTTAACATAGTCAATGTTGCAAATATTCTACGTTTCAAATTTTAGAGAAAATCAAGTTACGAGGTGAGAGTTATGATTTTTGCAAAAACGTTACAGGTCTCTTTTATCTCAATTTGTGCCACTTGGGAAAAATCCTTTAGTTGGTCATTTCGACCTTGAAGAGTCACCAGATTTTCAGTTTCAGTGTTGTTACACCTTCAAGGCATCAAATATATCATATTTTTTTTTTGGTTTGAGTTGTCATGTGGCTCCGAAGTATGAGAACGAGTAAGGTGTCAATTCTTTGCATGTGACGTGTTTGACGAAATGCCTTTTCAATATAAAAAAAGGGAGTTATATTATTTTAAGGAGTTTTTAAATAAAAATCTTTGGAGAAAGTGAAAAGTGAAAAATAATGCAAGTGTGTGCATTTAAGTTAGAAGTGTTTTATTGAAGAGAGTGATTTTATTTTTGTGTAGAGAGAAGAGTGTGTGGAGAAAAATAAAGAGTGAAAATCCATATTTTTGGGAAAAATGTGAAAAATATCACTTTAGTATTTTGGGCATAACTTTCTCATACGATACCAGTTTTGGCTGAAATTTTTAGAGGAGGTCATAGACAGATTTCTGCACAATACCCATAAAGAATTTAGCAATTGAAAGAACGAGCTAAGAGAACAGTCAATTTTTATGTGAGAAGAGAAGATTCATATATGTCATTTAATTATCAATATAAAAATCAAGTGGGTGCTTGGTAGAGGGGTTGGTGTTCCTTTCTGTTGGTGTAGATAAATCAAGGGTTGGTGCTCCTTTCTATTGGTGAAGATAAATCCAGGGTTGGTGCTTATTTCTGTTGGTGCAGATAAATCAGGGGTTGATGCTCCTTCTAGTGGGTGTTGGTAAATTGATTGTAAAGTTGGTGCTTTGCAAAGGCTAGATTTGGATGGGAGTCCAAACAATCATTTTGAGGATGTAGCCAAATCGGTGAACCTCGATACATCTTGTGTTGTGTGATGTTATTTTGTTATACTTGCTTTATTTGGTTTCAATTTTTCATTGTTTCGGCTTTAAGAGTTGAAGATTTAAGTTTTAAAATAGCTACACTAATTCACCCCCCTCTCAGTGTCATTGTGATACTAACACCCTGCCCATATCCCTACCTTCAGATGATACCCAACGAAATATCCTAAACTATTTTTATTTAAATTTGATGTGTTGTGCAAGTCCATAAATTATAAATCAAATGCACAAAAGTTGAAACTCTTTCCATCAATGTTGGATGACTCAATGACACATGGGAAGAAATGAAGAAGATCTTCCTGGAATAGTACCAGGACTTTAGCAAAGTATGATATTCTAGGGAAGAGTTTCTAAGCATGATGCAAAAGGAGGATGAATCCCTGGAGGAGTACTAGGAGAGATTCAACTTCAATCTATAGTGATCCCCTCATATGAAGCTCAAAAAAAAGTCCCTCAAAAGTATTTTTTTGAGGGGACTTAACAATGAATCACTCGAAGCTCTCAACTTAATCTCTAGAGGTGACATTTACCAGCATCCAATGGAAGATATCTAAAAATTGTATTGGAATTACTCACAAAGAAGGGGTAAATCAACTTCCAAAACTATGAAATCAACTACTTCATTCACAAATATGGAGATAGGTAATATGATGGAGGATCTGAAGAGCAAAATTCTCTCCTCTCTAGCATTGTAGTTAGACATGCTCTTGCTAGAGAAAAAGAATCAAGAGAACAAAGTCACATTAGCCTATTTCTGATTAAAATGTAGAGGGAAGTATGTGAGGAATGCTACCCAGAGAACAAAGTCATAGCATGCACTTTTTTCAAAAAAATTATAAGACCCGACTATGCCCACAACTTCCTAATATCAAGGAGGATGTTGAAGTTAGTGAAGCTTAGTTTGTGATCAATCAAAGAAATTTGAAGTAACCCCCTATGGAAAATATGCCAACATGGATGTCACCCTATGGAGGAGGACCTTATATGTCACAAGGGCAACATCAACCATCCAATATGGGGTGGTGGGGATTGCCATTATGGATGAACGTACCTCCAGGGGCCATGTTTCTTAACTAAAAACCATGGATATCGTACCAACAATCTAGGCAGTAGTGGAGAAAATACGGTTGATGGAATTTAGCTCCACAAAATATGGTGTAGGCACCACCATAGAAAATCCTATAGACTCTCCCTATAGTGAGACCAGCACAACTACCAACACAATCGATGGTCAATCCAAATAATAAGGTGAACCAACCTTCATACCAACTAGAAGGAGAGATGTATCCGATGTATAATATTAGTTGTAATCTAATTTAGGTTAGATCAGGTAGACAACTAGTAGTAGAAGCACCTCCCCTAGTAGAAGAGGAGAAAAATGTAGCAGAACCACCTCTTGTAGAAGAGGTTGAAGAAGAAAATGTTACTAAGAATACAAAAGCTCCATTTGCTAAATGGTTGTAGGAGTAGAGAAAGCCAATAGAAAAGGAGTTCAATATCCTTTCTAGCTTGAGAAACATGACAATTACTATTCCACTCTTCCAAGCTATCCGTGACGTTCCTATATATACCAAGGTAATAAAGGAACTTTTTGAGGAAACCAAGATGAGAAGTGGACCAAACCATTAATATCATAGAGAATTTGGCCAACTTAATGATGGGGAATGCATATCATCTCAAATATGTAGACATAGAAATTGTGGTTTTGACTATAAAAATAAGAGGGAATTTGTTGACTAACACATTAGTTGATCTTGGTGCAGCCATCAATGTGATGCTACAGGAGACCATGCATAAACTAAAAATCACAAATATGAAGCCCACCAAGATGGTGCTAGAATTGGTTGATAGGTCAATAGTAGCACTAAAGGGAATGCTCAAGGATATTATTGTGATAGTCGATGCATGGGAGTACCTGGTGGAATTCTTAGTTCTACAGTCTAAATAAAGATTGGGTGGTTACCCACTCATCTTGGGGAGGCCATGGCTAGCAATAGTTGATGCCTACATTAGCTATCGTGATGGATAGATGACCATATCAAATGGTTAAAATATCAAAAGGTTGATTATCTCTCCCCCTATGTAGTCCATGGATATGTTGGGAGAACCCACATGGGATAATCAGGAGGATAGGTTATTGTCCATGCTCAAGTCGGTGATGGCATTGAAGGAGTTGGAGGAGGAAGCCGATGAAGACAGTGTCATTATGGGATTCCTCCAAGGAGAGTCCTCCCCATCATTCTGGAATCACCATACCAGGTAAATCAAAATTGAGCTTGGTAAAACATTAAATGTCAGTAGTGGGTTGACACCCACATAGCTAACATAATTAAAATAACCTTTAACTAGGTATAAATGAGAATTTAATTGGGATTACTCAAACATGAAAGGAATCAGCCCTAAGATCTGCACCCATTGAATCTACTTTGAAGAGTAGGTGACTCCAATCAGATAGTTGCAGAGGAGGATGAACCCCATCATGAAAGAAATTATCAAAGCTGATTTGTAGAAGCTTTTGTATATAAGGTTTATCTACCCCATATATGACATCAAATGGGTATCACCACTTGTGATGGTCCCTGATAAAAATGAGAAATGGTGAATTTGTGTTGGCTATAGATCATTGAATAAGGTGATCAAGAAATATTATTTTTTGCTTCCCTTCATTAATTAGGTATTGGATATGTTGTTTGGGAGGAAATACTTTTCCTTTCTAGATGGTTTCAATGGATACAACCAAATCCAAATCAGAGAGGAGGACCAGGACAAGACAACATTTACCTGCCCATGGGAAATGTTTTCCTATAAATTATTGCCCTTTAGGTTGTGAAAAACACTAGCCACCTTTACGAGGCTAGTGCTAAGCATATTCTCAAATATTATGGGGGAAGCAATTGAAGTGTACATGGACAACTTCACCGTTTACGATGAAAATTTTAGAGAGGCGATGAATAACTTGGAACGAGTTCTCTAGAGATGTGAAGAGAAAAACTTATCCCTCAACAATGAAAAGTGCTTTATAATGATGCATGAAGGCATAGTGTTGGGGCACCACCACTCAATAGAAGGGATTAAAGTTAATAAGAAGAAAATCGAGGTTATTAAGGACCTATACAACCCTAATATGCAGAGGGACATGAGAATTTTTCTCGACTCTACTGGGCACTACAAGCGATTTATCATCGAATTTAGCAAAATCACCAAACCATTGCACACCATGCTCTAAAAAGATAGAATTTATCTGAATGGAAGACTATGAATGAGACTTCCAAAAACTAAAGGAAAAACTAATTACTGCCCTAGTCTTATGGGGCCCAAATTGGGCTATCCCATTTCATATTTATTGTGATGCATCCAACAATGCAATAGGAGCAATACTTGAACAGAAGAATTATGAGTATTTCTATGCCATTTATTATGTCAACAAGAATTTAGTTGGGGCCAAGCTCAACTACACATTGGTAGAAAATGAGTTCCTCATAGTTGTGCACGCCATCAAGTTTTACCACTATATCACTAGCTATAAGGTGTTTGTCCATACAGACTATGTAGCCATCAGGTACTTAATGAGTAAACTATCAATCAGTGGGAGGATCATCATATGGCTTTTGATCCTATAGAAATTTGACATTATAATCATAGACAATCCTGAGAAGGATAACGTAGTCATAGACTTCCTATCCAAACTAATACCAGTAGATCATACAGTGGTGGAACACTAGTTCCCATATGACCACTTGTTTTTTATCAGCAAACAGACGCCATGGTACATAGATATTACCAATTATTTGACCACATGTAGAACATCCCCTATTCTTTCATCATGAGAGAGGCAGATGATAATAGAAAAGAGCATATATTTTTTGTGGATTGATGGCCTCCTATTTAAAATAGGGCCTAATCAAATTTTAAGGAGGTGCATAGTTGAGCATGATTTTCCAAAATTTCTCAAACCCTATCATAGCGAGCCATGTGGAGGACACTTTATAGGATGAAGGATCATGTACAAAGTCTTATAGGCTAGGTATTTTTGACCCATATTGTTCAAGTATGTTGTAAAATATGTCGACTAGTGTGATGAATGCCATAGGATGGGTAGGCCAATTTCATGTACATATAGAGCCCTTTGAAAAATGCCCCTCCAACCTCATGTACATATAGAGACCTTTGAAAAATTGGTTATGGATTTTATGGGGTCCATCAACCCACCTTCATCCAGTAAAAGATACATTCTTGTCTTCACAGACTACGCCACAAAATGGGTCAAAATCTAGGCACTGAGGGATTCCAAAGAGGGAATGATGGTAGAATTATTATTTGATCATATTTTCATGAGGTTCAAGGTACCCAAGGATATTACAACAAATCAGGGACCCCAATTTACCTCTAAATTAATTGAGAAATTAATGAAGCAATACAATATTTGACATAACAAGACCACCCTCTACCATCCATAGGCAAATGGACAAGTAGAAGTGACCAACAGGGAGATAGAATATATTCTAAAAAACTATGCAACAACACAAGGACTGGTCTGCAAGGTTACCAGAGGTAGTGTGGACATACAATACAACGTGGAAATATACCATAGGCTTTACACCGTTCTGACTGGTATACAATAATAATGTGATGATGCCCATCAAGTTTGAGTATTAAATCACTCAAAATAGAAATGGAAATTAACCTTAGCCTAGAAAAAGCATAGAAAGAATGGATTCAATAGGTAAATCAACTAGATGAATGTCTAATGAATTCCCTATAGAGAATAAAACTTATCCAAAGGTAAAGGAAGTAGTGGCATGACCACCACATTAAAACAAAATAGTTCAAGGGTACTAGGTATTACTATATGATTCCAAGCTCCAAGAACAAAAAGGAAAGCTAATGCAGAGGTGGATGGGACCATACGAGGTGGTAGAGCTAATTATAAATGGTGTTGTGCACGTTAAGACAATTAACGACAACAAAACCATTCTTATAGTTAATGGCCACAAGTTATGCCCATACTACACATCTAAGAATTTAATGGTGGAGTCCATAATAGGCATGATAGAAACCCCATCCAATTAGAATTGCCAAACTTCTTAGCAACACGATGGATACAAATACATCCACCAAAAACAATTTAGTTTTAGTTTCTTATTTTTATATGTTGTAGGTATAGTGCCTGCATGCCTGAGAGCCAGGGCCTAACAGGCACATATTGCACCAGACCTACATATTTTACTTCTTTCTAGTTTAGGGTGTGTTTTGTAGAGACAATGCCCACATACAAGCTGCAGGTATCCTGAGAGCCATGGCCTAATAGGCATGGATTATGTTTTGCATGGGAATGGCCTAATTATATGAAAAATATGTATCTTGGGTAACAAGGCCTGGACCAACTCAACATCCATGAACCTACATATTTTTGAGGAGATAGTTCTAATCCAAGAATGGACATGGGCACTAATTCCTCGTAAAGGAAAAATTATGCACCCACGTGCTTGAGCGAAGTAGATACTGACACAACATGAGAATTTATATTTAGAAGGCTTGCTCAACCTTGCATCAACAAACATGTCAGCAACTATTGAATTTTCAACGATGGGAGAGTGCCTTACTCCAGAAAGGAGGCACCTTACTCTGAAAGGGAGGTACCTTACTCCAGTAAGGAGGCATCTTACTCCAGAAGAGAGGTGACTTACTCTAAAGGTAGGTGCCTTACTCTAGAAGAGAGTTACCTTACTCCAAAGATAGGTGCATTACTCCAAAAGAGAGGCACCTTCCTCTGAATCAGGTGTCTCAATGTCCATTAGTGGAGGAGTTTGACTATGGTTGAAAAGATTTTAAAAAATAAAAATAAAAATAATATGAGGCACCTTGATGTTATGCATCAAGGGAAAAATAATTTTTTTCAAGTAGGCGCCTTACTCTTAAAGAAGTATCTTACTCCAGAGGTAGGTACCTACTCTGAAGGTAGGTGCCTTACTATGAAGGTAGCCGCCCTACTCTGGAGGTAGGTGCCTTAATTCATAGGTACCCAACATTTATTCAAAAAAAATATGAGGTGCCTTGATGTTATGCAAAAAAAAAATTAAGTAGTTGGCACCTTACTCCGATGCCTTACTTTGGTGCCTTACTTTGGTGCCTTACTCTTTAAGTAGGCACCTTGATCAAGGGCACCTTACTCTTCAAGGAGGCACATCGATTTAATCAAAAACACATGTGCAACTTGGCGGTACGTGGAGCGGCCGAAGCCAACATCATCACCTCATGTGATGGAAATTTGAAGGCACCCAAAAATATTTTGAAATCATTGGGTAGGATTTATGCACATCCCAAGGCCAACCATCAAAGGAAATATGCATCCCAATCTGAACCAATAGGATCCACCATATTTTTAGCATGAGATCTTAAGAAAACCAGAATTGCAATAACCAAGGTGACATAATTAGCACATGGGAAATACATTATCACCATTACCATGGATTACCAAATCAGCATGCTCCACAATGCATGAAATAACCAATCAGGTATGCGCATGATTTTTTAACTATATACATAATTTTTCATAAGTTATGCTTCTCTAAAAATAATTTTGGTGCAAGAATTGAATTGGCCCCTCATGCCTAATACGTCATGCCAAAAATCAATTCAGGTGGCGTACCCTATCAAACCCAATGTAGAAGAAATTTGCTACAGTTAGGTGTCTTAATCTATAAGAAGGCACCTTACTGTGAGAATAAGGCATCAAACTAGTTGGAAAAAACTAATAATTCACCATGGGAGGCCGATCAAAGAACCATGTTGTCAAGAAGCATGAGCCCAATGGCACTAAGGGAATTATAGGTGAAGTTTGTGATCAATTCGAGGTGGCTGGGTCGATGGACTATTGTCACCTAGTCAACCAAAACCAATACATAGAGGTAGCAAAGGAGTTTGTTGCCACTATGATAGGAGAGGTCACCCGATTGCATGGACTAGAAATTATAGTCACTCCCAATCACATCTCTCATGTTACCAACATACCCTCACTAGGGAATGCACATACAAGGATGACATAGTAGTCAAATGCACAAAATTGCTACTCATGAAGGTGAATGTCTGACTCCAACATAGAGGGCTCCCAAAGCAAGGACTACCAATGCACTTGTGTAAGCTCTTCGAATAGGTGGTGAGATACTTCACATTCACAAGGAAGTAATCACACCTGAATACAAACCACATGTAATTCTTGAATCACCTAGTGCAACCTATAGCTAGACAAAGAATAGGTAGAAGGCATTTAGGCTTTTACTAAGCGAAAAGAAAATTTTGGAAAACTTTACAAAGAGTTTGAGGCGATAAAGGTAGCTATAAAATCTTCTAAGAAGGCCAAAATGGGGCCTAGCATCTGTGTGGAACCTACTACAGATGACCAGTTCTTGGAGATATATGGTTTATCACAGGGTCAACCCTCCAAAATGAGGAAATGGTTAGAAATATAGGGGGTATTTAGGCCAGAGGTAGATGCGATAGCGATCACAAAAGAAAATGTTGGCCTCACCCCTAAAGAGATATGGCTATACAAGGCCAACATGGTTGTACAATAGAGGGACAACTCTGATATTCCTATTGAGGTACAATTTTATCCGATTACAAATATCACCCAAAAATTAGGATTGTAATCCTCTCTTGCAAAGAAAATATGTTTCTCCAAGGTTATTTTACGTAACATGTTACGAATTTATGTCAATTAAGTGCACAAAACATCTCAGGGATTAACAATCAAATTTTAACTAGGGGCCTAGTATAAAAATATTTTAATTTTGAAATCATTACTTGCATTTTCATCAGTATAATTTACTTCCTCAAAATGAATGAAATTGCCTTTTAAATCTACTATTTGAGAATGCAAATCTATTTTAAAATATGAACTTTGATTTAAAATACTTTTAAACTTTATGTTAAACTTGCATGAATGTTTTAAAGCATTTTAATTCCAAATTTACATTTATTTCATGAATGATGATTAAAATTAGATCTAATAAATGATGAATAAAATAAAAACACTAATTATAAAATGTGAACCACTTTATAATCCCTATGTTTGGGCCTTTAGAACATTCTAAGCTTTATAATCCTTGCTTCTTTTCATAGAATACGAATAATTAATGTGTATGAATTCTAATTATAAAGTTTTGTACTTTATAATATAAAAATTAGAATTCATATAATCTTCCTTAATGTGATGTTTATTTATTTTCAAATATTCATTAAACTAAATATTTGAAGTAAATAAATTTAATCCTTTCAATAGTATACTTTGGAATTTATGATTTGAGATTGAAAATTTTAATAAATCAAACTTTCATAAACATAAAAATCTCAAATTATGGATTTTAAAATTTTATGATATTAAAATCAATAATCTATATAATCCTTCTCTATCTCTGAAATTTATTTGTCAAATATTTATTAACTTAAATATTTGATCTAAATAAATTTTACAACCCTTTCTATAAATTTGACTCTTTGAAATTCAACTTAGGGTTTTAATAAAACAAATTCAATGAACTTTATAAAATTTATGAAATTTAAAATCAAAATCTCATTGATTCCCTTCTCTATGAAATTTATTCACCCAAAATATTTATAAAATTAGATATTTGAGTCATAAATTCAAACTTTAACCTAGTTGTAAAATTTAAATCTTTTATAAAATAAACTAGGTTTTATCTTAAATATTAATGCCTCAAATAAATTAAAAAAGGTCTTAGGATAAAGAAAAAAATTTGAATAAAACGTTCGGACAAACTTTCTACAACACAAAAAAACACAACTTTGAAAACCAAACTCAGGCAGACCAGATTTTACACAATCCTACCACAAATTTGGTGTTATCTTCTACGGAAATTTTAATTAAAAAATTATATCAATCAACTTATAAATTAAAAACACCACAATAGTGCTTACTTTCCATAAAAATTGAACTTGATACAAAATATTACATCTTACAATGAATCCAACAAAGTCTCTATATTCATGTGCAAATGTAGCTTCCTCTACAACTTGGTATTCTATTTGGCTCCTTTCAATCTTTCCTCTTTTTCTCCAACCTATCCGACCCTCTCTTTGGTTTCTAATTCTCCATTTATAACTTGAGAAATTCGTTCCTCTTGATTATTTTACTCCGTTCCATCAATTTTTTAAAAACGAAATCTTGAAACCCTAATATCAATAAACCCTTTTCAAAGGATTTAATATTTTTCATCATTGGCATTCAAAAATTAAATTTATAATCATGTCAATAAGACAAATATTAATTATAATATAAAACATTTATAAAATAACATTCTTAAATATAATTAAATTATAAAGTTATAAAACTTTATAATTTAATTAATTAAAACAAGACATAACTAAACATAACATACGAACAATAATACAACTCAAAGACCATAATAAAAATGACCATACAAACATAACTTTAGGATCTTCAGATCATGAGGTGAATTTTGACAATGGACCCTACTATAAGACCATTCAAAGGAAGATAAGAATTCTTTATATTTCAATGATGACAACGATGAACAATAAGCACAATAAACAATTTGAAACAAGCTTTCAAATTTAAAGTGGGTCCCCAAATTTTGGGGTCGTTGTGAAGGAGTCACAAAAATTCTCTTTGAATAATTACACCCTCAACATGTTGACCTATGGCAAGAAGTGGAGGCTACATTCCAAAGAGGAGAAACAACTGTGGCCGTGGTACCGAGTATAAGTGTTGTACCGATCAAGATAGGGAGGCATAGCTAAAGTAGGATGAGGGCTAACCCAACATATCCAGAAGCCAGTGTAGCTGGAAGACAGCACAACCCAAAAATGCCCTACAATAAACTAGTGCCCCTCAACAAAAATAGAAGCCTCAAAGTGAAGATAAATCCAAGACCGCTAGTAAGAAAATAAAATAAGAAGATATGGTCTAGAAAAATGAGGCAACTATCGGTTTCAGGTGCCATGAGGGTGTGACACATATTAGGAATGGGGGGATGATGAGCATCAAATATGCTCATATTTTTGTATGATTTCCAATGGTTTTTGTGTGGCAATATAATATGATTTGTATATTTTTATGAATCATTATGTATCTATTTAATAAAATTATGTGTATTATCTAATTTGTGTGTGAAGTGTGTTTTGTGTAGATATTTGTTGATTTTGTCATATTTTTCTTATTCAAGGTCCTACATGGACCTAACATGCTTCTGCTTCATGAGTCTAAGGTATATTAAGTAGGCACCTTACTCAAGTAGGTACCAAGCAGGAACCTTACTCAAGTAGGAACCAAGAAGGCACCTTACTCAAGTAGGTGCTAAGGAGGTGCCTTACTCAAGTAGGTGTCAAGTAGGCACCTTATGCAATGATTAAGCACATTGACCAGATGGCTACAAAGGACCATGTTGATCATAGAAAACCTTCAATTCCATGTCACACATGCTATCCTTGGGAGACCACCAAACAAATGAGCTATCCTAGCCAAAGTGGATGAATGCATAACCACTCAGTGAAGTAGAATACAAACAATGTAGAGATCATTCTATCACTAGAAAAAGACAAAAAGCTATTTATTGTGCACCTATTATAGTAACTAAATTTTCTTAGTTTAGACTATAACCAGGTCTTCTGTTGTAATAGCACTATAATAGAAAGTCCTATGTGTGCTATATAAACACACGAACTTATATGAAATAGGAGAGGCAATTTTTTTGAGAATATTATCATATGTAACATTGCATTGCACTATTAATAAAAGCTCAAGAGTTCCTTCATTAGTGTGTTGTTTTCATGATCGAACGAGCAGGATCTGCTAGAGCTTGGACCCACTCTAATCTAGTATCCGTCCCCTAAATTTTACTATTTTATAGCTTAGCTTATTTAATTGCTTTAGTGTGTTTCTTTTAAATTACACAAGGTGTGTTTATTGCTTTTGTTTAATTTCCAACACAGTGTGGTTTGATTTAATTTCCTATACTTTTGTTTATGCATAGTTTTCCTTTGGTGTGGATGAATCAATACCATTTAATAAACACCCCCAATGATAGGTTAGCAGACTCATCTCAAGAATGGTATTGTGATTGGCCTTAACCATGGCACTTATAAAGTTTATGAGCTCCTTGTTCTGACAATTTAAATACGAGGGCTATGACAAAATTAGTCCAATTTTAACCAGTGTTTTACCCCAATAGCCTGTAGGCACAACTGCCCTACCCTAGGATGGTTAGTAGGCCAATATACTCTACATAAAAAATGGCCTGTCAGTGATATCTATTTTTACTATTTTTCTTTGTATAGTAGGATTAGTTGCATTCCATTTGTTTTCTAACATAGTTTAGTTCATTTTTTATGTATTTGTTTATCGTTTTTAGCATTTATTTTTAGTTTCTTATCATGGATATGGACCTCATAATGAGGGGTTCCTCATTTACTATTAATGTCTTGTGAGTGTTCTTGTGTGCATATATCAGGACTTGGCAGGAGCTATTCAACATAAAGATTCATTAATATTTATCTCACATTATGGAGGTCACAAGAAACTCCTCCCAAAATTAGTTTTGAGGGTGCAAATATTTTGTGTGTTACACCTACTATTATTTCTCCATTGTAAATTGTATCAAATTGGTATCAATACCTAAAAGGGATATCATTGTAACTTCCTTATGAAGGATAATTTTAATATTAATGAGAAGGACACCATTTCTTTATTTCTTGTCTTTATCTTGATGGTTACATGATTTGTTATTTCAATTTGATTTCATATAATTTCTTAGGTGTATGATTTTTGCATACTACACAACACATAAGGCATTCAATACAGTATCAAAATATTCTTCCTTGGCCATGCCAAAATTATATTTAATATCAAAGGTTGTTACTGGGTTATCATAAAGAACCTCATACTCCTCGAAATTATTAAGATCAACAAGAAGAGGAATTATATGAAGAGCATCAATGGGAACATCAGGAACAAGTAGATACCTACCCTAAATCCATTTATGATGAGGTACCTAATGATCATACTTATCACCCATCTCAACATCAAAATCGGTCTCCACAACCTAATAAAGGGCGATAGTAGGTAGATCATATAATTTTTCTTGAGATATACAAAGTGCTAACTAATCATCTAAATTCATTAAAAAAACAAACTCAAAGTTTGGCTTATCAAAAACCCACACTAAAGTAACTTAGAAATCAACCTCTACATCCATCAGTGTCATCACCATCATACTCACCACATTTTAATATGCCTAAACTTGAAAAGTTTAAATGTGACAATGACACACAAGAGCACATGTCAATCTTCATCAATATGTCCTTTCATCTTCAAGACAATGATCCCTTGATGTTGAGAACCTTCCTTATAAAATTAGTTGTGGGTGCTTTGGAATGGTATAATCATATACCACGTCATAGCATATACACCTTTAAGCAATTAGTTGATGCACTTTTGGAACATTTTTCCTTTAGTGATAAGAAAACAATAAACTTGATTGACTTGTCTAGCCTTCATCAATTTGATGATGAGACACTCATAGAATATGGCAATAGGTGAAGGAAGGTGATGTCAAAATTACCTTTCACCCTACCATAATAGAACAACTCGATTTTTCACTAGAAGTTATTCGAAGCAAATATTGCTCTTCTTACAATTATAATAATATCGAACATTCAAGGCCTTAGCACAGACCAAGGTTATTGAGGACATAAAGGTCTAGGAGGGTGATATTCAACTCCAAAAAAGATAATGGTCAAACAAGAATATTAAATGTGGCAACATGCAACAAAAGGCAACCCTAGTTAATCAAGTTGTTTTGAGTACCCTGGATCCTCAAACTAGGTCGCACCACCTCAATTATCAGTGTAGCCGAAGTACCAGGCTTAGCCTCCATTGGCCCAAAATCATATGCAATAGAATAAACAAAAAGACCAAAAATTTTGGCCACCATGATAATATACTCATTTGCTAGAGATATTAGCATCGATATTTAATTGATTATATGAAGCACAAGAAATCAATTTTCCTGAGATCCATCCTTTGAAATCCAATAAGCATAGATCAAAGGGGCATAGGGAAAATCTATACTGTATTTACCATCAAAAAAGGGTCATGACATCCAAACATGTCATCCATTTAGAGACTTAGTACATGACATGATCAAGAGGCAAGATCTTCATATTTGCAATCCTCTTACCCCAAAAACCAACCAATAGGAGCCTTCCAAGATCCCTTACCCACAAATGAAGTAAACATAGTACTTTCCAATCAAGCAGAGCAACCTAAGTAGGTGAACCAGGTTCATGGTAATCCATCTATCCAAGAGTTTGTGGGAATGGTCAGTGTTGTAATAGAGGGCTAGAAATATCAAAACCAATCTACGTAACCTATGGCTTCATCCAACATTTCATCTTCGCTCATCGCATATCATTAGAACATCAACATTGCACATAATTTATTGCCATAATAGGGGGGATTGATTTCTATCTCTCATCCAAATCAAATTAATCACATCATATCAAGAACAATGCATAATGGGGATGCTCAAGATCTCCCACCTTCCCCATCATCCACATTGCAACCAACGATGCAAATTGAGTATTATTAAGGTATTGCACTTTCCTCACATTTTTCGATCACACCTTCCCCCAAACACACAAAAACAAATCATAAAAAATTCCAAAAAAAATAGCAAAACAACAAAATCAACAAAAACAATACAAAACATCAAAAACATCAAAAATTCAAAAACATTGCATTTTCATTTGCATTTCAAAATATCAAGCATTCCATGTCATTGCATTTGGCCTACTTGCATTAAGCATTTTATTTCATTGCATTAGGACTAGTTTGGTTCATGCATGCTAGAGTATGGCACCACACCTATATACCTATCATGAGTCTTAAATCAACTTTATCCATCATCATCACTAGCAGTTTTCCTTATGAGATTTTTCTTATCAAGAGGTCCTCGTAATATAGGTTAGATACCAGATGAATATTAGAAATGACACGTAGATGACCACTCACTATTTTATGCACATATTTTAGTTTACAAATGAGCATAGGTAAAACCCCTACATACAACATATCATTCCCATCCACATTCCCCTTTGTGAGTAACTATGTTTTTCAACACAACCAATAAGTTGCTATAGGGTGTTTACTAGGGTTTTTGATCATTCAACCATCCCTAGTTTTATTTTTAGATTTTATAGAAAGATATATCAACTTTTAGAAGGTGAAGTCTTGCTTTGATAGTACCTTGCATATTTCAAAATCCCAACACAATTATATACATTAAAATAAAATTTTGAACAAGGACGATTAACATTACAATGTATTCCTTGCCACCTTAAGCAAAAGATTTATCTTGCTCATCCTATTATGCGCATGGTCTAGGAGGCTAAGAATTGATATAAGGACAACCTCCCTCTACCTAAGCAATCCCTTTTGCTCTAAAAAAAATGAGTAAGTTTCCAAAACAAAAAAATAAAGATAAATAAAAGAAATAGTGATTTTCATCAGTAAGCAAATCCCTTGCTCCTAAAATAGTGGCTTTCACCATTATAAAAAAAAAAAGTAATTTCCATCACTAGGTGTGAGCAAGTATCACAAGCAATCAAAAGAAAACAAGAGGGTAATAATCTTGAATCCCTGGAATCCTTAGTATTCAAAATCCATGGGAAAATATCCATTACAATAATGGGTTGAAAGAAACCCACATGGCAATGGAATAGTTGTAGCCCAAAAAATCTCACACTCCTTTCCTCAAGCCTGATGGATCCGTGGCTTAGAGGGGAATGGGAGAATGCATGGTCTACACCTCAGAAGAGAGGTACTTGATTGTACCTTCTTATGGTGATTTTTGACGAATTTTATGGGTTCATCAGGAAATATTTTATGGTAGTTTCTGAGCCTAGGTTTTGGGATTTATTTTGATGTGTTCCTTTTATCAAATTACGCATACACCTAGTTTTGCCAGTATGCAACTACGCTAATCTATATGAAATTTTGATTTATGTGTAAACAACAAAAAGTAGAGAAAAAAATATAAATAGTCAATGCGGTGCTTAAAAAGTGATTTAGAACACTTACTTGTATCCAAAAGTCTAAAGAAGATTTTGATTTTTGATGCAAGCAATATCGGTCAAAATCCAGCAAAATCGGGTGGCCCGATTATGCAAAAAACCAACCGATCTTGACTAAAAGCTGCAATTTTATAATTGGATGCAGAAAACAACAATTTCACAGGGAAACATGCATTTGAATGGACTGAATTACAATGAGAAATATTCTTAAGATAATAATAGAAGGATGTTCATATGTATATCTATGCTAAATGCTTGAATATTTATGATATCATGAAGGAATATGCCTATTAAATCCAAAATAATAATGGTAATGAATTGAAACTAATGTAATAGATATGAAATATAATTCTAAATGAGATAAATGGAGAAATAAGATGTAAACTCTGAGATCTAGATGCCCCCAGTCAGAAAAATTGCAACAATACATGTTGTAGACAAAATCCAACGTTTTTATTCAAAATCAGACAAAACGATATCGCGATTAGGTGATCCAATATCGCTTAAATCTGATCGATGCACAATATGAACCTGCAAAAACATAATGAAAGGGTAAAATTATGGCATGAAAGTATGCAGGACTTCTAGGGGGAATCTGAGGTGAGGATCCTGGATTAAAAATAAGTGAGTTAGGTGAACTATTGGGCAAGAAATGGAAAAGATTGCAACTTCTTTTGATACGGTCAAAATCGGGTGGACCGATCCTATAATTGTCATGCAGTTGCCCACGTAGAGACAAAGAGTTACAAATTATTTTGTCACCTTGATAAAGTAGGTATTTTTCAGTTTTGGATGAAATAAGGTGACCCGATTTCATGCAAAATATTTCAATTTTGCACGAAACCGTGCGATTTCGCATAGAGGTTAAAAATAAATTTGTAATGGGCACAAAAATTGAGGTAACAAATTAGGGGTGACAAATTTGATTTTTCAAAATATTTTTACCTTAGTTTTAATTAATGTGATTCATTTTTAGGGTGCTACATTTTACCCCCTCTTTAGCACATTTTTAAAAAAAATGCGTTAAATATAAGATGGCACGCTTTACGAGAAAGTAAAATTTTTATTGCAAATTTGTTGATGGTTTCAAGTTTTTTTGTTAAACTGTTTTAGATATGATGCCCCCTTATATTTTTTGTACCAATTCCAAGTTTGGTAAAAAAATCAAAATTTGCATCTTTTATTAGAGTGAATATTAATAAAATCAAAAAATTAAGGTAAAACCCTAATTCATTTTAACTATGCAATTACTCTGTTTTAGCTCTAGAGAGAAGAAGATGGTGGAGGTTCCTCACCAAGTAGATCTGGTGTGCAGAAGGACTGGCCAGATATGGGTAAGGATATTTTAACTTATTTTTAACTTGTAATTTGTGATTTTGATGTTTAATTTAAGTTAATTTTGGATTTCTAGGGTATAATTGTCATGTTTTTGCCACGTCAATGAAATCAGGTTGATTTCTATGATATCGACTCAATTTCGGTGATATCGGTAAAAAAATTGATCAATATCAAGGAATGAACCAATTTCATAGAATATCACCTGATATCAAACAAAATATACCCAATATTACGAAAAACATGTCGATATCAAATAAAATGTTCGATATCATGAAAAGCTAACCGATTTTAGATGACACTTTTGATTATTAAGTTATTAATTAAATTTTTTATTTTTTGTTTGTTTTTTAATAGAAAAAGGAGCTAAAGAATAGGGAATGGTGGTATGAGGTATTCTAGGATGACCTGAATGCCCTAACAGTAGCAGATAGGGATATCTTATCCACTATGGGATTACAACACATGGTGGAGTTGCCAAAGTTGCCTGTTGATATACGACTACTGATCGCATTGGCTGATCGATAGTACCCAAGCTCTTCTCAATTTTGGTTACCAACAATGGAGATGACTCCCACACTAGAGGACATTTGGAGGATCCTTATATTACCCATCAGAGGGATGTGTGTTCTCGCGTCTGGCAACCAAAGCTAGGCACTTCAAATATTATGCGGTGATCCCAACTTTCCTTTGGCTAGTGGGGGTATTCAGGTTGAGATTTTGAGTGAAAGACCAAGGTTTTATTGACTCACTATTGTAATTAGTGGGATTGTTTGTGGCTTACTTCTAGCCACTTTAGTGGTTGTCTTCTACCATGGACTCTGGTAGAGGTCATCACCGATATGAGAAATCAAAAGATTGTCTTTGCTTAGGGGCCTTTCATGTTATTATATTTATATAGTACCCTCTTCAAGGTCATGTACAAGGGTGCTAAGGAATTGCCCCTCACTTATTTCCTATAGGTTTGGGCATGGCAGCATATTGCTATCCAAAGACTAGCAGGATTACCTTTGACAGAATTAGTCGTAGAGAGGCCTAGGGATTTTTATTAGTATCCATGTAGAGCTCTTGGGAGTCAGATATCAGTAGATACAGTGAGGAGACTCTTGGATGACTTGATGATATATAGCCTCACATGGAGGCCATACATAGGTCATCCCTATTGGCTAGAGAATGAATATCATTTGGCTCGCATGAGGTGAGTGATTTGGCTAAGGATGGATCAAGGTGACATGGAGCTACATCGTGTTGATCGAGTTCTACACTAGTTTGGGCTGCTGAAGGACATTCCTAGGATTAGGAATGTCTACTTCTCTAGGTCAACTCAGGATATAACCACATTTAGTGGTGCTCTTGACATGGCATGGTTCATGGATCCAGATGTTAATGATGAGGTGATTGCTACAACTATTGGGTATTATGTTGAATTGAATGAGGGCTACCGGGTTTGGTATACCCAAATTCAGCCAGTGAGGATTACTAGGCTGAGGATTGCAATACAACAAGCCTATGACCAGATGCAACAGTGTCGACCTGTAGCTCAATAGCAGTAGTAGAGGAGACAAGGTTAGGTTCCTTTTAGGAGAGAAGGACCTCATACTAGAGGTGGTCACCTAACACAAAGGAGGTGAGACCAGGAGGAGAGGAGGGTATCATCCCCACAAGAGGTAGGAGTATATCCTCAATAAGAGGTGAGACTTAACTTGATCGGTAAGGGCAAATGGGTTATGGAGGAGGGAGAGAGCAGTGAAATGGTTGCTCTACGATATGAGATTACTAGGTTGAGGGAGAAGACTTCCTATCAAAAGACTAGGATTAAGACTCTAGAAGGTGATCTAGGATAGGATCAAGTACAGGTTGGACAGGGAGGTGGAGCTCAGGGGGTTGTAGTTCTTGCTCCTACATCTTCATAGGTGACTCAATCTAGGAGGAGTAGGTCAGGGTATGAGTTGGTACGGTCAATACGACAGATCACATTCTATAAAAATTTATATTTTATGGCTATACTAGTTGACCAGAGATAAAATATGCATGTAGATATTGCAGGTCCTATTTAGATAGGCTCATCATCTCGATCTACTTATAGGGCAACCTCATTTAGGATAGCTACAGTGGGAGGGCAATTTTGACCACCACCACCACCACTTGGTAGATATGATGATGCTACGAGCTCTAGAGTCTTGAGAGGGGTCTAGGGATGACCTAGTTGACTCTTTTTGTATTTTTGATGACTGAGTATACCGATGATAGATATTGTGGCATATCAGTCGACCTTATATTGTATATATATTTTCTGATGATGATGATGATATATATATATATATATATATATATATATATATATATATATATATATATATATATCTTTTGTTTTTATGTGACTTCGTGTATTTTGTTTGATTAATTTGCATTTTAATTTTATTTGGAATTTTTGGATGATCATGTTTGATTATGGAATTGATGGATATTTTAATCATGCTTAAATAAAACTAAAAATGGTTTGATTTTTGAAAAAAAGTGTTTTTGTTTGAAAATGTGTGTTTGTATGGTGATATATTTTGATAGATTTAGCAATAGACCTTGAAGGATGTTATGTTTTTATATGAATTTTTGGTGGAGTTCAAAGCTCACTAAGTCATGAAGCTAATCCTATTTGTGAGGAATATTTTTATATTGCTAAATAAAATGGTCATGTGCTTAAGAATAATCTTAAGGATTTTATGATGAAATGAAATATTTGATGTTGTTTTGGAATAATGTATTTAATAAGTGTTTGTGAAAATATATTGGTTTAAGCATGAAAAATTCGAAGGATGATTTGCGCTAGGCATAAAATTCCTACGTGTTAAATTTGGAAAGAAATAGTTACTTAGGAACTATACCATCATCACAAAAATCAATATGAAGTGCAAGATGATATGAATTTTGTTTGTTCTTTTAAAATGCAAAATTAAAATCATTATGTCACATGTTCAAAAGATTTTATAATTTTATGAAAATATATGGAATAACTTTTGGGCATGAAAAATTAGAAAGATGACTTGTGCTAGGCATAAAATTCCTAAGTGTGAAATTTGGAAAGAAATAGTTACTTAGGAACTATACCATCATCGCGAGAATCAAAATGAAATGCATGATGAAATATTTTTAATTTTGCAATATTTTTATTGGTAAATTATTGTGCTATGATGATAAAATAGATTTGTATAAATTAATGTTAGGGATTGATATTAAATATCTAACAAAAATCCCAAAGAAATATTTTAACTTATTCCAAAGACAAATTCAAATTTATCTAGAACCAGTGTGTGAGAAGTGGATTCATTATCCATTTTGATTGTCATAATGATGCAAAATATCTCAAGTGACAAATGTGTGTGATTTGTAAAGTTAATTCACCAATTTTAAGTAAGATAATGATAAAGCAAACTTGAATGAACCAATGTGTGTGCAAATGAGGTGTTCATTAACCATGATTTTGTGCATGCATTGGTACTAAACTACTATGTAAATCAAATTACCAAAATCTAACTAATCCATAAGCGGACATTGGTATGTACAAAAGGAGTTTGCTAATGTGATAGACATGTCACCACGTGAAAATAATTATCCAAGGCCAAGCAATTTGGGCACAAATCACCTGTTATGGGGTTTACCTCATGGCTTTAGAATAACTAAGAAATTCAAGGGATTCAAGTTCAATACTCCCTTCTTTTCTTCAATTTTTTTGGAATAGAGATTTCTTGTCCATTTTTGAACAAGGGGATTTTATTTCTTTGTAGTGGAACATTATTCTTGATTTTTCTCTTTTTCTTTTGGGGGATAATTGCTTAGATTAGACATACAACAAGGTATTTTATTTGGAAACGGGGAATCTTGTCCTTTTTCCAATTTATCAGTATTCTAGACCATGCAATGATAGGATAGCAAGGAAAACCTTTCACTTAAGGTATTAAAACTTACTACGTAGCCTCACTTTTTGAATTTGAAATAAATAATTATAAGATGTGAAAGTGTGTTCTTGGTTCATAAAGTAGCAAGATAATTCTCAAAACTCAAAATTATTTAATGAAGTAATAATGTTATTCGGTACAAGAGAGATTTATAATCAAAATAACAAAATCAAAATTATCAAATATGTGAAATTTGGTGCATGGTTCAAGATAAATTTTGAATTTATCTGAAGTAAACTAAAATATAACTTGCAATATTGGCAGATAATAGATGCAAAAATAATGCTCTAATAATGCTTTGGAAATATTTTTGTAGATTTTCAGATTTTGTAATTTTTTGGCTATTTTTTGATAAGATATTTGAAATGCATGAAAAGTTATTTACAATTATGTACATTGATGAGACTTGTGGCTTTATGCATAATATCTTTTCAAGTGCATAATTTTCATGGGTTCCTTGAGATATTTTCCATCCAAAGTAGATAATATGTATGCACTTGATCCAAGCTTAGCAGTAATGATGAATGGTCCGAGCCAATTAGGTTGAAATTTTCCTTTAAGATCTTTTCTTGTATTAGTATTTTTTTTTATTTTCGTTTAAGACTAGAACTCCAACTTCAAAGGATATATTGTGAACTTTATTTTCATATGATATTTTAAGTTTGTCTTGGTAGGCATGAAGATTCTCTAAAGCTTGGATGCAATTTTCGTCTAGAAGTTTGAACTAACTTAACTTGCCCGTGTGATATTCATATCCTACTTCTACATATTGAAGTAGAAGATCTAAATAAGGAACTTCTAGCTCAAATGGAAAGACCACTTCGGCACCATAAACCAAGACAAAATGTGAAGCACCTATAGGAGTACGAACACTAGTTCAATAAGCCCACAAGGAAGGATATAATTGTATATGCCAGTCACAACCTATTTTATTAACCAATATTTTTAATATTTTGATTAATATTTTATTAGATGCTTCAGCTTAGACATTTTCTTGTGGATAATAAGGAGTAGACCATCTATTTTGTATTTTATATTTTTGACATAATTTCTTAACATATTTATTTTTAAAACATGTACCATTGTTAGAGATGAGATTAGATGGAATTCCAAATATAAAAATAATTTGATTGAAAATAAATTTAGAGACTTGAACTCCTGTGCAAGAAGCTAAAGGCATAGCTTCTACCCACTTTGTAAAATATTGTATTGCTGTTATTATGAATTTATGACCATCAAAATAAACAAGATTAATTTTACCAATAATGTCTAAACCCCATTTAGAAAAGGGCCAAGGAGAGGCTATGTCTTGGAGCTCATGAGAAAAAGCATGAACAAGGCTAGAATATATTTGAAACTTGTCACAATGACACACATAATCATTGACATCATTTTCCATGGAAGGCCAAAAATACCCCATTCTAAGGAACTTTTTAGCAATGACACTTCCACTAAAGTATCCTCCACAGGATCCATCATGGGCTTCACTTAAGGCTTTCTTAGATTCTTCTAGGTTAAGACATCTTAATAGGATACCCTAAAAATATCTTCGATATAAGGTACTACCAAAAATTACGAAGCAAACAACTCACTTACGTAATAATCTACGTTGGTTTCTATCTAGTCCTTCAGGGAAGGTCCCATTCTAAATAAAATTAAATATATCTACATACCAAGGCTCTGGGGTAACTTCATTAATAAAAAATACATCTAATGGTTCTAAGCATGACTTAGAAGAAGCAGGTTCTTGGAGTTTGCAAATAATTATAGTAGCATACTCATCATCCAACTCCAAAGGCAACAAAGAAGCAATCGTAGCCATAGCATCGGCAACGTGGTTGCTAGTTCTAGGAATAGCTTCTAAAGTTACTTTCTCAAATAATGATATAAGTTTAAGCATATATTATTTATAAGGGAAAATTTTCTCATATCATGTTTGATATACTTCATTGATTTTATTTATCATGAGCTGAGAATATCCAAAAACTAATAAAACTTTAATTTTTAAAGCTAAAGCAGCTCATAATCCAAGTATTAGAGCCTCATATTCTACAATATTATTAGTACAATAAAATTGTAATCTAAAAAATAAAGGTATAAGGTGATTTTGAGGAGATATTAATATAATACCTACGTCTACACAACTCATACATCTAGCTCCATCAAAAAACAATGTCCAAGTTTCAAAATGATCTTCTTCTAAATTAAGACACTCATCAAAAAATTATCGTTCATAGGATGAGTAGACTTTAAAGGTGCAGCAGCTAACTGATCAGCTATAATTTTGACTTTTATGTATTTTTGGCCAATAAGTATGAGTTCAAACTCACTAATATCAAGAACCCACTTAGTTGTGCATCCAGATAAATAAGGTCTACTCATCAAGTACCTTAATGGATTAGACTTAGCAATAACATATATTTTATGACTTAGCATATAATGATGTAACTTTTGCATAAAAAACACAAGTATTAAAAAAAGCTTTTATAATAGAGTATATCAGGTTTCATAACTTATTAAATTTCTACTTATATAATATGTAGCTTGTTCTTTCTTTTCATCATCAATTTGAGCTAACATAGCTCCAAGTGCAAGTTCTGAAGTAGAAATATATAGAATGAAAAGACAATCCAATCTAGGCGGAACAAGCACTGGAGGTTTGAGGAGATATTGTTTAATACTATCAAAATATTCTTGACATTCCTTATCCCATTGAAAGGAAATATTTTTCTTGAGAAATTTAAGAAAATATTTTGTTCTATCTGCCAATTTATCAATGAAGCAACGAATAGCTTGTAATTTTCCTTGTAAGCTTCTTAATTCTGATATGTTTTTAGGAGGTGGCATATCATGAATAACCTTAATTTTTAGAGGATATATTTCTATGCCTCACATAGAAACAATGACTCCTAATAATTTTCCAGACTTTACTCCAAATACACACTTGTTTGGATTTAAATGTATCAGATATTCTCTTAATCTATCAAAAACTTTTCTTAAATCATTAATGTGATCATATTATTTTATTGACTGAGCTAAAATATCATACACATAATCATGCAAAATGCCATACATCATATCATGAAAAATATGTCATAGCTCTCTAATAAGTTGCACCTGCATTCTTTAATCCAAAGGGCATTACTTTCCAACAAAATGTTCCTCAAGGAGTAATAAAGGTTATTTTAGGTTGGTATTCAAGAGCTATTCTAATTTTGTTGTATCCTAAAAAAACATCCATGAGGGACAACATCCCACTCCCAACTGTAAAATCTATGATTCGATCCATATTAGGGAGAGGAAATTCATCTTTAGGGCATGCAATATTAATATCTCTAAAATCTATGCAAACCCTAATATTAGTAGCATATTTCTTCGTCACTAGAACAACATTCAATATCCATTCAACATAGTCAATAGCTTGTATAAAAGTTACATTCAAAAGCTTTTCTAACTCACTTTTAACTAGTAGTGCTAATTTAGGATGCATTTTTCTAAGTTTTTGCTTTACAAGTTTAGCATCAAGGTGCACTACTAAATGGTGCATAACTATAGAAGGATATAGGTATGGCATATCTATGTACATCCAAGAAAAGACATCAGAATATTTTATGAGGAATTCAATATATAGATTTTATTTTTCTTTACTTAATTATGATCCAATCTTGACCATGCGAGGGTTCTCCTCTGTCCCAATATTGATTTTTAAAATATTTTCTACAATAATATTTAAATCTCTTTCAAATTTGGGTGGTGCGGGTGACACACCCATTTCTTGTAATTATTCTAATGTTCATTTAGATAACTCTTCTTGAGAAGCAGTAGCTTCTATATGAGCTATACATGGCATTGATCCATCAAAATAGGAAATTATTTCTTAAAATTTGATCCAAAGATATATCATGACAAATATCACCTTCTAAACATTCATCCATAGAAGTAATCATTTTTGGGTAAACCATAGTCAACATGTTACAATTATGTACCTTTTTAAGAAGCTTTTTTTGTTCCATATATTCTTGATATATTATAAGATGATCATCATCTTCATATGGGAATGGTTTTATTTTTGTAGGAATATAACCAAGACCACATCATATCAGCCATTCTTCGACTTTCAAAGGTTGTTTTATACCATTTTCATGAGGTCATAATCCTTTACCTCTATATACCATATTACACATCATTAATTTTGATTTTATATATCCATTAGAAAAATAACACTTTGCAAATCCATCTTGATCAATTGTAAAAATTTGTTGTGGCTGATCCACAACACACCCCAAAATTGGGGACCCACCTTTTTGCATGTTTTCAAAGAAGACCGCAGTGACCCAGATGCTAAAAAATCAAGGAAAAAGGCAAAATTTCACAAAAGAGAAAAAGTGTCGCGATATCGCGACATGTTGCTCTAGCATGGCTAGAAATGAAAAGTTGTCACGATATCGCGACATGTTGCTCCGTCGCGGCTAGAAATGAAAATTTGTCACGATTTCGCGACATGTTGCTCCGTCGTGGCTAGAAATGAAAAGTTGTCACGATATCATGACATGTTGCTCTGTCGCGGCTAGAAATGAAAAGTTGTCATGATATCGCGACATGTTGCTCCATCGCGGCTAGAAATGAAAAGTTGTCGCGATATCGCGACATGTTGCACCATCGTAGTAGAAAATGAAAAAGTGTCACGATATCGCGACATTTTGCACCATCGTGGTAGAAAATGAAAAAGTGTCGTGATATCACGACATGTTGCTCCATCACGACAGACAAAGTGAAAAATGTTGCGATATTGCAACATGTCATGAAATCGCGGTTCACAGAGGAGAGAGAAAGACAAAGTGAAAATGTCGCGATATCGTGACATGCTATTTTTGGTCATGATTTATAGGGGGCCATTATGGAACATGCAGGGAAGCGCTGAACACGTGGCATAAGGGTGTAAGGGTTACATAACAGTTATAGTTAGCAAGAAGATCAAACGTTTCGACGCTCGAACAAAAGCCAAAAATAATGCAAAGAGGCGGGAAGATGAAACGAAGAGACCTGGGATATGAAGCGAAGCGTCATAGGGTGGAATAGAGAACCGTACTAGAGGGTTTAAAAGTAGAAGCCAAAGGCAGATACGGGGGTCGAAACCACTGGGAGCAGGGTTGCAGAGCTGAGGGTGATGAGCCATTCTGGGCCTGCTTTGGAGTGCTTTTCTTCCACTTTTTTTGGTTTTGGAAAACCATATGTCTGCTATTGTAAAATGACAAATATTTAATGTAGATAACATTTCAGAAATTTGCATCTTATGGGCAAGAAAGAAGGAGTCATTTTTTGCATGCAAGATTAAATGTCTATTTTCCCTTTTCAGATTTTAGGCTTGTAAATGTAGTTGATACAAGTTTTTCTTGGTTGTTGCATGCGAATGCTTAAATCTGAAAACCTCATTCAAATCCTTAGGAGCCAGCACTTACCTTATCAGGATTGTGCATGTTTTTCAGGTCCAATAGGTTAGGTTGCATGCATGGAAACCTCATATCTTCGATTTTGTCGAAATAGGATAGCATCATACTGAAGGCATTTTATTTTTATTTTTCTGCACTTTACTTTTCCAGAAGTTGTTACTTTATTTTAATTTGCAGTCGTTAAAATTATAAACATCTAAAAAATATCAAAATCTAAAAAAAAAAACAATGAACAATCACTAAAGTTTCATGGTGAAATAAATCAACATTGCCCCTTGTTTACAGTTACTTGCAATCACTAAGGTGTTCCAAGCATTTAAATTGAATATTATTATTTATGCATATGAATGTTGTTCATAAGAACCTTGGAGAAATAGCTAATTTCTTTGCAAGAGAGAGTTTCCTGTCAGAGACTCTAGTTGCATGATCATTTTGTTATAGGGCAAAATATCCACTCAACATTTTGGCGCTAGAAGGAGGGCCTGAACCGGTTTATTTTAGTGTGATTTAAATGCTATAGGTATTTAAATTTTGAATATTTCATGCCCTATTGGTTATTATCTTTAGCCCTCTTTTAACAATACAACATTGTACTGTTAAAAGGAGGACATGAATTGCTATGCATTGTTCTAACATTTTTTGATTGTTCATACAGGAATAATGTGTCTTGATTGGATTTAAAAAAAAAAAAAATTCTTGACTAACGAGGTTGTCTCCATGCAATTACTTTCATTTGATTTTAATGGATACATTGCTTGGTTGATGCTAACATGATTATTAACACGTTACAGGTTTGATATTTGCTAGTCATTTCATGCTCACTTGTAAGGAATTATTTTGTCTAAAATGTATTGGTTGTCGGTATTATGCTCTTCACTTGCGTGTAATGCGATCTTGTGAATCAGAAAGCCTACAACACTAGGAGTATGCTCTTCACCTGTGCATATGTGATCTGGTGAATCAAAAACTAATTTACATTTTTAGAATATTGCTTTGTCATGGTTCCTTCTTTTATTCATGACTAACAAATTGGTTTTGAAATTATTCTCTGAGTTTCATTAATGGCTACAACTGTAGGAACGTGGTATGGGATACATGCTAATCCTTTGAACATTAGTGGAGATTTTCATGATTTACCCAAGAACGTAGAAAAGCATTTGCCCAAGTTTAAACACAATGATCCAACATTAGCCGAGGAGCATATTCAAGCCTATGTGGATATCCTAGTTAGATGGAATGTCGAACATGAGGATGTGGCATGTAGAATGTTTCCTGGAACCCTAGATGAGGTGGCATATGATTGGTACATCAATTTACCCACTGGTTCTATTACATCTTGGACTCAATTGAAAGATGAATTTATCAATCAATTTAGGTTGTTCATTGATCCTCTCACGATATTTCAACAATTTGCTTCTTGCAAAAGAGAACCTAATGAGCCAATGAGAAGTTTCAACGTGAGGTTTCGAAAGCTTTATGCGAGATTAATTTCTCCCTATACTATTGAGGAAAGTGGTGCTCTTAAAATATACTTTCGAGCATTGGATCCATTGTTTGCCATATTTGTCAGGATGAATCCCTTGGTTACTGATCTTGCATCGGCCTACACAGAAGCTATGATTGTAGATCAACAATTGAGGCCACAAGGTTATGGAATGGAACAATCAACTATGGTAGGACAACTAGGGGCTTGCAATCAAACCTCGATGGTAAATCAAGTGTGGACACAACAAAATTTGATATCAAATGTTTTTCCCTACAATCAACTTTATCCTACCAGACCAACTTATGCTCCCACGTGTGCTTATACAAGTGCTTCCATCCATCCAACTATGCCTCAGTTAGAGAATCATGTGGTCACTCATGGAACCATTGCAACAAATGTTCAAGCATTGTCTGTGGATATCAATCCAACTAATCCTACTACTTCTACCACTCAACCCAAAGAGTTCGTATCGAAAGTAAAAGAGCAAAAGAAAGTGGTTAAGAAGGTATGTAGGCATGTTCCACCGCAAAAATGAGCACATCAATGTATGCATCCAAATCATCCTAGGAAGAAAATTCATAATGTCGATCTTAATGATATTTCATGTTATGCTTCTTCAAATGATACAAGAAATTTTGAGGTGACTCACGTTGAAGTGAATACCTATTCGAAATGTCTTGAAGAGCATGAATATTTTGGAGAAGAAATTCTATGGATGGGTAACAAGAAGTTGGAATCAAATAATCACCATCTTGTTTTGGAAAATAAATATCCAAAATCATTACCCAAAAAGGAGTATTTGGATGAACAAACTTATGTGGATATGATTTGGGTAGATGTACTTGCAAAGGATTGGAGCAACTATATGACATGGAATTCAAAAATTGATCCCATTGTAGAAGCTCCTAAGTCATCACAAGTGGCTGAAAATGAATTTGAAATAAAATCAACAAATGAAGTTGAAGACATAATCGAATTTCACCACTTGTTCCCGAAAGACACTTTGGATGATGCTCTCGAAAGTGATGACCAAGAGGATCCACACCTTCCAAATTGTGATAAAATTGAATCATGGGTTACAAATTTGGATTATGATAGCTTTACCAATTTGAATTCAAGAAATAACCCACTTTTGGAAATAACGGGACCATCTAAGGAAGGTGAAGATGAATTGGATGAGAAACAGAGTTGATGAATCGAGAAGATGAAGAAGAAATACTTGAACGTCACAACTTGAACTTGGAAGATGATTACTATGATTCGTGGAAGAAATGGGAAGAATATTATCAATCTAAATCTTCTAACAAACTTGTTGTGTCAATTAATATGCAGGATAACTCAATTGCTTCCTCGCATGAGGATATTATAAATCCTGTACAATTTGAGAAAGTTTTGGAAGAGAAATTTGAATCTCATCAAATTTTGGAGCATGATAAGGATTCTACAATCATGAATCAAGAAAGAGAGTCACTTGCTTTAGATTCCTTTGAAATAAAAGAAGTTGAAACTCTTGATCCACTTACTTGTGCTACAACGATTATGCCATTTCAAAATGAGAAAATTACAAAACCTAAATCATTTGGGTTTGATATCATTGATGATCCAATTGAAAATCCCACGTTATCCAAAACAACCCAAGTGATTGATCATGGAAATATGTTAGTTAACCCACCCCTAGATAGACAAGACTTATGGTTTGAAAGGGATGGACACATGTTCAATTGGGTACCTAAGTTTGGTGCCTTTGATAAACAAATCATGGAGAAAGAACAAGTGTTGCATTATGATGAAATGCCATTGAAGGTGAATGTAGAACAAGGATTAATTTCTAACCACACCTTTGATAACATTACTTTAATGAATGAAAAGGAGCTTGATGCATTTAAATTGCTAAATCAAATTCATCAACAATTAATTCTTGAACCTAGGATAAAAACTCCTAATGATCTCAATTTGGTAAATATCCTAGATGCTTGCAAAGCTGTTACACAAATTTGATTGGCCTACAAATTTGGAAAATGATTTGGCTTTAAAATTTTTAGAAATAGGCTCTTGCTTACAAAGTCTCATTTTGGATAAAGAGAGCCTAGTTCTAAATCATGAATCGAACTATGAAATGGATACTTTCAAGAATAGACAAGATAAAATTGAATATCATTTATTGTCTAATCATTTTAGTATTTTAACGCTCACCTATGAGAGTACTAATGGAATTAAATCTAATTGGTGGGGTGAGCAAGGGAAGTTAAAATTTGGTGCATGGTGTGGTCTAATATTGTTTTTGTTGGATTCCTACAACACTTGGCATGCATATCACATTATATTTTTGTTGAAGTGTTCTAATCATGTTTGGGATCCAGGAAAGTGATAGTCCAAGCTTTGCATCATCTTGTATTATATTGTACATTTGTATATAGATTTTGGTTTTTGGGTTTTGGTTTGTGTTTTCAAGTTTGTTTTTGAAGTTGCTTTTTGGGTTTGGTTTTAAGTTTTGTGTGTTAGTCCTCTGGACATGTTTGGTTTGTCTAAAAATAAAAAAATAAAAATAAAAAAATGAATAAAAATTTGAGATGTCAACTCATGCCTAAGATCAGGAAAATATGAAACATTGGAATTATGTTGTAGAAAGCTCCGCAAGAAACACAAACAGTTTAATAATATCGTTTGAAACTTGTGATGCATGAAGTAGTCAGTTTTATATTTTTTTATGGCAATACTCCATCCACATTTCAAAAGAAGCAATGCATTCATATCTCATGTCACATTCCGCATTGCATATACATGTCATCTCAGTTACATTTTCATTTCATGTGCAATCATTGAGAAGGTGTTGAATCCTCTTAGGGTCATTACATAACATATATTAAAAGGATCCTAAGGTTGGGAACTGATGCCCGAACTATCTTGAACTAAGCACGTTCTACGCATATTAAAGAGAATCTTGAGCAAAATGGTCAAAACCATACTTGGAAGAAAAGGTGAGGCGAAAGAATATTTCATGTCTGTCCTATCATGCAACATAATCCTTAAAACAGTGGTTTTCACCACTCCCATAATGCTTAAAGCCTAAAATCGAGTAGTAAGGATAGGATTAAATCCTCATCTCACTTAGGTTGAGGATCCAATTCCCCAAAGCTCTGATTTGACCTTCATGGAGTAGTAAGGATAGGGCATAATTCTCATCTCACCTAGGTTGAGAATCCGATTCCCCAAAGCTTTCATCTTTCATTTTATCATAAAACTTGGATGGGAAGGATCGTACTACATGTCCTCTGCAAAGGATGGGTAGTCATCCCAAAAGTCCAAGAAACAAAAATAAAATTAATATTTTCCATCTTTCATTTTATCATCTTGGATTGGAAGGATCATACTATATGTCCTCTACAAAGGATGGGTAGTCATCCCCAAGGTCCAAGAAATAAAAATAAAATTAATATTTTCTATTTCATCTTAATATTGGATTGGAGGGATCGTACTACATGTCCCTAGCAAGGATGGGTAGTCATCCCAAAGGTCCAAGGAATTAAAAAAAAAAAAAAGAGAATGAATGAAGCCAAATCATGGATTATGGGGTTAAGTATGCTCATGCGTGGCAACATGTCTTGTCTAAAAGCAAGACCACTGATTGCTCAAATGGACAGGCTAGCCTGACAATTTCATCCATAATAGGTTAAATCATTTTTTTCAAGATGAGGTAATGAATTCTAGATTAGAGTAGTAAGGATAGGGTTAAATTCCCATCTCGCTTAGGTTGAGAATCCAATTCCCCAAAGCTCTGATCTCACTTACACCTGCACATGGGTTCAAGATGGTAGTGACACATAACCAACTTTGGGGTCTAGTAAATTAATTCAGTATACATATATTTGGTCCTAAGAGGGTTTGACAGTTTTAATATGTTTGTTCATGATATTAGAAGGTTTGAGCCTTTGTAAAGCAGGTTGTTATATCTCTAGTATCTTCATCATGCATCAAATCCTGCACAAATCATTCATAGCCTTGCATACAAATCATAAGTGAAATTGACAATGGAATGCTGATCCAGTTCAAGCGATAGGGAATGAAAACACATTGCACACACCGAGCTGATACTTAATGATTCTGATGTTTCATGTATTTCTGATCTATCGGTATTGGTTTATCTTTTATGTGTTGACGCCTGTATCTAAGCTTGTATATTTTAGGTTGGGTTCTCACCAAAATGCTCAGGAGCATTTGACAGTAGAGTCGCCATTTGTTGTGGCTGATCCACAACACACCCCAAAATTGGGGACCCACCTTTTTGCATGTTTTCAAAGAAGACCGCAGTGACCCAGATGCTAAAAAATCAAGGAAAAAGGCAAAATTTCACAAAAGAGAAGAAGTGTCGCGATATCGTGACATGTTGCTCCGTCGCGGCTAGAAATGAAAAGTTGTCGCGATATCGCGACATGTTGCTCCGTCGCGGCTAGAAATGAAAATTTGTCATGATTTCGTGACATGTTGCTCCATCGCGGCTAGAAATGAAAAGTTGTCATGATATCGCGACATGTTGCTCCGTCACGGCTAGAAATGAAAAGTTGTCGCGATATCGCGACATGTTGCTCCATCGCGGCTAGAAATGAAAAGTTGTCACGATATCGCGACATGTTGCACCATCACGATAGAAAATGAAAAAGTGTCACGATATCGCGACATGTTGCACCATCATGGCAAAAAATGAAAAAGTGTCGCGATATCATGACATGTTGCTCCATCGCGACAGACAAAGTGAAAAATGTCGCGATATCGCGACATGTCATGAAATCGCGGTTCACAAAGGAGAGAGAAAGACAAAGTGAAAAACGTCGTGATATCGTGACATGTCATGAAATCACGGTCAAAGAAGTCAAACAAGGCAAAGTTCAAAAATTTCACGATATCACGACATGTCACATTTTCATGACGAAAGTAGCGAGATGGTATGAAAGAGAAAAGTGTCGCGATTTCATGACAGAAAGCAACGAGACAGCCCGAAAGAGAAAAACGTCATGATTTCGCGATAGGTTGCATCCACGTGGTCCGAAGAAGAAAAAATGTCGCGATATCGTGACATGTATCATTTTTGCGATGCATGATGACAAACAAGGCTACTGACAAAAAAATGTCGTGATATCGTGACATGTCTCATTTTTGCGATACAGGTAGAGGAGCAAAGCTACATACATAAAAATGTCACGATATCACGACATGCTATTTTTGGTCGCAATTTATAGGGGGCCATTATGGAACATGCAGGGAAGCGCTGAACACGTGGCATAAGGGTGTAAGGGTTACAGAACAGTTATAGTTAGCAAGAAGATCAAACATTTCGACGCTCGAACAAAAGCCAAAAATAATGCAAAGAGGCGGGAAGATGAAACGAAGAGACCTGGGATATGAAGCGAAGCGTCACAAGGTGGAATAGAGAACCGTACCAGAGGGTTTAAAAGTAGAAGCCAAAGGCAGATATGGGGGTCGAAAACCGTTGGGAGCAGGGTTGCAGAGCTGAGGGTGATGAGCCATTCTGGGCCTGCTTTGGAGTGCTTTTCTTCCACTTTTTCTGGTTTTGGAAAACCAGATGTCTGCTATTGTAAAATGACAAATATTTAATGCAGATAACATTTCAAAAATTTGCATCTTATGGGCAAGAAAGAAGGAGTCATTTTCTGCATGCAAGATTAAATGTCTATTTTCCCTTTTCAGATTTTAGGCTTGTAAATGTAGTTGATACAAGTTTTTCTTGGTTGCTGCATGCGAATGCTTAAATCTGAAAACCTCATTCAAATCCTTAGGAGCCAACACTTAGCTTATCAGGATTGTGCATGTTTTGTAGGTCCAATAGGTTAGGTTGCATGCATGGAAACCTCATATCTTTGGTTTTGTCGAAATAGGATAGCATCATACTGAAGGCATTTTATTTTTATTTTTCTGCACTTTACTTTTCCAGAAGTTGTTACTTTATTTTAATTTGCAGTCGTTAAAATTATAAACATCTAAAAAATATCAAAATCTAAAAAAAAAACAATGAACAATCACTAAAGTTTCATGGTGAAATAAATCAACATTGCCCCTTGTTTACAGTTACTTGCAATCACTAAGGTGTTCCAAGCATTTAAATTGAATATTATTATTTATGCATATGAATGTTGTTCATAAGAACCTTGGAGAAATAGCTAATTTCTTTGCAAGAGAGAGTTTCTGTCAGAGACTCTAGTTGCGTGATCATTTTGTTATAGGGCAAAATATCCACTCAACAAGCACCAAGGAATCTTGGGTAGAAAAATTAAATTCTTATGTAGTTGAAAGTACTAAAGATAAATTTGATAGTAATTCATTTGAAATGGCATATGAAGTAGATGGACTACCCTCCTTAACTAATTCTTTAGATCCTATAAATTTAAATGTTGTAGACTTAGGAGGTGGATCTGCTATTATAGATTTAGGAAATGTATTAGATATAGGCTCAGAAGGTGAAGAATCCCAGATGCAGAACACTACAGAATGAAACTTGAAAATGAGATTGCAAATGGAAAGAAAAGCACTCTGGTGCCTCAGGACATGGCCACCTTTGAGGCCAGCAAGATCAGCAAACCTCCCCCACCCCAAGGCCGGGGTAGAGGGAGGAATCCAAAATAGTCTAAATGAAGGTCCTCTCATGGAATGTGAGAGGCCTTAATGGCCTACCCAAGTAGAGAGTTGTCAAAGCTTTAAGGAAAGAGACTTCTCCCTCTATTTTTATCCTCCAAGAAATGAAATCAGATGAAGTGTGCTCCTTGTCTCTAGCTTACAAAATTTGGGATCAAGGGGAAATGGTTTTCAAGGCTGCCATAGGAGCATCTGGTGGTCTTATGGTCCTCTGGGACCCCAAGAGATTGGAAGGAAACGTCATTCAGGCAGATGACAGCGTTCTTACTGTCCTGTTTCATGACATAACCAGCAATAACTCCTAGATCCTTTCAAATGTCTATGCGCCCAACACTGTGCTAGGTAGAGGCATGCTGTAGGAGCTTCTGAGCCACATGAGAAAGGCATTTCAGGACATCCCATGGTTGATTGCAGGTGACTTTAACACCCTGTACCCATCAGACAAAAGGGGGGATCAGGGATTTCAATTAGGAGCATGGAGGAATTCAGTGATTTTTTCCACTCCCATGAGCTGATGGATATC
Source organism: Wollemia nobilis (assembly GCA_028583015.1). Lineage (NCBI taxonomy): Eukaryota > Viridiplantae > Streptophyta > Pinopsida > Araucariales > Araucariaceae > Wollemia > Wollemia nobilis. Next base: position 3,763,188 of record JAQPPZ010002642.1, read on the forward strand.
AAGCTCAAGGATGCTAAGTACACTTGGTCCAACAGGCGTCTGGGCAACAACCTCATCCAAGAGTGGCTTGATCGGGTCTTGCTTTCGTAGGAAGCCATCCAGGTCTTTGGAGAATCCTCTCTGCACTCCCTCCCCAAGGTTGGGTCTGATCATAACCCAATCCTACTAGAGGTCCCTCAAGCGGCCAACTCTAGGGGTAGCCATCCGTTCTGGTTTGAGGCTATGTGGATCAAGCACCCAGACCTGAAAAACCAAATCATCAATTGGTGGCATCAGCCCTTCTAGGGAAGTCTGTCCTATAAATTGTCCCAAAATTTGAAAGTGGTCAAACTCAATCTCAAGCGGTGGAACAAAGAGGTGTTTGGAAACCTTTTCGAAAAAAAGAAGATAGTGGGTGAAAAGTTGAAAGCCATTGATAGCAAGATCCAATATGGTGAATTTGTTGAAGATACTAGGGTTGAAGAGAGGAAGCTTATGGATGACTACCACAACATCCTGGTGAGTGAGGAAAATTTTTGGAGGCAGAAATTGAGAGCCCTTTGGCTCAAATATGGAGACTCTAACTCTAAGTTCTTCCACATCACCACTCTCAGAAACAGGAGCAACAACTGTATCAAAGAGATTTTCAAATCTGATGGATCCAGTGCTCGGGGTAACAAGGACATTATGCACGAAGCCCTGTACCACTTCAGTGCCCTCCTTGGAGAGGAGCCTCCCTGTCAGGTTGTTGCCCGAGATTCTATGCTCCAATTCATTCCCTGAAGGATCGATTATGAAACCAACCAAATGCTCTCTACTCCCTTCTTCGATGAGGAAATCAAGCAGGCCCTTTTCTCCATGAACCTTGATAAGGCCCCTGGCCCCGATGGGTTTCCCCCCAGGTTTTCCAAACCTATTGGGACATCCTTGGAGATGAGGTGTGTTCCACCATCCGGGAGTTCCAAGTCTCTAAGCATATTCCCCGTAGCTACAACTCCACATTCTTAGCCTTGATCCCAAAAGGTCCAGCTCCTAGAACCATTTTTGACTTTAGACCAATCAGCCTCTGCAATGTGCTATATAAATTCCTCACTAAAGCCATTGCAAATCGTATGAAAGGGATTCTGCCCCAGATTATTGATTCCTGCCAGGGCAGTTCTGTTCAGGGGCGGTCGATCCTGGATGGTGTTATCACTGTCCATGAAGCTCTTCACTCTATGTCCCAGACCAAGAAGGCGGCTTTAGTGCTGAAGCTTGCTATGAATAAGGCCTTCGATCATTTCAGCTGGGACTTTGTGAATGCCATTTTACAAAAATTTAGGTTCCACCCCGATTGGGTCAGACTTATCAGTGGGTGCATTCGGTCACCTTGGTTCTCAGTGTTGGTCAATGGGTTGTCGACCGAGTTCTTCCAAAGTCGGAGGGGGCTCAGGCAAGGGGACCCTATTAGCCCTATGCTATTTATCATCATGGCTGAAGCTTTAGGAAGATCCATCAAAGCTGTCCATGCCTTTGGATTAATTTTAGGTATTAAAGCTACTTCTCTCATGAAACCAATTTCCCATAAGTAATTCGTGGATGACACCTTACTGCTGACTATGGCATTAGTGGCAAAGGCCAAGAACATTAAGCATATCCTTAGGCTCTATGAAGATGCTGCAGGGAAAAAAGTCAACTTCAATAAAAGCAAGGTGTTTTTTCTCAACACCCCCAAGAGGCAAATCAAAATAGCCAGGATCCTTGAGTGCTCCATTTCCACTCTTCCTACATCTTACCTTGGTCTCCCCTTGTTCATCGGGGTTTTGACGGTCTCCATGTGGAACATTGTCTTGGAGAGGATCCAAAAGAAGCTCGTCGGGTGGAAGGGCCACCTACTTTCCCAAGAAGTCAAGGCTATTCTCACCATGGCCTCCCTTAAAAGTATCTTGGTATACTTCCTATCGGTGTTTAAAGCTCCTGCTTAGGTATATCAGTCAATTGAACAGCTCCAAAGGAGTTTCCTTTAGTATGGCTCTAAAGAAAAATAATGAATCCACCTGGTTGGGTGGGTCAATGTGTGCAAACCTAAGGATCTTAGTGGGCTTGGCCTAAGGAGAGTCTCTCTTCTCAATCTGGCTCTTATTGCTAAGCAATCCTGGTGTCTGATTTCTAATGAGAGGATCGAATGGACCACTATCCTTAACCAAAAATATCTCCAAGGCACTGATCTCCTGAGAAATGCCTATCCATCCTGGGGATCAGCCTTCTGGAAAGCAATCTTGTCTTGCAGGGACGTGCTGAGGAATGGCATGAGGTGGACCCTTGGTGATGGCCAAAAAATCAACTTTTGGGAGGACAGATGGGCAGGGGCAGAGGCTCTTTGCTCCGATCCCTCTTTGGCTCAACTAAGAAACATCACTCTTGAGAGGTTTGGGACTAAGGTGGCTGACTTCCTTATGTTGGATAGGGGTAGTCTCCATTGGAAGCTAATTGTCGTTCAGGGGATGGAGGTAGCGACTCAAAATATCAAGGGTATTTTGGAACATCAATTTGTCCCCACAATTATGAACGATGATAAGATGATATGGACAGCCATAGATAGTGGGAGGTTCACAGTCAAATCCGCATATAATCTGCTCATCCATCCTGATGTTCCTCGCTTCCAGACTCGCCTGGTGTGGATCAAGGGACTAATCCCCAAAGTATCATTTTTCACTTGGCTGGTTGTTCAAGGGAAAATCCTTACTATTGACAACATGATGAAGCATGGTTTGACTGTTCCTAACAGGTGTTTCTTATGTAGGGTAGATTGGGAATCAATCCACCACCTCTTCATAGAGCGCCCGATTGCCTCCTCAATCCTAGATGGTATCCTCCAAGCTTTCAATATAGCCTGGGTCAGACCTGGCTCCATTCAGGATTTTTTCCATCAATGGCCAAAATCGTTTACCAGCCCCCAATTGAGCTTCATGTGGAAGATTTGTCTCCACCATTTCTTGTGGTAGGTCTGGCTTGAAAGGAACTCTAGAGTTTTCAATGAATCGTCTAGATATTATGGTACCATCACGAACAAAATCCTCACCTTTGCCAAAGAAAACACCTTGTCGTCCTCTGGTGAGGACCCTTCTGTTCCCCCTAGAGAAAAATATCTAGCCCAGTCCTTGAATCTCCCTTGTAACGATGAAAGAGGCAATCCCAATCCTAGAGGTGAGGTTAGGTGGATCCCTCCCCCCGTTGGGCACCTTAAGTTGAACTTTGATGGAGCTGCCAAGGGCAATCCGGGTCGTGCTGGGGCTGGAGGTATCATTCGGAACCATCAAGGTCACACCATCATGGCCTATGCAGAGCCCCTGGGTCTCTCCACCAATAATGTAGCCAAGGCCAGAGCAGTTTGGCATGGTCTTCACCTTACTCAAAACATCTGAGAGCGGCTAATGGTTGAAGGAGACTCCTAAGTGATTATCAATCTCCTCAACAATGATAAGGATCCTCCCTAGAAATTTGAGGCCTGCATTAGGGAAGCAAGGATCCTTCTACAAAATAGAAATGACAGCATGGCCAACCATGTCTTTCATGAAGGCAACAAGGCGATAGACAAATGTGCAAACATAGGCATGGACGCTGATAGACTGATCACATGGACGGGTAACCTGTCGCCGAATGTGGAAGGGATTATTCAAAATGACCACCATTGATGCTGCATCTGTGGGGGCAAAAAAAGGAAGAGGAGTCTCTTCTTGCTTTGTCAGTTGTGCTTCGATCCTCCTAGTGTTGACATCTTGTTGTTTCGTGGGCCGAAGCACAGAGAAAGAGCTAAGGGAAATTAGTGTCGCGATTTCGTGACATGTTGCTTCGTCGTGACCCGAAGCCTTGAGAATGAGCAAAGAAGGAAAAGTGTCACGATATCGTGACATGTCCCATTTTCACGGCTTCAAGCATCAACAAGAAGCAAGGAGGCCAAAGTGTCATGATATCACAACACGTTGCTTTGTCATGGCTCAAAGTTAAGAGAATGAGCTAAGGGGAAAAAGTCTCATGATTTCGTGACATGTTGCTTCATCGCGGGTCGAAGCAATGGAAAAAAGCAAAGAAGGAAAAGTGTCACGATATCATGACATGTCGCACTCTCACGGCTTCAAGCACCATCAGGAAGCAAGGAGGCTAAAGTGTCACGATATCATGATACATTGCTTTGTCGTGGCTTAAAGTGATGAGAATGAGCTAAGGGGAAAAAGTGTCGCGATATCGCGACATGTTACTTCGTCGCAGGCCGAAGCAATGAAAAAAATCAAAGAAGGAAAAGTGTCACGATATCGTGACATGTCGCATTTTTGCGGCTTCAAGCATCAACAGGAAGCAAGGAGGCTAAAGTGTCATGATATCATGACATGTTGCTTTGTCGTGACCCGTAGTGATGAGAATGTGCTAAGGGGTATTAGTGTCACGATTTCACGACATGTTGCTTCATCATGGGCTGAAGCAATGAGAAAGAGAAAAGAAGGAAAAGTGTCGCAATATCACGACATGTCACAGTTTTATGGATTCAAGCATCAAAAGGGAGCAAGGAGGTGGAAGTGTCACGATATCACGACATGTTGTTTCATGAATTGAAGCAAAGAGAAAAATCTTAGGGGAAAAAGTGCCGCGACTTCGCGACATGTTTCTTTGTCACGATCTGAAGCTCTCAGAAATAGCAAAGTAGGAAAAATGTCGTGATATCGTGACATGTCATGTTTTTGCGACTTCAAGCATCATAAGGGAGCAAGGAGGCAAAAGTGTCGTGATGTCGCGACATGTTGCTTTTTTGTGACTCGAAGCAAAGAGTATGAGCTAAGGGGAAAAAGTGTCACGATATCATGACATGTTGCTCTATCACGGGCCAAAGCAATGAGAAAGAGTAAAGAAGGAAAAGTGTCACGATATCATGACATGTTGTAGTTTCACAACTTCAAGCAGCAAAAGGGAGCAAGGAGGCAGAAATGTCATGATATCGTGACATGTTGTTGTTTCGTGACTCAAAGCAAAGAGAGAGAGCTAAGGGGAAAAAGTTTCACGATTTTGCAACATGTTACTTTGTCGTGGTCCGAAGCACCCAGAAAGAGCAAAGTAGCAAATGTGTCATGATATCGTGACATGTCACAGTTTTGCGGCTATAAGAATCAAAAGGGAGCAAGGAGGCAAAGGTGTTATGATATCGTGACATGTTGCTTTTTCATGACTCAGAACAAAGAGAAAGAGCTAAGGGGAAAAAGTGTCACGATATCATGACATGTTGCTCCGTCACGGTCTAAAGCTCCGAGTAAGGGCAAATATGAAAAAGTGTCACAATTTTACGACAGGTCATATTTTCACGGCTTCAAGCATCAAAAGGAAGCATCAAAAGGAAGGAAGAAGGCAGAAGTATCACGATTTCACGACATGTTTTTTCATAACTCGAAGCAAAGAAAATGAGCTAAGGGGAAAAACTGTCACGATTTCGTGACATGTCGCTTCGTCGCGGCCCAAAGCTTGGAGCTTGAGTAAAGAAGGAAATGTGTCACGATTTTGTGACATGTTGCATTTTTGTGGCTTCAATCTCCAAAAGGGAGCTTGGAGGCAGAACTGTAGTGATTTCACGACATGTTGTGTTTTTGCGACTCGAAGCAAAGAGAAAGAGCTAAGGGGAAAAAGTGTCGCGATATCGCGACATGTAGCATCATCGCGGTCTGTTGCACCAAGAAAGAGCATTCAAGGAAAAGTGTCACGATTTCATGACATGTCACATTTTTGTGGCAACAAGCATCAAAAGGGAGCAAGGAGGCAGAAGTGTCGTGATTTCACGACATGTTTTTTTGCGGCCCAAACTAAAGAGAATGAGCTAAGGCAAAAAAGTGTCGCGATGTCGCGGCATGTTGCTTCATCATGGTCCGAAGCTTTGAGAAGGTGCATAGGAGGTAATATGTCGCGATATCATGACATGTCACATTTTTGCGGCTACAAGCATCGAAAGGTAGCAAGCAGGCAAAAGTGTCACGATTTCGTGACATGTTTTTTTGCGACCAACAGAGCAGAAAGAGAGCACGATGGAAAATGTGTCACGATATCGTGACATATTGCATTTTAGCGGTGTTGTAAACCACCTTTGGATAGTAAGGTTATAAGTTCAAGGATCCTCTACTGGTCTCTGGTTCTAGTCCCCAGATTTACGTTGACTTTGTACAAAGGTTTTGGGTCAACCTGAAAAACCCGTTTTGATTTAAAATCTTTCACGTATCAAAAAAAGATAATAATTGAGAATTTGTTGATGTTGATGTTTTAGAATGTGTTTTTAATAATATTTATTTAGAATGTGATGATGATTTAAATTTAGAAGGTTTTGATGATGAGGGTGTACTAGTGTAGCACCCTAAAATTGGCGCAGTGAAATTATAATAATTACATTCACCTTAGTAAATAATTTAAATTCAAATTTTAACCTCCCAAACCACCCGTTAACCGTCGGGTAATCCGTTTCCCCCTTTTTCATGCCATTTTTAGAGGTTGTTTTGACCGTTTGACGATATCGTCGTCGATCAGACGATATCGCCCCAGATCTGATGATTTCGTCTAGGCTAGGACGTCCAGACGATCTTGTCGCAAAACTGATCTTGCACAATTAGCTTCTGTTCCAACGGGCCTCTAATCCGGGCAGAAGCGTGTCTGCACCGTTAGGGACCCTCCCCCATTGGAGATCTCCCAAATAGGGATGATCTCCAACCTCCTAACTACTCCCCTAAGCCTATTTAATCCTTAGGACCTTCCCTTCCCAACCCCTGGCTGAAATTCTCTGTAACTTAACTTCATACACGTTAAATCATCCCAAATTCACACTTGCAGTAGTCCTATACCAATTTTGTTGTAGGTACCTTAGTGTTTTTCAGCCGGAGCAAGATTTCATCGTCGCCGACGAACCTGTTCAGATCGGAGGCGATCCTGTCGAATCAGAGATGATTTCGTACCGATGTGGGACGATTTCGACTGCAGTCAACATTGAGGCAATCAGTGCCTAAAGTTTGCATTTCTTCTCCCCTTTTCTGTTGTTTTATGTTGTAATTAGCAATTTTATTTAGTATTTTATGTTATTTTGCATTTGGAGTTCACCCATTTAGCTTAGATTGCATAATAAGATCATGATTTGTCATTAGAATATCATAATTTGTTTGAATTTCTATTCATAACTATTGTTCAGTATTCATACTATTATTTTGTGTTGTTTCCCTCTGTTATCATAGTTGTATTCTTTGTATTTGGCATCTATTTTTTTGTTTGTAGGTCTCTGACGAATTCGTCTGATGAATTCGTCAGATCTCAGACGATCTTGTCTGATCTCAGATGATTCTATCGAATTCCAGATGATCTTGACTGCTTCAAACATCAGAATCTCCATCAGACATCCGGATCAGGTATTCTTCATTTGTATTCTGTAATTTCTCTATTTTTTGTCTTTAAATCTATTTTCTGTATTCATTAAATCTACACTTTCATATAGATTAATTTAGATTCATTTGGCCAAACCTAGGATATGAATGCTTAAGGCTAAAACGAACACATAAAACACATTCCAAACCTAGGCATGGAAACTGCCATTAAATGTTTCCTGGTGAACCCACCATCCATCAAAAAATCATCAAAATACACCTCCCTTGAGAGGCGGGACCTTCGCAAGTCCTCTCAGTCCGAGGTACCGCGACATCCTTTTCCCATCCTCCTTTCGGGCACGGATCCTATAGCCTGAAGGTAAGGATGCAAAAAATTTGGAGCGATACATTTTGGTGAACCCGACGTGAATGCATTTTAAACCTTTTGAAAACAAAACAAAAAAAAAAAAATATATATGTATACAAGAAAAACAAAAACAAAATCATCATTTCAAGTTTGTATGTTTTAGATTCAATTCTAAATAGTAGATGCTAAATATTACTTTTAGAAGTACTAAAGAAACCATGAGTTTTTACTCAAATCAATATGAGCCCATCAGTAATGTTGGAAGAATTCAGCCAAATACATTTGTTGATTATGACCAACCTCATCCCTATTCAACACCACCTCCATCACACTTTTCTCATTTTTCATCCTTACCCCAACAGGACAATCCCTTTGCCAATCCTCTTCATAACGATATTATCTATTCTCCCATATATCCATATTATGTCTATCAATCCACATACAATCCTCCTCCACCTTTTCAATATTCTTCTTTCAATACAACACATCCATTTCAACAAGAAAATACTTATTCTTCCAATTCTACCATGCACTCACCTCCTACATCGCAATCTTCCTATCATCATTCTACCCATAATAAAGAAAGTAGAGGTGAGAAACCATTAGGCCATTTTATGACAAAATTCCTAAGGCATTTATCAAAAACCTCTCAAAAACCTTCATCACGTAAATTTACAAAGCTCAATCAACCAATGGATATAATTCTCAAGTATTTACTTGATACAAATAAGATTGAACTCCCTTCCATAAGACAACCTGATACCACAAGAGATTGGTTTAAACCTGAGCTACATTGTGAATATCATAGAGTAGATGGACATATGACACAAAATTGTAAAGATTTAAGATGTGCAATTCAAGATTTGATTGATGATGGTCTTTTTAATATAAAGGAATTACAATCTACAACTGATTATAAATCTCCATTAAACAATCAAACTCCTACACAACAAATACCAATAATCAATCAAGACATGGGGATCTCCCAAGAACCCCTATTCAATTATCAACAACAAGAAACCAATCAAATATTGCATGTTAATGTGTCCCATCATGATGATATTATTAATATTGTAACAAAAACTACAAATGAGCAACCTCAAGTTCAATCAACTCAATCTGATATTCAAGATATGGATTCCTCATTTGACCAACCTTCAAAACTATCTTTGACTCTAGAGAATGATCCAAAATGGAATGTAAGCATAGAAAGCTCATCTTTAGAATCAAAATCTCAATCTGAAATCCACTTTGATAGCCAACAACAAGTGATTAATCCTCAAGCAAAGATATCCCTTTTAGAAGTATTACAAATTTATCACAAGGAAATTTTGTTCAAAATACCTAGCCAACAATTTGTTCCTCATCATATTTTCTCTAAGAACATAATTAATGGTGTAAACCCTCTTGAGGTTAACCATATTTCATTCTATGATGAGGATATTCCTTCCTCTACTCCACAAGAAGACTCCTATCTTTACATTACAGGATCTAGTAAAGAAATACTTGTTAAAACTATCATGGTAGATAATGGCTCCTCTCTTAATTTATGCACTTATCAATTATTCCAAAAACTCAAAACAAAGGAAGAAGATATTAATGAATCAAATGTTATTATAAAATCTTTTAACAATGAAATTCAAGAAGCTCAAGGTACTATAATTCTTCCCTTCAATATTGGATCCAAGATCCTGGATACTTTGTTTTATGTAGCATATTGCCCTTCATCTTACAACCTACTTCTCCGGAGTCCTTGGATTCATACGATGAGGGTTGTCCCTTCCACTCTTCACCAATGTTTGAAGTTTGAACTTGCAAATAAAATTGTTACCATACATAATGACCCAACACCATTTGAAGAATATTTAATGGTTGAAACATCAAGTTCTATACATTCTCTATTGTCACAATTATCTTCTATCCATCACTTTTCTTCATCCATATATGATCATCCTTGTTTACCAAATAACATCCATGCATATCTTTCACATCTGCATCTGCTCCTTCCATCTTATCAAGATTTGGAATATAGTGATAAGAATGAAGAACTTTCTTATCCTTCTTACATTTTATTTTGTAACATGATCAATTTTACACATATAAAAGTCAAATCTTTTGCTACATTATTCTACATTATAACAAAGCTTTTGTTATCACTACCTTTTATTCATCACCTTTTGTTCTTACCTTCACCTCAACCAGATTATCCTTCAAAACCTCCTTTGATTTTGAAGCAACCTTAGACATGCTATACTCAAATAACCTTGTATAGTGTATATAGATCATCTTGTATATACCACCAATTTCAATTCATAAATTAAAATCAAAATACAAAAAAATCAAAATACAAAAAAATCAAAATCCTCAAAATCTTCAAAAAAAATACTAATGCAACTAAGGACCTTAAAGGTAAATTTGAGCCCAACTGGCTTGGACCATACATTATTACTGCTAAATTTGAATCGGGAGCATACAAATTATCTACCTTAGATGGTAAAGAACTTAAAGAACCCATGAATATTTTGCATCTTAAACGTTACTATGTATAAATTTGGTCACTTCATCCATGTATATATTTGTTCAAAATCACTATCTTGTATTTCTTTCAAATTTATAAATTCAAAAACACCAAAAACATTCATACTCATCAAAATCTTCAAAACTATTTGTTGCATTTATTTATGGCACTTGTTAAATTTTTTGTTCAAAAACAAAAATAAAACCAAAAAACAAAATAATGATAAAAAAAATCAAAACAGCAATATTCTTGACTCTTTCGAAACCAAAACAATATAAAGAAGAAAGAAAGAGTCAGCATTCTCAAAACTTCTCAAAAGTATTTATATATATTTTCTTACAATTATTGCAGTTATCTGTTTCAAATTATTTTTGGATAAATTAGCATTTATTTGGAATCCCTCACTTGCACACTCACAAAAATAAATATCTTGATGTTTATCTGGCATGATTACTAATCTCTCTTATATCAAAGTCCACAAAATTCAATTAAATAAAGTTTGAGCATAGAGAATTGATCTTGTTATTTACTTAAACCAAGCACATCTTTTCACAATAAAATGATTATATTTGTAATTTCCATGTTTTGCTACATAGTAGACGTGATTTCTTGAGCGAAAAGTTTCCCCTGCTATCCTATCATGCACATGGTCTAGAATCTTTGAGAATTGGCAAAAGGACAAGCTCACCCCTACCCAGAATAAAAATCCCTTGCTCTACAGACTAATCCGAGCAAGTATCCCTAGCAAAGAAAAAGAAAAGAAAAGTTCAAGAAAAAAGAGAAAAGAAAAATGTTATTTTATATCATTACAACAATATTTCAAGCACTATCTCAAAAATCAAGCAAAAAATACAAAAAAAAAAGAAACAAAGTTCAAAAGAAAAGCAAAAGAAAAGCAAGAAAGCAAGAAAGCAATAAAATCCCTTTCCCTACCCTTTGAAAAGAAAAGAAGGGTTGATGAGCTTGAATCCCTGGAATTCTCAATTATTCAAAAACTATGAGGTAAGCCCCATAACAGGTGGTTTGTGCCCAACTTGCTTGGCCTTGGGTAACTCCTAGCATGGTGATATGTCTGTCACATTAGCGACCTTCTTTTGTATAGACCTATGTCTGCTTATGGATTAGCTAGCTCTTGATAATCCGACCTACATAGTAGTCTAGTATGGTTATATGCATCTACATCATGGTTAATGAACACTTATTTGGTTTCTTCAAATCACTTGTATCATATTATCTTGCTCAAAACTGGTAAATGCACAAAGCAATTGCACACACATTTGTATTTGAGAGATTTTGTGTATCATTATGATAAATCAAGATCGGAAATGAATTCACATATGCACATGGGATTCCTTATAAATCTAACTTTTGTCTTCAAAATACTTTGAAATATTCTTTTTGCAACTTGTTTGGAATAATTCAAGTACAGTTGATTAGCATAAGGACAACTATATAATAGAAAATCAAAAAATTTCTTTCAAAACTATACAATCAAAACATATATATATATATATATATATATATATATATATATATATATATATATATATATATATAACTTTTTGTCGACTTTCGCGATGATGGTATAGTTCCAAAACCAAAATTGGAATTTTATGCCTAGCGCAAGTCCTCATCTTCATATTTTCTGTTTATTAAAAAATCAACCATGCAATAAAACTATCTCTTTTTATTTTCGCGATGATGGTATAAGTCTATACCTACATATTCTATGCCTAGCGCAAATCATTGTAACAATTTTTATTCCCCATTTATTAAAAATCATGAAAACCATATGACTTAATTCATTATGTTACACAAATTATGCTTTTAAAAAGCAAACACATTTTCATTATTTCATGTCATTATGTCAACCTTCAATTTTGCAATGATGGTATAATTCCTAGGGAATTATTCAAAAACTTTTATCACACTTAGGAATTTATACCTAGCAAAAATCATTATTTCATGCATACTATTCTTTTTATGAAAATCTGAAAACAAACCATCATCATCATCATTTGCACCATTGCACCAAAGTCTTAAGACAGTCTCTTAAGCACTCTTTTACTTTTAACAATATTTCTATAATTGGGATTAGCTTGACGACCGAGTGAGCAGCGACTCCATGAAATGGTCTATAATAGCGACAATGTCCTTTGAAATTATTGTTAGAAGTCTCTTTTTATATTTTTTTACATCACATTACAAACAACCAATTTGTTACATCAAATTATTTCATTTAAAATATTACCGCATGACATCAAAGTTATAAATTTTCAAAATGACATAATTTCATGAATCCTCAATCCAATTATCAAATTAATTAATCAAACATAAAAGCATCATAAACATATACATAACACAAGTCATATGATCAAAAATATCTCATCTATATATATATATCACAAATATATGTATACATCATATCAAAAATGGATTGATATGCCACAATCTACATCTTGGCATACTCAATCCCCTCAATCAAATACCCTCTATGTAGTGTCTCGAGAGCCCCTCGAGCTCTCAGCCTCATCTCCTCCCCCCCTGAGGTGGAGGAGGTGGCCCCATCGCAGTCCGTGTGGTGTCGTGAGTCCTGGATGTCGATCGTGATGATGTCCTAGATGACCCCATCACGATAGGCTCTGCAATATGTGCTGGTAATGGCACCCTCTGCTCTACTGGCACTGCCTGGTAGTATAGAGCCTGATAGAATGTAATCTGGGTGATAGCGCATGCTAAATCCTGAGTGCTCGCTCCTTCGCCCCGAGCTCTGAGCCATGTAGCCTCATCCTGTAGTGTCTGCACCTGAGCCCGCAAGCGGGCAACCTCAGCTCGGAGAGTAGCTGTCTCGCTGCTCTCCCTAGTGTCTACACCCTTGCCCTTATCGGGCGATGGTGGCCTCTCTCTCTATGGAGAAGGGGGTCTCACCTCCCTCCTCTCCCTCTGTCATGGCCTCTCCTGTGCATGTGGCCTCCTCGACTCTCTCCCACCGTGACCCTGGGCCGCCTCCATAGCTTCCTGGCGTCGCCTCCCTATCCGATGCACAACTGCATGAATCGAACCCTGAGCCCTCGTCATCCGAGGAGGGTGGATTCCTGCGTACCAGGCATCGTAGCCATCGGCTACTCCTACGTCATCCCCATCCACTGGCTGAATGGGGGCATCATCTATTTCCTAACTCTAGAAGCGCTGCATGTCTGGAGCCCCGCTAACTGTGGTGTTATCACGAACAGTCTGAGAAAACTCATAATCCCTGAGAGATGGGATCCCCTGCTGCAGACCGAACTACCTCAAAACTTGGTCATAGCGATGGAGCTCCACCTCTCCCCTCTCCATCCGAAGCCAACAAACTCGCCTAACATGAGCCAACTCCTGTCCATCCTCGGCCCACCCTGGATGCTCCCTCCATGGCCTCTAGGTGATCTGGTTCAGGACTAGGTCATCTAGTAGTCTCCGAGACATAGGAAGGTCGATCCACCGTTGTGACCCTCTCCGGAGCCACCAGTAGAAGACTCGGGGCCTCTCCCCGTCAATCCCTATCAGAGGAAGCCCTATCGGCCTCCGCACTACAATGTGCTCCTAGCACCAAACCTGTAGGAGCGATGTCATCACCAGACATCGACCGCCCTTGTACACGACCCCATATAGGATCCTGTACAATCGACATAGTACAAAACTACCCCAAGAGAACCTGTACCCATGGTCCCGCATGTCACAGATCACATCTGCCAGCATCCACGGCACCCTGCATCCGCTCTGGTGGCACAGCAGAAGTCCACCAACTACTCCAGCTAGAACCCGTGTGAGTCTAGATGCCCTAGGCATCTGACGCAGTGCCTCGATATTAACTCCGCCCTTCTCCAGGGTGAAGCTCGGGTCACCACACAATCATCCCATAGCATGGCCCTGATTGGCCGTAGGAGTGATCAATCGTCCTTGTATGGGGATTCTTAGAATCCTCCATACATCCTCCAAAGTGGGAGTCATCTCCCCTGTAGGTAGCCAAAAATAGGAAGAACCCGGATACCATCTCTCTGCTAGGGCCGTCAGTAGCCCCATATCTATAGACACCTGTGGCATCTTTGCCACATGCTGTAAGCCGGCCTGTGCCAGCTGATCCCGCTCTGCCTATGTAAGAGTGGCCAAGTCATCTCTCAAACCTCCATACTTCCATTCCCTGCTTTTTAGCAAACCTCTCTGCAACATAAACAACAAAACAACAAACAATCATTAATAACAATTCAAGTATTTAAAAATGCAAATAAAATAAGTTCAATTTAATCAAATGATGATATCGTCCACTATTGGACGATATCGTCCCAAATTTGAGCAGAATCATCTCCGATTTTGCAAGCCGAAATCGTCCCTAATTTGACGAAATCGTCCCCCTTTCGCCGATTTCGCCCTTAGACGAAATTGGCGAAATTGAGACGATTTCATCAAAATCGGGACGATTTCATCCCGATGACGTCGACGGCCCAAAAATGGCCGCGATGCTCAAAATTTAATCAAAATTCATCTAAAAAGCATCTAAAATCAAATTAAAGCATTCTAGTTAAGTCTAGACTCTTACCCGTAGACCGCGTCGGACCTCTGTTGATCTGTGCATCGTCTCCACCATTTTTGCTTCCAGAGCTCTAAAAACTAGTAAAAATGAACAATAAAAATGAATTAGGGTTTTACCCTATTTTTCTTAATTTTATTCAAACATAATTTTGCTTTTTCGCTTTTTTACCTCAAACGTTCGATTTGGGTAAAAACACGGAGGGGGCACCATAGTAAGTTGTCGTACGATTCGACCAAGAATCGTCGCCTAAAAATGGGAATAATTTTTTGCTTTCTCGTAGATCGAGAAGAACTCATCTTTAACGCATTTTCTTCAAAAAATTCGCTAAAGAGGGGGCAAAATGTAGCACCCTAAAATTGGCGCAGTGAAATTATAATAATTACATTCACCTTAGTAAATAATTTAAATTCAAATTTTAACCTCCCAAACCGCTCGTTAACCGTCGGGTAATCCGTTTCCCCCTTTTTCGTGCCATTTTTAGAGGTTGTTTTGACCGTTTGACGATATCGTCGCCGATCAGACGATATCGCCCCAGATCTGATGATTTCATCTGGGCTAGGACGTCCAGACGATCTTGTCGCAAAACTGATCTTGCACAATTAGCTTCTGTTCCAACGGGCCTCTAATCCGGGTAGAAGCGTGTCTGCATCGTTAGGGACCCTCCCCCATTGGAGATCTCCCAAATAGGGATGATCTCCAACCTCCTAACTACTCCCCTAAGCCTATTTAATCCTTAGGACCTTCCCTTCCCAACCCCTGGCTGAAATTCTCTCTAACTTAACTTCATACACGTTAAATCATCCCAAATTCACACTTGCGGTAGTCCTATACCAATTTTGTTGTAGGTACCTTAGTGTTTTTCAGTCGGAGCAAGATTTCATCGTCGTCGATGAACCTGTTCAGATCGGAGGTGATCCTGTCGAATCAGAGATGATTTCGTACCGATGTGGGACGATTTCGACTGCAGTCAACATTGAGGCAATCAGTGCCTGAAGTTTGCATTTCTTCTCCCCTTTTTTGCTGTTTTATGTTGTAATTAGCAATTTTATTTAGTATTTCATGTTATTTTGCATTTGGAGTTCACCCATTTAGCTTAGATTGCATAATAAGATCATGATTTGTCATTAGAATATCATAATTTGTTTGAATTTCTATTCATAACTATTGTTCAGTATTCATATTGTTATTTTGTGTTGTTTCCCTCTGTTATCATAGGGGTATTCTTTGTATTTGGCATCTATTTTTTTGTTTGCAGGTCTCTGATGAATTCGTCAGATCTCAGACGATCTTGTCTGATCTCAGACGATTCTGTCGAATTCTAGACGATCCTGACTGCTTCAAACATCAGAATCTCCATCAGACATCCGGATCAGGTATTCTTCGTTTGTATTCTGTAATTTCTCTATTTTCTGTCTTTAAATCTGTTTTCTGTATTCATTAAATCTGCACTTTCATATAGATTAATTTAGATTCATTTGGCCAAACCTAGGATATGAATGCTTAAGGTTAAAATGAACACATAAAACACATTCCAAACTTAGGCGTGGAAACTGCCATTAAATGTTTCCTGGTGAACCCACCATCCATCGAAAAATCATCAAAATACACCTCCCTTGAGAGGCGGGACCTTTGCAAGTCCTCTCAGTCCGAGGTACCGTGACATCCTTTTCCCATCCTCCTTCCGGGCACGGATCCTATAGCCTGAAGGTAAGGATGCAAAAAATTTGGAGCGATACAACTAGGATGAACAATAGACATAGCATGACAAAAAGGAACTCCTATAGGTTCCACCATAGCACACATGTCAAATGGCCTAGGGTCACCATGAATGGTGACTAATTGATTTTTAAACTCAAATTTAACACATTGATGTAATGTGGAAGGTACTGATCTCATTGCATTGATCCAATGTCGGCCTAGAAGAGTGTTGTATGATGCAAAACAAGGTACAACAAACACAATCGTATCCAAAAATTTTAGGCCAACTTATAATTGGATTTTCATTACTCCACATGTTTCTTGAGTTTCATAATTAAATGCTTTAATAATTATTTCAGTCTTTTTCATATCTTCTTTTTTAAATCCAAATATTTGAAAGAAATCATATGTGCATATATTTAATGATGATCCATTATCAATTAGGACCCTTTTAACTCCTACATCTCCAGTCAATGTTGTAATGTATAAAGGATTATCTCCATACAAACTTTGAGAAGGAATATATTTATCATGAAAATCTATGAAATTTGTTTCATCCAAAGTTACAACATTTACTACAGTAATGGGTTCAATATCTGCAGGTACCATCATCTTACTTAAAGTTCTCATCAATTCTTCTCTATGTATGGAAGAATTTCTTAAGAGATTCAAAATAAAAATTCTATTTGTGATGGTAGCTAATTTTTCATTAATATCATATGGAGATATTTGTTGTGAGCTTAGTACATTATTTGCTTTAGTAAGAGCTTTTAATACAAATGGACTTGTTTTCTCACTTTGACTTTGATATTGAGAATTTTGATTTTGTGCTTGTTGTCTTGTAACAACTCTGATGGTACCCATAATGTTACTATGTCAAGGATCATCAAAATGATATCTAGCATTTTCTACTTGCTCATTTGAAAGCCATGGTTGAGATGATGGTCTAGTAGTTACTTTTCTTGAAAATGGTTCTTCTGGAACTGATAAGTCTGTAATAGGAGTGACTTGATCCGATTAATACTTAGAACCATTTGAGGCAATTTATAATTCACTCTCTATTTCACTTTTTGTGTCACTTTATAAATATGTACTTTGCCAATTTTGTATATGTCTAATAGTGACTAGAGATTCAGTAGTTATACATGTTTTTTGTAAATTTTGATGTGGTAGAAAACTACTAATAGTTCCTACATATCGAGTTGGATGAGGAACATTGTGATGTTCTACTTGATTTACAACTTCTCTACCATGCTTTGGTAAAGGGTGTTGAAAAATATCCAAAGTTTGATTTGCATTTTGATTTTGAGGTTTTTGTGTATTATTTTGAGCATTTCTAGGAGGGAAATTTTCTACTTCCATTTTTTCATTGTCAATTAAGTATTGTATCAAGTGTTAAAATTTTACATGAGTTTATTGAATGAACATTAGCTCTATGGAATTTACAATGTAAATCAGCTCTAAACATAACTACATTTGTATCAGGTTGTCCTATTTCTGGCAACCATATCAAGTTTTTTTTCAATAGTTGAGGTAAAATCATAGTTAACGACTGATTTAATATTTTAAATTCTCTTGGTGGTTTATCAAGAACCTTTAATACAAACTTCTTTACAACTTCAGCAATGTTAACATTTGAGTTGTTTCTACTATCAGTAACTCCATCACCCACTACTTTTTTATTCTTATATTGATTCTTAGAAGTTTTGTCTTCATCCTTCTTCTTAAATTGACCTCTTCTAATGAGGGCATCTTATACCCTCTTTGCTAAATCAATGGCTTGATCAAAGGATGTTACTCTAGTAGTAGAAAGTTCATAAGATAATTGTTCTTGCAATTTCCTATGAATATGTACAACATTTCGCAATGAGGTAATGCAAAGTGTAATTTACCCAAGAGTTATCTCCACTTAGCCAATAATTCAGAAAAAAATTCATTTTTTCCTTGTTTCAATTTGTATAAATCTTTAATAGTCACATGCCTCTCTATGTAGGCACCAAATTGATGGACAAACATTTCCATTGTCTCCTCAAAATTCCTTAGAGAATTAGTGGGTAACTGATAATACCACTCTAGAGCCATACCTCCTAGAATCTTAGGGAACATATTTAGTAACAACAAGTCATCATGAGAAACATCATGACATGTTGTCCTAAACATGTGAAGATGCTCAATAGGATCTTCAGTTCCTTTATATATCAAGACATGCATAGTGAAATATTTAGGGTAAGGATGAGCTACCACAATAGGATCTAAAGGTTGACTACACATATCTCAATAAGTGTATGAGGGACGATAGGGATCCATCTGCTCTAGACGAGAAGCTAATTTTTTAACCATGGATTCAAGTCCCTATTGTTGTCCACCAAACTGATTTTGTTGCACCATATTATTGTGTCTTTGATAAGTTGATGTTGTTGTGTAAGGATTTCTAACTGAAACACTATTATGTAAAGTCTATGTGGGAAGAATATTATGGAGTTGATATGAAGTCTTGTTTTGTTGGATTTTTTATTGATGATTGGTATTTTTCACTTGTTTAGCCTTTTGTTGATCTGACATTTTTTTATTAAGATCTTGAGTGAATATGGATGTGAATGGTTGTTTTTGTTATTTAGGATTTGTTTTTGGGTTGCTAGCAATAGTATTGGATGATTGTGCCATTGGTTTTTGAGCATTTTGATTTAAAGGTATTATATTTTGATTAGATGGTCCTACTTGATCATTATATTGGTCTGTTGAGTTCATGTATGATAATAGATTTGTATGTATTCAAAAAGCATATGCTAAGGCTACTTCCATATCACCTTATCCTGAATTATCAATTTGTACTGCTTGATTAAAATCTTCTATGTGGTTTTTTATAAATTGGGTAAATTTGCTAAGAGACTCAAATTTAAAATTTCCTTTTTCATCTAATGTAGGTTCATTAGAATCTTCTATTTTTTTTCTCCATTATTACCTTCATCTTCTGAAGGTACATAATATTCAATGAGTTCTCTATCCTCAATATTTTCTTATTCTTATTCTCCCATATTATCATTGTCTACTTGTTTACCACTTCTTAATATAGGTATTTTGTTTTTAGAATATTTTCTCTTGTAGATATATACTATATATATGTGTTAAAAAATTTAGGGTATATATGCTATATATATACCTAACTAAAATAAACTAACATAATATGATTGTTTTTAGATTTTTTGAGTTTTTATATTACAAACAACAAAGCAAACACAACTATAATATTATAGATAGTATACCTTAATTTTATTGGAAAAACCTATAGATATCATTAATAGGTTCAATTTGGTTTGGTGACATGTAGTGTTCTTATTCATACTAGAAGTTGGCTTTTAAGAATTTTATGAAGTGTGCTATAGTGATGCAATCAACTTCACAATTGGACATATAAAAGCGTAATTCATGACAGTAATCTTGGTAAAGCATGGCTCTAAGAATGTTGTTAAATCTTCTCTTATCATCTAATACAATCTCTTGATTTTCCAGTCATGATAGAAATTGATGTACTACTATTGCATTCTCAAGATAATATTCAAAGGAATAAAGACTTGGAGAAATTAAAGCTCTCTTATTGGCTAACCACCTATCACAGTAAAAAAAAGGTGCACTATCTGGATATAGGATTCTAGACAAGTCAAACCTTATAATTTTCTTAAGTTCAGGTTTTTTAACTCTTATAATCTCTAACCTTTTCCAAATATCAAGGTATGACACACTACCTAAAGAATAAATTTTTTGGTTTTCTAGTACTATACTAACATTGATTCGAATGGCTCTGCTTATGTTGTAATCTACCATCTATGAAATTCACTAAAATATGTAAATATGACTAATAATTTTATTTAATTTTTTGGTTTTTGTTTTGTTTTATAAATCAGAAATATGCCTAATGTTTTCATGACGGGTTCACCAAAGAATGTAGACCAAAAATTCTTGAACTCCTTTCCTCAATGCTGATGGATCCGTGCCTCAAATGGGAATGGGAGAATGGATGGTCTACACCTCAGAAGAGAGGTACTTGATCATACCTTCTTATGGTGATTTTTTGATGAATTGGATGGGTTCACAAGGAAATATTTTATGGTAATTTCCAAGCCTAGGTTTTGGGATTTGTTTTGATATGTTCCTTTTATCAAATCACGCATACACCTAGTTTGGTCAATATGCAACTACACTAATCTATATGCAATTTTGATTTATGTATAAACAACAAATAGTAGAGAACAAAACCTAAATAGGCAATGTAGTGCTTAAAAAGTGATTTAGAACACTTACTTGTATCCAAAAGTCTGAAGAAGATTCTAATTTTTGATGCAAGCAATATCGATCAAAATCCAGCAAAATTGGGTGGCCCGATTATGCAAAAAACCAACCGATCTTGACTAAAAGTTGTAGTTTTATAATTGGATGCAGAAAACAATAATTCATAGGGAAACATGCATTTGAATGGAAAAAATTACAATGAGCAATGATCTTAAGATAATAATGGAAGAATGTTCATATGTATATCTATGCTAAATGCTTGAATATTTATGATATCATGAAGGAATATGCCTATTAAATCCAAAATAATAATGGTAATAAATTGAAACTGATGTAATAGATATGAAATATAATTCTAAATGAGAGGAATGGAGAAATAAGATGCAAACTCTAAGATCTATATGCTCGTTGTCGGCTAAATTGCAGCAATGTGTGTTGTAGACAAAATCGGACATTTTTGTTCAAAATCAGGCAGAATGATATCATGATCGGGTGATACGATATCACTTAAATATGAATGATACATAATATAAACCTAAAAAAAATAGTGAAAGGGCAAAAGTATGGCGTGAAAGTATGCGGGATTTCCATGGGGAATCTGACACGAGGAGCCTGGATTAAAAAGAAGTGAGTCAGGTGAACTATTGGGCCAAAAATGGAAAAGATTGCAACATCTTATAATCCAGTCAAAATCAGATGAACCGATCCTACACCTGCCATGCAGTTTCCCACATATAGACAAGGAGATACAACTTATTTTTTGCATTGCTAAAGTAGGTGTTTTTTAGTTTTGAATGAAATCGGGTGACCCGATTTCATGTAAAATCTTCTGATTTTGCATGGAATCGTGTGATTTTGTGCAGAGGTTAAAAATAAATTTGTAATGGGCACAAAAATCGAGGTAAAAAATTAGGGGTGAGAAATTTAATTTTTCAATTTTTTTTTACCTTAGTTTTAATTAATGTGTCATTTTTAGGGTGCTACAGTAGCCTTACATGTGGTGATATGTATGCCATATTAGTGACCTTATTTTTTACAAACTAATGTTAGCTTATGATTGAGCTAGCTTTTGGTGGCTTGTATTTCCTAGTAGTCTAGTCTAAATACATATAAACTTAGGATAATTATGACCATAGGGTGATTCTTATTACAATAATGGGTTGAATGAAACCCACCTAGCAATTATATGGCCTTATACATCATGTAATACATTCACTTTGCACATACATAGATATTGATTATCTCGGTCTTCCTAGCATATTTCTCCCTTACAATATTCAAGTACATTTAGTATGCAACTTTTGATCGGTAAACTAGGGTGTTTGAATCTCATGAAAGACCTTGTTGTGCCCTCATAACATCTCACTATTTCACATCCATAATTTACATTTCACCATATCATTCCATACAATTCAGCTTCAAATGTATGACTTTTTTTGAAAATATTTATATTTTTATTCATGACTTTCATACATTCTATGGTGCTTACACATAGCTTTCTTTGCATCTTAGATTCATTCATTATGTTTTAGCAAATAAACATAAAAATTAATTTTTACATTATCATGTCATTATCACATAACATACATGCATATGTCTAGACATTCATCCATAATCCATCATCCATCATTGCATCCATAAGTGCATCTATGCATAACATAACATAAGCAATAAAAAAGCTCCAAATGCACTTAAACCCTTTGGTCACATCATTTCAAAAATGCTCCGAAGGCACTTAAGCCCTTTTATCACATCAATTTAAAAGGCTCCAAAGGTACCCAAACCCCTTTAGTCAATTTCAAAAGGCTCCAAAGGAACCTAACCCCTTTGGTCACATAAAATTAAAAATCTCAAGTGATCCTCATATCTAGTGATTTGATATAGACACCTAGCGATTGCATCAACTAATTATCCATGCAATCTGGTAGGATGGGTAGATTACCATACGACCACTTGAACACACACAAAAAAAATGAAAAAAAATTAATATCCATAAATGGTAAAAATCAATATTGTAAAGGGATCTCCCCCTACTCCTTTTCACTTTTGCAAAGGCCCTACAAAACCTAAATCAAGTCATCTTGTTCAAGCAACTTGTCGCTTTCATTATTTGCCATCTCCTCTATCAACTCGTTGCTTGAGGGGGTAGTCATATAATTACAAAATTCATAATAAAATCAAGTACAATCAAACACTCAATCATTTCTATGTGCTTTCATCCAATAATCATTACCGAATACAATTATGAACCCTCCTTGCTTGGGAAAGATAAACAAAAAGCAAAAAAAATCAAATAAAATAGGCAGCTACACTACCTGATTGCTATTCATTAAGGCTAAGGATTAGATTTAATCTTATATCCTAAGCACCACTAAGGCTAAGGATTAGACTTAATATTATCTTATAATTGCTATTAAGGCTAAGGATTAGACTTAATATTATCTTATAATTTCCATTAAGGCTAAGGATTAGACTTAAGCTTATTTCCTAAGCACCATTAAGGCTAAGGATTAGACTTAAGCTAATCTCCTAATCAACACTAAGGCTAAGGATTAGACTTAAGCTTATCTCCTAAGGAACACTAAGACCAAATATTAGACTTAATCTTATCTCATAATTGCCACTAAGGCTAAGGATTATACTTAAGCTTGTATCCTAATTGCCACTAAGGCTAAGGTATAAAATTAAGCTCGTATTCTAATTGCAACTAAGATTACCAAAATCAAGTTATTTAACTTGTCAAAGGCAATGATTCAAGGATGCATGCTCTTTTTATTATTGGGGCATCTGAAGTTTACCAAATTAGTGAATACCATCAACCCTCAACTTGACTTTAGGTCATCTATTTTTTCTTCGCATTGTGCTTTCACATAACACATCATAAAAAGAGGCATTTTTAGACACCTAAAACATGTAATTTTGAGGAGACTACCTAAATGGAAACCTTTTTAGGCCATATGACCCATATGGAGTAACTTTGGGGATTAACAATGGTTTTCACTACTCAAACAGGGGCAAATTACCTTTTATAGCCTTGACCATACTACCTAGGAATGGCCTCCAAATACCATCCTACCCTGAGGTGGCTAGCAGTAACGACTACCCTACCTTGGTATGGTCATGCCTATAACAATATCTAATTCCCAAGCTGAGGGAAATATGTTACATGACACATCCAAAAGTGCATTACTAGTTATGGGAAGTTTGTAGAATGGGTGTTTCACGTTCCTAGATCCTAACCATTTCTTGATTCTTGGCTTCTCCTACAAGACAATATTCCGATGTGGAAAATATATAAAAAGGCCCATTACCTCTATTAAAAACCTTGGTTGTTCTTCTATAACGAAGTGCTACCAAATTTCTCTCAAGTAATCTTGCTAATTCTACATAATGAAGTGTTTTCAGATTGAATACTAGAGAGATTCTACTCTCATAAGCAATGAAGTGCTGCCCAAATCGATCTATGGACCTTTTGAATACAATAATGTAGTATCTTGAAGCTTAAAGACCAAATTCATATCTCTTACATCATAAAAAATCTTGCTATGTGTTAAATGCTACAATCAAATCATTTAAATTGAGCAAACCCTTGGACATAAATTCCCTAGATCAAACCAGGTGTCACCCCGCATCGGTTACGAGGAAATTACCCATATTTTAGAAGTTGCCTTACCCCGAGGTATCTCGTAGGCATCATCACCCTACCCTAGGATGGCCAGAAAACTAGACCACTCTATGTATGGATGGCCTCTTGACCAGATTAGGGTTACTATTTTTCTTGATTTCAGTAGATTTAGTAACATTTCATCTACTTTCTAGCATAGTTTAATTTTGTTTTCCATGCATTTTTTTACTACATTTAAGCATTTCTTTTTATTTCTTTATCATGGATATGAGTCTCATAATGAGAGGCTCTACAAATACTATCATATTTTGAGTGTTCTTGTGTGCAAATATCAGATCTTGCAAAGGAGCATACATAATAAATATTCATCAATATTTATCTCACATAGCGGAGGTCACAAGAAATTCCTCCCAAATAAGTTTGAGGGTTGCAAATATTCTGCGTGTTACACCTACAATATTTTTTTACTGTAATTTTTTTATCAAATTGGTATTAAATCCCTCAAAGGGATATCATTGTAACCTACTTTAAAGGATATGATTCAATAATAATGAGAAGGGCATCATTTTTCTTACTTCTTGTCTTTATCATGATGGTTACATGACTATGCTATTCAATTTGGTTTCATATAATTGCATATGTGTACGACTTGAAAGAATCTTCTTTTCATTAAGTTGCACATCATAATTTACATGAGAAAAGAAAACTAAACTAGATATAGAAGTTGCTTGTTGCATAATAATCCCTTCATAAGGAAATTTTACTTGAAATGGAAAAGGTTCCTTGCAAAGAAAAATTAAAAAAATGAGTGTTTGATTTTTATTGCTCCTTGCACAAAAAGAAGAAAACATATTTGATTTGTTATATTAGTGTAATGTTTTTTGAAATGATATACTAAAGGATTAATGAAAAAATATGAACAATAACTACCGTTAACCATATTTTTGAATGTACTTCATATTTTTATTATGTAAAGCAAAGTCTAGAGTATGGTTTTAATAGTCGGGTAGTCTATGAACCTATGGTTTTGCATGTTGCTATACTTTGGCTTGGTTTTTCATTTAGTCATTTAGTAGAAAAAGGTACTTTTTGTAATTTTTTCTCTTATGCTCAAGAATTTGGTAAGTCAACCCTTATTGTCGATGGAGTATTCTCCTACCTACCAAAATAGTGGTGCTATTTCAGTGGAAGTAAGGTTGAGCATTTGGGAAGTTATGCCCAATCCATGGAGTTCACCAGTAAGCTAGGTTGGGTGGATTTGAGTGGGGCATTCAAAAATGGAGGAAGGAGAGATGAAGATGGAGAGCACTGGGGAGGAGAAATCGAATGTGCTAGAAAATCTTTGAAAAGGTTGCATAAATTATAATATAGTCTCAATAACTTGACCATCTAGTTGTGTGAATTTGGAATTATATATATTCTCTATTTATTTTTAAAAAAATTCCAGCAAATAGAAACCTAGTTCAATGTAATTGGAATGTAGGATGAAGTTAAGTTCCTCAATACTATGAGGTAAATAGATATCAAAGTGTTTTTATTTTAGCTACAATCTAGTGTGTCATGGTATATTGGATATTAGACTGGGATTCTTCGATTTATTCATACGTCGATTAATTTTACCTTTTAGTTGATTTCCAGAATAACCTAGTTGGGAAGTCTAGGTTTTGTATTGACTGATTTAGAGGTTAAAGAGACCTTTCTTGCTAGCATAAACCATCTGCATCTTGAAGGAAAAAACAAGAAGGCCTATTTTTGTATTAGGATGTTTTTATATGGGCATTGTTGGTATTGAAATAACTCTAGGGTTGGTAAGGAAACCTCTGCATCATCAATAGCACATGCAAATTTTGGTGTTGTAGATGTTTTAGAAAAGAGATGGTTTTGTATCGTTTCCCATCTTGTTATCGGTACATAGATCATGGTTGGGTAAAACAATGGTTTATTATTGTAAACAAGAGTTTTGTTATCCGTTCCTTTTGTGTTATGAGAAATATTGTGTGCTACAAAATTTTTGACTTTCGTGTATGATGTCATCTTGATTTATCTGATGTTCCTACTAGTAAGAGGAATTAATATAAACTTAAAACTTTGTTTTCTAGAAAAATAAGTTTTGTAACGTCTTAGTGACAAGACTGTGTGCATTCAAGACTTAATGTAGTTTTTGAGTTTCATGTGTGCATATAGTAGACTCTTTGTTTATGAAAATTATTGATTAATATTTGAGGAAATATCATGTATTGAGTTGGGTTTACTCAGTAAATAGAAGATTAAGATATGCATGTTCTTCTTTTAAGTTGTTTAAATTTTGAAAACAAGAAATGGAAATATTTGTTTGCTTTGTGTATAATGGGTGAACATAGTTGAAATGGATATGTTCCAACATTAGCTTTGAGATTGGTTTCATGTGAATGAGAGCAAAGCTATAAATTATTGGAGGCTATTTGTGATCCCATTGAAAGGATATTCCCTTCTATGCAGTTTGAAGTGAAGATAGACAAAATATGGAGTCTGTTGTTGGCTTGGACCAATGAGAAGAAATAAACTATGCTTTGAGTGTTTATTGAATTAATCAATGCTTCAACAAGAAATCTTCTTAGGAAAATTTGATCCTTGTGATTTGTATCTCTATTGGTTTTATCCTAAATGAATTCTAGGCAAAAGAGTGTTTTTGGTAAGGTATGTTTCAGTCGTTCCTTGCATTATTGTAAATCCTGTTGGCTATATCTTGTAATAAATGGAGTTATGACATAATGTTTTCCTAATAGAGAGAGAGTATTTATTCTTTTGTGAAGAGTAATTTGTTCTATTTTCATAAATGAACTATTAGTGATGTTGGAGTATTTTTGTAAAAGTTATTTGTGTTTGAGATTTGGAAAAATTACATGATGTATCTCACTGTGTGTTAGCTTATCGAAGAAAGGTTTTGGTTTATGGAATTATATTTTTAATTTAAGAAAAATTATGGACTAATGATGTATTTGCACCACATTTGTTGTTGGAGTTAAACATTGGGTTTTTCCTTGGTGTTCTTAAGGTATTTCTAGATCAAAGCATAGGATTGTTTCCTTTCATTAAGGTTTTGTGGTGAGATTTTGACAACCCTGCTAGGAATCCCATTGTGTTATTATTCTATTTGGTTGTTGGCAATTAATGGGGTTCTAGGACTAGTTTAATGTTGTAGGTTTTGATCTTAGAGGATATTTTGAATTTCTTATTAATTTTTTAATTGGGATAATATTTAATTAATTAGATTGGGTTAATAGGTTAAAGAAATATACTGTTGTCTAGATTATCTATATTTTTAATAAATAAAGGTTGTAGGGAAACAACATAAAAATATACTAGCTCATCATTTTGATGATATGGATAGTCAACTTTGAAGTGCTAAGCATACTCACATAGATAGGCTTATGTGTACTATAAATATTAACACGAGTATTTTTGAATGACTATGAATGAAAGAGAAAGAGAGAGAGCTAGCCCATTAGAATGGGAGAGATAGCTTGATCAAACACATGGTGCTCTTACATAGATAGATGTATGTAAGAGGTGTATCTTACATAGACTTATGTAAGTAGGTGTATCTTACATAGATAGATTTATGTAAGCAATTATATCCATGATGTGAGTGTGTTCTCTAGGCCAAAGTCTAGTCTAGGTTAGTTAGCCTAGTAATTAAAAATAATAATTCACAATGGTAGTTGGGAAATTTGGGTTGTGAAAAACCACTAAGGGAAAAAAATTAACCTCAAAATATCCGTTTTTCATTTCATTTATTTAGTTTCCTCCAATATAGCTATGTAAAAAGGAATCCCCAAATTCCTTTAATACATCCATCAATGTAAGAACATAGGAATCCCATAATTTCTATGTTCTTGAATACATGAGTAAATTATTTAATTCATGTTACAAAAATATGATGGAACCCCATAATTCCCTCTTACCAAAGACATAGGAACCTCATAATTCCTATGCTCCAAAACATATCTCACATTTGTCAATACATTACAACTTGCTAAAATATCAAAAGTATTTCACTAAACATGTACCATGCCTTCATAATCATTCTACATGTAACAAGAAGAGACCCCATAGTCCCTTCAAGAATGGAACTCCTCTTCCATTATTTCCTTTAGTTTCCAAGTTTGCACATAGCAAAAGTCATAGATAAATCATTTAATCTATCCTTTCCAAAACATAGATAAATCATTTAATCTATCCCTCATCTAATCATATGAAAACATTATCCACTAATGTATATCAAACTCATGAAATATGTTATCCACTAACATATTCTAACTTATCTCAATCAAATACATTATCCACTAATGTATACAAACTCATGAAATATGTTAAACCACTAACATATTTTAACTCATCTCAACAAATATACTAACTAATATATTTTAACTAATATATTCCACTCATCTATTCAAATAAAATACATTCTCCCCTAATATATTTTCTAACTCATTGATTATATTATCCAATAACATATTTTAACTCATCAAATAAAATGAAATACATTATCCACTAACATAATTCAAACTCATTCATTCCAAATGAAATGTGATTTAAACTACTCTTAAGGGGATAATAAAAGTTCTATTATCCATCCATTTAAAATAAATTAATCATAAAACTTACATTTAATAAAGGTTTTAAAACAATAAATATCCTTCCATTAAATCAAACTATAACCCAATATTTTAATTGAGTTCTCCACAAAGCTGATTCCAAAAAATACGCAATCTCTCCATGATATTGATTTCATTTAAGCACTCAATTTTTGTCCGTGAAATTGATCCAAAAAACTCTATATTTCTTCATGAAATTGACTTCAAATAAATACTCAATTTCTCCATGAAATTGACATAAAATTAATATACAATTTTCCACCAAATTGTCCTATGGTTTACAAACAATTTCTTCACAAAATTACCCTCATACTAGCATTCCATTTTTCCACAAAATTGGCGTGGATTCAAAATTCAAGGTTTTTTATTTAATAAGAAAAATACTTATAAATAAGCCCTCCATATTACTCCTTTAAAAGGGGTTTAGTTAAGTAGACATTATCTCTCCTTTTCCCCTTTAGAAAGCATAGATTAAAAGCATAATTAAAAAAATCACCCCCTTTCATTATAAAATCAGGCCTTTTCCTATTTAAATAAATAATCTCCCATTTTATCTAACCAATCGATCATCATGGCCTAAGGGGCTCATTTCCCATTTTTTTATCTAACACAATCGTTATCATGGCCTAAGCGGTATGTTTTAAATTCAAACCCAAAATTTATTCCCTTTCGATTAACAATAAAGCCATTATTTTTTTAGTTAAAATAGTTGGACCATCATTTTAAATTAAACAAGTGGCCTTATTAAAAACCAGACCATCATTTTTAATTAACACAACTAGCCCTATACGGCCTTATTAAATAGCATGGCCCTCATTAATTGAAATAATTGGTCCTCATTTAATTTAATCAACTGGCCATATCTAGCCCTATTAAGAAAAAGGAGTTTTTTTTTTTTTTAAACCACCCAGGCATGGAAACAACACACCCTTCACGAAGGTCAAAGGCTTGTCTAAGTGTTCAAAAAAGGCCATACGAATCAATGAAATTTATCCATGTGTCAAACCAAGGGGGGCAAAAATCAAGCGGTCAAGCAACCTAAGGAACAGGTGGTCCCATGTGAGAGCCACCAAAACTGCCAACTAGTGCTTTTGAAGCATCCTGCATGGGGCTACCTTGGATAGCCAAGCACCTCATATGGTTGGTTACCAAGGTATACAAGCACAAGGACTTTTGAACTAGGTCATGCCTACCCCACATCCCATGTGGGACTATTCACAAATAGATAAGGAAATCCCCACTCGCCTAGGTCCTCTACCACTATGCAACAATGGTTCCATGGGTGCACGAGGGTGGCAGTGTTGAGAAATTAAATAAAAAATAAAATTCAGCCTTATAATACCTTAGGTAAACCAAAATTTATTACTAGTGGAAACATGCTAAGTAGTGGAAGAGAAATCTTAGAGTGTGACAAAGAAGGAATAAGGGGTGGAAGGACTAAAAATAATTAGATTAATCTGGTTTGGTCATTAGTGTTCTAAAATTATGTTGACATGTGTGCATTTTCATATTAGAAGGTACAAGAGAATATGTAACCACTTTGTAATAGTTTTGTACAAGTGTAGGTGTAGGAATATTATAGTTGTAACAGTCTTGAACTATTACCTTGTTTGTAACTGCCATATATTCTTTAGGTTTGAGTTCCAAGATATATTAATATCATTAATATTGCATTGTACAAGTTTGGTGTGTGTGAAAACACGAATTGAAGGTGAAAATTTCATTTTTTCAACTTGCTATATTTTTTTGTATAGTGCAGTCTAGATTTTATAAAAAAGTATGAATAGCCTCCTTTGGAGCTTAATATTTCTTTCTATGTTGCTACTGTCATTGAAAATGATACACAGTTGGAAAGCTCTTACCAATCACTTTCTATCCATATATCACGTGTCCCATTTCACATATGTTAAGCACTTTATTTTCACCTTTTGAAACTGGTTTTTAGTCTTTTCTGCCCAAATTTCAGAATGCATTGCAGACCTCATAACATTTTTTGTAGTTGGTATTTTTCCATGAAATAAAGTTTTTTGAGTACCCATTATTGAGTATAATTTTCCCTAAAATTTTAATGTAATTATGAATAAAAAATTTTTTATTGATTTTAGTGCTCTCAAGAAAAAGTGTTGGGTCGAAAAACTTCATTTGGTATCAAAGAGAGGTTTGGTTGGAGGGTTAGAGTCACCTGTGGTCTTGCTAATATTTTATCAAGTTGGTTGTAATATTTTTTTCAAGAACATTGTTTTTGGGTGTAATGGCCAACAACACTAACTCATTGCCATTCCCTGAGTTTGATGAAGCTAATTATGAATACTAGAGCATTAATATGAAAATCTTGTTGATGGGAAAAGGTATGTGGGATATTTTAGAATATAGGTACATAGAAAATTCATATTGGAGAACACTTGCAACATTATATGGAAAAACAAAGAAGGAAGCTCAAAAGAATAATTGCTTGGCTCTTTACCATCTCCAATCTGCATTGGAGAAAAGTATTTTTCCAAGAATAGTAGGTTGTAAAATAGTTGTTGATACATGGAAGGCCTTATAATATGGTTACCAAGGGAGTGACCAATTAAAGCAAGTTAAGCTGCAAATTCTTATAAGAGAGTTTGAAAATTTGAGAATGCAAGAGGTTGAGAGTGTTAGTGATTATTATGTAAGGGCAAATGTTGTTGTCAATAAAATGGCAACACTTGGAGAAGCATTGGATAAAGTGGTTGTTGTTAAGAAAGTATTGAGAACACTTAACCCAAAGTAGAATAATATAGTCATTATTATTGAGGAGAGTATATATTTATCTACTCTTGAGTTTGATAATTTGATAGGATCTCTTATGTATCATGAGGAGATGCTAGGGAAAACTATTATTGTAGTTGATGAGAAGGCATTTGCTTCTAAAGCTACAATTTCAAAGGGTGATGGAGCAAGATCTTGTGGACATGTAAATGGCCAAGGAAGATTCAGAAATCATAATTATTCAAGAGGAAGAGGTGGTAGAAGAGGAGGAGTAGCAGGTAGAGGCAGAGGCAAAAATGATAAGAGGAATTTGCAATGTTACCATTACAAAAAGTATGGGCATTATGAGAGAGAAAGTAGATAGAAGGCTGGAAAATAAAATAGGATATCCCACTATGGTAAAGAAGAGTATGTTGTTCAACATATGTTCTTATTATATAATAAGGCTGATAATAATCTTCAAGAGACTTGGATACTTGATTCTGGTTGCCCCAATCATATGACAGGAAATGGGGAGCTTCTTGCTTCCATGGATGAGTCCTTCAAGTCCAAGATCAAACTTGGAGATGAAAAGGCTTTGGATGTGGCTGCCAAAGGTGTAATGGAAGTGAACACAAAATAAGGTAACAAACATGTTCATGATATCTATTACACACCAAATTTAAAACATAATTTGTTAAATGTAGGGAAACTATGTGAAAAGAACTATAGGGTAGTCTTTGATGATAAGAAATGCACCATCTATGATAAGAACAATAGCAAAAGGATTGTTACAACAACCCTATGACCAACAATAGGTTATTTCCTTTAAATTTTGAAGGTCAAGGGAGCAACATTTAAATTTTTTTTTTGTAGAATATAAGAGTTGGTTGTGTCATCTTATGTATGGCCACTTGAACTTCACTAGTTTGAAGTTATTTACTTCCCAAGAGATGGTTTATGGGCTATCAAAAGTGCAAGAACATAAAAATGTTTGTGAGGGGTATGTAATGGGAAAGCATGCAAGGCAGAATTTTCCTAAAGGGAAATCATGGAGGGATTCATACCCACTCCAATTGATCCATTATGATATTTTTGGGCCTATGCAAACCAACATCTTGGGTAACAACTCTTACTTTCTTACATTTATTGATAATTTTTCTAGAATATGTTGGGTGTATTTTTTGAAGCATAAGGATGAAGCATTTGATTGTTTCAAGGAATTTATATCTTTTGTTGAGAATTAGAGTGGCTGTAGCATTAAATATTTAAGGATAGACAATGGTGGTGAATTCTATTTTAATGAGATTCAATTTTTTTGTAAGAATGTTGGCATTAAGAGGTAATTCATAACTTCCTATACTCCACAACAAAATGGAGTGGCAAAAAGAAAAAATAGGATAGTTTTTGAGATGGCAAGAAGTATGCTATAAACTAAGAGACTTACCAATATGTATTGGGTTGATGCAATCCATACAATAGTCTACATATTGAATAGAAGTCCCACTAGCTCATTGGAGAAGATGAATCCTTATGAGGTATGGTATAAAAATAAGCCCAATGTTAACCACTTCACAAGTTTTGGTTGTTTGGCTTATGCACATGTGGCTGATGAACATAGGAAGAAGCTTGATCCTAAGAGTGAAGCATGTATATTTATTGGCTACTATGAAAATACTACAACCTATAGGCTTTATAACCTAAAAACTCATAGAGTGGTGGTGTCTAGAGATGTGATTTTTGATGAAGGGGGAGTATTTGGTCATCAAAAACTTTATGTCGATCATGGTAGTAGTGGTGGAAGTTCTTCTAATGTGCAACCTACTTTAAAATCAGTCCCACCAAGTCTACCAACAAGCTTTTCAAATAATCCCAAACAAAGTAGTTCTAGTCCCTCTTCAAATGATGATTCTCCATACATATTTTTATATGTTATGAAGATAAAAAGGAGGAAAATGTACTTCAAATTCATCCTTCTACTCAGGTTTTGAACAACATTTTCCATAGAAGACTTACTAGAAGCCAAGCTAAAGAAATTGACCAAGTTGTTCAAAGTCTTGAGAAGATGCACATGTATGGTGATGAAGATGAAGGTGAGCCAAAAGGAGATATTGTTAATTATGCTTTGATGATTGTTGCTGATTTTGAACCTTCTTATTATGAAGAAGCTTGTACTAATGTGTTAGTCTTACAATGGCACTGAGAGGGGGGGTGAATCAGTGTAGCCTTTTCTGAACTTAAATTTGCAGTTCTTAAATCTTAAATAACGAAAGCTTAAAACCACATGAAGAAATTACAACAAGAGAACACCACACAACACAAGATGTAACGAGGTTCACTAGTTTTGGCTACTCCTCAAAAAAAACTGCTTGGACTCCCATCCAAATATAGCCTTTGCAAGGCACCACCTTTACAATTAATTTACCAGCATCCATTGGAAGGAGCACCAACCCCTAATTTATCTACACCAACAGAAAGGAGCACCAACCCTTGATTTACCAGCACCGACTAGAAGGAGCACCAACCCCTGATTCTAAGCACCAACTTGGATTTCTATTTTGAATCTATTTTGACATAAAAATGCCTTCGCTTTTACAAGACCCTCACTGGTCTATTGCTCATCCAATCTCTGTTTCAATTCATGAAACACACCCACTCCAACGGTTCTGCTTACCGCACTCTAACAGCCCTGTCTTATGGCTCACTCTTACGAATTTCTTACGGCTCACTCTTACTACACTCTTACAGCTCTGTTTTCCCTCTTTTAGCCATGCTCTCTCTGCCCTTTTTCATAGCACTTATCCTCTATACAATGACACTTTTCCACTATGAGCAGCTCACTAACTTCTCCATGTAGTGCCCCTTTTATAGTTCTCTTCCTTCGCTTCTTATGTCTCTACCTTTATCTCATTTTGTAGCACTTTCTCAGTCACGCTCCTTCTGCCACACTCTCTGACGTGCTCTGTCTTTCAACCGTTATCTCCCTGACGTGCTCTATCTTTTAGTTGCTCTCTCTTTGACGTGCACTGTCTTTTAGCTGCTCTCTTTCTGATGTGCTCTATTTACTGCGCTCTTACAGCCTTCTCTGCTCACTTTTCAATTTTGAGCTACCCTTTCACTTCTGCACGCAACTGCCCTTTTATAATAATATTTTCATCTTGAAACTCAAGTCTTCTGTAACTTCCATAATCCCTCATGTAGCCTATTAACAGCCACTCCTGTAAGTAACTCATTTCTGACACAATATTCTTATACACAACCTATTAATAGGTTTTTCTCTTTATTTGGGACTCTCAGTATGGCCATCGCTCGATGAATTTACTCTGTAACGGGCCCTGTAACTATCATTCTGACTTTAGTTCTATGTTCTTATTTTAGTTGCATGAATTTATTCTGAACTGCCTCTGTAACAGTCGAATGGACTTTAGTTTACTATTCTTATTTTAGCTGCATGTTTTCTTTCGTAACTGCCCCTGTAACTTTCGTTTAACTTAACTTTAGATGGGTTCTTCATTTTTTATTTTTGTCACACAAAAACAATATGTCGCGATATCACGACATTTCTGCCCCTTTGACTTTTTCTTGGTTGTTGACTGTGAAAACATGACATGTCATGATATCACGACACTTTTTGCCTCCTTGTACTTTTCTCAGCTTGCACTCACGAAAATACATGTCGTGATATCGCGACACTTTTCATCTTCGTACTCTCTCTCTCCTCTTTGAGTCACAAAAACATGACATGTAGCGATATCACTACACTTTTGTTCCTTGCGATTTTTCTTTGCTTCGGCCCGTGATAATACATATAGTGATATCGCTACACTTTTTCTCCTTGCACTTTCTCTTTGCTTTGGCCTCCGAAAATACAACATGTCGCGATATCGCGACACTTTTTCTCCTTGCATTTTCTCTTTTCTTCTGGCCGTGAAAATGCAACATGCCACAAAATCGTGACACCTTTTTCTCTTTACTATTTCTCTTTGCTTTGGACCGCAAAAATGAAATATGTCGCAAAATCGTGACACCTTTTTCTCTCTCCTCTTTCTCTTCACTTTGGACCACAAAAATGAAACATGTCGCGAAATCATGATGCCTTTTTCTCTCTCCTCTTTCTCTTCGCTTTGGACCGTGAAAATGAAACATGTCATGAAATCGTGACACCTTTGTCTTTAAGACTCTCTCTCCTGCATTATGTCGCAAAATCGCAACACTTTTTCATCCGTACAAACTTCCTTGCAATATGTCATGAAATCGCGACACTTTTTCTACTTGCCATTTTCTCTTTGAACATGTTGCAAAATCGTGATAGCTTTTCTTGCTTGTGCCTTCTCCCTGAACATGTCGCGAAATCATGACAGTTTTTCTTGCATGCGCGCTTCTTCTTCGAACATGTCACTAAATCATGATAGTTTTCCTTGCATGCGCTTCTTCTTCGAACATGTCACAAAATCGTGATAGTTTTCCTTGCACTTTCTCTCTCTTCTAACATGTCGTGATATTGTGATAGTTTCTCATGCTTGCTCAACATGTCGCGATATCGCGATAGTTTTCTTACTTGTCTTTTTATTTGAGCTTTTGCATATGGGCCACTTCAGTCTTCTTGGAAATTCACTGTGCATGCTCTGTATGACCTCTGAACTCCTGTCCACTACATCAATCGATCTCTCTGTCTGTGTTGACAACAATGACAATACTTTTGCTGCACCTAGCTCAACAATATCCCCCTTTGGAATTGTTGGCAACACACGGGCAATATCCCGTAACTCTTCTCCCCCTTTGACAATAATACCAAATGGCTACTGTAAACTCCCCCTAAGTCCAAGACCACTTCATTTCACACTATATTTTGAGCATCAACCCTCTGTTGCTCTCAATCTCAAACTTGTCCACTATTACAACCAAGAATGCATCTACAACATGCTCTATGCCGTGACATCCGAACTTAGTGATTGTCTTTGCCTTTTGCATTTTCTACGCACTTCGCTCTCTCTGTGCACTCACTTCACACACATTCACAACACTTGCTCAAACCACTACAAAAACTAAAAACACACTTTAACTACTATACGAAAATAACCCGACTGCTTGCATTTCATCCTCAGATAACCAAACACATACATAGGAGCATTAAAATAAGACTTTAAGATTGCTCCCCCTGAGGAATTTCCACTTGGAGTGGCTTAGTGTAATAGCGGAGTGGTCTCCTTCAGTCTAAGGAGATGTGATTCCCTTTCTTCTATCTTTCTTTAGAATTTCTTGACCACGGGTTTGAATTTTTCAACTACATTCTTGTTTTGCACCTTTTCATGAACTTGAGCATTTCTCTTGTGTGGTTGTCTCTTATGCATCCTTGATGGATGATTATTTTTCTTTCTATTGTGTACATGATTTATTCCATGTCTGTATTGCATTCTTTGTGTTTGATGAACTCTACGGTCTTGCCTTAGATAAGATACAGAAGTGCTTGTACAAAACCTTGCTATGTGCCCATGACCGTTACATTTAAAACATCGCACATGGTGTTTACTCAGAACATCAGATGTAATTCTACCAGCATAACTCTTTG
The DNA here is from genome assembly GCA_028583015.1 of Wollemia nobilis. NCBI lineage: Eukaryota > Viridiplantae > Streptophyta > Pinopsida > Araucariales > Araucariaceae > Wollemia > Wollemia nobilis. Next base: position 3,800,505 of record JAQPPZ010002642.1, read on the forward strand.
ATATATTATTCAATCCATAATAAATTACCTCATGACCATAATGGTCGTACCTAAAACAATAGCCATTAAAAGCATTATTATGAAACGAGTGAGAGTGAGAGATCCTCTTTTGTTGTGGTTGCTTTGCTGTAGATCTTCTTTGATGTTTTATTCCTTTTGACGATTCAGATTCAGACTTTTCTCGCTTCAATCCTTCAACTGTGGACTTCTTCTTCTCTGCATATTTGGAGGATGAAGGTTGTTCAGCTTCATATCCAAGACCAAACTTAGCTGTGGAGCTTCTTTTTTGCTTTATCATTGTATCTAACAACTCTGTGCTCTTATCAAATTTGATATTTATATTGGCCTCTTCTATTTGTTTCTTCAATGAAATAATCTCTTCTTCTTTTTGGTGGCAAACAGTCTCTTTCTCATTGATTTGTGACCTGAGAATTTCTTCAATTCTTTTGGACTCTTCTACTTGCAATTTTAGATCAACAATAACTTTGTTAGATTTATCTTCACGTTTGCTGCATTCATCTTCTTCATCATCCAGGTGTGTTTTCAAGGCATCTTCTGTTTTCTTGGCCTTGTGAACTTGTAGGAAGAGATCTTCAATCTCATCCCCATATTATTCTAACTTCTTGGACATTCTTTTGTTCTTTTTCCTCTCTATACTCAACTCTTCAAGTGTAGTGATCAACTCACCTCTTAGATTTACTTCAGCCTCAGCCTCAAGGTTTTCATCACATTCTTTAGAAATCATTCCTTCTACCTTTTCCAGTTCAATTTTCTCTTCCATAGGAACTGAAACTGACTGAGATGCATTTTTGGAGGAGGATCTATTCTTCTTACCCATTGCATACTAATCCAAGATCAACCCTGACTAATTTATCCTGAATTGGGAACTTGGCTCTGATACCAATTGTTAGTCTTACAATGGCACTAAGAGTGGGGGGTGAATCAGTGTAGCCTTTTCTAAACTTAAATATGTAGTTCTTAAATCTTAAATAATGAAAGCTTAAAACAACATGAAGCAATTACAACAAGAGAACACCACACAACACAATATGTAATGAGGTTCACTAGTTTTGGCTAATCCTCAAAAAATACTGCTTGGACTCCCATCCAAATCCAGCATTTGCAAAGCACCAACTTTACAATCAATTTATCAGCACCCACTGGAAGGAGCACCAACCCCTAATTTATCTGCACCAATAGAAAGGAGCACCAACCCCTGATTTACCAGCACCGACTAGAAGGAGCACCAACCCTTGATTCCAAGCACCAACTTGGATTTCTATTTTGAATCTATTTTGACATAAAAATGCCTTTGATTTTACAAGACCCTCACTAGTCTATTAATCATCCACTCTCTATTTTAATTCATGAAACACACCCACTCTAATGGTTTTGCTTATCGTACTCTAACAGCCCTATCTTACGGCTCACTCTTATAGCTTTCTTACGACTCACTCTTACTACACTCTTACAGCTCTATTTCCCTCTTTTAGCTGTGCTCTCTTTGCCTTTTTTTGTAGCACTTCTCCTCTATACGGTGGCACTTTTCCACTATGAGCAGCTCACTAACTTCTCCACGTAGTGCCCCTTTTATAGTTCTCTTCCTTCGCTTCTTACGTCTCTACCTTTATCTCATTTTGCTACACTTTCTTAGTAGCACTCCTTATACCACACTCTCTCTGACATGCTCTATCTTTCAGATGCTCTCTCTCTTACGTGCTCTGTCTTTTAGCCACTCTCTCTCTGACGCGCTCTGTCTTTCAGCTGCTCTCTTTCTGATGTGCTCTATTTACTGTGCTCTGACAGCGTTCTCTACTCACTTTTTAATTCTGAGCTACCCTTTCACTTCTGCATGCAACTACCCTTTTATAATAATATTTTCATCTTGAAACTCAAGTCTTCTGTAACTTCCATAATCCCGCATGCAACCTATTAATAGCCACTCCTGTAAGTAACTCCTTTCTGACACAATATTCTTACACGTAACATATTAATGGATTTGTCTCTTTATTTAGGACTCTCAGTATGGCCACCGCTCGATGAATTTACTCCATAACGGGCCCTGTAACTACCTTTTTGAATTTAGTTCTCTGTTATTATTTTAGCTGCATGAATTTATTCTATAACTGCCTCTGTAATAGTCAAACGGACTTCAGTTTACTGTTCTTATTTTAGCTACATGTTTTCTTTCTGTAACTGCCCCTGTAACTGTCGTTTAACTTAACTTCGGCTAGGTTCTTCATTTTTGCTTTTCATCATGCAAAAACAATATGTTGCGATATCACGAAATTTCTGCCCCTTTGAATTTTTCTTGGCTATTGACCGCAAAAACATGACATGTCATGATATCGTGACACTTTTTGCCTCCTTGTCTTTTTCTCAGCTTGCACCCACGAAAACACATGTCATGATATCGCGACACTTTTTGTCTTCGTACTCTCGATCTCCTCTTTGGGTCATGAAAACACGACATGTAGCGATATCGCTACACTTTTGTTCCTTGCGCTTTTTCTTTGCTTTAGCCCGCGATAACACAACATGTAGCGATATTGTTACACTTTTTCTCCTTGCACTTTCTCTTTGCTTTGGCCTCCGAAAATACATGTCGCGATATCGCGAAACTTTTTCTCCTTGCATTTTCTCTTCTCTTCTGGCCGTGAAAATGCAACATGTCACAAAATCGTGAAACCTTTTTCTCTCTCCTCTTTCTCTTCGCTTTGGACCGTGAAAATGAAACATGTCGTGAAATTACGACACCTTTTTCTCTCTCCTCTTTCTCTTCGCTTTGGACCGCAAAAATGAAATATGTCACGAAATCGCAACACCTTTTTCTCTCTCCTATTTATCTTCGCTTTGGACCGTGAAAATAAAACATGTCACGAAATCACGACACCTTTTTCTTTTGGACTCTCTCTCCTGCATTATGTCGTGAAATTGTGACACTTTTTCATTAGTACAAACTTCTTTGAAATATGTCGCGAAATCGAGACACTTTTTCTACTTGCCATTTTCTATTCGAACATGTCACGAAATCGTGATAGTTTTTCTTGCTTGCGCCTTCTCCTTGAACATGTCGCGAAATCGCGACAGTTTTTCCTACATGTGCTTCTTCTTCGAACATGTCACGAAATCATGATAGTTTTCCCTGCATGCGCTTCTTCTTTGAACATGTCATGAAATCGTGATAGTTTTCCTTGTGCTTTCTCTCTCTTCTAACATGTCATGATATTGCGACAGTTTCTCATGCTTGCTCAACATGTTGCGATATTGCGATAGTTTTTTTACTTGTCTTTTTCTTTGAGATTTTGCATATGGGCCACTTTGGTCTTCTTGGAAATTCACTGTGCATGCTCTGTATGACCTTTGAAATCCTGTCCACTGCATCAACCAATCTCTCTGTCTGTGTTGACAACAATGACAATACTTTTGCTACACCTAGCTCAACAATCTCCCCTTTGGAATTTTTGGCAACACATGGGCAATATCCTATAACTCTTCTCCCCCTTTGACAATAATACCAAATGGCTGCTATAAACTCTCCCTAAGTCCAAGACCACTTCATTTCACACTGTCTTCTGAGCATCAACCCTCTATTGCTCTCAATCTCAAACTTGTCCACTGTTACAACCAAGAATGCATCTACAGCATGCTCTACGCTATGACATCCGAACTTAGTGATTGTCTTCACCTTTTGAATTTTTTGCGCACTTTGCTCTCTTTGTGCACTCACTTTGTACACATTCACAACACTTCCTCAAACCACAACAAAAATTGAAAACACACTTTAGCTACTATACAAAAATAACCCGATTGCTTACCTTTCATCCTCAGATAACCAAACACATACATAGGAACATTAAAATAAGACTTTAAGATTGCTCCCCCTGAGGATGTGCCACCTGGAGTGGCTTAGTGCAATAGCGGAGTGGTCTCCTTCAGTCCAAGGAGACGCGATTCCCTTTCTTCTGTCTTTCTCCAGACTTTCTTGACCACGGGTTTGAGTTTTTCAACTACATCCCTGTTTTGCACCTTTTCATGAACTTGAGCATTTCTCTTGTGTGGTTGTCTCTTGTGCATCCTTGATGGATGATTACTTTTCTTTCTATTGTGCACATGATTTATTCCCTGTCTGTATTGCATTCTTTGTGTCTGATGAACTCTACGGTCTTGCCTTAGATAAGATACAGAAGTGCTTGGACAAAACTTTGCTATGTGCCCATGACCGTTACATTTAAAACATTGCACATGGTGTTTACTCAGAACAACAGATGTATTTCTACTAGCATAACTCTTTGATCTATTAGTCAATCCAAAAATAAATTGCCTCATGACCATAATGGCCGCACCTAAAACAATAGCCATTAAAAGTATTATTATGAAACGAGTGAGAGTGAGAGATCCTCTTTTGTTGTGGTTGCTTTGCTATAGATCTTCTTTGATGTTTTCTTCCTTTTGACGATTTGGATTCAGAATTTTCTTGCTTCAATCCTTCAACTATGGACTTCTTCTCTGCATATTTGGAGGATGAAGGTTGTTCAACTTTATATCCAAGACCAAACTTAGCCATGGAGCTTCTTTGTTGCTTTATCATTGTATCTAGCAACTCTATGCTCTTCTCAAATTTGATATTTATATTGGCCTCTTCTATTTGTTTCTTCAATGAAATAATCTCTTCTTCTTTTTGGTGGCAAACATTCTCTTTCTCATTGATTTGTGACCTGAGAATTTCTTCAATTCTTTTGGACTCTTCTACATGCAGTTTTAGATCAACAATAACTTTGTTAGATTTCTCTTCACGTTTGCTGCATTCATCGTCTTCATCATCTAGGTGTGTTTTCAAGGCATATTCTATTTCCTTGGCCTTATGAACTTGTAGGAAGAGATATTCAATCTCATACCCATATTCTTTTAACTTCTTGGACATTTTTTTGTTCTTTTTGCTCTCTATACTCAACTCTTCAAGTGCAGTGATCAACTCACCTCTTAGATTTACTTCAACATCAGCCTCAAGGTTTTCATCACACTCTTCAAAAATAATTCCTTCTACCTTTTTCAGTTTAGTTTTCTCTTCCACAAGAACTAAAATTGACTGAGATGCATTTTTGGAGGAGGATCTATTCTTCTTACCCATTGCATACTAATCCAAGATCAACCCTGACTGATTTAGCCTGAATTGGGAACTTGGCTCTGATACCAATTGTTAGTCTTACAATGGCACTGAGAGGGGGGGGTGAATCAGTGTAGCCTTTTCTAAACTAAAATCTATAGTTCTTAAATCTTAAATAATGAAAGCTTAAAACCACATGAAGCAATTACAACAAGAGAACATCACACAACACAAGATGTAACGAGGTTCACCAGTTTTGGCTACTCCTCAAAAAAGACTGCTTGGACTACCATCCAAATCCAGCCTTTGCAAAGCACCAAATTTACAATCAATTTACCAACACCCACTAGAAGGAGCACCAACCCCTAATTTATTTGCACCAACAGAAAGGAGCACCAACCCTTGATTTACCAGCACCGACTGGAAGGAGCACCAACCCCTGATTCCAAGCACCAACTTGGATTTCTATTTTGAAGCTATTTTGACATAAAAATGCCTTCATTTTTACAATACCCTCACTGGTATATTGCTCATCCAATCTCTATTTTAATTCATGAAACACACCCACTACAACAGTTCTACTTACCGCATTGTAACAGCCTTGTCTTACGCTCACTCTTATGGCTTTCTTATGGCTCACTCTTACTGCACTCTTACAGCTCTGTTTTCCCTCTTTTAGTCGTGCTCTCTCTGCCCTTTTTTGTAGCAATTATCCTCTATACGGTGGCACTTTTCCACTATGACTAGCTCACTAACTTCTCCATGCAGTGCCCCTTTTATAGTTCTCTTCCTTCGATTCTTACATCTCTACCTTTATCTCATTTTGCAATGCTTTCTCAGCCACACTCCTTTTGCCACACTCTCTCTGACGCACTCTGTCTTTCAGTTGCTCTCTCTCTGATGCGCTCTGTCTTTCAACCACTCTCTTTTTGATGTGCTCTATTTATTTCCCTCTGATAGCCTTCTTTGCTCACTTTTCAATTTTGAGCTACCCTTTCACTTCTGCACGCAACTGCCCTTTTATAATAATATTTTCATCTTGAAACTCAAGTCTTTTGTAACTTCCATAATCTCGCATGCAGCCTATTAATAGCCACTCCTATAAGTAAATCCTTTCTAACAAAATATTCTTACACGCAACCTATTAATGGGTTTAACTCTTTATTTGGAACTATCAGTATGGCCACCGCTCGACGAATTTACTCTGTAACGGGCCCTGTAACTATTGTTTTGACTTTAGTTCTCTGTTCTTATTTTATCTGCATGAATTTATTCTGTAACTGCCTCTGTAATAGTCAAACGAACTTCAGTTTACTGTTCTTATTTTAGCTGCATGTTTTCTTTCTATAACTGCCCCTATAACTATCATTTAACTTAACTTCGGCTGGGTTCTTCATTTTTGCTTTTCGTCATGCAAAAACAATATGTCGCGATATCGTGACATTTTTGCCCCTTTGAATTTTTCTTGGTTGTTGATCGCAAAAACATGACATGTCACGATATCGTGACACTTTTTGCCTCCTTGTCCTTTTCTCAGCTTGCACTCGTGAAAACACAACATGTCACAATATTGCGACACTTTTCGCCTTTGTACTCTCTCTCTCCTCTTTGGGTCGTGAAAACGCGATATGTAGTGATATCACTACACTTTTGTTCTTTGCAAATTTTCTTTGCTTCGGCCTGTGATAATACAACATGTAGCGATATCGCTACACTTTTTCTCCCTTTCTCTTTGCTTTGGCCTCCGAAAATACATGTCACGATATCGTGACACTTTTTCTCCTTGCATTTTCTCTTCTCTTCTGGCCGCAAAAATGCAACATGTCATGAAATCGTGACACCTTTTTCTCTCTCCTCTTTCTCTTCACTTTGGACCGCAAAAATGAAACATGTCACGAAATCGTGACACCTTTTTCTCTCTCCTCTTTCTCTTTGCTTTGGACCACAAAAATGAAACATGTCACGAAATCATGACACCTTTTTCTCTCTCCTCTTTCTCTTTGCTTTGGACCGCAAAAATGAAACATGTCATGAAATCGTGACACCTTTTTCTTTCGGACTCTCTCTCCTGCATTATGTCATGAAATCACAACACTTTTTCATCCTTACAAACTTCCTTGCAATATGTCGTGAAATAGTGACACTTTTTCTACTTACCATTTTCTCTTCGAACATGTCGTGAAATCGTGACAGTTTTTCTTGCTTGCGCCTTCTCCCCAAACATGTCGCAAAATCGCGATAGTTTTTCCTGCATGCGCTTCTTCTTCGAACATGTCACGAAATAATGATAGTTTTCCTTGCATGTACTTCTTCTTCGAACATGTCATGAAATCATGATAGTTTTCCTTGCGCTTTATCTCTCTTCTAACATGTCGCGATATCATGACAGTTTCTCATGCTTGCTCAACATGTTGTGATATCGTGACAGTTTTCCTACTTGTCTTTTTCTTTGAGCTTTTGCATATGGGCCACTTCGGTCTTCTTGGAAATTCACTATGCATGCTATATATGACCTTTGAACTCCTGTCCATTACATCAACCAATCTCTCTATCTATGTTGACAACAATGACAATACTTTTGCTGCACCTAGCTCAACAATCTCCCCCTTTGGAATTGTTAGCAACACACAAGAAATATCCCGTAACTCTTCTCCCCCTTTGAAAATAATACCAAATGGCTGTTGTAAACTCCCCCTAAGTCCAAGACCACTTCATTTCACATTGTCTTCTGAGCATCAACCCTATGTTGCTATAAATCTCAAACTTGTCCACTGTTACAACCAAGAATGCATCTATAGCATGCTCTGCACTGTGACATCCGAACTTAGTGATTGTCTTCACCTTTTACGTTTTATGTGCACTCCGCTCTCTCTGTGCACTCACTTCACACACATTCACAACACTTCCTCAAACCACTACAAAAAATGAAAACACACTTTAACTACTATACAATAATAACCCAACTGCTTGCCTTTCATCCTCAGATAACCAAACACATACATAGGAGCATTAAAATAAGACTTTAAGATTGCTCCCCCTGAGGATGTGCCACCTGGAGTGGTTTAGTGCAATAGCAGAGTGGTCTCCTTCAGTACAAGGAGATGCGATTCCCTTTCTTCTATATTTCTCCAAACTTTCTTGACCATGGGTTTAAGTTTTTCAACTACATCCTTGTTTTGCACCTTTTCGTGAACTTGAGAATTTCTCTTGTGTGGTTGTCTCTTGTGCATCCTTGATGGATGATTATTTTTCTATCTGTTGTGCACATGATTTATTCCCTGTCTGTATTGCATTATTTATGTCTGATGAACTCTACGGTCTTGCCTTAGATAAGATACAAAAGTGCTTGGACAAAACCTTGCTATGTGCCCATGACCGTTACATTTAAAACATCCCACATGGTGTTTACTCAGAATAGAAGATGTAATTCTACCAGCATAACTCTTTGATCTATTATTCAATCCACAATAAATTGCCTCATGACCATAATGGCTGCACCTAAAACAATAGCCATTAAAAGCATTATTATGAAACGAGTGAGAGTGAAAGAACCTCTTTTGTTGTGGTTGCTTTGCTGTAGATCTTCTTTGATGTTTTCTTCCTTTTGATGATTCAAATTCAGAATTTTCTTGCTTCAATCCTTCAACCGTGGACTTCTTCTTCTCTGCATATTTGGAGGATGAAGGTTTTTCAGCTTCATATCCAAGACCAAACTTAGTCATGGAGCTTCTTTGTTGCTTTATCATTGTATCTTCCAATTTTGTGCTCTTCTCAAATTTGAGATTTATATTGGCCTCTTCTATTTGTTTCTTCAATGAAACAATCTCTTCTTCTTGTTGGTGGCAACAGTCTTTTTCTCATTGATTTGTGACCTGAGAATTTCTTCAATTCTTTTGAACTCTTCTACGTGCAGTTTTAGATCAACAATAACTTTGTTAGATTTCTCTTCACGTTTGCTGCATTCATCGTCTTCATCATCCAGGTGTGTTTTCAAGGCATCTTCTATTTTCTTGGCCTTGTGAACTTGTAGGAAGAGATCTTCAATCTCATCCCCATATTCTTCTAACTTCTTTGACATTCTTTTGTTCTTTTTCCTCTCTATACTCAACTCTTCAAGTGTAGCGATCAACTCAACTCTTAGATTTACTTTAGCCTCAGCCTCAAGGTTTTCATCACATTCTTCAAAAATCATTCCTTCTACCTTTTCCAGTTTAGTTTTCTCTTCCACAAGAATTGAAATTGACTGAGATGCATTTTTGGAGGAGGATCTATTCTTCTTACCCATTGCATACTAATCCAAGATCAACCCTGACTGATTTAGCCTGAATTAGGAACTTGGCTCTGATATCAATTGTTAGTCTTACAATGGCACTGAGAATGGGGGGTGAATCAGTGTAGCCTTTTATGAACTTAAATATACAATTTTTAAATCTTAAATAATGAAATCTTAAAACCACATGAAGCAATTACAAGAAGAGAACACCACACAACACAAGATGTAACAAGGTTCACCATTTTTGGCTACTCCTCAAAAAATACTGCTTGGACTCCCATGCAAATACAACCTTTACAAAGCACCAAATTTACTATCAATTTACCAGCACCCACTGGAAGGATCACCAACCCATAATTTATCTGCACCAATAGAAAGGAGCACCAACCCTTGATTTACCAGCATCGATTGTAAGGAGCACCAACCCCTGATTCCAAGCACCAACTTGGATTTCTATTTTGAATCTATTTTGACATAAAAATGCCTTCGCTTTTACAAGACCCTCACTAGTCTATTGCTCATCCAATCTCTGTTTCAATTCATGAAACACACCCACTCAAATGGTTCTGCTTACCACACTCTAACAGACCTGTCTTATGGCTTTCTTACAGCTCACTCTTAATACACTCTTACAGCTCTATTTTCCTTCTTTTAACCATGCTCTCTCTGCCCTTTTTTGTAGCACTTCTCCTCTATACGGTGGAAATTTTCCACTCTGAGTAGCTCAATAACTTCTCCATGTAGTGCCCCTTTTATAGTTCTCTTCCTTCACTTCTTACGTCTCTACCTTTATCTCATTTTTTTGTGCTTTCTTAGTCGTGCTCTTTCTGCCACACTCTCTCTGATGCGTTGTCTTTCAGCCGCTCTCTCTCTGACGCGCTCTGTCTTTCAGTCGCTCTCTCTCTGATGTGCTCTGTCTTTCAACTACTTTATTTATGATGTGCTCTATTTACAGCCATTTGATAGCCTTCTCTACTCACTTTTCAATTCTGAGCTACCATTTCACTTTTGCACGCAACTGCCCTTTTATAATAATATTTTCATCTTGAAACTCAAGTCTTTTGTAACTTCCATAATCCCGCATGCAGCCTATTAATAGCCACTCCTATAAGTAACTCCTTTCTGACACAATATTCTTACACGCAACCTATTAATAGGTTTGTCTCTTTATTTGGAACTCTCAGTATGGCCACCGCTCGACGAATTTACTCCGTAACGGGCCCTGTAACTACTGTTCTGACTTTAGTTCTCTGTTCTTATTTTAGCTGCATGAATTTATTTTTTAACTGCCTCTGTAACAGTCAAACGGACTTCAGTTTACTATTCTTATTTTAGCTGCATGTTTTATTTCTATAACTACCCCTGTAACTATCATTTAACTTAACTTCGACTGGGTTCTTCATTTTTGCTTTTCGTCATGCAAAAACAATATGTCACGATATCGTGACATTTTTGCCCCTTTGAATTTTTCTTAGCTGTTGACCGCAAAAACATGACATGTCACGATATCGTGACACTTTTTGCCTCGTCTTTTTCTCAGCTTGCACCTGTGAAAACACAAAATGTCACAATATTGCGACACTTTTCGCCTTTGTACTCTCTCTCTCTCCTCTTTGGGTCGTGAAAACGCGACATGTAGCGATATTGCTACACTTTTGTTCCTTGCGCTTTTTCTTTGCTTTCGCCCACGATAATACAACATGTAGCGATATCGCTACACTTTTTCTCCTTGCACTTTCTCTTTTCTTTGGCCCCCGAAAACACAACATGTCGTGATATCACGACACTTTTTCTCCTTGTATTTTCTCTTCTCTTCTGGCCGCAAAAATGCAACATGTCACGAAATCATGACACCATTTTCTCTCTCCTCTTTCTCTTCGCTTTGGACCACGAAAATGAAACATGTCATGAAATTGTGACACATTTTTCTCTCTCCTCTTTCTCTTTGCTTTGGACCGCAAAAATGAAACATGTCACAAAATCGTGACACCTTTTTCTCTCTCCTCTTTCTCTTTGCTTTGGATCACGAAAATGAAACATGTCGCAAAATCGTGACACCTTTTTCTTTTGGACTCTCTCTCCTACATTATGTTGTGAAATCGTGACACTTTTTCATCCATACAAACTTCCTTGCAATATGTCATGAAATCGTGACACTTTTTCTACTTGCCATTTTCTCTTCGAACATGTCGCGAAATCACGACAGTTTTTCTTGCTTGAACCTTTTCCCCGAACATGTCACGAAATCATGATAGTTTTTCCTACATGCGCTTCTTCTTCGAACATGTCATGAAATCATGATAGTTTTCCCTACATGCGCTTCTTCTTCGAACATGTCATGAAATCATGACAGTTTTCCTTGCGCTTTCTCTCTCTTCTAACATGTCGCGATATCATGACAGTTTCTCATGCTTGCTCAACATGTCACGATATTGCGACAGTTTTCTTACTTGTATTTTTCTTTGAGCTTTTGCAGATGGGCAACTTCAGTCTTCTCAAAAATTCACTATGCATGCTCTGTATGACCTTTGAACTCCTATCCACTACATCAACCGATCTCTCTGTCTATGTTGACAACAATGACAATACTTTTGCTGCACCTAGCTCAACAATCTCCCCCTTTGGAATTATTGGCAACACACGGGAAATATCCCGTAACTCTTCTCCCCATTTGAAAATAATACCAAATGGCTGTTGTAAACTCCCCCTAAGTCCAAGACCACTTCATTTCACACTATCTTCTGAGCGTCAACCCTATGTTGCTCTCAATCTCAAACTTGTCCACTGTTACAACCAAGAATGCATCTACAGCATGCTTTGTGCTGTGACATCCTAACTTAGTGATTATCTTCGCCTTTTGCATTTTATATGAACTCTACTCTCTCTGTGCACTCACTTCGCACACATTCACAACACTTCCTCAAACCACTACAAAAACTGAAAACACACTTTAACAACTATACAAAAATAACCCAACTGCTTGCCTTTCATCCTCAGATAACCAAACACATACATAGGAGCATTAAAATAAAACTTTAAGATTGCTACCCCTAAGGATGTGCCATGTGGAGTGGCTTAGTGCAATAGCAGAGTGGTCTCCTTCAGTCCAAGGATACGTGATTCCCTTTATTCTGTCTTTCTCAAAACTTTCTTAACCACGGGTTTGAGTTTTTCAACTACATCCCTGTTTTGCACCTTTTCATGAACTTGAGCATTTCTCTTGTGTGGTTGTCTCTTGTGCATCCTTGATGGACGATTATTTTTCTTTCTATTGTGCACATGATTTATTCTCTTTTTGTATTGCATTCTTTGTGTCTGATGAACTCTACGGAATTGCCTTAGATAATATACAGAAGTTCTTGGACAAAACCTTGCTATGTGCCCATGACCGTTACATTTAAAACATCGCACATGGTGTTTACTCAGAACAACAAATGTATTTCTACCAGCATAACTCTTTGATCTATTATTCAATCCACAATAAATTGCCTCTTGACCATAATGGCCACACCTAAAACAATAGCCATTAAAAGCATTATTATGAAACGAGTGAGAGTGAGAGAACCTCTTTTGTTGTGGTTACTTTGTTGTAGATCTTCTTTGATGTTTTCTTCCTTTTGAAAATTCAGATTCAGACTTTTCTTGCTTCGATCCTTCAACCATGGACTTCTTATCTGCATATTTGGAGGATGAAGGTTGTTCAGCTTCATATCCAAGACCAAAATTAGTCATGGAGCTTCTTTGTTGCTTTATCATTGTATCTAGCAACTCTGTGCTCTTATCAAATTTGAGATTTATATTGGCCTCTTCTATTTGTTTCTTCAATGAAACAATCTCTTCTTCTTGTTGGTGGCAAGAAGTCTCTTTCTCATTGATCTGTGACCTAAAAATTTCTTCAATTATTTTGGACTCTTCTACTTGCAGTTTTAGATCAACAATAACTTTGTTAGATTTCTCTTCACATTTGTTGCATTCATCGTCTTCATCATCCAGGTGTGTTTTCAAGGCATCTTCTATTTTCTTGGCCTTTTGAACTTGTAGGAAGAGATCTTCAATCTCATCCCCGTATTATTCTAACTTCTTGTACATTCTTTTGTTCTTTTTCCTCTCTATACTCAACTCTTCAAGTGCAGCAATCAACTCAACTCTTAGATTTACTTTAGCCTCATCCTCAAGGTTTTAATCACATTCTTCAAAAATCATTCCTTCTACCTTTTTCAGTTTAGTTTTCTCTTCCACAAGAACTAAAACTAACTGAGATGCATTTTTGGAGGAGGATCTATTCTTCTTACCCATTGCGTACTAATCCAAGATCAACCCTGACTGATTTAGCTTGAATTGGAAAATTGGCTCTGATACCAATTGTTAGTCTTACAATGGCACTAAGAGGGGGGGTGAATCAGTGTAGCATTTTCTAAACTTAAATCTATAGTTCTTAAATATTAAATAATGAAAGCTTAAAACCACATGAAGCAATTACAACAAGAGAACACCACACAACACAAGATGTAACGAGGTTCACCAGTTTTGGCTACTCCTCAAAAAATACTGCTTGGAATCCCATCCAAATCTAGCCTTTGCAAAGCACCAACTTTAGAATAAATTTACCAGCACCCACTGGAAGGAGCACCAACCTCTAATTTATCTGCACCAATAGAAAGGAGCACCAAACCCTGATTTACTAGCATCGATTGGAAGGAGCACCAACCCCTAATTCCAAGCACCAACTTGGATTTCTATTTTGAATCTATTTTGACATAAAAATGCCTTTGCTTTTACAAGACCCTCACTGGTCTATTGCTCATCCAATCTCTATTTCAATTCATGAAACACACCCACTCCAACGGTTCTGCTTATCACACTCTAATAGCCCTGTCTTATGGCTCACTCTTACTGTACTCTTACAACTCTATTTTCCCTCTTTTAGCTATGCTCTCTCAGTCGCACTCTCTCTACCCTTTTTCATAGAACTTCTCTATACGGCAAAAATTTTCCACTCTAAGCAGCTCACTAACTTCACACAGTGCCCCTTTTATAGTTCTCTTCCTTCACTTCTTACATTTGTACCTTTATCTCATTTTGTTGTGCTTTCTCAACCGTGCTCCTTCTGCCACACTCTCTCTGATGCACTCTATCTTTCAGCCGCTCTCTATTTGACGTGCTTTGTCTTTTAGCCACTCTATCTCTAACGTGCTCTGTATTTCAGTCACTCTCTTTCTGACATGCTTTATTTACTACACTCTGACATCCTTCTCTGCTCACTTTTCAATTCTGAGCTACCCTTTCACTTCTGCATGCAACTGCCCTTTTATAATAATATTTTCATCTTGAAACTCAAGTCTTCTGTAACTTCCATAATCCCGCATGTAGCCTATTAATAGCCACTCCTGTAAGTAACTCCTTTCTGACACAATATTATTACACGCAACCTATTAATAGGTTTGTCTCTTTATTTGGAACTCTCAGTATGGCCATCGCTCGACGAATTTACTCCGTAATGGGCCCTGTAACTATCGTTCTGACTTTAGTTCTTTGTTATTATTTTAACTATATGAATTTATTCTTTAACTACCTCTATAACAGTCGAACAAACTTCAGTTTACTATTCTTATTTTACAGCATGTTTTATTTTTGTAACTGCCCCTGTAGCTGTCATTTAACTTAACTTCGGTTGGGTTCTTCATTTTTGCTTTTTGTCATGTAAAAACAATATGTCGCGATATCGCGACATTTTTGCCCCTTTGACTTTTTCTTGGCTATTGACCGCAAAAACATGACATGTCACGATATTGTGACACTTTTTGTCTCCTTGTCCTTTTCTCAGCTTGCACCCGCGAAAACATAACATGTCACGATATCGTGACACTTTTCACCTTCGTATTCTCTCTCTCCTCTTTGGGTCACAAAAACGTGACATGTAGCGATATCGCTACACTTTTGTTCCTTGCACTTTTTCTTTGCGATATCACTACACTTTTTCTCCTTGCACTTTCTCTTTGCTTTGGCCTCCGAAAATACAACATGTCACGATATTGCAACACTTTTTCTCCTTGCATTTTCTCTTCTCTTCTGGCCGTGAAAATGCAACATGTCACAAAATCATGACACCTTTTTCTCTCTCCTCTTTCTCTTCACTTTGGACCGCAAAAATGAAACATGTCACGAAATCGTGACACCTTTTTCTCTCTCGTATTTCTCTTTTCTTTGGACCGCAAAAATGAAACATGTCACGAAATCGTGACACCTTTTTCTCTCTCCTCTTTCTCTTCACTTTGGACTACGAAAATGAAACATGTCACGAAATCGTGACACCTTTTTCTTTCGGACTCTCTCTCCTGCATTATGTCATGAAATTGCAACACTTTTTCATCTGTACAAACTTCCTTGCAATATGTCGTGAAATCGTGACACTTTTTCTACTTGTCATTTTCTCTTCGAACATGTCATGAAATCATGAAAATTTTTCTTGCTTGTGCCTTCTCCCCGAACATGTCACAAAATCACGACAATTTTTCCTCCATGCACTTCTTCTTCGACCATGTCACAAAATCATGATAGTTTTCCCTACATTCGCTTCTTCTTCGAACATGTCGCTAAATCGTGACAGTTTTCCTTGCAATTTCTCTCTCTTCTAACATGTTGCGATATAGTGATAGTTTCTCATGCTTGCTCAACATGTCACGATATCGCGATAGTTTTCTTACTTATCTTTTTCTTTGAGCTTTTACATATAGGCCACTTCGATCTTCTTGGAAATTCATTGTGCATTATCTGTATGACCTCTGAACTCCTGTCCACTACATCAATCGATATTTATATCTGTGTTGACAACAATGACAATACTTTTGCTGCACCTAGCTCAACAATCTCCCCCTTTGGAATTGTTGGCAACACACAGGAAATATCCCATAACTCTTCTCCCCCTTTGACAATAATACCAAATGGCTGCTATAAACTCCCCTTGAGTCCAAGACCACTTCATTTCACACTATCTTCTGAGCATCAACCATCTATTGCTCTCAATCTCAAACTTGTCCACTGTTACAACCAAGAATGCATCTACAGCATGCTCTGCACTATGACATCCAAACTTAGTGATTGTCTTTGCCTTTTGCATTTTTTGTGTACTCCGCTCTCTCTATGCACTCACTTCACACACATTCACAACACTTCCTCAAACCACTACAAAAACTAAAAACACACTTTAACAACTATACAAAAATAACCCGACTGCTTGCCTTTCATCCTCAGATAACCAAACACATATATAGGAGCATTAAAATAAGACTTTAAGATTGCTCCCCTTGAGGATGTGCCACCTAGAGTGGCTTAGTGCAATAGCGGAGTGGTCTCCTTTAGTCCAAGAAGATGCGATTCCATTTCTTCTGTCTTTCTCCAGACTTTTTTGACCACGGGTTTGAGTTTTTCAACTACATCCCTGTTTTGCACCTTTTCGTGAACTTGAGCATTTCTCTTGTGTGGTTGTCTCTTGTGCATCCTTGATGGATGATTATTTTTCTTTCTATTGTGCACATGATTTATTCCTTGTCTGTATTGCATTCTTTGTGTCTGATGAACTCTATGGTCTTGCCTTAGATAAGATATAGAAGTGCTTGGACAAAAACTTGCTATGTGCCCATGACTGTTACATTTAAAACATTGCACATGGTGTTTACTCAGAACAATAGATATATTTCTACCAGCATAATTCTTTGATCTATTATTCAATCCATAATAAATTGCCTCATGACAATAATGGCCACACCTAAAACAATAGCCATTAAAAGCATTATTATGAAACGAGTGAGAGTGAGAGAACCTCTTTTGTTGTGGTTGCTTTGCTATAGATCTTCTTTGATGTTTTCTTCCTTTTGAAGATTCGGCTTCAAACTTTTCTTTCTTCAATCCTTCAACCATGGACTTCTTCTTCTCTGCATATTTGGAGGATGAATATTGTTTAGCTTCATATCAAAGACCAAACTTAGCCATGGAGCTTCTTTGTTGCTTTATCATTATATCTAGCAACTCTGTGCTTTTCTCAAATTTGAGATTTATATTGGCCTCTTCTATTTGTTTCTTCAATGAAACAATCTCTTCTTCTTGTTGGCAGAAAACACTCTCTTTCTCATTGATCTGTGACCTGAGAATTTCTTCAATTCTTTTGGACTCTTCTACTTGCAGTTTTAGATCAACAATAACTTTGTTAGATTTCTCTTCACGTTTGCTGCATTCATCGTCTTCATCATCCAGGTGTGTTTTCAAGGCATCTTCTGTTTTCTTGGCCTTATGAACTTGTAGGAAGAGATCTTCAATATCATCCCCATATTATTCTAACTTCTTGGACATTCTTTTGTTCTTTTTCTTCTTTATATTCAACTCTTCAAGTGTAGTGATAAACTCACCTCTTAGATTTACTTTAGCCTCAGCCTCAAGGTTTTCATCACATTCTTCAAAAATCATCCCTTCTACTTTTTCCAGTTCAGTTTTCTCTTCCACAGGAACTAAAACTGACTGAGATGTATTTTTGGAGGAGGATCTATTCTTCTTACCCATTGCGTAGTAATCCAAGATCAACCCTGACTGATTTATCTTGAATTGGGAACTTGGGTCTTATACCAATTGTTATTCTTACAATGGCACTAAGAGGGGGGGGTGAATCAGTGTAGCCTTTTCTGAACTTAAATATTTAGTTCTTAAATATTAAATAACGAAAGCTTAAAACCACATGAAGCAATTACAACAAGAGAACACCACACAACACAAGATGTAACGAGGTTCACCAGTTTTGGCTACTCAAAAAAGACTGCTTGGACTCCCATCCAAATCCAGCATTTGCAAAGCACCAACTTTAGAATCAATTTACCAGAACCCACTAGAAGGAGCACTAACACCTAATTTATCTACACCAATAGAAAGGAGCACCAACCCCTGATTTACCAGCACCGAATAGAAGGAGCACCAACCCCTGATTCCAAGCACCA
Source organism: Wollemia nobilis (assembly GCA_028583015.1). NCBI lineage: Eukaryota > Viridiplantae > Streptophyta > Pinopsida > Araucariales > Araucariaceae > Wollemia > Wollemia nobilis. Next base: position 3,818,866 of record JAQPPZ010002642.1, read on the forward strand.
ACTTGGATTTCTATTTTGACATAAAAATACCTTTGATTTTACAAGACCCTCACTGGTCTATTGCTCATCCACTCTCTGTTTCAATTCATGAAACACACACTCCAATGGTTCTGCTTACTGCACTCTAACAGCCCTGTCTTATGGCTCACTCTTACTGCTTTCTTACGACTCACTCTTACTACACTCTTACAACTCTGTTTTCCCTCTTTTAGCCACGCTCTCTCTCCCTTTTTTTGTAGCACTTCTCCTCTATACGGTGGCACTTTTACACTATGACCAGCTCACTAACTTCTCCACGTAGTGCCCCTTTTATACTTCTTTTCCTTCACTTCTTATGTCTCTACCTTTATCTCATTTTGTTGTGCTTTCTCAGCCACACTTCTTTTGCCACACTCTCTTTGACGTGCTCTGTCTTTCAATCGCTCTCTCTCTCACACGCTTTGTCTTTTAGTCACTCTCTCTCTAACATGCTCTATCTTTCAACTGCTCTCTTTCTGATGCACTCTATTTACTATGCTCTGACAGCCTTCTCTGCTCACTTTTCAATTTTGAGCTACCCTTTCACTTCTGCATGCAACTGCCCTTTTATAATAATATTTTCATCTTGAAACTCAAGTCTTCTGTAACTTCCATAATCCTACATGCAACCTATTAATAGCCACTCTTGTAAGTAACTCCTTTCTAACAAAATATTTTGACACACAACCTATTAATGGGTTTGTCTCTTTATTTGGGACTCTCAGTATGGCCACCACTCAACGAATTTACTCATTAACGGGCCCTGTAACTATTGTTCTAACTTTAGTTCTTTGTTCTTATTTTAGCTGCATGAATTTATTCTGTAACTGCCTCTGTAACAGTCAAATGGACTTCAGTTTACTGTTCTTATTTTAGTTGCATGTTTTATTTTTGTAACTGCCCCTGTAACTGTCATTTAACTTAACTTTGGCTGGGTTATTCAATTTTGCTTTTCGTCATGCAAAAATAATATGTCACGATATCGCGACATTTTTGCCCCTTTGACTTTTTCTTGGTTGTTGATCGTGAAAACATGACATATCGTGATATCGTGACACTTTTTGCTTCCTTGTCCTTTTCTCAGCTTGCACCCGTGAAAACAAAGCATGTCGCGATATCACGACACTTTTCACCTTCGTACTCTCTCTCTCCTCTTCGGGTCATGAAAACGCGACATGTAGCGATATCGCTACACTTTTGTTCCTTGCACTTTTTCTTTGCTTCGGCCCATGATAATACAACATGTAGCGATATCGCTACACTTTTTCTCCTTGCACTTTCTCTTTGCTTTGGCCTCCGAAAATACATGTCGTGATATCGCAACACTTTTTCTCCTTGCATTTTCTCTTCTCTTCTGGCCACGAAAATGGAACATGTTGCGAAATCGTGACACCTTTTTCTCTCTCCTCTTTCTCTTCTCTTTGGACCGCAAAAATGAAACATGTCATGAAATCGTGACACCTTTTTCTCTCTCCTCTTTCTCTTTGCTTTGGACCGCAAAAATGAAACATGTCACGAAATCGTGACACATTTTTCTCTCTCCTCTTTCTCTTCATTTTGGACCGCGAAAAATGAAACATGTTGTGAAATCGTGACACCTTTTTCTTTCGGACTCTCTCTCCTACATTATGTCATGAAATCACGACACTTTTTCATCCGTACAAACTTCCTTGCAATATGTCACGAAATCGTGACACTTTTTCTACTTGCCATTTTCTCTTCGAACATGTCACGAAATTGCGACAGTTTTTCTTGCTTGCCCCTTCTCCCCGAACATGTCGCGAAATCGTGATAGTTTTTCCTTCTTCAAACATGTCATGAAATCGTGATAGTTTTCCTTGTATGCGCTTCTTCTTCAAACATGTCATGAAATCATGATAGTTTTCCTTGTGCTTTCTCTTTATTCTAACATGTTGCGATATCATGAGAGTTTCTCATGCTTGCTCAACATGTCGTGATATCGTGACAGTTTTCTTACTTGTCTTTTTATTTGAGCTTTTGCATATGGGCCACTTCGGTCTTCTTGGAAATTCACTGTGCATGCTCTGTATGACCTCTGAACTCATGTCCACTACATCAACCAATCTCTCTGTCTGTGTTGACAACAATGACAATACTTTTGTTGTACCTAGCTCAACATAATGGTGTTTGGATGTAGAAAATGTAAGATAAGATCAATTCTTGAGAAGAATGATACTTGGAAGATTGTAGAACTGCCCAAGGAAAATAAATGTGTGGGTTATAAGTGGGTTTATAAGACTAAGTATAATAGTTATGGCAACATTGAAATACACAAGGCTAGACTTGTGGCTAAAGTATTTACACAAAGGTATGGAATTGAATATGAAGAAACCTTTGCTCTTGTAGCTAAACAAGAAATAGTAAGGATGGTACTTGTTTTGGCTGCCAAAAAGTAGTGGACTGTACATCACTTAGATGTAAAAAGTGCCTTCTTGAATGGGTACTTATATGAGGAAGTGTATGTATAGCAACCTCAAGGTTTTTAGGTGAAAGGTAAATAAGAAAATGTCTACAGGTTGAAGAAGGCATTGTATGGCCTTAAACAAGAACCTAGAGCATGGTAGTCTAGGATTGATAGATACTTTCAGTAGAGTGGCTTCAAGAGAAGCAAAAGTGAACCTACCCTATACTTTAAGAAATACGGTAATGATATTTTACTTGTTTCTATGTTTATGATTTGATTTATATGGGTAGTAGTTCCAATTTGAAAGATGAATTTAATGCTACCATGATGAGTGGATTTGAAATAAGATATTTAGGATTGATGAACTATTTTCTTGGCATGGAGGTGCATCAAAGTAAGGATAAAATCTTCACTTGTCAAACTAAATACGCCAAGGATATGTTGAAAATGTATGGCATGGATAGTTGCAAACCAGTCCCTACTCCCATTGCTCATGGTGAATTTCTATGCAAAGATGATGAGGCTGAAAAGGTGAATGTGACCAATTATAGGAGAATTGTTGGGAGCTTGATGTTTCTTACAAATACCAGACCATATATTGCATATGTTGTCTCACTTGTTTCTAGGTATATGAGTGAGCCATATATCTTGCATTTGAAGACTACAAAGTGCATTTTGAGTATGCTAAAGGTATTTTTGACTTTGGTATACTTACTATCCTTCTAAAGATATGGAGCTAGTTAGTTTCAGTGACTCAGATTGGGGCAGCAACTTGGATGACCGTAAGTCTACATCCAATAATTATTTTTCTTTTGGATCTGGGTTGATAAATTGGAGCTCAAGGAAGCAAGGATCAGTAGCACTGTCTTCAACAAGGGTTGAATACATTACTGTCACTTCAGTCAGTGCTCAAGCCTTATGGCTTAGGAAAGTGTTGGAGGAGATAGGTGAGAAACCAAGTGGTCCTACTACAACTTTTTATGATAATTTGAGTGCGATACAGTTGGCAAATAACTCTATCCACTATAGAATATATAATAATTTTGACATGAAGTACCATTTCATTTATGATATGGTGGAAAAAAGTTAGTTGAGTTGAGGTATTGCAACACCCATGATTAGTTGGATGATGTGTTCACTAAAGGTGTTTCTAAAGATCAATTTATTAAACTAATAAATAGTCTTGTGATCCCTTTCAACATCAAGAGGGAGAATGTTGTAAAATAATGCTTACATGTGTGCATTTTTGGATTAGAAGGCACAAGAGAATATGTAACCGCTTTGTAACAGTTTTGTACAAGTGTAGGTGTAGGAATATTGCAGTTGTAATAGTCTTGAACCGTTACCTTGTTTGCAACTGCCATAGATTCTTTAGGTTTGAGTTCCAAGATAAATATATATCATTAATATTGCATTGTACAAGTTTGGTGTGTGTGAAAACACAAATTGAAGGTGAAAAATCCATTTTTTTAGCCTATTGCATTTTCTTGTATGGTGCAATCTAGATTTTATAAAAAAGTCTTAACAACCTACTTTGGAGCTTAATATTTCTTTCTGTGTTGCTCTAGTTTTTGAATGTGATACACCATTAGAAAAATCTTACCAAGCACTTTCCATACATATATCACATGCCCCATTTCACATATGTTAAGCACTTCATTTTCACGTTTGAAAAACATTTTTTAGTCTTTTCTGCCCAAATTTTAGAATGCATTGCATACCTCATAACTTTTGCTATAGTTGGTATTTTTACATAAACTAATTCTTTTTTGAGTACCCATTCTTGAGTAGAATTTAACCTAAAATTTTCATGGAGTTCTAAATACTTTTTTTTTTATCGATTTTAGTGCTCTTGGGAAAAAGTGTTGGGTCAAAAAACTTAAATTAACCTTACACAACATGGTGTTGACTATAGTCTCTAGTAGAGTATTCATGGGAGGAATAGGATTTACAGAGACACATCTAGCCACACATGATTTTAATCAAAATTTATAATGACGTCAAGCATTGGGTGCATCAGACATTCAAAACACCCATTGTAGGCATAACCATAATTAAGAAGTATTTGATCAACTACATAAATGATATCAAGTGATATGATACTGGTCTTCAAGTCATCATACCACTTAAGAAAATGTAGCCAACACTCCATTTATTAGAAAAAAATATGAGCGTACATAGATCACAAGGGCCCAATGTTTCCCTCATTTATACAAAATCAAGACAATACTCCACCATGAATAAAACTAGGGTATCACTGGTCGATTTCAAGAGAATGACCATGCAACTACATCAATGTTGCAAGTAGAGGATGAATTTAATAATTTAGAAAAATGCAAGGTTTAGCTAGGGCAACACCCTCTTACTAGGAGGCTTGCACACATAAAACATTTCAAACTAATATATATATATATATATATATATATATAAATAACTATTAATGTAAGGTTATTCAAGGTTAAAAACAACATTTGAAGATATATATATATATTGACATACCAAAACATAGGCCAGATATTAATCTATGATTCTAAGCCAACAAGTCTCAACAAGCAAAGCACATGGGGTAAGAATTTTTTGCAAAACAAAAATATAAGACTAAGGTTGGTTAATTTACCCCATTCCACTCCTTAGATGGCTCCCTTGCATCCAAAAAGAATATATTACCTACCTTCTGAATGGCCTCCTCTTTTGTTTCTCTCTCCCCTCTTCTCCAGCCTGTAACTCCTTCCTCCCCTTCTCATTTTTGAACGTACCTTGTCCTTGGTATAATAGTATCCCCAAGGCCATATCCTTTTTCTAAGAAGACTTATCTCCTTTTCCTTAGGTGGTAGGAATAGGCATCCATTATTGTAGTCTGCCAACCCAATCCCAGTTTATAAGGGCTCAAAATTTACTTTCATCAAAATAGCCATCCTCCCAAAAGTAGACTACACATATGCCTCTTATGGAAACTCAAAGGATATCACACATTTAACAAAATATATTAAATGCTCAAGAGCTTGCCACATTAAAGAAGCCATTATTCGTATGATTATTAAGCAATTACTTTTTTCTTAATTTATATTTAAAAGCAATATTAAATTGCTAGTTCAATAACATAACCATTTATTCAAATTTAAACATCAAGCTATTCCTTAGCAATTCAATTTAATGCCAATGCAAGTATTAAATCATGAGATTACTGCTATAATTATTAGTGATTTTGATCAAATAAATATGCATAAATAATATTAATCATTCCCTTGACTAAGCCATTTTAAAATCATTATCAAGGTGGATTTAAATCATTAGCCAATGGCATACACCTGCAAGCATGGTTAGCCCTACAAAACCATAAATACATATCAGTGTCATATAGATGAATCACAATCAAATGCTACATCAAAGCCATGCATAGCCACAATACCAAAAAAGTTAGGCATTAAAACAACAAGTCCAATTATGTTGCCTTCCTCATCAAGAGTCCTATAGGGGTAGGGTGCGACATTCCACGCCCTATGACTAAACACAATCTCGTGCATTTACCTACAATAAGATATATATCAATACATATTCAAATTAAGTAAGAAAACATGACTATCAACCTATTAATTTCATAGGGTATTACCAACCATTGAGAAAGTCAATGACTCACTCACTCCACATGATAAGCCATACAAAAGTATCATCATCTATTTATGATAGTCATGCTTACCATACAAGGTACCATTCAAAGTATTGTCATCATCAATTGGTGACATAAATGGCCACACTTACTCCATGTAAGGGTATCATTCTAAAGTATCATCATCCACTGATGATACATATGGCCACACTCACTCCACATAAGGTATCATTCTAGGGTATGACCATCCACTGATGATACAAATGGCCACACTCACTCCATGTGAGGTGTCATTCTCACCATTGAGCACCAAAATAAATAATGCCCTTCTTAATTCCTACCTAGAAGAAGGTCCTTTTTCTAGCTTTCCCTCATCTTAACCCCCCAATATGAGCAAAATTTGGAGGACTATGCACTTCTCGCATGATCATCCTCCTTAATTTCCCAAATTTGGGTATAGTTACTTGATTTTCAGAGCACAAGGATCCATCCTAACACTAAAATATTTATTCTCTTCAAAATTTCTTCTATATTTTGGTCTTATTCTCACTGCAACATCGCTATTGAGGTTACAATTTTCTTGACTTAGTCCATTAAGTCCATGAGATTATGGATCCAAATAACTATAGGCCCTTCTCAGTGTCCTAGGCTTAACAAGTTTGCCTAGCTTTAACATTAGGATCTGATCCTAGGATAAATTTATATACTTCCAAGTGCCTACAAACCTCATAATATGGCACATACTCTATCAAAATTTTAAGAGAGGATCCTATACTCCTCACAAGATAGACCTTCCCATCTATTATTTCTACTAAAAAAAATATTCAAGCCTATGAATGGAATCCCATTTCCATTCTTTTCCATTAAGTTTGACCACCAAAGTTAGATTGCTCTAATAGGATCCCATACTCCTCTCAAGAATAGATTCCCCACCTATTCTCTTTCAATATTTTCTCTATTTCATCTACTATGTTGAATACATAGTCTAGGTTCACAAGGATCCATGGTTGATATCCATAATAAGTAAAGAGCCAAATTTAATGTTCAAAACACCACCAGATGTATCTATCACAGTTCAAGCTACACCTCTTAGAACCCTCCCTAAGCCTACCCACTTTTGAGAACCATATTTCATTGTGGTTTATTGAACATTAAAAACCTCTTTGCACATTATAGACCTCACACATGAATTATACCTATAACTAGGAGGAATTACATGACAATAGAGAAATCCCTCTCCGAATTTACTATGGTTTGAAAAAAACCATATATTAAAGTTGCATTGCTAGAGTCTTCTTTCTATATCTAAAGTTTTTTCATCATTACAAAAGCTATTTCATGCATATGGAAGGTAACCATACTACTTGGGTTACACATGAATAATTCCTCAAGGAAAATATTTGTTTCCAATTTCATACAACCATGTCTTGACTGAAATCACCAATTTGAACACCTTAATTTTCTTTAGGTCCTTAGCTAGCTCTACCAACATTCGATATTGCCTTCTTGATATCTCGTAGTAGGATACTCCTCTTTATTACACTCAAAATTATCCATTCTAGGAAACTTGATCAATAATAATTTCCAATATTTTCTCATTTTCTATAGAATCCACTTCAGAATTGGATACCTAAGGTACATGCTAAATATCAAATTCTTTGAATCCTAAACTTAGATCCTTTGCCTTACTACTCAAGTTAGCAATATTTTTAGATCTCATTTTCCATTCACCTTTGACCTACTTGCAAACAAGTTTTGAATCACCTCGGACTTAAGTGAAATCAATTCCTTGGTCTTAAGCATACTTCAATCCTACTTATCTAGTCCTAAATTTTGAGAAGATTGTATTCCTCTCTTCCTTACCTTGGGTGCCAATTATTTTTACCCCATAAGAAGTTTGGATTGGAATGCAACATCCCAAATCTAAACATCTTGGGATAGGGAACTAAAATTTGCTTTATTTACATGGTTACAATTCATGAAGATATACCAGATAGGATCATAGATATTCCATCACATTTCAAGCTTCAAATGTTCTAGACATCCCTCAAGTGGATAGGAATGATAAATCTCTCATAGATTTACTAGGGTTAACATTGTATACTACCCATATAGTTTAAATCATACCTTCATGTGGTCCCCCCATTTCTTAACACTCTCCATGAATGTAGGACAACTTGACCATAGTGTAAGTATTAACCCTATCTTAGTCATTCAAGAGAAGGTATGCCAATTCCTTCACTAAGATCAGTCCTTCGAGCTACTATTTAGGTGTAAGAACCTCACTCCTCCATGATGAGTTAACTCAAGTTATCCATATCACCCCTATTATGAGCTAACTTAAGTTATTTATATCATCTCAATGATGAGCTAACTTAAGCTATTTGTCTCATCTCCATGATGAGCTAACTCAAGCCATTTGTCTCATCTTCTTCATGCTTTACAAATGCTAGATATATATTCCTAAAAGCTAACTTATATCATTATTGGTCATCATCATTTTGTATCCCTACAAGGTGTCATATTGGTTATGACTATTATTACCCCTTAGTAAAAGCCTAGGTCACACTTCTCATGTAGCAAAGTTTCATTATCCCTATCTACAAATGAGTTGAGTTTAGCTACTCATAATAAGTTCCTTACCATTTCAAACTAACTTATCTCATTATAATTCATTTGATAATGACTAAGGTTATTCTTGCTCCATGCAAGATACTATTCCTAGGTAGGCCTTACACAATATCACTCACTTATTAATGATGATCACACTTGCTTCATGAAAGGTGCCACATCAAAGTAAGGACATCCTTTATAGGATAAATTCATAAGCATATTCAACTTATCCATGGAAGCTTCTAGTCCATCGTAATCTAGAGCTTTGATACCAACTGTAACAACCCAACTAAAGTCTAGTTCATTTCAGAGATATTTTTTTTATATACCTTCACTAGGGGATTCATTTCTCTCCACATTGCATAAGTCCATCTATGTAGGTGGACTAAGCCTAACACAAACAAGCTATATATTTCATATCCTTTATGAGCTATCTTATCCCTCTTACTCTATCAAGAGGGTATGCTTATCCCTACACCATATATAAGTCTATATACATAAGTGTACTAAGCATATTGTAGGTAGTCCATCCATATTTCTCTCTCTCTCTCTCTACAATTCCTTCCAATAAAATAATCCATGAGCATATCCATTATTATTTTTAAGGATTATACATACATATAAACCATTCACATGTGTTTCATTATAAATTCATAACCATGATCATCCTTCTTTAAATAGAGCAACAAAGCCATAACAAGCTATCTCTAGAAAGTGTTAAGGAACAAGAACATGAGATAACAATAATCATCACACACATGTATCCTGGAAAAATCCCTAAGGGGAAAAACCCAACCTCAAAACATCATTTTTGTATTTCATTAATTTAGTTGCCTCCAATACAACTATGTAAAAAGGAATCCTCAAATTCCTTTAATACATCCATCAGTTTCAGAACATAGAAATCCCATAGTTCCTATGTTCCCAAATACATGAATAGATACTTTAATTCATATTACAAAGCTATGAGGGAACCTCATAATTCCCTCTTACCAAAGGCATAGGAATCCCATAATTCCTAAACTTCAAAAGATATCTCACATTTATCAATACATTACAACTTGCTAAATTATCAACAATATTTCACTAAACATAAACCATGTCTTCATAATCAATCTACAAGTAACCAGAAGAGACCTTATAGTCCATTAAAGAATGGAACTCCTCTTCCATTCTTCCATTTAGTTTATGATGCACCTTGTCGAAGCCATAACTTGTGAACCGTATGCCCATTTGCCTTAAAATTTAATAGGTGGTTTCGCATGTGTGTTCTACGTTAGGCTCATCTTTGATGCACCTAAACCTCCAAAAAACATACTTTCAGGACCTAACTCCTCTATATAGTGTTCCAAAATTAGATTTTATAATAGGTTCTCAAGTGTTTTGGGTTTTTTTAATGTTAGAATTTCATTATATTTTGTTATACCTTAATTTGAGACCTAATAGTTTAAAGTAAGGTTCATTATTGTAAGAGGGATGTGTGCACCAAATTTGGGCGCAATCCGACTCATTTCTATTTTTAGCATTTTTTAGAAAAAAAATATTTTTAGGGTTTCTTTGGTTTTTGGTGGCTATATGACGGATTGTATTCTTTTGGAGAAGGGGTGTGAATTTAAGAATGAGAAGAATATAAATTTTTAGGTTTCTTCCATTATATTGCATTTGTGTTATGTGATTGGATTTCATTTTGTTGGTCTCGTGTAGCTAAGTTTACACCATTTGGTATCAAAGTGGGTGTGATCTCACTAGTTAAGGGAAGATGCCACCTAGAAGATATGCCTAGATGAATAGGTAGATCGAGGATCTGAATGCAGAAATAGCACGAATGACTAGTGTGATTGATCACATGGGAGAGATACATCCCAAGGCGCATGCAGATAAAATATCTAATGATGAAAACATACTTGAGGAACGTGGATATGAGGTCCACACAGGAGTAGAACTAGAGGGCCTAGAGGAATAAGGGCATGGTTTTAAAAATTAGCTGATACAAGCTCTAGAGGGGCTTAAGGGGAATCGATATGGGATCAAGATCGAGGTTCTCGAGTATGTTGGTGGGTTGAAACCAGAGGAGTTGATCAATTGGATCAATAGCCTAGAAAAATATTTTGAATGGAGTAACCTTTTTTAAGAGAAGAAGGTTAAGCTCGCATGCACAAAGTTGAAGGGACATGCATTTATTTTGTGGGATCATTTATAGACTACACAATAGAGGAATGGAAAGGAATAGATCAGGGATTGGAAAAATATGAAGAAGAATTTACAAGAAAAAATTATACCTATAGACTACTCCCAAACCCTATTTCATACATTTTAGAAACTCTAACAAAAGGATCAAAGGATTGAGGACTATACTAATGAATTCTACAAGATATCCATTTGAGTGGAGCACAATGATACGGAGGACCAAAAGGCTGCCAGGTATGTAAATGGCCTAAGTTTTGTTGTCCAAGATGAGATGAGCATGCATCGCACTCTTACAGTGGAGGATGAATATCAAATGACCCTCAAGGTAGAGGAGAAATTAAAAAGGGTTAATAGAAGAGGTAAGAAGGGATTCACACCCTCTTCAGGTTAGGGTTAAAGTGGATCTAATTTTCTCAAGGGAAAACCCTCAATACCTGCAAAAAAAGAAGAAGATGGGTAGAATATGAGAGGAAGAAGATACCAACGAGGTAGAGGTTATGATGGTGAACAAAATTGGAATGATCCAAGAAGGTTGTATACCTATTATGGATGTGGTGAGGAGGGGCACCGAGCATTTGAGTGTCCCCAAAATGATTTCCAAGAAAGGGGTCAAGGAGGACAAGGAAGGGTCAATCTAGTTGAGATGGAAGAGCAGGATGAGGATGAAGTTATTGCTGACATGGGGGAAGCACTTATGATAAGAAGGATGTTGATTGTTCCTAATAAAGAGAAGGTGTAGAGCAAATAAAATGGGCATACCCTAAATGGTGATGATTTTGGGATGCAAACGAACATCTTTTGAACAAGGTGTACATCAAGAGGGATGTATGTAACATTGTCATTGATGGTGGTAGCTATGAGAATATGGTGTCAAATATCATGGTTGATAAAATGAACCTGGAATGCGAAAATCATCCTTATCCATATCGCATCTCATGGGTTAATAAGGGGAATGAGGTAATAGTAGATCAAAGGTGTTTAATTAAATTTTTAATTGGGAGAACTTACAAGGATAAAGTATGGCATGATGTAATCCCAATGGATGAATGTCACATTCTATTGGGAAGACCTTGGTAGTACGACAGAGATACTAAGCATAATGGGAGAAATAATACTTTCACATTTTGGAAGGATGGTGTAAAGGTAGTTCTTGTACTTCTTAAGGAGGATAAGTCAAGTGAGAGCTTGCTGATGACAAAGGAATTTCTTGTAGAGATCAAGGACGCTAGATTCTATTATGCCCTAATAGCTAGGAAGCTAGAAATAGAGGAAGTGGTTATACCTACAACAATAACTAAGTTGCTAAGTGAATATAAATATGTCACACTAGAGGAGTTACCATATGGGCTACCACCAAAGAGGGATATCCAACATCACATGGATTTGATTCCAGGATCAATGCCTCAATTTAGGCATATTATCGATTGAACTCAACACAAAATGCAAAGTTGAGTAGGCAAGTGATAAAGTTGATAAAGAAAGGATTAGTTAGGGAGAGTATGAGTCCATGTGCGACTCCAACATTGTTGACCCCAAAGAAAGATGGTGATTGGCAGATGTGTGTGGATAGTAGATCCATAAACAAGATCACAATAAAGTATCGACATCCTATGCCGAGAGTGGATGACATGATGGATGGATTGGCTGGAGCTAAATACTTTAGTAAAATTGATCTACGGAGTGGCTACTACCAGATCATAATTAGAGAAGGGGATGAATGGAAGACAACTTTTAAGACAAAATATGGGTTGTACGAGTGGATGGTGATGCCATTTGGGTTGTCTAATGCACCTAGTACATTTATGTGGTTGATGAATAGAGTACTACAGGAATATAATGGTAAGTTTGTGGTTGTGTATTTTGATGATAATTTAATTTATAGTAAAAGTGAAGAAGAGCATTTGTTACATCAAAAATTAGTGTTAGACGTGCTCAGGAAGGAGAAATTGTATGTCAACCTAAAGAAATGTAGATTTCTTCAAGATAGTTTAGTGTTTTTAGAATTTGTAATCTCAAGAGATGGCATGAGGATGGATGATGAGAAAGTGAAGGCGATTCTGGAATGGCCTCTTCCATGAAATATAATAGAAGTAAGGAGATTTCATGGCCTAGCTACCTTTTACATAAATTTCATCAAGAACTTCAGTAGTATAGTTACCCCTATAACTGAGTGCATGAAGGGGACAAAGTTTGTAGGGACTACGAAAGAAACATAGAGTTTTGAACTCTTGAAGAAGAAGGTGTCGGAAGACCCTATTCTAGTGTTACCAAATTTTAGTAAGGTGTTTGAGGTTGATTGTGATGCCTCATTTTTTAGAATTGGTGGTGTCTTAAGTCAAGAGGGCTGACCTATAGCATTTTTTAGTGAGAAGCTGAATGATGCAAGGAAGAATTATTCTACATATGATGTGGAATTTTATGCAATTGTGAAAGCATTGCAATATTTGAGGCACTACTTACTCTCAAAGGAGTTTTTGTTGTTTACTAATCATGAAGCATTGAGGTATGTCAACTCTCAAAAAAAGTTAAATAGTAGGCATGCCAATTGGGTTTCATTTTTGCAACATTATACATTTGTACTAAAGCACAAGTAGGGCAAACAAAATAAGGTTGTTGATGCATTGAGTAGGAGAGTCTTGTTGTTGACCACTATGGAGAATAAAGTGGTAGGATTTGAGGGGATTAAATATCTATATGAATCTGATGCAGATTTTGGAAATATTGTGCAATAGTGTAAAAGTGTGGTAGAGGGTGAGTCCCATACTATTTTTGAAGAGTATTTTTTATAGAATGATTACTTGTTTAATGGTAATTGATTATGCATTCCCAATGGCTCTATGAGAGAGAACATATTGATGGAATTACATAGTGGGGGTTTGGATGGTCATTTTGGAGTAGAAAAAACTACCACTCTTGTAGAGAAGTACTATTGGACAAAAATAAAGAGACATAACTAGGTTTATCTCTAGATGCAGAGTATGTGAAATAGCTAAGGGTCATGTGCAAAATATAGGGTTGTATATACCACTGCCAGTTCCTACAAGACCATGGATCGATCTGAGTATGGATTTCATGTTGGGGTTGCCCAAGACATAGAGGGGTAAGGATTCAATTTTTTTTTGTGGTAGATAAATTTTCAAAAATGGTGCATTTTATTGCTTTCCAGAAAACTAATGATGCAACTAGGATTGCAGTCTTATTCTTTGATGAGATTGTGTGATTGCATGGTGTTCCAAAGACTATTACTTCTGATTGGGATACTAAGTTCTTGAGTCACTTTTGGAGGATGTTGTGGAAGAATTTGAACACTAGGTTGTAGTTCAGTAGTGCTTACCACCTATATATTGATGGGAAAACAAAGGTAGTGAATAGAAGCTTGGGAAACCTCTTACAATGCATAGTTGGAGAAAAACCAAAACAATGGGATTTAGCCTTATCACAAGCTGAATTTGCATACAACAGTTTAGTGAATAGGTCGACAGGTAAATCTCATTTTAAAATTATTTATGGTTGAAATCCTAGAGGTGTATTATATTTGATTGAGTTACCAATTGGGGAACAAGTTAGTGATGATGCAGAAGCATTTGCTGAACATATCCATGAAGTGCAAGAGTTAGTGAGGGAAAAATTGTAGAGTAGTAATGCTCACTACAAAGAGTTTGCTGATGCACATAGAAGGGTGAAAATATTTGAAGAGGGTGATATGGTTATGGTTCATCTTAGGAAAGATAGATTTACTAAGGGGACGTATAACAAACTAAAACTTAAGAAAATTGGGCCATGCATGATTTTGAAGAAGATCAATGATAATGCCTATAAAGTGGAGTTGCCTGATGAATTTGATATTTCACCCATTTTTAATGTTTCTAATTTATTTTAGTATCTTGGTACTACCGAGGATGGTGAATTATAGGAGATAGTAAATTGGGCATGATAGATTCCTAAGAAGAAAAAATATAGAGTTGCACAGGTGCTTGATAAGAAGGTGATCACCACCAGACATGGGAGCTACAAAAGATACCTGGTTCAGTTGGAAGGATTACCACAGTTGGATAACACTTGTATTTTGGATTCAAAGCTAAAGAAATTTGATAACCAGAAGCTACAAGATTTCAATTCAGCTGAACTCATAGGAGCTGAGTTCTTTTTCACCAAAGGAGAATGATGCACCTTGTCGAAGCCATAACTTGTAAACCGTACACCTGTTTGCCTTGAAATTTAATAGGTGGTTTCACATGTGTGTTCTATGTTAGACTCATCTTTAATGCGTCTATCCATCCAAAAAACATACTTTTAGGACCTAAATCCTCCATCTAGTGTCCCAAAATTAGCTTTTAGAATAGGTTCCTAGATTTTTTAGGTTTTTTTGAATGTTAGAATTTTATTATCTTTTTTTATAATTTAAGGTGAGACCTAATATTTTAAAGTAAGTGTTAAGTTCCCAATATAAGTATTTAATATTATATTATTGTAATGTGAGGTACCTAGAAATAGATATTTGGGGATATATTATTATATTGTATAAGGGTTGGCATGGGCCACACATAACCCAATATTGATTGTATTATAATATTATATTATATTAATAGTGGGCTCCCCAAAGTAGAATTAGAATATGGGTATATAAAGAAGATATATTGGTCATTGTAATCATCATGAAGATAATTATATTGTAGAAGTCTTGGCTTGTGGAGTTAAAGATATTGTGGAGTGGCTTCCTTCCAAAAGGAGTATTGTATGGTGTTGCCCTACCTCAAGGGTTTGAGTATTAAATTGAATACATTGTAGTAATTTACATATTTATCTTTTTTTATATTATGTGGATCATTCATTGTGGTTGTTATGCAATATATCTACAATTTGTTAATGATTTATGTGATTGAGAAAAGGAGGTTCATAACAAGTGGTATTAGAGCGGCGATTTGGGAAAAGTGTTTTATTTTGCAGAGCTAGGGTACGTTTCTCAGGAGCAATGATTCGGAAAAAGTGGGGATTTTTTTGTGGATTTGAAGAATTAGGGTTTTTTCTAAAAAAACATCTCATATTTCAGGAGCTTATCTTTGTGAAAGTTTATCCGATTTAGACGATTCTTGGATCAGTTCATGTAGAATTTTAAGTTCTTTAAAATGAGTGATCATATGAAGGAATATGATCAATATTGATGGAGATACGATCTTTTGAATTCATTCATATAGAACAAGGACAGTGATGAATTTTCAAATCACGAATTTTTTGGAATACAAAATTTAGTTTGGGTAAGCAAATCAATTGCAATTTATTTTTTTTGGAAGAAAAATTGTAGATCTAGTTTTTTGTATGGAATCTTAGCTTCAAATCAGTAGGGAGATATATTTTCATAAAACCCTAGTTTGCATTAGGGCATCAACTATGGAACTACATTTTTTTTTAAAGGAAATGTTTTTGATGTGAGAGAGTGGTTGAAAATAGTAAAATATCAACATGGTGAAGTCATGTTACAATGTTGCATTAAGAGTTTTTTTTTTGGGGGAGGGGAGTCTTGAAATGGGTAGAAATATTTATTAGGGATAATCCCTTGTGACCTTGGAGTGAAATAGAACCAACATTCTTGAGTAGATGGGAACATATTCAATTACAAAGAAAGTTAGATATTTTCAAGAGAGATATTGAGGGAAGGAATAAAAAGATAGATAGCTTGATGGATATCATCAAAGACCTTGAAAAGAAAATACAAGGAATTCAAAATGAGTGAAATAAAATGAAATAAGAATGGGAAGTTTTCAAGAAACATAATGAAAACTATGAAAAATAAATAAAATTACTCAAGAAGGAGAAAGAGAAAAATATTAAGGAAGATAGTGAGAAGAATGAAGCCACGTATTTGGATATTCAAAAGCAAGATAAGGATCAAAAGGGTTTACATTCATCTAAAAATTATATTTTATAGGTTCATGGAAGCATTCAAAAGAAACATGTTATTATTTCCATTGACCTTACTAGCAGATATAATTTTAATAATATTGCTTTGGCTAAGAGGTTGCAGGTTCAAGCAATATAAATAAAGGACACACAACTAAAGGGTGAGTGTTGTGGAGTTTTTACACTTACCCTCAACAAATTTATTATGTCATGGAAAAATCTGGAGATCACAACCAGCACTTTGGATTCTGGCAGATCCACCTCATTAACCTGGGAATAGACTACCTTTAACAACTCTAAACTGACCAGGTTGGGTAAGGAAACCCCAAGCAGTGGGTCCTTTTACTAATGCTCTATCGTGCACATGCCCACTATGCCAGACAAAATGTTACCTTGTTTTGATATTTTTAGTGACCGAAACTATTCATATTAAAACCTATAAAACCCAAACCGATGCCTTATCCATTACAGAGTCATAGTAGTTTGATAAATGACTTTAGAAAGATAACATAAATAAGAACTAGTTCGTTTTACTCCATTCAAATGATGTAATGTAAATAAAAAAATTAAACTAGTAAGGGAAATCATTATTTATGGATTCTGATTGCAGTAATACATAAACAAGCTAACACAAGACAATAACACAAAATATGCCAAGGGAAGAGTTGATACTTTCATTAATATAAGATGTGCATATAATAGATCAGTAGAGTGCTTGATCCTCATGCCATCCGAGTACAATAAACCCTCATTTTGAATGTTCAAAACAAGGGGTATCTCCTCTCTATCCTGATTGTAGTGATGTAAGAGTTCTCAACTCCACCACATTCCACATGAAATAATCACAATGAACATCACACCTTGACAGTCCCTAGTAAATGATAAGATAAGGGTGATAAGAAACACACATAGGATATACAAAGGAAAATACGACTCAAACAATAGATAAAGCAAAAAATACGTCTCAAACAATAGATAAATCTATACCTAGGTTTTCTCTCTTAGAGGTTTGATAAAAAAAATGTTTCAATAGTCTTCTTCTTCTTATAGCATAGGCTACTTGATTCTTGTAACTGTTCACCCTACTGGAATAATCATAGTGTACCCATACTTGGGATACAATAAAAAAAGGCCATGTATCCGACATTCCCTTCATGCAGGTGAAGGCTACACACCTCCGCTAGTACTACCTTGTGCTGGTGGTTGTGGCCCTCTTGGTGTGTTGTTGTGGAAGTGGTGGGACCCACTCCTACCCTATGATTTTGAATAGCTTGGTCAATGAATACCCAAGCCTCATCATGAAATATCAAGGAGAAGAGGAGTAGGTTCAAATCTTGCATGGCCTCAACTATCCAATCCTTAGCCCACTGCACATTACTATTGGTAAATTTGAAAAAGCAGTCTACCATCTCCAATAAAGTTGTGAAACACTTAGACAACCTGTCACCAGACTTTAAATCAAAATATTGGATTTTTTGGAAAACAAAATATTTGATAACTGGGGCTAGTCCAAAGTCCTCAATGGAAATACTACATTCGATCAACTCATCATTGGACTCATACTTGGATTCTGCCACCTCTTGGCCCCATTGGCACCAATTTTGCTCATTTTGTAGAAATAGGGAGACCTTGATATATTCTTCTACAAATAATATTAGGGAGTCATCTGGTAGAATGGTTTTTAGCCTAGAAATGGGCATGTAGTCCTCCTAAAACCTATTATAGATCGATATTATTGCATCTATCCTTTACCTCACATGCTGTAAGTTGTCCTAGATGAGACCTACTGCTTGTTTGACAGCATATATATCTATCAGGATGGACTCCAAATCCACCATTTTGGGCTGGATCTTCTCCTTCATTTCTTGTTTGAGCTCATCTACTGACCCGATTTGGATGCTAGTCTGTGTAGTGGAAGGAGCAAGAATCTTCAACTTATCAAATTATGTCTGAAGCTGCTTTACCTTGAGTTGTAGTGGCTCAACCTCGGCAACCTTGAATTTTCATTCTTCAATTTCATTTTCTACTACTTCTGCCACTTGTGCTTGAGTAGCCATTTGTGATTTCATAATTTGGATGGGTGCAACAGATGTTCGGATGACACCTTTTCTCGTATCTATAGTAGCCTCTCTCATGCTAGCTGGTAGTGGGATCTCAAAGGAGGCGACAGGTGTGTTAGTGGTTTCTTGTCTAGTTGTCCCCCCATGTCTGACTATCCCCTTGTTGGGGGACCTTTGTTCTTCCATGTCTTGGATTTGGCCCTCTTCATCAGCGGTGAACTAGCAAGTGTCAGTGGCCCTTATCATTGTAAATTTCTCCACTCCTTGATCCAAGGATTCGGTCCTAGCCTTTTTGTGAGTGGGGGAATATGTAGGGCTTTGTACTTCATAACCTCTTAGAATATTAGATAGCCCCCCAGCTTGCTCTATATTTTTTATCACCCTTGGTTTTATTTGACGTTCTTCTTGATTTACTATCAAGGTGGCAAAATACAACTAGAGTTGACCTTCTGCCAATTGACCTTGCTCACATGGGCTTATCAAGGTTAGTGTTGATGATGTGGTAGTCTACTAAGAGGGGCTAATGGCTAACTCTTTCCCCTTTGAGGAGGTGATAGGGGAACTAGAAGAGGAGGGCAGTTTGGCCTGTTCATCAACTATCTTCATCATGACCTCAAAAAGGTCAGAGTCCTATTGAGCTATTTGAAGAGTGGGGTATTTTAATTCTTCAAGAGTGGCTACTGGGACCAACAGGGCCATCTTATCCATAAATAGACTCTGACATAATTTTAGCTAGGCGCTATATCCACCAATACCCTCCAATACACTATAAGGTCGCTTGTCTTTGGGCATCCTCCATACCAAGTCCAAAGTTTGATTATTTTTAAAATCCTACTGCATGGCATCTTAAAAATTATCACCACTATGTGTGACTTCCAGAAGGGCCAGCTCACCAGTTACTTCTTTCTTGTGGTGGCCATCTGGATCGTAGGCCCTCCAAGTAACCTCTGGGAAGTAGTAGGTGTCCATATTCTAGATAGCTCACAATAGGGAAAAATGGCCAAGATAGGTGTAGTGCCCCATTGTGCAGGGAATAGGAAACCACCTCATTGGTCCTTTCTTCCTCAGATGCCAAATTTTTACCTCTTTGGCCACTTGTCAAGTGATCTCCAAGATAGCAATGGAATTTGGGCAGTGGAAAGGCAGTGCCTTCAGGGGTAGTTTTGATCCATAAATCCTGATATAGGATAATTATTCTACATAGAAGTAATCCCCTACTTTCTCTTTATGTATAAACTCTCTTGTCCCTACCCTAATTATATTTAGGAAACTGTTGCACAACCCAAAGTGCACTATGAGAAGGGCCTTCTCGAAGAAGGTTGTATAGCTGGAGCACCCCTCCTAGATGCATAATAGCAGATCTTGTATGGTATGTTCATTTACTCCCCCCATATGGGCCACCAAGGTTTTATCCAATTGTGCCACAAATAAGTGAATAAAAAATGAATAGTATGAGAAGGGAGGCATTTCCCTCTTATTGGCTAATACGGCCTCTTGCAGAAGTCATAGTTCTTCATATATCTTGTCATTGATGATATCCTCCCATCAATAAAGAGGGGTTTTATATGTTCTATTGCACTGGAGGATTAAAAACATCACTTCCTTAGTGATTAGCTCCAAGTATTTCACTCCTAGGGCCAGATTGATCATATCAGCATAATCTTGTGCCCAGGGACGAAGTATGAATTTTTTTATGGGAAAATTTGTGGGTCTCATATTCCCTCTCTTCAAAGGCTCTGAGGGAACGTTGTGTTCATCATATAATTGGCTTGAAGGGCCAACATTTTAAAATATACCACCTTATAAGTGGTGGCCAAACCAAAAACTTATCAAATTCTGTCAGTCGACATCCAGGCCATTACCTGGCCATTAAAATTATGGATGGTATGTGCCTTGTAGTCATAGGATACATTGAGCCAGACCAACATATCGAAATAATGGTACACTTTCAGATAGGTTAACCATCCCAGGTTCATATTCCACTTGTTGCACACAGGGGCCGGTCTATTACTATCTTAGGAAGCTCGCATATAGAGATCCCTCAAGAGCATCGGGTGGCACTAGTTATCCTCCTATGTGGGGTTGAATGCATAGATAGTGACTTCTTCTACCTCCATATACTACTCTTATCTAATTTTTCTATCAGTATCAGGTAAATTTTTGAAGACCTTGGGGTTTTGTGCCCTCTCTAATCTCTTATCAACGGGTCGTGCCCTAGTAATTTTATCAATTCTCCATCGAATGATTGATGTATCCGGGTATAAAGAGCTGGTATACACCATATTACCCAAAATGTCATGTGAATTTTACCCCCTGATTGTAATTTCTCCTCTGTGCTCTCCATAATTTACTCTGTGTTTGACCTCATCGACGAGTAATTTTGCATGCGTGGGTGGTACGAAAATGGGACCGCCACCTTCCATTTTAAAAATGTGCATTAATTATGGGGGTTGGTACATGCACATTTTACCTTTTGGAATATTTATGATTGGCCAGGCATGCCACGTCAAATGTTACCTTCTCATGTCGATAGGAAAATCGCAAGCATGGATAATGGTTAGGACATAGGACGACTAAGGATTTGCAAAGGTGGGGCACAGTTAGGTATGCACTCGCTTGAAGTGCATTGACATTAAATTTAGTGTGTGTGCCCTCTTTAGGGAGTGGGGTGTGTAGCTTTCAAGGCACATGCATAGGAATGTGCACCTGTTTGACCTTCGTGTGCTCTAAGGAAGCGAAGTGCACTTGATTTAACCAGGGCACACAAGTTGTGTGTCCTTATAGACTCTGCACACTCCACTAGAGTGGAGTGCAAAACTTGGAGGCAGGTGCATAACCTTGTACATCCATCTTGGATACTTGCACAACCCGAAGGGAGGGGTGCACTGACTTGGGATGGGGTGCACAACCTTATACACCCTGGTTTAGGTTATGCACTCCACTTGAGAGTGGAGCACATTCGACTAGAGGGGAATGCACAACCTTGTGCACCCCAACTGAGGTTATGCACTCCACTTGAGAGTGGAGCACATTTGACTAGGGGGAATGCATAGCCTTGTGTGCTCAGATGGGTTGAGTGCGCTCCATGGCAAGGCATACATTGAACTTTGAGGTGCATAAGACATGCACCCTTCATAGACTTGAGTGTGCTTTGCTTCATCAGAGCGCATGGGGTGCATCACCTAGTGCATCCCAAATGACTCTTATGCACTCCACCTCCTTGTGGAGTGCATAGAATATTGGTGGGATGCACTACCTTATGCATCCCTAAGGGATGTTGTGTGCCCCCTCATTCAATAAGGCACACTGGCTAGAGGCGAGCACAGAGCCTTGTGTGCTCATTTGGGATACTCCACACTCCATTAGAGTGGAGTGCACTGGCTTGGATTGGGACACACGGCTTGCATGCTTGGGTGGTTTTGAGTGTGCTCCATTGGAGTGGAGCACACAAGATAAATTTTGGGTGCACCACCTTGTGCATCCCAAGGGAAAATGTGCACTTGGCTCCCAAAAGGTAGTTAGCCTTTTAGGAATCAACATTGAAGAACACATGCTTATACTGAGAGGGAGGGTGAATAGTATAATACCAATTTTTACTTTTTATTTCAATTCAATATTATGCAGTTTATAGATAGTAGTATCAATAGCAGTAATCAAAGCAATGCACAAAACACCATTCATAATAGAGACACCATAATTTACGTGGTTCACCCAATGTGGGCTACTCCATGGAGAAAACGTTTTACTAAAATTTTCTCAATAAATATCTTTTGGAAATCCTTCCTAATTACAATGTTTATGGACCTCTATCCAAAGGAGATGCTAATCCCCTAATATCAAGTTTGTGGATCTCTTCCATAGGAGAACTCTTTTCCCTTCTGCTCTATCTAGTGATCTTCTAGAATACTTTGTCTCTCTGCTACACAGACTGGTGGATCTCTCTTGACTTGAAGACTCCTCACTTAGATCTATCTTCAATTTTCTTGGTTGTTGGATCTCTATCCATTGAGACTTTGTCCTCTATACTCTATCACCTCCAAATATTTGTCTCAATATTGTACTAAACATAGTTCAGTCGGTCTAGCACAACTCTTCTCAATATTTTGCACTAAACATAGTACATTCAGTCTAATACAATTTTTCTCAATAAGTCCAAATAGAACCTACTCAAATATGCTCAACAAGTCCACACATAACCAGCTCAAATCTACTGAACAGGTCCACATAGAACCTGCTCAAATATGCTCAACAAGTCCACATAGAACTTGCTCAAATTTTCTCAACAAGCTCACTCAGAACTTGTCCAAATATGTTCAACAAGCTCACTCAGAACTTGTCCAAATCTGCTCAATAAGTCCTCTCTAGAACTTGCTCAAATCTGCATAGCAAGCTTTCACAAAATCTTACTCAAAATTAGTCCACAAGCCTTCAAAAATACTTTTCTCAAATCTACTTAACAAGCTCACACAAAACTTGTCCAATCTCATGGAATCATAAAGAGAATTGTTAGAGACTCAATATGTTCTATACTCAATGCTTAATCAATATCTCAATTCAATATTATAGAAGCATAAATAGAATTGTTAGAGACTCAATATTTTCTATACTCAAATACCAATCTCAAATCAAATCAATCTCATAGAAGCATAAATAGAATTGTTAGAGACTCAATATGTTCTATTCTCAAATATCAATCTCAACTCAAATCTAGAATATAGAATAATTTGTTTCATGGAACTTGAACAACCACATGCATCCACTTGACTAGGCTCAATCAACTCTACTCAACCAAACACCTCAATGAACAACCCTTTATCACAAACCCTATTCCAATCATGTATCAACAAACTAAGAATATTTCCAATAATGCTCAACCACAAATCTCACATAACAATGATACTCATGTTATTTTCTAACTCAAGTTCAAGTTCTTTGCACAACCAATTGGATTCAACAACAATGCTTATAAAACAAGGTTTAATCACAACTCTCAATCCATAAAACCTTGAAGCATTAAACCAATCACTTTCGAAAAGGAAACCACAATCAATCCTTTTCACTCCAAAGGTATTTTATAATCAACCACCATAATCAATCAATAGGATAATGTGCCCATACATTTTATGAAGATGAAGAAGCCTCTTTGGAAATTTGCCACAATCACAATATTCTTTTGCCAATCCTCACAAGAGTTATAATATCACAATATAATCAACATTACTCCACTTCACAATAATATTCACCAAGGATTTTAATTAGAAAACCTTCTCAATAATTAATGCACAACTTCCTTATCACTCCTAAAACCACTTGTACCATAAAATAAAATAAATCAAAACATTGTATAACCTTGTCACTCCAAAAACCACTTATAAATTTAAATCAAATAAATCAAAACACTGCATAACCTTGTCACTACAAAAACCACTTATACCATAAAATAACTCAAATATTTTATATCCTTCCTTTCAACACTTTTGCACTTAAAAAAAATAATCACAAAGCCTTCTTAGGCAATATCCCACATTAATCAAATATCAAACCTTAGCCATATGCAAAAATTAAATCCACTATACTCTCCATGAAAGTTGATGCTTAACACAACCTTAGAAAATTTGAAATATTTCATGCACACGAAAATTTTTGTGATCGAATTATGGCATACCTTGAAAAATGGCTTCGAGTGGTTTCGACCCCAGGTTCCTCCTTGTCGTGCACCTTAGCGCACTCTCCACCCACCATGTGGAGGCTTTAAGCCTTTCAGACTTATATTAACCAATGAATAGAATTCCATTTCCATTCTTTCCCATTAAGTTTATTCACAAATTATATTATTCTAAGAGTATCCCATACTCCTCTCAAGAAAAAATTCCTCACATGTTCTCTACCAATTATTTCTCTACTCCAACTACTATATCACATACATAGCCTAGGTTCACCAAGATCCATGGTTGATGTTCATAATTAATAAAGAGCATAATTTAATCTTTAAAATACCACTATATGTATCTATCATAGTCTAATATACATATATTAGAACATTTCCTTTAGGAACCATCCTTTATTGTGGTTGTAATGAACATTAAAAATCTCTTTGTACATTATAAACTTCAAGAATGAATTCTACTGATAACCTAGAAAAATTGAACATAAATAGAGAAGTTCATCTTGGAATCAACTATGGTTTGAACAAAATCATCCATCAAAGTTACACAACTCGAATCTTCTTACCTGCTTTGAATTCATTTCATCATTGTAGAATTTGTATCATACATAGGTAAGGTAACCCTACTATTTGGGTTACAAATGAGTAATTTCTCAAGAAAAATATTTGTTTCAAATTCAAATAGTCATGCCTTATCTGGAACCACCAATTGAATACTTCTAATATTCTTTAGGTCCTTGGCTTAGAATATGATGGTCCTCCTGTTTGTGCTTAGAATATTTATTCTAGCGAATTTTATCAATAATCATTCCTAATAATTGCTCATTTTGGTTCAGATGTTCCCTCTGTCATTCAATTTTGTTCTTGTAGTAACTATACTACAATCATGAGGTTCTCTACCTTTTTTAGGATTTTCCCAAAGTTTTCCTTAGGGTCTAGATCAACACCTATTTAACATCTAAAATATAAATAACCTCATTTGCTAAAGAATCCTCTTCAGAATTGGATGCCTGAGGCACATGATCAATATCAAATTCTTTGGATTCTAAGCTTAAAGTCTTTGCATTCCCTACTTAGGTCAATTTTTTTTTTTGGATTTTTTTCTCCATTCACCTTTGACCTGCTTGCAAATAAATTTTGAATCACCTCGTACTTGAATATGATCAATTTCTTGGTATTCGAGCATACTTCAATCCTACTTAGCTAGTCCTAGATTTGGAGAATATCCTCTTATTCTCTTCCTTACCTTTGGTACCAATTATTTTTGTCTCACAAAGGAGTTTGGATGAGAATGCAACATCCAAATCTAACCATCCTAAGATAAGGGTAGAATTTATTTCTTTAATACATTTAAATTCCATGAAGATTTACTAGATAGAATAACAGAGGTTCCACCATATTTTGAATTCTAGATGCTACAGACATCCCTTGAGTGGATAGGGGTGATCAATCTCCCATAATTTTTCTAGGGTAAACCTTGTACGTTGTCCATATAGCTTAAAGGATACCTTCACATGATATCCCTATTTCCTAACACACTCCACAAACGTAGGATAACAACATAAATACTAACCCTATCTTAATCAATCGAGACAAGGGATGCTAATTCATTTACTAAGATGAGTATTTTGAGACAATTATTAAGTGTAAGAACCTCTCTTCCCCATGATGAGCTAACTTAAATTATACATCTTATCCCCATTATGAGATAACCTAAGTCATCTATCTCATCTCAATGATGAGCTAGCATAAGCTATCTATCTCAACTTCATTATGAGATAACTTAAGCCATTTACATCATCTCCATAATGCTTCCAAAGGTTAGCTATATCTTCCTAAGAGCTAACTTATATCATTATTGGTCATCATCACCTTCTATCCTCACAAGGTGTCATCTTGGTTATGACCATTATTATTTCCTAGAAACATCCTAGGTCACCTTTGCCTTGTCATGAGGTGTATTTATCCTTATCTACCTTTGAGTCGAGTCAAGTTGCTTATAGTTAGTCCCTTACCCTTCTGAACTAACTTATTTTATTATCTTCATTTGATAATTTTTGTGGTTATTCTTGCTCCATGCAAGATGTCACTCCTAGGTAAGCCTACTCATTATCATTCTCTTGACAATGATGGCCACACTTGCTCCGTACGAGGTGCTATGTCAAAGAAAATTGATTCTTCCTAGGATCAATACTTAAGAAACCTTTAGCTTAGCCATGGGAGCTTCTAGTCCTTTGTAACCTAGTGCTCATTCATGAAAGAACCTAATCCATTGCAACCTATGGATCTAATACCAAATATAATAACCCATATTGATGGAGAACAGAACTAACACAGAACAGAGGACAAAGAAAACAAGAGCCAAATTTCTCATTCAATAGCTTCAAAAGAATTTACAAAAAATATACAGGCAATCTATCATTTTCCAACCCCCTTTCTCATTACAATTCTTGGGTTTTTATCGAGGCCCCGACCCTCTATGTTTTCAAAATTTGCACAATCTGCAACTGCCACCTGGCTCAATACTGGAAAGTTGCATTGATGAGACTCTGGGTGAGGTGCACGACTGGTCGCTATAACCACCAGAATCTTCTTCTAGAACTACTGCTTCGTTGCTAGTTGCCATAAATGCATCTCTAGATATAGTGCACGAGTGGCTGACATGCTTGCTGGAATATTCCTATGAGACTGATGCTTCATTTTCTCGTGCACGAGTGGCCGACCTGTTTAGCGGGATCTTCTTCTGAGACTGTTGCTTCACTACCGCTAGCTTGTCGTGCATGAAGGAATGCAATTATGAAAGCCTAGAGTGCATGTTTTTCTTTTGGTCATGATATCGTGACATGTTGCGATATCACGATAATTCTCCTCTACACTTTCTCTCTCCTACTTCGGTCACGATATCATGACATGTCATGATATCATGACATTCTTTCCTTCATGCCTTCTTGCTTTTGCCTTGGTTGCGATATCATGACATGTCACGATATCATGATGTTTTTCCATCGCGCCTTCGTTCTTCTGCTTCGGTCGTGATATTGTGACGTTTCTCTATCGTGCCTTCGTTCTTCAGCTTCGGTCACGATTTCGTGACATGTCACGAAATCGTGATCAAAGCTGAAGAATGACATTTCATCCTTCGTGCCTTCTGCTCTCAATTTTGGTCATGATTTCATGACATGTCACGAAATCATGACATGTCATGATTTTGTGACATTCTGTCCTTTGCACCTTTTGCTCCCGGCTTTGGTCGTGATTTCATGACATTCTATCCTCTGCACCTTCTGCTCCCTGATTTGGTCATGATTTCATGACATGTCACTATTTCACGACATTCTTTCCTCCACGCCTTTTGCTCCCTGCTTTGGTCATGATTTCACGACATGTCACAATTTTGTGACATTCTATCCTCTGTGCCTTCTACTCCCTGCTTTGGTCATGATTTCATGACATTCTATCCACCGCATCTTCTCTCTCCTATTTTGGTTGCGATATTGCGACACTTTTTTTGTCGCGATATCGCTACACATATTTTTCTTTGCAAAAAACTTAGAAAAATTTGGTTGATGCAAGATTGCTCTACTGCCATCAGATGCTCCTGCATCAGAAACACGCAAAAAATTGGAAACAGACTTTACAAGAACAGGAAACCCGATTTTCCATTCAATAACTTGCAAAGATTTTACACAGTAACAGCCCGTAGGCTTTACAAAAACTGGCACACAAGCTTAGTCTTCACTATACTCTATTGCAATTCCCTAACTCTCCATCCCGATCCTATTACAATGCCTGGGTTTTTATAGAGGCCCCGACCCTCTCTGGCTCACCATTACACAAAATGTGGATCACAATAACCGCTCCATGATTCCACTCTGCACGACCTCTGTCACTGTCGTCTAACTCCCGTTCACTGTCAGATTACTCCGCATGACTCTTCATTTCCATTCCTCAACTGGTCATTTCCATTTTCTCGTGCCTCTTCATCTTCGCTTGCTTTCACTACATCTTGGTGCCACGTGTTGTCCAATGCTGCCATGTGTCGCTCAGTGAACTCCTTCTATAATGGACCCTATAGCCGTCTGCCTTTTTTTTGAGTCATGGAGCAGCATGTCGTGATATCATGACATGTCGTGATATCACAACGTTTTGGCTTCCTCCTTAGGTCACAATATCAAGACATGTCACGATATTGCAACATCTTTCCTTTCCTGCCCTTCCTTTTCCTTTACGGTCGCGATATCACGACATGTCGCGATATCATGACATTTCTCTTCCTCGTCCCTTTTTTCCACTTTGGGTCATGAAATTGTGACATGTCATGATTTTGTGACATCTCCCCTTCCTGCTCTCTTTCGCTCCTTTGGGTCATGAAATCACGACATGTCACGATTTGTGACATCTTCCCTTCCTGCTTTCCTTCGCTCCCTTGGGTCATGAAATCATGACATGTCACAATTTCGTGACATCTTCTCATTCTGTCTTCTTTCTCTTCTTTTTTTGTCATGCAATCGTGACACGTCGTGAAATCATGACGTCTTCTCTTTTCGCTTTTGGTTGCAATTTCATGACATGTCACGAAATCGTGACATTCTCTTTGGACACCTTCGCTTCACTGCTTCGGTCACGATTTCACGACATGTCACTAAATCGTGACATTTCCTTCAGATGCCTTTGCATTGCTGCTTCAATCATGATTTCATGACATGTCGTGAAATCATGAAATTTTCTTCGGATGCCTCCTTTCTCCGCTTCTAGTCGCGATTTCGTGACATGTCATGAAATCACGACATTTTCATTGGGCATCTTCTCTCTCCAATTTGTGTCGCAATATCACGACACTTTTTCTGTCATGATATCACGATAATTTTCCCTGCTAGATTCTCTCTCCACTTTGTGTCACGATATCGCGACACTTTTTCTATCACGATATCATGACATATTTTCCTCCTTGACTTCTCTTTCTTCTTCGATCATGATTTTATGACTTTTTGCGATATCGGACATCTTCCTTAGCCAAATTTTTGAAAATGGCTCTGCTGCCACTAGATGCTCCTGCATTAGGTGCCACTGGATGCTCTTGCATCAGAAACCCGGTGTTGATGGAGAAGTGACCTTCACTTCTATGTTGTTCGGTCACCGTCTTCTACAACATCTCCAAATGTGCACCTGCCTCTGCAACCCACTTAAACTCCATCTCCTGGCCAAAAAATTTTTTGCCCTCTACCAGATAGATTCTAGCACTGCTGCACACCTTCTCATCCATAGCCTACAATGACTTCAACTTGTGATGCACTCCTTATTTCGTCAGGGAGTACGTGTTTACATGACCATCATGCACTACACACCGATCAAATTGCCATGGCCTTCCCAACAACAAATGGTAAGCATCCATAGGGAAAACATCACACAGGACCTCATCCTGGTATTTCCCAATATTAAATGTGACTAAGCACTGTTCACGGACCCATGCCCTATGGTCCTTCCGCAACCACGTAATCCGGTATGGATGCAGGTGTCTCCTCCTCTCCAGCTGTAACTTAGTAACCATCTCTTCAGAGACTAAGTTATCAGTACTACCATTATCGATAATAACATTACCGATCTTGCCTGCACATTTGCACCTTGTGTGAAATAGGATCTTCCTCTGTTCTAGATTTTTCTCCTCATTCAACAAGGTCCTCCTTGCGACTAGAACTTATCCTCTCTCTGCCTCCTCAGAGTGCTTAGATTCAACATCATCATCAGCGATCACGGCTCTGAAATTACCTTCAGGCCTCCTATTAGTCCTCTCTTGTTTCTGAGGGCACTTGTATTGGTGATGTCCCTCTTCCCCATAATTGAAATAGGTTCCTCAAAACCTTCCTCTTCCATAGCCATGTCCAGATCTACCTCTTCCCCTTGGGTAGCTATTCTGACCATGGGATCTGGAATCATCATCTCGCTTCTGATCCTGACTGCTGCTAGCTTCTTCATTCTTCTGAGAATCCTCATTTCATCTTCCATTGGTCCTTTCACTGGTTCGTTCACCATGACATCTTTCTCTTTGCTTGTTTTCAAACCTCCTATTGAGCTTCTCTTCAACTCTCAGGGCAAATTGGTAATCTTCCTCTATGGTGGTCATCCTGACCAAACTTAATTCTTCTTGAATACTTTCTCATAACCCATTAATATAACGGGATACCTTCTCCCTATTGGCCTCTGAGTTGCCTATTCTGATCATAATTTTATGAAACTCCTTTGTGTATTATTTTACAGACTTACTTGATTACCTCAAATCTTGCATTTTCTTTAGCAGGTCTAACTCATAATCACCAGGGATGAACTGCCTCTTTAGCTTTTCTACCATCCGCTCCCATTTTGTTATTCTCTCTTTTCCTCTTCTATTTTGCTCCAGCTGCACTCCCTTCCACCATATGCTGGCATGACCTTTTAGTTTGGTCTTAGCAAATTTGACCCTATCAGGGTCCTCAACCTCCTTGTACTCAAAGTACTCTTCTAGATCGTTGATCTAGTCGATCAATTCCTCTGGATCAAGGTTCCCAGAATACATGGAAACCTCCATATTTAGCCTCTTCTCAATATGGGATATGGCTCTGTATAGTCTAGCTTGTGCAGGATCTATTGCTTCTTCTTCTTCCTCAGGCTGGCCCTCTTCTTTGTCATCTTCCTCTTCACTACCTTCATCTCTTCTTGGCTCCAATCATCTATGTAGCTCTTCTTGCAGGGCCTGAACTTGCCTCTGCAAGACTCAGACATTTTTTGCTATTTCTATACCTCTCCCACCACCAGGGTTTCTTCTTGGAGGCATTCTGCTCACTCCTCTCACAAGCCCTTCCACAGATCCTGGTGCAAACTACCTCACTTTTAGCGATCTTCTTGCACACTCAAGAACTTCCAGCTTTGATACCACTTGATGGAGAACATACTAACACAGAACATAGGACAAAGAAAACAAGAGCCAAATTTCTCATTCAATAACTTCAGAAGAATTTACAAAAAATATATAGGCAATTTGCTGTTTTCCAGCCTCCTTTCTCATTATAATTCCTAGGTTTTTATCAAGGCCTCGACCCTCTATGTTTTCAAAATTTCCATGATCTGCAACTACCACCTGGCTCAATACTAGAAAGTTGCATTGATGGGACTCTAGGTGAGGTGCGTGACTGGTCACCATAACCATCGAAATATTCTTCTGGAACTGTTGCTTCATTGCCAGTTGCCATAAATGTGTCTCTAGATATAGTGCATGAGTGGTCGACATGCTTGCTGGAATCTTCCTCTGAGACTGATGCTTCATTTTCTCATGCACGAGTGGCTGACCTATTCATTGGGATCTTCTTCTGAGACTGCTGCTTCACTACCACTAGCTTGCCATGCATGAAGGAATGCATTTATGAAATCTTGGAGTGAATTTTTTTCTTTTGGTCATGATATCGTGACATGCCATGATATCGTGACATGCCATGATATCATGACAATTCTCCTCTGTGCTTTATCTCTCCTACTTCGGTCGCGATATCACGACATTCTTTCCTTCATGCCTTCTTGCTTTTGCCTTGGTCGCAATATCATGACATGTCATGATATTGCAATGTATTTCCATTGCACCTCCATTCTTCTGCTCTAGTCGTGATATCGTGACGTTTCTCTATCGTGCCTTCATTCTTCAGCTTTGGTCATGATTTTGTGACATGTCACAAAATCGCAACCTATCATGATATTGTGACATTTCGTCCTCCATGCCTTCTACTCCTGGCTTTGGTCATGATTTCACGACAAATCATGACATGTCATGATTTTGCGACATTCTGTCCTCCACACCTTCTACTCTTGGCTTTGGTCATGATTTCACAACATGTCACGAAATCATGACATGTCACGATTTCATGACATTCTTTCCTCTATGCCTTCTGCTCCCTGCTTTGGTCGCGATTTCGTGACATGTCGCAAAATTGTGACATGTCATGATTTCACGACATTCTGTCCTCCACGCCTTCGCTCCCTACTTTGGTCACGATTTCATGACATGTCACGAAATCATGACATGTCATGATTTCACGACATTCTATCCTTTGCACCTTCTGCTCCCTACTTTGGTCACGATTTCGTGACAT
Organism: Wollemia nobilis; assembly: GCA_028583015.1. Taxonomy (NCBI): domain Eukaryota; kingdom Viridiplantae; phylum Streptophyta; class Pinopsida; order Araucariales; family Araucariaceae; genus Wollemia; species Wollemia nobilis. The sequence goes on from JAQPPZ010002642.1 coordinate 3,851,453, forward strand.
TCTATCCGTAACATATTCTCTCTCCTATTTTGGTCGCGATATCGTGACACTTTTTCTATCGCGATATCATGACACATATTTATTTGCAAAACACTTAGAAAATTTTGGTTGATGCAAGATTGCTCTGTTGCCATCGGATGCTCCTGCATCACATCTAAAATCCAATCCATTCTAGAGAGACTCTTTTTCTTGTATACATTCATTAGGTTTCCACATATCCCCACCTTGCATAATTTTGTCTATGTAGGTGTACTAAGTATAATGTGAATAATCTATCTCATCCCCATGATGAGCTAGCTTATCCCTTTTAGTTTTTCAAAAGGGTACACTTATTCCTACACAATACATAAGTCCATCTATGTAGGTGTACTAAGCGTATTACAAATAGGATATTTTTTACTCTCTCTCAATTCCTTCTAGTCAATTAAACCATGAGCATAACCATTATAATTTTCAAGGATCATACATACATATATACAATTCACATGTATTTCATTATGAATTCATAACCATGATTATCCTTCTATAAATATATCAAAAAATCCATAACAATATATCTATAGAAGTCAACAAGATCATAAAATAATAACAATCCACAACATATGTGACACATCAAATATCCTAGAAAAACCCCTAAGAGAAAAACAACCTCGAAATATTTTCCTTCATTTTATTAAATTTAATTTTCTTTAATACAACATTATAAAGGAATCCCATAATTCCTTTTTTTATAACTTCATCAATATATGTACATAAGGACCCCATAGTTCCTATGTTTCCACTAAATTAATAGTTCTATTAGTTCATTTTACGTCTCAATGAGGGAACCCATAACTCGCTCGAGGGAACTCTACACCATTTTCCAAAATGAATGTTGCATTCATTCGTACTCTTTAAAAAATCATCATAAAGAGAAATACATGAGAATTCCCATGATACCCATGTCCCAAATACATGAATAAATCATTTTATTCATGTTTCAAAGCTATGAGGGAACCCCATAATTTCCTCGGATGAACTCCGCATTCATTATCTAAAAGATATCTCTTCATATTGGTCCAACTCAAGGGAACATCTCCTTTCTAGGAGTCTAATGCAACCACACATCACTAACATATTGCACATATGAACTCATTAGAGAGGACCCCATAATCCTCCCAATGAATTCTTGTGCAACAAGCCTAGAAGGAGAACCTTCTCCTATTTACTCAAAGTACCCCTTAATCACTATTACCTCTAAGCATGATCATGTTATCCAACAATTCTTAACTACAACAAAATATAATATTCACTAATACATTTTTATCATAGTCAAACCCAAGAGATACATTATCGACTAAAGTATATTTATAACTCATGCAATATGTTATCCATTAACATTCCCAACTCATCAAATCAAAGGGAATATATTATTATCTAATGTACATTCCAAATGTAAGAAATATATCATCCACTAAAATATTCTATATTATCTTATAAGATACATTATTTGCTAATGAATATTTCCATCTCATTAAACATATTATAGATCAACATATTTCAATTCAGTAATCGAATACATTATCATTTGTGAAACATTTCTCACAATCATTAAAGCACTTCACCCTTAGAATTAATACAATATTAAGGTATAAAATCCCTTAGGTTAATCCATAATAACATTTTGAATTACCAAGGTTCACCTCAAAAAGAATTATTTCCTTTACTTTATTCAATAAGAGACCTTTTACCAAGATTTACCTCAAAAGGTATCCTTTGTATAAACACATCCTATGCTTAAATCGATTAAGCAACCCTTCATTAATCAATAGATAAATGATCTATCATTTAAATAAATGAAATCTATGCTTAAATCAATTAAAGCACCCCTCATTAAATAATAGATAAATGATCTATCATCTAAATAAATGAAACCTATTCTTAAGTTAATTAAAGCATCCCTCATTAATAAATGAATAATTGATCTATCATTTTAATAAATGAAGCATATGCTCAAATCATTTAAAACATCTATCATTAATTAATAGATAAAAGGTTTATCATTTAAATAAATGAAACCTATGATTAAATCATTTAAAGCATCCCTCATTAATTAATTAATAGATAAATGATATATCATTTAAATAAATCAAACCTATGCTTAAATCAATTAAAGCATCCCTCATTAATCAATGATCTATCATTTAAATAAATGAAACCTATCCTTAAATCAATTAAATAATTCCTCATTACTCAATGAATAAATGATCTATCATTTAAATAAATGAAACCTATGCTTAAATAATTTAAAGCATCCCTCATTAATTAATAGATAAATGATCTATCATTTGAATAAATGAAACCTATGCTTACAACATTTGAGGCATCCCTCATTAAATAATAGGTAAATGATCTATCATTTAAATAAATGAAACCTATGCTTAATTCAATTAAAGCATCCCTTATTAACAAATGATATATCATATAAATAAATGAAACTTATTCTTAAATCAATTAAAGCATCCCTCATTAATCAATGAATAAATGATATATCATTTAAATAAATGAAGCATTATTCTTAAATCATTTAAAGCATCCCTCATTAATTAATAGATAAATGATATATCATTTAAATAAATGAAACATATGCTTAAATCATTTAAAGCATCCCTAATTAATTAATAGATAAATAATCTATCATTTAAATAAATGAAACCTATGCTTAAATCATTTAAATAATCCATCATTAATTAAAAGATAATTAATAAATTCTACAACCCTTCAATTAATTGATGCTGCCATTAAAATGGTGGTTTGTTTTAATTAATAAACAAACCGTCACCATAGTCAGCCAGGAAATAAAATCAGCGAAGGATAAATATAGTATATGAAGGATAAATACAGTATACGTGTCAAAAATCTAGTGCAACCACATATCAAACATCAAGGGTTTAAGAGACAACCACAAAATCAGCCAACATGTTTTCCTTGTTAAACATGCCATAACCAGGTGTGCTTGGCTAGTAAACATAGGGTGCATGGGACATTTTAAATGGCCCCATGCCCCTCCCATGACCTATGTGGTATTTTACAAAAGAGGACCTAAAAGGGCCCTTTTTCCATTTTTATCCCTAAATGCGGGGATACTGTGTTGCAGCATCACTACGATGATACTACAATGGTGCCCTAAAAAAAATTAAATGAAACATTTGATTAAATATAGGGTCAAAAGAATCAAGGTGATGGTGACACTATTGGGAAACAATGATAGAAAAAAGTATAAACAATCAAAATTAAGCAATGATTTAATAATGATTCATAGGGAAACATCAACTAACTAGTTTTCGTTCTAAACATGAATGGGATCCACTAGAAACTAAAAGTTAGAATTATATGTAGCTTAGGGATAGAGTTTTTTAGCACCATCATAGGTGATAAAATTTTAATGGAGGCCCTCCTTCCATTCCCCATATACCTACATGCAAGCTGAGCAAAGATATAAAAATTATTTCAATCCTCCCCTAAAACATAGCTAAAATCCCAAAATACGATAGGAGCATGCATCCAAGGAAGAGTTTAACAATAACAGATCCTTTACAGATCAAAAATAGTAGGAGTGCCTCATAACTAATTATTGAGGGATAAATAAAAATATATAAACTTACATAGGTCTTACCTATGATTACAATCCTCAAAACACCAAAGATAAGATAAATCATTTCACATTTCCATGTCTAGTAAGCCATGGCCATGATGGTAAGCTGGGTTGAACCCTCCCTCCTTGCTAAAACAAATTGTATTAAAATGACCCAAAAAATATAAGGTGGGACTGAGTCATAAATCCAAAACATTTTAAAATTTGATAAAGTTCAATCCCTATAGCATGGAAAATTTGATAGCGAACTATAACTGGATAATGTTATAATAGATCAATAATAAATATAAGTTTAAATCCTTAAGTGGAATGATATTGGTTTAAGAAGATTCAAAACCTAGAAAAAATGCAATAAAGACCACCATGTGATGATAATGAGAACCAAGAAAAACTCAATCCTATGCTTCAATAAGAAAATCCATAACCTCCTTGTAAATTTGTTGAAAATAAGAGGATAAGAAAAGGAACATCCCTAAATGATTAAATTAGGGACAATGCTCTCTCTCCACAAGGGTTGACCCCATTACCATGGCTACTAAAAATATAAAACACACACATAAGGTCTGTAGACAACAAATATTCAATCTGAATAATAGCATAAGTTATACTAGAATCATTACAATATTACTGAATTTAGGAGGGAGATGACACTCATTTCCTTATTTTTCCCTTGGATTAGATGATTTTTCTATTAAATTGAAATAATTTATGTGGAGAAACTACATAAATCGAATCTTGAAAAACTAAAGGTGTTGTAGAAGAATTATATACTTACAATAAAATTTGAATTCTAGTCTGCATGAAATAGGAGGCTCACTAGATTCTTATCTCCACTTCACTTCCTCGAGACATCCTCCTCTCTCTTCTTCCTAGGATTCCTCATATTTTTACCTGTATTTTTTTTGACCTCCCAATCCCTCTTCCTAGGGCCTCCTACGTTGTGCCCTCCTCTCTTTTCTTTTGAAAATTTCTTACCAAGCCTCCTCACTCCCTAATCCTAGCCCCTATTTTTTGGAAATGTTATCCTCTCAGGGTAATATGGCTTCTCCTCAAAGTGATTTTCATTTTCCAAGGATACTTATCTCTTTTCCCAAGTGATAGAGTAGGCTTTTCATTTCATTATGATACCCGTCATGGTCTGACATGGGCCAACATTCTAGTTTCCTTAATAGCCATATTTTTTTTTAATAATTTAAATCCTTTCCTCAAAAGGAAATTCAAAGGATACATTTATATTAAGAAATATTAAACAATGCAAGACTATTAATCTCTTTAATTATAAGAATTATATACATAAAATAATATTAATTAACTCCTTTGCTAATTAGTCCAACAACAATATTAAATCAAATATTAAATTGCTAGTTTAATGCATTGTAATGGTTAATCATTTTATTTTAACCATTATATTCAAGAGGAAATATTAGACATTTTTCTTGCTACACAATTTAAAGCATTCATCAAGGCAAAAATTAAATTGTAGCCTACCATCATAAATGGTTAGTCAATTTAATTAAAATCATTCAAAGCATTGTCATTACTCAGCTCCAATTAAAGATGTCATCATTGCTATTTTCATATTATTAGCTCAACATTGTCCACCTGTAAACATGTTTAGCCCTACAAAACCATAGAGACATACCAACATCATAAACATAAATCACAATCAAATGTTACATCATATCCCTGCATAGCTATAGCACCAAAAGAGTTAGGTACTGAAATAATAGGTCCAAATAATATCATTTCCTCATAAGAAGTCCTACAGGGGTAGGTTGTTACATTCCAACCCCTTAGACTAAACACAGTCCCATGTGTTTACCTACAAGAAGAAAAATGTTATAACCTTTGCAAATTGAGTAAGAAAACATGTCTTTCCATATTGTTAATCACATAGAAAATGACCATCCATTGACAAGGTCAATGATGCACTCACTCTATGTAATATGTCATACAAAGGTATTATAATCCACTAATATCAACCATGTTTACCAAGAAGGGTATCATTCCAAGCCTTATCATCATCTACTAATGATACAAATGGCCATACCTACTCCACATAAGGGTATCATTCCAAGTTATCATCATCCACTGATGATACCAATGGCCACACTCCCTCCATATGAGGTGCCATTCCAACCATTAAGTAACAAAATCATCAATACTTTACTTCATTCCTACCCAGAAGTAGGTTTTTTTCTATGTTTCCCCTCATATTACCCCTCCAAGACGAGTGAAATTTGGAAAACTACGAGCTTCTACGTAATTATTGTTGAGCAAGGTGCAACAATAGTATTGTCATTGTTGTCAACACAGTCAGATAGATCTGTTGATGCAGTGGACAGGAATTTCAAAAGCTATTCAGATGCAGAAGACAAGAGTTCAAAGGTTACTCAAAGTATGTACAGTGATTTTCCAAGAAGACCGAAGTGGCCCATATGCAAAATATCAAAGAAAAAGACAAGTAAGAAAAGTGTCGTGATATCGCGACATATACAACAGGCAAGAAAAATTGTCACGATTTCGTGACATGTTGAAAGAGAGAAAAAGTAAGAAAAACTGTCATGATTTTGCGACATGTTGGAAGAGAGAGAAAAAGTAGGAAAAACTGTCATGATTTCATGACATGTTGGAAGAGAAAAAGGCAAGTGGAAAAACTATCACGATTTCGTGACATGTTGGAAGAGAAAAAGGCAAGTGGAAAAACTATTGCGATTTCGCAACATGTTGGAAGAGAAAAATGCAAGTGGAAAAACTGTCGCGATTTTGTGACATGTTGGAAGAGAAAAAGGCAAGTGGAAAAACTGTCACGATTTCGCGACATGTTGGCAGAGAAAAAGGCAAGTGGAAAAACTATCACAATTTTGCGACATGTTGGCAGAGAAAAAGGCAAGTGGAAAAACTATCACAATTTCACGACATGTTGGAAGAGAAAAAGGCAAGTGGAAAATCTATCACGATTTTGCGACATGTTGGCAGAGAAAAAAGCAAGTGGAAAAACTGTCGTGATTTCGTGACATGTTAGAAGAGAAAAATGCAAGTGGAAAAATTGTCATGATTTCGTGACATGTTGGAAGAAAAAGAGAAAGCAAGAAGAAGTGTCACGATTTCGTGACATGTTCGAAGAAAGAGAACAAGTTTGAAAAGTTTCACGATTTTGTGACATGTATTTTCGTGACTAAAACTGGAGAGAGAAAGTAAGTTGGAAAAGTGTCACGATTTTGTGACATGTCGCATTTTCACGACTAAAATAGGAGAGAGAAAGTAAGTTGGAAAAATGTCGCAATTTCGTGACATGTCGCATTTTCGTGACTAAAATAGGAGAGAGAAAGTAAGTTGGAAAAGTGTCACGATTTCGTGACATGTCACATTTTTGTGATAAAAGAAAGAGAGGAAGCATATGGGAAGCAGAACTGTCATGATTTCATGACAAAAGTAGAAAGAAAGACTTCGAAGGTAGAAGTGTCACAATTTTGTGACAAAAACAAAGAAGCTAAGTACGGAAGCAGAAGTGTCATGATTTCACGACAAAATCTAAGTTGAAGACTACGGAGGTAGAAGTGTCACAATAGCACGACAAAAGCAAAGTCAAAGTCTTTAGAAGCAGAAGTGTCATGATATTGTGACAAAAGCAAAGTTGAAGTCTTTGGAAGCAGAAGTGTCGCGATATCGTGACAAAAGAATAAAGAAAGCGTATGGAGGTGAAAGTGTCATGATATCATGACATGTATTTTCACAGTTGAGTTGAAGCCGATGAAGTCTGATGACAACCGACTAAAATTAGGGTTTACAGTTATCATGAAAGCCGACTAAGATTAGGGTTTACAGTCGACTAAGATTAGGGTTTTCATCACAAGAATTCTGTTATAAAAGGAGGGCTATTTGGAGATTTGAAATGATGATGAAGTGTGCAAAGTTTGGTCATAGTGCATAGAGAGCAAGTCGTATCGAATCAAGCTAAGTGCAAAATTTTCTAAGAAAGCAGAGTGCACAAAAGGGAGAAGACAATCGTGAAGTTCAACTATAGCGAAGCAGAGTGTGCGAAGTGATTGCATAGAGAAAGTAGAGTGCACAGAGAAAACAAAGGTGAAGAACACCAGTCAGGGTCTAGCAAAAGCAAAGGTATCTTACTATCAATATTCTAGTTTTAGAATTGAAGTCCAAGTTGGTACTTGGCATCAGGGGTTGGTGCTCCTTCTAGTTGGTGCTAGTAAATCAGGGGTTGGTGCTCCTTTCTATTGGTGCAAATAAATCAGGAGTTGGTGCTCCTTCTAGTGGGTGTTGGTAAATTGTTTGTAAAGTTGTTGCTTTGCATAGGCTGGATTTGGATGGTAGTCTAAGCAGTCATTTTTGAGAAGTAGCCACATTGGTGAACCTCGGTAAAACTTGTGTTGTGTGATGTTCTCTTGTGATACTTTCTTTATCTATTTTTAAGGTTTCATTATTTTAATTTTAAGAACTATGAATTTAAGCACAAAGAGCTACACTGATTCACCCCCCTCTCAGTGTCATTGTAAGACTAACAATTGGTATCAGAGCTAAGTTCCTGTACAAGCTTAACCGACTAGGGTGATCTTGGAAGTAACACAATGGCAGGTGGTGAAGGCTTCTCATAAAACAAAGCACCATTGTTTGATGAATCTAATTAGGTGTTCTGGAGAATCATGATGTAGACATATCTCTATGCTTTGGGTTATGACATCTGGGATTCAGTAGTTAGTTGATACACAATACCCATCACTCCTCCAAAAGAGGCTGATGAAAAGAAACTATTTGAAAATAACTCAAAAGCAAAAAATGCTCTCATGTGCGGATTAGCAGATAGTGAACTAGTAAAGATCATGAGCTGTAATACGAAAAAAGAGATATGGGACAAACTAAGGAGTATTCATGAAGGATACGATAAGATCAAGGATGCCAAGTTACAGACACATCAATCTTAGTTTGAAGCATTGAAAATGAATGACGATGAAAACATTGAGGCATATTTGCTGAGAGTTAATGGAATAATTAATGCGATCAGAGGACTCGATGAGGATATTGAAGACTTTACCATCATGAAAAATGTACTAAGATCTCTTCCTCAAAGGTTTGATTCTAAAGTCTCAGCAATAGAAGAAGCTAAAAATCTAAATTATTTTAGTATAGATGAGATGTATGGTTCTTTGACTGCATATGAGATGAGGATAAGAAGATCTAAACCCACAGATAGAGAAGTAGCTTTTAAAGCCCTTAAAAATAAAAACACAAAACAAGAGTTCGAGGAAGAAGAGACATCATATGAAATGAAAGCAAAATTTGTTAGAAAACTAAAAAATGGAAAAGCAAAATACAGAGGGAAGCTACCATTTAAATGTTTCAACTATGGAGGCATTGGTCATTTTGCGACTAAATGTCCACTTAAAGAGAAGAAAAAAAATGATGAAGGATCACACCAAGAAAGAAATGAGTGGAAGAAGAAAATGAATTTTAGAAAAGGTAACTTCAAGAAGAAAAGTTTCATCTCTAGGAATGCCAGTTCATCAGAAGACAACTCCGGTGAGGATTCTGAAGAGGAAATAGGTGAAGCTCTTTTCATGGCATTTGAAGAAGTAAAATCAAAAAAGGAAGGAGTGAACTCTGAAGTATGTGGTGAAAACCCTGAGGCTAAAGTAGATCTAGAAGGTGAGTTGATATCTGCACCTGAAGAGTGGAAGATAGAAAAGAAAAAGAATAAGAAACTTTCAAGAGAGCTTGAGAATGTAAATGAAATCATAACTAGTTTGAAAGTACAAATAGAAGAATCCAAGAAAATCTTCGAAGATCTTGAAGTGAAAATAACCATGAAAATAGATTATTACAGCAAGCTAGAAAAAGAGATGGTTTAAGATTGCAGCTAGAAGAGATGAATAAGAAAATTAGTTTTTATCACAAACATGAAGAAAGTTCTATGAAATTGGATAAAATCATAAATGACCAAAGTCCTGTAGGAATCAAATTTGGTCTGGGTTTCATCGAAGGAGAATCATAAAATGGATCAAAGGCCAGAAATTTAGAATCCATAAATGATGAAGATAATAAATAGGTTGATCAAGAAAAAATGTCTCATGCAAAAGAAAGCAATAATGCCAGGCAAGAAAGGAGAACTGACAATGATGGATTTACCAATGTCATGCATCAAAGAAGAAGAAGACCTATGGCTCCTACGACAACATGGCAAAGACCATCACCTGGGTTCAATTATCTCTTTTCTGGTTTCTGTTTTAAATGCAATGGCTATGGTCATAAAATATTAGACTGCAAATATAATGTAAGACCAAGGAATTTCACCAGTAGAAATGCTTTTTCTCCTCTGATAAATTATATAGTAGAATGTTACACCTATCATAATTTTGGGCACATTGCAAGAAACTGTAGAAGTACATTTGCATCAAATCAGTTTCAAGGAAGAAAATTTCAACCAAGTAGGATGAGAAAAAATAGAAAACTTCTCAAAAAACATGCTCAAGCTACTGATAAGGGAAAGGCAAAAAAAGAGCCCAAAACTACTATCAAAACGGAGTGGAAAGGAAAAGAGTGACATAAGGAAGAAAAGGAATCCTTAATCATACAAACAACATTTAAAGCATAGAATAAATATGTACCATGGATACTTAATAGTGGTTTCTCTAGTCATATGATAGGTGACAAACATAAATTTGAGAAGTTACAGAAATATGAAGGTGGTTCAGTAAAGTTTGAAAATAATGATGGAGCTAAGATAGTTGGCAAAGGTTCAGTTAAAATTAGTGATGAAAAAATTAAGTCAGAAGAAGTCTTGTTTGTGTATGGTTTGAAACATAACTTGTTGAGTGTAAGTCAGATCTGTGATAAAGGTCATGAAGTAGTTTTTATTAAGCAGGGTTGTGAAGTCAAAAAAAAATAGTGAAAAATTGATAGCAACTGGATCAAGGACATCTGGAAACCTATACACGTTCTTAGAGATTTCAAAAGGAGCTTGTTTTATTGGACAAGAAGAAGAAAATTGGTTGTGGCACAAGAGACTCGGTCATATCAATTTTGATAATCTAGTAAAAATCAGCTCAAAAAGGGCAGTGAGAGATATTCCCACCATCAACAAACCTGCAAATAACATTTGTGCTTCATGCCAAAAGGGAAAATAAACTAGAGTCACATTCAAAACAAAATAATACTACACAAGCAAACCTTTGGAACTAATACACACTGATTTATGTGGACCCATGAGAACACAAAGCATAAATGGTGACAAATATTTATGTTGTGTATTGATGACTATTCCAGAATGACATGGATATTTTTTTTGAAGAATAAATCAGAAGCTTTTGATATGTTCAAGATTTTCAAAAACCAGGTTGAGAATGAAATAGGAAAGAGGATCAAATGTTTAAGATCAGATAGAGAAGAAGAATTCATTTCAGAGGAGTTTGTAGAGTACTGTGAAAAATACGGTATTAGGAGACAGTTTTTAGCAGCCAGGACACGTCAGCAGAATGGAGTGGTAGAAAGAAATAACAGGACAATGCAATAAATGACATGGACTATGTTGGCTGAAAGCAGAGTAGCAGATAGATTTTGGAAAGAAGCAGTTCATACTGCAGTGTATATCCAAAATAGGTACATGCTGAGAACACATGAAAGCAAAACTCCTTATGAGTTGTGGTTCGGTAAAAGGGTAACAACAAAATACCTCAAAATTTTTGGCAGTAAGTGCTACATCAAAAGAACTGAAGATAATCTTGGTAAGTTTGAAGATAGAGCAGATGAAGGTATTTTTGTTGGTTATTCATCAAAAATCAAAGCATATAAATGCTACAACAAGAGGCTAAAGAAAATTGTGGACAGTGCAGATGTTAAATTTGATGAAGGTAGAGAATGAGTAATTAGCTATGAAATGAACTACCCAATTTATGAAGAGGTTATTGAAGGAGATGAGAAAAACGAAATGGAAAAGATACAAAAAATTGACTCGGATGAGTTAAGTTGTGATTTAGAAGTGGAAGAAAATAAGAAATTCAAAATAGGCAGCTAGTAGAAAAATCATCCTAGAGAGCAAATAATTAGAGACCCCAAAGTTGGTGTTCAGATAAGAATAAGAGTAGTAAGTAACTACTCTCTATTATCCAGCATTGAGCCCAAAAATGTTGTTGACGCAAGCAAAGATGAAAGTTGGATGAATGCTATAAATGAAGAACTAGATCAGATCGAGAAAAATGAAACTTGGGAGTTAGTACCTAGACTTGCAAATAAAAATATAATCGGGACTAAATGGATTTTTTGAAACAAATTGAATGAAGACGGATAGGTAGTAAGAAATAAAGCAATATTGGTATGTAAGGGTTATGCACAAGTTGAAGGCATTGACTTTGAGGAAAATTTTGCACCAGTAGCTAGACTAGAGGCAATTAGAATGTTTCTGGATTTAGCAGTCTACAAGAATTTCAAAGTTTATCAAATGGATGTGAAATCAATGTTTTTGAATGGAAAACTTGAAGAAGAGGTTTATATTGAGCAACTAGATGGTTTCCAACTTGGTGATGATCCCAACTTGGTTTGCAAGTTGAAGAAAACATTATATGGCTTAAAATAAGCACCCCAAGCATGGTATGCAAGGCTAGACAACTATCTCACTCAACAAATGTTTAAGAAAGGTATGGTGGATAGTAATTTGTATGTCAAAACAGAAAATGGGCATCTTATTATTCTTGTTGTATACGTAGATGATATCATATTTGGCAGCAACAAAGATGAGTCATGTAAAGATTTAGCAAATAAGATGCAGAAAGAATTTGAAATGTCAATGATTGGTGAACTGTCATATTTCCTCGGGTTGCAAGTCAATCAAAGTAAGAAGGGCATATTTATTTCTCAAGTTAAATATGTAAAAGAGATGTTAAAAAAGTTCACAATGGAGGATTGTAAGCTAGTTAGCACTCCCATGACAACAGGTTGCAAGTTGAGCAAGGATGACAAATCTCCACCTATTGATCAAACCATGTACAGATCTATGATTGGAAGCTTAATGTACCTGACAGCTACCAGACTAGATATTTTGCAGGTAGTATGCATGGTAGCACGATTTTAGGCTAATCCCAAGGAGACTCATGTGATAGCAGTGAAGAGGATTCTTCGATACCTCAAGGGTACTATGGAGTATGGGTTATGGTATCCAAACAAAAAAGACTTCACCCTTATTTCGTATTCAGATGTATATTGGGTAGGATGTGTAGATGACAGAAAGAGTACCAGTGGAGGTTCATTCTATCTTGGAGATAGATTGGTCACGTGGCACAATAAGAAACAAGAGTCAGTTTCTTTATCGACAGTAGAGGCAGAATATATTACAGTGACATGTTGTATGCAGGTATTATGGATGAAACAAACCCTAAAATATCTTGGTATTAGTTTCAGTGAGCCAATATCAGTTAAGTGTGATTACACCAGTGCCATTAACATCTCCAAGAATCCGGTTATGCATTCATGCACAAAACACGTTGCTATCAGGTCTCACTTTTGAAGGAGAAAGTTATGGAAGGTGAGGTTAAGTTGGATTTTGTTCCAACTACAGAGCAAGTAGCAGATATCTTCACTAAACCATTGCCCAAGGAAGTTTTTGAGTACCTTCGCAATAAATTGGGAGTGGTCACACTTCCCAAGAATTGACTAGCTATAGGGATCACATTCTCAGGGGGAGCATTTAAACATTTGATTATCTTTTTGCTCATGTTCATGATTTTTGCTAAGTGTAATAAATTGTGCCTAAGAATGTTGTGCATGGACTCAGGGAGAGTCTGTAGTAGCCATTTGGTATTATTTTCAAATGGGGAGAAGAGTTACAAGAAATTGCACATGTGTTTCCAACAATTCCAAAGGAAGATATTTTTGAGCAAGGTGCAGCAATAGTATTGTCATTGTTGTCAACACAGTCAGATAGATCTGTTGATGCAGTGGACAGGAAGTTCAAAAGCTATTCAGATATAGAAGACAAGAGTTCAAAGGTTACTCAAAGTATGTACAGTGATTTTCCAAGAAGACCGAAGTGGCCCATATGCAAAAGATCAAAGAAAAAGACAAGAAAAGTGTTGCGATATCACGACATATACAACAGGCAAGAAAAACTGTCGTGATTTTGTGACATGTTGGAAGACAAAGAAAAAGCAGGAAAAACTGTTGCAATTTCGTGACATGTTGGAAGAGAAAAAGACAAGTGGAAAAACTATCATGATTTCATGACATGTTGGAAGAGAAAAAGGCAAGTGGAAAAACTGTCGCGATTTCGTGACATGTTGGTAGAGAAAAAGGCAAGTGGAAAAACTGTCGCGATTTCGTGACATGTTGGAAGAGAAAAATGCAAGTGGAAAAACTATCGTGATTTCGTGACATGTTGGCAAAGAAAAAATCAAGTGGAAAAACTATCGTGATTTCGTGACATGTTGGAAGAAAAAAAGGCAAGTGGAAAAACTGTCATGATTTCGCGACATGTTGGCAGAGAAAAAGGCAAGTGGAAAAACTATCGCGATTTCACGACATGTTGGAAGAGAAAAAGGCAAGTGGAAAAATTGTCGCGATTTTGTGACATGTTGGAAGAAAAAGAGAAAGCAGGAAGAAGTGTCATGATTTCGCAACAAGTTCGAAGAAAGAGAACAAGTTTGAAAAGTGTCACGATTTCGCGACATGTTGCATTTTTGCGACTAAAACTGGAGAGAGAAAGTAAGTTGGAAAAGTGTCACGATTTCACGACATGTCGCATTTTCATGACTAAAATAGGAGAGAGAAAGTAAGTTGGAAAAATGTCACGATTTTGTGACATGTCGCATTTTCGCGACTAAAATAGGAGAGAGAAAGTAAGTTGGAAAAGTGTCACGATTTTGTGACATGTCACATTTTTGCGACAAAAGAAAGAGAGGAAGCGTACGAAAGAAGAACTGTCATGATTTCGTGATAAAAATAGAAAGCAAGACTTCAAAAGCAAAAGTGTCACGATTTTGTGACAAAAGCAAAGAAGCTAAGTATGGAAGCAGAAGTGTCACGATTTTGTGACAAAAGCTAAGTTGAAGACTACGGAGGTAGAAGTGTCACGATATCATGAAAAAAGCAAAGTCGAAGTCTTTGGAAGTAGAAGTGTCACGATATCACAACAAAAGCAAAGTCAAAGTCTTTGGAAGCAGAAGTATCGTGATATCACGATAAAATAATAGAGAAAGTGTACAAAGGTGAAAGTGTCATGATATCACGACATGTTATATTTTCATGGTTGAGTTGAAGCCGATGAAGTCCGATGATAGCCGACTAAAATTAGGGTTTATAGTTTTCATGAAAGCCGACTAAGATTAAGGTTTACAGCCGACTAATATTAGGGTTTTTATCACAAGAATTTTGTTATAAAAGTAGGGCTGTTTGGAGATTTGAAATGATGATGAAGGGTGCAAAGTTCGTTCATAGTGCACAGAGAGCAAGTCGTATCGAATCAAGCTAAGTGCAAAATTTGCTAAGAAAGTAGAGTGCACAAAAGGGAGAAGACGATCGTGAAGTTTGACTATAGCGAAGCAGAGTGTATGAAGTGATTGCACAAAGAAAGTAGAGTACACAAAGAAAACAAAGGTGAAGAACACCAGTCAGGGTATAGCAAAAGCAAAGGTATCTTACTATCAATATTCTAGTTTCAGAATTGAAGTCCAAGTTGGTACTTGGCATCAGGGGTTGGTGCTCCTTCTAGTTGGTGCTGGTAAATTAGGGGTTGGTGCTCCTTTCTGTTGGTGCATATAAAACAGGATTTGGTGCTCCTTCCAATGGGTACTGGTAAATTGTTTGTAAAGTTGTTGCTTTGCATAGGATAGATTTGGATGGTAGTCCAAGAAGTCATTTTTGAGGAGTATCCACATTGGTGAACCTTGTTAAAACTTGTGTTGTGTGATGTTCTCTTGTGATACTTGCTTTATCTGGTTTTAAGGTTTCATTATTTCAGTTTTAAAAACTGTGAATTTAAGCACAAAGAGCTACACTGATTCACCCCCCCTCTCAGTGTCATTGTAATACTAACAATTATATTCCACAAATTTTTAATTTTGGGTATAGTTACTTGATCTTAGAAGCATAAGAGTCCATTCATAACACTGAAATCCTTATTATGTCCAAGATTTCTCCTATCTTGGCCCATATTTTCATTGCAACACTCATCCTGAGATCGCATTTACTTGACTTAATCTATTAAGTCCATGTGACTATAGGTACAAATAGCTAATAGTCCTTCTCAATGGCTTGGGCTTGAACAAGTCTATCCAATTTTAATCTTAGGATCCTCTCCTAAGATAGAATATTGTACCTCCAAATTCTTAACAATCTCATAATTTGGGACATACTTTATAAAAATTTTAAGAGAGGATCCCATCCTCCCCTTAAGAATAGATTTATCCATCTATCCTTTCCAATAAGAATTTTTTAAACCTATGAATGGAATTCTCTTTCCATTATTTCGCTTTAAGTTTATCCTCAAATTAAATTGTTCTAAGAGGATCCCATACTCCTCTCAAGAATAGATTCCTCACCTATTCTCTTCCAATCACTTATCTATTCCAACTACTATATCATATGCATAGCCTAGGTCACTAGGATCCATGGTTGATGTTCATAATAAGTAAAGAGCACAATTTTACGTTCACACCACCAAATGTATATATCACAGTATAATCTACACAGCTTAGAATATTTCCTAAGCCTACCTGATTTTAGGAACCATCCTTCATTGTGGTTGTAATGAACATTAAAAATCTCTTTGCACATTATAAACCTCAAGCATGAATTCTACCTGTAACCTAGGAGAATTATATATCAATAGAGAAGTTCATCTTGGAATTAACTATGGTTTGAATAAAATCATCTATCAAATTTTCACAACTAGAATATTCTTACCTGGTTCAAAGTCATTTCATCATTCTAGAAGTTGTATCATGCATAGGCGAAGTAACCCTACTATTTGTGTTACAAATGAGTAATTCCTCAAGTAAAATATTTATTTCCAATTTAGATAGCCATACCTTGGTTGGAACCACAAATTGAATACCCCTGATATTATTGAAGTCCTTATATAGCTTTACCAATATTTGAGCTTTACCTTCTTGATATCTTGCAACAGGATGGTCCTCCTATTTTTTCTCAAAATATTCATTCTAGGGAACTTGATCAATAATCATTCCCAATAATTGATCGTTTTGGTTCATCTATTTCCTTTGTCATTCAATTTGTTTCTTGTAGTAATTATAATACCATCATGAGGTTCTCTACCTCTTTGTAGGATTTCCCCAATTATTTTCTTAGGGTCTAGTTAGACACCCATTTACCATCTAAATGATAAATTCCCTTATTTGCTAGAGAATCCACTTCAAAGTTGGATTCCTAAGGTACATGATCAATATAAAATACTTTGGATCCTAAGATTAGATCCTTTGCATTCCCTACTCAAGTTAGTAATTATTTTTAGATTTTTTTCTCCATTCACCTTTGACCTACTTACAGATAAGTTCTAAATCACCTTAGACTTGAATGTGATCAATTTCTTGGTCTCGAGCATACTTCGATCCTAATTAGCTAGTATTATATTTGAATAAGATCCACTTATTCTTTTCCTTACCTTGGTTGCAAATTATTTCTATACCAAAAAAAAGTTTTAATGAGAATGCAACATCCAAATTTAACCATCCCCAGTGTTATGCATAGCGTGAAAATTCGCCATTGGGGCAAAAAAACCCATTTTCAAAAATTCAAATTTGTGAAATTTTTGAGACCCAACATTAGCCATGTAGACAAATTTTTTGGGAAAAAATAAATTTTCGGTGTCAGTTAGCCATCCTTTGATAAGAGTATCATGAATATTTTAAAAAATTCGCAAATAATCCTGCCTAAATAAAGTACCCTTTTAGCCCTAAAATTTTAGAATTTCTAAATTATCCTGCCAAACTCTCCAAGTATACCTCTATATATAATTAAAACCCTAGGAAAAATACCTACATAATTTATCACAACATCAAAACCTTTTCTGCTATCGACCACAACAAATTCAGCAGCCAAACGAAACAATATCTTGTTCTACTATCAGATGGAACTAATTCTGCAATCGATTGGAACAGTGTCTTGCTCTATAGATGGATGAAACTAATATTGAAATTGGTTGGAACTATGTCCTACTCTGTAGTCGGATGAAAATAATTTTGCAACTGATCGAAACAGTGTCCTGCTCTACAACCAGATGAGACTAATTTAGTGCAACTGGACAGAACCTGCTGTGCAGTTGGATGGAACCTGCTATGCAACTGATCGGATGAAACCTTCTATGCAGTTGGGCATAACCTTCTATGTAACCAAATAGAACTTTTTGTGTAGCTAGACAAAACCTTCTACGAAGCCAGACAAAACCTTTTGTGCAGTTGGACAGAACCTACTGTGCACCTGACCAAACACTTTTGTATCTGTAACCTACAATCGAAAAAAACCATTATGAGTCCAGACACTTTCATGCAATCAGACAGACCTGTGTTTACCAAGATCATTTTTTGCCTTTGACTGGAACTAGTATCTCTACATACGGACATACTATCTTTTAGCACTAGGTTCTTTGTCACTTCTCTGCTTTTCTTTCTATTGCCATGTTCTACTTGTTATTTTTCCAGGTTTTGAATGTCATTGCTCTGTTGAGTGTGTTCCATTTTTTTCTTTGTTTTTTCATTGCTTTGTTGAGTCTGTTCCCTTATTTTCTCTATTTTACTTTGATTCTTAGTTTTAATTAAGATTTTTTTTTTTTTCTATGATTATACATAAGCAAATGCTTTGGTTCTCTATTGACATATTGATGCTATTTTTCTTTGTTAGAGTGCTTTCACTATAATAATAACTAGTGGCATAAACTGATAAATTCATAATAAAGAATGGCTAGAAAAAAGTATGTATAATTTACTACCCAACAAGTGTTTATTCTATTTACAACAATATCTAAAGGCCTCTAGAAAATACACCCTATTTAACTTTATTTTGTCACTGCTAAATTGTCACCCAGTGATGGAAAGAATGCCACCAAATATTTTGCTGAAAAGAGTATCTTAAAATATTTTAGCCAAACTTAGAAATGCGATGAGCCAATGGCATCTATGCAAATTCAAGGTACAAATGATTTTTTACTTCTCAGTATGTGCTTTATTGATGATTTGTATATTTTTTTGTAAATTTTTCATCCAATAGTGATAAAAAAAATTATGGTATCCTACTATGTAGAATACCCTGTCGATCTTGATATGCCTCCACTTGAATATATTCCCCAAGAAGAGGTGACTTTCATTGAAAATACCCTTATAAATGATATCCAACAAACACCTGATGACAACATGCAAAATGACATCACAATTGAAAATGAAAGTGATAAATCAAAATCATTACAAGCGTCAATTGAATCTTCAACCAAAAATTCCAAAAAAAGAAAAGTATCTCTTTGGATACTTGGAAGGGTATTTAAGAAATAATGGGCAAAAATATTTCCTTGGCTTGAGTCTATCATGAATGAGGATAACCAAATTGATGAAAACGAATGTAGATGCAAAATTTGCAGTTGAAGACTTGGTAAGGATGATAGGCTTAAAAACAAGATTGATACAATTGAAAAACATGCTGGCAAATGTTATGTTAAAGTTATAAAAAGTAATGGTGAAGTTAGTAAAAAAGTTAAGTGGAAGGATGCATCAGAATGTATGCATTTAAGATATGCTATAGAATATGACAATCACTTAAAGCAACAACAATATCTTGTTGATAAAGGTCGAACAATTGGAGCCCAATTTGACAAATTACAAAAGAATGTTTTTGCTTCAAAAATTAAGCAGTTTGCCATTGTTTACAATATTCTCAATAAAGGTAGACCAATGTCCGATTTTATTGATTATAAGCAACTATTATGTCTTTTTAATGTGCAGAACCTTCCTAGTTCTCATTGGTTAGACCGAAGTGGTTGGGAAATGGTAAAATGTTTATCTTTGGTAGAGAAAGAAGACCTAAGGTAGCAAATAAAACTTGACAAATTCATTTCACTTTCTATTGATGAGGTAACAAATGTGGATAACACTTATTGGATTTACATGCATGTGTACACATTTCAAAATCATGTTAGAAGGCCTATTTTTTTGGGAATACATAAGATGTTGGAAATTTTAAATGCAAAAAATATTTATAATGTTGTTAAAAGTTTAAAGAATATTGTGAAAATGAATGATATAGACATTGCAATAAAGTTAATTTGTGTTGGAGCTGATGGAGCTGCTATTATACAAGGTCACAGGTCTGGTCTGTGTGTTCGAATCCAAACCACCGTTGCACCATATATGATCCACATTCACTGTATGGCTCATAGAGTAAATCTTACATATAAAATTATGAGCACATTTTCAAATGTTGCTAAAGTTGAAAACCTTGTTTGTGATATTTATTCTTATTTCTCATTAAGTCTGAAAAAATTTGCAAAGTTTCAGCAATTTGCACTAGGAGTTACAGAAGGGAAAAAATTGTTAAAAGATGTGGATATAAAATGGATTTCACTGTTTCAACCTGCTCAAAGAGTTTTGCTAGAATATCAATCATTGACATGGTTTATGCATGCAAATAATATAATAGTTGATAAGGCAAAAGATATGTTGTTTCATTTGATTGACTTGGAAACACTTTTGACATTATGTGGTATTCTTCCAGTGTTAAAATAAATGAATAGATTAATTAATCTTGCACAAGAGAGATCTATCTATATCGTTGATTTTATGAGGATGAGAAAACAAATAAGCATGCTTCTTAATTCATTATATGTGTCTAATGCAGATTTTATAGAACATGTATTTGATAGTTGGAATACATTGATAAATGTGAACAATCCAAAAATATTTTTGAAGTTTGACATCAATGATCATATTTGTATTAATGTTCATGAAAAGATGATACTTGTTTATTATTTTGAAAGGTAATAAAGTATTTTTGTGGAAGATTTTGAAGAAGTTCCTGTAACACATAATAGATTTCATGTTGTAATACAGAAAACAAAGAGTAATTTGTCAATTATAGCAAAAACTTTGACAGGTGAGATACGAGAATGGTTTTAGAGAGATGAGTTGCTTGAATCCATGGGTGTGGTTAGCCCCATGTTTTGGGGGCCTTGTAATGAATACGATTTTGCAAATAATTTGTTTATTAAATATATGGGTAATCTCATTGACCATTTCAGTAAGAGTGTGGAAGTCAATGGTGTAGCAATTAATGGTCTACTCAACAGTGAACTTTTGAAAGAACAAACATCGCATTTTGGAAGAAAAATGGTTTTGCAAACATCACTTATGATAGATATCCATGAGATTGGTTCCATTACACATTTATGGTAAAAATTGTATCCAAGAACAGTATTAAAAGATACTATAAGTGAATACTTTTGTTTATATGAATTATGTGAAACAATTATTTTGGGGTCAGTCGAAGATGAAAGAGTTTTCAGTGCACTTGCTTTTGTTAAATCTAAAATCTGCAACAGACTTGACAAGAATTTAGAAAATTGTTTAAGAATTTATGTGTCCTCATATCAGTTGGATACATTTTTGTATGACAGGGCATTGTAATGCTGGAGTTCCTTGTTAGACAGAAGAGGAACGTTGAATACGATTGATAATGATGATGATGATGCTTTCAGTGATCAAATGGTGGAGATAGATTTTTGGACAAGCTGGTATGTTTCACCTTCCATAGTAATAATTTTCCATGATTTCATTGACAATAATAAACACAAAGTGATTTGATAGCAAATTTCTCAATATTGTTCCAGATTTATATGATTTCAATGAATTGTTGTTTTAAATCATATTATTGTTTTAAAATTACATGGCTAAAATCATTTTTTGTAGATTGTAAAATTTTATGTTTGGGTCTTAGTGTCTCAACTCTCATTTCATGGAATATGATAATAACGAATTGATTTGATAGCAGATTTCAAAATATTGTTCCATATTTATATTATTTCAATGAATTATTTTTTTAAATCATGTTATTGCTTTAAAATTACATGGCTTAAATCATTTTTGTAGATTGTAAAATTTTATGTTTGGGTCTTAGTTTCTGAAATATCATTTCATTGAATGATAAACACAAATTGGTTTGATAGCAGGTTTCTGTATATTGTTACAGATTTATATTATTTAAATGAATTATTTTTTTCATAACTTTCGTGTGCATCATAACTTTTTCAAACCGAAATAAGCTATTGTAGTCCTTTTAAAATGTTTTCAAACAAAACTAGATATTGCATCATAACTAAAAATTAGATATTATATATTGCAGTCTTTTTCAAACCCAAATTATGTGCATCATATCTTTTTCAAACCGACATTAGATATTGCAGTCTTTAAAAAAAATTCATATATTTTTTTTTTCAAATTAACTAGTTCAAAAAGATTTATATTACATTGTTCAAAATTAGATATTACAATATTTTTAAATCAAACATAAATTACATGACATTTTCAAACATAATGTTTCATATCAACTGGTACAAAAAGAAACATAACATTTTCAAATAGAAATTAATATATTGCAATCTTTTTTTAAACATTTTCCAACTCATATCTCAAATTTTACATACCAATTACAAACATAAATTCCCAAATATTAGATAACATTTTCAAACTCAAATATTACATAACATTTTCAAACCCAAATTTTGTGCATCATAACTACAAATTAACTATTTCAAAAAGACATATATCACATCTTTCAAACACTTTAAACCCAAATATTACATACCATTTTCTAACTCTACTACATAACATTTTCAAACCAAAAATAAATATTCCAATCTTTTTAATACATTATCAAACATAAATTACATGACATTTTCAAACAAAATGTTTCATATCAACTAGTTCAAAAAGAAACATATTACATCATTCAAACATTTGTAAACATAAATATAACATAACATTTTCAAATAGAAATTAATATATTGCAATCTTTTTTTAAACATTTTCCAACTCATATCTCAAATTTTACATACCAATTTCAAACAAAAATTCCCAAATATTAGATAACATTTTCAAACTCAAATATTACATAACATTTATAAATCCAAATTTTTTGCATCATAACTACAAATTAACTATTTCAAAAAGATATATATCACATTTTTCAAACACTTTAAACTCAAATATTACATACTATTTTCTAACTCTACTACATAACATTTTCAAATAAAAAATAAATATTTTAGTCTTTTTAATACATTATCAAACAAAAATTACATGACATTTTCAAATATAATGTTTCATATTAACTAGTTCAAAAAGAAACATATTACATCATTCAAACATTGTAAACATAAATATAACATGACATTTTCAAACAAAAATTAATATATTGCAATATTTTTTTAAACATTTTTCAACTCATATCTCAAAATTTACATACCAATTTCAAACAAAAATTCCCAAATATTAGATAACATTTTCAAACTCAAATATTACATAACATTTTTAAACCCGAATTTCCATTTCCATTGATTTCATAAAACATGATTTTGCTATAAGAATATTGACATCCATGCTCTTAACTTGTGTTTTCAAGTTTTCAAAGTTTGACTACAAAACAAATTGAAAACTTTATTCAAAAGGGATACATTGAAATTATTACAAATTTTCAAGAAATATAAAAATGTAAATGCAATAGAAAATTGGAATATATATAACTTTTTTACCTCAGCCAATTCTTTTGTAACCTCAGCAATTGCAACCCTTTCCTTATCATAAGCCCATAAGTTATAAAATGCTTAGGATTCAACATTAACATTCTCCAATCTACCAACAACAACATTTAAGACATCATCCTCATAAATAAAATTAGATTTAACTATTCCCAAAGTAGCCTGTTTTAGCAAGCCATCAAGTTTTTCAGGTTCATATTTGACTAAAGAATAAATATAATCTCTTGTTTCATAATTTTTATATCAGACATTAATTTCCTTAATAAGGACCTTTTCCCAATATTCCCATTCTTTCAACTCTTGCAAATATTTCAAAAAAAACTTATGAATTGTTGACTCAGTACTGGCTGCAAATGAAATATTTTCATTAAAATTGACATCATCCTCAGTTTGAGTACCTTGAGAATGATGGTTGTCTCCTAAGATAGGTGGTTGTGATGTCTGCTGAGATGCAGGGACTTCTTCTCATGCTCTATATTTAAGCATTGTTGCTCTGAAGCCTTAAATTGGGCCTTGCATCATGTAATCGTCATCAAGAGGAATACTGTCCAATCCTTGTCCAAAACATTCAGGTGCTTGTGAATTTGAAGAAAATGTAAACTGAGAGAATCCAATTCCTACCAAACTTGGTGTTGGTCTTTGTGATGTCTGTGGTTATGAAATCCCACGCCTAGAATTTTGTGAAGAGGCTTGTGAAAAAAATGATTTCCAACACTGAATTGCCCTTGCGTAGGCTGAGGTTGTGACTATCCATGTTGTTGATTGTGTGTAAAGGGTGACTATTCCTGTTGCTAATTGCGTATAACCAGTGAGTGTGATGCTTGTGGAGGAGGTGGTGGCAGCATATGCCCTCTAACTTGTGATGTTACTACTTGATCATAAGAATCAACTAAAAATAGTAAAAAAAAATTGTTATAATTTTTCTTAAAATAAAAATAAATCTAAATTTTAATTAACTACACATAAAATCATAGATTTACTAGATGAAATGTGATGCAATTGTTCTACATTGGGGGAGGAGTTGGCTACACTAGATTCTACTTGCACATTTTATGCAAACCTAGGTGTACGAGACACCCCATGAGTAGCTGCTTGCATGGCACGTTTGTGTGACCTCTGCATAGTAACAGGTGTTGCTTCAGAGCTTTTATCTTCATAATCACATGTTTGCTCTGACATGTGACCCCTATTGGCAGCAATTTGTTTAGTCCTTGAAATTTTTACCTTCACCAACATATAGATGAAAAAAATTAAAAAAGAAATATTGTAAACTATAAATAGTATGTCAAAGACAATGATGTAGTTATTACCCTAAATTCCTCTGGTGTCATGGCAATAGACAATATTTTTTAATGCATAACATTTGGTACATGAGTAGTTGAAAAATTATGAAAAGACTCAAAATATAAAGCTAAAATACAATTTACACTACCCACAATGGGCTGAGTCTTGGTGGACTGAGTCTTGGCGGTTGCAAGTTTGAATACGTGCAACTCAGTCCTGACTCGATCAAAAATATATGTACACCAATCAAAATTTTCATTTTTTTCAGATTGAATAATATAATACAGTGCCCAAAATGGAATTTCTGGTCTTCCCAATAGAATAATACTGGCCTGGAAAAACTCGATAATAGCCTTCAGAGTTTGATGGTTAACATCGTTAATCATTAAACCTCTTTTTTTTGGTGTTAGAAGCTACATAAAAAAATTTGATGTCAATTTAGAAATTTAAAACATTGAAAATTAATAAAATACATTTAACAGGATTAATACCTGCTAAATATTTTGATGAAAGACCATAATTGTTATCGAGGTGTTCTTTGTCATCTAGAGAAAGCTGTGACCTCGACGACACTTGATTAAAACCAATAAATTGGAAGACCTACCAATATATGATATCTCCATGGGTGATGCTAAAAACAACATTTTTAGATCGTAGATTAATGTTTACAGTACCCATTTCGTGGTCATAACCAGAGATAATATGCTATAGGAGCACTTTGTCTATTTTGAAATATGGCATGGAAATGAGGGTTGATAAACCTACGTTATACAACCACTCAAAGTTCATCCCTAGCATTGTCATGAGATCTGAAATCAAAGTGCACGTAAAATTTTTGAATTTTTGTTGGATTGTGGAAGGGGTATCCATTGGAAGTAGTTGGAAGTGGAAGAAAAAGGATTGGGAATGGAAACTGAAAGGTCGATCAGAAAGGTTAGCTCTCGGTTGTAGTTGTCACAAAAAATAAATGGGAAAATGACTTGTTGATGCCATTTTATAGACTTGAAACATCTTTGACATGTGGTAACATCGTATTAGACATGCAGGATGGGACATGCAGTATTATACATGTGGCAGTATGATGACGATCGGACTAAACTATGCTACCAGTTCATAATATGCATGCGGTTTAATGACAAAGCATAGTATACATCTAGGGCACCGAGAAGTTGCATATTATGCAACTGATTTAATGTCAAAGTATGGTTTGCATCTGCCTGGCATCCGAATGCATAAAATGCACCCGTACAACACCCGAATACATAATATGCTCCAGTTTTGGTTGCATAATTTACAACCATCCGATACCTGGATGCATAAATGCATCTGCCTGATGCCCGAATGCATTTATGCACCTAACCAATGCCTAGATGCATTTATGCACCCAGTCGATGCCTAGATGCATAAATGCATCTGCCCGATGTCTGGATGTATTTATGCATCCACCTGATGTTCAAATGTATTTATGCATCTACCTGGGGCCTGGATGCATAAATGCACTTGCTCGATGTCTAGGACCATTGTACCATCGTGACATTAAATGCATCCATCCGTTGCATCCGGTCCGTGGTCATAAAAGGCCAAGATCTAGGACAAGACACGTTAGTCTTCTTCCTGACAGGTGTAGTTGATTTCTTTCCTACTACACCCATTATAAAGAGGCCACACTTCTTGTCTTGAATCTTCGCCTACTTTACTATTAAGGAAGTTTCTTATTTAAGCTTTGAAATTAGAGTACACTAAATCATGTGGGATAAATAGTTATTTGGGATAGATATTATGTGGGATTAACTTTGCAAATATTGCATGTGTTTTCCCCTAACAACGTAAATAGCAATAAGTTGTGTTGTACTACAATCCTTATGTTTACTAGATGCCATATCATATCTCTTACTCGAATATCCGGTACTTATTATGCACCCGACTCGAGACTGTTTCATGTTTTGCAACCCATTCAAAACTAGATCATATTATGCATCCATTCCATGACCGGACCGCAATTTGCATCCAATATTTTTCCAAGATTTTAAATGTAGCCAATATATTTTTGGTCTAGTCCAAAAAAACTTTAAAATTCATCCTTTTTTGCCAATTTTTCGAGAAACATTAAAAGCATTCGCCATGCCAGCATACATGCAGTTCGATAGATTTCACCGTCATTTCAAAATAGTTTCACCATTTTTTATAAGTACCTTTCGGGTCCTACCTCTTATGCATAACCCTAACCATCTTGAGATAGGGGTAAAATTGCTTTCTTTAATACATTTAAAATCTATGAAGATATACTAGATATGATAACAAAGGGTCCACCACATTTTGAGTTCTAGATGCTGCACACATCCCTCGAGTGGACAAGAGTGATCACTAGGGTTAACCTTGTATACTTTCCATATATCTTAAAGGATACCTTCATGTGGTCTCCCCATTTCCTAACACTCTCCATGAATGTAGGATAACTTGACCAAAATATTTGGATTAACCATGTCTTAGTCAATCAAGATAAGGGACACTAATTACTTTACTAAGCTTAGTCTTTCAAGCTAATAATTAGACATAAGCACCTCTCTTCCCCATTATCAGCTAACTTAACTTATCCATATCATCCTTATGATGAGTTAACCTAAGTCATCTATCTCATCTCAATGATGAGTTAGCTTAAGCTATCTATCTCATCTCCATGATGATCTAACTAAATCCACCTATCTCATTTTTTCATGCTTCCAAAGGTTAGCTATATCTTCCTAAGAGCTAACTTACATCATTATTGGTCATCATCACCTTGTATCCCCACAAGGTGTCATCTTGGTTATGACCATTATTATTTTCTAAAAACATCCTAGGTCTCCTTTTCCTTGTTGTGAGGTGTCTTTCTCCATATCTTCTTATGAGTTGAGTATAGTTGCTTATAGTTAGTCTCTTACCAATTTGAAGTAACTTATTTCATCATATTTCATTTGATAATGGTTGTGTTTATTCTTTCTCTATGAAAGATATCGCTCCTAGGTAAGCCTACTCATTATCATTCCCTTCATAATGATAGCCACACTTTCTCCATGCAAGGTGCCATGTTAAATAAAATTGATCCTTCCTAGGATCAATCCTTAACTAACATTTAGCTTATCCATGGGAGCTTCTAGTCCTTCATAACTTAACACCCATTCATGAAAACACCTAGTCCATCACAACCTAGGGCTTTGATACTAAATATAACAACCCATCTAAAATCCAATCCATTCTAGAGAGAATTTTATTTTTGTATACATTCATTAGGGTTCCACATATCCCCACCTTGCGTAAGTTTGTCTATGTAGGTGCACTAAGCATAACATAAATAAGCTATCTATATCATCCCCATGATGAGATAGCTTATACCTTTTAGTATGTCAAAATGGTATGCTCATCCCTACACCAGACATAAGTCCATATATGTAGGTGTACTAAGCATATTGTGAATAGGATAACTATATTTCTCTTTCTCTCTCTCTCAATTCCTTTTAGTGAAATAAACCATGAGCATAGCCATTATGATTTTCAAATATTATACATACATATATACAATTCACATGTATTTCATTACGAATTCATAACCATGATAAACTTTATGTAAATAGAGCAACAAAGCCATAACAAGATATCTATAGAAAGTGATAAGATCATAAAATAATAACAATCACAACACATTTGACACATCATATATCCTAGGAAAATCCCTATGGGAAAAACCCAACCTAAAAATGTCTTCCTTTATTTCATTAAATTTAGCTGCCTCCAATACAACAATATAAAGAAATCCCATAATTAATTTTTTATACTTTCATCAATATATGTACATAAGGACCCCATAGTTCCTATCTTTCCACTATATTAATAGTTCTATTACTTCATTTTACATATAAATAAGGGAACCACATAATTCCCTTGCAGGAAATCTGTGTTAATTTCTATAATGAATTATACATTCATCCATCCTATTATAAAAATCATCATCAAGATAAATAAATTAGAATTTCCATGATCCCCATGTCCAAAATGCATGAATAGATCCTTTTATTCATGTTTCAAATCTATGAGAGAACAACTTAATTCCCTCAAATGAACTTCACATTCATTATCCAATATATATCTCCTCCCCTTGGTCAAACTTAAGGGAACATCTCCTTTCTAGGAGTCCAATGCAACCATGCATCACTAATATATTGCACATATCAACTCATTAGAGAGGATCCCATAATCCTCCTAATGAATTCTTGTGCAACAAACCTAGAAGGAGAAGAACCTTCTCCTATTTACTCAAGGTACTCCTTAATCACTATTACATCTCAACATTGATTATGTTATCCAAAAATTCTTAACTAGAATGAGACATAAAATTGACTTATACATTTCTATCACAATCAAACCCAATAGGTACATTATCTAGTAAATTATATTTCTAACTCATGCAACATGTTATCTATTAACATTCTCAACTCATCAAATCAAAGGGAATACATTATACTCTAATGTACATTCCAAATGTAGGAGATATATCATCCACTATCATATTATATCTTATCTCATTAGATACATTATCCACTAATAAATATTTCCATCTCATGAAACATGTTATCCACCAACATATTTCAATTTATTAATCAAATACATTATCATTTGTGAAACATTTCCCCAAATCATTAAAACATTTTGCCCTTAACAGTAATCCAACATTAAGCTATAACATCCCTTAGGTTAATCCATACTAAACTTTTGACTTATCAAGGTTCACCTCAAAATGTATTCTTTCCTTTACTTCATTAAATAAGAGGCCTTTTCCCAAGATTCACCTCAAAAGGTATCCTTTATATAAACACATCCTATGCTTAAATAAATTAAGCATCCCTTCATTAATCAATAGATAAATGATTTATCATTTAAATATATGAAATCTATGCTTAAATAAATTAAAGCATCCCTCATTAAATAATAGATAAATTATCTATCATTTAAATAAATGAAACCTATGAGAAGGGGGGAGCGTACGGCTCCCACCCCAACAAGATGCCTCCGTTCCATTTGCCCACTCCCTTGCTCCTCTCCCATGCTTCCAAGATTCTCCTGCAACCGTCTAGGTTGGTTTTCTAGCATTTGATTATTTATACACAACTATTTAGACAATCCCAATGACCTTGCCCCAGCTATCCCAGGTGCATTGGTTTGGTTGGATTCTGGTTTTCCCAGTTGGGGGACTATGTCTTTTGGAAGAGGGTTCAACATTTGTTTCCTAAATATGGTGTTCAATATCCTAATATGTGTTTTTTTCTTGGCTTTGGGGAGATATGCTTTTATCACCCATAGATGGTCATCCGGTTCTACTCCAGATTATGGTTTGTAATACCTCTTGGTTTATCTATTTTAGGTTTTACTGGTGGAGCCTCTACTAATGTTTACCTTTTTGGTCTTGGTATGGGATCCTATGCTTCTTATTGTAGCTATGGTTTTTCCTCTCGAGGATTCTTCCCTCAACGAAATTGGTGGTACTATGTGGTTTTCTAATTTGGGTGGTAGTTTGGCTTGACTCTACAATTTTTTTAATTAATGGTATTTGGGAGAGGACCTCGTGTTTCATCGTTACTGTAGATTTCAAGCCCTATTAACAATATTTGTATTTAGGATTTTCTACATTCATGGGTATTCTTGGTGGTTGGTGTCTCTGGAATTTCTCTTTAGCTTGCCTGTTCAGTCTCCTTTACAGAGAGATCTCGTGGCCTATCGAGATCTCTAGTTCCTGCTCATATAATTTCTAGATCATGTTTTCTCCTTCAACTATTTGTGGGATTATCCTTGCTATATTTGAGGTTTTAGATTTACCCATTTGGATGGGTATATGGTTTTATCATACCTTTTTGGATGGGTTTTCATTGCTAGACCAGTCTCTAATGATCTCAGGGCTATCTGGTCAGGATCCTTCTTTTTGAGATAGTTTTTTTTGATCTCGTGGCTTTATAGTTAGGATATTCCTTGTTTATATAGTTTATGTTGATATCATGGCTTTCTAGTTAGGATATTCCTTGTTGAGATAGTTTTTGTTGGTCCCATGGCTTTCTGGTTGGGATCTTCCTTGTTGAGATAGTTTATGTTGGTCCCATGGCTTTCTGGTCGGGATCTTCTCTATTGGGATAGTTTATGTTGTTCTCGTGCCATCATGGATGGGTTTCTCCTTCATTGTTGTAGATTTTAATTTTACCTCTACTCTAACTACCTCTCCAAGGATGGATTTTCTTCCCAGGTGGTTTTAATTTTTGGTTTCTCCTTGGCAGGTTTCAGTTTTTGGGTTTGGGCAGGATTTTTAATTTTAAATTTTTTCCAACATAGGTGGGATTCTCCTTTTTTAATTTTGATCTCTTTTGATGGGTATTTTTTGAATTATTTCCATATGGGTCAATCTCGCATCCTTGGTTGATCCCACGTACAGGTTGATCCTACATCCCAGTTTGATCCCATGTACGGGTTGATCCCACATATGAGTTTGTAAATATAGTTGGTCATGGTCCCTCTAGGACTATCCCCTTGTGCTCTTATTTTTTAGAAACTGAAGCATTACCTTGCTCTTCATATTCATGGTAAATTTATAAGACTTACAAGGAAATCCGTTGAGGTAGTTTCTCAACTATGCTGGGCAGTTTCCCATAACTGAAATAGTTAAAAACATTTAATGTAATATACGATATACTAAAATATTCTAACATCCCCCCTTATTACATTAATGTTGACTACACATAGCATTGCGGAACAATTCAAATTTGACTCGAGCAAGCGCTTTGGTGAAGATGTCCGCTATTTGCTCATCTCGTGGGAATGTAGTGGAGCTGAATATGATGCTTTGGAACCTCATCTCGAATGAAATGACACCTAGTGTCAATGTGTTTGGTTCGATCATGGAAGATAGGATTCTTGACGAGATTCAGAACACCTTGATTGTCATAGAATAAATGTAAAGGAAGGTTCTGTGGAAGGCCCATATTTATGAGGATGCGACGTAACCATATGATCTCGCAGACTGCTCCACTAGCTGCTCGATATTCTGCCTCAGTAGAAGAGATAGCAACAACATGTTGCTTCTTGCTATGCCAAGAGACAGGACCAGATCCAAGGTGAAAGATATAACCTGCAGTTGATTTTCGGTCATCTATGGATCCAGCATAATCAGAATCTGTGTACCCTTGAAGATAGAACTTGTTGTTCTTTTTGTATTCCAGGCCGATATATGTCGTACCACGAACATAGTGAAGGACTCTTTTTGCTGCTTTCCAGTGGCTAACTTTAGGATCTTGCATGAATCGTGAAAGATAACCCACAAAAAAACTAAGATCTGGCCTGGTGTTTGTGAGATAGATGAGACTCCCAATCAGCTGACGATAGAGAGTACTATCTTTTGTAGGAGATTCATCAAATCGGGATAACTTAAGTCCTGCTTCCATTGGTGTGGCTTTGGGCTTGCAGTCAGTCATCCGATACTTTTCAATTAGAGTCATGGCATATTTCTTTTGAGTAACTTGTATGCAATGCTTGTATTGAGTTACTTCTAGACCAAGACAATAGTGGAGAAGTCCAAGATCCGTCATTTCAAAAGAGGTATTAAGATCTTTCTTAACTGTTTTTATCATACTCTCTGAACTCGCTCGTTATGATCGGATCATCCACATATAGTACTAGAATTACTATGTTAGAACCATTGTTCTTGATATATAGATTAGGATCTGCAGGACTCCTTCTAAACCCATGTTGCACTAGGTGACTATCAATTTTGATATACCAAGCTCGAGGAGCTTGTTTAAGTCCATATAGAGATTTGATCAGCTTACAGACTTTCTGTTCTTGCCCTTGAACTATAAAACCTTCGGGTTGAGACATATAGACCTCTTCTTGTAGGTCACCATTTAAGAAAGCACTCTTTACATCCATCTGATGTAGCTGCCAACCAAATTGAGCTGCCATTGCACACAGAACTCGAATAGTGGTCATTTTAGCAATAGGAGCAAATGTCTCTTCATAGTCTATGCCTTCTTTTTGTGCATAGCCCTTTGCAACAAGTCGGGCTTTATATTTATCTATTGCACCATTTGCCTTATATTTGATCTTGAATACCCATTTGCAACCAATGGGTTTCTTTCCTGAAGGCAAATTCACTAACTTCCAAGTTTGATTTTTCATTAGAGATGTATGTTCCGCATCCATAGCAGCTTTTCCATTGATCTTTACCGAGTGCATCCGAGACTCGATGTGGGTTCTTTTTCATCTAGTTTTGTCGGATAGACTTTTTCATCTTCCATATCTATATCCTCATCATCTTCTATATTCACAGATAAATCATCAAAATGTTGACAAAGATCATCTACATCAGTTATTGCTGCTGCATCATCTGCTCTTTTGTGTTGAGTCATACTGCGAGTAGCGGGTCGATCTAGAGTTAGATCTGGAAGTGATGTCAATTTTGAATCTTGCAATGTACTAGTATACCACTTAGGAACCTTCTTTTGAGGAGGTGCTGCTTCTTTCTTAGGTTCATCTTCATTAAGATATACAAGTGTATTATTTGATGTGAAAGTTTCATCAAATACTACATCTCTGCTGATGTGTGTTTTCTTGGTTATAGGATCAATCAACCGATATCCTTTTGAATTTTCATCATAACCAAGAAATATACATTTTTGAGTTTTCTCATCTAGTTTCCTTCTTTTTTGTTTAGGAATATGCATAAAAGCTTGGCATCCAAAAACTCTTAGGTGAGAAATTGAGGGTTTCTTACCACTCCAGGCTTCTTGTGGAGTTTTTCCTTGTAGAGCCCTTGTAGGTGCTCTATTTAGTAGGTAAGATGTTGTATTTACTGCTTCTGCCCAATATTGTTTTTCTAAGTTTGCTCCTTTTAACATACACCGACTCATTTCTACTATGGAGCGATTTTTTCTTTCTGCAACTCCATTTTGCTGCGGTGTATATGTTGTAGTGAGTTGTCTCTTAATCCCATGTTTTTCCAGAAATGCTGAAAATTCCTTGGAAGTGTATTCCCCCCCTCGATCTGAGCGGAGAGTTTTGATGGAACAACTTGTTTCCTTCTCAACTTGTCTTTTGAACTGACGAAAGGAGTGAAGAGCTTCTGACTTGAGTGCAAGGAAGGAGACCCATATTTTTCGAGAGTAGTCATCAACAAATAACTGAAAATACCACTTTCCACCATGATTGGTTGGGAAAGGACCGCACAGATCTGCGTGGATTAACTCCAAGGGTTTGTTAGAGCGAGAAGAACTAGTCTCAAAAGGAACTCGATGTTGTTTCCCTACGAGACAATCAGAGCATACTGGGAGAACGGATGAAAGCTGAGGAAGCCCCTTGACCATGTCATATTTGCTTAATTCGAGTAAATACCCGAAACTGAGGTGCCCGTATTGTTTATGCCATAAGGAAGTTGTTGCTTGTTTAGTGGCAATGAGGGCAGTATGAGATGTAGAAACTGTATCCAAGATGAATAAGCCATGTTTGTAGGAGCCAGTGGCAATGTGTTGACCTTGGTGACTGATGAAACATCTCTTTTTGCCTTTTTCAACTTGGAAAACAACATCCATATTGCGATCTAACATCTGTGGAACAGATAAGAGATTGTTGGCAAGGCCAGGAACATAGAGAACTTTCTCTATGGCACAGTCTCCATCAGGGAGAGTGACTGTAACATCCCCTTCACCTTGTACTTGATAGACCTGATTGTCTGCAATAGTGACAGGTTTGCCTTCTTTGGCATGAAAGGTTTGAAACCAGGACTTGTTCCCAGTCATATGTTTGCTTGCTCCAGAATCAATATACCATACAACATCTGATTTGGAAGAGGCAGTATGGGTCATGAGCACCTTGTGTGCTCTTTCGGAGTCATTATCTGAAGAAGAATTGGAATGATCTGAATGGGAATCGGCATAAGCAACATGACCTTTTTGTTGATTACGATGCTGGGGATATTTTTGCTTCCCTTTGCTTTTCTTATGTTGTGAGGGATCATTCTGTTGTTTGTTTTTGAACCAACATCGGTTGGTATCATGATTGTTCATATCACAGATCTTGCAATATTTATCTCGCTGGAGATTGGGCTTGCCTTTGCCCTTGGAAGAAGACCCTCCCTTCTGGAATTGTCCTTGTTTGGGCCCTTTTTGATGAGTGGAAAGAGCAGTGGCAGGTTCCTCATCTTTCTGTACTTGATTGGCTTCTTCAGTTTGAAGCAAGTTAACCAATTCAACAAAAGTTAATGTTCTGCCAGAAACATTGAGTGAAGTGATAAAACTTTTGTAAGATGGTGGGAGTGCCCTCAAAATAACAGATGTCAAAAGATCATCATCGATGGGTTTTCCCATAGTATTGAGTTTAGCTTTTAATTCTGCCACTTTGCAGAGAAACAATTCAACAGTCTCCCCTGAATGCATTGTGAGATTGTGAAGCTGGGTTTGTAGGTGAAGAATTGTGGAATTATTCTTTCCTTCATACACAATAATCAAAGCCGCCCAAGCATATTTACTGCTCGTGGCATCACAAATATGAGGTTGGACTTCATATGTTATGGCAAGTAATAAAAACATAAGACCTTTTCTATCCTGATCATCAAATGTATCTTGATCTGTCCCTGCTGTGGTGGGACGAGAGGTAGTACCACTAACAACATCCCATAATTTTTCAACTTGAAGAATGGCTTTCATTTTATGTTTCCATGGCACAAAATTGGTGCCTTTGAGCAATTGGGCATCTGAAAGATACTTGTGCACTGTAGCCATTGTTTAAGGTTCCTTATAGCGCCAAATGGTCCCCTTTTCGATATACCGTTGCCAGGCCAGTTATACCTGAACTGAATCAAAAACAATACCCGCCCTTACGTGAGGGAGACTATAGGTATTATGAAGATCAGAACGGTACATGGAACATAGGCAGTATTGAAAAGGATTGCTTTGTTGATGGCACCTACCTTAGAAAGACAAGAATCCGCATGCGTGGGGCGTAACTTCCCCTAAACACTTTGGAGTCCAAGACTTTCATCAGGATTTACGCCTAAACACAATAGCAATGAGGGTAAAAAAAAAATCACTCAAAGCGATGTTTATGACACCTGCCTGAGAATCTTCGGAAGAAGAATAATCAGTTGGAGGAAATTAAGTCAAAAAACAAAAAACTAGGAGTAAAATTTTTGTGTTTGGTGAGAACCTGTGGATGCTTTTGATGTAGATGATTTGTAATGGCAGAAAAAATGAGAACCTGTGCAACATGTGCTGAGAGAAGTAGTGGATGCCTTGATGTAGATGATGTTAAATTGCAGGAAAAAAATGCAATAATTAACCAAGCATGCTCACAAAAAACTTCTCACATAGGTGTCGGGTTCAACCGAAAATGCACCCAAATTGGACAAAATAAGGTGTCGAGTAAAATCGAAAATGCACCTTTTGAGTTGCTATCTAAGTCTTCTTCTGAGGGATTGGAAAAAAAATGGAATTCCCCCCTCGATCTTGTAAGTATAATGCCTTTGAACATGCCTTGGAACAAACAATGACAACATAAAAAAAATAATTGTCACCAAAAGCTTCATGGAGCGTCAAAAACAAATGACGAGGCGTCAACACAACCCTCGAGGCGTCAAAACAAAATGGGCGTCACTTTTTTTTACCTTGCAAAAGGAAAGGGCGGGAGTTGAACCTGCACCCTATGTCCCAAGCACTTTAGCACAAGACCATCTCGGCTACTCCGCCGGATGGAAAGAAGACAGCACAAGGTTAAAAAAAAACTTAATGACTTTATTTTAACCTGCACCCTATGTCCGCACTTTTGTTTTAGCACAAGACCATCTCGGAACTTAATGATTTTGTTTAAAAAAAAAAAACAAAGAGAGCAATACCGTGCAAAGCGTGTGTTTTTTTTTGCTTTTTGGCTGCGTCTCATGCCATGGCTACGTCTCACGTAAACTGGCATCGTCGGGCTGCTGTGCTCCACATCACCAGGGATCTCCACAAAAAAATGCGTGCTTTTTTTTACTGTTTGGCTGCGTCTCACGCCATGGCTGCGTCTCACGCAAACTGGCGTCGTCGGGCTACTGCGCTCCACATCACCCGGGCTCTCCACAGAAAAAATGTGAAGTTTTTTTTTTTTACTGTTGGGCTGCGTCTCACGCCATGGCTACGTATCACGCAAAGTTTCAAGTACCTGACACGGATTCGCCTGGACAGAGCAACGAATTCACGCAGTTTGGCGCCGGATGTTTCTGGGGCGTCGAGCTCGCTTTCCAGCGTGTCCACGGCATCACCAAGACCGAGGTCAGCTTTTCTCAGGGCATTCTGCACAATCCCAAATATGAATATGTGTGCACCGGCAATACGAAACATGCCGAGGTCATGAGGGTTCAATACGATCCCAATCAATGCCCCTACGACGCCTTAGAAATATTGTGACAGAAATCCTGTTGGGAAAAACGCGTGCTCTTCACGAAATCGAATCGCGTCTCTTCACAGAATCGAATCGCGTCTCTTCACAGAATCGAATCGCATGCTCTCCACATCACCAGGGGGCGGATGATTTTGTACTGCGATCTTTGAAAAGAAAAAAAAATAGGCCGTTTGCTGGCTGTCGTCTGGTAGTGATTGGAGTGGTAAATGCAAATCACATTGCCCAAAAACGTTCAAGTGATTGGAGTGGTAAATGCAAATCACATTGCCCAAAAACGTTCAATGCTCTGATGCCATGTTAGAAACTGAAGCATTACCTTGCTCTTCATATTCATGGTAAATTTATAAGACTTACAAGGAACTCCGTTGAGGTAGTTTCTCAACTATGCTGGGCAGTTTCCCATAACTGAAATAGTTAAAAACATTTAATGTAATATACGATATACTAAAATATTCTAACATTATTTATTTTAATAAGACTTTCCCTTTGGCCTTATAAATGGTCTATTGACATTTTGTAAAAAGGTTTTGGGGCCCTTTCAAAACCCACTTTTAATAAAAAAAATTACCGACAAAAAAAATGAAATCTATGCCTAAATCAATTAAAGCATCCCTCATTAATCAATGAATAAATGATCTATCATTTAAATAAATGAAACATATGCTTAAATCATTTAAATCATCCCTCATTGATTAATATATAATATTATCTTTTGATGATGTATGATATGGGAGAAAGCAATCACAAGATGTAAATATGCAAAAAAGTAATATAATGGAACTCTACAATAAAACTGAAATATGCTATTAATGGAAAGTTATGAAAATAGTACAATGCAAATTAATGGAGGAAATGAACACTCAAAAACTCTAATGGAAACTACATTGTACCTACTCACTACATAGTAGTGATCACACTCTACTATACACATTGATATGATATATCTGATATATCTCTTGTTGTTTTTGTATGCATAATATAGGACCTATATATAAATAGATAGATTTCTTGGCCCTTACTTTTCCTATCTACCTTTCCTATGAATCATGTACAAGTCGATTCCTTATACATTTACATCATTGCAGAGTGACTTTTGTAATTTTATTACTTCTTCCTCAAGTAACCTAAGATAAAATCCTAGTCTAACAATGTACCCAAGGTGGTACATTGACATATACCTAAATAATTTAATATACTTTAACACCCCCTTGTATTACAATATATGGGTATTGAAGAATTTAGTCTTCAATATGGATATTCCTCTTTTGAATAATCTTTACCTCGATTAGTTTATTCATATTATATTTAGTTCGTCTTGCACTATATGCCTCCTTGATTCAATTCTTCTTCTTCTTCTTCTTATTCTTTATTATTTTCTTTGGATCTAGTTTCTACACATTTATTAGTGGTCGCACTGTTACCTGATTCCTATAAAAGTATTTTTCCTTTTTCTTTGATCTTATCATTTATGCTATGTACAAAGGTTACAAAATCATGATAATATCTTGGGTTAGTAGAACTTGAAGTACCAATACTGTATGAGGATTGAAATATTTTCTCTAAGTATGATTTATTCATCTTTATTTTCTTTTTAAGATATTCTATCGATCCTTTTTGTTCTACATTTACATGCTTGTAATATTTGTATGTAAGTAATACCATATATAATATGCTTACCAAGTCTAAATGAAGTAGAATGTCACTTTTCTCATTATTAATTGCTTTAGTGATTCGAGCATGAAGATAATGTTCCATAGTGTCAAAATTGTCTTCTAAGGCTTCACCATGAACCACCTTTGAAGTAAGATCTAAAACTACCTCAAAATTTATAAGTACATTCATAATTCCAATATTTATGGCACTTGTCTTTTATTTTTTTATAGTGTAGTTTATATTATTGTTCATTATATCCTTTGAGGTTTGACATCTTTCTTATATGATCAAACAATGGAATTCTGTAGATGGATACTTGATAGTAGTCTACCTTATATCTCCCTAGTTTGAGTATGATGAATTTGATAAATCCTTTCTTGGATTTAGATTTTATAGGCTTCCTTATGTCTCCCAAGTAATTTATAATGTGCTATAGGCCATGATAATAAGCTTAGAAATGATTAGTTCACTTTTGAGTTAATTTTGTAATGATTTGAGAATAATAATCAACTTTCAATTTTGCCTTATCTCTCCTAATGAAGTATGCTCTAACGGAGTTCTTATAGTTGGAATTATTTTTGTCTCCTTATTATGAGTATGAGACAAGTGTTACCAATTAATTCCAACTCTATATGTAAGAAATAGATTTGCTTCTCTATTCAATAATTTAATTTTCTAATTTCTAATTATCTATAGTTTGGTGTAGAATGCCTTATAACTCCTTAATTTTGAAAATATTAGAAAATAATAGTATTTATAAATTGATATTGAGTTTACCAAAGTTGAAAACCTTACATATCCTACTTGGTAATTTACAAATATCTTTATGTAAGCAATTCTTTAATTTATTCTATGTTTATCAATATTGCTTCCTTGCTTCTTGATCTTGATAATAACGTAGTAACCAACCTTATGCTTAATACCTTATAACTCCTAATTCTTGGAAAGTAAATAATTGAATGATATATGTATTTACCTCCTTAATGTAAGTGTATTGGATGATGGTGAATATTTTAAAATAGGATGCTGGTGAGCATTTGATGCTCTCACTTGATGGCACTGGTTGTATCCTTTCAATCCATGCATTCAAATCCTTGACCTCTGAATGATTAATGGGTTCTATAATATTTGTAATCTCTCATTGGTTTATGATAGGTTATAATGAACTTCCTTAATTGCACCTTTGAATGCGCCTTTGCTTTAATGTTGGCTAAAACTTTGCTCACATTCCCCTTGAACTTCACTTACACTCTACTTGGACTTTGTTGTGCCCCCTTGGTCATCACTATGTTTCACTTAAGTCACTTCTATTATCCTTTGGGTTTGAACCATGTATTAATTGAGAGGTGTTACTAAATAATGCTTAAGTCTTGAGTAAAGATCCTTCTTTCTTCAATCGACAAGCTATGATAATGATGCCTTTCAACATTCAAGATTTAGACGTTACCTTCAACATTTATTTTATGAAAATTATGGAATATTAGAGTATTCTATTGAATGTGACAAGTGGAAACCTACATGTATAGTCTCTTCCAATGCCTATCAAACCTTATAAACTTCTTTTCTAGTGAATACACAAATGTTTTATTTCTTTCAATGATTTTTTTAGGATAAATAATGTGCTATCCTTTACAAAGCATTGGCTTTGGTTTGATGATGGTGCTTTATTGGCAATTTTAGGTGTTGTCCTTAGCTTGTAGTCTCTCTAATATATGACATGGTATAGCTCCTTTTGTTTTCATTGTAATGAGCTATCCTCTAATGTTATTGAAATACAATGACAATAGACTTTTTTTGTGAATGCTTGTGCTTTATATTTGCAATGGATAGTTGAAATTTATGTAGACCTTTGTTATGATATCCTTCTAATTTGGATATGAGTTGGATAATGAGATTATTTCATTGGATTTGATGTTGTAGGTATGCTATTATGGATGCTTGATATTGTAGTTGTTGGGGTATCTTTAGACACCTTAATGTGAACCCTTTTGCTAGCTCTTTACCTTGCTTAGATAGTTCCATTCTATCAACAAATTTGTGATGGTTATTTTTGGTGTTGGATGTGTCCTTGAGACACTCAAAATTTACCCTCTTTTGTTACCTAGGACAAGAGATTATGGTGCAAGCAACAAATGTAAATAGATTTACAATAGATAGAATAAAATACCTTGATTTTACACCTATTATCTGAGATCTTCAAATCTCTTTTTGCAAACTTTATTTAACTGATTTTTATGGTGGCTTCTATATACTAATACTTTTAGGTAAGGGATGATTTGATATTGTCTTATTGGACAAGTATCTCCTTTGCTTGGCTAACTTTACAATGAATCCAAGCTAATAATCATGTAGCTAAAATACCCTTAAGGTGGCTTAATATTACACTAATTTTACTTTAATTTAGTGCACTTCTAATAATATTTATGAGATACTAATATAGTGCAACTGTAATCTCCTTATTACTCGTTAAAAGTAACTTATAATAAACACTAATGATAACTCGTAAATCTCTGCAACTTAATGTAGTCTTATTTTCTATAACTTGATAATAGAAAGATGATATTTTTCTTTCTTTTGAAATCTATCCAACTCCTATTTTAATGTGCAAGTAATAACCCTTAATAGGAAACTAGCTTTTGCACTTCCTTTGAATACTTTAAAATACAACCTTCTTGCAACTTCTAGATTTTAATAAGGTTCTTAATGAAGCTAAGTAATAAAATGAATATAAGTGTTAAATTAATGAACCCTTTGCACCTAAGTTGCATACCTTTAATAATATCTAAAGATGATGTCGATCTTGGTGTTTTTATTCACCAAGATGTTACCTTTTATCTAGTGTAATTGTAGCTCTTCTTGGCTATCTATAACAACTATCTAACTCACCTACTCATAAATTTTAAAACCCTCTAATTTGATACCCTAAAACTATAGTAGGTGGCTTCAAATTCTCCTTCAAGATATATCCTGGCTATGAGATTTATTAGATCTCTAGAATCTTCTACTTCTAAAATTTTGAATAGGACCTTGCTAGTCCTTCTTCACTTCTACCATTTGTAGGTTTAAATGGATATCACCAACCTTGAATATTTTAGAAGTGGGAGTTCTTTAATGAGACATTTTGTCAGTATTTTTAGCTTTTTTAGGCTAATTCTTCAATCTGTTATCTGTAGTATTTGATGGATATCACCAATCTCCTATCTTCTTTTGTAATTTTCTCTAGATTCTCTCCTTTGAATTTGGAACAAGTCTCCTATGGTATTTTCTTCTACTACACTACACAAGTTTGCAATAGTACTTCCCTTAGGTTCCTCAAATATCATTTTCTTCCATTTATTTATTTTGGTGTTGGATTGATTCTGAAGATGATATTCTTCCTAGATCTCTATAGGAAGCTTCCCAAATTTCTTCAAATCTTATTATTCTTGCAAAAAAGTATTAGGAATGTAATGGATGAAATTTTAAGTGACTAATATTCACTAGGTGATTTGTCAATCTAGTGGAATAAATGTTGAGTCCTAGTCTTCATGAGTTTTTTTGTAACTCTGTGGAAAGACTCTAGCCAAATGCAATCTCTAAAATTCTAGAACTGAGATTTACTTCTCTCCTCTCAATCTCTCTTATGACTCTCCTTATTCCTATCTGATCTACCATAGCTCTGATACCACTATTAGCTTTTGATGATGTATGATATGGGAGAAAGCAATCACAAGATGTAAATATGTAGAAAAGTAATATAATGGAACTTTGCAATATGACTAAAATATGCTATTAATGGAAAGTTACAAAAATAGTACAATGCAAAGTAATGGATGAAATGAATAATCCGAAACTCTAATAGAAACTACATTGTACCTACTCACTACATAGTAGTGATCACACTCTACTACACACACTGATATGATATATCTGATATATCTCTTGTTTTTGAATGCTCATTATGGCCCTATATATAAGTAGATATGTTTCTTGGCCCTTACTCTTCCTAACAACCTTTCCTATGACTCATGTACAAGTGGACTCCTTGTACATTTACATTATTACACATTGACACTTGTGCTTTTATTACTTCTTCCTCAAGTAACCTAAGATAAACTCCTAGTCTAACAATGTACCCAAGGTGGTGCATTGAAATATATCTAAATAATGTAATATAATCTAACAGATATATCATATATGATCTATCATTTAAATAAATGAAACCTATGATTAAATCATTTAAAGCATACCTCATTAATTAATAGTTAAATGATCTATCATTTAAATAAATAAAACCTATTCTTAAATCAATTAAAGCATCCCTCAATAATCAATGAATAAATGATCTATCATTTAAATAAATGAAACCTATGCTTAAATTATTTAAAGCATCCCTCATTAATTAATATATAAATGATCTATCATTTAAATAAATGAAACCTATGCTTAAATTATTTAAATAACCCATCATTAATTAATAGATAAATGATCTATAATTTAAATAAATAAAACCTATGCTTAAATTAATTAAAGCATCCCTCATTAATCAATGATCTATCATTAAAATAAATGAAAACTATGGTTAAATCATTTAAATAAATTAAACTTATGCTTAAATTATTTAAATCATCCCTAATTATTTAAATAATAATCAATAAATTGTACCTCCCTTTAATTAATTGATGGTGTCATTAAAAAGGTTTTTTTAAAACCAATAAATAGAACATCACCACAGCCATCCATGAAGCCAAATCAACAAGGGTCAATAGATTCTACATGTTGAACATCCAGTGCAACCACATGTCAAATGACAAGGGATTAAGAGACAACCACAAAACCGGC
The DNA here is from genome assembly GCA_028583015.1 of Wollemia nobilis. Taxonomy (NCBI): domain Eukaryota; kingdom Viridiplantae; phylum Streptophyta; class Pinopsida; order Araucariales; family Araucariaceae; genus Wollemia; species Wollemia nobilis. The sequence continues at coordinate 3,895,042 of JAQPPZ010002642.1, forward strand.
CAACATGTTTTCCTTTCCAAGCGCACCATAACCTAGTGTGCTTGGCTGGTAATCATAGGTTTTGCATACCATTTTAAATGGCCTCACCCCCCTCCCATGATCTATGTGGGATTTTACCAAAGGAGGGCCTAAAAGGGCCCTCCTTCCAGTTTTGCCTCACAAAAGCAATGCCCTAAAAAAAATTAAATCAAATATTAGATTCACTTTAAGGTCAATGAAATTAAAGTGGCAGAGGAATGAATTAGGGTAGTGGTGGTGCTATTGGGAAATAATGATAGATATAATTTTAAACCACCAAAAAAACAATGATTTAATAATGATTCACATGACCCAACGTCAACCAACATATTTTTTTTCTAAGCATGAACAAGATCCAATAGAACCTGAAAGTTAGAATTATATGTAGGCCATGACTAGAATTTTTTAGTACCATTATCAGTGATAAAATTTAGTGGAGATCCTCCTTCCATTCCCAATATACCTATGTTGAAGTTAAGAAAATATATAAAAATTATTTCAATCCTCACCTAAAACATAACTAAAACACAAAAATGTGACATGAGCATGCATCCAAGGAATATTTTCACAACAAAAAATCCATTGTAGATAGAAAATAGTAGGAGTGCCTTATAACTGGTTATCAAGGGATAAATAAAAGCATTTAAAATTACATAGGTATTACCTATGACAACAATCCTTAGAACACCAAAGATAAGACAACCTATTTCATATTTCCATGTCCACTGAACCATGGCCATGATGATAAGTTGGGTTCAACCCTCCCTCACTAAAATAGACTGTATTAAAATGACCCAAAAAATATAAGGTGAGACTGAGTCGAAAATCTAGAAGATTTTAAAATTTTATAAAGTTTATTTCCCAAAGCATGGAAAATTTAATAATGAACTACAATCGGATAAAGTCATAATAAATTGAAACTAAAGATAAGTTTAAAGCCTTAAGCAGAATAATATTGTTTTAAGAAGAACCAAAACCCAGAAAACATGCAGCAAAAACCACCATGTGATGATAATGAGAACTAAGGAAAACTCAATCCCACACTTCAATAAGAAAATCCATAACCCCCTTACAAATTTGATGAAAATAAGAGGATACAAATAGGAATATCTCTAAACAATTAAATTAGGTACAATGCACTCTCTCCATAAGGGGAGAGAGAGGAAGAGATATTAGGAGGGCATAATGTAGGAGGCCCTAGGAAGAAGTATTAGGAGGACATAATGTAGGAGGACCTAGGAAGAGAGATTAGGAGGTCCAGATTTGATTTCCATCCTGATTGGATCAACCTAGTCAAGGCATGCATCTTAGGATCTAGCTTCTCTATCTTAGTCAATGGCTCCACTATTGGTTATTTCCAAAGCACCAAAGGTATGATATTGGGTGAACCTTTATCACATTTTATTTTTATCATTGTGGCAAAAACCCTAGGGAGAATACTGTGATATTCCTATTCCAAAGGAGATATTTTTGGCATTAAACCTACCTCATATCTCATGCACATATCCCACCAATAGTTTGTGGATGACACTATTATAGCGACTCATGCCTCTATTCCCAAGCTAAAATCATCAAGTCCATTCTTATTTCCTTTGAGTCTATTGTTTACCAAAACATAATTTCTCCAAAAGTAAAATATAATTTATTAATACACCCCCAAATGGTAAATCAACATAGCTAATATCCATGGTTGTACCATTTCTGACCTTCCTGCTACCTACCTATTTTTTAAATTTTTTGTTGGTTCTACCAAAAATCTCTTTGGTTTCCACTCATTGAGAGAATTCACAAAAAAATAGTAGGATGGAAAGGAGGGCTCCTTAATTAGACAAGAAAAACCACCTTAGTCAAAGCCACTCTCTAGACCATATCTATTTTCTTTTTATCCATATTCCATATTTTGGTTGAAGTTTGTAACAAGATTGAACAACTCCAATGGAATTTTCTATGGTCAGGCTCAAAACACAAATAAATATTTCATTTCGTTACATGGGATCAGGTTTCCTCCAAGAAAGAATATGGTGGTATCGATATTAGGAAGGTACAACAAATGAACCTAGCCCTCATTTCCAAGCAAGGATGGTGGATCCTTTAAAATGAAAATTCATTGTGGGTTGATATCATCAAGGCTAAATACCTCTGGCATCAACCATTTTTTTTGGATGATCCTTCACCTATTCAAGGTTCTACCACCTAGAATTCCATCTTGTGTATGAGGGAGACAATCAACAAATAAATCTATTGGAAATTGATGATGGCCAAAAGATAAGCTTTTGGGAGGACAAGTGGATAGGTAACAACCCTCTTCAAAACCATATTGATATGATCTACCTCAAACCTGCTTGACATGTTTGGTACATAGGTGTGCAATTTCATTGATGCTAACAGGAAGTGCTAGATACCATTCCTCATGGTAATATGAATGAATATAAAAAAATAGCTAATATTGTTTTTTTCTAACATATTGCATCTCTGTGTTATTTCCAACTGTTCTGTTGAAGATAAGCTCCTATGGAAACCCAATGAAAATAGGTTTTTCTCTATCAAAACCACCTATTTTATTAATTAAAATCTCGATCATCCATGGTTCCATTCTAAGATCATTTGCAAGAAGCACCTCATTCCCAAAGTCTATTTCTTCTTTTCACTTGTTGTTCAAGACAAAATCCTCTCCATTCCAAATATCTAGATTTGAGGGCTCTCCATTCCTAACTATTATTACCTTTGCAAGCAGGAGTGTGAATCCACCCAACATATTTTTCTCTCCTATACTTTATCCCTCAAAGTTATTTACTCCTTATTATCCTCTATGGGTATTGTCTAGGTTCCTACCTTTTCTCTGAATGACCTTTGTTTACAGTGGCCTAATACCTTTTAAAAAAAATTGTGTCAAAACCTTTTGGAACTTTTGTCTCCCTATTTACAATGGGAAGTTTGATGTGAAGGAAATTCCAAAGCCTTTAATAACTCCATACATGGTTCCAACTATGTTATTTTTAGAGTTATCCATGCAGTAGCTAAAATTCTCTCTATTATTCAAGGCATTTGGTGGACGAAGTTCCCAAGTGAAGCTCGATTAGCCAAGTCCCTCCAAATCCCTTCTTGTAATATTTCCTCTCCCTCTTCTATGATTTATCACTCAATTATCAAGTGGTCTGCTCCACCTTTAGGATGGATCAAGTATAATTTTGATGGTGTTGCCAAGGGCAACCTAAGACTAACTAGAGTAGGAGATATATTTCAAGATCATATAGGGAAGATATTGCTATACTTTGAAAAGATATCGACATACAAACAAACCATTTTGTTGAATCTTGAGCCCTCTTCCAAGATTTGTCTCTCCTATCTAGAATTAATTATTGACTCTATGAACATTATTAGAAGCATTGTAGGCACCTAGTGAACATCCTAGAACATCTATAGTTTAATCTATAAGGCAAAGTATTTTTTGAAATATTCCCCTAACATCACTATCCAACATGTCTTTAGGGAAGGAAACCAGAGTGCTGACTTTCTAGATAACCTAGGGGTTTATTTGTCTAACCTCACCATTTGGAATGAAAATTATCCTCTCCCCTAGTTGATGGTAATCTTATGCCTGTATCACTTTTGTAAGTTTTTCCATGATTTAGGTTTCTTGGGTAGCCACATCTTCTCCATGTTATGGAAGTCTTCCTCAGATTGGATAGCATTTTTAGGACACATCATTGAAGGTTTCATTGATCCATGGATTTTTTCTAAGTTTATAGGATCTATTTTCAACATACACTTTCATATATGGCTTCACCTTGATAAAATAGATATTCACAGTATGTGGAGCTTGTGGCTTAAAATGGAGAATATCTTTGTGAGCCATACATGGAGATATTGTACTGCACTAACTTAAATGAACACCTCCTGCAGGTTTTTTATTGCATGACAAATGATAAAATGGAGCCATTTCTTGTTTTACCTAGACACATGAGTAGGCTCTATGTGATCCTATTGAGGCTTCCTCTTTTTACCCTATAAGGATTTCTTTGTCTATTTTTATCTTTCTTCTTGGATATTTTGAATAAGGTGATTCCTTTTGGTTTCATATGGTTATGAGCATTTTGCCTAACTAGAAATTTTTGTAAAAGGTTATGGTATCATTTCAAAACCCCTCTTACCAATCAAAAGAAAAATATCCCTACATATATATAGCACCAACAAAGATATTGAAATGATAGGTCCAAATACTATAATTTTTTCACCAAAAGTCCTACAAGGGCGGGTTGTGATGTTTCACCCTCTTGGACTAAACATTGTCCTATGTGTTAACCTATAAGAAGAAAAATGTTATTACAATTGCAAATTGAGTAAGGAAACATTTATTTCCATCATATTAGTCACACAAAATATTACCATCCATAGACAAGGTCAATGATGCATTCATTCCATGTGATATACATACAAAAGTATTATCATCCACTGATATCAACCATGTTTACTAGACAAGGTGTCATTACAAGCTTTATCGTCATTCATTGATGATATATATGGTTGTGCCTACTCCATGTAAGGGTGCCATTCCAAGATATCATCATCCACTGATGATACCAATGACCACACTCATTCCACATGAGGTGTCATTCCAACCATTAGGTAACAAAATTATCAATGCCATACTTTGTTCCTACCCAAAATATCTTTTTCTAAATATTTACTCATTTTAGCCCCTACAATATGAGTGAAATTTGGAGAACTATGATTTTCCACATAATAACCCTCCACAATTTTCCAATTTTGGGTATAGTTACTTGATATTCAAAGCACTAGAGTCCATTTATAATTCTGAAATCTTTATTCCATCCAAGATTTATTCTATCTTTACAAAAAATTTCACTACAACACTCATCATGAGATTATATTTCCTTGAATTAATCTATTAAGTCGATGTGACTATGGATCCAAATAGCTAATAGCCCTTCTCAATGGCTTGGGATTGAACAAGTCTATCCAGTTTTATCTTAGGATCCACTCCTAATATAGACTCTTGTACCTCCAAATGCCTAACAATATAATAATTTGGTAGATACGTTATCAAAATTTTAAGAGAGGATCCCATACTCCTCTCAAGAATAGATTTCTCCATCCAGGGTTATGCATAAGGGGTATGCCCGAAAATGTATATAGAAATTTAAGGTGAATCAGTTTCGAAACCAAGGCGAATATGGTGCAAAGTCATGTAGAGGCTATGGCGATTTTTTTTTACAAGAAAAATAAAAGTAGGCGAATTCACCAAAAATTTTGACAAACGTACCATAAGATATAAATAATCACTAAACATACTCTGATTCCCATGCATGATCATAAGGATGACCCAAGTGAGTCATAGGCTTCATTCGAGGGACGACCCAGGTGAGTCAGGGATGACCCAAGTGAGTCGATAAGCTTCATTCGAGGGACGACCAAAGTGATTCAGTAGGCTTCATTCGAGGGACGACCCAGGTGAGTCAAGGACGACCCAAGTGAGTCAGTAGGCTTCATTTGAGGGATGACCCAAGTGAGTTAGTAGGCTTCATTCGAGGGATGACCTAGGTGAGTCAGGGATGACCCAAGTGAGTCAGTAGGCTTCATTCAAGGGATGATCTAGGTGAGTCGCAGGCTTCATGCGAGGGATGACCAAAGTGATTCAGTAGGCTTCATTCGAGGGATGACCTAGGTGAGTCAAGGATGACCCAAGTGAGTTAGTAGGCTTCATTCGAGGGATGACCCAAGTGAGTCAGTAGGCTTCATTTGAGGGATGACCCAGGTGAGTCAGGGATGACCCAAGTGAGTCAGTAGGCTTCATTCAAGGGATGACCCAGGTGAGTCCGTAGACTTCACTCGAGGGACGACCCTCGAATGAAGTCTACAGACTCACTTGGGTCATCCCTCGTAGACATCATGCGTGGCATCATCATCGTGTTCATCATCCCTAGAATGAAGTCTACAAACTCACTTGGGTCGTCCCTCATCGAGGGATGACCTAGGTGAGTCCGTCGACATCATGCGAGGGACGACAGCCAAGGATGACTGACATCATACGAGAGATGACCAGGAGAAGTCAACATTTGAGGGATGATAGCTTGATTTTGTGCCACGTGTTGTACCCATTGCCACGTGTCACCATCTCACTGACTCTGCATGCAAACGTCTATATAAACCCTTCAAAATGCACTCACATCATTTTATGCACAATAAAAAAACTCCAACCTTCAGAAACTATTTCCAAGCCTCCAAATTACCAGCAATGGTCGCAGCTTCTTCCAGTCAAGGTAAAATTACATTCAAAAACCTAGTTTTCCCACTCATCTCAGAAATTATCAATGATCCCAACCATGATTCAACATGGATGAGGGAATCTGGGCTGCTAGGGCTAGCATTGATGCCCCAATTTGACACGGACGTTCATTTTCTAAATACAATTGTTCAGTCCTATGAAAATCAGGGGTCGATTGTTACAATGATGATCGACAATAAAACCCTTTCTTTCATGGTGAAACCATCTGATGTGCATCGATTAACAAGCCTTCCCCATAAAAACTATGAACGCGTCTCATCAAAGTTTTCTCTGACGGATGATGAAAAAATCTATCTGGAGGCTTACTATGAGCTCTCATCCACAACATTACAAGGTATGTCTTCCAAATTGTAAATTTTCATTTTCATTTTATCCAAACAAACTAGAATTTGTGTAGGTAAATTTAGGTGTAAATTTAAGCATAAATTTAGGGGTAAATTTATGCGTAAATTTAGGGTTAAATTTATGTATAGGTAAATTTAGAGGTAAATTTAGGTAAATTTAGGGGTAATTATTTTTCTTTTGGTTGAAAATATAGTTGTAACTGATAGCAGTAGAAACTAAGAAAACCCATCAATCGTCCCTCACATTTAGTCATCCTCAACGTCATCCCTCAAATTAATACTATTGACTCACCTGTGTCATCCCTCGACAAGAGATGACCCAAGTGAGTCAATAGTCTTCATTCAAGGGACGACAAACACACTAAAGTGAGTCATTTATTTTTGCATTGGATATTTAGGCATAAATTTAGGGGTAAATTTATGTATAGGTAAATTTAGAGGTAAATTTAGGGGTAAATTTAGGGGTAATTATTTTTCTTTTGGTTGAAAAATACAATTGTAACTGATAGCAATAGAAACTAAGAAAACTATAATTCAGTCATCCCTCACATTCAATCATCCCTAGAGGTCATCCCTCGCATGATGTCGACGGACTCATCCGGGTCGTCCCTCGACGAGGGACAACCCAAGTGAGTCAATAGTCTTCATTCGAGGGACGACGAACACATTGAAATAAGTCATTCAAATTTGCATTGGATATTTAAGCATAAATTTAGGGGTAAATTTATGTATAGGTAAATTTAGAGGTAAATTTAGGGTAATTATAATTAGTATGTCTTATTGAAATTTTAATTTCATTTATCACACTAATTTGTGTAGGTAAATTTAGGTGTAAACTTAAGCATAAATTTAGGGGTAAATTTATGTATAGGTAAATTTATGCGTAATTTAGGGTTAAATTTCAATAAAGGTAAATTTAGAGGTAAATTTAGGGGTAAATTTAGGGGTAATTATTTTTCTTTTGGTTGAAAAATACAGTTGTAACTGATAGTAGTAGAAACTGAGAAAACCCCATCAATCATCCCTCACATTCAGTCATCCCTCACATTCGGTCATCCCTCGCATGATGTCGATGGACTCACCCGTGTCATCCCTCGACGAGGGACGACCCAAGTGAGTCAGTAGTCTTCATTCGAGGGACGACGAACACGTTGAAGTGAGTCATTTATTTTTGCATTGGATATTTAGGCATAAATTTAGGGGTAAATTTATGTATAGGTAAATTTAGAGGTAAATTTAGGGGTAATTATTTTTCTTTTGGTTGAAAAATATAGTTGTAACTAATAGCAGTAGAAACTGAGAAAACCTGATTCAATCATCCCTACAGGTCATCCCTCACATTCAGTCATCACTCACATTTAGTCATCCCTCACATTTAGTCATCCCTAGAGGTCATCCCTCGCATGATATCGATGGACTCATCCGGGTCATCCCTCGATGAGGGACGACCCAAGTGAGTCAGTAGTCTTCATTCGAGGGACGACGGACATGCTGAAGTGAGTCATTTATTTTTGCATTGGATATTTAGGCATAAATTGAGGGGTAAATTTATGTATAGGTAAATTTAGGGGTAAATTAAATGGTAAATTTAGGCATAAATTTAGGGGTAAATTTATGTATAGGTAAATTTAGGGGTAATTATTTTTCTTTTGGTTGAAAAATATAGTTGTAAGTGATTGCAGTAGAATATGGCATGAACAGGGATGGGACATTGTACACTATCACTATCATGAAAGAAATAAATCTTCCCTTTTTAAGCTTTTAATTTATTTATTTTCAACTGCATCTTCTTATCATGGAATTAAATTTCATAGTAATTTAGAGAAATAGTATTGTAGTGGCTAAACTTAGAAACTGAGAAAACCCCCTTCAGTCATCCCTAGAGGTCATCCCTCACATTCAATCATCCCTTGAGGTCATCCCTTGCATGATGTCGATGGACTCACCTAGGTCATCCCTCGATTGTTGCTAAGAAATAGTATTGTAGTGGCTAAACTTAAAAATTTGAGAAAACCCTATTCAGTCATCCTTGGAGGTCATCCTTCTCATTCAATCATCCTTAGAGGTCATCCCTCGTATTCAGTCATCCCTAGAGGTCATCCCTCACATGATGTCAACTGACTCACCTTTGGTCATCCCTCGATGAGGGACGACCCAAGTGAGTCAATAGACTTCATTCGAGGGACGACGGACACGTTGATGATGCCACGAACTCAATTCCCTCATGGCAATCTATAACAAGCAAAAGTGCATATGATTGATCTTTTATTTTCAAATCTAGTGTAGTATCTCATTGCACATTACTTACTTTATTATATTACTACACTATATATGTTGAATATCTTAAACATAGCATTTTGATTTAAGCATTCTATTTTGTTATAATATTTTTGCAATGGATGCAACTCCATCCAGAAGGGGCCTCCCTTTTTAGTCTATTAACAACAAGTTCCTTAAAGCCATCATCGAGTTCTTCCAGTCACGTATTGTTTTGCAGGGAAGAACATCAGACATACCTTTATGGGCTATGGGGTATATTGTGCGTTGCCTCAAAAAAAACAAATACGACTGGTCCTCGTATGTTTCCAACAAAATAAAAAATGAACTTCAAAATGTGTGCACAAATGCTACGACCACTGCTCCCCTTGTTGCTACTTGCAATTACTTGATTGGTTTTTATTATGAAGAATATTATAATGTAAGCAATACCACCATGCCCACCTCCCTCCATGCAACATTGAAGTCACTTACCTTAACCATCGAACAGATGCAGGTAATTTTTTACAAAAAAAATTTACAATAATTTTTTTTAGTGTTTATATTTCTAATTTTTAAGTTTGCTTTAATGCAGAGAAGAGTGATGTCAGTTTTGAATAGAAGAGAAGTAATAAATAGGGGAAACAACCCAGAGGGTAGTGCAGATTTTGACACACATTCACCAGAACATCCGCTAACAAGGTCTACGAAATGTATTAGATATTCAAAATCTACTTTTGTTCATCCAGCTCCCTCTACTATTTCACGTCCAACTCCCTCTTCTACTTCACATCAACATCAACATGCCATCGATGTTGAGGAAGATAGCCAGGCCATCTCAGGTAAAGTTTCTTTGGATGTCATCCCTCGCATTTAGTCGTACACTCAGTCATCCCTAGCGGTCGTCCCTCGCATGATGTCGATGGACTCACCCAGGTCATCCCTCAATGAGGGATGACCTAGGTGAGTCCATCGACATCATGTGAGGGATGACCTAGGTGAGTCCGTAGACTTCATCCGATGGTCAACGGACTCACCCGGGTCATCCCTCGCATGATGTCGATGGACTCACCTAGGTCGTCCCTCGACGAGGGATGACCATGAATTCTCTAATTAGTTTTAGTTAGCACTTACCATTATTTTAAATTAAAAATTTTAAATGTTTTCAGGGAATCATCCCAAACAAATTTTAGAACCAGTCCAACCTAAAAATGACACAACAACATCTGGTATGTGCAATTACAGTTGAGAATTTCCTAGTAAATTTTATTATCAAATTGTTTTTACAATAAATATTATTTTTATTTTTTGTAGGTTCAAGTCGACATCACCAACAACAAATGATGGCACATCCGCCGCCATCGCCTCTACGTCCTATACAACAAGACCGCATAGAAGTTTCTGAACAAACATTTGAAACAAGGCAACAGACCAGATCAAAGCATGATATACAATTAAAATTTGAGTTTTCCAATATTTTTATTAAAATATTTTCTTCAAAAGTTTAATTTATTTTTTTAATTTTTCCTTAGGTCGATCACAATAGCCTGTGCAACATTTTAGACCACCACCACCACCTCCACATAGACAGCAGTTCGTGAGGCCTCAACATATGCATGGAAAAGTGTTACATGATGAGAGTTCAACAGGCCCATCCATTGGCCTTACAAACTTTCCAACTTTGAAAAATGTTTCAAAACTTTTTAATGATTCTCCTGGGTTGTCTGTTCCTCCCTTGGATAAGGAATTCTTTATCCAAGGTTTGTTTCCTGAAAGTTTTAAAGCATCTGATATGCTTCAAACCCAAAGAGGAGAAACCATTGATAAAACATTGCAAACTGGTGGAAGAGCCACCACTTCTCACAACACCCCTCCCCCGGTCCAACTGGTCAAGATGCTCCTCTTACTGAGGATCAAATATTTGATTTTTTAGAATCAGATTTAATAGCAAAAAATTTAGAAGCCATAGTGAAGGATACAGTGCTTTCTAATATTTTTGAACTAAAATTTTGGGAGTATCGGGCAAAAGTTCTAGCTAAGGAAATTAATGCCCGATACAAAAATTATACAAAAAGAGAAGAATTGTTTTCTTTGGTTCAACAACACCCTAAAAATGTGGATGCTTTGTTATATGAAGCAACCTCAGGAATTGTAAAGGCCATTGGCACTGATGTTTATGGTGATGAAATTATAGATCACCTTTTGAATATGCTTGAGAATCTGAATGTTGAAGCTCAAGCCTATTTCAATAAGTGGACAATTGATAGAAAAAAAGTTAAAGTGGCAAAGGTTGCCCAGGTTGTTGCAGAGGTAAGTCAACAATATTTTTCTAAATTAATTTATTTTTATAATATTTTGATCTTCATTAACTAACATTTTAAATATTCTACTGTGCAGTCCAATTTTGAGAATGTCAAAAATCAAGTGGAAAGCATGAAGGTCTTTTTGGGCACCGCAAAGCAAAGTATACAAAATGTAATTGAATTCAAAGAATGATTCTATGAGACCATCAGACAGAATGATGCCCTCAAAAAAATCATCATCAAACATAAATTGGATCCGAATATTTTGCTTGCAGAACAAGAGAACAAAATACCTCCAAAAGATGATCCAACTACAGAGGAGAGGGGATTGGTAGAAAGTTTGAAGACTGGTGAAGAGAACCTACGGAGAGCTGGTGTGTTAGGAGAAATAGTGCTAGAGGTGGCATCTAGGAAAGGTCATGAAAAGCAACCAGATCCTTCATCTGGTTCTATGCAAATACTTGAAACAGGTGCTTCAACACAATAGTTTGGAAGTGGATGCACAGTCCTTTGTAATGAACTTTGTTTCTCATGAACTGATGTTTGAATGAAACATATTTGAAATAAATATTTTGATGAATGCAAATGTTGATGAATAGGTGTTTGATACAAATATTTGTTTTGATGAACTCTTGGCTTGAATGAATAGAATACATTTTGTTTCTTATTAAATATTCAATGTTTGAGTTATAGAGAATTGAATACAACTCTTGGTTTTGATGAATGCAAATGTTGATGAATGTGTGTTTGAAATAACTCTTGTTTGAATGAATGGAATAGAACTAATTTTTGAGTTATAATGGAATGAATAGAATACATTTTGTTTCTTATTAAATATTCAATGTTTGAGTTATAGAGAATTGAATACAACTCTTGGTTTTGATGAATGCAAATGTTGATGAATGTGTGTTTGAAATAGCTCTTGTTTGAATGAATGGAATAGAACTGATGTTTGAGTTATAATGGAATGAACTGATGAATGAATGGAATAGAACTGATGTATGAATGGAATGAACTTTGTAATGAACTGATGTTTGAATGAATAGAATACATTTTGTTTCTCATGAAATATTCAATGTTTGAGTTATAGAGAATTGAACCTAGATACAACTCTTGTTTTTGATGAATGCAAATGTTGAATAGGTGTTTGAAATAACTCTTGGCTTGAATGAATAGAATACATTTGTTTCTCATGAAATACATTTGGTTATGAACTTTGTAATGAACTGATGTGTGAATGAATAGAATACATTTTGTTTCTTATTAAATATTCAATGTTTGAGTTATAGAGAATTGAATACAACTCTTGGTTTTGATGAATGCAAATGTTGATGAATTGTGTGTTTGAAATAGCTCTTGTTTGAATGAATGGAATACATTTTGTTTCTCATGAAATACCTAGGTGAGTCACTAGGCTTCATTCGAGGGATGATCCAAGTGAGTCAGTAGGCTTCATTCGAGGGATGAGCCAAGTGAGTCAGTAGGCTTCATTCGACGGATGACCCAAGTGAGTCAGTAGGCTTCATTCGAGGGATGACCCAGGTGAGTCATGGATGACCCAAGTGAGTTAGTAGGTTTCTTTTGAGGGATGATCCAAGTGAGTCAGTAGGCTTCATTCGAGGGATGACCCAAGTGAGTCAGTAGGCTTCATTCGAGGGATGACCCAGGTGAGTCATGGATGACCCAAGTGAGTCAATAGGTTTCTTTCGAGGGATGACCCAAGTGAGTCAGTAGGCTTCATTTGAGGGATGACCCAAGTGAGTCAGTAGGCTTCATTCGAGGGATGACCCAGGTGAGTCAAGGATGATCCAAGTGAGTCAGTAGGCTTCTTTCGAGGGATGACCCAAGTGAGTCAGTAGGCTTCATTCGAGGGATGACCCAAGTGAGTCAGTAGGCTTCATTTGAGGGATGATCCAAAGTGAGTCAAAAAGTAGGCTTCATTCGAGGGATGACCCAAGTGAGTCAGTAGGCTTCATTTGAGGGATGACCCAAGTGAGTCAGTAGGCTTCATTCGAGGGATGACCCAAGTGAGTTAGGGATGACCCAAGTGAGTCAGTAGGCTTCATTCAAGGGATGACCCAAGTGAGTCAGTAGGATTCATTCGAGGGATGACCCAAGTGAGTAGGCTTCATTCGAGGGATGACCCAAGTGAGTTAGGGATGACCCAAGTGAGTCAATAGGCTTTATTCAAGGGATGACCCAAGTGAGTCAGTAGGCTTCATTCGAGGGATGACCCAAGCCAATGCAGCTAATACAACAAATCAATCCTATGTTACAAAGAAAATACAACAAAGCAAGCCAATAATTTTGAACAAAATATTTGATATTATATCCAAGGAAAATTTCATATACAATAGGGCAAAGCCTATAATTTTAAACAAAATATTTGACATTATATCCATCATTAACAATAGTAAAATACTCATACAACAAAGCAAACACATAATTTTGAACAAAATATTTGACATTATATCCATCATTAACAATAGTAAAATACTCATACAACAAAGCAAACACATAATTTTGAACAAAATATTTGACATTACAAAGCAAATACAACAAAGCAAGCCAATAATTTTGAACAAAATATTTGACATTATATCCATCTAAGGAAAATTTCATATATAACAAGGCAAAGCCTATAATTTTGAACAAAATATTTGACATTATATCCATCCAAGGAAAACAAAATCATGTAACATCAATCCAAAACAAAATCATGCAATGTAATTATGTATGTGACATGTTGCAAAAATATGCAAACACATTAATCCAAACAAAACTTCATAATCCTGATTCCCCACATCAGGATTATATAAATATCATGCAATATGTATAAATTCCATCTATCAAAGGGACATATGTTGCAAAAATATTGCAAATATTACATCGAAGGAAGTTGAAACGAATAATTCCGATCTTCAACATCATTTGTAGACGTAGTTGATCTTTGTGTCTCAACAATCAGATCACTATTCTCAATTTCCTCATCATCATCATTATCAATATTCGTGATACCTCTTTTGCTTGTTATAGATTGCCAATATGCCACAACTCTATCATAAGGAAAATTGTGCACCTCATAAGAAGAGACATATATTCTCAAGCAATTTTCTAAATTTTTATCCAATCGGTTACAAACTTTTGATTTCACAAAATACAGTGCACTAAAAACCCTTTCATCTTCCACTGATCCCAAAACCATTGTTTGACACAATTCATATAAGTGGAAATATTCGCTCATCATTTCCTATAAGACAATACTAGGGTATAACTTTTTCCACAAACGTATAATAGAACCTGGGTCGCTTGAATTAGTCAAAAGTGGAATTTGATCAAGCATTGTATTTCTAAAATATGAGGATTGTTTGGTCAAAATATCTTTATTCAAAATACCATTGATCTCAGTACCGTTGACTTCCACACTTTTAGAAAAATGTTCGATAAGTTTACCCATATATCTTATAAACAAGTTTTTTTTCTATTATAATCTGTTCCTGAATCCCAAAATGTAGGGTTAACCACACCCATTGCTTCTAGCAACTCATCCCTTTGAAAATGACTTCTAATTTCTTTTGTCAATGATTCTGCTATTTTTCTCAACTTAATCCTTGTATTCTGTAAAACTTCTTCAAATCTGTTGTATGTTATTGGCATCTATTCAAAATCTTCACTAACTATGTCCAATCACTTATCAAAATAATATAAAGGTATCTCTTTTCCATGAACATTAATACAAATATGATCGTGAATGTTGAACTGCAACAAACTATTTTGTTCATTGACATTTGTTAGAGTTCTCCAATCATCAAACACAGGATCCATAAAATTCTCACTTGATAAGTATAACGTATCGAGATGCACACAAATATGTTTTCTAACTCTGATGAAATCAACTATATAAATGGATCTTTGTTGTGCAAGTTTTATCAATGTATTCATTTCATGCAGCATTGGAAGAATACCACATAAAGTGAGTAGTGTTTCCAGGTCTCTCATACGATATAACAAATCTTTCGCTTTATCAACTGCCCTTCGATTTTCATACATAAAGCCTACTAAGGATTTATATTGTTTGAAAACTCTTGTTGTGGGTTGAAACAATGAAATCCACCTGGTATCCACATCTTGCAACAATTTTTTACTTTTTGTAAGTCCTAGTGCGAATTGTTGAAACTCTGCAAACCTTTTTGGACTGCACAAAAAATATGAATGTACTTCTCGGACGAGTTCTTCAACTCTTGCAACATTTTGAAATGTGCTCACAATTTTGTATGCAAGATTCATTCTATGAGCCATGCAGTGAATCAGGATCAAATATGGGGTAACAGATGTTTGAAGTCGAACACAAAGACCATTTATGTTACCTTGCATTACAACAACACCATCAGCTCCAACACATATTAATTTATTGGCTATTTTTGCATCATTCATTCCAGCAATATCCTTTAAGCTAGTAACAACAACATTGTAAATATTTTCAGCATTATAGTTTTCCACCATCTTATGTATTGCTAGAAAATGAGGTTGCCTTACATGATTTTGAAAGGTGTAAACATGCATGCAAATCCAAGATGTATTGTCAACTACAGTTACCTCATCAATAGAAAGTGAAATGAATTTAGAATTTTTAACATTCTCTTTCAAGTCCTCCATCTCAACTAAAGATAGACATTTTACCATTTCCCAACCACTTCGATCTGACCAATGAGCATTAGGGAGGTTGTGTACATCAGCTAGTCGAAAGAGATGCTTATAATCAATAAAGTTTGACATAGCTCTACCTTTTTTAAGAATAGTAAATACGACAACAAACTGCAAGATTTTTGAAGCTAACGTGATTTTATGAATTTTTTGAAACTGTGTTGTAATCGTTCCACCATTCTCAGATAGTATTTGTTTCTCTTTCATCGCTTTTTCATAATCTAGTGCATATCTCACATGTGCGCATTTTGATGCATTCTTCCACCTGTGGGTTCTCTTAAATGTTCCATCAACTTGTTTTTCTTTAACATAAACCTTTCCATAATGTTTCTCTATTGTATCTATCTTAGGTTGCATTCTCTTATCTTTTCCTAATTTCCAACTGCAAATAATGCATCTAGCTTCTTTTGGTTCTGCATTACTATCTTCTTGCAACATTGGTTCAATAAATGGATACTTTGATGACCATTCAAACTGAAATGTCCTTCCAATAATCCAGCTTGTTGAACTTCTACATCTACGTTTCTTAGACTTAACCGAAGATTCCCCTATAGTGTACATTTCGTTGGAAAGATCATTTTCATTTTGACTTTGTATGCCAATTTCAGGATTCTGTTCAAGTTGTTGCATGTCATTGTTAATTAAATTTTCTTGATGTATTTCATCCTGGGGTTGGTGATTATCTTCTAGTGGAGACATATCAGGATCAACTAGGTAGTTTGCATTCAAGTATGTTCTATATATATTTTTGAAATTACTTATTAAAATTACTATTAAGTAGGGAAAATGGGTATGTACCTTGTAACTGCCTAAGTTGTTCAATGTCATTGTTGATGAAATTTTCATGATGTATTTCATCCTAGGGAATATCTTCTAGTAGAGGCATATCAAGATCAATTGGGTAATCTACATTCAAAGATGTTTTATATCATATTTTGAAATTGTTTATTAAAAATACTAATTAAGTAGGTAAAACAGGTATGTACCTTGTAACTGTGTAGGTTTTGCTCCCTCCATGGATTTTGATGCCTCATCGGATTTTGAGATATTGCTAAAATATTTTAGGATACTCTTTTTTTCAGAAGGTTTTTCTCCCTTGTTTCCATTGCGAGTTGGAGCCATTGTACCTGTGAAGGAAAATGTTAGGAAAATAATAGTTGAGAAGAAAGTTTGCAGGGAAAGAAGCAAAGATGATAATGCAATGAGAAAATCTGGGATTATCAATGCAGTAAACAGAGACGGCCTGGAAGGCCATAAACATCATGCGAGGGATGACCTACAAAGGATGACCTAGGTGCAAGGGATGACATGGGCAAGTCTATAGTCATCATGTGAGGGATGACCTACAAGGGATGACATGGGTAAGTCCATAGACATCATACGAGGGATGACCTGTATGAGTTCATACTCCATAGACATGTGAGGGATGACCTGCATGAGTCTGTAGACATCATGCAAGGATGACCTATAGGGGATGACCTTGGTGCAAGGAATGACCTAGGCCAATCTATAATCATGCGAGGGATGCCCTGCAAGGGATGACCTAGGTAAGTCTGTAGACATCATACAAGGGATGACCTGCATGAGTCCATAGGCATCATGGAAGACCAAGGGATGACATGCATGAGTCCATAGACATCATGCCTGGGATGACCTGGGTAAGTCTGTAGTCATCATGTGAAGGATGACCTTCAAGGGATGACCTGCATGAGTCCATAGACATCATGTTGAGGGATGACCTGCATGAGTCCGTAGACATCATGCTAGGGATGACCTACAAGGGATGACCTCGGTAAGTCTATAGTCATCATGTGAGGGATGACCTACAAGGGATGACCTAGGTAAGTTTGTAGTCATCATGCGAAGGATGACCTACAAGAGATGACCTAGATGCAAGGGATGACCTAGGCAAGTATGTAGTCATCGTGCAAGGGACGACCTAGATGAGTCTATAGACATCATAAGGGATGACCTACATGAGTCCATAGGCATCATGTGATGGAACCTACAAGGGATGACCTGCATGAGTCCATAGACATCATGTGAGGGATGACTTGCATGATTCCATAGACATCATGCGAGGGATGACCTACACGGGATGACCTAGGCACAAGGGATGATCTTGGCAAGTCTGTAGTCATCATGTGAGGGATGACCTACAAGGGATGACTTGCATGAGTCCGTAGACATCATGTGAGGGATGACCTACATGAGTCCATAGACATCATGTGAGGGATGACCTGGGTGCAAGGGATGACCTGGTCAAGTCTGTAGTATTCATGTGAGGGATGACCTACAAGGGATGACCTACATGAGTCCATAGACATCATGTGAGGGATGACCTACATGAGTCATAGACATCATCGATGACCTACATGGGATGACCTAGGTACAAGGGATGACCTAGGCAAGTCTATAGTCATCATGTGAGGGACGACCTACAAGAGACGACCTGCATGAGTCCATAGACATCATGTGAGGGATAACCTGCATGATTCTATAGACATCATGTAAGGGATGACCTACATGGGATGACCTAGGTGCAAGGGATGACCTCAAAAAGTCTATAGTATTCATGTGAGGGATGACTTGGATGAGTCTGTAGACATCAAATGAGGGACAACCTGCATGAGTCCATAGGCATCATGTGAGGGATGACCTACAAGGGATGACTTGCATGAGTCCATAGGCATCATGTGAGGGATGACCTACAAGGGATGACCAACATGAGTCTATAGACATCATACGAGGGATGACCTGCATGAGTCCGTAGGCATCATGTGAGGGACGACCTATAAGGGATGACCTGCATGAGTCCATAGACATCATGTGAGGGATGACCTGCATGAGTCCATAGACATCATGTGAGGGATGACCTAGGTGCAAGGGATGACCTAGGCAAGTCTATAGTCATGTGAGGGATGACATGCATGAGTCTATAGACATCATGTGAGGGATGACCTACGAGGGACGACCTGCATGAGTCCGTAGACATCATGCGAGGGACGACCTATGAGGGATGACTTGCATGAGTTCGTAGACATCATGCGAGGGATGACCTCATGTAGGGGATGACCTGGGTGGGTCTGGGATGAGCAAGGAGTCTGTATGGATGGAAGCATTGATGACAAAAAGTAAAACAAGGCATCAAAAAAAATTGTACCTAGAGTCTTTTCTCTGTAGTCTTGTATTTTGTCCTTCGTCTGTTGCCAATCACTCTTTTTTTGACTCGAATTTGGGTTCTCCTTTTTTGTTGAATGTATAACTGTAACAAGTAATAGTATGTTTTGGTATATATAGTGGGCGAATTTATCTAGGTCAATAAAATTATATATAATTTTAAGGCGAGTCGGTCCAAAATCTGGGCGGGAGGGTAGGCGATTTAAATTTTAAAATTTAAAATATAATAATTTTTGGGCGACCCGACCCAAAAAAAATTCAAAAATTTCGGGCGAGTGGGCCGACGGCCAGGGTCCCAAAAATTTGCAAATTTAAATTTTGAAAAATGTCATTATTCACTTATTAACAAATTTTCACCCCTATGCATAATCGTGTCTCCATATATCCTTTCCACTAAGAATTGTTCAAACCTATGAATGAAATTCCATTTCCATTCTTTTCCATTAAGTTTATCCACAAATTAGATTGTTCTAAGAGGATCCCATACTCCTCTCAAGAATAGATTATTCTCCTATTCTCTTCCAATAAGTTCTCTATTCCAACTACTATGTCATATACGTAGCCTAGGTTCACTAGGATCCATGGTTGATGTTCATAATAAGTAAAGAGCACAATTTAATGTTCAAAACACCACCAAATGTATCTATCACAGTCCAAGCTACACCACTTAGAACCTTCTCTAAGCCTACCCGCTTTTAGAAACCATCCTTCATTATGATTGTAATGAACATTAAAAATATCTTCGCACATTATAAACCTTAAACATGAATTCTATTCGTAACCTAGGAAAATCATACATCAATCGAGAAATTCATTTTGGAATCAACTATGGTTTGAAAAAAATCATCTATCAAAGTTTCACAACTAAAATCTTGTTGCCTAATTTGAAGTCATTTCATCATTCTAGAAGTTGTATCATGCATATGAAAGGTAACCCTACTATTTGGGTTACAAATGAGTAATTCCTCAAGGAAAAGATTCATTTCCAATTTAGATAGCCATGCCTTGGTTGGAACCACCAATTGAATACCCTTGATATTCTTCAGGTCCTTGGCTAGCTCTACCAATATTTTAGATTTTCATTTTTGATCAATTGCAATAGGATACTCATCCTATTTCTGCTTAGAATCTTTATTCTAGATAACTTGACCAATAATTAGATGAGAGATGATCCAAAAATTGCTCATTTTTGTTCATATGTTCCCTCTATCATTCAATTTTGTTCTTTTAGTAACTATACTACCATCATGAGGTTCTCTACCTCTTTGTATGATTTCCCAAAATTTTTCTTGAGGGTCTAGCTCGACAACCATTTACCATATGAAATATAAATTCCCTCATTTGCTAGAGAATCCACTTTAGAATTGGATGCTTGAGGCACATGATAAATATCAAATTATTTGGATCTCGATCTTAGATACTTTGCATTCCCTACTCAAGTCAACAATTGTTTTGAATCACTTCAAACTTGAATGCAATCAATTTCTTGGTCTCAAGCATACTACAATCCTACTTAGCTAGTCCTATATTTGGATAAGATCATATTATTCTCTTCCTTACCTTGGGTGCTAATTATATTTTCCCCATAAAGGAGTTTGGATGAGAATGCAACATCTAAATCTAATCATCCTAGGATATGGGTAAAATTGCTTTCTTTAATACATTTAAATTTCATGGGGATATACTAGATAGGATCACAAATGTTCCACCACATTTCGAGTTCCAACATCCCTCAAGTGGATAGGAGTGATCACTCTCCTATAATTATGTTGGGGTTAACTTTGTACATTGCCCATATAGCTTAAAGAATGCCTTCATGCACTCTCCCCATTTCCTAACACTCTCCGTGAATGTAGGACAACTCAACCACAATGTAAGGATTAACCTTATATCATTCAATCAGGATAAGGGATGCTAATTTATTTACTAAGCTCATTATTTTGAGCTAGTACTTAGGCATAAGAACCTCTCTTCTCCATGATGAGCTAGCATAAGTTATTCGTCTCATCCCCATGATGAGCTAACCTAAGTCATCTATCTCATATCAATGATGAGCTAGCTTATGGTATTTATCTCATCCCTAAGATGAGATAACTCAAGTCATATGTATCATCTCCCTCGTGCTTCCAAATTTTAGATATATCTTCCTAGGAGCTAACTTACATCATTATTAGTCATCATCACCTTGTATCCCCATAAGGTGTCATCTTGGTTATGACCATTATTGTTTCCTAGAAACATCCTAGGTCACCCTTGCCTTGTTGTGAGGTTCCTTTATCCTTGTCTATCTATAAGTTGAGTCTAGTTGCTTATAGTTAGTCCCTTACCCTTATGAACTAACTTATTTCATCATATTTCATTTGATAATGGTTGCCATTATTATTTCTCCATGTAATATGTCACTCCTAGGTAAGCCTACTCATTATCATTGTGTTGATAATGATGGTCGCACTTGCTCCATGCAAGGTGCCATATCAAAGAAAATTTATCCTTCCTAGGATCAATTCTTAAGCAACCTTTAGCTTAGCCATGGGAGCTTATACTCCTTCGTAACCTAGTGCTCCTTCATGGAAGCACCTATTCCATCACAATCTAGGTATTTGATACCAAATATAACAACCCATATGAAATCCTATCCATTATGGATAGATTTTTTTTGTATACATTCATTAAGGTTCCACATATCCCCACCTTGCATAAGTTTATCTATGCAGGTACACTAAGAATAACATAAACAAGTTATCTATCTCATCCCCATGATAAGCTAGCTTATCCCTTTCAGTCTATTAAAAGGGTATGCTCATCCCTACACCATACATAAGTCCATCTATGTAGGTGTACTAAGCATATTGTAAATAGGCTATTCATATTTCTTTATCTCTCAATTCCTTCAAATAAAATAAACCATGATCATAGTCATTGTGATTTTCAAGGATTATACATATATATACAATTCACATGTATTTCATTATGAATTCATAACCATAATTATCCTTCTATAAATAGAGCAGTAAAGCCATAAGAAGATATCTATATAAAGTGAAAATATCATAAAATAATAATAATCCACGACACATATGACACATCATATATCTTAGGAAAAATCCTAAGGAAAAACCCAACCTTAAAATGTCTTCCTTCATTTCATTAGATTTAATTCCCTCCAATACAATAATATAAAGGAATACCATAATTCCTTTTTGATACATTCATCAATATAAGTACATAAGGATCCCATAGTTCCTATGTTTCCACTACATAGATAAATACATCATCATAAAGATAAATACATGAGAATTCCCATGATCCCCATGTCCAAAATGCATGAATAGATCCTTTAATTAATGTTTCAAAGATATGAGGGAACCCCATAATTCTCTTAGATAAATCCGCATTCATTCTCCAAAATATATTTTCTCCCCTTGGTCCAACTCAAGAGAAAATGTCCTTTCTAGGAGTCCAATGCAACCACTCATCACTAATATATTACACATATCAACTCATTAGAGAGGACCCCATAATCCTCCTCATGAATTGCTTTGCAACAAGCCTAGGATAAAAAACTTCTTCTAATTACTCAAAGTACCCCTTAATCACTATTACCTTTCAACATGGATTATGCTATCCAATAATTCTTAACTACAATGAGACATGAAATTCACTAATATATTTCTATCATAGTCAAACCAAAGAGGTGCATTATCCACTAAAGTATATTTCTAACTCATTCAATATGTTATCCATTAATATTATCAACTCATAAAATCAAAGGAAATGCATTATCCTCTAATGTACATTCCAAATGCAAGAAATATATCATCCACTAACATATTATATCTTATCTCATCATATACATTATCCACTACTGAATACTTCTATCTCATGAAACATATTATCCACCAACATATTTTAATTCATTAATCGAATACATTATCATTTGTGAAACATTTCCCCCAATCATTGAAGCACTTCACCCTTAGCATTAATCCAAAATTAAGGTAACATCCCTTAGGCTAGTCCATATTAACCTTTTGACTTACCAAGGTTCACCTCAAAAGGTATTATTTCCTTTACTTCATTCAATAAGAGACATTTTCCCAAGATTCACCTCAAAATGTATCCTTTAAATATACACATCCTATGCTTAAATCAATTAAGCATACCTTCACTAATCAATAAATAAATGATATTTCATTTAAATAAATGAAACCTATGCTTAAATCAACTAAAGCATCCCTCATTAAATAATAAATAAACAATCTATCATCTAAATAAATGAAACCTATGCTTAAATCAAATAAAGCATTCCTTATTAATAAATGAATACATGATCTATCATTTAAATAAATGAAATCTATGCTTAAATAATTTAAAACATCGCTCATTAATTAATAGATAAGTGATCTATCATTTAAATAAATGAAACCTATTGTTAAATCATTTAAAGCATCCCTCATTAATTAACAGATATATGATCTATCATTTAAATAAATGAAATCTATGCTTAAAAAATTGGAACACCCCTCAATAAGCAATGAAAATATGATATATCATTTAGATAAATGAAACCTATGCTTAAATCGTTTAAAGCATACTTCATTAATTAATAGATAAATGATCTATCATTTAAATAAATGAAACCTATGCTTAAATCATTTAAAACATCCCTCATTAATTAATAGATAAATTATATATCATTTAAATAAATGAAGCATATGCTTAAATCAATTAAAGCATCCCTCATTAATCAATGATCTATCATTTAAATAAATGAAACCAATGCTTAAATAAATTAAAGCATCTCTTACTAATAAATGAATAAATGATCTATCATTTAAATAAATGAAACCTATGCTTAAATTATTTAAAGCATCCCTCATTAATTAATAGATAAATAATATATCATTTAAATAAATGAAACCTTTGCTTAAATCATTTAAAGCATCTCTCACTAATTAATAGATAAACGATCTATCATTTAAATAAATAAAAATATGCTTAAATCAATTAAAGAATCCTTCATTAATCAATGATCTATCATTTAAATAAATGAAATCTATGCTTAAATTATTTAAAGCATCCATCATTAATTAATAAATAATTAATAAATTTTATCGTCGTTCAATTAATTGATGTTGCTCCTAAATAGGTATTTTTTAATTAATAAATAAACCATCGATGTGGTCATCCAGGAAACCAATTCAATGAAGGATCAACAGAGTCTAAACCCAATGCAACCACATGTTAGACATCAAGGGGTTAAGAGATAATCATGAAACCATCTAGCAAATTTTCCTTGCCAAGTGTGCCACAATTTGACGCACTTGGCTAGTAAACGTAGAGCGTATAGGTCATCTTAAATGGCTGCACACACCTCCCACAACCTATATAGGAATTTACCAAAGGAGGGCCTAAAAGGAATCTCCTTCCATTTATAGGCTACGATGTCGCTACGGTGGTGCCCTAATAAATCAAACATTAGATTAACGTTAGGGCTGAAACAAAATTAAATTGGTAGAGGAAAGAGTTGGGTGGTGGCGACGTTGTTGGGAAATGACAATAGATAGAAGTTTAAACAACCATAAACAAGCAACAATTTAACAATGACTCATAGGGCCGAACATCAACCAACTAGTTTTTGTTCTAAACATGAACAAGATTCAATAGAACCTAAAATTTAGAATCATATGTAGGCCAAGGTTTGAGTTTTTTAGCACCATCACCGATGATCAAATTTAACGGAGACCCTCCTTCCATTTCTTATATACCTACGTGGAAGTTGAGTAAATATATAAAAAATATTTCAATATTCCCTTAAAACATAGCAAAAACCCCAAAATGCGACATGAGCATGCATCCAAGGAAGAGTTTAACAAAAATAGATCCTTTGTAGATAAAAAATAGTAGGAGTGCCTTACAATTGGTTATTAAGGGATAAAGAAAAATAAACTTACATAGGTCTTACCTATGACAAAAACACTCAGAACTTAAGACTGGTGAGGATTTGATAAGGAAAATTTTATTTTGGATCATTCATAATGGCCAACAGGCAAATTTTTGGATAGATTCTTGGGATGGTCGCAAGCCTTTGATAACTCAGTTTCCCAATTGGAGGCCTTGGATGGAGGAGCTTCATTAAGCTAACTGGATAAAGGTGGCTAATTATTGTCGATACCATACTGGTAATTCAAAGGTTGGTAGATATTATATCCCTATTGAAGACTGGCCTATTCAAATCCCAAAAATGCAAAGACAAGATATACAAGGCATCCTTCATATGATATCTCTCTCTTGGTCCCATGAAAAATATTATTTTGGATGGAACAACACTACTAAGGGTGAGTATTCAGTTGCTCAAGGTTATTTGAACTTATGTTATAATAATCCCAACCATTATTCTGACATATTTTCTCAATTGTGGGATCAAAAGCTCTAGCCTAGGGTGAGGTTCTTTAATTGGCTTTTATTGCATCATAGGGTGCTTACTGGTGAGCAACTTATGAAGCATGGTTTTCATGGCCCTTTTAGATGTGAGATGTGTGAAGAGAATGTAGAAAATATCAACCATATTTTTATTGAGTGTACTTTAGCCTCTGAGCTATGAAGGAGAATGGTCACTTTACTTGGCTTATAGTGGTCAATTTTTTTTTACTTTTGAAAAACTTTGGAGGGATTGGACTAATCAAGAGGGTGTTGATCATTTTATTAGGCAGTTAGTTTGGATGGGTTCTACCATTCTTCTTTGGAATATTTGGATTGAAAGGAACAACCAAAAAATAAAATTTAATATAGGAAGGATATTCACTATATTTGGAAAAATACCATAGCCAACTTAGTTGAACTAGTCTATCAACTCCTTAATAACCCCCAAGACTCCCACCAAAGATGGGATCAAGTGATGTAAAGATTGAAGATTAAATCTTCTAAGGGCAACCAACTTAAATGGAATGTGAGTATTAGTAAGATGGATAGGACAAGAAATTGGCAACCTCCTCCTAAGAATTTTGGAAAAGTCAATACTGATGGAGCCTCTAGAGGGAACCCTAGAAAAGCCAGTGTGGGAGGAATTGGTAGACTTTCAAATGGTTCCCTGGTTTTTACTTTTGCTGAGAATTTGGGTATTATTTCCAATAACCTTATTGAGGGGTGTAGTATCCTTAGTGGCCTTCAGGAGGCTACTAAGGTTGGATGGGAAAAGGTGTTGGTTGAGTTTGACTCTCAAATTATGATTAATATTTTGAAGACTCCTTCCAATAATCATAAGGTTGATGGGAGAATAAAAAGAATTATTGAGAAGATTCTATTAATCCATATGGGAGTTTTAAAAGTTGATTACAATCATGTGGTCAGAGATGAAAACAAGAGTTTTGATGCTTTAGCTAATTGGGCTTTGGACAAAGGTGATCTTACTTGTTATGACCACCCTCCTAGATGGTGGGCTTCACAAATTAGGGAAGCTCTTCTTTCTATCATTTATTTGGATGGCTCCAGTTTTGAAGGTACCTATTTTCTTCTTGTTTTTTTTTTTTGCTTCTCTTTGGTTCATTCAAGTTTTTTTAGTTTCCTAGCTCACTTTTTTCTTTGTTTTGTTTCCCTTGTTGTTTCTTGCCTTAATAGTATTATGGTCTAGATAGGTCATTGTTTTTTTTTTTTTTTTGAGTTTACATGGTGGAATCGGTAGCCACCACGAATCCGGGGCAGGTTGTCTAGCTTTTATGGCCACCACAGTATTCTGCGTTGTTTGCCCCAGAAGCCGCCACACAAATCTTTGCACATTCCGCCCCTATAACCACCATGCCACAATCATTTTAAACCTTTTACGCCACTGAAAGCACCAGGAAAGGGACAAGCATTTAGTCCGATGAGGCCCGATATTTGAACCTTGGACCTCCACCCCCCTTATGGGGTTTGGATGAACCAATTGGTCTACACCTCGGACTCGTTAGATAGATCATTGTTATGTTCAATTTTTTTTCTTTTTTGTTTTTTTTGTTTAGTTTTTTAAGGTATGTGTGTTATTTTGTTTTGTTTTGTTTTGGTGTTATTTGTGTTGTTTTTTAGTGTTCTTGTGTTTTTATTTTCTATTTTTTTTTTATGTTTTTTGTTATTATTCTTGTGTTTTTGTCGTTCTTGTTCTTGTGTTTATCTTTGTTTGTGTTATTTCATGTTTTTTTGTGTGAGTGTTTTCTATGTTTTTTGTTTTTTTTATTGTCTATTGTTGGTTGCTTTTTATTTTTATTTTTTTAATATTTTAGGTTTTGGTTGTGCTCATTTTTCATGTTTTTTTTTTGTTATGTCTTTGTAGTGTTTTGTTGTTTTTGTCTTGTTTGTGTTTTATTATGTGGTTCTTGTGTTTTTCTATGTGGTTCATGTTGTGGTTTCTTTTATCTTATTGTGTGTGTGTTTGGTTGTGCTTTTGTTTTTGACACACTCAAGGAGCATGTTTTTTATTTTATTTTATTATTTGTTGTTATTTACTTATTTTTATATTGGTTTTGTGTGTTTGTTTGCTCTTTGAGTATGTCAAAGGTGGTAGGCCAGGTACGAGTCCTGGGAATTTTTGGTAGAATGGATACCCCTACTTCCTTGGGTCTTACCCAAAAATGGCATCCCTTTTGGGATGTTTTCCACAAAAAAAAAAAAAAACAACACTCAGAACACCAAAGATAAGACAACCCATTTCACATTTCCATGTCTAGTGAGCCATGGTCATGATGATAATCTAGATTCAACCCTCCATCCTTGCTAAAATATACCACATTAAATGACCCAAAAAAATAAGGCGAGACTGAGTCGAAAATCCAGAACATTTTAAAATTTTGGTAAAGTTCAAGTCCCATAGCATGGGAAATTTGATAATGAACTACAACTAGATAATTTTATAATAAATCAACAATAAAGATAACTCTAAAGCCTTAACTAGAATGATCTTTGTTTAAGAAGATCCAAAACCCAGAAAAAATACAACGAAAACTACCGTGTGACGATAATGGAAACCAAGGAAAACTCAATCCCACGCTTCAATAAGAAAATACATAACCTCTTTGTAAATTTGCTAAAAATAAGAGGATAAGAATATGAACGTCCCTAAATTATTAAATTACAAATAGTGCACTCTCTCCACAAGGAGTTAACCCCATTACCACGACTATTAAAAATATAAAACACACACAATATTCGTAGATAAAAATCATTAAATATGAATAATAGCAAAAGTTATACTACAACCATTATAGTATTATTTAATTTAGGAGGGAGATGACACTTGTTTCTTTATTTTTCCCTTGAATTAGACAATTGTTCCATTGAATTGAATTTTTTTATACATAGAAAATGCATAAATCGAATTTTGGAAAAATAGAGGGGTTGTAGAAGAATTAGATACTTATAATAAAATTTAAATTCTAGTCTGCATGAAATATGAGGCTCGTTATGGTGGATGATTATCTCCACTTTATTTATTTTTTCTTCCTTCCCTTCCTTGAGCCATCCTCCTCTCTTATTCTCAGCCTTTCTTCCCTTTTTGCCTACATTTGTATTTGACCTCCTAATATCTCTTTTAAAGGCCTCCTATGTTGCACCCTCCTCTCTCTTTTTTAAAACCTTTCTTACTAGGCCTCCTCGCTCCCCTATCCAAGACTTTTTTTTGAAACCCTATCCTCTTAGGGTATGGTGGCTTCTCCCCAAGGCCATTTCCATTTTACAAGGAGATTTGTCTCTTTTCCTAGATGGTAGGGCTAGATTTTCCTTTCATTATGATAGCCTCCATGGTCTGACATGGGCCAGCATCCCAATTTATCTAATAACCATCACTTTTTTAAAAATTTTAAACTCTTTCCTTCAAAATAAAGTCATAGGAGACCTTTTTATTAATAAATATTAAACAATACAAGACTAATACTCTCGTTAATTAAAAGTATTAGATACATAATATAATATTAATTAACTCCTTTTTAATCAATCCAACAAAAATATTAAATCAAATATTCAATTGCTAGTTTAATTAATTGTAATGGTTAATCATTTTAGTTTAACCATTATATTCAAGAGGAAATGTTAAAAATTTTATTTGCTATGCAATTTAAAGCATTCATCAATGCAAAAATTAAATTGTAGCCTACCATCATAAATGATTAGTCAATTTAATTAAAACCATTGCAAGCATTACCATTATTCAAATCCTTTGTTGATCAATTAAAGGTTTTGGCAATGCTATTATCATATTGATAGCTCAACATTATCCACCTAAAAATATGGTTAGCTCTGCAAACCCATAGAGACATAGCAACATCATAGACATAAATCAAAATTGAATGTTGCATCATATCCCTGCATAGCTATAACACCAATAGGATCAGGTATTAAAATGATAGGTTTAAATCATATCATTTCCTCATCAAAATTCCTATAGGGGTGGGTTGTGACAATTACAAAGTTCCTAAAATATTATTTTCACATGTCATCAAAAGTTACAAAGGGAAAACATATCATTAAGGAATAGAGGAATCAAAATTGTAACACTTAAACATTAAGCACTACTTAATAAAGGTGTTATGATGAAGTGAAGATATTGTTTACCACATGTCACATAGGATAAGGAATATCAACCACCTTCTTGAAATATGTAAATGTTTCTTGCAACACATTAATGCATGCGAGCCAAGTTTAGTGAGGATAGATTTCAAAGTCCTTGAGGAGTGTAGGAAGAATTTAATAAGGTCTTGAAGAATGTGGAGCATGTAATAAAAGATATAATGCTAAGGATAGAGAGGCTAGTGCATATGCATAAGGAGTTCAAATACTTGTAGATGCAATATTGAAGATAAAGAGTTCAAAAAATATGTAGGAGGTCAAATAATTGAAGAACCAAGTTTAGCACACCATATATAAGGAGGTACAAAATATTTGAATTGATTTAAATATTTGCAAATATTAAGGATGTATAAGATATAATATGATTGAGATTAGATTTATACCTGAGGTTAATTGAATGAATGGAGAAATAAGGTAATGAATTATAACCTTAGAAGAATTATTGAATGCCTTGGAAGATCTTTGAAGTAAGAAGTATTTTTGAAAGGTTTTGAAATTACTTTATTCTATTTTGAAATTCAAATTGCATAGAAATATTTGCAAATAATATAACTTGGAGGAATAAGTATTTTCACATAAAAATAGGAATATTAAATTTGCAAATACATTTCTTTCTAAATTTCTAATTGTGGAGTTAGAAGGAGTTCAACACCAAGTTTTTTGAAATTTAGAAACCGTATTATTGAGAATTGAGAGATTGAAAAGTTGGAAAATTACATTGGTATTAGTCTTTTGCTCAAATTAACAAGACATTAGGAATCCAACTTAAAGTTCTTGAAAGTAGAGAATTTTATCAAACTTTAAATTATCTTTAGCTTTGTATTCATTATTAGGGAGACAAAAGAAATTTAATTCAAAGGAAAACTTAGAAAGCTAAGTATTTTTATCAAATCCATATTGTATTCAAAACACTTGAGAGATATAAGGTATCCTACAAAATTTGATAATTTAAAGTTTGATCATATACTCAAATTCAATTTAAAATTTAGAAGTTGGAAATATAGGGAGATATAAGGTCTACAACATAATTATTTGGAAGATTGAAAATTGAAAAGTATTCTTCGTGTATATAAAACTAAGGAGGAATAAGAAATTCTAATTCAAATTATTTCATGAACTGAATATTTATTCACAAAATCTAATAGATACCTTTGATGAAATAAATATTTGCCTACTAGTTTAAAAGAAAGATTTTCTTTGTTCCTCAAGGAAGCAAAAGAAGAAAATTTTATGATGTTAATAGGTTATATTCTTGAAGTGCTTTTAAAGACTTGTTGGAATGCTCAAAACATAGTTATACTTACTTTAGAAGAATGCTAAATTATATATCTATTATTAATTACTTTTGCATTCTTTCAAAATATGAAACAAAAAAAGATGAATATATTAGTAATGAAATAATGATTTTTTTTTTGATTGGTTGAAAGGGTGTTGAAAGGTCCCTGAACCTTGTACAAGAGGTTTTACATGAATTCCAAATTGACCGAGGTGGTCCAAGAACTAAAGATCAAAGAACGAGCAAAACACCACACGAGGAAAGGTGTCGTGAAATCACGACCAGTTTGGAAATGATGTTGTGAAATCGTGACATGTTGCATCGTTGCATCCAAGAGAGGAAGAGAAGTCATGAAATCATGACAAGAAGCGGCATTGGAGCCAAAGGAGAGAAAGTGTCGCGATATCGTGACATGTTGCAAGGTTGCTGCCAGAAGAAAAGAAGTGTCACGATATCGTGACATGTTGCAAGGTTGGTGCCAGAAGAGAAGAAGAGTCGTGAAATCATGACAAGCAGCGTTATCGTGACCAAATAAGAAAAAGTGTCACAAAATCATGATAGGTTGCAAAAAAGCGGCCGAAGGGAAAAGGTGTCACGATATCGCGACATGTTGCAAATTTGCACCTAAAAAGAAGAAGTGTCGCGATATCATGACATGTTGTGACATGTTGCAAAATCATGGTCGAAGAGAAAGGATGTCACGAAATCGCAACATGTTGCAAAAAGGTGGTCGAAGAGAAAAAGTGTCGCGATATCGCGACATGATGCAAAATCACGATCGAAGAGAAAAAGTGTCGTGATATCGTGACATGCTGCATCATCAGGGCCAAAGAGAAAAAGTGTCACGATATCATGACATGTTGCAAAATCATGGCCGAAGAGAAAAAGTGTTGCAATATCGCGACATGATGCAAAATCGTGGCTGGACAGAAAAGGTGTCATGAGATCGTGACAAGAAGAGACATTGCGGTCGAAGAGAAAAGGTGTCGTGAAATCATGACATGATGGAAGACCGCTGTCGAAGAGAAAAAGTGTCATGATATCATGACATGATGGAAGACCGCATCCGAAGAGAAAAAGTGTCACGATATCACGACATGATGGAAGACCGCTATCGAAGAGAAAAAGTGTCACGATATCACGACATGATGGAAGACCGTAGCCAAAGAGAAAAAGTGTCACGATATCGCAACATGTTGCAAGACCGCGGTCGAAGAGAAAAAGTGTCACGATATCGTGACAGGTTGCATCATCACGATTGAAGAGAAAAAGTGTCGCGATATCGTGACAAGTTGCAAAAATGTGGCCGAAGAGAAAAAGTGTCACTATATCACGACATGTTGCAAGACCGCGTCTAAAGGAAAAAAAAGTGTCGCGATATCGCGACAAGTTGCAACCTCGCAGCCAGAGGGGAAAGGGATGTCGCGATATCACGACATGCTGTAATTTCATTGCCAAAGGTGAAAGGTGTCGCGATATCGTGACATGTTGCCAAAATGCGGCCGAGGGAGGAGAAGAAGGAAGAAATGACGCGAAAACTCGACCAGTTCCATGAGCAAAAAAAACTGGTCCCCTACCAACCACTCATATTGTGCAGACATTGACACTTATAGAATCGTTCCTTAGGCCAATGGGGAAGGAGTCTCTCCAAACATGAATGTCAGATTCACCTACTCCCTTGTTAGCAAGCCAGTCCGTAGCTTTGTTTCCTTCTCGATACTGATGCTTAATGACTAATTCTAGGTAAATGCCAATTAGTGCCTTGCATTCTTGGAAAATAGAAACAAGGGCCCAGGGAGGCACAAAAGTCCCATTGAGCCAGTTGATACAGTGCAGTGAGTCTCCTTCTATGATAAGTTTATTGATGGTCAAACCTTCCAAGAGGATCAAGCTTTGGAGTAGAGCCCGAGCCTCTGCCATATTGTTAGATTGAATTCCCAAGTTTTGGGCAAAGGCAAAAATTATTTCTCTTTTGTGATTTCTGAGAATTCCTCCTCTGCCAACCACTCCTGGGTTGCCTTTGGCTGCACCATCGAAATTGAGCTTGTGCCACCCAGTAGGTGGTAAGACCCACTTGATGACAAACCTATCAACAAAAGTATGGGGCATGGCAGAGAAATTAGAAATATTGAAAAGTTTGGTTAGGTCCGATTCAAGGCTAGGAGGGGGGGTTTGGAAGATGAAACAAGAGAGGCATTCTCCGTAGTAAGGGCCAAGATTTTGGAAAAAATAATTTTCTTATTAGTGGCTTGGTTTTTGAAAATTCTGGCATTTCTCTGGAGCCATATCTGCCACAGGAAAATGTGGAGGCAATCTTGCCACATGAATTTAAGTTGATTTCTCTTGAAATGCCGGGGCCATTGCTAAACAAGGAGGGGAATGGAATGAGGGAGGGCTGTGAAGATGTCGAAGGTGTTAAGAACCTGGTTGAGAACTGCAAGAGAGAAGGGACATTCCAAGAAAACATGCGAAGTTGACTCACAGGAATTTTTGCACAGGATGCACCAGTTGGGAATGAGTAACCCTCTGATTATCAAGTTTTCGATGGTGAGGATTTTGTTTTGGATAGCCAACCAACAAAAGAATTTGACCTTGGGAATGATCTTGGGAACCCAGACCTGATTAGATAAGTCTTGACCATCATTGGGAGTTTCTTGACTGTAGTAAGCTGATTTAACAGTGTAATTCCCTGAATCTTCAAGGTTCCAGAACATGGAATCATCTTTGTGAGAGTTGGGGATGATGCAAGTCCCCAACAAGTTTTGTAACCGATTGAGTGCCTCGGTGATATGCCTAGGCCCATTAAGAGCCAGGTGTTTCCATTCGGGTCTTGTGATACCTAGGTTAATGAAATGACACACCTTATCTCCAAAGGTGGCTTCGGTAATCGTCTTGAGCACTGCAAGATGTAGATCTTAGCTGAGAGGTTTATCACGGATCCACGGGTCGTCCTAGAAACGAATGGTCATTCCAGTTCCAAGACACCACCTTAAGCATTCCATGATGATCTTTCTTATTTTGGTGACACCATTCCAAAAATGGGATCCGCTAGGAAGGTTGTACTCTCCAAGAAAGGAAACCTGGTGGAGGTACTTAGCTTTGATGATGTCAATCCAAGTGACTTTTTCATTGATGGTAAGTCTCCAGGACTACTTGGCAATGAGGGCCATGTTCATCCGCTTGATGTCTCTGAATCTGAGTCCTCCATCCTTTTTCTTGGAACAGACCCTATCCCAGGCAACAAGTGAAAATTTATTCTTGTTTTCGTTTCCCGCCCAAAGGAATCTGCGTTGAATTTGCTCAATTCTTTGGCAGATGGAAGTTGGAGCTTTGAAGATAGATAAGAAAAAAATGGGAATACTTTGTAGGCAATCCTGGACTAGAGTAGCTTTGGCTGCCTGATCGAGCATTGAGCTTTTCCAACCTGCAAGTTTCTTATTGAGGCGATCTAAAACAGGGTTCTACATAGCTAAGACCGATCTACCATGGAAAAGTGGTAATCCAAGATAAGTAGTTGGAAGGCTCCCAATGATGCACCCAAGGATCTCAGCAATCCTATTTTTCCTATGGATGGGAGTATTGAGAAAGTATAGCTTGCTTTTGCGATAATTGACTTTCTGGCCAGCCGCCTCTTCATAAGAATCAAGAATGTTCTTAATGATTTTTGCTTCGAGAACGGAAGCATGAGAGGATAGAATAGTATCATCCACAAATTTTTGGTGGGATATGGCATTGGTTGTTGAGGCTGGTTTGATCCCGGAGACGAGACCACTATTGCAGGCAGTTGTAAGGGTTCTTCTAAGGGTTTCAGCCAAAATGATGAAGAGAAAGGGGGACAGAGGGTCCCCTTGATGGATGCCTTTGAAACTTTGGAAGAAACCTGTGGGTGAACCATTGATAAGAACAGAGAACCAAGCAGTTGAGATACATTCACGAACCATCTTGATCCATTATTTGTGAAACCCAAACTTCTCTAGGACATCGAACATGAATTTCTAGGAAACCCAATCAAAATCCTTGTTCATGTTAAGCTTAAGGAAAATATTGGGTTTTTTATTTTTATATGTCGAGTGGGCCAATTCATGGACGGTTATCACTCCATCAATAATGAATCTGCCTTTGATCGAGCTCCCTTGGCACTGGTCAATGATGGAGGGAAGGATGTCTTTCAACCTGTTTGCCATAACTTTGGTGATAAGTTTGTAGATGACACTACAAAGACTAATAGGTCTGAAGTCAGAGAGAGAAGCACGATCATTGGACTTGGGAATTAAAACAATGAAGGTGGAATTGGCCTCTCTCAGCATATTTTTGGCTCTCTGGAAGAATTTAACCGTAGCAATGACATCTGGGCCCACAATATCCCAAAAGTATTGAAAAAACTGGGGTGGGAAGCCATCGAGTCCAAGGGCCTTATCAGGTTCCATTGCAAACAAAGCTTCTTTGATCTCCTCTTCAGTGAATAATTGAAGCAATTTACCATTATCATCGTTAGACACCAACTTTGGGATGTTCTGAAGTAGAGAACTTATTGTGCAGGGATGGCAGTCAACGCTTGGACCTAAGATTTCCTAGAAGTGGCGCACATCTTCCTATTTGATAGCATGGATGTCAGAGACAATGGATCCATCAGCCTTGGTCAACTCAGAGATTTTATTTGAGCCTCTGTGACGCATGGTGGAAGAATGGAAAAACATCGTGTTGGTGTCTCCTTCTTTGAGCTAGAGGTTTCTAGATTTTTGCCTCCAGTAGGACTCTTCCTTAGCCAAGGCATTGTGAAAGTTTGAAAGGAGGCTTTTTTCTTCCATGAAAGTTTTGACCCTCAGATCTCCTCCCTGAATCAGATTTTCCACCCTTTTTAGCTCATCCATCAGATGCTTTTTTTCTGTAAAGAGGTTGCCGAAAACCTCCCTATTCCAGCATTTCAGCTTGAGTTTGACCGCTTTGAGTTTGAGAAACAAATTCATGAGAGGGTTTGGACAAAGGTTTTGCTGCCACCATTGTCGAATACACCGACCTAAATCTGGATGGGTGAGCCACATATTTTCAAACCTGAAAGGGGTTTTGAAGATTTGTTGGGGGTGGGAACAATCCAAAATTAAGGGGTTGTGATTGGAGCCAATTTTTGGGTGGCTATGAAGCCTGGCATCTCCAAAAATAGGAATGAGTTCTTTGGATAAGAGAAATCTATCAAGCTGAATTTGGATGTGATGGATGCCTGCACGTCTGTTGCTCCATATGTAGTTGGATCCTTGGAGTGGCATGTCCATGTGTAGTTGGATATGAAATACTGAATTTTGATCAATACTATTGTGATGATATTCTAACTCACCGTATTGAAGATATATCACTAGTGAAAAAGAAGAAAAATAAGAAAAATAGTCATATCGAGGAAGATACTCATTTGAATAATTCAAAATAAAAATCAAAGATGAATTATTGTGATAATTTGCCAACACAATGCTTTGAATATGAACCATCAATGAAGATACAAAGCAAAGAAATAAAAATAAGAATAAGAGAATCACATCAAAAAGATAGAAAAAGAACCTAATCAAGTTCTAGATTGAATATGAAAACTAAAGTCTTTGGTAACCAAATAATGTAATACAAGGGGGTGTTGGAATATATTACATTATTTGGTACATGCTAATGTACCAAATTAGATAGACCTTTATATTATGAGTATGTCTTAGATTAGGGTGTGAGTATTTACTTTATGCAATGTAATAAATGCACAAGTATTGTTAGAATGTGCAAAGTATTCAATAATGTAAATGTGCATAGTAGTCCATGTGCACATGAGTCCATAGAATAGAAAAGTGAAGAGTCATAGGAAGATAGAAGTCCAAGAGTCACATCCCATTATATATTGACCTTTGTGTGAGCATATTAGATATACAATGTAGAGGAGAAGTAGAGGATAAGTTAGATACAATGTAGAGCATGTATGAAGTATGGATTTATTGAGATCTCCATTCTATATCAAATTACTATTTTTGTGATATTTTGTTAATGGTAGTTTTATGAGTTATTTCAAAAGTTTCTTATGAGTTTTACATTCTTAGTATATTGCCATTATTTTATATTTGCTATAGCATGCTTATTTTAGATCTTGTGTTTGTTTTAAATTAAATAACATCAAAAGTTAATAGAACATAGAAATATACCTTATAATTTTTTTTTGAAGATAAGATGTTTCAAAATTCTCACTTAGAAAAGTAACTTTTAAAAAAAAATCTATTTTTTATATTTTTCGATGAAAAAAGTAAATTTATATTAAATTAAGATAAAAGCCTTTACAATAAAAAAAAGTGGGTGGGTTAACACACCCCATGAGGAATCAAACTATTCCTCATTTAAAAGGGTTAGTAAGCAAAGTTGTCAAAAAAACACAAGTTTACCAATCATGATCATTGATGATCATTACATAAAAGAAAGCATATCATATGGGGTAATGTGCCCTAGAATGTTGTCCTACATAAAACGCTAGTGATTATGGGATGGTATTAAAAATATTGAGTTGTCATTGATGTCAAAGGGTGTATGGCACTCAAGGAAATGTCAAAGGGTGCATGGTACTCAAGGCATAAATATTCTTCAAGGGTGATGAGTTTATAAGGATGGACAAATTATTCAAGACAAGGTATAGTGCAAAGCAAGACAACTATTTTTAAGGAAAGGTTCAAGGCAAAGGTTTAGTGCAAAGCAAGGCAAATATTTTTAAGGAAAGGATTATAATATTTAAATATCATATTTAGAGACAAAGGATTTAAAATTATAAAGGTTTAAAGGCTTGAGGACAAAGGTTTATAAAATATATGGACAAAGGATGGGACATAAGTATGCATTATTTAAATCAAAAGGATTTAAATATTTATGGGTTTAAAATATTATGTTATAATATTTAAATTAAATATTATAACCCAAAGGAGCCAACGTTTTGGAGGAAAATCAAATATAAGTTTGAGCCGACCTTGGAGGAAATTCGAAGACCATTTTAGAAGCATATAAATACATTGATTTATTCCACCTTTGATTAACGCAAGCATTTTTTATTAATGATTTTTGTGTGTGATTAATGCAAACAAAAGAGAAAAAGATAGTGAAGATTCAAAGGTGTGCAAGTTCTAGACAAAGATAAATCTATGTGTATGCCTATCACGCCTCACATGATTGGGGTAGCCCGCTGGTTGGTTGGCTTGCATGAGCATTGTTGTATTGATATTTGGATTAACATAGAAGACTATGATAAATTTGATGCGCACCCCTTTTGTTCTACCTATTGTGGTAGCACAACCGATTACAAGCGCTTGTGAAAGCACTGCATCATGGGAGGTCACGGTTTTGAATTGCGATGGTGCATGAGGTATTTGAATTTTGTTGATTTTGAATTAAATTAAATTGAGTGGGAGTTATAAGGTCTTTTAGGTTTATTTGGAAATTGTATTTTGTATGAGGGCATTATTTTTGCATATCGAAAGTGGGAGTTGTATGGTGTATTAGGTTATTTGAAAATTGTATAGTGTGTGAGGGAATTATTTTTGCATATTAAAAGAAAGGAGTTATAAGGTGTATTATGTTTTTATTTGAAAATTGTATGTTGTATAGTGTGTGAGGGAGTTAATTTTTGCATATCAATAGAAGGAGATATAAGGTGTATTGTGGTGAAATTTATTTGTACTTTTGCATGTTAGAGAAAGGAGATATAAGGTGTAATTTGTGATTGATTTTAAATTGTATTTTACATATTAAAAAGGGTTCATAAGTGGATGATTTAATATCTGTGCAAGAAATAGATATTACTAACCAAATTTTTGAAGGAAAAAAAGGAATATATTTTTGTTAAAGATAGGTTTGGGGAGGTTAATCATCATTGTGGTGGATTTAGAGGTATGGTGATTCAATTTTTTTCTCAAGGAGGTTTTGTTTGAAGGAAATATTTTTGTTGTCATATGATTGGAGGTATAAGGATTGATTTTATGTGCATTGATTATTGGGAATAAAAGTGCAA
Organism: Wollemia nobilis; assembly: GCA_028583015.1. Lineage (NCBI taxonomy): Eukaryota > Viridiplantae > Streptophyta > Pinopsida > Araucariales > Araucariaceae > Wollemia > Wollemia nobilis. Next base: position 3,934,037 of record JAQPPZ010002642.1, read on the forward strand.
GTGTTTGAGAGTAAAGTTGTGCATTGTTCTTGAGTAGAATTGGGAATGAATGTGCAAGTGTAATAGATCAGTTTTGTGAAGCAAATTTGTGCATTGGTTTTGAGTGATATTGGAAATGAAAGTGTAAGAATTATAGATCTATTTTGTGAAGTAAATTAATGCATTGGTTTTGAGTGATATTGGAAATGAAAGTGCAAGAGTTATAGATTAGTTTTGTGAAGCAAATTTATGCATTGGATTTGATTGATTATGGGAGCACAAAGAAGGTCAATCATCAAGTGCTAGACTAAAGATATTCTTTTGAATACAATAAATTTGAGACATGTGAAAATGATAAACTTAATGAATGTAAAGAACATATTGAGTATTTGTTAATGCATATCATTTTCTATATTATCTTGAAGATAAAATAACTCTAGGTAGAATATGTCTGAATTTCTTTAGTTGAGAAAAGTACATTGAAAGATATGAGCATTGTTTGTATGCAATATTTGGGTAATATATGAGTATCATTTGTATTCAAGATTTGATAAATATATGAGATTATTTGTATGCAAGAATTGAGCATAATTGAGTAGGTTTTGTGAGAAATTTTGAGCAGGTTTGGTGAGAAAATTTGAGTAAGTTTTCTAAGTAGATTTGAGAAGGTTTTGTGAGCATATTTGAGTAGAATAGTGAGCAGGTTTGGTGAGTATATTTGAGCAGGGTTTATGAGCATATTTGGGCAGATTTTTGAGCATATTTTGTGAGGAAATTTGAGCAAAATTGTGAGCAAGGTTGGTAAGCAAATTTGAGTAGTTTTGTGAGAATATTTGAGCAGAGTTGTGAGCAGGTTTTTGAGTAAAGTTGTGAGAAGGTTTATGAGAAGATTTAAGCAGATTTGTGAGTAGACTTTGGAGTGAACTATAGCAGATGAGATTGGTGTCTCCTATGGATTGAGGTATAGGAACTAGAGTAGATGATATTGGTGTCTCCTATGGATAGAGGGCCACGAAGTTGAGAGGATATTGATATCTCCTGTGGATTGGTATCCAAAAATATTGTAATAGGGGATTGGTGTCCCCTATGGATTGGTGCCCATGAATTTTTTTGAGAAATTTATAAGTAATATTTCTTCATGGATGTAGCCCACATTGGATGAACCACATTAAATATGTGTCTCTTATGTGTGTGGTTATTTGTGCATTGTATCATTACTGCATTGATATTATTGTTGTTATCATTTGGATTGAAAAGTAATTTTTTTATCTTATACTGTTCACCCCCTCCCAGTGTAAAATTATGTCCTTTAGATGAGAATCCACCCCTTTACATCACGATTAAGGCCTTTAGTACTCATGTCGCTCCAACCAACAACTAGCCCAAGTGAAACTGGTTGAACATCATCCCACCCCCAACCTGGTGGGATGAACAAGCAATGTCAACATTAGGATGCTTCCTGAATGGTGAGGGTTGGGACCAGTGCCTATCTACGAGAGCACTTCTTGCATATGATGGAGGTCAACGATGAGAGCGAGATCGAAAATGCTCCTAAGAAGAGCGCTCTGGGGGGATTCGATTGACTGTACATGGAGCATTGGCCCAGTGCACCAGAAGAACTTGCAGATGATCCAACTCCATAGCAACTTTGTTGGCTTGAGTACATATCTGTAGCCACATGTCATTAAAAACTTCTAATTTATCAGCATGAGTAAATGTGATAGAAGGTGTATACTATTTAAAAATAATTATGTTACGGGCCTTCCAAATATGAAAGAGTAGGCTAATCCTGAAAACCTTCCACACTTCAAAAAGTGGGAGAGACAAAGTAAAAGAGTCCCCAAGAAGAGCTTGGGGCCAAGAAACTCTTGCAGTTGTAAATGGGGAAAAAAGGAAAGAACCCATTCCCAAGCTTACCTAGATCTTCTACAATTCCAAAAGAGGTGAGTACAAGACTCGGGTACACCACAAAAAGGATATTTAGGATCAAGAATTCCAAGGTGCTTCAAATGTTCCCCCAAGGGAAGGCCTTGACACAACAAGCTCCATGCAAAAAAATATTGCTTGGGCTCAACATAAGTAGCCCAAACATTCTAAAATCTAGAATTCCATCTAGTCCTTGTAGAAAATAAGTCCCAATGCTGATTGAGCTTAGGCACCAGAGGAAGATGAGGAGATAACCATTTATACCCCAAACGAGCCTTATAATTAAGCAAAGGAGTGTCAACATGCCATCTCCAGTCTGACCACCAAGGATGCTGTGAGCGCACACCAATCTTATGCAACATAGAAAAAGGGGTGAGAGCAATAACAACATCATACGTATATTTGTCCACACCATTCAGCCTGAAGGTGCGTTTGAACTCATTCCATGGGATCCAATCCCTGGTCTGGCGAGAAAAGAAATCAACTATTGTAACAATACCCTTTTTGAAAAACCATTGAGCATGAATCCATTGCACCCAAGCTAAGGGAGAACCTTGATGAAGAAACATGGGGGACCACCAAATATTCATAGAATTGATGGATAAGCCTTTACGAAAGCCATCTCCTCTCCAATAGATCCAAGGAGTGAGTTCTTGCCAGGCTTTCCATATACTTTTAATAACAAAGGAGCCAGAAATCTTAACAAAAACTGGAGCAACAATGAGAGAGGGAAAATCCAACCCTCTCCATGCTCTACGGTTTAAGGGAAGACCAGAGGAAATGAAATGTCGAACCAAAACTTTCCAAGCTTCAGCTCCCCTCAGAGCCCTGACCACCCACTTAGCACACAGAGCAATACCTTGTCGTCTACAGTCCAATAGACCCATTCCACCAGATTCTCTGGGAAGACAACAAATATCCTAGGAAACTCTATGAAATCCCTTTGTTTTAGAAGAATTATTCCAAAGAAAATCTTGAAGGAGTTTCTCAAGATTCTTATAGCAAGCCTATGAAGGAACCCAACAAGAGGAATAATATACATGAGTGGCAGCTAAAACTTTAGAGCAAATCTGAAATTTACCTACTAATGACAACTTCTTAGTAAGCCAGAAATCAAGTTTCTTTTCAACTCTTTGAAGCACATAATTCCAAAGCTGAGCAGGGGAGCCTTGAAAGGCAAAAGGAATACCAAGAAACTTAAAAACTTCTCCAGGAGGGATCCAATTCCAATGATACCCTTGAAGCCAAGGTGACATAGGCAAGGGAGACTATCTAAAGCAGGAGGTCTTCCTCCATTGTATGCTAGAACCAGAGGCTGTGCAAAAGGTGTTCAGACAAAATAGAGCATTAGAAATAGATTGCTCCTCTTCCCTTATAGTAAGAAAGGAGTCATCAACAAAGTGACCATTAATAAGTTGTCCCTGATCATTCGAAAGAGCAATTCCTTTAATAAGACCTGCAGAAGCTTGAGCAACTAAAATATAGTCGAAGGCTTCAATAACAAGCACATATAAAGAGGGAGCAATAGGACACCCTTGTCGAATAGACCTAAAAAGGCCCACTACTTTAGACTATGAATTGTTCAGATTGAGAATAGTTGAAGCATCTCTGAATAGCATAGCAATAGTCTAAATGAAAACTGGCCCGAATCCTAAAGCTTTGAGCATAGCAAGAATGAATCTCCATTCAATGCGGTCATAAGCTTTCTCAAAATCAATCTTAATAAAAAGCATGTTCTGGTTTGACATTCGGGCCCATTCCATGCCCTCCCAGATAGCCAAAACATTGTCGAGGATGTACCTTCCTTGAATAAAGCTAGTTTGCTCTGATATGACTATCAAAGGAAGAAGAGGCCTAAGGTGAAGAGCCAAAGCTTTGGCAATGATCTTGTAACTAACATTCAACAAAGTAATAGGCCTCCAATTAGTGATCAACTATGGGTCCCCTTGCTTGGGTATGAATTTGATATTGCCCCTATTAATAATTGCTCCCAAAGAGCCTACTCGAAGAGCCTCCAGATAAAATTTATGCAGATCAGGACCAACTAAGTCCCAAAGACCCTTGTAGAACTCACAGGGAAAGCCATCCAGACCTAGCGCTTTATCATTTGCCATTTGAGATAATGCATCCTCCAGATCTGTAAGGGAGAGTAGTTTATCACACCCTGCTCTTTGAGACTCTAAAACCTTAACTAGTACAACTACCATACAAGCTGCCAATGCTTGCTCCCGCTCAGGGGAATAATCTTGAGTGACAAAAACATTAGTATAGTGCTTGACAAAAGCATCAATCATCTCAGGAAGAGAGGTAAGCCTTATTCCATTATCTTGAATGGCCTTGAATTGAGTAGCTTGCCTAGGAGGGTGGAGCCTTTGAAAAAATTCTTTGGTGACCCTATCACCAACTTTAAGCCAATGAAGATGGGCTTTAATTTGAGCTCCCCGAGCCTCATAAATTTTAGCAAGTTTAAGTTCATGCCTCAGTTGGGCAACATGAGACTGAAGTTCAGGATTAAACGGATAGGCCTCAAGCCTGAGAGAAGCTTTGGCAAGCTCATCATGAAGGACAACATTGGAATATCTTCTGAACTATGCCACCTTTTTCCCCAAAGTATGGAGCAAGATAGTTGTATGAAAAATGGCATCATTCCACCATTCTATCCAACCCAACTCTCTAGTAGGTCTAGGAACTAGATTCTAGACTCTACGGATATGACAGACCATGGAAGGGTGCTAAAGAAAGGAAGTATTGAAAAAAATTGTGACTTGTAGTGTCTCTGAGGTAGGGATTTCATCAACACATTAAACATGATGGGTGAATGGTCGAAAGTAGTGGTACCAGGAATGGTTTCCACAAATGGAGCTGAAGCATTTCTCCTATGAAAGAAAAATTGCACATGATCTGAAAGCATGGCTCTATCCAGCCTTCTCAGAATTCTTGCATGGCCAGCCTAGAAATTGGACCACGTATACCACAAATTTTTAGGAAAATCCTGGGGAGAAAAACAAGAATTGGGGTCTGACAAACCCAATTTGTTTTTCATGAAGTACCAAGCCTCTCTTTCCCTAGTAGCCCACCGCATGGGAAGTTGTCCTATCTTGTCTGTAGGATTTTTAGTCATATTAAAATCTTCGCACATAACCCAAACAATAGGTGGTAAAGAAAAAGCACACCACCGCTAGAGGCTACAATGCTCCTGAGCATCATTGGAGGCATAGACATTAATAATGCCAAAAGATAGCCCACCAACCTCAAGTAAAACCCAAACTACGTGATTGGAGGGGTCCACACCCCATGAGACAAAACTATCTTTCCACCTAGCTACCAAAATAATGACAACTCCCCCTCTACTAGGGGAATGACTGGTGGCATAAAAAAAGCAACCTGGCCAAAGAAAAGGGCAAGTACATTGTAGAATAAAGTCAAAAATCTTAATCTCTTGAAGACAAAGAAATTCAAGATTACCATAAAACCTGGAGCATAAAGCAATCTCATCTCGGACCAAGTATTTGTGGACTGGGTCCATCAGCCCTCTAACATTCCATGATAAAAAAATCATGGAGATCGATCAAGACTCATATGTCCAGCTACATCTTCAGCATCTTCGAGGTTTGAAAGAGAATCATAAATATTACTGAGAAAATGCTCTTGACCTACTTTCCAAAACTTCGTTTGATGCCTTTTGTCCTGGTGAACCAGGGATTCTCCTCGTGGTGGGCTACGAGATCTTTGGCCATTGATAGAAGCCCGTTCAGGTTCCATGAAGCTTGAGGAAGACTGCCCATTGATATGCAGAACTAGAGAATCTGAAGACTGAGTAGGAGCAGAAGAAGTAATAATTTTGGCAAAGGAAGCACTAGTCGGTGGTACATTAGCAACCATCTGTGAAGCCCTAGCACTGGGTGTCATTGGTTGTGTGGTATGTTGCTCCATCACCACACCATGCCTAGTTGTCACAGAAGACACAAGGGGTTGAGGTGAGCTGCTGGGAGCATCCATAGGGTTTACATTTTTCCTATTCTTACCCTTCTTCTGGACTACCTTCCATTCATCTTGCCCCCCTTTGGAAGTAGGGATAGAGCTAGTAGTAACAGGAGCCATAGTCGTCTCCTTAACTTTAATATTGTCCACCATTAAAGGATAATATTTTATCTTATGGGTAGTTGATTGGCAATGGTAACATGTGTTAGGCAGGTTTATGTAGACAACACGTTGCTTGAACCTATAATCACCAACTTGGACATCAAAAGTCTCCTTGAGGTCTTTAGAAAGATCGACTTTGACACAAAAATGCTTTTGAGGGTGTGAGGCATAAAATTTATCCATTTCACAATAGAAAAATTCACCAATGGGGGCCACAAGGTTCTGATAGTAAGGCCAGAGCGGTAGAGGAAGACCAGGGAATTCAACCCAAACCGGAACCCACAAGGAAACATCATTAGTGACCAAAAAATCCTTGGTCCAGGGCTAAAAAATCAACAAGGAGCTACGAACAGACCAAGGCCCATGACTGAGGACCACTTTGGCCTGAGTAGGGTCAACAAAATGAAACAAAAAAACCCTTTGGTGAGGTTCTAGATACCATCAACCTTGACGCCATGCCAAGCTTGTTGGATCCAGTTCTGAAGGAGGGTCTCACCAGGGATACGACCTAGAAAATACCCTACCAATGTATGGCTTTCCAACCAAGAACAAGTAGTATTAAACTCACTCAATGGGATAACAACATCCGAAGGAGAAATATTACCTCATGATAAACTTTGGGAATGAACTTTCGTGGTTGCTTGTTCACCTTTAGCGCCATTGCTCCCTTCTGTAGCTTCAATAGAAGTTGGAGCTACTGATTGAGCTCCATCCATAAAAAAGAGGTTCAATCCACCAAATGATAGAGTAAAGTCGGCGAAAGCAACAAAAAAATGCCCTAAGAGGCATCCCGCCAAGGTTATGCATAGTGGCGAATATTCACAAATTGGGCGAATGTTAGGATTTTCAAAATTAAAAATTGGCGAATATGAGGACCCTCGATGTCAGCCCATTCACCTAAAATTTTTAGGACCAATTTTTTCTTAGGGTCAATTCACCACAATATATATCCAAACATAGACATATTTGTACTTTTTGGAAAGCTCTTTTCAAGCCTAATCTAATGGTGTTTTTATGAAGTTATAAGATAATTTAATAGGTCAAAAGTGGCCCCAAAGATGACTTTATATTTTAGGACTTCAAATACCCCAAATTTTGGTATGAAGATGCTTGATTTTATTTTCTTAGGATTCTCCATGATTCACCTTGATTTTGATTAGGATTCACCATTTTTTTACAAGTACATTTTGAATCCAATCCCTTATGCATACATACTCCAAAGTAGAGAAACAATATAACACCAAAAACTCAAAACCCTAATATATACAACTTCTTCCTTTGGCTTCTTCAAATCCGAAAAACAACCTTAAATTTTTAACATGTTTTTATCTTTTCATGTCATTCTCAAGGATTTATTGTCGTCTTGAACCTAACCAATGGCCACTGAAACATAAACTATAAATATATAAACAAAGGCTACACAAGAAAGCCAACATGTAAACAAATTTCTAAGTTTTTATATTTTTCGTGTCATTCTCAAAGGTTTATTGTCGCACTGAAACTAACCAATGGCCAATGAGAAACACACTATAAATATATAAGCAAAGGCCACACAAAAAAGCCATAAAAACATAGAATTTATTAACAACAATAAATAAAATAAAATATATAGTTGAGTATTAATGTGATCTAATTTTTATTATAGAATAATTTATTAAAAATAAATAACTTTTAAAAATGAATTACTAACACACGTTAACGAGTCAACTTGAATAAGAATGATGAATTTTTACAAGGGCAATTTAAAAGTAAAAAGACCAACTCCTTATAAGGAATCTTAAAACAATAAAGTCAACACTCTTTCAAGGGTAGGAATGCCCAAAGGAAGTTGTTTCCAAAAATTAATAAAGATGAAATATCTCCGAGAAGGCCAATGAATTGATCTTAATGGAAATAAGAAATTAAAGAAAAAAGGCCAACGAAAGAAACCTCTCATGGGCGGGACAAAAGACTTATGCTAATCCATTGATAAAATATTAGACGGAACTATTAAACCGCCCTACAAATAATGTGACTATTAATCCACTCAAAAAAACAAAAAAAATAAAAATAAAAACTAGAAATTCTCTACCATTGATGGAGAAATGACTTAGAATTAAAAGGATTGTCAAGTTAAAGTATCCATACTAGGAGAACCTTTGGCATGCAGTATCACTACATTTCCTCAAACTATTGATCACCCACTCTGATTCATATCAAATCACTAGGAGTACTCCATAATCTGAATAATTGACTAATGCAGAGATTGTTAACGAGCAGTCAGGGATGTTGAAACGGTTCCTGCCGATTGAGACGAAGGCGTGCCAGAACTGGAATGTTCTCCGCGTACTCTATACCCTACGTCTATGAAAGCAGGTTGCAACGGTCTCTGCAAATCAACGTCAGTCCTGCTAACTAACATTGCCACCACCTCCGACATTGACGGCCTATGTATAACAGAAGCTTGAATGCATAGAAGTGCTAGATGGATCACTCTTAATATCTCCTCTTCCGTGAACCTTTCTTCCATCCTCTCATCCACTACATCTAAAACCTTGCCCTCTTCGTATAGTTTCCACACCTACAATATTTATCACAGTTAGCCTCAATGAAAAATAAAATAACATATCAAAATAAATGAAGTGTTATATACAATACCCATTCTAGCAGATATTGCATATGAGGGGGCTGCTTCATGTCAATGTTTTTTCTGCCGGTAATAATTTCAAGGACGACCACTCCATAACTGTAGGGGTCAGCTTTCTCGCTCAATTGCCCATGGATGGCGTATTCGGGAGCCGTGTATCCCCTGCGCAAACGAACAACTCTGTTTTACTATTGATTCTATAACACCCATCACATGAAAGAGAAAGACGAGAGAGTTTCCTTACAGGGTTCCAGCAAATCTTGTGCTAACATGAGACTTATCACCGGGAAGAAGTCTGGCCAGTCCGAAATCTGCTATTTTAGGCTGAAGGTTATCGTCAATTAATGTATTGCTGCATTTGATATCACGATGAATGATACACACGTGAAAATCTTCGTGAAGGTATTGCAGGCCGCGAGCAGTGCCAACTATAATGTTAAAACGTTCTTGCCAGCTTAGAACCTTTTCCCTTTCTCCTGCATTTACAATATTTCATAATCGGCCTCAAAACCTAGTGTGATTTATGATTCGTAGAAGGGTTTAAACTCTAAACAAATTGAGAGGGTTGAATTAAATGGCGAACCAAATAATAGTTTGTCGAGGCTACTATTGGGCATATACTCATAAACCAGCAGTCTGTCTTGCCCCTGTTGACAACATCCCAAAAGGCGCACAAGATTTCTGTGATGAACATTTGATATGAGCCTCACTTCGCTTTCGAATTCAGATATGGCGCGCGCAGACTGGCCTAATGTTAACTTCTTTACTGCCACAACCTTGCCATTTTGCAGCGTACCCTTCAAAAAAAAAATAACCGAGGTTGTGAAATATGACAGATAACTAGAAGCCTTTGTATAAGTCCAAATAGGTCATGGGGCAATTTCCTGTATAACTCACCTTATATACTTCGCCAAAGCCTCCTTCTCCAAGCTTATTTGCCTTGTCAAAATTATTGGTAGCCTTTTTTAGTATCTTGAAATCAAAGTCGACAGGCCCACGGAGTTCGGTTGCCCCTTGAATGTTAAAAGCTGTATCACACACATTTACGGGTTTGAGGTTTATTCTATATATGAAGTTTACTCTATATTTAACCAATTATATGCTTACCCTGTTTCTGCGGTGTACGCCTGAAATATGACAAAACCCTCCGTCCGAAGATAAACATTCCAATTAGAAGACCCAGCAGAGCTCCTCCTCCCACAACTCCGATAATTATCCACACGGTAGAACTAACCTTCTTCCCTGAAAGAAAAAAAAAAATTAGAGCCAGACTAGAATCAGATTCTAAGCAAATGCGTACAAAATAGAGTCAGAACTGATAGATTTGCTTCATGCTAAAATCAAATAATTGAGCATGGGCGTTATGATAACGTTTTCTCTGAAAATCCTAAGAATCTGTAACCATACGCAAGAAACTCCTGAAGTCCATTGACTCTCTTCGTTACTGCGACACTTCTGTGTCAGTTCACATTTCTCCAAGAATTCTCTCTCATCCTCTCTCATATTCGGCTTTTTAATTCGGATGGCCATAGCGTTTAATAACGGACTGGTATTTGAATAGATATCTTCCTGTTTGAAATTATGTAACATATGTGTAAAAGAATTATACTTTATTGAGCTCCATCTCTCCGCTGAATTAGATTTTATGACTTGCATGCTTCTGTTATGTAGTTGTAAGAAAATTATATGTAGAAAGTTCAAAACTTCATATAATTATATAAAAATTAAAAAGTTTATATAGTTATATCTTTATTCAAAAATAACACATTATCTACTACATTTTCTTTTTTTAAAATATTTTTATAAATATTTATTATGGAGATCGAATTTGGATCACATCACTAATTATTCAAGTGACAACTTTATCAATAAACTACACTCACTTAAATCTATATACTAGATTGGACCCACAGTTAACATTTCCACCCAAAAGGGAATATGTATACTATACAGTATGTAAAATTGTAAAAAAATACACATTACTTACTTGGATATTTGTACTTAGATTAGATCTCATGACTTACATCTCCTTCCCAGTAATTGTGTAAAAGAATCACACATTGTACAATTTTTCTTTTCACTTGAATTTGATCTCATAAATTGCACGGCAGTAACTTGTACCATAATTATATATTTGTTTCACTAAAATATATAAATGTTATTTAAAAATAAATAAGATAGATACGGTGCTTTCAAATTGGAACAGTCCGCTAGTCTGCTAGATATTTTATTTGAGAAGTCACGATATGGATAAGCTCTGCCTTATAAAATGCTTAGTTTTAATAGTCAACAATGTTTTTGTTCTCTAAAAAAATCTTTAATAAACAATACCTAACATTTTAGGTAGCCCATAGACAGGTACCTATCCATGGGAAGAAACGAGGGACGGACGAAACAAACAAATTGTGGCCAACAACCACTACGGACGGACGAAACAAACAAACTGCAAATTGTAGCCCTAATAGAGGCATCTTTCCTAGATGTATCTGCTCACAAAATAAATAATAAATAACTATGGAAGGAAAAGGAGCTGTTGTGGTTAATTTTGACGATACTCGTTCAAATTATCCCAGTGATGTCTTTGGTTTTGAGCTTTTAATTTGAAAATTTGCATCCGCATATACGGCTAAGATAACTTTAGATTTTGTAGTAAGCCTTAAAGAAACAAAGTAACAAAGAAGTGAAACCTATCACACACAGGAATCAAACAGAAAAGTCCATGATGAAATCAGTAAGTTTGATGAACCAAATTGACGGCAATGGAATTCAAATGCTTCCTCAATTATGACTCTGTCGAAGCTCTGGTTAACCAAAGGATTGAGACGAGAGCAAAACCGGAAATGACTTTTTTAAAATACATATTTGAAGTCCTAGTGCTTTTAACTGGGTAAAAGGTTTAAAATGATTGTGGCATGGTGGTTATAGGGGTAGACTCTGCGAAGATCTGTGTGACGGCTTCACGGAAGTCGACAGTGGTAACGGCCATAAAAAGCCAGAAGATCTGTGTGGCAGCTGAAGACTGTAACGGCCATAAAAAGCCAAAATATCTGTGTGACAGCTTTCAAGACGGAGGTCGACAGCGCAGAAGAATGTAGCAGCTATAAAAAACTAGACAACCTACTTAAATTCGTAACAGCTACCAATGTAAATTTAGAAGAAGAAAAAACACACCTGAAGATAAAAAGGGTCCAAGGTCAGTAGTGGCGTTGCTAGGGAAATAGGAGTATGTAGCGTAACGCAAATAGCAGCCAGAGTCCACAGTGCGTCCCTCCGATTGAGGAAGACAATTTTTCATATTCGTCTGCGCTATAGTTAGGCAATCTCTACACCCTTGCTCACTAAGCGAACGCAGACACGAAGCAAGCCCATAGATGGTCGTATTAGACGGCCCTGATCTAGACTGTGCAGCAAAAAAATCACTCGTTCGCGGAGCTGCAGTGCACAGATCGCTTATCAAACTTTCAGTCGTTGCCGAAAATGAAGTAGCACCGTTCCCGACGTTTTCATTCCCACACAACTGTGTATTTCCGGGAGCAGTATCTTGAGGATAAAAATTATTACTCTCGTAGCGCAGGAAACAGCCGTCGTAGATGGTTCTGCCACCGGACACATTGGAACAGTTCCGAATTTGCTTCTCTGCTACTGTAATACACTTGACGCAATCAGAGGAGGATTTATCCTGTCTACACTGGGCCAGACCATAGACTGAATCTGTTCCGGTCACTTGTTCCTTGGTAGCAAAACCAGAGGAAGCCACCGCTTGAAGCAGGGATGCCAAAACCGCGTTCAGATTTTGTTTAAAGAGTGTGACGTTGGTGCTTTTGACCGTACTGCATCCAGAATTCAAAAGTTTGGCCTCTGGATCTGCTGATATGGGCACAACTACCATGCATGATAGCACAACAATTAACCACACAATCTCCATGAAAGGAGCTGTTCTTGCAGCAACAGCTCTGGGTTTTTGTAGAAAGACTAGCACCAAACCTACAATACAAGATGCAAAATAGAGTTATAAGACAACTAGTTAATTAGGCAAGGAACATGAGTCAACCTCGACGCACGTAATTTTTGCGGGCCTGCTTAATATGATGTTTTAGGAGACCTGGCAAGGAAGAAACATGAGTCAACCTCGACGCACGTTTTTGTGCGGGCCTGCTTAATATGATGTTTTAGGAGACCTGAGAGGGATAAGTTAGGGTTTTATCGGATCCACCCTCCACCCTCATTTGAGGGTGGAGGGTGGGCAGCAATAACAACTGCCGCACTGGATGCGGCAGTTGTGGAGGGTGGGCAGCAATAACAACTGCCGCACATTTGAGGGTGGAGGGTGGAGGGTGGGCAGCAATAACAACTGCCGCAACTGTGCGGCAGTTGTGGAGGGTGGGCAGCAATAACAACTGCCGCACAGTGGGCAGCAATAACAACTGCCGCAACTGTGCGGCAGTTGTGGAGGGTGGGCAGCAATAACAACTGCCGCACACTCATTTGAGGGTGGAGGGTGGGCAACAATAACAACTGCCGCACTGTGGAGGGTGGGCAGCAATAACAACTGCCGCAACTCATTTGAGGGTGGAGGGTGGGCAGCAATAACAACTGCCGCAACTGTGCGGCAGTTGTGGAGGGTGGGCAGCAATAACAACTGCCGCAACTTGAGGGTGGAGGGTGGGCAGCAATAACAACTGCCGCAACTCGTGCGGCGGTTGTGGAGGGTGGGCGACAATAACAAGCTGCCGCAACCGTGGAGGGTGGGCAGCAATAACAACCGCCGCAAGCCGTGCGGCGGTTGTGGAGGGTGGGCAGCAATAACAACTGCCGCACACTTGAGGGTGGAGGGTGGGCAGCAATAACAAGCTGCCGCAACAACTGTGGAGGGTGGGCAGCAATAACAACTGCCGCAAGCGTGCGGCGGTTGTTGTTGCCGCCCACCCTCCACGTTGTTGCGGCGGTTATTGTCGCCCACCCTCCCACCCTCAAATGAGGGTGTGCGGCGGTTGTTGTTGCCCACCCTCACGATGTTGCGGCGGTTGTTATTGCCGCCCACCCTCCACCCTCAAATGTGCGGCGAGTTGTTTTGCTTGCCCACCCTCCACGATTGTTGCGGCAGTTGTTATTGCTGCCCACCCTCCACCCTCAAATGAGGGTGTGCAGCAGTTGTTATTGCTGCCCACCCTCCACGATTGTTGCGGCGGTTGTTGTGCTGCCCACCCTCCACCCTCAAATGAGGGTGGAGGGTGGGCAGCAATAACAACTGCCGCAACAACTGTGGAGGGTGGGCAGCAATAACAACTGTCGCACGGGTGGAGGGTGGGCAGCAATAACAACTGCCGCACTGTGGAGGGTGGGCAGCAATAACAACTGCCGCAACAAGCGTGGAGGGTGGGCAGCAATAACAACTGCCGCAGCATGCGGCGGTTGTTGTCGCTGCCCACCCTCACGTTGTGGCAGCATGTTATTGCTGCCCACCCTCCACCCTCAAATGAGGGTGCGGGGTGGGCGGCAATAACAAGCTGCCGCAACAAGCTGTGGAGGGTGGGCAGCAATAACAACGCGCCATGGCCCGGGTGGAGGGTGGGCAGCAATAACAAGCTGCGCAACAAGGGTGGAGGGTGGGCAGCAATAACAACTGCCGCACAAATGAGGGTGGAGGGTGGGCAGCAATAACAAGCTGCCGCATAGTTGTTGCGGCGCAGTTATTGTCTGCCCACCCTCCACCCTCAAATTGAGGGTGGAGGGTGGGCAGCAATAACAACTGCCGCAACAAGCGTGCGGCGCTTGTTATTGTTGCCCACCCTCCACCCTCATTTGAGGGTGGAGGGTGGGCAGCAATAACAACGCGTCGCCACGGTTGTTGCGGCGGTGTTATTGCTTGCCGGTGGAATCGTGCATGCAGCTGTTATTGTTGCCCACCCTCCACCCTCAAAATTGAGGGTGGAGGGTGGGCAGCAATAACAACGCGCCGCAACAATCGTGCGGCAGTTGTTATTGCTGCCCACCCTCCACCCTCATTTGAGGGTGGAGTTGAGGGTGGAGGGTGGGCAGCAATAACAACGCCGCAACAATGCTTGCTGCCCACCCTCCACCCTCATTTGAGGGTGGAGGGTGGGCAGCAATAACAGCGTCGCACGCTTGTTGCGGCGGTTGTTATTGCTGCCGGGTGGGCTGTGCGGCGATTGTTACTGCTGCCCACCCTCCACCCTCAATTTGAGGGTGGAGGGTGGGCGGCAATAACAACTGCGCCTGATTCACCGAGCAGCAATAACAACTGTCGCACGATTGTTGCGGCGATTGTTATTGCTGCCGGGTGGAGCTCGTGCGGCAGTTGTTATTGCTGCCCACCCTCCACCCTCAAATTGAGGGTGGAGGGTGGGCGATAATAACTGCGCCGCACGCTGTTGCGACGATTGTTATTGCTGCCCACCCTCCACCCTCAAATTTGAGGGTGGAGGGTGGGCAGCAATAACTGCTGCCGCAACAAGCGTGCGGCAGTTGTTATTGCTGCCCACCCTCCACCCTCATTTGAGGGTGGAGGGTGGGCAGCAATAACAACTGCCGCACGATTGTTGCGGCAGTTGTTATTGCTGCCCACCCTCCACCCTCAAAATGAGGGTGGAGGGTGGGCAGACAACATCACCCGCTACGCTGTTGCGGCAGTTGTTATTGCTGCCCAAACTGTGCGGCAGTTGTTATTGCTGCCCACCCTCCACAAATGAGGGTGGAGGGTGGGCAGCAATAACAGCTGCACTGCCATGTTGCGGCGATTGTTATTGCTGCCCACCCTCCACCCTCAAATGAGGGTGGAGGGTGGGCGACAACAACTGCTGTCGCACGCCTGTTGCGGCGATTGTTATTGCTGCCCACCCAAGCTGTGCGGCGGTTATTGTGCTGCCCACCCTCCACCCTCAAATCCACCCTCAAATGAGGGTGGAGGGTGGGCAGCAATAACAACTGCCGCACGGTTGTTGCGGCGAGTTGTTATTGCTGCCCACCCTCCACCCTCAAATGAGGGTGAAATGAGGGTGGAGGGTGGGAAGCAATAACAAGCGCCGCCCACGATGTTGCGGCGATTGTTATTGCTGCCCACCCTCCACCCTCATTTGAGGGTGGAGGGTGGGCAGCAATAACTAGCCTGCACGCATGTTGCGGCGATTATTATTGCTGCCCACCCTCCACCCTCATTTGAGGGTGGAGGGTGGGCAGCAATAACTGCTTGCACAACTGCTATGCGGCGATTGTTATTGCTGCCCACCCTCCACCCTCAAATGAGGGTGGAGGGTGGGCGACAATAACTACTTGCCGCACAGCTGTTGCGGCAGTTGTTATTGCTGCCCACCCTCCACCCTCAAATGAGGGTGGAGGGTGGGCAGCAATAACAACTCGCTACGCATAATGCGGCGATTGTTATTGCTGCCCACCCTCCACCCTCAAATGAGGGTGGAGGGTGGGCGGCAATAACTACTGCCGCAACATAACAACTGCCGCAACAAGCGTGCGGCGGTTGTTGTCTGCCCACCCTCCACCCTCATTTGAGGGTGGAGGGTGGGCAGCAATAACAACTGCCGCACTGTGCGGCAGTTGTTATTGCTGCCCACCCTCCACCCTCAAATGAGGGTGGAGGGTGGGCAGCAATAACAACTGCCGCACTGTGCGGCAGTTGTTATTGCTGCCCACCCTCCACCCTCAAATGAGGGTGGAGGGTGGGCAGCAATAACAACTGCCGCACTGTGCGGCAGTTGTTATTGCTGCCCACCCTCCACCCTCAAATGAGGGTGAAATGAGGGTGGAGGGTGGGCAGCAATAACAACTGCTGCACAATGAGGGTGGAGGGTGGGCGGCAATAACAACTGCCGCACAGTTCAAATGAGGGTGGAGGGTGGGCAGCAATAACAACTGCCGCAACAAGCGTGCGGCAGTTGTTATTGCTGCCCACCCTCCACCCTCAAATGAGGGTGAAATGAGGGTGGAGGGTGGGCAGCAATAACAACTGCCGCACAATGAGGGTGGAGGGTGGGCAGCAATAACAAGCTGCCGCACATTAGTTGCGGCAGTTGTTGTCGCCCACCCTCCACCCTCATTTGAGGGTGGAGGGTGGGCGGCAATAACAAGCCGCCGCACGGTTGTTGCGGCAGTTGTTATGCTGCCCACCCTCCACCCTCAAATGAGGGTGGAGGGTGGGCAGCAATAACAACTGCCGCACGAGTTGTTGCGGCAGTTGTTATTGCTGCCCACCCTCCACCCTCATTTGAGGGTGGAGGGTGGGCAGCAATAACAACCGCCGCAAAAGCCGTGCGGCAGTTGTTGTTGCTGCCCACCCTCCACCCTCAAATGAGGGTGGAGGGTGGGCGGCATGACAATCGCCGCACTGATTTTGCGGCGGTTATGCTGCCCACCCTCCACCCTCATTTGAGGGTGGAGGGTGGGCAGCAATAACAACCGCCGCACGATTGAGGGTGGGCAGCAATAACAACTGCCGCCCACCCTCCACCCTCAAATGAGGGTGGAGGGTGGGCAGCAATAACAACTGCCGCACGGTGGAGGGTGGGCAGCAATAACAACTGCCGCAACAAGCTGTGCAGCAGTTGTTATTGCTGCCCACCCTCCACCCTCAAATGAGGGTGGAATGAGGGTGGAGGGTGGGCAGCAATAACAACAGTTGTTGCTGCCCCAGCAATAACAACAACTGTTGTTATTGCTGCCCACCCTCCACCCTCAAATTCATTTGAGGGTGGAGGGTGGGCAGCAATAATACGCTTGTTGTTATTGCTGCCCCAAGCAATAACAATCGCTGTTATTGCTTTGCCCACCCTCCACCCTCATTTGAGGGTGGAGGGTGGGCAAGCAATAACAGCGTTGTTATCCCCAGCAATAACAAGCAGTTGTTATTGCTGCCCACCCTCCACCCTCATTTGAGGGTGGAGGGTGGGCAGCAATAACAAAATGAGGGTGGAGGGTGGGCAGCAATAACAACAGTTGTTATCCCCAGCAATAACTAGCTGTTGTTGTCGCCCACCCTCCACCCTCATTTGAGGGTGGAGGGTGGGCAGCAATAACAACGGTTGTTATGCTGCCACCCTCCACCCTCAAATGAGGGTGGAGGGTGGGCAGCAATAACAACGGGCAGCAATAACAACAACTGTTGTTATTGCTGGGGCAGCAATAACAACAACTGTTGTTATTGCTGCCCACCCTCCACCCTCAAATGAGGGTGGAGGGTGGGCAGCAATAACAACAGTTGTTATTGCTGCCCACCCTCCACCCTCAAATGAGGGTGGAGGGTGGGCAGCAATAACAACGGGCAGCAATAACAACAACTGTTGTTATTGCTGGGGCAGCAATAACAGCTAGCTATTGTGCTGCCCACCCTCCACCCTCAAATGAGGGTGGAGGGTGGGCAGCAATAACAACAGCAGTTGTTGCTGCCCACCCTCCACCCTCAAATGAGGGTGGAGGGTGGGCAGCAATAACAGCTGCAAATGAGGGTGGAGGGTGGGCAGCAATAACAACTGTTGCGGCAGTTGTTATTGCTGCCCACCCTCCACCCTCATTTGCAGTAGTTGTTGCCCACCCTCCACCCTCATTTGAGGGTGGAGGGTGGGCAGCAATAACAACAGCCGCAGTTGTTATTGCTGCCCACCCTCCACCCGACCCTCATTTGAGGGTGGAGGGTGGGGAGCAATAACAAGCTGTTGCGGCGGTTGTTGCTGCCCACCCTCCACCCGTGGAGGGTGGGCAGCAATAACAACTGCCGCTAACAACTGTTGCACCCTCATTTGAGGGTGGAGGGTGGGCAGCAATAACAAGCTGTTGCGGCGGTTATTGTTGCTGCCACCCTCCACCCGTGGAGGGTGGGCAGCAATAACAAGCTGCTGCGGCGATGCGGCGAGTTGTTGCTGCCCACCCTCCACGGGTGGAGGGTGGGCGGCAATAACAAGCGTTGCGGCGATGCGACGGTTATTGCTGCCCACCCTCGACCCGTGGAGGGTGGGCGGCAATAACAAGCGCCGCCTTTGCCGCAGCAGTTGTTGCTGCCCACCCTCCACCCGTGGAGGGTGGGCGGCAATAACAAGCTGCTGCGCGGTGCGGCGGTTGTGTGCTGCCCACCCTCGAGGGTGGAGGGTGGGCAGCAATAACAAGCTGTTGCGGCGAGGTGGGCAGCAATAACAAGCGCCGCCTCGCCGCAACAGTTGTTATTGCTGCCCACCCTCCACCCTCGAGGGTGGGCAGCAATAACAACTGTTGCGGCAGTTGTTATTGCTGCCCACCCTCCACCCTCAAATGAGGGTGGAGGGTGGGCAGCAATAACAAGCTGCCGCAACCACCCTCCACCCTCAAATGAGGGTGGAGGGTGGTTGCGCGATGTGTTGCTGCCCACCCTCCACCCTCAAATGATTTGAAATGAGGGTGGAGGGTGGTTGCGGCGGTTATTGTGCTGCCCACCCTCCACCCTCAAATGATTTGAGGGTGGAGGGTGGGCAGCAATAACAATCGCCGCAACCACCCTCCACCCTCAAATCATTTGAGGGTGGAGGGTGGGCAGCAATAACAACTGCCGCAACCACCCTCCACCCTCATTTGAGGGTGGAGGGTGGTTGCGGCGAGTGTTGTGCTGCCCACCCTCCACCCTCATTTGAGGGTGGAGGGTGGGCAGCACAACAACTGCTGCAACCACCCTCCACCCTCAAATGAGGGTGGAGGGTGGTTGCGGCGATTGTTGTGCTGCCCACCCTCCACCCTCAAATGAGGGTGGAGGGTGGGCAGCAATAACAACTGCCGCAACCACCCTCCACCCTCATGTGGAGGGTGGGCAGCAATAACAACTGCCGCAACCACCCTCCACCCTCCACCCTCATTTGAGGGTGGAGGGTGGGCAACAATAACAACAACTCCACCCTCATTTGAGGGTGGAGGGTGGGCGACAATAACAGCGGTTGTTGTTAATGCTGCCCACCCTCCACCCTCTTGAGGGTAACTGTTGTTATTGCTGCCCACCCTCCACCCTCATTTGAGGGTGGAGGGTGGGCAAGCAATAACAGCGGTTCATTTGAGGGTGGAGGGTGGGCAGCAATAACAACGCTTGTTGTTATTGCTGCCCACCCTCCACCCTCAAATGAATCGCTGTTATTGCTGCCCACCCTCCACCCTCAAATGAGGGTGGAGGGTGGGCAGCAATAACAACGAGTATGAGGGTGGAGGGTGGGCAGCAATAACAACAAGCGTTGTTGTTGCGCACCCTCCACCCTCAAATGAGGGTGGAGGGTGGGCGGCAATAACAGCGGTTGTTGTCCACCCTCCACCCTCATTTGAGGGTGGAGGGTGGGCGGCAATAACAACGGTTGTTGTTGTGCTGCCCACCCTCCCACCCTCAAATCCCTCAAATGAGGGTGGAGGGTGGGCGGCAATAACAACAAGCGTTGTTATTGCTGCCCACCCTCCACCCTCAAATCGCAATAACAACAAGCTGTTGTTATTGCTGCCCACCCTAAATGAGGGTGGAGGGTGGGCGACAATAACAACAAGCTGTTATTGTCGCCCACCCTCCACCCTCATTTAGGGTGGGCGGCAATAACAACAGCCGTTGTTATTGCTGCCCACCCTAAATGAGGGTGGAGGGTGGGCAGCAATAACAGCGTTGTTGTTATTGCTGCCCACCCTCCACCCTCAAATGGAGGGTGGGCAGCAATAACAACGGTTGTTGTTATTGCTGCCCACCCTAAATGAGGGTGGAGGGTGGGCAGCAATAACAACACCCACCCTCCACCCTCATTTGAGGGTTGAGGGTGGGCAGCAATAACAACAGTTGTTGTTATTGCTGCCCACCCTAAATGAGGGTGGAGGGTGGGCAGCAATAACAACAGTTGTTGTTATTGCTGCCCACCCTCCACCCTCAAATGGAGGGTGGGCAGCAATAACAGCGATTGTTGTTATTGCTTGCCCACCCTAAATGAGGGTGGAGGGTGGGCGACAACAACGCGTTGTTGTTATTGCTGCCCACCCTCCACCCTCAAATGAGGGTGGAGGGTGGGCAGCAATAACAACACCCACCCTCCACCCTCATTTGTTGTTATTGCTGCCCACCCTCCACCCTCAAATGAGGGTGGAGGGTGGGCAGCAATAACAACAAATGAGGGTGGAGGGTGGGCGGCAATAACAACGGTTGTTGTTATTGCTGCCCACCCTCCACCCTCAAATGAGGGTGGAGGGTGGGCAGCAATAACAACAGTTGTTGTTGCTGCCCACCCTCCACCCTCATTTGAGGGTGGAGGGTGGGCAGCAATAACAACAGTTGTTGTTATTGCTGCCCACCCTCCACCCTCAAATGAGGGTGGAGGGTGGGCAGCAATAACAACAAGCTGTTGTTGTGCTGCCCACCCTCCACCCTCCAGTTGTTGTTATTGCTGCCCACCCTCCACCCTCATTTGTTGTTATTGCTGCCCACCCTCCACCCTCATTTGAGGGTGGAGGGTGGGCATAGCAACTAACGAGTTGTTGTTATTGCTGCCCACCCTCCCCCCTCAAATGAGGGTGGAGGGTGGGCAGCATAATAACTGCTTGATTGTTATGCTTGCCCACCCTCCACCCTCATTTGAGGGTGGAGGGTGGGCAGCATAACAACAAATGAGGGTGGAGGGTGGCGCATAGCAACAACTGGAGGGTGGGCAGCAATAACAACAGTTGTTATTGCTGCCCACCCTCCACCCTCAAATAGGGTGGAGGGTGGGCAGCAATAACAACTGTTGTTATTGCTGCCCACCCTCCAGTTGTTGTTATTGCTGCCCACCCTCCACCCTCATTTGTTGTTATTGCTGCCCACCCTCCACCCTCATTTGAGGGTGGAGGGTGGGCAGCAATAACAACTGGTTAGGGTGGGCAGCAATAACAACAACAGTTGTTATTGCTGCCCACCCTCCACCCTCAAATGAGGGTGGAGGGTGGGCGGCAGTTGTTATTGCTGCCCACCCTCCACCCTCAAATGAGGGTGGAGGGTGGGCAGCAATAACCAAATGAGGGGTGGAGGGTGGGCAG
The DNA here is from genome assembly GCA_028583015.1 of Wollemia nobilis. Classification (NCBI taxonomy): domain Eukaryota; kingdom Viridiplantae; phylum Streptophyta; class Pinopsida; order Araucariales; family Araucariaceae; genus Wollemia; species Wollemia nobilis. Next base: position 3,955,731 of record JAQPPZ010002642.1, read on the forward strand.
CAACAAGCGTTGTTATTGCTGCCCACCCTCCACCCTCATTTGAGGGTGGAGGGTGGGCGGCAATAACAGCAGTTGTTGTTATTGTTGTTATTGCTGCCCACCCTCCACCCTCACCTCCACCCTCATTTGAGGGTGGAGGGTGGGCAGCAATAACAACAGTTGTTGTTATTGTTGTTATTGCTGCCCACCCTCCACCCTCATTTGAGGGTGGAGGGTGGCGACAATAACAGCGATTGTTGTTATTGCTGCCCACCTCGTTGTTATTGCTCGCCCACCCTCCACCCTCATTTGAGGGTGGAGGGTGGGCGCAATAGCTGCGATTGTTGTTATTGCTGCCCACCCTCCACCCTCAAATGAGGGTGGAGGGGTGGCAGCAATAACTATGCGATTGTTGTTATTGCTGCCCACCCTCCACCCTCATTTGAGGGTGGAGGGTGGCGGCAATAGCTAGCGATTGTTGTTATTGCTTGCCCACCCTCCACCCTCAAATGAGGGTGGAGGGTGGCAGCTAACTAACAACCGCTGTTATTGCTGCCCACCCTCCACCCTCGGGGGTGGAGGGTGGGCGCAATAACTAGCTGATTGTTATTGTCTGCCCACCCTCCACCCTCAAATTGTTGTTATTGTTGCCCACCCCTCCACCCTCGGGGTGGAGGGTGGGCAGCAATCATGCCGATTGTTGTTATTGCTGCCCACCCTCCACCCTCAAATGAGGGTGGAGGGGTGGGCGGCACAACTAGCTTGTTGTTATTGTTCTCGCCCACCCTCCACCCTCGAGGGTGGAGGGTGGCGGCAATAACAACAAGCTTGTTATTGTCTTGCCCACCCTCCACCCTCATTTGAGGGTGGAGGGTGGGCAGCAATAACAAGCTGTTGTTATTGCTGCCCACCCTCCACCCCGAGGGTGGGAGGGTGGCAGCAATAGCTGCATTGTTGTTATTGCTGCCCACCCTCCACCCTCAAATGAGGGTGGAGGGTGGGCAGCAATAACAGCGATTGTTGTTATTGCTGCCCACCCTCCACCCCTCGGGGGTGGAGGGGTGGGCGGCAATAACTGCATTGTTGTTATTGCTGCCCACCCTCCACCCTCATTTGAGGGTGGAGGGTGGGCAGCTAATGCAGCGTTGTTGTTATTGTCTGCCCACCCTCCACCCTCATTTGAGGGTGGAGGGTGGGCAGCAATAATAACTGCTATGTTATTGTTGCCCACCCTCCACCCTCATTTGAGGGTGGACTGTTGTTATTGCTGCCCGAGGGTGGAGGGTGGGCAGCAATAACAACAACTTGTTGTTATTGCTGCCCACCCTCCACCCTCATTTGAGGGTGGGTCAGTTGTTATTGCTGCCCACCCTCCACGGAGGGTGGGCGGCACTAACAGCGATTGTTGTCCACCCTCCACCCTCATTTGAGGGTGGAGGGTGGGCGGCAATAACTACGATTGTTGTTATTGCTGCCCACCCTCCACCCTCAAATCCCTCAAATGAGGGTGGCGGAGGGTGGGCAGCACATACAACTTGATCCACCCTCAAATGAGGGTGGAGGGTGGGCGACAATAACAACTGTTGTTGTTATTGCTGCCCACCCTCCACCCTCATTTGAGGGTGGACTGTGTTATTGCCTTGCCCACCCTCCGTGAAGTGGAGGGTGGGCAGCAATAACAGCGATCCACCCTCAAATGAGGGTGGAGGGTGGGCGGCAATAACAACAGCCGTTGTTATTGCTGCCCACCCTCCACCCTCATTTGAGGGTGGACTGTTGTTATTGCTGCCCACCCTCCGTCTGCCCACCCTCCACCCTCATTTGAGGGTGGACTGTTGTTATTGCTGCCCACCCTCCACCCTCATTTGAGGGTGGTGCAGTATTATTGCTGCCCACCCTCCGTGGAGGGTGGGCAGCAATAACAACAGCTGTTGTTATTGCTGCCCACCCTCCACGGAGGGTGGGGCGTAATAACAGCGATTGTTATGTGCTTGCCCACCCTCCACGGAGGGGTGGGCAGCAATAACATGATCCACCCTCAAATGAGGGTGGAGGGTGGGCAGCAGTTGTTATTGTTGCCCACCCTCCACCCTCATCACGGAGGGTGGGCAGCAACACTAACAGATCCACCCTCAAATGAGGGTGGAGGGTGGGCAGCAATAACAGCGATTGTTGTTATTGCTGCCCACCCTCCACCCTCATTTGAGGGATTTGAGGGGTGGAGGGTGGGCGGCAATAACAACAACTGTTATTGCTGCTGCCCACCCTCCACCCTCAAATGAGGGTGGAGTTGTTGTTATTGCTGCCCACCCTCCACCCTCATTTGAGGGATTTGAGGGTGGAGGGTGGACAACAAGCTGTTGTTATTGCTGCCCACCCTCCACCCTCAAATGAGGGTGGAGGGTGGACAACAACTGTTGTTATTGCTGCCCACCCTCCACCCTCATTTGAGGGTGGAGGGGTGGGCGACAATAACTGCGATTGTTGTTATTGCCGCCCACCCTCCACCCTCAAATTCATTTGAGGGTGGAGGGTGGGCGGCAATAACTGCGATTGTTGTTATTGCTGCCCACCCTCCACCCTCAAATTCATTTGAGGGTGGAGGGTGGGCAGCAATAACAACAAGCTGTTATTGTCTGCCCACCCTCCACCCTCAAATGAATTTGAGGGTGGAGGGTGGGCAGCAATAACAGCGATTGTTGTTACTGCTGCCCACCCTCCACCCTCAATTTGAGGGTGGAGGGTGGGCAGCAGTAACAACTGCATTGTTGTTATTGCTGCCCACCCTCCACCCTCATTATTGTTATTGCTGCCCACCCTCCACCCTCATTTGAGGGTGGAGGGTGGGCAGCAATAACTAACGATTGTTGTTATTGCTTGCCCACCCTCCACCCTCAAATTCATTTGAGGGTGGAGGGTGGGCGCTATAGCAACGATTGTTGTTATTGCTGCCCACCCTCCACCCTCATCTGTTGTTATTGTCTGCCCACCCTCCACCCTCATTTGAGGGTGGAGGGTGGGCAGCACATAGCGATTCATTTGAGGGTGGAGGGTGGGCAGCAATAACAACAATCGTTGTTATTGCTGCCCACCCTCCACCCTCAAATTTGTTATTGCTGCCCACCCTCCACCCTCAAATGAGGGTGGAGGGGTGGCGCTGCAATAATGCGATTACCCTCAAGAGGGTGGAGGGTGGGCAGCATTAACAACAACTGTTGTTATTGCTGCCCACCCTCCACCCTCAAATGAGGGTGGAGTTGTTGTTATTGCTGCCCACCCTCCACCCTCAAATGAGGGTGGAGGGTGGAGGGTGGTTGCGGCAGTTGTTATTGCTGCCCACCCTCCACAACAGTTGAGGGTGGAGGGTGGTTGCGGCAGTTGTTATTGCTGAGGGTGGGCAGCAATACACAGCGCCGCAACCACCCTCCACCCTCAAATGAGGGTGGAGGGTGGTTGCGGCGATTGTTATTGCTGCCCGGAGGGTGGGCAGCAATAACAAGCTGCCGCAACCACCCTCCACCCTCATTTGAGGGTGGAGGGTGGTTGCGGCAGTTGTTATTGCTGCCCACCCTCCACCCTCATTTGAGGGTGGAGGGTGGGCAGCAATAGCAACTGCCGCAACCACCCTCCACCCTCATTTGAGGGTGGAGGGTGGTTGCGGCGGTTGTTATTGCTGCCCACCCTCCACCCTCAAATGAGGGTGGAGGGTGGGCAGCAACTAGCAACGCCGCACCACCCCTCCACCCTCAAATGAGGGTGGAGGGTGGTGCAGCAATTGTTACTGCTGCCCACCCTCCACCCTCAAATGAGGGTGGAGGGGTGGGCAGCAATAACAGCTGCCGCAGCCACCCTCCACCCTCATTTGAGGGTGGAGGGTGGTTGCGGCGATTGTTATTGCTGCCCACCCTCCACCCTCAAATGAGGGTGGAGGGTGGGCAGCATACAGCTGCCGCAGCCACCCCTCCACCCTCATTTGAGGGTGGAGGGTGGTTGCGGCGAGTTGTTATTGCTGCCCACCCTCCACCCTCAAATGAGGGTGGAGGGTGGGCAGCAATAACAACTGCCGCACACACCCTCCACCCTCAAATGAGGGTGGAGGGTGGTTGATTTGAGGGTGGAGGGTGGTTGCGGCAGTTGTTAGTGCTGCCCACCCTCCACCCTCATTTGAGGGTGGAGGGTGGGCAGCAATAACAACCGCCGCAACCACCCTCCACCCTCAAATCAACCACCCTCCACCCTCATTTGAGGGTGGAGGGTGGTTGCGGCAGTTGTTATTGCTGCCCACCCTCCACCCTCATTTGAGGGTGGAGGGTGGTTGCGGCAGTTGTTAAAATGAGGGTGGAGGGTGGGCGGCAATAACAAGCTGCCGCAACCACCCTCCACCCTCAAATGAGGGTCGAGGGTGGGCAGCAATAACAACTGCCGCAACCACCCTCCACCCTCATTTGAGGGTGTGGAGGGTGGTTGCGGCAGTTGTTATTGCTGCCCACCCTCCACCCTCAAATGAGGGTGGAGGGTGGTGGAGGTGCGGCAGTTGTTATTGCTGCCCACCCTCCACCCTCAAATGAGGGTGGAGGGTGGTTGCGGCAGTTGTTATTGCTGCCCACCCTCCACCCTCAAATGAGGGTGGAGGGTGGGCAGCAATAACACTGCCGCAGCCACCCTCCACCCTCAAATGAGGGTGGAGGGTGGTTGCAGCGATTGTTATTGCTGCCCACCCTCCACCCTCATTTGAGGGTGGAGGGTGCAGCGATTGTTATTGCTGCCCACCCTCCACCCTCAAATGAGGGTGGAGGGTGGGCAGCAATAACTCTGCCGCAACCACTCTCCACCCTCAAATGAGGGTGGAGGGTGGTTGCGGCGATTGTTGTTGCTGCCCACCCTCCACCCTCATTTGAGGGTGGAGGGTGGGCAGCAATAACACTCGCCGCAACCACTCTCCACCCTCAAATGAGGGTGGAGGGTGGTGCAGCGATTGTTACTGCTGCCCACCCTCCACCCTCAAATGAGGGTGGAGGGTGGGCAGCAGTAACAACTGCTGCACCACCCTCCACCCTCATTTGAGGGTGGAGAGTGGTTGCGGCGATTGTTATTGCTGCCCACCCTCCACCCTCATTTGAGGGTGGAGGGTGGGCGGCAATAACTAGCTGCCGCAACCACCCTCCACCCTCATTTGAGGGTGGAGGGTGGTTGCGGCGATTGTTATTGCTGCCCACCCTCCACCCTCAAATAGGGTGGAGGGTGGGCAGCAATATACTCGCCGCAACCACCCTCCACCCTCATTTGAGGGTGGAGGGTGGTTGCGGCGATTATTGTGCTGCCCACCCTCCACCCTCATTTGAGGGTGGAGGGTGGGCAGCATAACTACGCCCGCAACCACCCTCCACCCTCAAATGAGGGTGGAGGGTGGTTGCGGCGATTGTTATTGCTGCCCACCCTCCACCCTCATTTGAGGGTGGAGGGTGGGCAGCAATAACTAGCCGCCGCAACCACCCTCCACCCTCAAATGAGGGTGGAGGGTGGGCAGCAGTAACAACTTCTGCACCACCCTCCACCCTCATTTGAGGGTGGAGGGTGGTTGCGGCCGGTTGTTATTGCTGCCCACCCTCCACCCTCAAATGAGGGTGGAGGGTGGGCAGCAATAACAACTGCCGCAACCACCCTCCACCCTCAAATGAGGGTGGAGGGTGGTTGCGGCAGTTGTTATTGCTGCCCACCCTCCACCCTCATTTGAGGGTGGAGGGTGGGCAGCAATAACAACTGCCGCAACCACCCTCCACCCTCAAATGAGGGTGGAGGGTGGTTGATTTGAGGGTGGAGGGTGGTTGCGGCAGTTGTTATTGCTGCCCACCCTCCACCCTCATTTGGTGGAGGGTGGTTGCGGCGGTTGTTAGTCGCTGCCCACCCTCCACCCTCATTTGAGGGTGGAGGGTGGGCAGCAATACTGCTACGCAACCACCCTCCACCCTCATTTAGGGTGGAGGGTGGGCAACAATAACAACTGTTGCGGCAGTTGTTATTGCTGCCCACCCTCCACCCTCAAATGAGGGTGGAGGGTGGTTGCGGCAGTTGTTATTGCTGCCCACCCTCCACCCTCATTTGAGGGTGGAGGGTGGTTGCGGCAGTTGAAATGAGGGTGGAGGGTGGGCAGCAATAACAAGCGCACAGCAGTTAGTTATTGCACCACCCTCCACCCTCATTTGAGGGTGGAGGGTGGGCAGCAATAACAACTGCTGTTGAGGGTGGAGGGTGGGCAGCAATAACAAGCTGCCGCAACAGTTGTTATTGCCGCAACCACCCTCCACCCTCAAATGAGGGTGGAGGGTGGGCAGCAATAACAACTGTTGCGGCAGTTGTTATTGCTGCCCACCCTCCACCCTCATTTGAGGGTGGAGGGTGGTTGCGGCAATAACAAGCTGTTGCGGCGGTTATTGCTGCCCACCCTCCACCGGCAGTTGTTATTGCTGCCCACCCTCTTTGAGGGTGGAGGGTGGGCGACAATAACAAGCTATTGCGGCGGTTATTATTGCTGCCCACCCTCCACCCTCAAATGAGGGTGGAGGGTGGGCAACAATAACAACTATTGCGGCAGTTATTGTGCTGCCCACCCTCCACCCTCAAATGAGGGTGGAGGGTGGGCAGCAATAACAACTGCCGCAGCGATGTTATTGCGGCAGTTGTTATTGCTGCCCAAATGAGGGTGGAGGGTGGGCAGCAATAACAACGCCGCAACAGTTATTATTGCGGCGATGTTATTGTCTGCCCGGGCAGCAATAACAACTGCCGCAACCACCCTCCACCCTCAAATGAGGGTGGAGGGTGGGCAGCAATAACAACTGTTGCGGCAGTTGTTCCTGGCAGCAATAACAACTGCCGCAACCACCCTCCACCCTCAAATGAGGGTGGAGGGTGGGCAGCAATAACAACTGTTGCGGCAGTTGTTATTGCTGCCCACCCTCCACCGGGCAGCAATAACAACTGCCGCAACCACCCTCCACCCTCAAATGAGGGTGGAGGGTGGGCAGCAATAACAACTGTTGCGGCAGTTGTTCCGGGCAGCAATAACAACTGCCGCAACCACCCTCCACCCTCAAATGATGGTGGAGGGTGGGCAGCAATAACAAGCTGTTGCGACGAGTTGTTATTGCTGCCCACCCTCCACCCTCAAATGAGGGTGGAGGGTGGGCGGCACTAACAACTGCCGCAACGGTTGTTATTGCCGCCCACCCTCCATTTGAGGGTGGAGGGTGGTTGCAGCAATTGTTATTGCTGCCCACCCTCCACCCTCACCCTCAAATGAGGGTGGAGGGTGGGCAGCAATAACAAGCTGCCGCAGCGGTTGTTGTTGCCGCCCACCCTCCATTTGAGGGTGGAGGGTGGTTGCGGCGATTGTTATTGCTGCCCACCCTCCACCCTCATTTGAGGGTGGATTGTGGGCAGCAATAACAACTGTCGCAACCACCCTCCACCCTCAAATGAGGGTGGAGGGTGGGCAGCAATAACAACTGCCGCACAGTGGAGGGTGGGCAGCAATAACAACTGCCGCAACCACCCTCCACCCTCAAATGAGGGTGGAGGGTGGGCAGCAATAACAACTGCCACACGAGTGCGGCAGTTGTTATTGCTTCCCACCCTCCACCCTCATTTGAGGGTGGAGGGTGGGCAGCAATAACAACTGCCGCACAGGTGGAGGGTGGGCAGCAATAACAACTGCCGCACAGTCAAAATTTTGGTATTTGAATTTATATATTTTATTTATATATTTTTTTGGTAAGGTATTAGGATTTTATTTAACATTAAGTAATTCAGATTTTTTATACAAACTGGTGAGACCTTGGTTCAAACAACTACAATGTAAAAGGGTTATTATTTGGGAGATCTAGGTTTAAACTAAGACAAATGCGTCTAACAAAGGTATTATCTAGAAGGAGATAGGTTGAATGACAGCTACGAAAAAAAGGGATAGACTGGATGGCAACAAGAGTGTTCTTAAGTAAGCTGCTGCTATTCTTGAATGGCAACAGCAAAATGTTGGGTAGTTAATGCCTTAGTTTCGATTATTACCCTAATGAATGTCAAAGTCTCATTGACTTTGTTTTATTTACCTAATGAACTAAGATTTATAATGAGGACATCTAAAATCATTTTACCTAATGAACTAAGATTTATAATAATAACATCTAAAATCAATATCTAACATAAAATATTATTTATTTCTATTCTCTGCTCTAGTTAATTATTTCCATCCATTAAAATAATAAAGTTTATAATGAAATGGAGTTTATAATGACGATCCGATATCTATCCAAAGTGTTACCCATACCCATCCATTAAAAAATGGTGTAAGTGGATTGCACCAAGGACGGCAAAATGATTTGAGATGGAGCCAGAAACTGCAGAGTAATATGTATTGAAATAGTGGACCCGTATTTGGGGTACCAAATCCTGGTGGTTATGGTTAGAATTCATTGGCGTGCACACGAATAATAGTTTTATAAGCCCCGAGCTATGGGAAATATAATTTTTTTTTGTAAATTCGTTTTGATATTGTAAAGAGTCGGCTCTCTCTACGCTACAGGAATAATGCCGATAGAGTGTGGAACAATGCACATAAGAGGAAAGTTCTAATCTCGTGGAAGTTTTCTTAGTTCCATCCTTTGGATTTTTTATTTCTAATCTCGTGGAAGTTTTCTTAGTTGCAGAAAAGAGTGTGGAACAATGCACATAAGAGGAAAGTTCTAATCTCGTGGAAGTTTTCTTAGTTACATCCTTTGGATTTTTTATTCTAGTTAATCTTAGTAAGTATCTCGATATTGTTTTTTGTTTTATAATAATAATCAGAACGTGAGGGTTGAAGGTGTTACTAATTTTTGTTCATTACATTGAACAGTTTTATCTAACAGGAGCAACCATTTATTGAAAAAATATTTTAAATGTATTAGATTATTTTACCTTATAATGATAACATCCAGAAGCTATTATAAAGCAGCTTCTGGATTCGAGATGGAGCCAGAAGCTGCTTTATAATATGTATTGAAATAGTTGACCCGTATTTGGCGTACCAAATCCTGGTGGTTATGGTCAAAATTCATCTAGCGTCCACACGAATAATAGTTTTATAAGGCCCGAGCTGTGGGAAATATAATTTTTTATTTATTTATTTGGATATTGTCAAAAAAGAGTGGGGTCTTTCTAAGCTACAAAACAATGCAGATAAGAGGAAGGTGGCTCTAATTATGTTTTTAGTTATACCTCACATCCCAAAACAGAAGTCTCAGTAGCCAAAGTATTTGATAGATATCGATAAAAACGATGGGCTGTCATGATCTTATTAGCATTCTTAATCATATAATGCTGGCTTCATTATAGAGCATGGTCATGGGAAAGGAATCGCCCTAAATTCATAGGCTAAACCAAGGCCGATGAGGTAGTTTTATTTCTTTTTATTTTTATATTTCAACTAATAATCTATGTTCAAAGTTGGGCAGCTACCTGCTATTAGTAGTTATTACATGCATTTGTGATGGTATTCTACCAAATACCATGTGTGTTCATCACAACGTGGGAATTCTGGCTTAGAATCAGGCTTTCCCATACTGAACAATGTGCTCATACCATTACCTATGATTTATTATTTAAAATAATACATGAAGGTCCCTTGGAATTTGATATACCATAATACTTATTTATTCATTTTTCTTTTGCAACCTCATTTTTTTTTTTAATTAAATTATATAGTTTAGCTATATTAATTATATTTCTAATGTTTTATCATTCATATATATATATATATATTATTTCGATTAAATTTTGAATTTTGAATTAAGAAAGATTATGAAAAAGCATAACTCAAGTATAACAAATTAGAATAGAAATAAATAAGCAAAATATCAAAGTAAAAAACAAAATACAATACAAGCAATATTTGAAAAAGATGTTAGGCTATAACATTGCATTTATTACTCATTCTTTGTACTAATTAGGAGTGCATCTCTTTTTATAAAATAATTGATGTATACAGAATTGAAGACCATCTATGTGGAAATGTAGTTGATCACCTTTCGTGAGTTAGAAGATCATCCATATAGAAATGTGGTGATTCAACTTCTATAAGTTCACCTTTTGTGTTTCATTGAGTGAATGGTTGAATGAAGTTGGTTGAGCATTATTGATTGAAAGTATTGGAGTGATAGTTCAAGTTTTGTGAATCAAATTATACTTTATTCTAAATTGATTTGAAAGAGAGTTTGAAAGTGATTGAGTGTTTTGTGAGTGTGAAACATATTGAGTCTTTGATCATTCTCTATATATTTATGTGGTTAAAAAATATTCTGAGTGAAAATTGTTTGTGGTATTGAAGAGGTTTTCTATAATAGATAAAGTTGAGTTTTGTATGCAAGGTTTGCAATTGATTTGAATAAGCTTTTTGTGAAATCTTGTGAACAGGTTTGAGTAAGTCCTAGAGGGAACTTAAGGACAGAGTTAAGCAAGCTTTTGTGAAATATGTTGAGTAGATTTGAGTAAGTCCTAGGGGGGACTTAAGGATAGAGTTAAGCCTTTTGTGAAATATTGTGAGAATATTTGAGTAATTTTTAGAGGCAACTTAAGGACAGAGTTGAGTAAGCTTTTGTGAAAGCTTAAAGACATATTTGTGTAATCTTTTGATAAAAATTACAAGTAGATTTGAGGTAAGTCTTGGTGAAGACTTGTGGACAAGTTTGAGGTAAGTCTTTGAGAAGACTTGTTGAGCAAATTGAACAAGTTCTAGGGAGGACTTGTTGAGTAGATATAGCAAGTTCTTGAGTGGACTTGTGGATAGATTTGAGGTAAGTCTTGGTAAAGACTTGTTGAGAAGATTGAGCAAGTTCTTGAGAGGACTTGTGGATAGATTTGAGGTAAGTCTTTGAGAAAACTTGAGAGCATAGTTGATTGATGGATTTGTTCAAGCTTTGAGTTAATTCTTGGAGTAGATATAAGCAATGTTGATTTATGATTGAATCAAGCTTTGTGTTAAAGCTTGAGGACATATTTGAGGATAAATTTTGGTGTAAATTTGAGGGAAAATTTATGCTAGACCATAGATAGACTTGTGAGCAGATTTATGCTAGACCGAGGATAGTGTTTAATGCAAATTTAAGATAGAGATTGAGCAGAGCTAAGAGCAATATTTGGAGGTGACAGAGTAGAGGGTAATAGTCTCTAGTGGATAGATATTCATTAGCTAGGTCAATGAGGATAGAGGTCTTCTAAGTGGGGATAGATTTCTTTACTTGAGATAGATCCACATGATAGTGTAGTGGAGGTAGTAGTCTTCTAGAAGATCACCAGTCAGAATAGAGGAGAAGGAGTTCTCTAGTGGATAGAGATCCATGAGCCAAAGCAAAGGAGAAGGAGTTCTCTAGTGGATAGAGATCCACGAACTAGCATAGAGAAAAGAGTTCTCTTGTGGATAGAGATCCATAAACTTGATTAGGGGATTGATGTCTCCTTTGGATAGAGGTACATAAACATTTTAATAGGGAATGATTCCCAAGATATTTATTGAGAAAATTTTAATGAAATATTTTCTCCGTAGAGTAGCCCACATTGAGTGAATCATGTTAAATCGGTGTCTCTATTATGTGTGATTATTTGTGCATTTATTTGGTTACTTCTATTGATATTGCCATTGATAATATTGGATAATATAGTTTGAGAAGAAAAAGTAAATTTTGTCTTATACTATTCACCCCCCTCTCAGTATAAGCTTGTGTTCTTTAGTAATAAAGTGTGCAAGTGTGAAATATGTGAGAGTTTGTGATATGTCATGTAAGAAAGTTAAGGGTCATGTTTGTAGGTGTCAAGTATACAAGTGGAGATGTAAAGTTGAGAGACTTTTTCAAATGTGACAAATAGAAAAGGATACAACTCTTGAATATGTGAGGAGAGTGATAGTGAGAGTATTGAGAGCTCACTTGTATTTGATAAATCTATGAAAAATATAACGAAGCTCTTGTATATTTTTTCAGTAACATTGTGAGTTTTCTATATTGAAATATTGTTATTATTTCATGAATATGATTGATTCATATTTGCTTAAATATTAATATGTATTAGATGTGTAATATTTTTGTATGGATAAACACAATAACAAGAAAAGAAGTAAATGATTTTCCTCAAAAATATTTCTAAAACTTATATATGGTCATAGAAAAGGTATGAAGTTCTTCAACAATATATTTCAAAGAAAATAATAGGTGGTACAAAGGAAATAATAATTTTGGATAGATAAACACAATAACAAGAAAAAAGCTAAATGATTTTCCTCAAAAATATTTCTCAAAATTTAGATATGGTCATATAAAAGGTATGAACTTCTTCAACAATAGATTCTAAAGAAAACTAGTACCAAAAACACTGTCAAAGCTAGAGCCAAAAGAAAAGGATAATAAGTTGAAGATACATATTGAATACTAGAGTCTTCAAAAACCAAATAATGTAATATAATGGGATTTTGGATAATATTACAGTATTTGGTAAAAGATAAAGTACCCCCATGGTATATTTTTAAATATTAGATTAGGGTGTGAGTTATTAGTTTAGGGTGTATGATTTATATTTCCCCTAAAGTATGTGTCAATGTGTGATAAGAGTCCAAGTGTCATGTAATAAAATGTGCAAGTGTGTAATATGTGATATTGTATGATATGTCATGTAAGCAAGTCAAGGGTCATGTTTTTAGGTGTCAAGTATACAAGTGAATATGTAAAGTCAAGGGACATGAGAGGTTTGTTTAATGTGAATAATAGGAAAGGATACACCTCCTAAATATGTGAGGAGATTAATATTTAGAGTATTGAAATCTCACATATAAGGTTGTATTGTATGAAAAAAATATTTGATAAATCTATGAATATATAATGAAGATCTTGTATATTTGGTTAGCAATATTATGAGTTTTCCATATTGAAATATTATGATTATTTCATGAATCTAATATATTCATATTTTATTTAGTATTAATATGCATTAGATGGATACTATTTTTGAATGGATAAAAACAATAATAACAAAAGCTCTAAATGATTTTCCTTGGAAATATTTCTCAAATTTTAGATATGGTCATAGTAAATGTTTAAACTTCTTCAAAAAGAGATTCAGAAGAAAACAATTGTTTGTACAAAGGAAATAATATTTTTGGATGGATAAACACAATAACAAGAAAAGCACTAGATAATTTTCCTTGAAAATATTTCTCAAAATTTAGATATGATCATAGAAAAGGTATGAACTTCAACAATAGATTTAGAAGAAAACTAGTACCAACAATAGTGTCAAAGTTAGAGTCAAAAGAAAAAGACAATAAGTTGAATATAATTATTGAATACTAGAGTATTCAAAAACTAAATAATGTAATATAAAGGAGTGTTGGAGAATATTACATTATTTGGTAAAACATAAAATACCCCCATGGTACATTTATAAAAATTATATTACGGTGTGAGTTATTAGATTATTGTGTGATTTATTTTTTCCCTAAAGTATATGTCAATGTGTTGAAGAACATGTACTTATACTGAGAGGGGAGTGAACAGTATAAGATAAAAACAATCTTTTCAATCCATATGATAACATCAATAATATTAAAGCAGTAAACATTAGACAAAGCATCACAAACATGAGAGACATGATTTAACGTGATTCACCCAATGTGGGCTACTCCAATAAGAAAATATTCCTTACAATTTTTTTCTCAATAAATTCTCCTAGGAAACCTTTCCCTATTACAATGTTTATGGACCTCTATCCAAAGGAGACACCAATCCCCTAATCAATTTAGTCATTTAAATTATTTTTATTTCATGCTCAAAGCAACATAAAATGAATCCAATCATCATTTCATATTCATATTTCAGGGATAGATCACTTTAACAAATCAGAAATAAAAATGAATTAGGATCAATTTCATGCTCTCATTCATCATTTTATTTTTGTACATAAGGGAAATCAAGCCCTTTCAATTAATGAACAATAAAAGCATAACATAATAAAGTAAGACTAGCACATGCCCCTTGTTAATAGTTGCTTGCAAATCACTAAGGTATTCTAGCACTTATTTGATACATTTTCACAAGCATACATGCACACATTAAGTAAAAGGAACCTTGGAAAGATGTTTATTTCTTTGCAAGAGAGAATTTCTAATCAAAATCCTAACTGTGAGTGTGGTTTTGTAATTGGATAAAATTACCACTCAACATTTTGGTGCTATAAGGAGGGCCCAAATTGGTCATTTTATTGCTATGTAAATGCTAACTTGTTCATTGTTATTTGAAAGGTAATTTGAGGGTATTGGTCCTAACTAACGAGGTTTTTTTTACATGTGATCACTTTCATTGATTTGAAAGTCCTTTAATTCATGATGCATTGATGCTAACCTTTTGAAAATTGGGGAATGTTCTTGATGGCTATGCTTTAATTAATGCATATCTTTAAATTAAAATGTTTACTCCAATGATGACAGATAATCCTTTAAACATACCTGGGCCTTCACATTGTATGGCTATATATCTTATGTGTTATCTACCTCAATTTAGGCACGGTGGAATGGAATTGACTAAGGAACATATTGAGGCATATAAGAAAATTTTAATTCATTTGCAAATTAGGCATGAAGATTTTTTTTGTAGGATGTTTCCATCCATATTAGATAGTTTTTTATGATTGGTATATCAGTTTACATACAAGTTATATTACTTCTTGGGCTTAACTAGAAACAACATTTATTGAACAATTTGGATAGTTGGTTGATCCAGATAGGATATTAAATCTTTTTGTCTCTATCTATAAAGATCCTAATGAATCCATGATCCAATTTAATGATAGGTTCCATAGCTTGTATACCGAAATGTTGGCATACTACATCCTTTCTAAAAGCACGAGGATACGGAAACAAAAAGGAAAGTGCCCAATATGATGCTTATAAAATCAAACTTAACGCTTAAAGCCTATGTATTGCAAAATACACAAAAAGAAAGAGCATAGACGAATTGACACAAGATAAAAGCAATATAAAATACGGCCCTTTTTATTGATATGCTTTTCAGAGTTGTGTTACAATACGTCTCCTTCCTTTTTAGGGAATAGGAGCGTCAAATAAGTTTCTTATCGCATCTATAAACAACAATCCTTCTTCCGCGTGCCCACATGTAAGATGGGTGGACCAAAACATCGCCATCACTTGTGTGTATGATTTTTCACTCCTTCCTGCTCTTATGATGTCAAAAACCTGCGTTCAAAGAAACAAAAAAGATTAGTAGCACCTGCAGATAGAATAAAGCATGTATTTCCCTAGGCCTACTGTCAATCTATGCATGAAAATATTAAAACGATAATCAAATGACCTCGGATTGACCTAAAATTTTGACAAAAGCATAAATATGTTATCAGAAGACCCCTGCAAAAAGAACAGTCGGGAAATTCCTCACAGATTTGTATTCGCTCCAGGGTGGGACGAATAGACCTACAATAACCTATCAGAAAGCACCCTCTTCAATGTCCTATCCCGGAAGCTCCAAATGACCTGAAAACTTGGGGTTAGCTAATTGGGGGTGTTTTGGGAAGACCCAGAAGGTCATATTTCTCCAATTTTACCTCTATCACCCAAATTTTTCTGGTGCCATCTGCAAGTTAGTAAAGGCGAGAAATGACAAAAACCTGGTCAAAATTGCTCAGAATGAAATGAAATTTGAACTGTAACCTATTTAACATATCTAGAATAAAATGCAAAAGAAAAACCAAAGAAATCTATCACATATTTCTAATCATCCCGGGGTGGGGCGAATAGGACTGTGACAGTTTGGGGAGCACCCGGGGGCAGGACGCCCACCGTTTGGGACACTGTTTCAGCACCAATCCACTTGGGATGGGTCCAAAACTCCTTATAGGGTGTTGTCGACAAATTTTGTGGAATATTGTGGCCAAAAATCAGGTTTTGGGTCGGGATTCGTGCTTCCAATAGTCACCCAATAACCTCCCTTTCGAATGAGAGATTAAGGATGTGAAGGCACAAATCGCAAGTAGGTATGTAAATTGGCAGCACTTCATTGCTCAAATGCTCCTTCTCTGTATATATTTTGGGTGGGAAAACTCCCCAATTTATAGACCTTAGGGTCTCCTTGTTTAAATTGCGCATGCGAGGGTGCCACTTGAGTTAACTGTCCTATTTTTAGAGAAAAGCTAGTTCCCTGATTTAGAATCTCCTTGCATGAGGTCTCTAAAATAAAGACATGCATGACTGAAGTCTCTCTTCTTGAATAAAAGCTATTCCTCGCAATTGCATGGCCTGAAGCCTCAGTTAACTGGTGGAGTTGCCGAGGTTTGACTTTTTTTGCCGATCAAACCTTCTATTCGCCTCACCCTGGGGCGAATGCTTGCTATTCGTCCCTGGGTGGGACGAATGCCAGTTTGTATTCATCCCGGGGTGGGACGAGTAGAGCAAGGTGCCAAAAAGGTGCCAAATTGACCTTTGACCTTCCAAACTACTTTTGGGAGTGGTTAGGACCACTGTTTAACCTCTGGGGGCTGCCCTGGGGGCTTTTTGTGTCAATGCGATCAGCGCTTGTTGTCACATAATCGGATTGGTGCTGTTTTGGTGTCTATAGATGCCCCTTTTTGGGAAGCGTTGTGCAAGGCGCAGCGTCGAGCAAAAATAAATAACCAAAGCACTAATGATTAGGGTTTCTCGGTAACCTAACCAACTCTTGATGCCCCAAGTATGGAAAGGGCACGCATTCTTGAATCCTTGCCTCTGACGAGCTAAGGAACTTAATTCAAGTGTTAACCTTGTTCAGTGAGGTGTTACTTGAACTTGGACATTGATCGAGTCATGAATAGGCAAAGGGCGCAACCTTTTGTCTATGGGAACCTTGAGTTCATGATTCATGAATGCCAAGTGTTTGATCGGCTTGTGATAATTGCTTGTTTGCTGCCCCAAGTAGGAGCATGATTGTCTTTGTCAATGATCCTTTGAATGCGTGTCATTTCCAGGATTGGGTATGTTGTTGTTGATTGGTGACTAAGTGTGACTACCCCCTCAAGCGACGAATCGATGAGGGAATGACCGACATGAGAAAAGCGACGAGTCACTTGACCCAAGATGACTTAGGTAAGGGTGCCTTCATTTGTTTACCATTAAATATGAAAGCAGTTTCCAAACATTCTGACCTATTTTTGGTGGGTTTGAACCCTTTTTGTGATGCATTTTGGAGCTAAAATTGGCAAAAATCCATCTTCCCGTGGAGCGGTCCGGCTATGGTAGCCTTATTAGGGAGTAGGATAGTGACAATTTGTGACCCCAACATCTATTTTGGATGCCAAGAATGTCAGGCGCAAATGCACCTTCGTTCGACAATGGTATTGCTATTTTTGGTTGGGTTTTGACCCTTTTTGGTGACGTCGTTTGGGGATGAAATTCTCGAAAATTCGTCTTCCCGTGGAGCGGTCCGGCTATGGTAGCCTTCTTAGGGAGTAGGATAGTGAGGATTTGTGACCCCGACATCTATTTTGCATGCCCGAAATGTCAAGTGCCAAAGCACTCTCATTGGACAATTTTAGGCCTTGTTTTTGGTGCATTTTGTGCAGTTTTTAGCTATTTTCGAAGTTTTTGCTCTGTATTCATCCCAGGGTGGGACGAATTCCTATTTAGTATTCGTCCCAGGGAGGGACGAGCGCTAACCAGAGTGCTCATCCCAGGGGGGGATGAATACAGGCTCAAAAAGCCTATTTAAAGGCCAAAACTGAGTTTTGGGCTCATTTGCATTTGTTTTTCTTGGCGATTTGGAGCTCTGAGGAGGAGGAGGTCAATTATGTGAAGCGAAGCACTGCCGAACTGTTCTTACGACCATGAGTTCACACACTGGATCGAGCGGTAGAGCCGAAGCGATACCAGTGAGTGCCCGTCCTCTTTGTTAGTTTGTGTCGCAGTTTGAAAACCGCAAGTTGTTTATTTCTTGTGTTTTTGTTTATCTGGTTTTTCAAATTGTAAAAATGAAACCCTAGTCTATGAACACTTAGCGGAAAACTTAATTTAACCCTAGTTAAACATAGATCAAAAGTTTAGTTGAAAATTGAGCTAGAAACTTAGTTTAGAACACAACTTAAAACGTCGTTGAACCTGAATTGAACCAAGATCAGAACTTAGGTTAAAAACGTAGGGTAAAACTAAGCGGAAAGCGTAACTGGAACCCTAGTTAACTGTTGTTTTTGTGGTGTTAATTTTCCAGTTTAAAGGTAAAAACCCTAGGTCTAAAAAATTATTTTTGTGACTGTTTTTGTTTGTTTAGAGTTAAAAACCCTAGAACTGACCAATGATTTTTTTTTTTTTGTTAATTTATCAGTTAGAGTTAAAAATCCTAGGTCTGACAAATTAGGTTTTGTTTTTGTAATTTTTTTTGTTGTTAATTTATCAGTTAGAATTAAAAACCCTAGATCTAAAAAATTACATTTTTGAATGTTGTTTTTTTTTGTTTAATTTATCAGTTAAATTTAAAACCCTAAAACTGACAAATGATTTTTTTTTTGTTTTGTAATTGTTTTTGTTGTTAATTAATCAGTTAGAGTTAAAAACCCTAGATCTAAAAAATGACGTTTTTGTTATTAATTAATCAGTTAGAGTTAAAAACCCTAAATCTGACAAATTAATTTTGAATTTTGTAATTACTATTTTGTTTGTGCTCTGTACACATTTTTTTTCATTGTTTTAATGTTTTTATGTTGTTTTCTTTTGCAGGTTGTGAAGAGCCGGTACCGGGTGCCTACTATTTTCACTGAAGCGCGTGCAGGCACTGACTTTGGTTGACTGGGATTGGCTTGACGCCCTTGGGCTCAAGCAGGTGACTCGGCTGGAGCCGGTGGTCGGGGATCGGGCCTATCTGATGGCCCTGATCAATCTATGGGATCCCCGGACCAACACCTTCCATCTCCCAATAGGGGAGATGACGGTGACCTTGGAGGATGTCTATCGGATTCTTCGGATTCCAATAGATGGACTGCCGATCCGGATGACACCGCAGGATCGGAGGACAGCAGTACTGATACGCTATTTCGGGCATGGGGAGGAGTTGGGTGTGGAGAGCCCAGTGGAGAGGGCAGAGATCGATTGTCATATTGGTGGCATACTGGTTCGATGGTGGCTAGAGAGGGGTGTGTTGGGAATGAGGCATGCATTACTCATGGGCCTCATTTCCAACATGTTGCTCCCTGACTCTTCGGGCGCGAGGTTCCCGTGGAACCTGCTGGAGGTGGTATTTAGGCTGGTGGAGTGTCCTACGGATGCATCGATGATCATGAGATGGGGACAGACTCTACTGGCATAGCTCTATGATGAGTTGTACGAGGTCCGCTATCGAAAGCGAAAGGGGATTAGTTGCAGCTACTTGTTGCAGTGTTGGGCTTGGCAGCACATAGCAGTGGAGAGGCCGACGGGGCTGCCCTGGATGACTCGGGCAGAGATGGCAGACCGGGAGATTGGATACGGGGTACTATGGTGGAGGTCCGGAGCAGGGTTAGAGTCGATGATGGGCAGGTGCAGTAGGGCACTATGCTGACGCCTTCGCTCGGCTTACTCCAGGGGAGGTGTTCTGGCACCCCTATCGGGACTGTCTAGCCTGGCCTGAGGCTAGAGAGTGGCTCCGATGGGTACGAAGGGAGCGATGGCTGATTGGGAGGCATGGGACTGAGCAGGAGTTGTTCCCATATGGTCGGGTTACACGACAGTTTGGGGTGCGCCAGGGGATGCCTGGTGAGCCCATGGTCTATCGACATCGGGGGGATGAGAGGACTCTGGACCGGCCAGTCGTTGCACCACTTGGTGAGGATTCAGATATGGCTATTGACGTCCTAGATGTGGATGACATCGGGGTTACTGTCGAGTATGAGCAGTGGTGGACCTTGCAACGGTGGCGAGGCGAGGGGCCTCTAGGCGGGCGGAGGTGGCAGCAGTAGGGGATGAGGGTGCAGAGGCACCAGATGAGGGTTGGGGTGCTCCATTGGATGATGCGAAGATGGTGGAGGTTGAGGATGCGGGCGGGGATTATGGGGTTTCGGACCAGCCAAAAATGTAGGACGTCCTGGAGCAGTGGGAGCCAGAGCAGGCTTCTGATCTAGATTTGTCGAGGCCTCAGGCAGTGTCGGAGGACATGGAGGCAGGGTTGCGCGTTGAGAATGCATGATTGGTGGGGCTACTACAGAGGCGATATGGGGAGCTGGGAGAGGCTTTGTAGGAGAGAGATCTCCTGTAGAATCAGCTGGTGGAGTGGGAGAATGCATGGGCTGTGTCCCATCGATAGGAGGGGGATACCGATGCTGCACGAGAGAGGGATCTCCTACGGACGTAGCTAGCACAGCGCGATGATGTAGTAGCTTACTACCATCGGTGGGAGGTAGAGTGGGGTCGATGGGAGGCAGATTGGTGTCGGTAGGAGGCATATTGGCATCGACATCGGATGGATATGGAGGGAGAGATCATCCACCTTGGTGGGCGGTTACCTGAGCCTCCTAGAGGTGGCTCTTCGCGTCGAACGAGAGACAGCGATACTGAGCAGTCAGCATCGTCTCATCGCAGGTGGCTAGATGAGGGGGGCACTAGTAGGCATGATGTAGGGGCGAGCAGCAGTCGCCCTGAGAGGTCCCATAGGACCCACACCACGGGGGGTAGTTCCCGTCGCATCGATCCTGCGTGATCATGGTGGCCGATGCCCTAGGCTTGGGGGTTTTTGAGCTTTTTGTTTTTGTGGCGGGGTCAGAGGACCGGTTCATTGTAGCCTATGGGCATTTTTGATGATATATATACAGATGATTCTTTTTTGGTTTTTATAAACTTTTCATGGTGTGTTTGTCTGTTTATGCACATTGATTTATGATGATGGATGCATGGGGTATTATGAATGCGATGTTTCTAATTATATGATGTATGCATATGGAATGAATGAACTTATTTGGTTGATAACTTGTCGATGGCACCATAGACTGTGCAAGATTTATTGGCTGGGTGGACTTATGGGATGACGGTGTGGAATGACTGTGCAGGTGAAAACTTTGTTTGTGTATGTTGCATATTTTCTGATGGTAATGTACGAAATGCAATGTACCAGTTGTTTTTGAAATGTAGTTAAGCTTTTCTGAGATTCAGATATTTTAACTAACTAGCCAAGACTGTACATTTATCGCGCAAGACTTTTGAACAAGGTATAAATCTGACTTGAATTGAACCAAGTTATTTCACATCCCTGTGTGTGCAATTGAGTTCGTTTATGTGGTATTTGTCAGGATACCGCCAGTGCCAGATAGGCTATCAACCAAACCTGTACTGAGGATCACCTAAGTAGCTCCACTAACTCCGTTGTTGTATTCAGCAAGATTAATCCATGGGACAATCTAAGATACCATAAGCTAGCTCATCCACATGCAAACATTGGTCTGCTCACATGCAAAGCTAATGCGACAGACATATCGTCATGCGGGTAGGATACCACCATTGCCAGGTAGGCTGTCCACCAAACCTGTAATGAGGATCACCTAGATGGTTTTCGAATACTGAGAATTCTAGGGATTCAAGTTCAGGATTTTTTATTGGCTCAATGGTTTAGGATATTTGCTCGTATACAAAGTGATGAAAATCACTGTTTATTTTGTTTTAGTTTTGTTTTTTTTTTGGAGCAAGGATGTTAAATAGTAGTGATAACCACTGTTATTTGATTTGGCTTTTGAGATTTGTAAGGTTAAGCTGGTATGTTTGTGACTGGTGAATAACATTGATCCTTTTAGGCCTTGGGGATGACTACCCATCCTTGGCAGGGACGTGTAGTACGAATCCTTACGACTTTGGGAACCAAAGGGTAGTATGGAGATTATGAAGTAAGGGTATTGATCTTTTAGGCCTTGGGGATGACTACCCATCCTTAGCAGGGACGTGTAGTACGAATCCTTACGACTTGAGAGACCAAAGGTGATTGTGATGATGGCTTGTGGAAATGGTGTTTTTGAATGGTCATTGATCCTTTTAGGCCTTGGGGATGACTACCCATCCTTGGCAGGGACGTGTAGTACGAATCCTTACAACCTTGGGGACCAACGGTGATGGGGAGTTGTGGTAGTGGTGAAAACCACTATTGATTAGGGGGAATGGATGGGGAAGAGCTTGTCCTTTTGTCAATTCTCAGCACTCTTGAACCATTCGCACAGGGGGATGAACAGGCTAATCTTTCACCTATGGTACCCTAGACTGCTTTGTAGTTTTCATCTTACGTTCACACAACTTAGGAATTATTTTATGTGTTTTAACTTGTGTAGGGATGTTACGTAACGAGGCGTGACCCAAGTAAAACTTTCCTTTGTAAAATCTATTTGACTTTGTACAGTTTTTGGCTAGAAATTTAAAGACAGCTGAATGACGAAAACCCTAAATACATTAGGAGACAACTGACTTTGCTAAAAATGGGGATGGTGTGATGCGGGATGTATGCGTTTGTAAAAATGGAGTTGATGTGAAAAATGATGGAGTTGCCAAGTAATGACAGTCTATGGTGCTTTTGACTTGTATGACCTAGCAAATATGCAATGTATGGATGTGATGCCTAATGCAACTTATATTTTTGTATTTTTGATTTTTATAAGTATGCATGAAATGGAAATGCAATTTTTTTTTGAGATTTTATTGTTTTTGTTGGTTTTTGAATATTTGTGTTGACCAAGCGGTTATGGTAACCCTTGGAGCTTTTGGTTTGACCAAAGGGTTTATGGATACCTTTGGGGCATTTTAGGTTGACCAAGCGATTAAGGGAATCCTTGGAGCTTTTGGTTTGACCAAAGGGTTTATAGACACCTTTGGGGCATTTTGGGATTGACCAAGCGATTGTGGAAATCCTTGGAGCTTTTGGTTTGACCAAAGGGTTTATGGACACCTTTGGGGCATTTTGGGATTGACCAAGCGATTGTGGAAATCCTTGGAGCTTTTGGTTTGACCAAAGGGTTTATGGACACCTTTGGGGCATTTAGGTTGACCAAGCGATTATGAGAATCCTTGGAGCTTTTGGGTTGAAGGTTTATTTGGGGCATTTGGGGTTGACCAAGCGATTATGGGAATCCTTGGAGCTTTTGGTTGGACTATGGCTCTCTAAATGTGGAATGGCCTCAAATGACTGATGTTCAAGGGTTCTATCTCCTTGATTCCTTCAAGAGAGGCAAGCCGGTATGTTCCAGGTCCTATTCTACTATCAATCACATAAGGACCTAACCAGTTTTCCGTGAACTTGTCTCCTTAGATGGGACGACAAATTAGAATTTTGCTTGGTTCTCTTTTAAGACCAAATCTCCAACCTAAAAATCCCTTAGGTGAACCTTCATGTTATATGCTCTCTTAAGTCACTCTTGATAGATACGCAAATGCTCGAGAGCATTGACGCATCGTTCATCGAGCAACGTCAGTTGATCTAACCGGGCCTACCGCGTAGTGTCATCATCGATGAACTCTTGCATTGAAATACGTAGGGAAGGGATTTCCAACTCAAGAGGCATGACAGCCTCGGAGCCATACACCAACGAAAATGGAGTTGCCCCAGTGGGCGTCCGAATGCTAGTGCGATAAGCCCATAGGGCAAGCGGGATCTGAATGTGCCAATCCTTATGATTATCTACGACTATCTTTTTGAGGATGGCGACTAGCATTTTGTTTGATGCCTCTGCTTGCCCATTTGCCTGTGGATAATAGGGTGTTGAAAAACTGTGCTAAATTTTGTACTTTGTGGTCAAAGCACGCACATATTTGTTCTTGAAGGGCGTCCCATTATTCGAGAGGATCTTGGATGGAATACCAAAATGACATATGATGTTATGCAAAATAAACTCCGCAATGCGGGGTCCAGTCATAGAGGTTAACGGAATTGCTTCCACCCACTTGGTAAAATACTTTGTGGCCGTTATGATAAATGTGTGATGACCCGACGACGTAGGGGAGATCTTTTCGATTAGATCAAAGCCCCACTACAAAAAAGGCCAAGCCGATTGGATCGGTTGCAAGGCTTGAGAAGGTACGTGTGTCAAATTGGCATGATGTTGACACTTCACGCACTTCTTCACATATGCGCAACAATCTCGCTCTAAATATGGCCAATAATAACCCATGCAAAGAATGCGCTTTGTGATGGCCATACCGCTGAAGTGGCCACCACATGTACCATCGTGGGCTTGGGTGATCGCCCAAGCGGACTCCTGCTGGTCCAAGCAATGGAGGAGGATTCCTTCATAGCTCCGACGATACAAAATGTCTCCTAGCAAGACATGTTTTGCCACTTTCTGTTTGAATGATCTTTTTGTGGCTTGTGTCAATCCAAGTGGGAGAGTACCTAGCTTGAGGTAATCCCTTAGGGGTGTGTACCAATCCTGCTGATCAGAAACCTCGATGGTATGAATAGCCAATCCCTCTTGAAGTTCATCCCTAGCAAAAGCTGAGCGGGAAAGAACTTGTAAAAATAGCGTTGTGTTGCTATTAAGAGGGGTAGGGGAGAACAAGGACCCCAGGTTGGCTTGAGTCAAACAATCTTGGATTCGAGAGAACCTATCCGGAGATGGTTCAATCTGGATCAAGTGGATTCCTGGCATGAGGTCAGAGCTTGCATGCTCCATCGTGGGTTGCGATAATGTCTTGACCTGAATGGTTGTCATCTCACCGGAAGGGTCTTGCGGGATTAGTGACCCCAAGGAGGCCATAGTATCCGCAAAATGATTCGATGATCGAGGGAGTGCCTCGATGTCGTACCATTCAAGTTGTGCCAGGAATTTGTCCACAAGGGCTTTATAGGCCTGCAAAACTGGGCATTTACATTGGAATATCCCCTTAACTTGATTGACAATTAACAGTGAATCACCAAAGATGTTCAATCGTTTAATGTTCATGGTGACTGCTGTTTGAAGACCTATGAGCAAGGCTTCGTATTCTGCATTGTTGTTGGTGCACGGGAAGTCTAATTTAAATGACAGAGGCATTGGAGCCCCTTGTGGAGTGAAGAATACAATTCTCATGCCACCTCCTTGCTCACATTTAGAACCATCGAAGAATAGGGTTATGTCAGCCTGTGACTCAGGCTCATCAGAATCTGGCGATTCTGAAACATGGAAGACCCCATCATCCGGTAGTTCTATGGTCAGAGGCTGATCATCTTCAAGAGGAGCCTCTGCCAGTTGATCGGCGATGACTTGACCTTTTATGGATTTTTGTCCAATGAATTCTATGTCAAACTCCGTCAACAACATGATCCATTTCGTCGTGTGGCTACTATGATAAGTACGACTCATCATGTATCACAATGGATTCTCCTTAGACACAACATACGTCTTGTTGCTCAGCATGTAATGGCGTAGCTTCTTGGTAGCAAACACCACTGCCAAGCAGAGCTTCTCAACGTATGCATAGTTAAGTTCATAACTGACTAGGGTGCGGCTAAGATAGTAAGTAGCCTGTTCTTTGTGCAATTCATTGTTTTGGGACAACATGGCGCCCAGTGCCACCTCAGTAGCTGAGATGTATAAGTAGAATGGCACTCCTGGTCTAGGTGGTGCCAATATTGGCGATGAAGCCAAGTACTATTTAATGTCATCAAAGGCTGACTGGCACTCGTCATCCCAATGAAATGCTACCCCCTTGTGCAATAATTTATTCATGGGTCGGCACTTGTCAGATAACTGCGCTATGAAGTGTTTGATCGACGCAACCTTTCCCTGCAGACTTCTGAGCTGCTTGATGGTAGTTGGGGGAAGCATTTCAAGGATTGCCTTGACTTTGTTTGGATCCACCTCGATTCCTCGTTTGGAGACTATGAAACCCAAGAGCTTTCCAGATGTGATGCCAAATATGCACTTCTTGGGGTTTAGTCAGACTTTATGCTCAATGAGGCGATCAAGGATCTTGCGTAAGTCATCGAGATGATTTGGGCACAAAAGAGATTTGGCCAACAAATCATCCATGTAATCTTCCAAAGTTTTGTGCATGTAATCATGGAAGATGTACGTCATGGCACGTTGGTAGGTGGTGCCAGCATTTTTAAGGCCAAAAGGCATGACCTTATAACAAAATGTCCCCCAAGGCATTGTGAATGCCATTTTTAGTTGGTCCTCGAGATTGATACGAATCTGATTGTATCCCGAGAAACCATCCATGAGGGAAAGCATTTCGTGGCCCGTTGTAGCATCTACCAATGCATCGATGCTAGGCAAGGGAAAATCATCCTTAGGACTCACTTTGTTTAGATCTCAAAAATCGATGCATATGCGAATCCTCCCGTCGGGCTTCTTGACGGGCACCATGTTAGACAACCATGGTGGATAATCCATGCAGATGACAAACTGTGCATCCAACAACTTTTGCAATTCATCTTTGACCATTAAGGCCACTTTTGGGTGCATCTTGCGTAGTTTTTGCTTTATTGGCTTGATTGTCGGATCAAGCATTAAATTATGCGTGACTAGCTATGGGTCTAGCCCCGACATGTCTTTGTATGACCATGCAAAAACCTCCTTCTTCTCCTTGAGAAGGGCAATGTAATCGGCTTGCTCTTCGGGGGAGAGACTTACCCCCACTTGAGAATCCATGGATTCATTGGATCTATGCCGATGTCTACGTCAGTCGTTGCCTCGACCGACATGTGGGATCCATCCTCCAACTGGTGTGGAGTTGGGATCAGATGGATATCATTTGCTGAATTAAGATCATCGTTAGGAACGTCAGGTTCCTCTTCAGCATGGAAGACATCCTGAGTCTATCCTGGAATGAAATGAAACATCCCACCACAAGGCCAGTACTCTGATGGGGATGGTGGTGTGTCAACGCGATCCCAATCTATAGCCTCTATGTCTAGATGCAATGACCATGTTGGGTCGGATGGATCATGGATGGGGGCGGTCAAGTCAATGGAGATCATGTTGATGAAATGATTGTAACCTCCATTACCGTAGGTGTGATGACTATGACATTCTGGATGTTCTTGGTGCTTTGGATCTGGCTCTGTAGGCACTGGCACAAATGGATCAGCCCTATGTGCGTATAAGAGGACAGGATCTACCCTAGGCACTGATGGTGCTATAGGGTCTCCAGGCGGAAGATGTTCTCTGTGTACCTGGAGTGGCGGGTGCAGTAATTGCTATAACTACGCCTGGTTGAGGTGCCACCTATGTCTTGGCCCTATGTGTAAGTGTTCAAACATGTCATCTATGTCCAAGGGATATTGCTGCTGTCGCATCTGATTTTCTTGAGCGGGCATATCCTCCAGTGGAACATCCAAAGGGAACATGGTCAAGAAGCTTTCTTGAGAATCATCCATGGGATGCATTTGGGAATGATTGCTATTCGACTCAAGAGGATCCCAAGGTGCTACCTCATACTCCAACTCATCATTCGAAGACCCTTCTTGGTCTTGTCCATACCCTTCGTGGGGGTGAGTCCTTGAATTGTCTCCCTTTTGACCGAAGGGAAAGGGTTGTTAAGGTCAACAAGGTTGTTTGTTTGTAATGGGAAATAATCCCCCAATGTATAAGTTGTATTTGGATTGGCATATGGATCTAATGCCAACCCATCCTTGTTGCCTATCCCTAGGCCTTGCATGTTTTTGACCAAGATGTCTAGGGGCAAAGGGTGATTAAACCCTACTCCTGACTTGTCATAAGGCATTTGGTATCTTGGTTGGCACAAAACACGCACTCCTTGCTCATACCTGCCCAACCCATATCCATGCCAATTGCATTGGCTAAGATATCTCAATGCAAAGTCTGGGTTAGACAGATAATTGACATCCTCAACAAAGGGCTCTTCATCTTCCTCTTCTTGTAGGGAAGGTTCAACGCCATTATCCAGGCCCCCATAAATAAAGTTTGTCTGATTGGGTGGGTAGCCTAGAGGAACCACAGAGCCGATGGGGAGTCGAGGTCTCCCCATGTCCTACATGGACTCAATTGTGGGTGTTGCTATAATGTTTTGCACTAGATACTCCCCCAATCCTGTGTTGGCCATCTCAATTGTGATTGTTGGCGTTTGAGGGGGAGCGAATGGGAGGTCTCCCTGAGTCCACTCCATGTGGGGTGAACTAGGCGTCTCGACTTCCATTCTACTAGGCTTCTCTTCTGTCGAGATGTTGGAGACTAAGGGTGGTTCCTCTTCTAGGGGCTTCTTTCCCTTGTCCTTTGGTGTGGCCACCGTAGGTGGCATCGTTGTGGGAGGACCAGATGAAGAAGATGGACCCGCCTGGGAATTTGATTGCCTTGGTAATGGATATTCCCGTGTAATCGAACCCCTTTTAGATGGATTTAACTAAAAATCCAAATGCGTTGATGGAAGGGTCGACTGCGGCATTAGTTGCACTGAATTGTAGTATTTGAAAGGCTCTAAATCTGCGGGGACTACATGTACCTGTCCTTCAAATGTATACTTCAAGCATTGATGAGCAATTGAAGGGACACACTTCATGTCCCGGATCCAAGGTCACCCAAGAAAGATATTGTAGGCCATCTCACCTTCTAATATGTGGCACAATGTATGAATGGTCTTTTGTCCCACTTGGATGGGTAGGACAATTGTGCCAACTATCGAGCATATCGCATCATTGAATGCTCGAAGAGTATAGGTGGAAGGTACGATGTGAGAGGCCGACAACTTCAAATGTTTTAATGCGACGGTTGTAATAATGTTACTAGAAAAACTAGTGTCCACCAACACCCGCTTATATGGAATCCCGTTGACCCACATGATAACATGCAGGGGTGGATCCACCACATCACCAGCCATCGATTTTAATTCATCTTCTCTAAATGTGATGATTGGTTCTGTACATTGTTTCACATGGCCCACGAAGTTGTTGAAAGAATTTGCTTCATGGGGATGCAGCTCAATGGCCTTTAATATCTCCATGAGAGCCTCCCGATGGGGTGCTGATTGTTGAATAAGCTCATATATGGAGAGCCTAGCCGACGTGGTCCTTAGACTTTGAGTAAGTCTAGTTCGAATCGTGGCCACTGGTCTAGGCGGGGGAAGCTACGTAGGGTTTTGTTGAGGTTGTGACGTTGATGGAACTTCTCTTGTGGCTACCGCGGGGGCAGTTCCTGGATATCTCTTGTTCCTCGTCACTATGCTTATCATCCCTACATACCCCTCCATGGGGCAATTCTGTTGCACCTCGTTGACGTGAAGGGGTTTTTCTTGTGCATCATGTGCGGGCAAAGGGTCTCTGAAAACTCCCATTTGTTGGTTGTTGGGTGCTATGGGGTTATCCACTACCAATGTATTATTGTCAATGAGGTCTTGCACCAAACCTTTGAACTTCCAACATGCGTTAAGGTCATGTCCCTTATGCCTATGAAACCTACAATACAAATCCTCTCTGTACCCCTTAGGCTTTGGCGCATTAGGATCTATGGTTTGAATCTCTGGCAGATTAATCAAATTCGCTGCTGACAAGCGGTCAAACAAGGAGTCCCTGGACTCTATGTAAGGCGTAAATTGTCGCCTAGGGCGATGCTGCTGATTTTGTTCCTGCCTTTGGTTTTCTCTATCATAATTGTTTGGAGGCACCGCTCGATAGTTAGCCTTTGGAGGCTGTGTTGCTTGGGTAGGCTTAGGGGCGTTGATAGCAACTTGATTGACCGCGATGGGTTTCTGTTGCGTAGTCCCTATTTTAGTGCTCTTGTTCCATTCTTTTTTCTTAGGCTTGGCGATTTCACCATCCTGTATTTTGATCTCTTCGATGATTTTGGCTTGCGCCAGTGCTTCTTCTAAAGTGGCATATTGCTACAGCTACAATAGCACAGAGATCGATCACAAACAACTCTTTGCGAACATTTGAGTTCAAGTCAGACATAGGAGGGAGGTAGGGTAGCTTTGAAAGCAACGTCCTCCACCGGTTCCCATATGCCACCATAGATTCCTCCTCATACTGCTTGAGGCTAGCTAGATCGCTTAGTGACACCTTTTTCTTTGTGTTGAAGGTGAAACATTCTAGGAATGCGTCCACTAGCTGATCCAAGTTACAGATGTTGTGCTTTGGTAATTGGGTGAACCAATCCGAGGTAGGGCCTGCGAATGTGGTTATAAATGTTCTTAATAACAAAGCATCGTTATCCTGAATGCCAAAGCATTGGCTCAGGAATCGAGTCACATGCTCTTGGGCATCTTCCTCCCCTCTAAAGAGTGCCAACTGGGGCAACTTAAAGTGTTCGGGGTATGGAGGTGTCGACACTGACGGATGCACAGGATGACTACGGAGTTGGCATAAAGTAGGCTTTTGGGGCCCAAAAGTCTTGAGCTCCATAGTCTCTAAGCGCTCTAGCAACGCTTTATATGCATCGGAGGACTTGATCTCCTCCTCCTTGGTTTGCTCCCACTTGTGGGTTGTGGGGAACTTGAGGCCTTTGGAGGGGTAGCTGGGTAGCACCCCTTTTGCCTTGATAGGGCGTTTCGGCCCGCTCTTCTTCTTGTTCATACTCCTCATAAGCTTCTTGAGGAGTGTCTGGCCTAGGCCTATAAACATTGATGGGTGCCCACGGAGGGTGCCCATCGTAGTTTCAGGGAGTGGCCTCCCGCTCAGGTCTAGGAGGTCTTAGAGGCAGTGCTTGATGAGGTCGCGGAGACCTGTCTCGCACTAAGGGGTTGTGCCTCTCATACATCTCATATTTATGTGCGTGAGGTGTTGGGACCTTCTCAGGCACATTGTTGTGAAGCAATTCAGCTGTCTGACGTTGAATGCGCTCTTGGTTAAGGTGACACAAATGTTCTAATTGTTGTTGGTCTTGCTTGAGCCGCGTGATTTGCGCTTGGCGGGAGGCTAGTTTGGCAAATTCCAAGTCAATTTGTTCCCCTGTTTCTTGTTTAGGAGGCCTAGATGCCTCTCCTACATGTCTTTCTTGGTCATGGTGATCTGAGACCCCTATGGGCTGCTTCCCTCTATCGAGGTTAGCGGCATTCACTTGAGGCTCTGGCCTCAATGAGTGATCTTGATACATAGCGGGTGCGGACGTGCATCGTTCCTACGCTGTGTATCACTCTTGAGGAACATAATGGTCTTCCTCACACTCTCTGTTATATGCATAAAAGGTGCGGGCAGAATTGTCTTGCCCTGTCTAGAAATCCTGATACTCTGGATATTGCCTAGTGTTTCTAACAGTAATACGGGGTAAATGAGGGATGACGAAGTCATGTGGCCCCTCCTTCTGGACCCTCTTTTTCTCTAACACTTCATCACTAGGCCACTCATAACGAGCATCTAAGGGAGGCCTACTTTCTATGTTAAGTGCCACGTGTAAGTTCTTCTCTTGAAAGGACCTAAGCTGAGTGGGTGTGCCCCTCAAGGAGGTGCCTCTATAATCATGTTCTGTGATGGCGTGAGTTGGAGTGCCCCTCAAGGAGGTGCCTCTATAGTCATGTTCTGTAATGGCATGGTGTGGACTAACTTGTGTATCCTGCCACCAAGGCGGGATGACCAAGTCCTCAAGACTATATCGGAGGCGACTTGTCCCCCTTGGTGCACTCTCTACAACTTCTACCCGTGATCGGGCTCGGCTACGGGTGTACACCATGGTGATGTTTACCTAAAGATGCGTAGATTTTTTATTTTTTTTTATGATTTTTATTTGATACACTAAACAGAAAATATCACACACACACAAGCAATGATTATCTCTTTTAAAGATTAAAAGTGTGCCCTAAATCTGGTTTAGTGTGTTTTGTTTGTTTGTTTTTGAAATATTTTTGTGAAAACCATTTAAATGCAATTATGAAGGCTCTTATGACTCCCAAAATGGTCGCCCCTTCAATATACCATTGCCGGACCGATATACCAACCTCTCTATATACCCGCCCTTACGTGAGGGAGACTATAGGTACATGAGAGCAGATGATACGTGGAACATAGGCGGTACGGAAGGGGAATCACTCTGTTTATGACACCTACCATAGAAGACTTATCCTCATGCACTGGGAATCACCCCAAGCTACACTTGGTCAGCTTTCATCAGGATTTACGTCTAGCAATAGTCGCGATCGGGGTTATGGATGCAATATCTCAAGCCAAGGTGATGATGAAATCCACCGTTGGTCTTGCTCAAGGGTTGGGGTTTTACGACCAACTCCTTGTGTTTAAAATACCACGTGGTGTGTGGGGTTATTTTTAAGTTGCAAAATTGAAAAAAGCAAGCATTTAAACTCTCCTATGCAAGCAAAAATTAGAGAACAGAAAATAGAAAACAGAAAATTGACAAAAGGTGTCTAAAACCCCTACCTCTTCTCTGCCTAAATCGGATGTCTCTGAATTTCTGCCTGAAACAGTCTAGCATTTGAAAACTTGGTACCTGTAAGCAAAAAAACAAGCAACTTTAATCAGAAATTTAATCTTTAAAATCAAAGGACACAGGTCCCACCATGATCGCCATTGAAAGCACGAGGATACGGAAACAAAAAGGAAAGTGCCCAATATGATGCTTATAAAATCAAACTTAACGCTTAAAGCCTATGTATTGCAAAATACACAAAAAGAAAGAGCATAGACGAATTGACACAAGATAAAAGCAATATAAAATACAGCCCTTTTTATTGATATGCTTTTTAGAGTTGTGTTACAATACGTCTCCTTCCTTTTTAGGGGATAGGAGCGTCAAATAAGTTTCTTATCGCATCTATAAACAACAATCCTTCTTTCGCATGCCCACATGTAATATGGGCGGACCAAAACGTCACCACAACTTGTGTGTATGATTTTTCACTCCTTCTTGCTCTTCTGATGTCAAAAACCTATGTTTGAAGAAACATAAAATATTAGTAGCACCTGCAGATAGAATAAAGCATGTATTTCCCTAGGCCTACTGTCAATCTATGCATGAAAATATTAAAATGATAATAAAATGACCTCGGATTGACCTGAAATTTTTATAGAAGCATAAATATGTTATCAGAAGACCCCTACAAAAAGAACAGTCAGGAAATTCCTCACATATTTGTATTCGCTCCAGGGTGGGACGAATAGACCTACAATAACCTGTCAGAAAGCACCCTCTTCAATGTCCTATCCCGGAAGCTCCAAATGACCTGAAAACTTGGGGTTAGCTAATTGGGGGTGTTTTGGGAAGACCCAGAAGGTCATATTTCTCCAATTTTACCTCTATCACCCAGATTTTTCTGGTGCCATCTTCAAGTTAGTAAAGGCGAGAAATGACAAAAACCTGGTCAAAATTGCTCATAATGAAATGAAATTTGAACTGTAACCTATTTAACATATCTAGAATAAAATGCAAAATAAAAACCAAAGAAATCTATCACATATTTCTAATCGTCCTGGGGTGGGGCGAATAGGACTGTGATAGTTTGGGGAGCGCCCGGGGGCAGGACGCCCACCGTTTGGGACACTGTTTTGGCACCAATCCACTTGGGATGGGTCCAAAACTCCTTATAGGGTGTTGTCAACAAATTTTGTGGAATATTGTGGCCAAAAATCAGGTTTTGGGTCAGGATTCGTGCTTCCAATAGTCACCCAATAACCTCCCTTTCGAATGAGAGATTAAGGATGTGAAGGCACAAATCGCAAGTAGGTATGTAAATTGGCAGCACTTCATTGCTCAAATGCTCCTTCTCTGTGTATATTTTGGGTGTGAAAACTCCCCAATTTATAGACCTTAGGGTCTCCTTGTTTAAATTGCGCATGCGAGGGCGCCACTTGAGTTAACTGTCCTATTTTTAGAGAAAAGCTAGTTCCCTGATTTAGAATCTCCTTGCATGAGGTCTCTAAAATAAAGACATGCATGACTGAAGTCTCTCTTCTTGAATAAAAGCTATTCCTCACAATTGCATGGCCTGAAGCCTCAGTTAACCGGGCGGAGTTGCCGAGGTTTGACTTTTTTGTCCATTCAAACCTTCTATTCACCTCACCCTGGGGCAAATGCTGCTATTTGTCCCTGGGTGGGACGAATGCCGGTTTGTATTCATCCCGGGGTGGGACGAGCAGAGAGCAAGGTGCCAAAAAGGTGCCAAATTGACCTTTGACCTTCCAAACTACTTTTGGGAGTGGTTAGGACCACTGTTTAACCTCTCGGGGCTACCCTGGGGGTTGTTTGTGTCAATGCGATCAGCGCTTGTTGTCACATAACTAGATTGGTGTTGTTTTGGTGTCTACACTTTCATAATAAGAATCCATTAAAATATACATGGAATCCTTAGACCCCTTTACTTCTACGTTTGTAGGGATAATTCTAAAATATCCATCCTTGCCTAGAGTCTATAGTGAGGCAATAACAATAGAACAATGATGGATTTCAAAAGGTATGGATGTGGGTTGATTATCATTGCTTAACCCTAAGGCTCGCAATAAAATGCCACCAATGAGTCAGGCTGAGGTACCACCTTCTCCCATGATGAACTTTTTTTTAGGAGTTATGGATTCCAACCAATACCAACCATCAAATCTAGTAGCCTTGAATCAAATGATGTCTAATATGAGCAATCAATGAGATAAAGTTGAATATCCAAATGTTAAAACCACCTTAGATATCGTCTAAGAGGAGTTTTAGGTTTCAAAATCACTACCCATTAATGAGGATTGTCATGATAAAGTTAATAAAAGTGTAGAAATTGGCTTAGTTTTGGCAACATAGAAACTTTAGAAATAAAAGGCTTAGAATCATTATTCACAAGTGAGGATTGGAACACTTATAGAAAACTGAATACAAGAATTGATCCTATTGAAGAAAACTTTGACCCACCAAAATATGAATTCTTTAAAATTGAGGATGATGAACCTGAGGAAGATGAATTCTTTGAAGTTGAAGAGGATGAATCTGAGGAAGATGAATTTTTGGAAATTGATAAAAGTGAATCAATAGATGAATCTAAATATTTTGTAGAAGACTTAATAGAATATCATCCTTTTATTTTAGAATATAATTATCATAATTGTTGGGGAAGATATGAGAATTTATTTGTTTCTCACACTCCTATTGATGAAATTTTTATTTTTCTTGATATGCTGGACATTGAAATATCTATCTCGCATGAATATCTTGTTGGAAATTTGAGATAATTTGAGGCATTTTATGTTGTCAATGATGCCACATGGATCACATTGAGTTTTTGTGGCCAAAATATTTTATAAATAAGCATTTATGATATTTTGGAAAGCATGGCTATTTACAGGGTTTTTGTGAAAACCAAGGCAGGCAAAATAAAAGGTTTTATTTAAAACTATGGATGGCAGATTTGAAATGGATTTATATTAAAATATTGGTTGGATTTTTGTTTTATTGAAAAAGGTTCCCCGGTGAAGAAGATAATTAATTTTAAATATTTAAGTTTAAATTTAAATCATTTAAAATTAAAATTAATATTAATATTTTAATATTGTCGACATCAAAAAGGAGGAGGCAAATAATATTAAATCATAGCTGACATCAAAATAAAATTGTGGGCATATATAAATATGCCACTAAACTTTTTATTTCCCCAAGTCCTCTATGAAGATAATCCGTTCGAAGCACTAAGGAAGCAAAAGTGTCGTATTAGTTATAAAACCAATGAAGAGAAGAGGGAACAAAGGTAAGGGAGGTTACTTACCTATGAACATAGGTGCTTGTGGCATAGTAGCAAGAGGAAGGTGCGTAAGGTGTTTAAGCGCCAGTAGATCTGAAGTTTGAATCCTGTCAACACTGGTTTTTGCAAGGTAAAAAGGGAGAACCTTTTGTGCATGTGGTTTTTGAGGGCAAGTTCAGAGGAAGCAAGAAGGAGGTCTTGCACTCTTGGTTTCTATGTGAGTGGTTGGATCACGTGGTTGTTGGTGTCACAGTTTTACTGGTGCAGGGGCAACGATAGGGGATCGAATCCCGCTGAGGTTAAAGGCAAGTTATTAATTTTTCCAAATATTTTATTTTTCTAAGGTTTTCCTAGGAGAGATAAGGTTTGTGATGCATGTTGTGAAAGATAAATATTTTTGGTGATTTTCCTTTTATAGTTATATTATATTGTATATCATTGGAAATATTATTTTGAGGGCTATTTTATTATTTTGTTTGGAAGGAGAAATAAGGTGTACATAAAGAGATATTTCTATTTTTGTAAAAGGGTTCAAGTGAAGGTCGTTTTGTTCTTTTCAAAGTGTGTTGAGTGTGGCAGATTTTCCAAAGGGGTTTCTTCATTTTGATAAAAGGTATGGGCAGATTCTCCTATTGATTGTCTATTGTGGTTTATTTCTGAAATATCATTCGAGGGAAAAGGATTGCTCGTGGTTTCCTCTTAGAAAGTAGTTGATTGAAAGCTTCAAGGTTTTTTGAATTGAGAGTTGTGTTTAAACCTTGTTTTATAATCATAGTTGTTGAAGCCCATTGTTTGTGAAAGAACATGAGTTATAAAAGAACATGAGTATCATTGTTATGTGAGATTTGTAATTGAGCATTTCTGGAAAAATTTGAGTTGGTTGATACATACTTGGACTGGGGTTGTGTGAGGAAGAATTATCCCTTGTGGCGATTAGTTGAGATTGAGTTTAAGAACATATTGAGTCTCTAACAATTCTCTTTATGGTTCTATAAGACTTGGGTTGAGTTGAGTTGAATAAGCCTAGTCAAGTGATGTGTGAAGTGATTGCTCAAGTCATATGAAACAAAATATTCCATTATTATGATTTGAGTTGATTTGAGATTGAGCCTATAACATATTGAGTCTCTAACAATTCTCTTTATGCTTCTATGAGTTGAGTTGAGTTGATATTGAGCCTAGACCATATTGAGTCTCTAACAATTCTCTTTATTCTTCTATGAGTTTATTTGAGTTGAGTTGATTTGAGATTATTGTGGATCATTGTTGTCATCCATTGAAGAGTACATTGCCATTCATTGTTGAGTTCATATTTGAGCTTTGCCTTGATAGATTTGTGTATGATATTTGAGTGCTACTTGAGCATGATTTATTGAGCCTTTGACAAGGCATTTGTTGACAGTTTTGAGAAACCTTTGTGGATAGTTTTGGGGTAGATTTGTGTCTCAATTGTGTGTGGTGACTTTTGCTCTTGCTTACTACTGTTATCTGAGTTATTAATGCACACTGCTATATTCGGTTATTGGAATTAAGGACATTAATTGATATTGATTTGGAAAGAAAGTAAAAAGTGATCTTATACTGTTCACCCCCCTCTCAACATAAGCTTGTGTTATTCAATTGGTATCAGAGCGGGTTCCTTCGAAAAGGCTAACAAGGACATTGTTTTTCTTGTAATATATTTGGACACAGGTTTATACATTGCAGGATCCATGGATCAAAGAAGTTTGATTTTTCTAGAAGGAAATTCAAAGGAAGAAGGTATGGTTTTCAAGGAAATTGCTTCTCATGTAATAGGATTGGTCATAGAGCTTTTCAATTCAAAGGAAATGAGCAACATGGTTTTGGTTTTAGAGCTACACAATTCAGAAGTCATAAGGGTCATGAAAACAGAGCTTCACAATACAGGGTTCAGGAGAGGAATGAATATGGAAATTATTTTAAGAATGAATTTAGGATATGGGAACCATACAAAGGCTAAAATATCAAGTATTTTAACTACAATAACTTTGGGCATATTTCAAAATGGTGTAGGACTCAATTCCAAATAGGTTCAAGGCAAGAAGGTCAAAAGAAAGAAGGTCAAATAGGTTCTAGACAAGAAGATCAAGTAATTCATCAAGAGAAGGATATCAGAAAAACATGGAAGGAATTTGATAGTGGAAAGAATCAATGTAATATGGGAGTAAAAGTACTCCCACCCAAAAATTATTCACCTCAAGAGAGAGTGGGGTGAGGGGGCTAAGCTTAAGAGTCATATCTTTTAGCCCCATAGGTGTACCTTTTCCCATTGATGTCAAAGGGGGAGAGATTTGAGTAAGGGGGAGCAGCTTCCAAAGAAAGTATTGAGTTAGGGAGAGCAGCCTACATAGAGAGTATTGTGTCAGGGGAGAAGATTTGATTCTCAGAGTTGGTTTTTGCAGTCACTGTGGTGATTTGCATTAGAGGTGTTACTAGTGATTTCCATTAGAGGTGTTGCCATCAATGACAAATGGGGATATTGTTGGAAATTTGAGGTAATTTAAGGCCTTTTATGTTTTCATTTGTGTCACATGGATCATTGATGTCACACGAATCACATTGAGTTTTGGTGGCCAAAATATTTCATAAATAAGCATTTATGATATTTTGGAAATCATGGCTATTTACAGGGTTTTTGTGAAAACCAAGGTAGGCAAAATAAAAGGTTTTATTTAAAAACATGTATGGTAGATTTGAAATGAATTTTTCTTAAAACTTAGGTTGGATTTTTGTTTCATCGAAAAATGTGCCCTGGTGAAGGAGATAATTAATTTTAAATATTTAAGTTTAAATTTTAATCATTTAAAATTTAAATTTAAAATTAAAATTTTAATATTGTCGACATCAAAAAGGAGGAGACACATAGTATTAAGTCATAGTCGATGCCAAAAGAAAAAGGTGGGAATATATAAATATGCCACTAAAATTTTTATTTTCCCTAAGTCCTCGATGAAGATAATCCATTCGAACCGCTAAGTAAGCAGAAGTGTCGTATTAGTTTGAAAACCATCGAAGAAAAGAGGGAACAAAGGTAAGGGAGGTTCCTTACCTATCATCGTAGGTGCTTGTGGTCTATCATTAAGAGGAAGGTGCATAATGTGTTTAAGCGCCAACAGATCTGAAGTTCGAATCCCACTGATGCTGGTTTTTACAAGGTAAAAAGGGAGAACCTTTTGTGCACATGGTTTTTGAGGGTAAGTTTGGAGGAAGCAAGAAGGAGATCTTGTGCTCTTGGTTTCTATGTGAGTGGTTGGCTCACGTGGTTGTTGGTGCAGCAGTTTGAGTGGTGCAGGGGCAGCGACAGGGGATCGAATCCCGCTGAGGTTAAAGGTAAGTTATTAGTTTTTCCAAATATTTTATTTTTCTAAGGTTGCGCTAGGAGAGATAAGGTTTGTGGTGCATGTTGTGAAAAATAAATATTTCTGGTGATTTTCATTTTAGAAGTATATCATATTATATATCATTGGAAATACTATTTCGAGGGCTATTTTATTATTTTGGTTAGAAGGAGAAATAAGGTGTACATAAAGAGATATTTCTATTTTTGTAAAAGGGTTCAAGTTAAGGTTGTTTTGTTATTTTCAAAGTGTGTTGACAGTGGTAGATTTTCCAAAGGGGTTTATTCATCTTCATAATAAGTATGGGCACATTCTCCTATTGATTGTCTATGGTGGTTGATTTCTAAAATATCATTGGAGGAAAAATGATTGTTTGTGCTTTCCTTTTCTAAAGTAGTTGATTGAATACTTCAAGGTTTTCTGAATTGAGAGTTGTGTTTAAACCTTGTTTTATAATCATAGTTGTCGAAGCCCATTGGTTTTGAAATAACATGAGTTAGAAAAGAATATGAGTATCATTCTTATGTGAAATTTATAATTGAGCATTGTTGGAAACATTTGAGTTGGTTGATACATACTTAGACTAGGGTTGTGTGAGGAAGAATTGTCCCTTGTGGTGATTAGTTGAGATTGAGTTTAAGAACATATTGAGTCTCTAACAATTCTTTTTATGGTTCTATAATACTTGGGTTGAGTTGAGTTGAATAAGCCTAGTCAAGTGATGTGTGAAGTTATTGTTCAAGTCCTATGAAACAAACTATTCAATTATTCTAATTTGAGTTTAGTTGAGATTGAGCCTAGAACATATTGAGTCTCTAACAATTCTCTTTTTGCTTCTATGAGTTGAGTTGAGTTGAGTTGGTATTGATATTAGAACATATTGAGTCTCTAACAATTCTCTTTATGCTTTTATTAGTTGATTTGAGTTGATGTCATTGTGGATCATTGTTGTCATCCATTGAAGAGTACATTGCCATTCATTGTTGAGTTCATATTTGAGCTTTGCCTTGATAGATTTGTGTATGATATTTGAGTGCTACTTGAGCATGATTTATTGAGCCTTTGACAAGGCATTTGTGGAAATTTTTGGGGTAGATTTGTGTCTCAATTGTGTGTGGTGATTTGTACTCTTTCTTACTACTGCTATTTGAGCTATTAATGCACACTTCTATATTTTGTTATTGCAATTAAGGACATTAATTTATATTGATTTGGAAAGAAAGTAAAAAGTGATCTTATACTATTCACCCCCCTCTCAGTATATGTGTTCTTAAATTGGTATTAGAGAGGGTTCCTTCGAAAAGGCTAACAACATTAGGGCAAATTCTATAAGAACATAGATGGCTTCACAGAATGGATCATATACAAATACAACTCCATTATTTTATGGTAACAATTATGCTTTCTGGATCATGAGGATGAAGAACTACTTGATATCACAAAGATATGAGGTATGGCAAATGGTTGAAAAAGAGTATAGGTTTGAAGGTGATCCCGAGATAGATAAGACTATCACAAAATTGGTTGAGATCAATGCAAGAACAATGAATTATATTTTGAGTGGTCTTCCTAAGACAAATTTTGAAAAAATCATGGTATGTACTTCAGCTAATGATATGTGGACCAAGTTGTGGAATACTTATGAAGGAGATTCCAAGATAAATTTGGAAAAAATACAAATGCATAGAAAAATATTTGAGGAATTGAAAATGGAAGATTATGAAGATATTGCAAAGTTCTTACTTCGAGTTGATGAGACTACTAACACCATGAGAGGCCTAGGTTTTGAGATGAAATTATCAAAAGTTTGTCAAAAGGTTTTGAGATCACTTCCCATGAAATATGATTGTAAGGTTTCAGCAATAGAAGAGACAATGGATATTAACAATTTAAAGAATTGCAAGAATTGGAAGAATTGCAACGTACTCTCACAGCTTATGAGATGAGGTTAAGTAAGAATCAAGTTCCAATAAAAGAGATTCAATACAATGCTTCAGAAAGAGAAATGGAAAGTTTTAGAGATGGATAGAGTTTTAGATAATGATGAGGAAGCTAACTTCATAAAAAGGAATAAGGACTCAAGTAATTTCAGGGATATAAGGAAAGTCATATGCTACGAGTGTGGTGATCTCGATCACTATGCATACAAGTTTTCACATGAATAAACCAGTGATGATGAAAAATATGATTACAAAGAAAAAGAATATGGAAAACATAAGCATGAAAAATATGATAGATTAAAGCAAAATAGGTATGAGAAGAAGAATTTTTTTTGTAAGGCAAAGAAATATAACTACATTGTAGAAGCAAGTGATAGCTCAGATCATAGTGATAGAGACAAATCAAATGATGAAAAGGAAGAACATTTATTTCTAGGAATAGAAGGTGAAAGAGAACAATGCTATTTTTATGGTCAAAGAGATCACAGATCAAGATATTGCAATGGTTTCAGTGATAGTGAAGATGAGATGAGACATTAAGGAAACAAGCATGATCAAAGAAATATTGAGAGTTTTTTTCCTATAGAATATTATAATGGTCTCAATGATAGTGAAAACAAAGAAGTATCACTTTTGGTATAGAAAAGGAAGAGGATGAGCCAAGTAAAAAAAAATCAGAAATAAAAAGACTAAAAGAAGAATACAGGAATCTTGAAAACAAGATTCAAAAAAATATCAAAATTAGAGAAGAAATACTTCAAACAATCAGTAATATCAGAGAAGAGCTTCAAAATGCAATAAGGATAGAACAAAATATATGAATAACCAAGGAATGAACAAAGGGTTTTCAAGGACATTGATTTTCTTGTAATAGATTTGGACACAGGGCTATACATTGCAGGATCCATGGATCAAAGAGTTTGATTTTTCTAGAAGGAACTTCAAAGGCAGAAGGTATGGTTTTCAGGGACATTGCTTCTCTTGTAATAAGATTGGTCATAGAGATTTTAAATGCAAAGGAAATGAGCAACATGGTTTTGGTTTTAGAGCTACACAATTCATAAGTCATAATGGTCATGAAAATAGAGCTTCACAATACAAGGTTCAGGAAAGGAATGGATATGGAAATTATTTTAAGAATGAATTCAGAATATGGGCACCATCCAAAGGCTACAATATCAAGTGTTTTTATTACAATAACTTTGGGCATAATATGCTTGTTGTGGTGTAGTGGTAAATGCCCTGGGTGCTGGTAGAGGCCGACCCAGGTTCCATTCTCCTTATCTCCATCCTTTAGATATAAGGTATAGTTAGGAATGTCCTATGTGCTGATAGAGGCCGACAAGGCTCCATTCCTCCTATGCCCAACCTGTTGAAAGTGGCACATCAAAAGGGGTGTTTTCCACTATAAATTAGTTATATTGTATGAAAATTATTTCTTTTTAAAAGAGCTAAAATGATATGAAATCATAAAGTAGAGACGTTTTTCACAGGACTGCCCAAACTGCCAAACTCATTTCGACCATATCTCACTCATCCGAACTCGGATTGAGCTGAAATTTTGAGGGTAGATGCCTGAAAAACCTTAAAAAATATCCACAATTTTTTATATCATTTGGAGCAACACATATCATAGTGCATCCCATGAACAATATATTTGGCAAGCGACTATGTGAGGGTTTCATCTGTGTTGAGTGCAAGCAGCTCTAGAGGTTGGTTTTTAGGGACTTCAGGCCTTAGCGGCCAATATTTTTGTGGTTTATGCTCAATATTTTAGCAAGAAATGTTGCAGGGGATACAAGATGGGTTAGAAATTTGTCTTTCAATAGATCATACTGTGAACTTGATTGACAACGGCTTCCAATTTAATGGAAACTGAAATCTTAGAAACACAGTTTAAATATGAAGGAAAGAACTCAAAGACAAACCAACAAATCAAAGGTTTTCAACAGAAAAAAAAAGAGAAAATTTACACAAGAAAAACAATATTTCAAATGTCAAAACTTCAAATAATGCAGGTCCCAATATAGACTCCATTGAACCATCTAATAAAATTTTGGCTATGTATGAGCATTCTTCAAGGTTAGAAGCCATATCAGATTCAATTGGAATAAGTCAAGAAACAGGGAAAAAAAAATTGAAGATGGATTCTAATCAAAAAGTAGGTCGCAAGACCAATCAATATCATATGGTAAAAGAAGGTGAAAATCTTGTAGAGGAAGGTAATATTAATACCCTTACCAACATTTTTAGCCCTGGTATTAATGAAGATCATCACTTGGAATATTAGAGGACTCAAAGGGAGTCTTTCAAAACAAAATTAAATTAGAAGAATGATTCAGATAAATCATCCACATCTTGTTTTCCTTCAAGAAACAAAAATGTCAATGGAGGATATGGACTTAATTGCCAAGAAAATTTGGCCAGTGGAAAAGTGGTTTCCCTCGGCTCCCAAGGGACTTCGGGTAGCATTGCTTGTCTTTGGGATCCAAAAGAGGTAGTTATTCACCATATGGTTGGCAGTTGGGGTTTGTTGGCTATAGCTATTCAAAGTAGACATTCCAACCAGATTATGCTCTGCATTACTATTTATGCTCCAACTTATTTGGAGGAAAAAAGAAGATAGTGGAAGGATATTACTCATATTATCTCTCATTTTCCTAAATATTGGATCTTGATCGGAGGAGATTTCAATACCATCCTCTCTCTAGATGAGAAAAGGGGGGAAATAGAAATTTGGACAAAAGGACTGACCTCATGAGTGAATATATTGCAAACCTCCATCTTGTGGATATCCAACCAGATAATGGCCTTATGACTTGGTCTAACAGAAGGCAAGGCTTAGATTGTATAATGGAGAGATTGGATAGGTTTTTGCTCTCTAAAAATTTCTTAATCCATGGTCACATTCCTAAAGTGAAGACTCTTAATAATGCTGGTTCGGATCATTGGCAAGTCATGGTGGAAATGTGGAAAACCAATGTGAGTTTCTCTCCTTTTCATTTTCAATTAATGTGGCTTAGAGACATTTCCTTCAGACCTCGTGTGCAACAATGGTGGAAGGAAGGTAAACCTTGGCATGGGACTAAGATGTTCTGTTTTGCCAAAATATTGCAATACATTAAATCCAAAATCAAGACTTGGAACTGGAAAGAGTTTGGGGATGTTCATAAAAAAAAACATGAAGTTATTACTCATATTGAAAATTTGAATAAGAAAATCCGTTTATATGGCCTCACAGAGAAGAGAAGTGCAGATGAAATTAAACTCACAACTCAGTTAGAGGAATGGGAAAAAAGAG
Organism: Wollemia nobilis; assembly: GCA_028583015.1. Taxonomy (NCBI): domain Eukaryota; kingdom Viridiplantae; phylum Streptophyta; class Pinopsida; order Araucariales; family Araucariaceae; genus Wollemia; species Wollemia nobilis. Next base: position 3,999,894 of record JAQPPZ010002642.1, read on the forward strand.
AAGAAATCTTATGGAAGCAAAAATCTAGAATTCAATGGCTCAAAGAAGGAGATCGAAACACAAATTTCTTCCACAAATCTCTTCTAGCTTGAAGATCTCACAACTTTATTTCTTCCTTAAAATCAGATTTTGGAGATGTTGTTTATACTTGGGATGGCATGAACTCTATTGTTGTTGATTAATTTTCCAATATTTTTGTTGCTACTCCTCTTGACTCGACTTCTCAACAAAATGTTCTTCAAGCAATCCCTTATCTTATCACTTTCGAGGAGAACTCTATTTTGATTGCTCCTATTACTATCAATGAGCTTCAACAAGTAGTTTTTAAAATGCAAAAATGGAAAACCCCAAGTCCCGATGGTTTTCCTATTGAGTTCTACTAAGAGTTCTAGGATATCCTTCATGTTGATTTATTAGAGGTGGTGGAAGAAGCCAGGAAATCCAAAGAAATTTTGAAGGTTATCAATAAAACTTATATTATTCTTGTTCCAAAATCTCAAGAGGTTGATCATATCTCAGCTTTTAGACCTATTGCTTTATGTAATGTTCTTCTCAAAATTATTACTAAAATCATGGCGTAAAGGTTGAAGCCTATTTTACATAAGATTATTTCCCCAGAGCAAGGGGGATATGTGGAAGGATGTCAAATAGTAGATGAGATAGTTCTTACTCAGGAAGCCATCCATTCCATGGATATGCAAAATTCTCCTTCTATGTTCATCCGGTTAGACTTATCCAAAGCTTATGAAAGAGTGGATTGGCACTTCCTTATCAATGTTTTGAGGCAATTTGGTTTCTCTAAGGATTGGATGGATTGGATTACTGGATGTATCTCTTTAGTTTCCTACTTAGTTCTTATCAATGGTAGGCCTTCTCAATCTTTCCCAACTTCTAGAGGTATCAGGCAAGGTGACCCGCTATCCCCTTATTTATTCATCATTCTTGCTGAATGCTTGAGTAGGACTATAACCAAAAAGAGGGAAAAAAAAACCTTGAGGGAGTTACCATTGCTCATGGAGCTATACCTATCTCTCATATTCAATTTGTGGATGACTCTACCCTTTTGGGTAAATCTACAGTTAAGGAAGCTTCTAATTTTAAGCAAATCATTAGCTATTTTTCTAAGGCTACTGGGTAGTTGATCAATGAAGACAAATCTAAAGTTATTTTCTTTCACTACTCTGCTAGACAAGAAGCCATGGTATTGGATAAATTAAGATATAAGAAGACCTCTCTTCCAATCACTTATTTAGGTATTCCCATAAATATTCAAAGGAAGAAAAATAAAGATTGGAATTGGTTGTTGGACAAAGTCAAGAAGAAAATTGGAAAGTGGACCAACAAGTGGCTTTCTTCTGGGGGTAGAATCACCTTGGTAAAATCAGTCCTTCAAGCTATTCATATTTATGTTTCTTCCATTTTGAATATCCCAAAGGCTATTCTTCGAGAATTGGATCAAATCAGTCATCGTTTCCTTTGGAGTGGTACTAAGGAGAAAATAAAATGGGCCTTGGTGAAATGGGATACTTTATATCTTCCTAAGAGTGAATGGGGGTTAGGATTACGGTCTTCAATTAATAACAACAAAGCTTTAGCTGCTAAATTATATTGGAGGATGTTGCATAACCCCAATGCTCTTTGGGCCAATAATCTCCATGCTAAATATGCTAAGAACAAAAGTCCTGAAGACCTTGTTCGCTATCAAATTCCTACCAAAGGTTCTCCCATTTTAGCAGTTCTTAAGACTGGTGAGGATTTGATAAATAAAAAATTATTTTGGATCATTCATAATGGTCAACATGCAAAATTTTGGATAGATTCTTGGGATGGTCACAAGCCTTTGATAACTCAGTTTCCCGATTGTAGGCCTTGGATGGAGGAGCTTCACCGAGCTAATTGGATAAAGGTGGTTAATTACTGTCGGTACCATACTGGTAATTCAAAGGTTGGTAGATATTGGATCCCTATTGAGGACTGGCCTATTCAAATCCTAGAAAGGAAAAGACAAGATATCCATGGCATCCTTCATATGAGATCCTTCTCTTGGTCCCATGAAAAAGATTGTTTTGGATGGAAAGACACTACTAAGGGTGAGTATTCAGTTGCTCAAGGTTATTTGACCTTATGCCATAATAATCCCAACCATTCTTCTGACATATTTTCTCAATTGTGGGCTCAAAATCTCTGGCCTAAGGTGAGGTTCTTTAATTGGCTTTTATTGCATCGTAGGGTGCTTACTCGGTGAGCAACTTATGAAGCGTGGTTTTCATGGCCCTTTTAGATGTGAAATGTGTGAAGAGAATGTAGAAAATATCAACCATATTTTTATCGAGTGTACTTTAGCCTCTGAGCTATGGAGGAGAATGACAACTTTACTTGGCTTACAAGTGGTCCAATTTTTTTACTTTTGAAAAACTTTGGAGGGATTGGCCTAATCAAGAGGGTGTTGATCATTTTATTAGGCAGTCAGTTTGGATGGGTTCTACCATTCTTCTTTGGAATATTTGGAATGAAAGGAACAACCGAATTTTTAATCAAGATAGGAAGGATATTCACTATATTTGGCAAAAGACCATAGCCAACTTAATTGAATTAGTCCATCATCTCCTTAATCACCGCCAAAACTCCCACCAAATATGGGATCAAGTGATGCAAAGATTGAAGATTAAACCTTCTAAGGGCAACCAACTTAAAGGGAATGTGAGTATTAGTAAGATGGATAGGACTAGAAATTGGCAACCTCCTCCTAAGGATTTTGGAAAAGTCAATACCGATGGAGCCTCTAGAGGGAACCCCGGAAAAGCCAGTGTAGGGAGGAATTGGTAGACTTTCGGATGGCTCCCTGGTTTTTAATTTTGCTTGAGAATTTGGGTATTCTTTCCAATAACCTTGCTGAGGGGTATGGTATCCTTAGAGGCCTTCAGGAGGCTACTAAGGTTTGATGGGAAAAGGTGTTAGTTGAGTCTGAATCTCAACTTATGATTAATCTCTTGAAGACTCCTTCTAAAAATCATAAGGTGGATTGGAGAATAAAAAGAATTATTGAGAAAATTCAATTAATCCAGATGGGATTTTTGAAAGTTGATTACAATCATGTGGTCAGAGATCAAAACAAGAGTGTTGATGCTTTAGCTAATTGGGCTTTGGACAAAGGTGATCTTACTTGTTATGGCCACCCTCCTATATGGTGGGCTTCTCAAATTAGGGAAGCTCTTCTTTCTATCATTTCTTTGGATGGCTCCAGTCTCAAGGTACCTAGTTTCTTCATGTTTTTTTTTTTGTTTCTCTTTGGTTCATTCAGTTTTTTTAGTTCCCTAGCTCATTCTATTCTTTATTTTGTTTCCTCTGTTGATTCTTGCATTAATAGTCTTCTGGTTTAGATAGGTCATTCTTTTGTTCATTTTTTTTTTCTTTTGTCTTCTTTGTTTTTTTGTTTAGTTTTTTAAAGTGGGTGGGTTATTTTGTTTTGTTTTGTTTTTGTGTTCTTTGTGTTGTTTTTTGTTGTTCTTGTGTTTTTTGTTGTTTTTTTTTTGTTTTTTTTTATGTTTATTGTTATTGTTATTGTGTTTTTTTTTTTGTTCTTGTTCTTGGGTTTCTCTTTGTTTGTGTTATTTCATTTTTCTTTTGTGTGAGTGTTTTCTATGTTTTTTGTTTTTTTTTATTGTCTTTTGTTGGTTGTTTTTATTTTTATTTTATTTATTTTATTTTTTAGGTTTTGGTTGTGTTTATTTTTCATGCTTTTTTGGGTTATGTCTTTGTAGTGTTCTATTGTTTTTGTCTTGTTTGTGTTTTGTTATGTGGTTCTTGTGTTTTTCTATGTGGTTTGTGTTGTGGTTTCTTTTATCTTATTGTGTGTGTTTGGTTGTGCTTTTGGTTTTGACACACTCAAGGAGTTTGTTTTTTATTTTATTTTATTATTTTTTTTGTTATTTTCTTTTTTTAATTTGGTTTTGTGTGTTTTTTTGCTCCTTGAGTATGTCAAAGGTGGTAGGCCAGGTCCGAGTCCTGGGCGTTTTTGGGGGAATGGATACCCCTGCCTCCTTGGGTCTTACTTGAAAGTGACATCCCTTTTAGGATGTTTTCCACAAATAAAAAAAAAAAAAAAAAAACTTTGGGCATATTTCAAAATGTTGTAGGACTCAATTCCAAATGGGATCAAGGCAAGAAGGTCAAACAGGTTCTAGACTAGAAGATCAAGTAATTCATCAAGAGAAGGATATCAGAAAAACATGGAAGGAAGTTGATAGAGGAAAGAATAAATTTAATATGGGAGTAAAAGTACTCCCACCCCAAAATTAATCACCTCAATAGAGAAGGGGGTGAGGGGGGTAAGCTTAAGATTCATATCTTTTAGCCCGATAGGTGTCCCTTTTGCCATTGATGTCAAAGGGGGAGAGATTTGAGTAAGGGGGAGAGCATTTATTTAGGGGGAGCAACATCCAAAGAGAGTATTGAGTTAGGGGGAGCAGCCTCCATAGAGAGTATTGAGTCGGGGGAGAAGCTTTGATTATCGAGTTGGTTTTTGCAGTGACTATAGTGATTTGCATTAGAGGTGTTGCTAGTGATTTGCATTAGAGGTGTTGTCATCAATGAAAAAGGGGGAGATTGTTGGAAATTTGAGGTAATTTGAGGCATTTTATATTTTCATTGATGTCACATGGATCATTGATGTCATATGGATCACATTGATTTTTGGTGGCCAAAATATTTCATAAATAAGCATTTATGATATTTTGGAAAGCATGGCTATTTATAGGTTTTTGTGAAAACCAAGGTAGAAAAAATAAAAATGTTTTATTTAAAACCATGGATGGAAGAATTGAAATGGTTTTTTCTTAAAACCCAGGTTGGATTTTTGTTTCATCGAAAAAGGTGCCCTAGTGAAGGAGATAATTAATTTTAAATATTTAAATTTAAATTTTAATCATTTAAAATTAAAATTTAAAATTAAAATTAAAATTAATATTTTAATATTGTCACTATCAAAAAGGACGAGGAAAATAGTATTAATTCATAGCCAATGCCAAAAAAAAATGTGGGCATATATAAATATTCCACTAAACTTTTTATTTTCGCTAAGTCCTCGATGAAGATAATCCATTCAAAGCGCTAAGTAAGCAGAAGTGTCGTATTAGTTTGAAAACCAGTGAAGAGAAGAGGGAACAAAGGTAAGGTAGGTTACTTACCTATCACCATAGGTGCTTATGGTCTAGCAGCAAGAGGAAGGTGTGTAAGGTGTTTAAGTGCCAACAAATCCGAAGTTTGAATCCCGTCGGTGCTGGTTTTTACAAGGTAAAAAGGGAGAACCTTTTGTGCACATGGATTTTGAGGGTAAGTTTGGAGGAAGCAAGAAGGAGGTATTGCACTCTTGGTTTTCTATATGAGCGGTTGGATCACATGGTTGTTGGCACCGCATTTTGAGTGGTGCAAGGGCAGCGATAGGGGATCGAGTCCCGTTGAGGTTAAAGGCAAGTTATTATTTTTTCTAAATATTTTATTTTTCTAAGATTGCCCTAGGATAGATAAGGTTTGTGGTGCATGTTGTGAAAAATAAATATTTCTTGTGATTTTCATTTTAGAAGTATATCATAATATATATCGTTGGAAATATTATTTCTAGGGCTATTTGATTATTTTTTTTAGAAGGAGAAATAAGGTGTACATAAAGAGATATTTCTATTTTTGTAAAAGGGTTCAAGTGAAGGTTATTTTGTTCTTTTCAAAGTGTGTTGAGTGTGGTAGATTTTCCAAATGGGTTTCTTCATCTTCATAAAAGGTACGGGCACATTCTCCTATTGATTGTCTATGGTGGTTGATTTATGAAATATCATTGGAGGGAAAAGATTGCTTGTGGTTTCCTTTTCGAAAGTAGTTGATTGAATACTTCAAGGTTTTATAAATTGAGAGTTGTGTTTAAACCTTGTTTTATAAGCATAGTTGTTGAAGCCCATTGGTTGTGAAAGAACATGAGTTAGAAAAGAATATGAGTATCATTGTTATGTGAGATTTGTAGTTGAGCATTATTGTAAATATTTGAGTTGGTTGATACATACTTGGACTATGGTTGTGTGAGGAATAATTGTCCCTTGTGGTGATTAGTTGATATTGAGTTTTAGAACATATTGAGTCTCTAACAATTCTCTTTATGGTTCTATAGGACTTGGGTTGAGTTGAGTTGAATAAGCCTAGTCAAGTTATGTGTGAAGTGATTGTTCAAGTCCTATAAAACAAACTATTCCATTATTCTAATTTGAGTTGAGTTGAGAATGAGCCTAGAACATATTGAGTCTCTAAAAATTCCCTTATGCTTCTATTAGTTGAGTTGAGTTGAGATTGAGCCTAGAACATATTGAGTCTCTAACAATTATCTTTATGCTTCTATGAGTTGAGTTGAGTTGAGATCATTGTGGATCATTGTTGTCATCCATTAAAGAGTACATTGTTGAGTTCATATTTGAGCTTTTCCTTGATATATTTGTGTATGATATTTGAGTGCTACTTGAGCATGATTGATTGAGCCTTTGACAAGGCATTTGTGGAAAGTTTTGAGAAAGCTTTGTGGACAATTTTGGGGCAGATTTATGGGTATATTTATGTCTCAATTATGTGTGGTGACTTGTGATCTTGCTTACTTACTAATACTATCTGAGTTATTAATGCACACTGCTATATTTGGTTATTGCAATTAAGGACATTAATTGATATTAATTTGGAAAGAAAGTAAAAAGTGGTTTTATACTGTTCAGCCCCCCTCTTAGTATAAGCTTGTGTTATTCAATTGGTATTAGAGTGGGTTCCTTCGAAAAGGCTAACAACTTGAGGGTAAATTCTATAAGAACACAGATGGCTTCACAGAATAGATCATCTACAGATAAGTCTGCATTGTTTTATGGTAACAATTATGCTTTCTGGAGCATGAGGATGAATAACTACTTGATATCACAAGGATATGAGGTATGGCAAATGGTTGAAAAGTAGTATAGGTTTGAAGGTGATCTCGAGATAGATAACACTATCATGAAATTAGTTGAGATCAATGCAAGAACAATGAATTGTATTTTGAGTTGGCTTCATGAGATAGATTTTGAAAAATCATGGTATGTACTTCAGATAATGATATGTGGACCAAGTTGTGGAATATTTATGAAGGAGATTCCAAGGTAAATTTGGAAAAACTACAAACTCATAGAAAAATATTTGATGAATTGAAAATGAAATATTCTAAAGATATTGCAAAGTTCTTAATTCAAATTGATGAGATTACTAACACAATTAGAGGCCTAGGTTTTGAGATGAAATTATCAGAAGTTACTCAAAATATTTTGAGATCACTTCCCATGGAATATAATTCTAAGGTTTCAGCAATAGAAAGGACAATGGATATTAACAAGTTAACAATGGAAGAATTACAAGGTACTCTCACATCTTATGAGATGAGAGTAAGTAAGCATCAGGTTCCAATAAAAGAGATTGAATTGAAGGCTTCATAAAAAGAGAAAGGGAAAATTTTAGATATGGATATAGTTTTAGATAATGATGAGGAAGCTAATTTCATCATAAGGAATAAGGACTCAAGGAATTTTAGGGATATAAGGAAAATCAGATGCTACAAGTGTGGTGATATCGATCACTATGCATACAAGTTTCTGCATGAAGAAACCAGTGATGATGAAAAATAGGATTACAGAGAAAAGAAGATGGAAAACATAAGCATGACAAATATGATAGATTAAAGCAAAATAAGTATGAGAAGAAGAAAATTTTTTTAAGGAAAAGAAATCTAACTACATTGTAGAAGCAAGTGATAGCTCAGATCATAGTGATAAAGACAAATCAGATAATGAAAAGGAAGAACATTTTTAGTGCTTTGTTTATGGTCAAAGAGATCACAGATCAAGATATTGCAATGGTTTTAGTGATAGTCAAGATGAGATGAAACATTAAGGAAACAAGCATGATCAAAGAAATATTGAGAGTTTTTTTCCTATAGAAGATTATAATGGTCTCAATGATAGTGAAAACAAATAAGTCTCACTTTTGGTAATAGAAAAGGTAGAGGATGAGCCAAGTAAACAAAAATCAGAAATCAAAAGGCTAAAAGAAGAATACGAGAATCTTGAAAACAAGATTCAAAAAAATGTCAAAATTAGAGAAGAAATACTTCAAACAATCAGTAATCTCATAGAAGAGCTTCAAAATGCAATAAGGATAGAACAAAAGATATGAATAACCAAGGCATGAACACAAGGTTTTCAAGGACATTATTTTTCTTGTAATAGATTTGGACACAGGGCTATACATTGTAGGATCCATGAATCAAAGAAGTTTGATTTTTCTAGAAGGAACTTCAAAGGAAGAAGGTATGGTTTTCAGGGACATTGCTTCTCATGTAATAGGATTGGTCATAGATATTTTCAACGCAAATTAAATGAGCAACATGGTTTTGGTTTTAGAGCTACACAATTCATAAGTCATAATGGTCATGAAAATAGAGCTTCACAATACAAGGTTCAGGAAAGGAATGGATATGGAAATTATTTTAAGAATGAATTCAGAATATGGGCACCATCCAAAGGCTACAATATCAAGTATTTTTATTACAATAACTTTGGGCATATTTAAAAATGGTGTAGGACTCAATTCCAAACGGGTTCAAGGCAAGAAGGTCAAAAGCAAGGAGGTGAAACAGGTTCTAGACAAGAAGATCAAGTAATTCATCAAGAGAAAGATATCAGAAAAACATGGAAGGAAGTTGATAGAGGAAAGAATCAATGTAATGTGGGAGTAAAAGTACTCCCACCTCAAAATTAATCTCCTCAAGAGAGAACGGGGTGAGGGGGCTAAGCTTAAGAGTCATATTTTAGCCCCATAGGTGTCCCTTTTGCCATTGATGTCAAAGGAGAGATTTGAGTAAGGGGGAGAGAATTGAGTTAGGGGGGGTAGCCTCCAAAGAGAGTATTGAGTTAGGGGGAGCATCCTCCATAAATATTATTGAGTTAGGGGGAGCAAATTTGATTCTCAGAGTTGGTTTTTGCAATGACTGTGGTGATTTGCATTAGAGGTGTTACTAGTGATTTGCATTAGAGGTGTTGCCATGAATGACAAAGAGGGATATTGTTAGAAATTTGAGGTAATTTGAGGCATTTTATATTTTCATTGATGTCACATGGATAATTGATGTCACATGGATCACATTGAGTTTTGGTGGCCAAAATATTTCATAAATAAGCATTTATGATATTTTGGAAAGCATGGCTATTTACAAGATTTTTGTGAAAACCAAGGTAGGCAAAATAAAAGGTTTTATTTAAAACCATGGATGGAAAATTTGAAATGGGTTTTTCTTAAAAACCAGGTTGGCTTTTCAATTCATCAAAAAAGGTGCCCCAGTGAAGGAGATAATTAATTTTAAATATTTAAGTTTAAATTTTAATAAAATAAAAATTAAAATTTAAAATTAATATTTTAATATCTTTGACATCAAAAAGGAGGAGGCAAATAATATTAAGTCATAGTCGATGCCAAAATAAAAATGTGGGCATATATAAATATGCCACTAAACTTTTTATTTTCCCTAAGTGCTCGATGAAGATAATCCATTCGAAGCGCTAAGTAAGCAGAAGTGTCGTATTAGTTCAAAAACCAGTGAAGAGAAGAGGGAAAAAAGGTAAGGGTTGTTCCTTACCAATCATCGTAGGCGCTTGTGGTCTAGCAGAAAGAGGAAGGCATGTAAGGTATTTAAGCGCCATCAGATCCAAAGTTTGAATCCCGTCGGTGTTGGTTTTTACAAGGTAAAAATGAGGAACCTTTTGTGCATGTGGTTTTTGGGGGCAAATTCAGAGGAAGAAGCCAAAGGTTCTCCAATTTTAGCAGTTATTAAGACTGGTGAGGATTTAATAAATAAAAAATTATTTTGGATCATTCATAATGGTCAACATGCAAATTTTTGGATAGATTGTTGGGATGGTCACAAGCCTTTGATAACTCAGTTTCCCGATTGGAGGCCTTGGATGGATGAGCTTCACCGAGCTAATTGGATAAAGGTGGTTAATTACTGTCGGTACCATACTGGTAATTCAAAGGTTGGTAGATATTGGATCCCTATTGAGGACTGGCCTATTCAAATCCTAGAAAGGCAAAGACAAGATATCCAAGGCATCCTTCATATGAGATCCCTCTCTTGGTCCCATGAAAAAGATTGTTTTGGATGGAACAACACTACTAAGGGTGAGTATTCGGTTGCTCAAGGTTATTTGACCTTATGCCATAATAATCACAACCATTCTTCTGACATATTTTCTCAATTGTGGGCTCAAAAGCTCTGGCCTAATGTGAGGTTCTTTAATTGGCTTTTATTGCATCTTAGGGTGCTTACTGGTGAGCAACTTATGAAGCGTGGTTTTCATGGCCCTTTTAGATGTGAAATGTGTGAAGAGAATGTAGAAAATATCAACCATATTTTTATCGAGTGTACTTTAGCCTCTGAGCTATGGAGGATAATGACAACTTTACTTGGCTTACAGTGGTCCAATTTTTTTACTTTTGAAAAACTTTGGAGGGATTGGCCTAATCAAGAGGGTGTTTATCATTTTATTAGGCAGTTAGTTTGGATGGGTTCTACCATTCTTCTTTGGAATATTTGGAATGAAAGGAACAACCGAATTTTTAATCAAGATAGGAAGGATATTCACTATATTTGGCAAAATACCATAGCCAGCTTAATTGAATCAGTCCATCATCTCCTTAATCACCGCCAAAACTCCCAACAAATATGGGATCAAGTGATGCAAAGATTGAATATTAAACCTTCTAAGGGCAACCAACTTAAAGGGAACGTGAGTATTAGTAAGATGGATAGGACTAGAAATTGGAAACCTCCTCCTAAGGATTTTGGAAAAGTCAATACTGATGGAGCCTCTAGAGGGAACCCTAGAAAAGCCAGTGTGGGAGGAATTGGTAGACTTTCAGATGGCTCCCTGGTTTTTACTTTTGCTGAGAATTTGGGTATTCTTTCCAATAACCTTGCTTGAGGGGTATGGTATCCTTAGAGGCCTTCAGGAGGCTACTAAGGTTTGATGGGAAAAGGTGTTAGTTGAGTCTGACTCTCAACTTATGATTAATCTCTTGAAGACTCCTAAAAATCATAAGGTGGATTGGAGAATAAAAAGAATTATTGAGAAAATTCAGTTAATCCGGATGGGATTTTTGAAAGTTGATTACAATCATGTGGTCAGAGATCAAAACAAGAGTGTTGATGCTTTAGCTAATTGGGCTTTGGACAAAGGTGATCTTACTTGTTATGGCCACCCTCCTATATGGTGGGCTTCTCAAATTATGGAAGCTCTTCTTTCTATCATTTCTTTGGATGGCTCCAGTTCTGAAGGTACCTAATTTCTTCATGTTTTTTTTTTTTTTTTCTCTTTGGTTCATTCAGTTTTTTTAGTTCCCTAGCTCATTCTATTCTTTATTTTGTTTCCTCTGTTGATTCTTGCATTAATAGTCTTCTGGTCTAGATAGGTCATTCTTTTGTTCATTTTTTTTTTCTTTTGTCTTCTTTGTTTTTTTGTTTAGTTTTTTAAAGTGGGTGGGTTATTTTTTTTTGTTTTGTTTTTGTGTTCTTTGTGTTGTTTTCTATTGTTCTTGTGTTTTTGTTGTTTTGTTTTGTTTTGTTTTTTTTATGTTTATTGTTATTGTTATTGTGTTTTTTTTTTTGTTCTTGTTCTTGGGTTTCTCTTTGTTTGTGTTATTTCATTTTTCTTTTGTGTGAGTGTTTTCTATGTTTTTTGTTTTTGTTTATTGTCTTTTGTTGGTTGTTTTTATTTTTATTTTATTTATTTTATTTTTTAGGTTTTGGTTGTGTTTATTTTTCATGTTTTTTTGGGTTGTCTTTGTAGTGTTATGTTGTTTTTGTCTTGTTTGTGTTTTGTTATGTGGTTCTTGTGTTTTTCTATGTGGTTTGTGTTGTGGTTTCTTTTATCTTATTGTGCGTGTTTGGTTGTGCTTTTGGTTTTGACACACTCAAGGAGTTTGTTTTTTATTTTATTTTATTATTTTTTTTGTTATTTTATTTTTTTAATTTGGTTTTGTGTGTTTTTTTGCTCCTTGAGTATGTCAAAGGTGGTAGGCTAGGTCCGAGTCCTGGGTGTTTTTGGCGGAATGGATACCCCTGCCTCCTTGGGTCTTACTTGAAAGTGACATCCCTTTTGGGATGTTTTCCACAAATTAAAAAAAAAAAAAACTTTGGGCATATTTCAAAATGGTGTAGGACTCAATTCCAAACGGGTTCAAGGCAAGAAGGTCAAACAGGTTCTAGACTAGAAGATCAAGTAATTCATCAAGAGAAGGATATCAGAAAAACATGGAAGGAAGTTGATAGAGGAAAGAATAAATTTAATATGGGAGTGAAAGTACTCCCACCCCAAAATTAATCACCTCAATAGAGAAGGGGGTGAGGGGGGTAAGCTTAAGAGTCATATCTTTTAGCCCAATAGGTGTCCCTTTTGCCATTGATGTCAAAGGGGGAGAGATTTGAGTAAGGGGGAGAGCATTTATTTAGGGGGAGCAGCATCCAAATAGAGTATTGAGTTAGGGGGAGCAGCCTCCATAGAGAGTATTGAGTCAGGGGGAGAAGCTTTGATTATCAGAGTTGGTTTTTGCAGTGACTATAGTGATTTGCATTAGAGGTGTTGCTAGTGATTTGCATTAGAGGTGTTGTCATCAATGAAAAAGGGGGAGACTGTTGAAAATTTGAGGTAATTTCAGGCATTTTTATATTTTCATTGATGTCACATGGATCATTGATGTCATATGGATCACATTGAGTTTTGGTGGCCAAAATATTTCATAAATAAGCATTTATGATATTTTGGAAAGCATGGCTATTTATAGGTTTTTGTGAAAACCAAGGTAGAAAAAATAAAAATGTTTTATTTAAAACCATGGATGGAATAATTGAAATGGTTTTTTCTTAAAACCCAGGTTGGATTTTTGTTTCATCGAAAAAGGTGCCCCGGTGAAGGAGATAATTAATTTTAAATATTTAAATTTTAATTTTAATCATTTAAAATTAAAATTAATATTTTAATATTGTCACTGTAAAAAAGGACGAGGCAAATAGTATTAAGTCATAGCCAATGCCGAAAAAAAAGGTCGGAATATATAAATATTCCACTAAACTTTTTATTTTCCCTAAGTCCTCGATGAAGATAATCCGTTCAAAGCGCTAAGTAAGCAGAAGTGTCGTATTAGTTTGAAAACCAGTGAAGAGAAGAGGGAACAAAGGTAAGGTAGGTTCCTTACCTATCATCATAGGTGCTTATGGCCTAGCAACAAGAGGAAGGTGCGTAAGGTGTTTAAGTGCCAACAAATCCGAAGTTTGAATCCCGTCGGTGCTGGTTTTTACAAGGTAAAAAGGGAGAACCTTTTGTGCACATGGATTTTGAGGGTAAGTTTGGAGGAAGCAAGAAGGAGGTATTGCACTCTTGGTTTCTATATGAGCGGTTGGATCACATGGTTGTTGGCATCACAATTTGAGTGGTGCAAGGACAGTGATAGGGGATCGAGCCCCATTGAGGTTAAAGGCAAGTTATTATTTTTTCTAAATATTTTATTTTTCTACGATTGCCCTAGGATAGATAAGGTTTGTGGTGCATGTTGTGAAAAATAAATATTTCTGGTGATTTTCATTTTAGAAGTATATCATATTATATATCGTTGGAAATCTTATTTCTAGGGCTATTTGATTATTTTTTTTAGAAGGAGAAATAAGGTGTACATAAAGAGATATTTTTATTTTTGTAAAAGGGTTCAAGTGAAGGTTATTTTGTTCTTTTCAAAGTGTGTTGAGTGTGGTAGATTTTCCAAAGGGGTTTCTTCATCTTCATAAAAGGTATGGGCACATTCTCCTATTGATTTTCTATGGTGGTTGATTTATGAAATATCATTGGAGGGAAAATGATTGCTTGTGGTTTCCTTTTCGAAAGTAGTTGATTGAATACTTCAAGGTTTTATAAATTGAGAGTTGTGTTTAAAACTTGTTTTATAAGCATAGTTGTTGAAGCCCATTGGTTGTGAAAGAACATGAGTTAGAAAAGAATATGAGTATCATTGTTATGTGAGATTTGTAGTTGAGCATTATTGTAAATATTTGAGTTGGTTGATACATACTTGGACTATGGTTGTGTGAGGAATAATTGTCCCTTGTGGTGATTAGTTGATATTGAGTTTTAGAAAATATTGAGTCTCTAACAATTCTCTTTATGGTTCTATAGGACTTGGGTTGAGTTGAGTTGAATAAGCCTAGTCAAGTTATGTGTGAAGTGATTGTTCAAGTCCTATAAAACAAACTATTCCATTATTCTAATTTGAGTTGAGGTGAGAATGAGCCTAGAACATATTGAGTCTCTAAAAATTCCCTTATGCTTCTATTAGTTGAGTTGAGTTGAGATTGAGCCTAGAACATATTGAGTCTCTAACAATTATCTTTATGCTTCTATGAGTTGAGTTGAGTTGAGATCATTGTGGATCATTTTTGTCATCCATTAAAGAGTACATTGCCATTCATTGTTGAGTTCATATTTGAGCTTTTCCTTGATATATTTGTGTATGAGATTTGAGTGCTACTTGAGCATGATTGATTGAGCCTTTGACAAGGCATTTGTGGAAAGTTTTGAGAAAGCTTTGTGGACAATTTTGGGGCAGATTTATGGGTATATTTATGTCTCAATTATGTGTGGTGACTTGTGATCTTGCTTACTTACTACTACTATCTCGAGTTATTAATGCACACCTGCTATATTTGGTTATTGCAATTAAGGACATTAATTGATATTAATTTGGAAAGAAAGTAAAAGTGGTTTTATATTGTTCAGCCCCCTCTTAGTATAAGCTTGTGTTATTCAATTGGTATTAGAGTGGGTTCCTTCGAAAAGGCTAACAACTTGAGGGTAAATTCTATAAGAACACAGATGGCTTCACATAATAGATCATCTACAAATAAGTCTCCATTGTTTTATGGTAACAATTATGCTTTCTGGAGCATGAGGATGAATAACTACTTGATATCACAAGGATATGAGGTATGGAAAATGGTTGAAAAGTAGTATAGGTTTGAAGGTGATCTCGAGACAGATAACACTATCATGAAATTAGTTGAGATCAATGCAAGAACAATGAATTGTATTTTGAGTTGGATTCATGAGATAGATTTTGAAAAATCATGGTATGTACTTCAGATAATGATATGTGGACCAAGTTGTGGAATATTTATGAAGGAGATTCCAAGGTAAATTTGAAAAAACTACAAACTCATAGAAAAATATTTGATGAATTGAAAATGAAATATTCTAAAGATATTGGAAAGTTCTTAATTCAAATTGATGAGATTACTAACACAATTAGAGGCCTAGGTTTTGAGATGAAATTATCAGAAGTTACTCAAAATATTTTGAGATCACTTCCCATTGACTATAATTCTAATGTTTCAGCAATAGAAAGGACAATGGATATTAACAAGTTAACAATGGAAGAATTACAAGGTAATCTCACATCTTATGAGATGAGAGTAAGTAAGCATCAGGTTCCAATAAAAGAGATTGAATTGAAGGCTTCAGAAAAAGAGAAAGGGAAAGTTTCAGATATGGATATAGTTTTAGATAATGATGAGGAAGCTAATTTCATCATAAGGAATAAGGACTCAAGGAATTTTAGGGATATAATGAAAGTCAGATGCTACAAGTGTGGTGATATCGATCACTATGCATACAAGTTTCTGCATGAAGAAACCAGTGATGATGAAAAATAGGATTACAGAGAAAAGAATATGGAAAACATAAGCATGACAAATATGATAGATTAAAGCAAAATAAGTATGAGAAGAAGAAAATTTTTTTAAGGAAAAGAAATCTAACTACATTGTAGAAGAAAGTGATAGCTCAGATCATAGTGATAAAGACAAATCAGATGATAAAAAGGAAGAACATTTTTAGTGCTTTGTTTATGGTCAAAGAGATCACAGATCAAGATATTGCAATGGTTTTAGTGATAGTCAAGATGAGATGAAACATTAAGGAAACAAGCATGATCAAAGAAATATTGAGATTTTTTTTCCTATAGAAGATTATAATGGTCTCAATGATAGTGAAAACAAATAAGTCTCACTTTTGGTAATAGAAAAGGAAGAGGATGAGCCAAGTAAACAAAAATCAGAAATCAAAATTCTAAAAGAAGAATACAGGAATCTTGAAAACAAGATTAAAAAAAATGTCAAAATTAGAGAAGAAATACTTCAAACAATCAGTAATCTCATAGAAGAGCTTCAAAATGCAATAAGGATAGAACAAAATATATGAATAACCAAGGCATGAACACAAGGTTTTCAAGGACATTATTTTTCTTGTAATAGATTTGGACATAGGGCTATACATTGCAGGATCCATGAATCAAAGAAGTTTGATTTTTCTAGAAGGAACTTCAAAGGAATAAAGTATGGTTTTCAGGGACATTGCTTCTCATGTAATAGGATTGGTCATAGATATTTTCAATTCAAAGTAAATGAGCAACATGGTTTTGGTTTTAGAGCTACACAATTCATAAGTCATAATGGTCGTGAAAATAGAGCTTCACAATACAAGGTTCGAGAAAGGAATGGATATGGAAATTATTTTAAGAATGAATTCAGAATATGGGCACCATCCAAAGGCTACAATATCAAGTATTTTTATTACAATAACTTTGGGCATATTTAAAAATGGTGTAGGACTCAATTCCAAACGGGTTCAAGGCAAGAAGGTCAAAAGCAAGGAGGTGAAACAGGTTCTAGACAAGAAGATCAAGTAATTCATCAAGAGAAAGATATCGTAAAAACATGGAAGGAAGTTGATAGAGGAAAGAATCAATGTAATGTGGGAGTAAAAGTACTCCCACCTCAAAATTAATCTCCTCAAGAGAGAACGGGGTGAGGGGGCTAAGCTTAAGAGTCATATATTTTAGCCCCATAGGTGTCCCTTTTGCCATTGATGTCAAAGAGGGAGAGATTTGAGTAAGGGGGAGAGAATTGAGTTAGGGGGGGTAGCCTCCAAAGAGAGTATTGAGTTAGGGGGAGCATCCTCCATAAAGAGTATTGAGTTAGGGGGAGCATCCTCCATAAAGAGTATTGAGTTAGGGGGAGCAACTTTGATTCTCAGAGTTGGTTTTTGCAATGACTGTGGTGATTTGCATTAGAGGTGTTACCAGTGATTTGCATTAGAGGTGTTTCCATGAATGACAAAGAGGGAGATTGTTAGAAATTTGAGGCATTTTATATTTTCATTGATGTCACATGGATAATTGTTGTCACATGGATCACATTGAGTTTTGGTGGCCAAAATATTTCATAAATAAGCATTTATGATATTTTGGAAAGCATGGCTATTTACAAGATTTTTGTGAAAACCAAGGTAGGCAAAATAAAAGGTTTTATTTAAAACCATGGATGGCAAATTTGAAATGGGTTTTTCTTAAAACCCAGGTTGGATTTTCATTTCATCAAAAAAGGTGCCCCGGTGAAGGAGATAATTAATTTTAAATATTTAAGTTTAAATTTTAATAAAATAAAAATAAAAATTTAAAATTAATATTTTAATATCATCGACATCAAAAAGGAGGAGGCAAATAATATTAAGTCATAGTCGATACCAAAATAAAAATGTGGGCATATTTAAATATGCCACTAAAATTTTTATTTTCCCTAAGTGCTCGATGAAGATAATCCATTCGAAGCGCTAAGTAAGCAGAAGTGTCGTATTAGTTCGAAAACCAGTGAAGAGAAGAGGGAAAAAAGGTAAGGGTTGTTCCTTACCAATCACCGTAGGCGCTTGTGGTCTAGCAGAAAGAGGAAGGCATGTAAGGTATTTAAGCACCATCAGATCCAAAGTTTGAATCCCGTCGGTGTTGGTTTTTACAAGGTAAAAATGAGGAACCTTTTGTGCATGTGGTTTTTGGGGGCAAATTCAGAGGAAGAAGCCAAAGGTTCTCCCATTTTAGCAGTTCTTAAGACTGGTGAGGATTTGGTAAATAAAAAATTATTTTGGATCATTCATAATGGTCAACATGCAAATTTTTGGATAGATTCTTTGGATGGTCACAAGCCTTTGATAACTCAGTTTCCCGATTGGAGGCCTTGGATGGAGGAGCTTCACTAAGCTAATTGGATAAAGGTGGTTAATTACTATCGGTACCATACTGGTAATTCAAAGGTTGGTATATATTGGATCCCTATTGAGGACTGGCCTATTCAAATCCTAGAAAGGCAAAGACAAGATATCCAAGGCATCCTTCATATGAGATCCCTCTCTTGGTCCCATGAAAAAGATTGTTTTGGATGGAACGACACTACTAAGGGTGAGTATTCAGTTGCTCAAGGTTATTTGACCTTATGCCATAATAATTACAACCATTCTTCTGACATATTTTCTCAATTGTGGGCTCAAAAGCTCTGGCCTAAGGTGAGGTTCTTTAATTGGCTTTTATTGCATCTTAGGGTGCTTATCGGTGAGCAACTTATGAAGCGTGGTTTTCATGGCCCTTTTAGATGTGAAATGTGTGAAGAGAATGTAGAAAATATCAACCATATTTTTATCGAGTGTACTTTAGCCTCTGAGCTATGGAGGAGAATGACAACTTTACTTGGCTTACAGTGGTCCAATTTTTTTACTTTTGAAAAACTTTGGAGGGATTGGCCTAATCAAGAGGGTGTTGATCATTTTATTAGGCAATTAGTTTGGATGGGTTCTACCATTCTTCTTTGGAATATTTGGAATGAAAGGAACAACCGAATTTTTAATCAAGATAGGAAGGATATTCACTATATTTGGCAAAAGACCATAGCCAACTTAATTGAATCAGTCCATCATCTCCTTAATCACCGCCAAAACTCCCAACAAATATGGGATCAAGTGATGCAAATATTGAAGATTAAACCTTCTAAGGGCAACCAACTTAAAGGGAATGTGAGTATTAGTAAGATGGATAGGACTAGAAATTGGAAACCTCCTCCTACGGATTTTGGAAAAGTCAATACTGATGGAGCCTCTAGAGGGAACCCTGGAAAAGCCGATGTGGGAGGAATTGGTAGACTTTCAGATGGCTCCCTGGTTTTTACTTTTGCTGAGAATTTGGGTATTCTTTCCAATAACCTTGCTGAGGGGTATGGTATCCTTAGAGGCCTTTAGGAGGCTACTAAGGTTTTATGGGAAAAGGTGTTAGTTGAGTCTGACTCTCAACTTATGATTAATCTCTTGAAGACTCCTAAAAATCATAAGGTGGATTGGAGAATAAAAAGAATTATTGAGAAAATTCAGTTAATCCAGATGGGATTTTTGAAAGTTGATTACAATCATGTGGTCGGAGATTAAAACAAGAGTGCTTGATGCTTTAGCTAATTGGGCTTTGGACAAAGGTGATCTTACTTGTTATGGCCACCCTCCTATATGGTGGGCTTCTCAAATTAGGGAAGCTCTTCTTTCTATCATTTTTTTGGATGGCTCCAGTTTTGAAGGTACCTAATTTCTTCATGTTTTTTTTTTTTGTTTTTATTTGGTTCATTCAGTTTTTTTAGTTCCCTAGCTCATTCTATTCTTTATTTTGTTTCCTCTGTTGATTCTTGCATTAATAGTCTTCTGGTCTAGATAGGTCATTCTTTTGTTCATTTTTTTTTCTTTTGTCTTCTTTGTTTTTTTGTTTAGTTTTTTAAAGTGGGTGGGTTATTTTGTTTTGTTTTGTTTTTGTGTTCTTTGTGTTGTTTTTTGTTGTTCTTGTGTTTTTTTTGTTTTGTTTTGTTTTTTTTTTTTATGTTTATTGTTATTGTCATTGTGTTTTTTTTTTTGTTCTTGTTCTTGGGTTTCTCTTTGTTTGTGTTATTTCATTTTTATTTTGTGTGAGTGTTTTCTATGTTTTTTGTTTTTGTTTATTGTCTGTTGTTGGTTGTTTTTATTTTTATTTTATTTATTTTATTTTTTAGGTTTTTGTTGTGTTTATTTTTCATGTTTTTTTGGGTTATGTCTTTGTAGTGTTATGTTGTTTTTGTCTTGTTTGTGTTTTGTTATGTGGTTCTTGTGTTTTTCTATGTGGTTTGTGTTGTGGTTTCTTTTATCTTATTGTGCGTGTTTGGTTGTGCTTTTGGTTTTGACACACTCAAGGAGTTTGTTTTTTATTTTATTTTATTATTTTTTTTGTTATTTTCTTTTTTTAATTTGGTTTTGTGTGTTTTTTTGCTCCTTGAGTATGTCAAAGGTGGTAGGCTAGGTCCGATTCTTGGGCGTTTTTGGCGGAATGGATACCCCTGCCTCCTTGGGTCTTACTTGAAAGTGACATCCCTTTTGGGATGTTTTCCACAAATAAAAAAAAAAAAAAAAACTTTGGGCATATTTCAAAATGGTGTAGGACTCAATTCCAAACGGGTTTAAGGCAAGAAGGTCAAACGGAGTTCTAGACTAGAAGATCAAGTAATTCATCAAGAAAAGGATATCGAGAAAACATGACATAAAGTTGATAGAGGAAAGAATAAATTTAATATGGGAGTAAAAGTACTCCCACCCCAAAATTAATCACCTCAATAGAGAAGGGGGTGAGGGGGTAAGCTTAAGAGTCATATCTTTTAGCCCGATAGGTGTCCCTTTTGCCATTGATGTCAAAGGGGGAGAGATTTGAGTAAGGGGGAGAGCATTTATTTAGGGGGAGCAGCATCCAAATAGAGTATTGAGTTAGGGGGAGCAGCCTCCATAGAGAGTATTGAGTCAGGGGGAGAAGCTTTGATTATCAGAGTTGGTTTTTGCAGTGACTATAGTGATTTGCATTAGAGGTGTTGCTAGTGATTTGCATTAGAGGTGTTGTCATCAATGAAAAAGGGGGAGACTGTTGGAAATTTGAGGTAATTTGAGGCATTTTATATTTTCATTGATGTCACTTGGATCATTGATGTCATATGGATCACATTGAGTTTTGGTGGCCAAAATATTTCATAAATAAGCATTTATGATATTTTGGAAAGCATGGCTATTTATAGGTTTTTGTGAAAACCAAGGTAGAAAAAATAAAAATGTTTTATTTAAAACCATGGATGGAATAATTGAAATGGTTTTTTCTTAAAACCCAGGTTGGATTTTTGTTTAATCGAAAAAGGTGCCCCGGTGAAGGAGATAATTAATTTTAAATATTTAAATTTTAATTTTAATCATTTAAAAATAAAATTTAAAATTAAAATTAAAATTAATATTTTAATATTGTCACTGTAAAAAAGGACGATGCAAATAGTATTAAGTCATAGCCAATGCCAAACAAAAATGTGGGAATATATAAATATTCCACTAAACTTTTTATTTTCCCTAAGTCCTCGATGAAGATAATCCGTTCAAAGCGCTAAGTAAGCAGAAGTGTCGTATTAGTTTGAAAACCAGTGAAGAGAAGAGGGAACAAAGGTAAGGTAGGTTCCTTACCTATCACCATAGGTGCTTATGGTCTAGCAACAAGAGGAAGGTGCGTAAGGTGTTTAAGTGCCAACAAATCCGAAGTTTGAATCCCGTCGGTGCTAGTTTTTACAAGGTAAAAAGGGAGAACCTTTTGTGCACATGGATTTTGAGGGTAAGTTTGGAGGAAGCAAGAAGGAGGTATTGCACTCTTGCTTTTCTATATGAGCGGTTGGATCACATGGTTGTTGGCACCGCAGTTTGAGTGGTGCAAGTGCAGCGATAGGGGATCGAGTCCCGTTGAGGTTAAAGGCAAGTTATTATTTTTTCTAAATATTTTATTTTTCTACGATTGCCCTAGGATAGATAAGGTTTGTGGTGCATGTTGTGAAAAATAAATATTTCTGGTGATTTTCATTTTAGAAGTATATCATAATATATATCGTTGGAAATCTTATTTCCAGGGCTATTTTATTATTTTTTTTAGAAGGAGAAATAAGGTGTACATAAAGAGATATTTCTATTTTTGTAAAAGGGTTCAAGTGAAGGTTAT
This sequence comes from Wollemia nobilis, assembly GCA_028583015.1. NCBI lineage: Eukaryota > Viridiplantae > Streptophyta > Pinopsida > Araucariales > Araucariaceae > Wollemia > Wollemia nobilis. Next base: position 4,021,887 of record JAQPPZ010002642.1, read on the forward strand.
TTTGTTCTTTTCAAAGTGTGTTGAGTGTGGTAGATTTTACAAAGGGGTTTCTTCATCTTCATAAAAGGTACGGGCACATTCTCCTATTGATTGTCTATGGTGGTTGATTTATGAAATATCATTGGAGGGAAAAGGATTGCTTGTGGTTTCCTTTTCGAAAGTAGTTGATTGAATACTTCAAGGTTTTATAAATTGAGAGTTGTGTTTAAACCTTGTTTTAAAAGCATAGTTGTTTAAGCCCATTGGTTGTGAAAGAACATGAGTTAGAAAAGAATATGAGTATCATTGTTATGTGAGATTTGTAGTTGAGCATTATTGTAAATATTTGAGTTGGTTGATACATACTTGGACTATGGTTGTGTGAGGAATAATTGTCCCTTGTGGTGATTAGTTGATATTGAGTTTTAGAAAATATTGAGTCTCTAACAATTCTCTTTATGGTTCTATAGGACTTGGGTTGAGTTGAGTTGAATAAGCCTAGTCAAGTTATGTGTGAAGTGATTGTTCAAGTCCTATAAAACAAACTATTCCATTATTCTAATTTGAGTTGAGTTGAGAATGAGCCTAGAACATATTGAGTCTCTAAAAATTCCCTTATGCTTCTATTAGTTGAGTTGAGTTGAGATTGAGCCTAGAACATATTGAGTCTCTAACAATTATCTTTATGCTTCTATGAGTTGAGTTGAGTTGAGATCATTGTGGATCATTGTTGTCATCCATTAAAGAGTACATTTCCATTCATTTTTGAGTTCATATTTGAGCTTTTCCTTGATATATTTGTGTATGAGATTTGAGTGCTACTTGAGCATGATTGATTGAGCCTTTGACAAGGCATTTGTGGAAAGTTTTGAGAAAGCTTTGTGGACAATTTTGGGGCAGATTTATGGGTATATTTATGTCTCAATAATGTGTGGTGACTTGTGATCTTGCTTACTTACCACTACTATCTGAGTTATTAATGCACACTGCTATATTTGGTTATTGCAATTAAGGACATTAATTGATATTAATTTGGAAAGAAAGTAAAAAGTGGTTTTATACTGTTCAGCCCCCCTCTTAGTATAAGCTTGTGTTATTCAATTGGGATTAGAGTGGGTTCCTTCGAAAAGGCTAACAACTTGAGGGTAAATTCTATAAGAACACAGATGGCTTCACATAATAGATCATCTACAAATAAGTCTCCATTGTTTTATGGTAACAATTATGCTTTTCGGAGCATGAGGATGAATAACTACTTGATATAACAAAGATATGAGGTATGGCAAATGGTTGAAAAGTAGTATAGGTTTGAAGGTGATCTCGAGACAGATAACACTATCATGAAATTAGTTGAGATCAATGCAAGAACAATGAATTGTATTTTGAGTTGGCTTCATGAGATAGATTTTGAAAAATCATGGTATGTACTTTAGATAATGATATGTGGACCAAGTTGTGGAATATTTATGAAGGATATTCCAAGGTAAATTTGGAAAAACTACAAACTCATAGAAAAATATTTGATGAATTGAAAATGAAATATTCTAAAGATATTGCAAAGTTCTTAATTCAAATTGATGAGATTACTAACACAATTAGAGGCCTAGGTTTTGAGATGAAATTATCAGAAGTTACTCAAAATATTTTGAGATCACTTCCCATGGACTATAATTCTAAGGTTTCAGCAATAGAAAGGACAATGGATATTAACAAGTTAACAATGGAAGAATTACAAGGTACTCTCACATCTTATGAGATGAGAGTAAGTAAGCATCAGGTTCCAATAAAAGAGATTGAATTGAAGGCTTCAGAAAAAGAGAAAGGGAAAGTTTTAGATATGGATATAGTTTTAGATAATGATGAGGAAGCTAATTTCATCATAAGGAATAAGGACTCAAGGAATTTTAGGGATATAAGGAAAGTCAGATGCTACAAGTGTGGTGATATCGATCACTATGCATACAAGTTTCTACATGAAGAAACCAGTGATGATGAAAAATAGGATTACAGAGAAAAGAAGATGGAAAACATAAGCATGACAAATATGATAGATTAAAGCAAAATAAGTATGAGAAGAATTTTTTTTTAAGGAAAAGAAATCTAACTACATTGTAGAAGAAAGTGATAGCTCAGATCATAGTGATAAAGACAAATCAGATGATGAAAAGGAAGAACATTTTTAGTGCTTTGTTTATGGTCAAAGAGATCATAGATCAAGATATTGCAATGGTTTTAGTGATAGTCAAGATGAGATGAAACATTAAGGAAACAAGCATGATCAAAGAAATATTGAGATTTTTTTTCCTATAGAAGATTATAATGGTCTCAATGATAGTGAAAACAAATAAGTCTCACTTTTGGTAATAGAAAAGGAAGAGGATGAGCCAAGTAAACAAAAATCAGAAATCAAAAGGCTAAAAGAAGAATATAGGAATCTTGAAAACAAGATTCAAAAAAATGTCAAAATTAGAGAAGAAATACTTCAAACAATCAGTAATCTCATAGAAGAGCTTCAAAATGCAATAAGGATAGAACAAAAGATATGAATAACCAAGGCATGAACACAAGGTTTTCAAGGACATTATTTTTCTTGTAATAGATTTGGACACAGGGCTATACATTGCAGGATCCATGAATCAAAGAAGTTTGATTTTTCTAGAAGGAACTTCAAAGGAATAAGGTATGGTTTTCAGGGACATTGCTTCTCATGTAATAGGATTGGTCATAGATATTTTCAATTCAAAGTAAATGAGCAACATGGTTTTGGTTTTAGAGCTACACAATTCATAAGTCATAATGGTCATGAAAATAGAGCTTCACAATACAAGGTTCAGGAAAGGAATGGATATGGAAATTATTTTAAGAATGAATTCAGAATATGGGCACCATCCAAAGGCTACAATATCAAGTGTTTTTATTAAAATAACTTTGGGCATATTTAAAAATGGTGTAGGACTCAATTCCAAATGGGTTCAAGGCAAGAAGGTCAAAAGCAAGGAGGTGAAACAGGTTCTAGACAAGAAGATCAAGTAATTCATCAAGAGAAAGATATCATAAAAACATGGAAGGAAGTTGATAGAGGAAAGAATCAATGTAATGTGGGAGTAAAAGTACTCCCACCTCAAAATTAATCTCCTCAAGAGAGAACGGGGTGAGGGGGCTAAGCTTAAGAGTCATATATTTTAGCCCCATAGGTGTCCCTTTTGCCATTGATGTCAAAGAGGGAGAGATTTGAGTAAGGGGGAGAGAATTGAGTTAGGGGGGGTAGCCTCCAAAGAGAGTATTGAGTTAGGGGGAGCATCCTCCATAAAGATTATTGAGTTAGGGGGAGCAACTTTGATTCTCAGAGTTGGTTTTTGCAATGACTGTGGTGATTTGCATTAGAGGTGTTACCAGTGATTTGCATTAGAGGTTTTGCCATGAATGACAAAGAGGGAGATTGTTAGAAATTTGAGGTAATTTGAGGCATTTTATATTTTCATTGATGTCACATGGATAATTGATGTCACATGGATCACATTGAGTTTTGGTGGCCAAAATATTTCATAAATAAGCATTTATGATATTTTGGAAAGCATGGCTATTTACAGGATTTTTGTGAAAACCAAGGTAGGCAAAATAAAAGGTTTTATTTAAAACCATGGATGGCAAATTTGAAATGGGTTTTTCTTAAAACCCAGGTTGGATTTTCAATTCATCAAAAAAGGTGCCCGGTGAAGGAGATAATTAATTTTAAATATTTAAGTTTAAATTTTAATAAAATAAAAATAAAAATTTAAAATTAAATTTAAAATTAATATTTTAATATCTTCGACATCAAAAATGAGGAGGCAAATAATATTAAGTCATAGTCGATGCCAAAATAAAAATGTGGGCATATATAAATATGCCACTAAAATTTTTATTTTCCCTAAGTGCTCGATGAAGATAATCCATTCGAAGCGCTACGTAAGCAGAAGTGTCATATTAGTTCGAAAACCAGTGAAGAGAAGAGGAAAAAAAGGTAAGGGTTGTTCCTTACCAATCACCATAGGTGCTTGTGGTCTAGCAGAAAGAGGAAGGCATGTAAGGTATTTAAGCACCATCAGATCCAAAGTTTGAATCCCGTCGGTGTTGGTTTTTACAAGGTAAAAATGAGGAACCTTTTGTGCATGTGGTTTTTGGGGGCAAATTCAGAGGAAGCAAGAAGGAAGTCCTATGCTCTTTTTTTCTATGTGAGCGGTTGGCTCACATGGTTGTAGGTTTCGTAGTTTGAGTGGTGTAGGGGCAGCGACAGGGGATCGAATCCCGTTGAGGTAAAATGCAAGTTATTAATTTTTCCAAATATTTTATTTTTCTAAGGTTGCCCTAGGAGAGATAAGGTTTGTGGTGCATGTTGTGAAAAGAAATATTTCTGGTTATTTTCCTTTTAGAAGTATATCATATTATATATCATTGGAAATCTTATTTCGAGGGCTATTTTATTATTTTGTTTAGAAAAAGAAATAAGGTGTACATAAAGAGATATTTATATTTTTGTAAAAGGGTTCAAGTGAAGATTGTTTTTTTCTTTTCAAAGTGCATTGAGTGTGGAAGATTTTCCAAAGGGGTTTCTTCATATTCATAAAAGGTATGGGCACATTCTCCTATTGATTTTCTATGGTGGTTGATTTCTAAAATACCATTGGAGGGAAAAGGATTATTTGTGGTTTCCTTTTCGAAAGGAGTTGATTGAATGCTTCAAGATTTTTTGAATTGAGAGTTGTGTTTAAACCTTGTTTTATAAGCATAGTTTTTGAAGCCCATTGGTTGTGAAATAACATGAGTTAGAAAATAATATGAGTATCATTGTTATGTGATATTTGTAATTGAGCATTATTGGAAACATTTGAGTTGGTTGATACATACTTGGACTAGGGTTGTGTGAGGAAGAATTGTCCCTTGTGGTGATTAGTTGAGAATAAGTTTAAAATAATATTGAGTCTCTAAAAATTCTCTTTATGATTCTATAAGACTTGGGTTGAGTTGAGTTGAATAAGCCTAGTCAAGTGATGTGTGAAGTGATTGTTCAAGTCCTATGAAAAAAACTATTCCATTATTCTGATTTGAGTTGAGTTGATATTGAACCTAAAACATATTGAGTCTCTAAAAATTCTCTTTATGCTTCTATGAGTTGAGTTGAGTTGAGTTGAGATTGAGCCTAAAACATATTGAGTCTCTAAAAATTATCTTTATGCTTCTATGAGTTGATTTGAGTTGAGTTGAATTGAGATCATTGTGGATCATTGTTGTCATCTGTTGAAAAGTACATTTCCATTCATTTTTGAGTTCATATTTGAGCTTTGCCTTGATATATTTGTGGATGAAATTTGAGTGCTACTTGAGCATGATTGATTGATCCTTTGAGAAGTCATTTGTGGATAGTTTTGAGAAATATTTGTGGATAGGTTTAGGTCATATTTGTGTCTCAATTGTGTGTGGTGACTTGTGCTCTTGATTACTACTGCTATATGAGTTATTAATGCACACTGCTATACTTGGTTATTGCAATTAAGGACATTAATTGATATTGATTTGGAAAGAAAGTAAAAAGTGGTCTTATATTGTTCACCCCCTCTCAGTATAAGCTTATGTTCTTCAGATCTTGCAATTCCTATACAATAAAAAAATGACACACCCCTTGATCAATGAGATTTATGGTTTGAAAAGGATGGACCTTTTTTTACTGGGTACCTAATTTTGGTGTTTTTAGAAAACAAGAAATTGATGAAGATGAAGGACTACACGATGATGATGATGAACCCCATGAAGAAAAGTAAGAGATTACAATGGCTCACTATGTTTTGGTAAATGAACATGTACAAAAGGTAGAATTTCACCTTTTATGTTTAACCATTCGAAATCTAGGTAAAATCTTACCTAGTTATTTGTTGGATTCAAAGGTTATCAATGGTGAAATGCCATTTGAGTTTGACAAAGAACTAGAGTAGATTTCTACTCACACCGCTAATAAGATTGCTTTGTTGAATGAAAGTAGATGTGCTTGAATTGTTGAATCAAGTTCATCAAAAATTAACAAATGAATCTAGGATACAAACTTATAATGATTCTCATTTAGTAGATTTACTATGTGATTTCAAATTGTTGCATAAGCATGATTGGCCTAAAGACATAGATGATGACTTTACTTTATATTTTTTAGAAATAGCCTCTTATTTGAAGGAAATCTTATATGCTTAGGAAAATGAGAACTTAAGTCGAAGTAATGAATCATATTTTGAACTTCACACCTCATTGAATAAGTAAAGGATAGTTGAAAATCATGTATTCATTTGTAAGTTTAATGAATCAAATGCTCAACATGGAATTGCTAATACCCTTGAATCAAATTGATGGGGTGAGAGAGGTAAAGTGAGAGTTGTTGTATTGTTTGGCCTAATATTACTTTGGTTGGATTTATGTAAAGCTTGGCATGCATATCATAATATATGTCTTTTGGAGTGTGCTAATAATGTTTGGCATCCAAGGAAGTGATAGCCCAAATTTTGTATCATCTTGTATATTATTATATACTACTGTATATAGTTGTGGTTTTCATGTTTGTTTTTAGCTTTCCAGTTTTTAGTGTTTTGTCTCTATTATATTATTTTATAAGTTTTATTGTGTGATTGCTTATAATTTATCATTAGGTTAAATTTTGGTATTTATTTCCAAGTTTTGATTTGCGAGTATTGAGTTTTGGGTTGGTTCCTTTGATTTGTGGTTGTATTTATGGTAGCTACCAATGTTTGACCTCTTGATTGTTTTTTTTGTGCTCCTTTGTCATGAAGGATGAATTGCCTATCATGTGTATCAAAGAAAAGGGGATGAAGTTTTTTAGTAATATTTCCTAGATTTTGGGGCTAAGATAGCGAATTTTGGAACAATGAATCATTTTTCTAAAGTTACACATGAACACATCATATTAAGGGGTATGCCTTGAAATATTGAAGGATGAAGTTATTTTGGTTTGCAAATTAATGCAATTTTTTTTTTATAAAATCCATCTTTAACCTTGAATGATATCTAACCTAGGTGGCAGGTGAATTTTGCAAAACAATACAATGATGAATAAAAAAAAAAAAAAAAAAGTCAAATTAATTGAATTACTTAGGGCATCTCCAGTAGGGCTGTAGATGCCTAGGCTATTAGTGGAGCAATATATATAAAAGAGGCAAATGTAAAATTAATCTAATACTTGAGTGAGAAAGGCCATCTCCACCAGGGCTATAAACGCTTGGCTGGTAATGCAGAGGGCACATTATTTCATGAGTAATATTTTTATAACCTAATGCAAAGCAAGTGATGGAATCCAGATGGTTTTCAAGAATGTAAAATAAAATTACTCTCACACACATTCAACAAATGCAAATGATTCATGCATTTCATTTGGAGTTATCTACTTCACTTTCTTGGAGGTTGCTAAATGATTTGTTTTCTGATATTTGGTTTTTTTATTTTCAGAATTGGGTTCTTCATCCAAAATGCTTAGGAACATTTCTTAGCAAAGTCACTATTTGTTGTGGTCATTCCACAACTGGCCCCAAAGTTGGGGACCCACCTTAAAAGTTTGGATTTTGGGGAGTTTTGGGTTTTCTTGAGTGCTAATTTAGATAAATTCCACAGTTTAGCATTGGCTAAGGTCTCCTTGTTTTTTTTTGGTGTTTTACGTTAACAGGTTTTGGTTGTTTTAGGTTAGTTTTAAAAATTTCCTTTATTTTGAATTTCAATAAGTAAAGATTTTGAAGTTAATTGTTTTATTGCATTAAACAAATATATATATATATATATATATATATATATATATATATATATATATAAATATAATAATAATAAATTAAAAAATAATAAAAATAAAAATGAAATAATAATAATAATAAGATATATCTATATATATCAATAAAATCCATAAAGGTTCATTTATATATATATTTTAGTTTTAATGGTTTTATAATAGTAAAATCATTTACATTTATATAATTATTAATTTAGATTCTTTAGTTTAAATTTTAATTCCCATGAGTTGTGATGTCGTAGGGAATTTAGACAAGCCCAATGTGTAAGTATGACCTTTAATACTAGAGTTGTCAAATATTACCGGATGGGATGGAGATGCTCTAGATTGAAGATAGTTTGAATTATTTAAAAATGAACCAAGATGGGCTCTTATGATGTAGATCATGAACGGCAGTTTGAACGTAGAAGCCATAGGTGGATATGCCACCCTAGATGGAGCGAGATGGATTTGGAACCCGAGGACACTAGGCATAAGTAGTTGGAATCAAGGATGCCACGTGGTGGGATTGTGCAAAGCTAACACATACTACAAGGAATAACCTGAACGTGGACAAAAGTGAAAGATGTGGACATTGCTATCAACATGGATGGATGCTCAAGGACATCATTGACCGGGAGGTGGACAAAGACTCACATAACAACACATGACTAAAAGAGTGTTGATACGATTGATACATAAATGAATCCTACAAAGTGGCACAAACGTGGGAGGTTTGACACCATGGTCCATACGTAGATGAATTTAGGATGACCTAGCCGATGAGTTGATGCAGACGATGATGAAGACTATCATGGTTGTGTACGAACAATGTAGCTGATCACAGTGGAGCAGTTCACATCTAAGGGAGAGTGTTAGTGATTTTTTACTATATGATCGTATCATGGCAATGATAAAATGATCATCATATTTTCCCTACATTCATAAAATTTATGACTAATTTAAATTGTTGGTCATTTTGTACATTCAGTGTTTGTGAAGCAATACTTCGGTAGGATGGATTTGTCGAGTACATCACGACAGTAGTGTGATTCTTGTATTCTGAAAAAGTAGAACCATCATCGTTTCTAATGGTTCACGGGGTTAAGAATCATGTAATGCAATGTAGGTAAGTGGAAAAATGAACCTAGACTTTGAATCAAGTATTTGGATTTTGATTCATGTGTTGGCAGCATTTTGGATGATTGGCATGTGAACTATGAGTGGACATCGATTCAGGATTGGAAGGATGGACTCAATAGGGACAGATGTGGTGTTAGCTTACTATGTGGTAAGTTATAATGGAAATATTATTGAATGCACACTACCATCGATAGAAAATTTTATAATCACAAAATCCAAGCCTAAACCATAGGTGATGAATTTGGTAGTGCAGGCCATAAGAAGGTGCAGTTGGGATAGATGATGCAATGTGAAGAAATACATGAACAATCCAGCAAGGGAAATGTGGCACTAAATTGGTGAGTTTGAAGCCATTAGGAGGATGTGTTTTATCCATAGCCCCATATGATGATGGCATCATGGGGTTGTTTTATCAGGTGGACATGAGGCCTATGTCAAAATTATAATGTCGCTTGGTACTATGAAAATATTTGCACATGAGAGTTTTGTAGCATTGCTAGGAATGGAGTTTGATGACTAGTGATGAATTATTCAGTCAGAAAGTAGAAGACGATGTGGAAGGTTTTAAACTATTCACTGTTAAAGAAACTAAGACATTTATGATGAATATCTTTTAAATGGTAGTAGATGGCGTTATAAGATAAAGGGAGGACGTGTCTTCCTTACTACCATGAGAGATGCCCTTGATACAGTAGAGGAATACATTGTGTTCATTCACATACATACTCATGTAACACAAAATTTGATTATGTTGGTGTTTTATTACACTTGGTGGCGTTTGTAATACTCTTATACCAAGAGTTACCCAAGGAGTACAAAATAGACAAAAGAAGTGTTCCAAAAGGCCTTTTTATGAATGAAAATTAGTGAGGATGGTGGTTACACATGGAATAATGAAAATACACATGTGGATGGAATGTTACCAAATGAAGCAAAATGTAAAATAAGGGAAAATGAAGAGTCAGAGAGGATTTTAAATACACCATTGAAAACAAAAAATAGGGTTGGAGACTTGGAGGTAGGATTGCAGGTGGAAACAAAATGTTGGCACTGGATCTGTTTTGGAGTTTCTCCTTCCACGTTGGACTGGATTATTTCACCATGTGATGCCATTTTTGGAAGTTTGTATTCTACACTTGTATTGAGTTGTTATTGAAAATCTTATCTTGTCAATATATTGGAATTTCAGCAAGTTTTATGCATGCTAATAGTTAACTCATCTATGATTTTTAATGTATTGCACATTTCCCTTAGAATATTGCACCTCATTAAAGGTTGGATTGCATGAATGCGGATCACTTTAATGTTGGTTTTTGTGTAGGATACTAATGTTTGCAGGGTCTATGGGGAATTTCAGAGTTGCAACATTTGTTTTATTTTATTTTATTTTTCTAACCTTACACTTTTTCATTTTTTAAATTCAGAAAATAAAATAAAAAATATAAAAAGATGAATAAAAATACAAAAAGAAATGCACATATTCAAATAATAATATTTAAAGTTTCATTTAGAGCTGTTTCGATTTTATTTTGAAGTAAATTCAAAATTCCATAAATTTATAAAGTTTGTAGTTTTAAAAAGAATTTCGTACTTTCAAGTTTATCATGATTTCATATTTTTAAGGAGAGGTAAAATTTTAGAGCTTTGCAATTTTTTTTTCAAGCAATAAATTAACTTTCCTTTATGAAAATTACAATTTCATTAAAGGGAGTGATTTATATGGCATTTCAAAGGCCACTACATTTTAAAGTTAGTAATTTAAAATATTTTCATTTCATGCTCAAAGCAACATAAAATGAATCTAATCATCATTTCATATTCATATTTCAGGGATAGATCACTTTAACAAATAAAAAATAAAAATGAAATAGGATCAATTTCATGCTCTGATTCATCAATTTATTTCTGTACATAAGGTAAATCAAGCCCTTTTAATTAATGAACAATAAAAGCATAGCATAATAAAGTAAGACCAACACATGCCCCTTGTTAACAATTACTTGCAAATCACTAAGGTATTCTAGCACTTATTTGACATATTTTCATAAGCATACATGCACACATTAAGTAAAAGAAACCTTGGAGAAATATTTACATCTTTTAAAGAGAGGGTTTTCTAATCAAAATCCTAACTATGAGTGCGGTTTTACAATTGGGAAAAATTACCACTCAACACTACTCTCCCACATATTTTAAATTATTTACATTTTTCAACCTAAGTTTAGGAACATCTCTTTAATATATCTGGGTATGAATTATTGAATGATCGATTAATATTGTGACAAAGTATTATTTCCAAAATCAACTAATTATCCTCCTTGGGGAATACATGAGTGACTTGCTTTGATGAGCTCATAACTCAATGAGATACATATCTAAAAAATATATCCCTTGACATGGATAGGAAGGTGAGTAAGACCAAGAGAGAACCATATACTTAAAGTTCTACCTTCAAAAAAATTAGGATTAGATATCCACCTCTAATAGATTATTATGTGGGTGCAATATTACTGAGATAAGAATTTTATAAACCTAATTCACCTTTATCTCTAGGTTGGAAAATTTCATCCTAACTAAATTTAAATGCCTCTTATTCCCTTTGAAATATCCTAAAAAAATAAATTCTTCTTGAATTATACCAAAGTTCCCTTAAAATTGATTTTGGTGTATCAATCAAGTTGTAAAGCTATAGAGCAGGACCACTTAGGGCCTAAAATTTACAAGAATAATTTTACCAAGTAGATATGTCATTTATTACAAATTTTTATTCTTAACTTATCAATATTTGCTTTCTAATTTATTAGTCCCTCATGAGTGAGTATTTTTAATGTTATATTTAATATTTTTCTAATAAAATTATTATTAAAATATTAAGATTTTTAGAGTTAAAATTTTTTCAAATCTTCCTTTTCTAGAATTTATTGACCTCTAAATCATCTTATTAAACACTTCAAGTGATAAAATTTGAATAAGATTAATTGACACCCATTGAATAACTTTTTCTCAACCAAAAAAGATCTCATAATTGATTCCAACACTTTTTATGTGCACGCAATTATTCTTACCACTACCAATGTACATATTTTTAGAACAACCAACAACTTAGGATAATTTGGACAAATGGTAAAAATATACATTATTTTTAACTAGGAAAAACCAATGATACTTTATCCACATAAAAATATTAGACTATATGAAAATAATAGGCCCCATGTGAATGTGAGTACTTGATGACAATATCCCTTTAAATTTAGTCACTATTCCTTTTTGGGTGGATATTTTTTGAAGTGTGGGTTAGCCTCTAACACTCCTTCAAGCTTCACACTAACTTGTGTTGGTTGTGGAGCCTGATTCTCTCTCTAATTCAGAGGTATTGTTTTCATCTACACTTGGACCCACTCCATGAAGAGGAGGTGTAGAGGGGGCAATGCCCCCCTTACTAATATCATTGGGTGGGTCTAGGGGGGGTGGAGGTTTGGGGGAAATGCTCTCAAAGCCAAAAATAGATGTTTCTTCACTTTGTAAATTTGGACCATTTATTATTAGGTCATAAATGAGACGATGGATTTTAGGTGGGTGTTTTTTTGTGCTAAAATTTACCTCTATTTTAGAAAGAGGATTTTGAGCGATGACAGTAAATGAGGGTAATTAACGGTGATAGAGAAAGTTAAGGTTACAATGAATGTGTTGTAGGTTGTATCACTCAAATTTTTTTTGGATAGAATAAATAAAAGGTCTGGTTATTTTCTCTATGGATGTAGCCCACATTGGGTGAACCACGTATATCTATCTCTCTTGTATTACATTATTTTTTGCGTTACATTTTCGCATTTATTTTATTACTTGCATTATTAATCCTAAGCATACCTAGCCTTTAGAATTGATTTTCCAACCTACTTTAGTTGAGTATTTTTTATCCTTTCAAGCTACACATCAACTTGAGAATATTTAGCATGTCTTCCATATCAAATCACACACCAACTCACACACATCAAGCCTCTACCATTAAGTTACATTTCTTTTTGGATAAGTATTTTGAGAGTGTGGATTAACTTTCAATTCTCCATGCTAACCCATGTGCTAGATTGAATATCGTGATTTTATGATTATCTTAATAATCATGGACTAATATTCAAATCCAAAATTTTACATAGACATTTTGAGTACTCTTTTATTGAATCGTTCATCATTTTTAAATAGTTTTTTTTAAACATATATTACTTGCACATGCCTTTATTTGTTAATTCAATGTTAATACCTTTTTAATTTATCGAGGTGTGAGTTTGACATAATATTAATGTATATTAAAAATTAATGAAAAATATTAATCTTCCATTTTAAAATAACATAAAGAGCTTTTAATATTATAAATTTTATGGTACAATTTTAAAAAATATATTCATTTAAATTCAATGCACAATAACATGGTATTATTGATAAACTAAAGCATATAATAATAAATGATTAACAAGTAAAGATATCATGCATTTGCATATTTGAGGAATGATTATCAAAAACCATTTCTTGTAATTAATATGGTTGGGTTATATATATACAAAATATGGCTGGATTATCCTACATATAATTTTTGAAAAAATATATAAAATATGTACTAAATATTATAAAAAGATAACTAGTAAGTATATAATATGATATTATTTTCATGATAATTTTAAGAATTTTATAATATTTTAAATATGTTATGTACTTTATATTACTATCACTCTCATAAAAATGGTAAAATATTACATTTTTTATCAATATATATTCAATAATATTTAAATTATCCTTTTATGAATTAAAAATATTTTCCATCTTCCTCAAATTTCTACATTTCCATAATCAACTTTTTGATGTCATTTTCATTAAGAGGTAAGATCTCATATATCTAGTTTTCTTAAATTTTCTCTCCTAGTTCATTTTTAGGTGGTAATAAGCAATTGTGGTGGCACTTAAAAAATCTAGGCTCATATAAATAAATTTATATATAAGGAGTATAAGACCTAGTAGCCTAAGGGCTAGGCTAAATTCATAAAGAAGTCAAATACCATTTGCAAATACTACATGATGGAAGGATATCACAAAAATAATTGCTTACTAAAATTAAAAAGGATTGAAATTGAGTTTTTAAATATAGGTGGGCATCTTCTAGATGATGAAGTATACTATAAAGGATCTATATCAATTTTAGAGGTTCATTAGAGCATCCATTTTCGAGGGATATGTTATTGTCACTAATGTCTAATATCCTTAGCCCCTCAATTTAGATTATGAGAGGGGTTGAAATTGTAATATGTTTCATGGCCAAGGCTGATGTTATATGATGTAATATTGGATAGGCCTAAGGTCATTCATTGTACAATGTATTGGATATATTGTAATGTTTTATTACGTAAGCCCTATGGAATGTGGTTAACATTGTTATGATTAAACCCTCCTTACAAACTTGTAATTAATATTAAATATTTTATTGTTATGTCATCTTAAGGTTATTTAAGTATTTGGAGGGTTTGGTATTGGTATAAATACCCCCCACCACTCCTTATTTCAATATCAAAGTGTTATGAATCTTATTTATAGATAATATAGTCATTATTATTTGGTTCCTATGGTCTGTCCCAATATTTTCATATTTTTATTTCTTTTGTACTTTTACACTTTTTATCTAAGATTTGAGTGGATTGATTGTCTCTATTTGTTTGTATAAAATATTATGAATTCTAACACTATTATGGTATGCATGTGAGACTATCATTTGTATCATCTATCTTCTATCAATTTTGATGCCCATATAATAACTTTCCCTCTATGAGTGGTCTCTAAGACTTTGTACTTGCAAAGTGGATTGTACATGCTCTAACGATTAGATATGAATCATTGACTTCGTCTTGAATCTATGATATTGGATTTCATCATGTTATGAATCCTAAAAATCGCTATTATACAATTGCTATATTACAAGCTATTTTTTATAATTGGTATAATAGCATTGTTTTTGTATTCCTATGTAGGGAAAAATCTTCTAGTAGCCATTAAGCATGGAATTATGAATAAAATTTTGAATAAAGTATATCATATTGGTAATGATTAATTCTTGTCTAAAATATTTTTGTTCTTTTGTATCCAATGTAAATTCCTAGAATAATATTGTGATTTTGACATAGTAATCTATAGGAGTAAAATAAAATAAAATGAGTATCAAATACGTTAAGATACTTATGGATTATATATCTCATCATAGCTACCTCATAGAGTCAATTTAAATAGGGTATATTCAATGTAATATTTCTTTGAAGAGACTTTCTTCAAGATTAATTCTAAGGTTTATGGGGGGAATGTGTTTTGGATCCATTGGCTTATAAAGGTTGGGAAAGGATAAATAAATAATTTGTGGTGATATCTTAGAGTGATAAATAGTGCATGAGTCGTAAAAAATTCTCCTAAGAAATTAATATAAGTAACATAATGTCCTAGATAGAATCAAAAATTTTAAATCCCACAACTTCAAATATCATTCCATATTGGGTTTCCCATATAACTAGTCTAGCTGAAGTTATCTTTTGAGGATATTTTTGGAGTTAGATACTATGTATAAAAAGGAGGAATAGTGAAATAGGTAAATATATGAACCATAATTTATCTCATGTTCATGAATCTATTCATACTTTGACCAATAAGTTTAGCTTTTTAATCCATCTATTGTAGTTATAATGAGATTCCAAAGATAGAGGATGATCTAAAATTTTAGCTTTAGTGGGTTGTTAACCAACAAAATAAAAACCATACCCAAATAGGGGATAAGATTGATCAATCAAGAAAGCATTTGATAATTATGTATCATCATATAAGTCATATAGATTATAATATTTTAATTTTAATGTTAAGATGGATGTAGAGTATAAAGAAGCAATTAAGTTTGTAAAATGAACCTAAATATACTAGTACTAAATCTTAATATGAAGTCATTTTTCAATGACGATCCCATAAGCCAAATTGCAAAAATGGAGTGTCTTTATGGTTAAATAGATTTTTTAAACTAAAAATTTACTTTAGCAATTTGCCATCTAGATAGTACTCATACTTTTCATTGGATCTTGTTAACATAAAAATCTTGTTATTTTATGCCTATTATTGAAAATATTTAGTAAGGTATTTTAATCTTTCTATCAATACTTTGGATACTTTATTTCAAATAGACAAGTTTAGTTGATGAATGTTATATGAAATTCATAAATATCCTTAGTTACACCGATAACCTAGATTGAATTGTGATAATATTGATATTTAAATGTGGGTGAAGGAATATATCCAATGGAAAGTTGATATGCATAATCCTTATTTTCTTTAGGATGATAAATATAGATAAAAATAAAATCAATATGTATAGGTTGCATTTAATATGATCTTTTAACACAAAAAACCATATTTCACCCATATAATGATGATCAAGTTGTAATAATGTTCTCTTTCAAGTGCAAATTAAACCTCTTTATCATCAAGTTGCAAAAATTATGTTCAAATAAAAAAATTTTTAGACAAAATCATTTTCACCATGTTATGTTCATCATAGAAAGTATGTGGTGAAGAAAACATAAGGTTCATGCAAATGTAGTTTTCCATGAAACTATGTTCATTTGAAACAAATTTTTGTGAATCCTTTATTACTATGAAAATCAAAGAAAAGAAAAATGGGACGCTTTATGGTCTTATTGACTTAACAATGATAAACTAGCTAAAACATATTTTTCCATAAAACTAATTGGTACGAAGCCCTTCTGATACAAAAAAAAATTAGTTTACTCAACCATGTTATTCTACATTGTGTATCCTAGGTAAAATGCTTGGTAAAAGTGTTTGAGGCTTACAATTACTTTCTAGATAAATAGAGATTTAAAAGGCTAAGGCAAAATTTAAAAAACAAGATAGGATTTTGGATCTAGTTTTTCAAATATTAATTTTAGGTAGATTGGTATAATTTAATATATTTTTTTAAAACATAGTTCTATTTTTTAAAATCAATAGATTTATTTAAAACAATTTTTTAATTAAACTTAAAATCACCTTTATCAAGCATGTATAGTTTACTAAAATAGTTAATTAAAATTTTATTCTTTTAAAATTTAATTTATATAAAATATTATTTTTTTATAATATGATAGTCTTTTAATCATCATCATTAAAAATAAATAAATGATAAAAATTGAATAATTCCATTCTTAACATCATATAAATAATATGCATTTAAAAGAAAAGTAATAAAATTTTGGATGACATCAATCTCAATGAATTTCTTTATGTGATATATTTGTATTTAAAACCATTGTTGTTAATTCTTAGTAGAAACTAATATTTTCAAGTGTCACACAATTATATCATACATATAAAAATAATAAATAATAAAATTAATTTACACTTATTACTATTTATATTACATATTGCTTTTAGTTTAATAATTATAATATACAATGTAAACAGCAAGCTTTTATATTACATAGTTTAATAATTATAATATACAATGTAAATACCAAGCTTTTATGACTACTAGTGCTTCTCTCTCACAATTATACCATACATATAAAAAATAATAAATAATAAAATTAATTTACACTTATTACTATTTAGGTTACATATTGAATGAATGAGAGATTTTAATTACGTCCGCGAGACCCAAATATGGTGTATGGGAACGTCCGCGAGATTTTAATTGTAAACACCAAGCTTCTCTTTTATTTTATTTATTTTTTTAATGCAGGGTTCTCTCGCGCTTTTATTTATTTATTTATGTTTTTAAGGCAGGGTTCTCTCTCGCGCTTTTATTTTATTTATTTTTTTAAGGCAGGGTTCTCGCTCTCCCTTGCCCTCTCTCTCTCATAAGCAGCCAGCTTTTTCAGCTACTGATAGATATATGTCTTTAATGTTTATCTTTATGCGTGGGAAATTTCTCTCTTTTTTCATGGTTGAGTCTGGGATACGATTGGAAATTTCTCTCTTTTTTCATGGTTGAGTCTGGGACGATGCAATCGTATCCCATCAACGTTTCTCTCTCATGTCATGCAATCGTATCCCATCACTCTCTCTCTGCGTGGGCAATTTTATTTTATTCTGAGTCTTACTGTGTTTGGGTCAATGTGCTAATCTAGATCATATTAATATTAATTATTGTGGACGTTTTTTAACTTTTCATGGTTGAGTCTGGGACGATGCAACCGTATCCCATCAATGCCGTCTCTCTGCGTGGGCAATTTTATTTTATTCTGAGTCTTACTGTGTTTGGGTCAATGTGCTAATCTAGATCATATTAATATTAATTATTGTGGACGTTTTTTAACTTTTCATGGTTGAGTCTGGGACGATGCAACCGTATCCCATCAATGCCGTCAGATGACCAGCCATAAAAAGTTGGCAGAGGGAACCAGTCGCGTTGATGGCGAGGATGAAACACCCCAATACGAGTGCACGGCAAAAACACTAACAGTCCAGAGATGAATTCTGTCATGGCCTCTGCAGTTAGTTTTCTGTATTCTGTGCCGTTAAGTCTCGGCCAAGCCGTGAGTTTGGGAGTTCTGTTATTCCTGGCTTTGGCTTATCTTTTAAGTGCTAGCCGCAGGCGGCGGCTTCCTCCCGGGCCAACAGGATGGCCAGTCATTGGCAGCCTTCCGGCTCTAGGCAACATGCCCCATCGCTCCCTCTATCACCTCTCCAAGCAATACGGGCCACTCATGTACTTAAAGCTCGGCACCACCGACACCGTCATCGCCTCATCGCCCAGAGTAGCAGAGGCCTTTTTGAAGACCAATGATGAGAATTTTTCCAACCGCCCAGGAACCGCAGGGGCGAAATACATAGCCTACGACTCCAACGATATGGTGTGGGCGCCCTACGGCCCACGCTGGAGAATGCTGCGAAAGGTGTGTAATATCCATCTGTTTGCCGGGAAGGCGCTCAAGGATTTGCAGCCAGTGCGGCAGGCGGAGGTGGAACTGCTGGTGAAGTCGATTTGGGGCCACCAGCGGAGTGGGGAGGCCGTCAACTTGGGAGAGTTGTTGAACGTGTGCATGGCCAATGTGCTGGGGCAGGTGATGTTGAGCAAGCGCGTTTTCGATTCCCGGGGGGGCCAGGAGGCCAGCGAGTTCAGGGAGATGGTGATAGAGCTCATGGTGTTGGCGGGGGTGTTCAACATCGGGGACTTCGTGCCGTCGCTGGCGTGGCTTGACTTGCAGGGCGTGCAGGCCAAAATGAAGGAGCTCCACAAGCGCTTCGACAACTTCTTAAGTAGAATCTTGGCGGAGCACAAGGCCATGTCCGCCTGCCACATGACCGGGAGGAAGGCTTTCCTGAGCGTACTTCTGGAGCTCAGGAATAACGCCGACGGCCAAGGCGGGAAGCTCACCGATACGGACATGAAGGCGCTTCTGTTGGTAAGCGGACTGATCTGATCGCCCTCCAAATCCTTAATAAGTTCGTTTTGTTAGAAAGCTTGTTTGAATACCCGTTTCAGTTTTTATGAATAATACCCTTTTTCAGCCTAGGCCTCGGACTATACCTAGCTGCCATGAGAATATAAAAGTAAAGAACTATTCGATACACTGCCCAATAGCTGTTGGTACGTTTTCAGAGCTTTGAGAAAAGAATTCTCGGACTCCGTCGAACAATACCATATTGAATTTAACTCAATGTATTCTCCTGGGCAAAGAGAAGGTTGGCCCGCAGCATGGAATCTGATGCGCTATTCGCAACGTGGTGTACGTGTTCTCTTAGAAATTGCCTCCGGAGACGATACCCGAGTCAGTTTTCCATCGTGATAAGATTTCCTGTGAGTCATCGAGTTTCAGCGGAAATGTTTTGGAAAAAGAAATTTATGAGCAGCGTCTTTTACCTTATTATTTGTGTTTTTACATTTTCATTTTTAAGTAGTTTAATTTCTTTTAACAAAATAAATACAAAAATATTCGACACAGTCCTGTTCAGACTGTTTGTATTGGCTTTGGAGGACAAAAACGACAAGAGAAGGTTGTATGTAGTTCTATTCTTTATAGGACCAGAGAAGGTTGTATGTAATTCTATTCTTTTTAGGACATCTTGACTTGACACAGTGCCAACTTTCCATGTTGGAAACCATAAAGTCAGACTACAGCATTTAAAAGTTGTAGGGAGGGCAGATTGAAAATGCTTTGTTTACATTGAGGAGACAAACACATGTACAATTGCTCTTAATTTTGGATTAATAAGTGTTTATTTGGTCACAAATTTATTAAAAAGATTTGGGTTAAAACTTTACAAATGTTAATTTGTAAAAGTAAAAACAATTTTAGTTAAAACATTAAAGGTGTTTATTTGCAAAAATAATAATCTAATTTAAATTCTCCAAATAAATGTCCAAATCCCAACAATCCTAAGAACAACCAATATAATTTTAAACTGATTATAACCAACCGAACATAGACAATCGTCCGCTCATTGTTTTATACCAGAGACTTACATGTATTATAATATTATATGGCCTATTAAGCTTTAATCACGGTTCTTTTTACAAATTTAAGTTTGACATAACATTACGTCTTTTCGTCCGTTTCTCCCACCCCAAAGTGTTTATCTCCATCTCCGTCTCCACTCCCAAATTCTCCATTCTTTTCTGTCTTAAAGATGTCAAGTTGTTTTTCCTTTTATAATGTCCCTCATGTTTAAAATCCGGTCATTGTTATAACAACAATATGTCTTTGAGTCCACTACACCCTGTCTCTCATGTTTGACAAAACTTTATTTTAACAACAATGTTTTGCAGGCGAAAAAAAACAAACATAGGGGTCCACGCACAATTCCTTTAGGGCTGTAATTTGTTGTCACTAATAATGTGGATTCTGGGCAGGACCTTTTCGTAGCAGGCACAGACACCTCCTCCAGCACAGTGGAATGGGCGATTTCCGAACTGATCCGCCACCCACACATCATGGACAAGTGCCAACGGGAGACGGACTCTGTTGTGGGACGGCGGCGGATGCTCAACGAGGCGGACCTTCGAAACCTGCCATACCTTCAAGCCGTGGTGAAGGAGACGTTTCGCCTGCACCCGTCGACGCCGCTGTTCGTCCCGCACCTGTCGGTGGAGGCGTGCGAGGTGGAAGGGTACTACATTCCGAAGAACGCGCGGCTCATAGTGAACGCCTGGGGCATTCAGCACGACCCGGAGGTGTGGGAGCGGCCGCTAGAGTTCGACCCCGAGCGGTTCGTGGGGAGTAGTATGGACGTCAGGGGCACGGACTTTGAGGTGATACCCTTCGGCGCCGGCAGGCGTATCTGCGCGGGCATGAGCATGGGCATCCGCATGGTGCAGTTTATGTTGGCCACTCTCATCCATTCCTTCGAATGGTCTTTGCCGGCGGGGCAGACGGCGGAGAAGCTGGACATGGAGGAGGCGTTCGGAGTCACACTGCAGAAAGCCGTGGCCCTCGTCGCCGTTCCCACCCCTCGTCTGCCCCTATCTCTCTACGAGTGAAAGGCAAAATAGATGTTGCACGCTTAAATAGATTACATGGATGCTTGGTTTGTTTGTTTAGCTTGCAGTTTTCTCCGTTTAAATGCATTACGCTTGGTTTCAAGCTGTGAACACAAGAGTATTGTCATTGGCTTTGTGAATATATATTGAAACAAAACAATATTTTTGAATTGGAAAGTAGAACTAAATATTAAAGATCAGCAGAAGAAAATTACATTATATAGAATTCAGAAAAGACACCTAAAACAACTAACTCCTCTCAAAGAGAGAGAAATATATTGTACATCATATGAGATTTGCAGTTTCATTATATTTATGTACAAATATACAATAATATCTCTGAGCAAGCAAATAGTAATAGTTGTACATATCTGTGTTCTTTTCTTCACTGCAACTATCAATAGGGTCATAATTATGAATGACATTAAATAGGCGAGCTAGTTTGACCTTGGAAACCTGTAAACTTTTCCCCACCTGAAACAAAACAGAAAGCTGATTGAGTCTCCTAAGAGACCCAGTAAGGTGCCTTCGCCTGTTCTGAAAACAATCTTCATTCCTAGCTTTCCATATTATACATAAAATTTCAAAAGAAAGTAACAACCAAAACATATTGAAATATGGTTTTATATGAGGAATGTAACCAAGAAGAATTTCTGCTTAATATGATCCATATTAACATTCCACCCTTGCAGATTATGAAAGAAATATAACCACAATTCCTTAGCATAAAGACACTCAAAAAAGATATGATTCAATGTCTAAAGAGTCCTGCAAATGGAGCAATATATAGCAGCCTTAGGATCAGAGGATAAAGGAAGTCTATGGAGCAGTAGACGCCACCTAAAACATGTTTTTTTTTGTTCAAGAAAACTGGACCAGATATGTTGCATCCTCTTCTGACCCTACGTTGGAGAAAGAGAAAGTGGCCACTTAGTATTAATATGATCAAAAATGTCATTAGTATCCGTAAGAAACCTGTAGATGGATTTAGATTTAATATCACACATTTTGGAGCCATAAAACCAATACAACTTATCCATATAACATTGTTCAGAAACCACAAATTCTGGATTCTTCAAATTATTGAAGGAGGCAGACAAAACAATATAAGTTCTCCTGTGAGAGCTGGGTAGACCAAACTCCCCACTAAGTTGTTCCCAAGATTTGAGCACACCATTATTCATAATATCATTAAAAGTATTTACATCATTCACAGACCAAGCCTTAGCAGAGCAGCCCCTCAATCTGGTAAGCTTAGTATTATAATATGGTTAACACTCTTCTAGCTTATGCTAATGCTTGTATAGAGATTGATGGAGCTATTTTTGAACCTATTTTTTTACAAAGATCAATACGGCAGGGGTGTCCCTTGGCTCCTTCGTTGTTTGTAATTGCTAATGACCTGTTATACTATCTGCTCAGGGATAATACTTTTAGTCCTAATATAAAGGGTATTATTCTACCCAATAATATGGAGCTTATAAATATGCACTTTGCTGATGATACTTCTTTATTTGTGAAATTAGATGAGGACAATTTTTTTTCTCTATTCTCTAAGCTTAACCAGTTTTGTAATGCCTCGGGTGCTAACATTTCTGCTTCTAAATATATGATTTTGGGATGGGATTATGATCCTCCGAATTGGCTTAGCAGATTTGAAATGCAGTGGCATGGTCCTTCTTCCCAAGTCAGGTATCTTGGGATTCCTTTTGTTGTTGAGCCAGATCTTAAAAATATGTGGCTTTGGGTGAATGAAAGAATTATTGGTAAACTTGATAAATGGCAAAAAAGGAACTTGTCCTTAGCTGGTAGATTATAGGTTTGTCAAAAAATTCTTTCTACATTCATTGTCTATTTTTCATCAGCTTGGCTTTTTAGCTTGTATCAAATCAATTTGATCCAGAAGCATATTAAGCAGGTCCTCTGGGTTGGTAAATTTGTTGGAAAAAATATTCACTCAGTTAAGTGGAGCTGGTGTGTTGTTAATAAGGCTATGGGTGGGTTGGGTCTTACCAATCTAAGGCTGTAAGGTGATGCTTTGGCTTCTAAATGGATTGCTAAATGCATTTCTAGCAATGAACTGTGGAAGGTGTTTACTAGATATAACATATGTAATGTTGTCCTTAAAAGGGCCCATTTCTGGAAAAATCTGTCTTTTTTGGATATTTTGGTTGGCTCCTTTGATTCTAGACCTGTTGGTTCTGCTATTAATTATGGTAATAAAACTAATAATGATGTGCATCTTGTTAAATCAATCTTGCTGGTGGAATTTGTCTTTCAATATTATCAATGTTGATGTAAATTCATGAATTTTTATGACCTAGGCCATTAATTTTATTTGTATTTTTTAAATTTAATTATATAGAAATAATAATTAAAAATATATATTTATAAAAAATTAAATGTATAATCAATTATTTATATATATAAGTTCATAAAACTCTATTATTATATTATTGGTTATTTATAATCCTTTTCGGGGATTGTTCAATGTTTTGGGCTTTGGTTATTTTTTATTTTTTTGGGAAGGTTTAAGGTTTAAACGATGTGATGGGGTGAGTGTGTGTATGAGTATATTTGGTCCTTATTATTAATAAGTTCAGCTATCAGTTATAATTAAAATAAGATACTCAACCTAAAATATTAAATATTGGTAATAATTTTTTTTTACACTAATCTTAATTAAAAGATATGACATTCCCCAATTTATAAATGAGTTTGAAAAAGCTCTAGGAAATTGGTCTTGCTTCTTCTTAAAGCCGTCATTTGACAAGAAATCTAATGCACATTGGTATAAACGTGATCATAGTTTTTAGTAGTTTATACGCTGTCCAGCTCGGCTTGTCCACGAAAAATAAATATATATTAAAATTGTTTTGTGTATCAAATTTAAAATGTTAAAAAAAATAAAATAAAAAATCATACTTAATGTTATAATTATAATAAAATTTTATTTTATAAATAATTTATGTTTTAAATTTAATTATATTAATTAAAATGTAAAACTTTAAAATATAATTTTAATCTTTTAAAAAATATAAAATTCCTGCTCATTTAAAAAAATACAAATTTAAACATAATATATACTCTAGGAATAAATCAAACTATATATATATATATATATATATATATATATATATATATATATATATATAGCTGTGTTAAAATTTTAGTGCTATAAAAAATACGTGATATAAATTACAGGTTTATTTTTAAATTATTATAATAAAATTTAAAATTAATAAAATATACAAACTTCTTTTAACAAATCACTTTAAACTTAATAATTATTATATGTAAATCTTTTAGTTTGAGTCGTTTATAAACTCCAACATTTGCCATACTCTTTGTCAATGGAGTCAGGCTTAAAAGTGCAAGTCTTTTGTCCCACTCTTTGGGATTCCTCACCTCTATTAACACCGAGTTTGGGTATGTGTGGAGGGTTGGCCCTCTTGCTTTCTAACAGGTCAATGTGAAGTTGCAAGTCTAGTGGTATATTCGATGATTGGAATTTTGTACAATATATAATACTTGTTTGCCTTGTTATTGAATTGTATGTGTGTTTGTGAATAATCACATATTAAATGTGTTGTGGGATTTGAGTGTTTTATAAACATGAACATTTACCATACTCTTTGCCAATAGGGCAGTAGACTTAAAGGTATAGCCCTTGGTCCCACTCTTTGAGATTCCTCACTCCTATTAACATCTAGTTGGGGCATGTCTGTGGGTTGACTCTCTTGCTTTCTAACCAACTAATGTGATGATGCAAGTCTAGTGGTATATTCTATTATTGGAATTTTGTTCCACATTAATAGTTGTATGCCTTGTTAGTGTAGTGTGTGTTTGTGAATAATCTCACATTAATTGTATTGTGGTATTTGAGTGGTTTATAAACCCCAACACTTATCATAATGGGGTAGCAGGCTGAAAGGGTCCCACTCTTTGGGATTCCTCATCCTATTATTCGAACTAGTTAAAATGATGATACAAGTCTAGTGACATATCTTCACAAATTTTATTCCATGATTAGAGTTTCGTTCTACATCAATACATGTCTTCAAATTTTTTGTTTTGACTCATTTTTTAAAGAAGGTTGTTTAAAAACATCAACACTCACTTAAAAATTTTATGATTGTAATTTTTTTATTTGTAAAAATGCAGTTGGTTAAGATTATTTACATAGAAATTATTAATTAAAAAAAAATGGATTAATTATAATTTAATAAACTACTTTTTTTAACAAAAATTAAAACAAAAAATATATAATTTATAATTAAAAAAACCCTCTTTTCTTATCCTTTCATCCTTATACTATTATCTAATAAATAGATAGATAAATAAATATTAATGTCGAACGGAAATCCAATCATTAAAATAGAAAAAAATACAATAGAAAATGTATTTTAAAGTATGCCACTTAGGTCCATCATTTATTATTTGTTTCTAAATCTACAAGTCATATATATCTTAAAAGTCGAAATAAATTGGATGGACTATCCTCATGTTGAGGAAGCTTTAGATTCTAGTAGTTTAATATTTTTTTAATAAATACATTATGACTTGAATTATAAATATGATAGAAAATTTATTTTGTCAAATTTAATCTAAATATTAATTTTTTAAAATGGCACTTTTTTTATTGTAGTTTAAAAATATAAAAACTAAATTTTTTAGCTTGGCTTCAATTTAGAAGTGATAAAATTATAATTATAATTAATAAAATTATAAAAGAAACCTTCAAATAATCATCATGGAGTGAACAATTTTTATAATATAAATATTTAAACATAGGATTTAGTCACAATAATAAATGGATAACTAAGATTTCAAGTAAAATCTATGCAAGTTAAAAATATTGTTAAGCTTTAAAAAATATTTGGTAAACTAATAAATTTTAAGATTAGAAATAAAATATTCTTATTTTAAAGTTACATTCTATTATCATATACTTTAATGACTATATGGCTAGATATATAAGTGGTTATCTAATTTTTAGAATAAAATTAAAACAAATATAAAAATAATTTACTACAAGCTTAAGAATTAAATATAATAACACATTCCTTATTAGACATGATTAATACTCATTCCTTCGGAGTGCCAAGAGGTCTCATCAGAGATGAACACGACAAAATTCAACTTGCTTATGGTGAATTCATAGGAATCCAATCCAATAATGTGGTTGAAGCTTGGGCAATGTTGTAGGGGATTAAGGCTGCCCATGACCTCAGCATTCAGAATGTGGTGATTGAGGGGGATTCCATCAACACCATAAATATATTGAAGAATAACACCAACCCCCCATGGAGTATTGTCAATATGATAGAAGAGGCAAGGCTGTATGTTTGTGAGTTTGCCAATGTTTCTATTTAATATGTTTATCGTGAAGCCAACTAGTTGGCTGACATCATGGCCAACTTGGGCCAAAGCACTGAACCTTTGAAGATATGGGTGGAATATTTTCCCCAATGTTTGATGGAAATGCTCCGATTTCCTTTGTGTAAAGTCATCGGTCTTGGTGTCAGTTGTGGGTCTAGGTTTTCTATGTTGATCCTTGGCCACGTCTATGTTGATTCTTGTTGGGAAGGTTATTCACAAACTAAAGTAGCAAAAGGTGGATATGCAGTCTCCACCCATTACCAAAGTGATCAAGGACCTTCAGGATGATCTTGGCACCCATAATACTGACGAGTAATGTGTAACTCATACTCCCTAGTGTTCGTGGTTTACTTTGATCTTGGTTTGTTCTAAATTTGTTTGGGATGATCCCATTTTATTTTAGGCTTGCTGGTTTAATTTGCATCAGGTTGGTTCATGTGTAGCCTCCCTTCTCTTCTACCTCGGTGTAGGATTTTGTTGTGGGTTTTCCTTCTTCTCTTTGTTCAAGGTTTGGGGACCTTTCAACACCCCGTATTATCAATCAAAAAAATATAAATTAATATAAATTGTTCAATATTTTACCATATTGTAAAAAACTATGTAATTTATTTTAAATTAAAAAGTGACAAAAGTGCTAGGATTTGATGAGGAAAAACTGCTCTGCTAGAGTTTGATGAGGAAAAATTTCTCTACGAGGATGGCAACAGTTTCTAGAGGAGGTATGAACAATTGGAGGAATGTTGTGATGGCATCGGGCCCATCACAGAGAGTGCATGCTAGTGACATTTTTCATCTAAAAATATTTGGAAGGAATAAGATTTCCCAGTGCATGTTGAGAACCGCTTGCTAAATAATAATGGATGTTTAGAACGATGTGAAGTCAAGCTAGTTCTAGTGGTTCAACTAGACTTGGTGGTGGAACATGTGGAGTATTTAACCAAACATGCGCTTATTGGTAAATTTTTGGGCATATGAATTTCTCTTCTTTTTGTGGAGGATTGGGTCAAAAAGACTTGGAACCCTGAAGGTGACATGGAGGTGATGTTGAGTGCGAATAGCTATTTTATGGTGGTTTTCTCTTGTCTTGCGGATCATAACAAATCATTTTAAGGGAGTAATTATTATTGTAACCAAGCAAGACTCTTTTTTAAACCTTGACATGTGGGTTTCAACCTGTTAGAGGAGTGGCCATTGCGGGTTCCAGTGTGGGTTCAGCTTTCGTGCCTCCTATTTGAATTCTAGAGAACTGACATTTTGCATAATATTTCCCTTATTCTTAGGAAGCCAATTGGATCATCACAATAGACGATGGATAAAAAGGTAATATCTGTTACCCGTATTTGTTTTGAAATTGATTTAAACAATCCTATTCCAGATTCTATTGAAATACAGTTTGTATCGACTACATGGGTTCAAAAACTTGACTATGAAGATCTTTTTTTTTGCTACCGTATTTGCTATGAATATGGCCACCTACAAAGAAAATATCCTAAGTTTATCCTACCCATGGCTTCAAATCCTGGGCCCTCTCTATTTGTACAAAATTTGGATAAAGGAAAAGCCCCGATAAAGGAAGGGGAATGGGATAAGGAAGTCTTTATTTCGGTAAAACCCAAAAATATATAAAGAAGAGAAAATAGAGACCTTAAGGATAGCCAGCCAGATGCTCTGCTCAACCATTTTTAAATATTATATGATCTTGATTAGTGCATGGAGATACCTGAAACATCACTACCTGATGCAAATATAACAGGGCCGAATCAAATGTCTCTTATTGAGGTGGAACTTAAGGAATCAAATCTAGGGGGTTTAAATGAATAACAAAGGGCTTCAAATTTGAGTACAGGTGATATGGTTGGATATAGCCCTAGAAGGGAAACTATTTTAGAAAGTGGCACAAATTTAGTTATGCCCTCTCCTACTCAAGCACTGATGTAGTCATCCTTGGACTGCAAAACTCCTACGGTGTTGGGATTGCAACAAAAAATAATTAAAAAAGGTGCTTCGGATAAGAATATGAAGGTGGGTCAAAAGAAGGACCAGGATAAAATTAAGTTAGTGGGGAAGACTTTGGTGGATTCAGGCTTGGTGAGAACATTGGAATCCCATTTTCTAACCCCAAAAATAATTATCCTTTCATGGAATGTAAGGGGGTTGAACATCATTCCCAGACAAAAAGTTGTTCATGGTTTAGGTCATGTACATTCTTTGGATGTTGTATTTATTTAAGAGACTAAATTGGCTACTGATAGTATGTTCAATATTACTCCCAAGTTGTGGAGAAGGGGTCAATTCTAGTGTATTGGTGCATGTGGATATGCTAGTGGCGTTGCTTGTTTATGGGATCCGATTAAGATCTCTCCTCTTACTTGGATTTCTAGAAGATGGTCTATTTTGATGATCAAGCATGATAATGAATCTGGTGAAATCATCCTACTTTCAATATGTATGCTCTTGTTGATTACAATAGTAAAATGAATTTGTAGGAGCACATTTGCTTTGTGAGAAGTCTACCTCCATTGTACCCATAGATTTTGGCTGGAGACTTCAACTCTATCACTTGTCTAGAGGAGAAATGCGATGGGATTGATTGTCTCGAGCTTTTTTCTTCTATCTTCAATGCTCATATTTAGGCCCTGAACTTGGTTGACATCAAGCCGGATAATGGGATCTTTACCTGGCACAATAGAAGATGTGGGGAATATTCCATCTCAAAGAGACTGGATAGGTTTTTGATCTCTAGTTTTTGGATGGGTAATAACAAAAGTGCTAGTTCTATGATTCTATAGGGTAGGGAATCTATTTATTGGCCTATCAAACTCTCTATTCTAGAGTTGGGGCTAAATAATAATCCTTCCTTTATGTTTAAACTTATGTGGCTTCGTGAACCTAAGCTAAATGATTTCATGCGAGGCTGGTGGACCATTAGAAAACCTCCTCATGGTATCGCTATGTATTCCTTTATGAAGCAGCTACAATTTGTTAAGCATGAATTGAAGAGATGGAATAGACTAAATTTTGGGAACCTTTCCTTGGCTAAGTTGGTAGCTCTTAAGAGGGTGGAAGAAGCTTCAAGGAAGATTAGAGATAAGGAACTCATGGAGGATCTTCTTTTTGAGGAATATGGGATTGTGAAAGACCTTGCTGAATGGGAACTAAGGGAAGAAATTTTTTGGAAACAAAAATCTCAAGTAGATTGGCTTCAGGAAGGGGATAGGAACACAACCATCTTTTATAACTCAGTTAAGGCTCACCATAATGGTAACCTGATTACCTCTCTTATAAATTACTAGGGTTCCATACTATCTTCTTTTAGGCATATTTTAGAAGATACTAAGAGGTATTTTTCCTCTGTCTTCAAGGAGGACTTCCTCTCAGATGACGAGGATTAAAAGTTTATTCTAAACCGTATTCCCTCAATTGTTTCTAGAGATATGAATGACCACTTGAGGGGTCGAATTTCCCTTGAGGAGTTGGAAAATATTATATTTAATATGAAAAGGGGAAATCCCTCGGCCCAGATGGATTCTCGATTGCGTTTTATTAGGAGTTTTGGGAGTTAATAAAATTTGATCTTATAGAGGTGGTCCATGAGTCCCAAAAGAATGAACAAATGTTAAGGGCCCAAAATGCTACCTTTGTGATGCTTATTCCCAAAAAAGAGGGAAAAAATTCCTTGGATATGTTTAGGCCTATTACTCTATGCAATGTTGTGTATAAGATCATCACAAAAATTATTGCTGAGAGGCTGAAGATATGATTGAGAAAAATCATCTTTGAGGAGCAAGGAGGGTTTGTTGTTGGCCAAAAAATCTTGGATGGGGTTGTTATTGCTATAGAAGTTATTCAATCAATGGAAATTTCTAAGGATAAAACTATGTTCATTAAGTTTGACATGGCCAAATCCTATGACCGGGTTAGATGGTACTTTCTTTAAAAATTTCTTGCTTCTTTTGGATTTAAGGAGGAATGGATTTGATGGGTGATGAGTTGTGTTTCTTCTGAATCGTTCATTGTTATTTTTAATAATGAGCCATCATATTTGTTTGAGGCCTCAAGGGTATCGAGGCAAGGATATCCTTTATATCCTTATTTGTTTATCATTATGGTGGAAGGGTTTGGAATATTGCTCAAGTCTTAGGTTAGGCAGGGTCTCATTCATGGGTGGAAGTGGGATAGTAGTTTACTGCCCCTTTTCCACCTTCAATTTGTTGATGATATTGCTTTGTTGGGAGTTTCCACTATCAAGGAAGTTGGAAACATTAGATAGTATCTTGACACATATCTTGGTGCTTCTGGATGGTTGATTAGTGAGTACAAGTCTTCTATTTTCTTCTTCAATACCCCTCCTCTTATTCAATCCAGGATTGCTCGCATTCTAAGATTCTAGGTCGGGACTCCCCCCTTCATTTATCTTGGTATTCCGATTTCATCTCATCCTCTACCTAGATATTCTTGGTAGTCTATGCTTGATAAGTTTAGAAGGAAGGTGAATCATTGTACTGTCATATGACTATCCTCTACAGGTAGAGTGTTCTTTTAAATTTTTTTGTTCAAGCTTTACCCATTTACAGATGTTTTATGCAAAAAAATCCCTCTCATTTCATCAAGGACATGGATGCTTTATCAAGACATTTTTTATGGTCTGGAAAAATTGATCAATCTAAATGGTGTTTGGTTAGGTTGGATTCTATATGTAGGCTAGTTCAAGAGGGAGACCTTGAGTTGCAATAGAAAACTCTTTTGATTAGGCTTTGGCTACAAAAATTTCTTAGATATGGTGTACCTCTCAAGATCGTATTTGGGCTAAAATATTATCTTGTAAATACTTGAAATATATTTCTAAGGTAGATATCCCTAGAGTCAGCTTGGTTGGGAAAGGGTTAGTTATCTAGGACACTCTAAAAAGAGGAGCTAATTTAATCAAGCAGGGTTTGTTCTAGGTTTGAAATCAGGGATCAAATACTATTTTTTGGAAGGATTATTGGGATGACCATCCTCCTATATTTAATCAATATCCCATGTTACATTTCTTAAGTGTTTGTTTCTTGGAAGCGGGCTGGTATCATGTGGAGGACTTTAAAAAGATCTAGTCTTTTGGAAATATGGATATGTACAGAAGTAAATATCCATAGGAATGGCCCCAGGGGGGGACTGACCAAGGATAGAGATGTTCTTGCTCTTATTCTTGTAGGGAGACCATGTTATTCATTGAGGGATAAAGACATTCTAGCTTAGAACCCTGATCCCAAGGTAACCTACTCTGTAGCCTAGGGTTATCAGGTTTTTGATAAGCAAAATTTTAGGAGTCTTCTTGTTACATGGTGGAAAAAGGTGCAGAACAAATTTGCTTGGCTGAAATGTAACTTCTTTTTCTAGTTTGTAGCTTGTAATAAATACCTCATTTGGGATAACATGAGGAAGATGGGATTTCAGGGTCCCTCTTTTTGTATCCTTTATAGCAAGAATGAGGATGAATCTTCTCATTTATTTTTCCAATGCTCCCTTGCCATAAAAATTTAGCACTATTGGTGGAGAACCTAGAACCATTCATGTTTTCATGTGCTCTCCCTAGTGGATTTTTAGAGTAGTTTGGACAGACCTCCGACCAAGGCCCCCTTCCTCTGGGTGGCTTTGAATTTAATCCCTTCTTGCATCATTTGGAATATTTGTCTTGAACAAAAATGTCTCATATTTTAGGGCTATTATTTGGCTGTTCAACAGATATAGCAAAGAATCCTATGTATGGTTCAGGAAACCATCCATAGCAAATGTTATGTGGACCCTATTTTGGATTCTAGGGAGAAGTTACGGTAGACCCTTGGTCTCTTTGGCGATGGTGCAAAATATTCTAGCCCTAGCAGGGTTCCTCAGCTCAGCAATAATGTTAGGAGAGATGGTAGGTGGAGGCCACCCCCTAGAGGAGTTTTAAAAATTAATACTGATGGGTCATCTAGGGGCAATCATTGACATGCTGGAATTGGCGGTGTTGGGAGAGATTCTGCTGGCATTGTTAGTTTTTTATTTTCTATTTATAAAGGTGTTCACTCCAAAAATTTTATGGAAGCTCTTGCAATTCTTGAGGCCTTGCAAAGGGGGTTTTCTCTTGGATGGCACAGGATTATCTACAAGTTTGACTCTAAGATTGTGGTTAATATTTTAAACAGTAAAAAGGTGGAGGAAGTTAATTGGTAGTTGGCCTTTGAAGCCTTTCAAATTCTTAGAATGAGTGAAGATTTTGAATTTATATCCTTTGTGCACATTCCAAGGGAATGAAATAGGATTGTTGATTACCTGGTCAAAAGGGCTTCTGAGCTGTTAGATCCTTGGATTATTGGTAACTGGGAGAGTCTCCTGTCTAGGGACTCTCAACGCCTTTGGGAGTTGATCCACAAGGATGTTAAGACTTAATGTGGATTTTTCTTGTTTTCTTATTTGGGTTTCAATCTAGTCTAGTGGTTTTAGCCTATTTTGTTGTTTATTTGAGTCCTTGTTGAAAGCTCAGTTGTACTCTGTAATCTAGAATTTTTATCAATAAATTTTTACCCCTTTATTTAAAAAAAAGTGATCAAATTTTTTAAGCAAATTCTCATTTACTAAAACATTAATTACAAATAGAAAAAACTCTACTTAATATTGAATTATCCTAGTGAATTCCCCTTATGAATAGTATGTAAAAAGTGCAACTCAAACAAAAAAATAGAATATGATAAATAATTTTTTATGGTATTAATTTTTTAATGATATTAGATGTAAATTTATAAGAATTTGCATTTATAACATTGTAAATGAATATTAATATATTAAAAATAAAAAAATATATATTAATCTTTCCATTTATAAAATAAAAGAGCTTTTACATTACAATTTTTAGGGTACAATTTGAAAATTTTATAATTATTTAAATTCAATGCATAACAACATGGTCTTATTGTTAAACTAAAGTATATATTAGTAAATGATTAACAATTATAGATATCATGCGTTTGCATATTTGCGGAAGTTTACCAAAAAAAAAAAACCATGTTTTGTAATTGATATGGTTGGGTTATATATGCAAAATACGATTATCCTATATACAATTTTTGAAAAATATATAAAATAATATAAAAATATAATTAGTAAATATATAATATGGTATTATTTTCATCGTAATTTTAAGAATATTATAATAATTTTAATATGTTGTGTACTTTTTATTATTATCGCAAAATGTTACATTTGTTACTAAGATAAATTTAATCATATTTAAATTATATTTTATCAAAAATATTTTTTATCTTCTTGAAATATTTGCATTTCACTAATGAGCTTTTTTATATCATTTTCATTCAGAGGTAAGATCTCATTTGTCTAGCTTTCCTAAATTTTTATTTGGTTAAGACAAAAGTAAATACCATGATTGACTAATTTTGATACTAATTGGTTTCCTTCTCTATAGGCTCATATTTTCTAGATTTGAATTTTTTTAAGATAAAAAGCAATACCATGATTGACTAATTTTGACATTAATTGATTTTATTCTCTATAGATATGCTCACATTTTGTTATTTGTTATCCAATCCTTGCATCTATTTTTTTTTTTTTATAGCAATAATGATAATTTTTACTTGCCCTCAATTGAGATATATTTTTCATATTTTTTAAATTGTAATTATGGTTTGTATAAAGAAAATTTGTTATCCAATCCTTCCATCCATTTTTTATTATAAGAATAATGATAATTTTTTTAAAAACCCTTTGTATGCATATTTAAATTCTATAACCAAGAGGCCATATCTTCCTTTTTCCACTTAATACTTTCTATGATGAGAACCATGCATGTAAACATTATACAAGAAAGGTAATAATATAGTTTCAAACATAAGTATGATTTTAAATTTTACTTTTAAAAAATGTTACTATTCCATTTGGGCCATATATTTCTAAAACATAATGGTTGGATCAGTCCTCTATAGAATATATAATGCTTTAGATTTAAAATAAGCAATCCAAAATTTCATCATCTCTTTCAAACATATCATGATAAAAGAAGTTAGACAAACTCCATGATATATGGAATGGGATAACTTATCATTACTCATAACTTAACAAGTAACACTAGGTCAAGAGTAAGATAAATGACATGGCCTTAGTTAATTCTAAAGTAGTGGACAATCAACTAAGCACTATGCATACACAATAAATAAACCTTAATTAAAAAAACTAAAATGGGGTATGGGAGGTAAGCATACCCCTCTAAGTATTATGGGACTAAGAGGATAACACCAAGCCATGGTTTTATGAATCATACCAGGCTAGAGGATGAGAATGGAGGAACCACTAAATGACACCTTCTACGATATTTGGCCAATATTGTCCACTTGGGGATCATCTGCAATGAGCTTAACCAAAAGTGGTTGTCCATTCTTCATACTAATTAAACATTGGTTGATCAACAAATTTTAAATAACTTATTTTATTTCTATACTGAGTCTAATTATTGTTAGAGTTAGATTTTTTGATTACATCATTTGGGTCATGTAAATGTATCTAAAGAACATAAGCTTATACTAAGAGGGAGGTGAATAGTATAAGATAAAACTTTTTACTTTTCAACCCAAATGATAACAACAATAATATCAAAGCAGTAAATAAAGTACACATCATCACACATATGAGAGACATTATTTAACATCATTCACCCAATGTGGATTACATCCATAGATAAAATATTTATTATAAATTTCCTCAAAAAATCTCTTGGGAACTAGTTCCCTATTACAATGTTTATGGACCTTTGTCCAAAGGAGATCTCAATCCCATATGCTTTGATTTGTGGATATATTTTCACAGGAGAACTCTATCCCCTCTACTCTAGTTTGTGGGTCTTTTTCCACAAGAGAACTTTATCCCCTCTACTCTGATTTATGGATATCTCTCCACATGAGAACTCTATCCCCTCATCTCTAGTTGGCTTCCAAATCTAGTTCTTATCTCAGCTCAAATCTAATCAAATCTGATCACTACTCTGATCAAATATGTTCTACTCAAATATTTGTACTGATTTGTCTCATACCTACTCACAAGTCTATCTCAAACTTGCTCACAAGACTATCTCAAACTTGCTTACAAGACTATCTCAAACTTGCTCACAAGACTATCTCAAACCTACTCTAGTCTGCTTATTATCTCTTCTCAATCCTACTCTACCACATGCTCAAAAATACTCATAACACATGCTCAAAAATGCTCATAACACATGCTCAAAAGTTTCACAAATTTATTCAAACAATGAATGCTCAATTTGTTCTCAAAAATCCTAACTCAAGTGTTTCCAAATTCACTAGTTAATGATGCACAATTTGCTTTCAACACAACTCAAATATTTCCAACAATACACACTAATCAACCCTTTTATCTCCACCTT
Organism: Wollemia nobilis; assembly: GCA_028583015.1. Classification (NCBI taxonomy): domain Eukaryota; kingdom Viridiplantae; phylum Streptophyta; class Pinopsida; order Araucariales; family Araucariaceae; genus Wollemia; species Wollemia nobilis. The sequence goes on from JAQPPZ010002642.1 coordinate 4,058,085, forward strand.
ATAATTATAAAATATTTTCTCAACAAACTACTCTAGAGAAGTAATAATGTCAACATACCTCTCACTTTGCTTTGATAAAAATACCCTCAAAACCTATTCCAAAATAATTTCCTTTTTGCCACTATAAGAAGTTAGCCAGTCTTCTTTTCAAATCAAACACAAAAATTTTGCACAAAATTATCCTCTTTTTATTTTCTCAAAACAAGGCTTTTAATTGAAGAATAAAAACCTTTTAATTTTCCTTCACCATGTCAAAATTACACACAATAATTTTACCATAAGACACCTTATAACTCCTACTTTAAAACACACACAATCATACAATAAAAATCCTTATCACACCTTATTCCTTCTTATAAATAGATTTTAAATTATAATATCAAAAAACATTTTCATACCTTATTTCTCCTTCCAAAATATTTAAATTATAACACCAAAAGACCCTTTACACAACTTATTTCTCCTATATTAAATGTGCAAATATTAAATACCAACTTAACCTTATAACTCCATAAAAATCAAAATGCAAATTAAAATTTTAAATACCTCCTTATAGTTTACCCTCAATACGATTCGAACCTCACCTCGTGAGAGCAAAGCGCCAAACCAAGGGGCCACAATTGACTACACTAGCACAAGTCATGAGAGCTCTAAGGTGTAATCTATATTTTATCCTCTTCTAGGTCTACGATGAGTTTCAAACCCAAAACCTCCTCCTTGCAACGCCTTCATGCTAGCTTAGCCACCAACTGGTCTAGCTATCTATAAGGGTTTAGAATGCACACTTTCTTGAATATGATACCTCCAATTTTGTCTCAAAGGACTACGCTTCCTCTCCTTTATTATTATTTTTCCAACGTACAAATTTCGAGCGGATTATAAATGAATTTTTCACCACTTGCAAATGACCTTAGGTAATAATATTTATATGCTTTATTTGGTCTTCGTCCAACGTCGACACCCTTTATTTTTTCACCCATATGACATCGGCCATTTTATAATTTGAATTTATCTTCAATTTCTTGGCACTCAAATATATAAAAAAAAAAACTTTATATTATAATAATAAAATTATTATAATATTGCTCCTTTTGAACCTTGCCTTTATAATTAATATTATTGCCTTTAATAATATTAATATTTTTAAGCCTTTTGAGCCTTACCTTCATATTTAATATTATTTCCACAAATAATATTAATTCTTTTGAACCTTACCTTTATATCCCTTTAAACCTTACCTTCATTTTAGACCATTGTTCCAAAGAGCATTTAAACCGTTTGTCCTTCATTATAATATTCATAATGTACATATTATAATTCTTTTCTTCAACCAATATTATAATAATAAGTATTATAATATTATCAATGACAACCACTGACATCTTCTCTTTTGACATAAACCTATGACATCAATCATTTGACATCAATGAAAACACACTATACTCAAAATTTCCAACAATTTCTCCCTTTGTCATTGATGGCAACCCTTTTTGAAAATTCCTTTTCCAACCACTAGATTCCAAATATGCTCCCCTAAGAAGTTGCTTCTCCTAATTGAATTCTCTATCTCTTACTCAAATATCCCCCCCTTGACATCAATGGCAAAGGGAATCATTTGGGGCTAAATATAAGACTCTTATCTCAGCCGCCTCCCCACCTTCTTTCCTTGAGGTGATTATTTTTGGGGTGGGAGTAAATCTACTCCAAAATTTCTTCCAAGATATTGAAAAGTTTCTTTTGGAATGTCCTAGTAAATATGTCCGTAGTATGTTCCTTTGTAGTAACATATTCCAATTTGACTTGCTTATTCGTCACCTGTTCTCTCAGAAAATGATATTTGATTAGAATGTGCTTGGTCCTTGAATGCATCATTTGATTCTTTGAAATATTTATGGCACTTGTATTATCACATAGTATGGAAATGGGATGATCATGTTTTATCTTAAAGTATTTTAAAGTTTGCTTCATCCATAACGCTTGTGTACAATAAGCAACTACTACAATATACTCTGACTCTACTGTGGATAAAGATATCGAAGCTTATTTCTTGCTCATCCAAGAGACTAAAAAATCTCCAATAAAGAATGCTCCTCCACTTGTGACTTTTCTATCATCAATACTGCCTGCTCAATCTATATTAGTATATGTTGTGAGAGAAAATTTATCACTTCTAGGACACCAAAGTCTAAAATCCATAGTTTATTTTAAATACATGAGAATTCTCTTTACTACAAGTACATGTTTTTCCTTTGGTGCTACTTGAAATATTTCCACTATGAAATATAGTAAGTTAGCAATCATAGATATATACAATATATGATTTGCCTCAGGAGATTCATCATATTTACTCAAATTATATCCTGTAACCATGGGGGTACTCACTAGTTTGCAATCCTCCAATTTGAATTTATTTAACATTTCTTTTATATACTTGGTTTGTGAGAGAAATACACCCTTTTATGATTGTGAAATCTATAGTCCAATAAATGAGGAAAACTCACCAAGAATTGATATTTCAAATTCACTTTGCATACTATTTGTAAATTTTTGACACATATTATCATTACTACCTCCAAAAATGATATCATCCACATAGACAACCATAATCAACAAGTTGTTTCCTTCATTTTTGATGTATAAATTATTGTCAGCTATTCCTTTTATGAACCCTTATTCTTGAATATACTTATCCAACCTTGAATACCAAGCTCTAGGAGCTTGCTTTAGTCCATAAAGAGCCTTATTTAATCTGCATACATAATATGGATTATCAGTTAGGTTGAACCCCTCAGGTTGCTCAATGTAGACCTCTTCTTCGAAGAAGCCATTGAGAAAAGTTGATTTTACATCCATTTGATATAATTTAAAGTTTTTGAAGCTTGAGAAAGCTAAAAATATCCTTATGGCCTCAAGTCGTGCAATAGGGGCAAATGTTTTATCAAATTAAATCCATTCAACCTATGCATAGCCTTTGCATACCAATATTGCCTTGTTTGTGACTACATGACCATCTTCATTTAACTTATTTTTATAAACCCATTTAGTGCCAATTATATTTTTTCCTTTGATCATGGAACAATTTCCTAAGTCTCACTTTTTTCTATTTGATCCAATTCCTCCTCTATTGTCTTGACCCAAAATTTATCTTCTCTTACCTCATTGAAATCCGTGCTTAATTTTAGACAACAAGGAAAAAATTACATGTTCACTTGTTCCTATTATCTTCCTCCTTGTTTGTCTTTCATCTGGATTTACAGTAATAAGATATCTTGGATTATTCTTTTGCACATACCTGGATGGAGTCTTAGGTGATTTTCTTCGTACTTCATATTCTTCTAATTCTTCACCTACTTCTTCTTGGCAACTTTATTCTTCTTGATATACAATTTCTTGAGTTGGTTCTTTTGATCATGTCTATTCATCAACTATCACATTTATACTTTCCATAATTGTATGTGTCTTCTTATTATAGCATTTATAGGCTTTGCTCTTAGTGGAATACCCAAGGAAGATACCCTCATCACATCTTGAGTCAAACTTACCCAAATTTTTCTCTTCCTGTCTAATGTAGCATTTGCTTCTAAATTTTTTGAAATACTTCATAGTAGCTAGTCTTCCCTTCCAAAGCTCATATGGAGTTGTATTATGATTTACTCTCACCTGATCTCTATTGATGATATAGATATTTGTATGAACTACCTCTCTCCATAAACCTTAGGAAATATTAGACTCATTTAGCATATCTTTGACCATATTCTTGATGGTTCTATTTTTCCTTTCAACTACTCCATTTTTTTGTGGAGTTCTTGCTACTAAAAATTCTCTTTTGATTCCATGTTTTTCAAAAAATTCGATGAATTCACCTGAATTAAATTCTCCTCGTCTATATTATCTTAGACACTTTATCCTTTTACCTGTTTTATTTTCTACTAACATTTTGAATGCCTAGAATTTCTCAAAGGCTTCTAATTTTTATTTTAAGAAAGCTACCCAAGTCATTCTGGATAAATCATCTATAACTAGCATGAAGTAACTTTCACTTTGTAAAATATTTGTCCTTGTAGGACCACATAAATCAGTGTGAACTAGTTTCAATGGTTCATATGAAGTAATTTCTTTTGACTTGAAATGTGTTCTTGTTTTCTTTCCATGCTGACATTGTGCACAAATTGTGCTTTGTGGTCTTTTTATCTTGTGTAAATATCTAACTGCCTATATGTTGCTTATTTTCACTATGTTGTAAAAGTTTAGATGACCCATTCTTCTATGCCATAACAAAATCTCATCCTCTTGTGATAAGAAATATTTTTCTCCCTTAATTTCACTAAGTATGTAGATATTGTTTGTAGTTTTACTAGCATCTACAATAATCTTTCCTCTCTTGGATTTTCTGATCTCACATCTATTTGGATGAAAAGTGACAATGTTCCCCTGATTGTAAATTTGACTTAGACTTAGTAAATTGTGCTTCAATCCCTTAAAATACAATAAATTTTCTATCTTTGAATTTCCATTATCTAAAGTCAATGTCCCTTTGCCAAAATTTTAATGATCCTCCATTGATTTCTTTAAGTGAAATAAATTTACTTTTATCACCTGTCATATGACTTGAACAACCACTATCAAGAAACCACTGATTACTCTTATCTTTTGCATGAAGAACTATTTATACCAAAATTGAATTCTCCTTTTCTTGATATTTTATCTCTTCCCAAACTTTTGAGGTTGTATTATTTTGAACCTTTTGATCCTCCTTATTTTTGCTTGCTTCAAAAAATATTATTTTACACCATTTTGCCTTGTGTCCAAAGTTATTACATTTGTAATAGATGATATTGTTATCCGTGATAGGTGCAAATGAATTGATATTTCTATCAACATTATTTATCATATGGACCATGCAATGTACAACTCTATAACCATATTTGTTACATGAAAAGCAATAAGCATGGAAGAATTTTTGTAACCTGTTAGACTGCCTTGAATAGTATGGTTGCATGCTTCTTCCTTTGTATTTTTTGTAATTGAATTTTGTCCATTAAGCTTATTTTTTTTCTTTCTTCTTGATGTTTTTGCATTTCAATACATTAGAATAGGCCATGAGCCCTTATTTATTTGATATCTTTGTTCTTTTGGAGCTTGACTCCTCTTTTTGTTTCCCTAACTTTATATCTTGCTATAACTTATCTTTAAAATTTTCAACTTCCTTTCTTAAAGAGACAATTTTAGACTCCAACCCTTCATATTCTAATTATTTTACCTTAAAATATTCTTCCATATCCATTTCAATTTTCTTGCCTCTTCAACTTTTACCTTTAGCTCTGTGAGATTTTGTAGAAGTTTCATCTTTGCTTCCTCATCCTCTTGAATTAGATCCTTCAAAATTGAATTATTTTTTCTAATTATTTTTCAAGTTTCTAAGAGCAGCAATAAGTTCCTCTTTTATGTCGATCATGTCTCATTCTCCATTTTTTGCTATCATGTACGTTCTTATGGAATCTTCCTTCATGTTGTTAGGATTTTCATGAAGGAAACCACTCTGATATCAATTGAAGAACACAAGATTATACTAAGAGGGGCAGTGAACAGTATAAGATAATTTTTTTTTCTTTTCAACCCAAATGATAACAATAATAATATCAAAGTAGTCAATAAAGCATACACCATCACACACATGAGAGACATGATTTAACGTGGTTCACCCAATGTGGGTTACGTCCACAAAGAAAATATTTCTTATAAATTTCCTCAACAAATATCTTGGAAACAAGTTTTCTATTACAATGTTTATGGATCTCTGTCCAAAGGAGATATCAATCCCCAATGCTCTTATTTGAGGATATCTTTCCATAGGAGAATTCTATCCCCTATAATATAGTTTATGGATCACTTTTCATTGGATAAATCTATCCCCTCTACTCTTGTTTGTGGATCTCTCTCCATAGGATAAATCTATCCCCTATGATCTTGTTGGCTTCCAAAGCCAGTTCTCAGCTTTGCTCAAGTCTGATCATATTTTCTCACTGCTCTAATAAAAAATGTTCTACTAAAATGCCTACACTGATTTGTCTCATACCTTCTCATAATTAAAACTCAAAATTGATCATAATACTATCTTAAATCTACTCACAAGACTATCTCAAACCTAATCATAATACTATATCAAACCTAATCACAAGACTATCTCAAACCCGCTCACAATACTATCTCAAACCTACTCACAATACTATCTTAAACCTACTCTAGTATGATCACTATATCTTCTCAATTATACTCTACCACATGCTAAATCATGCTCATAACACATGCTCAAAAATACTCATAATACATGCCAAAAATTTTCACAAAATTATTCAAACAATGAATGCTCAATTTGCTCTCAAAAACCCTAACTCAAGTGTTTCCAAATTCAATAGTTAATGATGCACAAATTTCTTTCAACACATAGCTCAAATATTTCCAACAATACACACTAATCAACCCTTTTATCTCTACCTTATAATTCTGAAATATTTGCTCAAAAACTACTCTAGAGAAGTGATAATGTCAACATACCTCTCAATTTGCTTTGATAAAAATGCCCTCAAAACCTGTTCCAAAATAATTTCCTTTTTTTTCCACTATAAGAAGCTAGCCAGTCTTCTTTTCAAATCAAACACAAAAAGTTTGCATAGAATTATCCTCTTTTTATTTTCTCAAAACAAGGATTTTAATTGAAGAATAAAAACCTTTTAATTTTCCTTCACCATGCCAAAATTACACACAATAATTTTACCATAAGACACCTTATAACTCCTACTTTAAAACACACACAATCATACAATAAAAATCCTTATCACACCTTATTTCTCCTTCTAAACAGATTTTAAATTATAATATCAAAAACCCTTTTCATACCTTATTTCTCCTTCCAAAATATTTAAATTATAACACCAAAATACCCTTTACACAACTTGTTTCTCCTATATCAAATGTGCAAATATTAAATACCAACTTAACCTTATAACTCCACAAAAATCAAAATGTAAATTAAAAATTTAAATACCTCCTTATAATTTACCTTCAACGTGATTCAAACCTCTCACCTTGTGAGAGCAAAGTGCCCAACCAATGGGCCATGACCGATTGCGCTAGTGCAACTAATGAGAGATCTAAGGTGCAATCTACCTTTTATCTTCTTCTACCACATGCTTTATCCAAAACAAAACAAAAGGTCTACGATGGGTTTCAAACCTGAAACCTCCTCCTTGTAATGCCTTTGTGTTGGTGCATCCACCAATTGGTCTAACTGGTTGGATGGGTTTAGAATGTATACTCGCTTGAATATGATGCCTCCATTTTCATCTCAAAGGACTATGCTTTCTCTCCTTTCTTCTTCTCTATCGAATGCACAAATGTCAAGTGGATTATACATGAATTTTTCACCACTTGCAAATGACCTTAGGAAATAATATTTATATGCTTTATTTGGTCTTCGTCCAATGTCGGTGCCCTTTGTTTTTTCACCCATATGATGTCGGCCATTTTATAATTCGAATTTGTCTTCAATTTCTTGGTGCTCAAATATAAAAAAAAACTTTATATTATAATATTGCTCCTTTTGAACCTTGCCTTTATAATTAATATTATTGCCTTTAATAATATTAATAATATTAAGTCTTTTGAGCCTTGCCTTTATATTTAATATTATTGCCATCAATAATATTATTATTTTTTAACCTTGCCTTTATATCCTTTTAAACCTTACCACCATTTTAGACCATTATTCCAAAGATCCTTTAAACATTTTGTCCTTCATTATAATATTCAAAATGTAGATATTAAAATGTTTTTTTTCAACCAATAATATAATAATAAGTATTATAATATCATCAATGACAACCACTGACATCTTCTCTTTGGACATCAATCTATGACATCAATGACAACACACTATACTTAAAATTTCCAATAGTATCTTTCTAGGTACATACTTAGGACATTAGATTACTTTAGGAGGAAGTTATCTAGTTACTTTATGTAATGTAATAAATGCACAAGTGTCAATGTGCAAGTTGTAAATGTGTAAGGTGTCCCTTGTACATCTAAGTAGAGTGTTGGCCAAAGAATCTATCTTCCATTATAAAAGGACCTCATTATAAGAGACTGACAATATTGTAGGTAGTAGTAGTATTATTGTGTAACTTCATTAGTGATGGAGTACAATGTAATCCTGTAGCTTCTTGGATGAAGCATCCATTTTCTCATAGCAATATTGTATTCATTTTTGTAATTTCTATTTATAGCATATTTATGCAATATCGTAAATTTACTTTCTCTCATATTTTTGCATCTTGTGATTGCCATATCTCATTACGATATACGGTAGATAAAAGTATTAGAGCAATATTGTATTCATTATGATTGCTAACAGTTGTATTAGAGCCACGATAGATCTAGCCACAATAGAACTAGCTACTATATATTGAGAGGAGAACCACCATTATTATTGAGCCTAAATTTTTGTAAACCTGATTCACCACAGTGCACAGGATCTTGCAAAAATATTAAATGGAATCAAGGTGGTAGGGAGAGCTTTGAGAAAGTACTATTATTAAAAATTGGGCCAATCACCATATCGTGAATTTTACAAACTGGATGTTCCATCCGATCCATTGCATGTAAATTTCATTACCTTAAGATTATTTTGTAGAATAGACTAAAAAGAGAAATTGTGAAATTCATTTGGCTCAGAGTCTTCCCATAGATTTGCAGAAAAACTCATGAAAATAAGGACTCAACATTTGATCCACTAGTTTTATGAATCAACTAGTGAAGCTCATCTAAGATATCTAAAAATTTTATTATTGCCTGAAGTTTCTTTATTTTAGAAAACTAGCTCTTAGATGATTGGGACACCTCCTACAATAGAAAGCTAGGATATTTTAACTTTGTTGTTCGAAGGTTGGAGTGCCTTCATAGTGCATAGATTAGTTGTTTCAAGAGAAGAATACTATAGAAGAGACTCTAGGATAAAGAGTCATGGTGAAGTCTAGAGATTGAAGATATCCATTGATATAATCAAATTCACAACAAAAAAGGCCACAAAAGTCTTATTTTTGAAAAAGGCCACAAAAAAGAGGGACGTTTTTCTCAGGACTACCCAAACTATCAAAATTGTTTTGGCCATATATCACTCATCCAGACTTGTATTGAGCTGAAATTTTGAGGGTAGATGCTTGAAAAACCCTAGAATATCCCCACCAATTTTCATATTATTTGGAGCAACGAAGATCCTAGTGCATCCCTATGTGTGAATGATATTTTTTTCAAGCGGCTATGCGAGGGTTTCATCTGGGTTGAGTGCAAGCGGCTCCAGAGGTTGGTTTTTAGGGCCTTTGGGCCCTAGCGACCAATATTTTTGTGGTTTATGCTCCATTTTTTAGCAAGAATATTGTAGGGGATCCAAGATGGGTTATAAATTTATCTTTCAATACATCATACTGTGAACTTGAGTGACAACAACTTCCAATTTACTGTACAAAAGAAAAGTAAAAACCATACCTTTCCACGACATCTAGGGCAAGGATTAAAGATATCAAAAAACAATTTTTAAGTAGTTGATCAAAAATTGGCTCATATCTCAAGTGAACTTGGTGCTAAGGTGCACCCACAAAATAATTATACTATGAAAACCCCTATCAAGGGTAAGAATTTTGAATACTCAGTCTCAAAAATGAATTTTAGGGATGCCCTCCATGGTGGACAGCCTCAGAACAATGCTAATATCAATCTTAGGGCTTCCCATAAACCTATAAGAATTCCTAAGATTGATCCCAGTAAAATAGAGTTAGGATGTCTTAAAGTAGTTGATGGAACTCCTATTGTTAAGCTTGATATGGGTAACATTCATACTGGCATTGAAGATTTGGAAAAAAAGGACTAATTTTTTGGTTCATGGGTTTTTTTCCGAGCCTATCTGCTTTCAAAGTTTGGGCTACAAAATATGGAAAACTAAATGTGAGTTACAAATATCTATTTATCCAAATTGTTATTTTATTTTTCTATTTTCTAATAATGAATATAGAGAGAAAACATTTCAAGGGGTTCCTTGGTATTTTGGAAGGGTAGAGCTTTTCATGAAGCCTTGGCATACTAAATTTAAAGCTGAAGAAGAGATGCCTTCTATAGCTCCCGTGTGGGTTAGACTCTTTGGCCTCCTATTGAATTCTGGAATCCTACTATTTTTTCTTCAATTGGAAACTCTTTAGGAACTTTTATAATGACTGTTGATTGTACTCAAAATTTTAAACATATTATTTATGCTTGGATTTGTGTTTTAATGGATTTTGACAAACCCCTACCTAAAAATATCACATTACAATTTGGGGAAGACACTTGGGAGCAAGTAGTGGACTATGAGAACATTCCTTTTCATTGTAGAATTTGCCATGAATATGGTCATTTCGCTAGTGATTTCCCAAATAAAATTCTTGATCAAAATAAAGAAGATATAAACTCAGCAATTTTTCAAATGCCTAAGAAGAAGAACACTCAGAAAAAACTAGTTAGGAAGGATCAATCAAAGTCATCTGCTAATATGTGTGAAACCCTTTACACAAATGATATCCCAAGTGAGGAAGAGGAAATAATGGAAACAAAAATCTTAGAAACACAATTTAAATATAAAGGGAAGAACTCAGAGACAAACAAACAAATTAATGTTTTCAACAGAAAAAAAGGGAAAAAAATTACACAAGAAAAACAATCTTTTAAATGTCAAAACTTCAAATAATACAGGTCCCAATATAGAATCCGTTGAACCCTCTAGTAAAATTTTGGTTGTGCACGAGCATTATTCAAGGTTAGAAGCCATATCATATTCAATTAGAATAAGTCAAAAAATAGGGAAAAAAAACTGAAGATGGATTCTAACAAAAAATCAGGTCGCACGACCAATCAATATCATATGGTAAAAGAAGGTGAAAAGCTCGTAGAGGAAGGTAAGATTAATGCCCTTCCCAAATTTTTTAGCCCTGGTATTAATGAATATCATCACTTGGAATATTAGAGGACTCAAAGGGAGTATTTCAAAACAAAATTAAATTAGAAGAATGATTTAGATAAATCATCCACATCTTGTTTTCCTTCAAGAAACGAAGATGTCAATGGAGGATATGGACTCAATTGCCAGTAAAATTTGGCCAGTTGGAAAAGTGGTTTCCCTCAGTTCTCAGGGGTCTTCTGGTGATATTTCTTGTCTTTGGGACCCAAAAGAGGTAGTTATTCACCATATGTTTGGAATTTGGGGTATGTTGGCTATAGATATTCAAGGTAGACATTCCAACCAAATTATGATCTGCATTACTGTTTATTCTTCGGCTACTTTAGAGGAAAAAATAAGATAGTGGAAGGATATAACTCGTATTATCTCTCATTTTCCTGAATCTTGGATCTTGATCGGAGGAGATTTCAATACCATCCTCTCTCTGGATGAGAAATAGGGGAAATAGAAATTTGGACAAAAGCACTGAACTCATGAGTGAATATATTGTAAACCTCCATCTTGTGGGCATCCAACTAGATAATGGCCTTATGACTTGGTATAATAGAAGGCAAGGCTTAGATTGTATAATGGAGATATTGGATAGGTTTTTGCTCTCTGAAAATTTCTTAATCCATGGTCACATTCCTAAAGTGAAGACTCTTAATAATGTTGGTTTAGATCATTGGCCAGTCATGGTGGAAATATGGAAAACCAATGTGAGTTTCTCTCCTTTTCATTTTCAATTAATGTGGCTTAGAGACATTTCCTTTAGACCTTGTGTGCAACAATGGTGGAAGGAAGGTAAACCTAGGCATGAGACTAAGATGTTCTATTTTGCCAAAAGACTACAATACATTAAATCCAAAATCAAAACTTGGAACTAGAGAGTTTGTGGATGTTCATAAAAAAAAATGAAGTTAGTGCTCATATTGAAAATTTGAATAAGAAAATCCATTTACATGGCCTTATAGAGAAGAGAAGTGTAAATAAAATTAAACTCACAACCCAGTTAGAGGAATGGGAAAAATAAGAAGAAATCTTATGGAAGAAAAAATATAGAATTCAATGGCTCAAAGAAGGAGATCGAAATACAAATTTCTTCCACAAATCTCTTCTAGATCAAAGATCTCACGACTTTATTTATTCCCTGAAATAAGATTCTGGAGATGTTGTTTATACTTGGGATGGCATGAAATCTATTGTTGTTGATTACTTTTCAAATATTTTTGCTGCTACTCCTCTTGACTCAGCTTCTCAACAAAATATTCTTCAAGCAATCCCTTCTCTTATCACTTCTGAAGAGAACTCTATTATGACTGCTCCTATTACTATCATTGAGCTTCAGTAGGTAGTTTTTGTTGATTTCTACCAAGAGTCCTGGGATATCCTTCATGTTGATTTATTAGAGGTGGTGGAAGAAGCTAGGAAAGCCAAAGAAATTTTGAAGGTTATCAATAATACTTATATTAATCTTGTTTCAAAAGCTCAAGAGGTTGATCATATCTTAGCTTTTAGACCTATTTCTTTATGTAATGTTCTTCTCAAAATCATTACTAAAATCATGGCAGAAAGGTTGAAGCCTCTTTTGCATAAGATTATTTTCCCAGAGCAAGGGGGTTATGTTGAAGGGCGTAAAATAGTAGATGAGATAGTTCTTGCTCAGAAAGCCATCCATTCCATGCATATGCAAAAATCACCTTCCATGTTCATTCAGTTAGACTTATCCAAAGCTTATGATAGAGTGGATTGGCACTTCCTTATCAAATTTTTGAGGCAATTTGGTTTCTCAAAGTATTGGATGGATTGGATTATGGGATGTATCTCTTCAGTTTCCTACTTATTTCTTATCAATGGCAGGGCTTATCAGTCATTCCTAGCTTCCAAAGGTATTAGGGAAGGTGACCCACTATCCCCTTATTTATTCATCATTCTTGCTGAATGCTAGGGTAGGACTATAACCAAAAAGAGGGAAAACAAAACACTTGAGGGAGTTTCCATTGCTCATGGAGCTACACCTATCTCTCATATTAAATTTTTGGATGACTCTACTCCTTTAGGTAAAGCAATAGTTAAGGAAGATTCTAATATTAAGCAAATCATTAGCTATTTTTCTAAGGCTACTGGGCAGTTTATTTTCTTTCACTACTCTGCTAGACAAAAATCCATGGTCCTCGATAAATTAATATATAAGAAGACCTCCCTTTCAATCACTTATTTAGGTATTCCCATAAATATTCAAATGCAAAAAATAAATATTGGAATTGGTTGTTGGAAAAATTCAAGAAGAAAATTGGAAAGAGGACCAACAGGTGGCTTTCTTCGGGGTAGAATCACCTTGGTAAAATTAGTCCTTTAATATATTCCTATTTATGTATCTTCTGTGTTGAATATACCAAAGGATGTTCTTCAAGAACTAGATCAAATCAGTCATCGTTTCCTTTGGAGTGGTACTAAGGAGAAAAGAAAATGGGCCTTGGTGAAATGGGACACTTTATGTCTTCCTAATAATGAAGGGGGGTTAGGATTCCGGTCTTCTATTAATAAAAACAAAGCTTTAGCTGCTAAATTATATTGGATGATGTTGCATAACCCCAATGTTGTTTGGTCCAATAATCTCCGTGCTAAATATCTTTGAGAAAAAAAGTCCTGAAGACCTTGTTCGCTATCAAATTTCTACCAAAGGTTCTCCCATTTTAGCAGTTATTAATACTGGTGAGGATTTGATAAAGAAAAATATATTTTGGATCATTCATAATGATCAACAGGAAAATTTTTGGATAGATTCTTGGGATGGTCACAAGCCTTTGATAACTCAGTTTCCCAATTGGAGGCCTTGGATGGAGGAGCTTCACCGAGCTAATTGGATAAAGGTGGCTAATTATTATCGATACCATACTGGTAATTCAAATGTTGGTAGATATTGGATCCCTATTGAGGATTGGCCTATTCAAATCCCAGAAAGGTAAAGACAAGATATCCAAGGCATCCTTCATATGAGATATCTCTCTTGGTCCCATTAAAAAGATTGTTTTGGATGGAATAACACTACTAAGGGTGAGTATTCAGTTGCTCAAGGTTATTTGACCTTATGCCATAATAATTCTAACCATTCTTCTGAAATATTTTCTCAATTGTGGGCTAAAAATATCTGGCCTAAGGTGAGGTTCTTTAATTGGCTTTTATTGCATTGTAGGGTGCTTATAGGTGAGCAACTTATGCAGCGTGGTTTTCATGGCCCTTTTAGATGTGAAATGTGTGAAGAGAATGTAGAAAATCTCAGCCATATTTTTATTGAGTGTACTTTAACCTCTGAGCTATGGAGGAGAATGGCCACTTTACTTGGCTTACAGTGGTTCAATTTTTTTAATTTTGAACAACTTTGGAGGGATTTGCCTAATCCAGAGGGTGTTGATCATTTTATTAGGCAATTAGTTTGGATGGGTTATACCATTCTTCTTTGGAATATTTGGAATGAAAGGAACAACCAAATTTTTAATCAAGATAGGAAGGATATTCACTATATGTGGTAAAATACCATAGCCAACTTAGTTGAATCAGTCCATGAACTCCTTAATCACACCCAAAACTCCCACCAAATATGGGATCAAGTGATGCAAAGATTGAAGATTAAATATTCTAAGGGAAACCAACTTAAAGGGAATGTGAGTATTGGTAATATGGATAAGACAAGAAATTGGCAACCTCTTCCTAAGGATTTTGGAAAATTCAATACTTATGGAGCCTCTAGAGGGAACCCTAGTAAATCCAGTATGGAAGGAATTGGTAGACTTTTATATGGCTCCCTGGTTTTTAATTTTACTGATAATTTGGGTATTCTTTCCAATAAACTTGATGAGGGGTATGGTATCCTCAAAGGCCTTTAGGAGGCTACTAATGTTGGATGGGAAAAGGTGTTAGTTGAGTCTAACTCTCAACTTATGATTAATATTTTTAATACTCCTTCTAAGAATCATAAGGTTGATTGGAGAATAAAAAGAATTATTGAGAAGATTCAATTAATCTAGATGGGATTTTTGAAATTCGATTACAATCATGTGGTCAGAGATCAAAACAAGAGTGCTTATGCTTTAGCTAATTGGGCTTTGTAAAAGGGTGATATTACTTTTTATGGCCACCCTCCTAGATGGTGGGCTTCATAAATTAGGGAAGCTCTTATTTATATCATTTATTTGGATGGCTCTAGTTATGAAGGTACCTAGTTTCTTCTTGTATTTTTTGCTTCTCTTTGGTTAATTCATGTTTTTTTAGTTACCTAGCTCAAACTATTCTTTCTTTTGTTTCCTCTGTTGATTCTTGCCTTAATAGTCTTCTGGTCTAGATAGGTCTTTGTTATGTTCAATTTTTTTTTCTTTTTTGTTTAGTTTTTTAAGGTGTGTGTGTTCTTTTGTTTTGTTTTGTTTTTGTGTTCTTTTTGTTGTTTTTTTTGTTGTTGTGTTTTTATTGTTTTGTGTTTCTTTTGTTTTTTGTTATTGTTCTTGTGTTTTTGTCATTTTTCTTCTTGTGTTTCTCTTTGTTTGTGTTAATTCGTGTTTTTTTGTGTGAGTGTTTTCTATGTTTTTTGTTTTTGTTTTCTATATTTTGTTGATTGTTTTTTATTTATATTTATATTTTATTTTTTTAATATTTTAGGTTTTGGTTGTGTTTATTTTTCATGTTTTTTTTGGTTATGTCTTTGTAGTGTTCTGTTGCTTTTGTCTTGTTTGTGTTTTGTTATGTAGTTCTTGTGTTTTTATATGTGGTTCGTATTGTGGTTTATTTTATCTTATTGTGTGTGTGTTTGGTTGTGCTTTTGTTTTTTACACACTCAAGGAGCATGTTTTTTATTTTATTTTATTATTTTTGTTGTTATTTACTTATTTATTTACTTATTTTTAAATTGGTTTTTTGTGTTTGTTTGCTCCTTGAGTATGTCAAAGGTGGTAGGCAGGGTTTGAGTCGTGGGTATTTTTGGCGGAATGGATACCCCTGCCTCCTTGGGTCTTACCCGAAAGTGGCATCCCTTTTGGGATGTTTTCCACAAATAAAAAAATAAAAGAAAAATGCCACAAAAACCTTGATCTAAAAAATGACCACATAAGCCTTGATATTGAAAAAGGCCACAAAATCCTTGATATGAAAAAATATCACATAAGCCTTGATCTTGAAGAAGACTCCAGAAGAGAGTACCTTATTTAGATTTTAGTGATAATATTTTTTTGTAGGGAAAGGAGATTCAGTGAGTTGGAAAACTTCCTACAAAAAAATTAGGATGAGTATTTTCTTCATAATCAATTCAGCATCCGAAGCAAAATTTAATGTCAAGAGATCAAGTGAATATCTCATTTAATAAACTTTTATTCTTAGAAGGATGAGAAGGACTAGAAGAGTCCTATTTAAATATATAAGTAGCGGGAATCAAGAGATCCAGGAAGGAGAACTCAATTCCATAAGTTGAAGAAGAAGGTCTCAAGAAAGACCAAAGAAGCTATAAAATTTAAGACCTAGGAGCGGTCTCAAGGAAAAAGACTTGGAGAGCCTTGTTGCTGAAGCAAGATCATCAAAATATTTCCTACAAGAACTCATTAAAGAAATTTTCCATCAAAAAAAATGTTTCTGATAAGGAAAATAACTGGGATAATTGTCACCATCTTACAACAAGCCCAATAAGGAGAAGAAGATTTGGCAAGGAGTGTCAAATAATATACATAAGACCTCAATACATTCATATTATAGAGACAAAGATCTTACTTGAAGTCAAAATTCGACAAGAATACTTGAAGACAGAAGAAGCTTACCAAATCTAAGAGATTTGAATAATAAACCAAAATAATACTTGTTTCTTTAAATTTGAAAAAGGCATATTTATTTCTCCAAATCCACAACAAAAAGGAGAAGATTATTGGATAATAATAAATGACCAAACCCAAGGCTCGTGAAAGACAGTTTAAGATCTATTTTTGGTGAAGGAGGAGCTTTTTGGAAAATCTAACAAAAGTTGTAAAAATTTAAAGCAACAAGCTTTATATACATCCTCTAAAAATAACTTTCAAAAAGGTAAGCAACGATTGATGCAAGTAGATTTATTAATTGGATTACTTATCATATTTGTTAAAGCACCTTATATTGGATCAAAATATGCAAAGATAAAAGTTGAATTACAGTCTTCGAAAGTGCAAAAGAGAAAAACTCCTTTTAAGGTTCATTTGCACATTAGGATTTGATTAGATTTCAGAGTTACAATCAACTACCTATCTTATATTTTGAATAGAAAAAGATGACTAGATCCCAAAACTGTGTTTGTAGTGAAATTTGCAAGAGTTCATTCCATATTATTCTTGAAAGGTTGCGGTGGAATTGTTAAGAGTATTTTTGAGAAATCAGTGGGGCAATAAGGTGAAATTATTGTTACCATTAAAAGTGAATCTATTAAGCACCACCATACTAGTTGATTTTTTAACTAATTATTCTCAATTAGTTTGTGTTGTTAAAAGCACAAAACTATAAAAAAAATCTATAGCACTTTCATCGCCAAAATAAGCCACCATTAAAAGAAAAAAAGTGGAATAGAAAGCCACCATTGAAGTCCTTTAAGGAAGCCTCACATCGAGACCTTGGAAGTCTCATGATTTAAGGAGAATATAAGGGCTTTTTTTTAGAATAAAGTGTAGGAATCCTTATTAAAAATAACATTTCATTATCTTGTATTGACTATATTCCAAAGAAACAAGAATCAAGAAGGATTACACAACAATTATTCATTTTGGTGCAAGATATTTCTATTAAAAAAAACACCTCTTTTGTTCGTTTGGAAGGACAAAAGTATTACTATTTACAGGGGGTAGTAAGGATGTTTTATCTAGAATATTTTTGGAAAGAAGGAGCCACTAAAGAGCTCACACGATCATTGTTCCAAAAAAAGGAAGGAGCTCACACAATCAGTAAATTTTTGGCTAGAGGAAGGATCCATCGAAGATCTCACGCATTCAAGAATAGAGGTATTTAAAAATAGTCCTATAAGTAGTGCATCACCTACAATAGTGGAGCCATTGAAATTAGGCATTATCACATATACTTACATAGAAAAAAGAGCAGCATTTAGTGATATATTATCTACATAAAAGTCCAATAAAAAGGGCTACCTATTGGATATTATAGATAGCACTATTATTCAAGCACTAAATAAGGGTAAAAATCAACATTAGAACAAGCTACAAAACCTATAAATAGGTGCAGAGAAAATATCTATACCTAAGGTGTCAATTGAAGAAAACATCCACTAAAATGAAGCTCAAAAGTGTGCCATAAAATCGTGAAGCAATCCAGTTGTAGCCATCCATAATCCTCAAGAAGCCAGCATACAAAAGAAATTTTGCATCTCAAGAAAAATAGCAAGCACACATAGGATGCAAAGATAAAGGAAGAATTAGGGTTTCAATCTCATATTTGAATAATTAGAAAGAATGCTTGCATGCACAAGCCTTGAGTGCCACTTGGAACAAATCCTCTAAGCTTCCCAATGTTCATGAAGACCCAATCAATAACCTAAAAGGGAGTTACATATTTTTGGAGGGAGTTAAGAATATTTGGAGGTTACCACCAACCTCATAATTGCCAAAGGTACATTGAAGACACCTACCTTGTAACACTTCGTGTGACACTTGTCACGAAGTCCATCCTACTTAAGATGCCTATCTTGGAGAACGAAGTAGAATGAAGTAGAATGCAACAACATGAAGCTAGAACAAAGTCAAACTAACATGAGAATTGAAGCTTGCTTGAAGAAAAAGGCTAATTCAAGACATACACCATTCAAAGGTGTAATATATGCATTTAATATGTTGTCATAAAACTAGAGAACTAGCACTTGCATTCAAAGGAGTTGTGTCATAAGCAGGGTGTATTTCAAGGAGCTTTCATTGCCATCTACAAAATAGAAGAAGCACCAGTCTGAGAGAAAACCAACACTGATCAAAGATGGATTTGACTATCCATGAGCACTATGCTTCATAGAGCTACTAATCAGCCATCACACAACATTGAAGGATTATTAAGGAAAAGGTTGATTATATTATTTGCTTGCTTTAAAACTAATAAGCTGGATTTATAAGGGTACATTACATCTACTACTACAATATTCAGAATTAGTTATTTATTAAGCAAGCATTGCAAAAGGTTACCAATAAGAAATAAGGGTTATTATTGAATTTAAATTATTTGCAAATATTATTTTCCAATCTTTTCAAATTTGGGAGTTATAAGGAATATAACATCAAATTTAGGAATAGGAAATTAGAAAGCATTAAAAATCAACCAAAAGGGTATTTAAAGAGGTTTATTAAAGTTTTTCAAAGGTTGGAATTTTTATAATAGTGTTGTCTAAAAAACACTTAAAGAAGGCAAAATAAATCCAACATAAAAACCTCTTAAAATTTTTAAATAGTGCTTAGTTCAATAGGAGTAATAAGGAGAAAAAATGTTGATTTTGGTGTTTATAAAATTTCATAAAATCAACTCAAAGTTGAACTAAAATTTAGATAAAGCACTATATTGATCATATATCCTATCCAAAATATCATAGGGAGTCATAAGGCATTCTACAAAACTTGGTAATATTAACATCCATAAAAAATTATCAAGTTCTAAATTCATTGGATAGATGTAAGATTCCTATAAAACCTAAAAATTATTAGGTTTGTGAATTCTCAAGTAGATATAAGAAATTCTGCAAAACCTAAGAGTGAAAAAATATTTTATCAACTCAAATATTATTTTGGAAGTCATAAGATAAAAATCTTTCTATATATTAAACTAAGGGATTCATAAGGATGTCTACTTCAAATAACTCATCAAGCATTAACATAAATAATCCCTTCAGAAAAGAAAAGGCCAATGCTATAAAAATTGGGATCATGAATTTACTCACAAAATCTAAATAAATATTAGACCTACCTTCAAAAATATTTCATAGTGAATCATGAGACGATAATTTTGACTCTATGGAATGCTATATTCAAGAAAATATAAATGAAGCAATTGCCAATGAGAAGAATGATATTTCACTTCCTCTAGATTTTATGAGCATATTATGCATGGCATTGTTCACACATAAATAGTACAAGGATAAGAATGTAGAACATAGAACTACTCAAAAAGAAGATAGAATTAAGTGAAACATATCTTGAAGATATTTTTCAATCTTCATGCACAATTGATACTTCAAGTTCTATTAATTCAAAATATTATCATGATGCTCTAAGTGGTTGTTCATAAGATTATATAAAGAATAAAAATAGAGAAGGAGAAACATCTCAGTAGGAACCAAGATGCATCCCAACCACCTATGAAAGCATAGTAACTGGATTCCAAGGAAAATCTAGTAAAGAAGAAGAAGAAGATGAATCCAATGAAGGATGAATATAGTGAAATGTCAATGGAAAGAGGAACCTCCAATATCAGCTTACTTTGCATCATTTGAAGAAATAAACTACTGGCTAAATCTGATCACAATAAGCAATGAAGGAGAATACAAGTTCAATTATCCAATGGAAGAAGATCCATATTGAAGACTAAAGTCTTCAATATTCAAATAATGTAATATAGGGATGTGTTAAAGTTAGATTCTATTACATAATATGGGTAATGTAAATGTACCTTTCTAGGTACGTAGTTAGGAAATTATATTACTTTAGGTTGAAGTTGTCTAGTTACTTTATGCAATGTAATTAATGTGCAAGGTGTCCCTTGTATAGCTAGGTAGAGTGTTAGCCAAGGAATCTATCTTCCATTATAAAAGGGCCTCATTGTAAGATATTGAAAAGACATTATGTAGTAGTAGTATTACTGTGTAACTCCATTAGTGATGGAGTACAATGTAGTCCTATAGTTTCTTTCATGGAGTGTCCATTTCCTCCATAACAATATTGTATTCATTTTCATAATTTCTATTTATAGCATATTTTTGCAATCTCGTAAATTTAATTTCTCTCATATTTTTGCATCTTTTGTTTTCCATATCCCATTGCGATCTACCTCAAAATAATAGTCATTGAAATTAGTTAAAATTTACCTTGATGAACTAATGAGCTAGATTGTGTTTTACAACTGGTGAGTTTGAATCGGGTTGCTATAGTTGATAGCAAATCCTAGGTCATTGGATTCTAGGTCATAGGGATTGAAGACTTTTTTAATTAAAAATCTCTTGTGATCCTAGATAACCTAAAATATTAAAATAGTTCTTTTGTACCCAGGTAAGATAACACCTATTCTTCGAGGAGGATCTTCTAAAAATCATGCACTAGTTAAGTAGGAAGAAGTTATTGTCAAGCCTTAAAGGGAAATATAGTTAAAAGAGATAAATGAACCTACTAGGGAAGTAGGAAACCTGACTAAGCTAGTATAATTACTTCAAGAATAGATGCAATAGCAAAATTAATAGATGGACCAACAATGTGAGTTGATGAATCAATAGCAGAGAAAGATAGAAAATTTAGTCATTGGCAAGGAAACTATAAGAAAATAAGAATAAAATCCTTGTAGGATACGAGAAACCAATAGAACTTGGGTAGGGGCTAAACTAGCAAAGGATATGAAAAATGTAAAGATTTCAAAATTTAATGGTAAGGAAGGTGGTGATGCTGCAAAAATTTGGTTGAGTGAAATAGAAACATACTTCTCAATGAAGACCTTATCATTTGAGTCCCAAATTACTTGGGAAACCCTCCACCTAGTGGAAAAAAACCCTAGAATAGTGGGATACATATAAAAAGGAAAGAAAATTCAAGCTACAAACTTTAAATGGGAATATTTTGTGGAAGAATTTAAGAAATAATTTTTAACTAAGCAATTTTACATTGAAAATTTTGTTGATTTACTAATCTTGAGCAGGAGATATTATCTATTGAAGAGTGTTACCAAAATTTTGTGAAAATTTTGAAATATGTTCTAGAGTATGAAAATAATGAATAGATGAAAGTGTAAAAGTTTATTTTAGGTGTTCATCCAAGATTTAGGACTATAATCAATTTGATTAATCCTAAAAATTTATAAAAAACATATGACTTGGCTCGATAGGAAGAAACAAATCAAAATATGAAAAAGACATATTTTAACTATCAAAAGATGTTTGAAAAGGAAAAAAATGAACTTCGAAAAAGGAAAAGTGTAGGCATCATGAAATGAGACAAGGGACACAATAAAAAAATAAAATAAGGGGAAGGTTCTAGGACATAAAACAAAAATAAGAATAGACTTTATGACAATAGGGATAGAAGGGATAGAAAAGGTTATTCAAGCAAAAAAGACCAAAGACCCTCTTTCTAGGGAACAATTAAATAAGTAGTGCCTCAGAACAGGATTGAAGATAGTAAAAGGGATAATAAGACACCAATACCAGGATGTTATATTTGTGGTGCCCCCATTTTGAAAATAAATACGCTCAAAGAGAGGACCACAAGAAAGTATCTACAAAATAGTCCCATCACATCCACACAACAATTGGTAATTCCACCCTAGATGGATAGACTACACTTTTTTAATGGTAAATTATTTAACAAGGATGTGCTTATTTTACCCTGATATTTCCTTGATTATACCCCTTAGGCACAATATTTTGGGTATGTGATCGCTATTGATGGAATTGTTGTTGATCAAAATAAAATTCAAGCTATCATTAATTTACCTACACCCACCAATGTAACTGAAGTACACCTAGGTGAGGTAAAAATTTGAGAGAATTTAAGGAAAACCTTTCATTGGTCGGGAATGAAGAGAGATATCAATAATTTTTTGAGTAGGTGTATGGAATGTCAAAAGGTAGAGGCTGAACATTTACACTAAGTAGAAAGTTTGTACCCACATGATATCCCCATCCAAAAGTAGTAAATTATTTCTATGGATTTTGTTATTAGTTTACCAAAAACTATATTTTAGCATGATGCTATACTTGTGCTATTAGACAAATTGATCAAAGTTGCACATTTTATACCTAGAAATATACAGGATGATGCATCAACTATTGCTAATAATTTTTTTGGGGAAATAATTTGATTGCACAGGTTTCCAAAAATTATTATTTGTAATAGATATTCCTTGTTTACATTTGAATTTTAGCAAGCCTTACATCGAGCCTTGGGAATAAGACTTAATATGAGTTCTGCATACCATCCAAAAATAGATGGACAAACTAAAAGAGTCAATCAATTCCTTGAAGATACATTATGCATGTATTTTATGGACTATAAAACCAAATGAGAATATTATATTTATTTGGTTGAAGTTACTTATAATAATAGTCATCATGTGTCTTTGGGAATGGCTCCATTTGAGGCCTTGTATGGGTGATGATGCAGAAATCCATTTTTCGTAGGATTGGGTAGGATCGGATTAGACCTTGTGAAGAATATGGAGGAACAATTGAAAAAGATATGCCAAAGGCTCAAAGAAGCCGTAAATCAGTAAAAGAGCTATACAGACCTAAAGAGGACACTAAGGAAATTCTCTATGAGAGACAATGATTTCTTAAGGGTGAGACCTAACAAAAGCTCTATTAATTCCATTAAGCTAGACCCTAGATTTGTAGGTACTTTTGAAATCATAGGAAAAATTAGTTCCATAGTCTATAAGCTTGCTTAACCACCTAGCTTGTCAAAAATTCATGACACTTTCCATTTATCCCTCCTTAGATGGTACATTTTTGACTCATATCATCTATCAAATGTCTCAAATTTGAAGATGAAATATCCCCTCAACTTTGAAATTTATCATGTTTCGATACTTGGCTTTAGAACAAATAAATTAAGAAAAAGAAATTTGGAACAATGTAAGGTCCAATGGGACCAATATTATGATAAAAAAGCTACATGAGAAGAAGTACATATCATAAATGAATATTTTCTTTTCTTTTTGAATAAATGTGTATAGATTCTAAAAATTTCCTAAACCTGATGTTGAAAACACAAGGGACTATGTTTACTTTAATGGGGAGAATGACATGAACCTCCTTGAAATGAATCTTTTATGATTACAATTTTAAATGTTTCATGATCAAGTTATTGTTTTATACTTTAATATTTTGAACCTAGTATTGCTAACATATTTTGTATTGCAGGTGTAGGTCCTCGGAAGTCAATAGGAAAATGATGGTGGGTGAAAACTTTCACCTATGGTGAAATATTCACTATTAGCCAAGGCAAAATAGCCTTGACTATGAATATTCACTAGTGGCTCGAGGGTACATGGAAGCCCTTGTAGTTGTATTCATATGCATTGTGATTATATGACTACTTGAAGTGAATGGTTGTATCTATTTAAGAAATCCTCCTATGACAAGGAAAGAGACATGAAGCATGAGAGATCTTATATCAAGCATATGTTAATATTGTGTTGTCATCAGATTGCATGTATAGGAAGGATGTTTGGAGGTATAAATATTAATTGTTTGAAAATTGTATTTTAGTTAAAAATTATATTATTATTTAATATCGAAAAGAAATAAATATTAAGTAAATTTTAATTTAATAAAAAATAAATTAAAATAAATATTAAACTTAATAATTAATAAAATGATAATATGAATTATTGAACCTCGTATGTTGTAAAAGTTCATAGGCCACCTAACAAGGAAGTTAGAGGAGAGTTGGCCCCTTGCATGAAAAGTCATTTGTTTTGAATCCTTTCCTTTAGAATGTCTACATAAGGAAACCTTAGAGGAGAGTAGGGAATCTATCTACTCTATTTTGAGAGGAGGTTTAACGAGCCAGTTCATATCAGGAACTCTATTTTGAATTATTTGTTCAAGTTAAGAAGCAATGGGTGTGATAGTTTTATAAGAATTCTAAAATCATTGTATTTTAATTCACTTTAGATTAAGTTCAATCTGGCTTTCATTTTGTTATATAGTTATATACATATATAAATAAACTTTTGTAAGCGTTTTCCTTCCCTGGTAATCAGCTAAACTGGCCATCTATTAAAACTCTTTTGGGGTGCTATATGATCATATTATACTTTCTTAATCCTAGTTGAACCAGTAGAAATCCCCTAATTCTCCTTTGTTTTAATTTTGTGATCCGCTCTCGTCTTTCCAAATGCACCAAGAGGCTCTATAGAACGGTAATTATTAAAACTACTTTCCTATTGGGTGTCATGGAAATATGTCTTGTTTGCTGTATATGAATTTTTATTTTCCTTTCAAGCCTTCCTTTATGTTGCTTACCTTCCATTTTAATGTCAAATATATCATTGGTGCCTACACAAATGCATCAGTTGATGAGTGTATCAATTAATAAATGATGGACCCTTGAGTTTTTTGATTAATTAGGTTGGGGCTATAGGTTTTCTTAACCATTTCAAACCAAATATCTAGAAGCCCTTTGACGTGAACTCAATTTTTAATTAGATATGTTTTAAAAACATTTGATGGTGTGCATTCAATACGTAATTCTCTTTATAATAGGTTGAGCTTGCTTCTTGTTTGAAGAAAGAAGAATTCGAATTAATGTTTGAGATATGTGTATTTTATTTATATTAAATAATAGGTTGAGCGTGCTTCCTATATAAAAAAAATGAAGATTTTAAATTAATATTTGAGATACGCATGTTTTTTGAGAATTTATTACGTATTTTCCTTTATTTTAAATAATAGATTGAGTGTGCTTTCGGTTATGAAAAATGAAGGATTTAATTTAATTACGTGTACTTATGTTATAAAGAATAGAGAAATTAAGTAAATTCTTCCTTCCATATTAAAGGGTGAGTTAAATAGAAGCTTAAAGGTTTTTTTCATATTTAAATGTTGAGTTAGAACTCCTTGATTGTTGCTTGTAATATAATTAAAATGCTATGGGTCACTCTGATCCCTCAAACACAAGCAAAAATGAGCATAATACAAGACATACTCCTAGGTTCGAGATACGTCTAGCATTGGAGATTCAATAAAAATTATACATTTGTGATTAATTGTGATGTAGGCCGTAAGCTAAGGTTTTTAAGAGTAGTTAGAAACCCCTTTGATGTAATTTAAGCTTTTAAGAGCAAACTATAGCGACAACAAAATTTATTTCATCTTGTCAATTGACCAACTTTAGAATAATTAAATAATAATTAATATTTTATTTGAGTGCCTTTTGCCGAGAATGAAGCATTCAATATTGAAATAGAATAAGAATCTATTGTTGAATATAATTTCTTTCCTAGACTATTTACAATATTGTGGAATGAAATATTGAATTGTATTTCTTTGAAGACTCGTTTTTTTATTATGAAAAAGAATAGAATTATTGATTATTTATGGAGTTGCCTTTCTTTTTTATGAATGAAAAATGAATATTTATAATTAATTAAATATGGAATCATCTTTCTTTGAAGATTCCTTTTTCGACTATGAATGAAAATTCATTATTTTATAAAAGAATTTTCATTAAATATGGAATCCTTTTTTTTTAAACACCCTTTCTTTTTATTATGATTAAAACATGAATTTTAGAGACATAACTCTCAGCATAAAGTTACTTGAATAAAAATTCTTGATTTATTTATATACAAGTTAAAGTAGATTAAATCGTTTTAATATTTTAGATGTGTAAAAGTCTTACTTATCTAAAATAGAAGTATTGGCTTACCTCATTTTTGTTGTTAAATACAACTCTTTATATGTATATATATAAAAGTCGGGTTTCTTAGACAGAAATCTCACTTTTAGATGGTCTCCATTTAACTCTCAAGTCAAACTTAGTTAAATAGAGTTTTGTAAAGAAGTTAAATTTATGGGTTGCAATTGGAAGAATAAATTAGATTGCCATATATTAGTAGAATAACTAATTAGATAAGAATAACCAAGACTTACCTACCTAAATGAAATACCCAATACCAATTGTTTACATGAAGGTAACAATTGTGACTCGAGTATGACCATTTTTAATGAGTTAGGTCAGGACAAGTAGGTAAGGAGGGATGGTATGGGATGTCCCTCTAGGCCATCAAGTGGGTAGTATGATGATGGCTTCTTGTATTATTTATAAATATCAACAACCTAGCATGATAAAAGAAGCTAGAAAAACTCCACAATATTTGGAATGGGACAACTCATCGTTATTCATAACTTGACAAGTGAGACTAGGTCTAGAGCTAGAGAAATGATATGGTCTTAGTTGACTTCGGAGTAGTGGACAATCAACTAAGCACTAGGTATATACACTAAATAAATCTTACATGCCAAAAATAAGATAGGGTAAGGAAGGTAAGTGTTACCCTCTAAGTATTATGGGTATTAGAGGATAACCACAAACCATGGTTCTATGACTCATATCAGTCTAGAGGATGAGAATGGAAAAACCACTAAATGACACCTTCTACAAGATTTGGTCAATCTCATCCACTTGGGGATCATCTACAATGACCTTAACCCAAAAGTGGTTGTCTATACCTTGTACAGATCAAGCATTGGGTGATCCTCATAGTTTAAATAACTCAATTTTTTTTGGCTGAGTCTAGTCATTGAAATCAATAAAAAACTACCTTGATGAACCAATGAGCTAGATTGGGTTGTATAATAAATGAGTTAGAATTGGGTTATTACATTTGTAGTAATCAAAGACATACCTCATAACTAATGGGTATGACTTCATGATTCATGCCTCACAAGCACGGGGTACAAATTTGAAAGAAGGAAGAAAAAGAGGAAATTGTACCCAAGGAAAATAGGGTGTGATTTTGGCCAAGAGGGAAAAAAAGGAAATGAAGAGAAAAGAGGAAGATAAAGAAAGACCAAGACAACTAGGTTTAGTTTTAAAATATTATTTTGTGTTTATTTTTCATTATTTTATGATTTTATTTTTGTTTTTTATTTTTAAAACTGATTAAAAAATGTTATATTTGTGGTTGTAGCATACTGTACTAGAGAGCATGTAGTGGTGATCAATATCCTTAAATGAGGATCTACGATGTATCGTAGCAGTAGAGAGGGACACCGTAGGGGCTATGGGGCTACAACACTTGGAAGAAATGCCCTAGGTAGAGGTAAACAAAGCACTACTAACAACATTGGCAAAGAGATGGTATCCAAAGTCATCGACCTTTCATATATCAATAGGGGAGATGATAATCATACTAGAGGGTGTATGGCACAAAATATCCGCCCTTACATGAGGGAAACTATAGGTATTTAGAAAGATCAACAAAAAATCACCCACCCTTATGTGAGGGAAACTATAGGTGAGTTTTAGAGATCATACGATACGTGGAACATAAGCAGTATTGAAAGGGAATCACTTTGTTGATGGCACCTACCATAGAAGATTCTTCTCATGCATGGGGCGTAACTTCCCCTAAACACTATGAAGAATACTTCATCAGTATTTATGCCTAAACACAAGAGCGATTAAGGGTAGTGGATGGAGTAAAAAAATGCAAAATTGGCAAACTTATCTCTCCCCGATGATTTATAGAGAACAAGCTCAGACGTCGTTGTAGCAGTTATATTAAGCGGCAGATATAGTAGCGCAATCATGACAGCTTTACCTGTAAGTGCTGGCTAGAGGTATCACAAATACCGAATGCTACAGTGCAATAAATTGCACGGATGGGTTTTTAATTATTTCGGGGACTTAGGGAGTGAATTTGATTTTAATTTTTAATGTTATAGTGCAAAAACAAATATGCAACATACAACAAAAAAAATTTCCACAGAAATAACCAACTAGGTGTCGGGCGCAGCCGAAAATGCACCTTTACAATAATTCACCAAATTGCTATTTTT
The DNA here is from genome assembly GCA_028583015.1 of Wollemia nobilis. NCBI lineage: Eukaryota > Viridiplantae > Streptophyta > Pinopsida > Araucariales > Araucariaceae > Wollemia > Wollemia nobilis. The sequence continues at coordinate 4,086,863 of JAQPPZ010002642.1, forward strand.
TCAAAAAATTACTCTCTCTATCCCCCTTTGTTTTCTGAAAAAAAATACCCCCTTCTTTTTTTTTTTTTTTAAATTCCCACAAATGATTTTGAAAATTATTTTATAACCTTAAAGTTAAAAAAAATATTAATTTTAATTTATATAGTTATAAAAAACCTTTAAAGAAAAAATTAAAATCAAATTAAAAATTTTAATTTTAATTTATAAAGGTTAAACTATAGAAAATAAATTAAAATTAAAAAATTAAAGTTTAAGGACAAAAATAATAAAAAAAAATGTGGAATTTTTTTTTACCTTTGTGGAAGGGGGGTCGACGGGATTGGAACCCGTGACCTGCAGGCTCCCAGAGCCTTACCGCACAGTCCACCACTAGGTGGACTAGCGAGCTGATCCGACAGGATCAGGGGCCCCCTCGTATTTGAGGAGGGTCCCCAGTTCGCTGCCCTGCTACTAGTCACGACGACGGCCGCACTCCTCCGCTGCTTGGTCGCTGCGCATCGCGGCTACTGCGCGCTGCGCATTCCGCATGCAGGGTGCTGTCGCGGCTGCTGCTCACTACAACTCACTACGCGGTAGCCAGGGGGCACGGCCACGTCCGCAGTGGGGGGAGGGGTTGGCGGCCATGTCCGCAACGGGGGTGGGGGGGGGTTGGGCGGCCACGTCCGCAAGAATTTTTTTTTTTATTCGCTGCGCGACGTTGCAGCTCAACGCAGCACAACGCAGCGGAAGGGGGGGGCCTCCCCAACGTCGCGCGGATGCGCGACGTGTCGCGTCTGCATGACGATAGGGGGAGGGAGGTGGGGGGCCTCCCCAACGTCGCATGGACGCGCGACGTGTCGCGTCTGCGCGACGGGAGGGGGGAGGCGCTCCCACAGTCGTGCGGACATGCGACTGGAGTAGACGCGCTCCGAAATAAATATATATTTTTTAAATCTCGTTGCGAGGGGCCGAACCTCCAAATTTTTTTTTTTTTTAAATCTTGTTGTGATGCCGCGTGATTGCGCGCAGCGTAAATTTTTTTTTTTTTTTTTTTAAATCGCGGAACGTCACGCGATTGCGCGCGGGCCTTTCCAGCAGAGAAGAAAAAAAAATTTACAGTCTGCGATTGCGTCCTCCCAACACAGAGAAAATGCGTCCTCCCAGCAACTATCTGCAATTTACAGTCGCACGTCCCAGCAAGCATCTGCAAAAAATTTCAGCACAAGCTCGGATACCATGTTAGAATAAACAACAATATTATTCATGTCTGAGAAGGTTTAAATAATACATTTGTAGGCTGAAATAGCCCGGAGGTTACGAAACCATCCGAGGCTGAAATAGAACCTGTTATAACAAATAACAAGTTCAGCCTAATTAATAAAATAATTTAATAACAAATATACTAACAAATATATACGCTAACAATCTTGCACATCCCCATCAAGAGGAGAGCAATTTATACAGCACGATGGTAGTAGGATACATGACATAGATTATTAGAAGGTTGGAACCATCAAGTTTGATAGAGTAAGATCCATGTTGACAAGTTGATGGGATGTTATGGTATCAATGCTCTGATGATCGTGCTTTATGGGGTGGTGATAGGATTCTTGGTATGCCATATTAGTAGGTGATATATTCCATGGGTATTGGTAGGAGTAGTGGTATACATGTGAGACCAATAAGTATATATGTGTTGGCTTGATTATACAAGATATTGTACAATGTCATGTACACATGGCATATATTGCTTGTGTATATGACATTGCTCTAAGTGTGGTGTTATGAGTACATAGCAGTTAGGAGACCATATGCACTACCAAGGCAATTTACCAATTTGAAGCAGTCAACAACATATAGATGGTATAGGAGCTTTGAGCAAGTCTAGAGGACATACACCATGAACCTTGTACTATAAAGGTAGGTGATAGATGAGTTACAAGAGGACAAGATCATATGTCGATCGTGGCATCTACACCCTAGATGTATGAAGGATGCAAAGGATTTGGCTTGGGTAAGGAGGTTCAGGTGGATCTCTAGGAAGGACGGGGAGTTAGAGCTCTTCAGATTTGATTGAGTTCAATGGCAGTTCGGTATCTTCTAGGAGATACCAAACTTGGGTAACTACTAGTATAGGTAGGTATAGAGGGACCTATGAGGAGTTTAAGTGAACTTTGATGTGTGAATATGGGTATAGGAGGACTTGTATTACCCACTCTATGTTTAATGTAGAGGTGGACAACATCGAGGTGGCTCTCAGGTACCAAATATGGTATAAGGAAATTGTACCCTTGAGGATATCCCCATCGCTACATGTGTAGAGGTACCAGGTTATGGGTTGAAGTGTATAACTAGCATTGCAAGTGATGACCCACCATACCGTGGAGCAATAATAATAGGGCTAGTATCCCCCACAATAGGTATGAATGTAAGTCCAGGTAAATATGGTGGTAGAAACCACCACTAACATTAGTACTAGGGGGGGGAGCAATAGGAGGTGCCCCCATGATGGTTAGAACTAGGTTGAGTAGATTAGCTAGAGAGTCATCGATATCAACAATAGGTGGGCTAAGAAGGATCACAAGTAAGGGAGACCCAATGAGGGAGATAGAGGTACTATAGTCTTAGATAGAGATCATGCAGATGCAGATGGACCTACTCTAAGATGATAGGTCCAAGAGGATAGTGGGTATATGGAGTGCCTTGAGAATGACTCTCATAGAGTGGGACACCATGTGCGCTAAGATAGACCACCTCAAGGGAGAGGTGAATTGGATGGACTAGGAGCGATAATAGGCTTAGGTGGATGGGATGACTATCATGACCAATAGACAATAGGACAAGGGGATATACCTACTATAGGTAGAGATATAGAGTGTAGAGGAGAGGCTATAAGCATCGATACAAAGGAATAACTTCTACCAAAAATTATACTTCCAAGCAGTGCTAGCAAAGTAGAGGGTGCCTCCATCATCCTCCCTTTAGACACAATGTCGGTCATGGTCTAGATCATAAATGATTTTATGATATGTGAACATAAACCCACCAAGACAACCTTCAATGAGTAGGGTAGAATAGATATGCCTCCAAATATAAGCACATGATCAGGATGACATGCCGATTTTGAGTGTGGCATGCATTCCTAGGGAGGGTTGAGTCTATCAAGCTCATAATATGATACACTGATTGAACAAACCTATGTACACTTTCTTTTTATCTTGAGTAATATCATGTTGCTTTATTTAAAATATTTGCATTTATGTGTGTGATATTATTTTTATGTGCTTTTATGTTTTACTATGCATGAACGAATGATAACTATGGAATGCATGAATGTACTAAGATAATGCGATGCATGATGAGATGAAAATTTAACTAATGAATATAATTCATGGATGGATGAAGGGATGAAAGAAAAATATAAAGGAATAAAGAAAAGAATAAAAGAGAGAAAAACACAACTCTAGCTAAAATTATGCTCCATAAAGATGAATCATGACTTCGACATAGAGTAAAATCACTCCCTATATAGACAAGGCATGATTTCGGGAAAAAGAAAAGAAAATATGAAAAGAATAAGGATAAGAAGAAGTAGAATATAGAGAAGGTCAACCAAAGAAAAAGGTACTTGGAAGATGATGCTTGAATCAACATATACCATGAAATATTAGTGTGATAAAATGAATATATGCTGAGCAAAAAGAAATAAAACAAATGGAGAAAAACCCTATAGGGATATATGCTCAAAAATGACCGAATGGAGGTTGCTCCCCACTTGTGGCCATGAATATATTTTTTAAGTGTGTTGTTCTCACATGCATGGTCAAGTTTGGAGTGATACCTGCTATGGGTGTAGTGCTTACTAATGGCTAAGGATGAAGAGATACCCTCTAGGATGTATGCTTGCACATGGTCAAATGGGGATTGTCCCTTGCTTGTGATAATGAAGCTATCCTATATGGGATAAAATATGATATTGATTTTCTAGAATGAGTACTATAAAATAGGGGCATGGTGTGTGTAAAATATGAATGAGATAAGTAAAACATAGCAGAACAATATGAGTGTGTGCATATGTGAGAAGACATAAGAAAGAGAAAATAAAGAAGCAAAATATTGTGTGTGCATCCTTAGTGAAATTTTGAGAGCCAAAAGGTGTGTGTAATATAGTCAGTGGTCGTATCAACATCATAAATGATATTCATGCAGTATCTTCCCTATCCCACGTGGACACCTTAACAGATGAAATATCAAGAAGGAAAAGGTGTGAATAAAAATCAAAATGAAAAGTAGAGAGAGGAAGGAACATACATCCTTTATCTTGGGGAGGAGAAAAAATGACCAAAAACTTTAGAGGATAAAGGAAATACAAGATATGAAGAACTATAGCTATTAAATTATAAAATTTTGATGATCATTTTATACTTTCAAAGGACAAGGAATATAAGAGAATAAAATATGAGAAGAAAGGATGAGAAGAATATATGGGTGAATGCAATGATGAAAAATGCATGGAGATGGATCCTAGGTTGGGGATTCACTAGGCATCAGAGTCCTAGTATGAGTGTAATGCATGTGAGCTAAGACCTAACTAGGTTTCATCACTTTTCATCCTCACAAAGTCCCCAAGAATCTATATGATCAAACAGACATGCAAATATGGTCAAGCAACTATGTAATGATGTGACAAGAAAAATGTAAAAGGAATAGAATGCTAGGTAAACCATGCAAAATATGACAAGAAGTCATGTAGTATGGACAATAAAACCAAGTGCAATATGAAAACTAAGTTAAATGCAATATGAAAAGAAAAATGTAGGGTCATGCATAGTAGATTTTTAGATGCATTATGTTCATTGGTTCGTTAAGTTCTTTACCATATAATGAAGCTAAACTATAGGAACCTAACCCAAACTTGGCTATTATGACAGAGAGGCCTAGCCAATTGGGTTGAAACATACCTTTTATATTTGAACAAGCTTTGGTATTCTTTTAGTTTTTATTTAGGACAAGGTACCCAACCTCAAAAGAATGATTACAAAATTTCTTGGAATAGGTTATCTTGAGCCTTTTTTAATAAGATCAAAGATGCTCTAAGGCATGAATGTGCTTTTCATACAATAGCTCCAATTGGTGCAAGTGATCTAGGTGATACTCATCATAGACCAAGGCATCTTGCAACAAGATGCACAACAAGGGGATCTCTAATTCGAACATAAAAGTTGCCTCAATCCCATAGACCAAGAAATATGAAGAAGTGTCTATAGGATTTTGTACACTAGTATGATAGGTACACAAGGTAAGATAAATTTGGATATACCAGTCTCAACCAGCCTTACTAAACTACTTCTTTAGGATATTGATCAAAGAGTTGTATTCTTTGGATTGATCATGACCCTAAAGGTAATATGGAGTTGACCACATGTGCTAATATTTGTACTTAGTAAAAATCTTATGGATATACTTGTTATTGAAAGGAGTGTCATTATCAGAAATAATTATCAAAAGAATCCAAGGGGGAATCAAAGTTATCTCATTGCAAAATAATATTTCAGTGGGATAATATGGTCCCTAATCCTCATCAATCCACTCCAAGCATTGATGATCCAAATATTCGGCATAAGTAATAAGGTGATCATCATCATCAAATATCAAAGGCTAGTATTAATTGGGTATGAAGCATATGCCACATCTACCAAGACATAACTCAACTTCCAAAGGCTCTTGAATACCTTTTTGTTATGGCCCCAAACCTTTACCCACATATCCCATACTAGATAGGATTTTTTTGGGAAGTAGGTAATTATTGGATAGGTAACAATGGGTGAAAGAACACTCTACAAGAAAAGGGTTGTTATCACAAATATTTTCTTTGATGGATATACCCATGAAGATAAAGGTGCATGTGCCAATGTGTACTACTTTACCATTCTTTTTAGGTAAACCCATAGTCCTCGATGAAGGTGGTAGCTTGGATAAATTTAAAAGAGGCTCTTTAATAAAAGGATTAACCTGATCTTGTGATGAAAAACTAATTAATGGTTCCTCATGCACCTTTAAATTTGAAATTTTCTTGGTATAATGAGATGAAAAATTTTATGGATATAATTTGATATTAGATTGAGCTTGCTCAATCATTGAACAATATTCCAGTGGCTGAGGATCACCTAGAATGGTGACTGATTGATATTTGAATTCAAACTTTATATATTTATTAAGAGTAGAAGGGATAGCACTCATTGCATGAAGGGTGTCCAAGAAGAATATTAAAAAATGTGGGAAGGTACCACATAAAATAAGGTATCTAAGATCTTAGTTCCAACCCTAGGGAGAGAGATATAATGCCACAGGCCTCTTGGGACTCATTGTAGAAATATTTGATGATAACATAAAATTTGATTAAATATTCCTCTTTTAATTCAAAATTTTGAAAAAATTAATAAGTGCATATATTGAGGGAGGAACCACTATCTATAGAAAATTATCTTGTTGAACATTCCCCCAATAAACATAGTGATGTAGAAGGAAGAATCCCCTTGCAAGTTTGAGGAAGGAAAATCATCATCCAGAAATGTGATTTGATGTATCCTAAGGGATCCTACAACATAAACTATAGTGCTAGGGGAAATGTCTTGAGGGAGAGATTGTTGTCTCAGAAGATTCAAAAAGACTTACCTATGAATAGGAGAACTTTACAAAATCTCTAAGAGGGAAATATTGGTTGGGGTACTAGCTAACTATTGTTGAATATCAAAGGAGAATTTAGGTTGGTTTTAACACTAAGGGTGGATTTTCTACTCTCATGCTCCTTTTTTAGGTACTTAAAAAGTAATATTGGTTTTGAAGGTTGGTTGGAGGTAGAACTCATCTCCTACTAATATTGTTGGGTTGGTTGAGCTTGAGATTGTTTTCTTGTAGTTTTTGCTATCATACCAAACATGTTATTGTATGGAGGTGGTACATTATGATATAACACTTAATTAGTTGCCTAGTATCCATGATTAGGTAGAGGGTCTTGTAAGATACCCAAGTCTTGATTAGTTGTGGGTTATTTTTGAGTAGGAGGTTAGTTGTTCGTTGGAGGATTGGGTTGAGGACCCACCATAACAATGTGACCTATATTTAAAAATATCTTAAACCACATGTTTCAACCTCTTAAATAATTTTTTTATGTGCCCCTCCTCTCTGTGATACTCATAGTGTTGACAAGGCTTATACCAATTTGTTGTGGTATTATGTTACCTTATGGAAGATAACTCAATCATATTGACTTCCAATAGATACTTTAGGACCACCATCATAGATGTGTTGAGTCTTGTAAAATTCCTTGGTAGGGTTTTTTGAGGTTGGCTAAGCACCATATTTTGAGGATATTAGCATCACTATTAACAAGCCTACTATTCGTTACCCCATCACTAACTACATGCTTATTCTTATACTAAGCTTTCATGAACCTATATTCTTATTTATTTGGATTAATTTGACCTATTAGAATGAAGGCTTGCTTTACCATTCTTGCCAGATCTATTGCTTGATCAAAATAGGTAATAGTTGTTTTCAATTTATATGATACTTGATGTTGTATATTTTTGATAAATATCTCTAGCATGTCTCAAGTAGGTAAAATATATTTTAATCATCTAACTAAAATTCTTCATAGAGATAAGAATTCTAAAAAAAATTCATGTCGACCTTGTTTTAACATTTAAAAATCTTTAGATAAGTGTTAACAAGAAGTGGGGCTAGATATTCTTAGGATTTCTGGTGCTAAGGAAAAACTAGGGCATTAGTTGGGTAGCCGAAGCGATTTCTGGTTACTGTGGATTTGAAGGCAAGATTGCTTCCCCAGGGGGCCCAATGGGGACACCTCCGGTTCCTCTCATAGAGAGAAATAGCTCTTATGCATATTTGTTAAAAGATAAATCTCCATCCAAGACTGACGAAGCACAAAGAACTGCTTTAAAAATGCTCTTTATGGCTACTAGAAACAAAGCAACATCCTAATGAGTTAATGGATGCTTGCCACAGTCGGAATCCAAGCCAAATATTGTCATTGAACCAAGGATGGTTGAAGAATAAGTCTTATATAGAGCCAATCACGATTTAATCTGTAAGTTCATGGGTATTCACCCTACCCTAAATTTTTTGCATTCCTGGGTCCGGCAAAACTGGGAGCCTCTTGGTGAGTACTCTTTATGGTTTATTAGCAATGGGTATTTTATTGTTAGTTTTTCTTCACTGGCCGATAGAAATAGGGCTTTCGAATCAGAAAAGAGAATCATGGTCCGATAGGATTATTTGTTCAACCCTGGAGAGTGGGATTTGATCCTCGAGTTGAACCCATTGCTATCCCGATTTGGATCCATTTTTATGCACTTCCAATGGAGTTTTGGAGTGAGCAGGTTTTGGAAATGATCGGTAATTCCCTTGGAAGACATTTGGGTGTCTCCAGAGACACAATAGAAGGAAACATAGCTGTTTATGCAAGAGTATATGTGGAAATGGATCTTATCCGGCCCCTATCGACAGAGGTGGAACTTGAACTTGCAGGACTATCTTGGATTCAATAGCTGGATTATGAGGCTTTGCCCTTTAGATGCAGAGTTTGCCACAAATATGGGCATTTGGCCCGATCTTGCCCAAATAATATGAACACAAAAATGGAGGCTCCTCTAGGAATGTCAAATCTTCCTAAGGAGGGTAAGTCAACAATAATCAAAGAACCAACCAATATTTCTCAGGGTAAAGAAGCATAGAGAGATGGTTTTGAACAACCCAAAAGAAGGAGAAGGAAAATTAAAAAAGATGGTAAAGAGCAAACCCATCTCAAGCCTGCCAATAGGTATGAGATATTTAAGACACTAGTGGACCAAGAAGATCAATTCATGGAAGGAGTGGATGGGAATAATGAAAATAATAACATCCATGTTCAAGCTCCTCTTTCATCTCCCCCCTTCATAGAGCAAGTAGTTGAGTACAGTGAGTTACCGCAGTCAGAGAGTGCAGGGGCATTGATAGTGCATAAACAAGATCAGCCAATAATTAAGGATGGCAGCATGGGAATAGTAGAAAAGAACAGAGAAAGGCCAACTTTAGGGATAACTTAGGTGGAGAAGAGATCAAAAAATAGCAACTCTCAAGGAGTGGGTAGAAAATAAAATAAGGAATTGCTTGCAGTTCAAGGAGACAAATTGATCACTGGAGGATCGATGAGGCCAATAGATTCTTACTGCTCTCAAGGTAACCAATGATTATACAATCATGGAATTTTAGGGTTTTAAACAGTAGAACCCATCAATCTATTGTTCAAAGACCCTTGGAAAACTGTAAAACAGATTTTTTGCTTATCTAGGAGACAAAAATGTCGTTAGATCTTATGTGTAAAATAGTGGGTGTTGGTCATATGGAAGTGGTTGCCCAAGGTGCCTCAGGGGGGATATTTACTCTTTGGAACTATCTAGAATGGACTACAATAGAACATATAGCTTGGAGGGGTGTTCTCACATCACATTTTAGGAAAAATGTCATAGTTGAACATGTTTTAATCACAAATTTTTATGGGGCTCAAAACCTAGATGGTTAGAGGCTTCAATGGAAAGTTGTGCATAACATGAGAGTCTCAAGGGAAGATTTAGACTGGATTATTGTTGGGGATTTTAATGCTAAATTATCCTCTAGAGATCAGGAAGGGGGAACCCCAATTTTGGACCTAGGGGATCGACTTATGATTGCCCAAGTCCAGGCTTTACACTTGGTGGATATTAAATGCCCTGGAACCAACTATACTTGGACTAATAAGAGGAGGGAGCCACATAGCAGGAAGGTAAAGTTAGACCATTTTTTGGATTCAGAGGAGGCATTTGTAAAATGGAATACAAAATTTCAGATTTTTGAGGGTCCAGTTTCATATCACTTTCCCATTTTGTTGGAAGGGGGAATTAAGACAGGGCAGCATCACAAACCATTTAAATTTGAAAACTTTTGGTCACAAAAAGAGCAACTTCGAAAGAAAATTCCATAGTGGTGGGAAGAAGGTCGCCCATATTATGGGACAACAATGTTTAGAGTCCACAAACAACTTCATTATGTCAAATATCAACTGAAACAATGGAGGCGAGCTAACAAGATAGACTTCTAGGTCCAAAGAGCTCCTTTTATGGCTAGATGGGATGAGGTTCAAAAAAGGAAGACAGCGAGGAGTCTACAAGGATCAATTTGTTTTAGAGTATAAATCTTTTTCAATGGAGTTCAATGAGCCTTTCACTTCGGTTGATTTTTCAATGTTTTTTCTAAACATTTAAGGAAAGTAGGGAGGAAGAGGCCAAATGCCATGAAGAGAATTTACGAAACATATTCTAGAAATAATGCAGAAATAATAACTAAGGAAATAATGACACCATTCAATGCACATATAACACACAAGATTTACCCTGGTTCACCCAATTTGGGCTAGTCCAACAAACAAGAGTCTATCCTCCTTGATATATTATTCTCTCTCTTATTCCTAAAACGGGACATTACAATAATTATATAAGGAAAATCATACAACCCTAAACCACCAAGTGGTATTAGGGTACCGTGGATACAACATCATGGGCTAAACCACCCACACCCACTAACCACCCACCAACCGTGGGAATCCCAGGGGTCGCTCCAAAAGTAGCGATAAAAGTAGGTGAAAAGTAGCGATAAAAGTAGGTGAAAATTTCAACGTCGGCTGCATCGGGATGTATCACTTTCATCGTATCCGAGGGCATCCCCCTATGCACCCCGAGCCATCACCTATTACGTAATCACCTTTACCGTAGCCGGGGGTCCTTGGGGGCCTTCGGCCCCCGGACCCCCCTACCCATCGTCTTTTGCGCTGTAGTGCCTGTCGTACAATTCTTTTCCGGAAAAGAATGAGACACATCCAACATTCTCCCACTTGTTGAATACTTTTCTAGACCCATTTCAATTGTACATAATCTAAACTTTTCAGTGCTTACAGCCTTGGTTAAAGCATCTGCAACATTTTCCTTGGTGTCTACCTTTTCCAGCAACACTTTCCTCTGTTCAAGCATGTCCCTGCAAAAATGGAACTTTGTATCAATGTGCTTCATTCTTGAATGGTAAGCAGGGTTCTTTGCCAAAAATATGGCACTCTGACTGTCACAGTTTATCTTCACAACTCCTTGAAAGAACCCAATTTTAGCACATAGTCTTTGTAGCCATACAGCTTCCTTACTTGCATCAGTGGCTGCCATATACTCAGCTTCAGTAGTTGAAAGAGCAACAACAGTCTGCCTCTTGCTCATCCAACTAATGGCCCCTCCGAACAAATTGAATACATAAGCACTAGTAGATCTTCTCCTGTCCAGATCTCCAGCCCAATATGCATCAACAAACCCTTCTATATCCAATTGTCTGTTTTCTTTACCTGTACCCTCATAGCAGATTGTAAAATTAGAGGTGCCATGCAAATATCTAAACACCCTTTTCACAGCAGTCCAATGCTCTTTACCAGGTTTAGACATATATCTACTCAAGACTCCCACTGCATGGGCAATGTCTGCTCTAGTACAAACCATGGCATACATTAAACTACCTATAGCATTTGCATAAGGAATATGTGACATTTCCTCTACCTCTTCTTCTATTTTTGGACATTGTTCAACAGACAATTTTTCACCTAAAGAAATAGGTACCTTCACCGGTTTGCAATCCTGCATATTGAACCTTTTCAACACTTTCTCAACATACTTTTTCTGATCCAGCCACAACTTTCTGTTAGAGCGATCTCTTTTTATTTGCATACCCAATATAAAATTTGCGGGGCCAAGATCCTTCATGTCAAGCTGTGATTCCAACTGAGACTTTACTTCCCTGACCAGTTTCTTGCTATTTCCAATTAGTAACATGTCATCAACATAAAGAACTATAATGACAATTACATTACTAATTTTCTTTGAATACACACAATGATCAGCATTGCTACAAACAAAACCAATTCCTAAAACATAAGTATCAAATTTTTGGTACCACATTCTAGGTGATTTTTTCAGTCCATACAATGATTTCTTTAACTTACATACCAGATCCTCCTTTCCTGCAACAGTGAAACCTTTAGCTGCCTCATATAGATTTCTTCCTCCAAATCTCCATGAAGGAATCCAGTTTTCACATCCATCTGTTCTATTTCAAGATCAAATGCAGCAGCCACAGCTAACATAAATCTAATTGATGTTAGCTTTGCAACGAGAGAAAAAACTTCACCATAATCAATTCCTTCAACCCGGGAAAAACCTTTAGCAACCAGGCGAGCTTTATATTTCTCCACTTTACCTTCAGCATTCTGCTTCTTCTTAAAGATCCACTTGCAACCTATTGCTTTCCTACCACTTGGTAATTTCACTAAATCCCATGTTCTGTTCTTTTTTAGGGACATCATTTCCTCATCCATGGCCTCTTCCCAACGGTTTGCCTCTCCAAAATTAATAGCTTCTCTAACTGTTCTAGGATCTTCATCAGTAACAAATAGTACAAAAGAAGTAGGAAAAGCAGATGGACTATACCTTTCAGGTTGCTTCCTTTCCCGTGTTGATCTCCTTACCACTGGTGTATGAACCTCTTCTTCATCCTCTTCTAGATCCTCACCTGTATGCTCCTCTTCCATATCCTCATCTGTATGCTCCTCTTCCAGATCCTCTACTGTCTGATAGTTTTCCATGAGATCAAATTGGACCATTCCAGGTTCCTCTTCTGTAACTACCTTCCTGGAATCACTGATCATCTCCCTAAACACCACATCTCTACTATACACTATACTTTTAGTTTTTGGATTCCAAAGCTTATATCCTTTAACACCATCTTTATAACCAATAAAGATACATTTAATAGCCTTATTATCTAGCTTACTTCTTTTCTCCTTTGGAATATGCATGTATGCATCATAGCCAAAAACTCTGAGATGTGAAATAGAAGGTTTCTTACCAAATAGAGCTTCAAATGGAGTTTGATCTGGCAATGCTGATGTAGGTGACCGATTTTGCAAGTAGCATGCTGCACTCACTACTTCTGCCTAGAATTCCTGTGCCAAACCTGCACCACTGAGCATACTTCTAGCCTTCTCCATCAGTGATCTGTTCAACCTCTCTGCAACTCCATTCTATTGAGGTGTATATGGAGTAGTCTTCTGTCTTGCAATACCACATTGCTTACAAAATTTCTCAAATATATTAGAACAATATTCCCCTCCATTATCAGACCTCAACACCTTAATCCTTTTATCAGTTTGATTCTCAACAAGTGCTTTAAATTCCTTAAATTTTTCAAACACTTCATCTTTGCTCTTAAGAAAGTAAATCCATGCATATCTTGAAAAATCATCAACAAAGGAAGCATAATACCATGATTTTCCAAGAGACGGCATAGGAACAGGACCAAAAATATCACTGTGGATCAAATCTAGTACCCCACTAGATCTTGTGGCACTAGATGGAAAACTAACCCGATTCTGTTTACCATAAATACAATGTTCACTAGAACTCGAAAGACATTGAGTAATTAGGGATACCATGAACCATACCTTTTGTGTACGGGGTACGCAATCCCTTTTCTCCAATATGTCCCATCCTTTGATGCCGAGTGTTGAGCTTTTATCGGAATCAACCTCGAGGAACAGTTGAGCTATTGCACTCATTTGTCATAGTGCTTCCCAATAGCTTATACAATGTTCCAATCCGAACTCCCCTTGCCAACACCATTGATCCACGAACCATTTTGCATGAATCCTTGCCAAAACTGACATTCACTGTTGCATCGGCCATTTTGCTTACCGAAATCAAATTTCTAGCAAGTCCCGGAATATGCATCACACCTGGTAGGGTCTTAACCCTACCATCCTGTAGCAAAATTTTCACTCTTCCACGACCCATGATTTTGAGTGGTGAATCATCTCCCAATAGTACCTCCCCTCCATCATATCTTTCATATTCACTGAACCACCCTCTATGAGGAGTCATATGAAAAGAGGCACTAGTATCAATCAACCAATCATTTTTATCTGATCGTGTGGAGCACGATGAGCAGGATGCCAGATATACATCCCTTGCTTCATCAATGGATTTATTCATCTCTGTGGAAGTCGATTCATCAGAATTTTTTCTAGACTCAGCTTTCTTTGATCTGCAATCCTTCTTCATATGACCAGGCTTGCCACAATTCCAACATTTTCTCTCAAACTTCCCCCGAGACTTGGATCTACCTTTAGACTTAGACCTATCACCATATCTAGATTTTTCCTTCTCCTTGGCATGCCCTCTCACTATTAGGGCTTCCTTAGATGTGCCCTCCATGGCTTTTCTCCTCATATCCTCAGATAATAGAGATGCCACTATATCTTCAAACTTCAATGTGGATGAAGTTGTACTACCAATTGCTACTACTAAGTTATCCCATGAATCTGGTAAAGAGCATAACAAAGTAATGCATTTATCTTCCTCACTCAACTTAATTTCTATAGATGTTAGTTGACTTACCACTATATTGAATGCATTCAGATGATCTGCAACCGAATCCTCGTCATGCATCCTAAGATTGTATAGTTTCTTTCTAAGGAATAATTTGTTCACTAGGGACTTCGATTGATACAAAGCCCCTAACCTCTCCCAGAGATCCTTTGCTGTAGCTTCTCTCGAAACATTGATGAGCACCGAATCTGCAAGACACAATCGAATCAGACTCCTTGCTTTTTGATTCATCTTCTCCCAATCTTCATCAGAAGTACCCGTAGGTTTTGTTGTTTCCGAAATAGCAGCCCATTGATCTTTGTCCACGAGCATATCTTCCATCTTTAACTTCCATAGCTCAAAACTTTTGCCATCAAATTTCTCAATCTCTATCCTTGAATGATTTCCTAACATTTTTCCTTCAAACTCCTTCTACGTAACTCCCACTCTAGAATAGGTTTCCTCTCACTCCTAGAAACCCTAGATCTTCTTCAAATGGATTTAAACCCTAGCAATAAAGGCGTCCCCCTATGGCTAATGACTTGGCTCTGATACCAAATGAAGAGAATTTACAAAGACATATTCTAGAAATAATGCAGAAATAATAACTAAGGAAATAATGACACCATTCAATGCACATATAACACACAAGATTTACCCTGGTTCACCCAATTTGGGCTAGTCCAAGCAAACAAGAGTCTATCCTCCTTGATATATTATTCTCTCTCTTGTCCCTAAAATGGGACATTACAATAATTATATAAGGGAACTCATACAACCCTAAACCACCAAGTGGTATTAGGGTACCGTGGATACAACATCATGGGGCTAAACCACCCACACCCACTAACCACCCACCAATCATGGGAATCCCGGGGGTCGCTCCAAAAGTAGCGATAAAAGTAGGTGAAAGTTTTGACGCCGGCTGCGTAGGGATGTATCACTTTCACCGTATCCGAGGGCATCCCCCTACGCACCCCGAGCCATCACCTATTACGTAATCACCTTTACCGTAGCCGGGGGTCCTTGGGGGCCTCCGACCCCCCGGACCCCCCCTACCCGTCATCTTTTGCCTTTGTAGTGTCTATCGTACAATTATTTTTCAAAAAAGAATGAGACACATCCAACATGCCATACCTTCCATTATCTCTGAAGAAGAAAATTAGGCCCTTCTTAAACCCATTGATAGAGAGGAACTGAAGAATGTGGTCTTTGGAATGAGCACCGAAAAAACTCCAGGTCCAGATGGCTTTCCAATTGAGTTTTTTCAAGCCTTTTGGGATAACTTGGAGGAGGATGTAATGGCTATTATAGAGGAGTCTAGAGGTAGTAAAAGAATGCTTAAAGCATTAAATCATACTTTCATTACCTTAATTCCAAAATGGGAGGATGGGGTACATATTTCAGATTATAGACCTATTACCTTATGCAATGTTATATATAAAATAACCACAAAGGTAATGGCTGAGCGGCTAAAACCTCTTTTACATAACATTATATCCTTTGAGCAAGGGGGTTTTTTAGAGGGTAGGTAGATCTTGGATGGTGTGGTTCTAGCTCAGGAGGCAATCCATTCAATGAAAACATCTAGTAATAGAGGAATATTCATAAAATTAGATATGTCAAAGGCTTATGATAGGGTGGAGTGGAGCTTCTTGTCAAAGATGATGGCAGCCTTTGGTTTCTCTCAAGATTGGATAGAATGGGTCATGAGTTGTGTTTCTACTCTGACATAATCGGTTTTAATAAAGGGTCTTCCCTCGCAACCATTTGGAGCCACTCGAGGCCTTCGTCAAGGAGATCCTTGCTCTCCCTATATTTTTCTCATATTGGCTGAAGGATTAGGTAGACTTTTCTTGAGGAGAAGACAACAAGGTTTGCTAATAGGTATCAAGGTGGGTGAGGAAGTTTTGACTCACATGTAGTTTGTGGATGACACAGGATTGGTGGGAGTGGCCAGCTTCAGGGAAGCAAGAATGATCAGAGATACTCTTAATGTATACCTTAGGGCTACAAACCAAGTCATCAATGATAAAAAATCCAAAGTGGTCTTTTTCAATATTGATCAAAGGCTTCAGGAAAAAGTTTTAGAGATCTTGGGATTCACAAGGACTTCTCTCCCAGTGGTTTAGTTGGGGTTCCCTTTCCGTTTTAAAAAACTAAAAATGGATATCTGGAGGAATATTTTGGATTGTATCAAGGATAGAATTAATCATTGGTCTCACAAATGGTTAAGCTATGGGGGTAGATTAACTTTTTTACAGTCAGTCATTCAGGCCATGCCAATTTATAAATTCTCTATCCTAGCTGTCCCACATACTATATGGAAAGAGTTGAACAAGATGGCTAGAAAATTTTTATGGGAAGGAGTAAAAGGAGAGAGGAAATGGGCCTTATTTGGTTGGGAAAAAGTAACACAATTCAAGGTAAAATGAGGTTTGGGACTGAGAAGATCCAAGTTAAATAATAAAGCTTTGGCTGGAAAGCTTTACTGGAGGTGGATTTCCCAACCAACTTCCTTTTTTAGTAGAATCCTCACTAGTAAATATTTGGGACATGTAAACCCAAATGAGGTGGGTTGTTTCCCTTTGGATGGTAATGGATCCTTAGTGTGGTAGGCTCTCAAGTTAGGATCTCAGGTAGTAAAATATCAATTATTTTGGAAAGTGGGGAGAGGGGAGAAGGCACGTTTTTGGACAGATTCATGGGATCAATACCCACCTATCATTGTTGAATTTCCTAAATTGCAACCAAAAAAAATATCCATTGAAACCAAGGGATGGGTCCAAATTAAAAGTTATTTCACCACTAGTCAGATGGGGCATTATAATTTTAAGTAGTTTAAGAAGTTGGATGAGTGGCCAATTCCAATCCCTCCGGATTTGGCACCCATCATGACTAAAATCTTGACAAAAATATTTCTCACAGGTAGAGACGAGGAGGATGAATTAGCTTGGGGCTATGGGAGCCTTGGTGTCTACACAGTGAAGGATGGATATGATATGATCCTTCCAGAGCCTCCCCCTCATACATATCAGGTTGAGGATTGGAGAAAGATTTGGCAGTCCAAGGGTTTGTCGAAAGTAAACTTTTTTGCTTGGCAGTTCATGCATAATGGAATTCTCACTTTTGATAATCTCAGATGTAAAGGAATCATTGGTCCATATCAATGTGTCTTATGCTACAAGAGCGAGGAAACAGCTGATCACTTGATGTTTGAGTGCCCATTCACGTGCCAGATTTGGGAGAGATGGTTTTTATATTATAAAATTCAAGTTAATGGTGACTTGAATCGGATTAATATCTGGGAAATATGGAAGAGGGGTAGATTTAAATATAAAGCTCTTTGTATTGGTTGGGAGCTTGGATTAAACTTTATTTGGTGGCAATTGTGGTTTGAGAGAAATGCTAGAATTTTTAGAGAAACTTTTTCTTCTTTAGATGGAGTTTGGTAGGTCATTTTGAGCAAAGTCACAGAAATTGTGGCTGTCTATGCTAAAGAAGAAACTCGAGTTGTTATTGGGGCAATGGAAGAGAGAGTTGAAGTGCAAGAGGGATAGGATAGAGCTAGTTGGACACCACCCCCAGAAGGTTGGATTAAAATTAATACTGATGGAGCTGCAAAAGGCAATCCGGGTAGTGCCAAAATTGGAGTGGTTTGCCAAAATCATATTGGAACAGTGCTCTACTGGGAACTACAAGGCTTGGGAAGATCTACAAACAATGAAGCAGAAGCCATAGCTATCAAATATGCTTCTATTTGGGTAGTAAAACAGGGTCACAAGAAGATAATACTTGAATCAGATTCTCAAATAATGGTTGGAGCTCTAGATTGCATGAGGAACTTTGCTTTGAAAGCATGGAGGTTGAGGATTCTTGTCACTCAAATTAAGGAATTATGGAGGGAATTAGATGATGTGATTCCAGTTTATGTGAGTAGAGATTTAAATAAAGTGGATGACTTCCTGGCTAAGATGGGTGTTGAGAAGGAGGTAGGGGTTCAGTTGCACAGTGACATGGCTATTGAGGATGAGGTGATTAGGCAAGGTCTTGAAAGGTCCTTGAGCTAATGATCAAAGAAAAAGCAAAGGTAGGAAAGGCATCACGATATTGCAACATGTTGCTTCGTCACAGCCAAGGGAGGAAAGGTGTCATGATATCGCAACATGTTGCTTCGTTGCGGCCAAGGTTGGAAAGGTGTCACGATATCACAACATGTTGCTTCATCACGGACAAGGTTGGAAAGGTGTCACGATATCGTGACATGTTGCTTCATCACGGCCAATGTTGGAAAGGTGTCACGATATCGCTACATGTTGCTTCATCACGGCCAAGGTTGGAAAGGTGTCACGATATCACAACATGTTTCTTTGTCGTGGCCAATGTTGGAAATGTGTCATGATATCATGACATGTTGCTTTGTCACGGCCAAGGTTGAAAAGGTGTCATGATATCGCGACATGTTGCTTTGTCGCAGCCAAGATTGGAAAGGTGTCGCAATATCGTGACATGTTGCTTCATCGTGGGCAAGGTTGGAAAGGTGTCACGATATCATGACATGTTGTTTCATTGCGGCCAAGGTTGGAAATGTGTCGCGATATCGTGACATGTTGCTTCATCGCGGCCAAGGTTGGAAAGGTGTCGCGATATCACGACATGTTGCTTCATCGCAGCCAAAGGAGAAAAAGTGTCACAATTTTGCCACATGTTGCATCATTGCGGCCAAAGGAGAAAAAGTGTCGCTATTTCATGACATGTTGCATCGTCGCAGCCAAAGGAGAAAAAGTGTCGCTATTTCATGACATGTTGCATCGTCGCAGCCAAAGGAGAAAAAGTGTCATGATTTCGCGACATGTTGCATCGTTGCTGCCAAAGGAGAAAAAGTGTCATGATTTTGTGACATGTTGCATCGTTGTGGCCAAAGGAGAAAAAGTGTCGCGATATCGCGACATGTTGCATCGTTGCGGCCAAAGGAGAAAAAGTGTCACGATTTCACGACATGTTGCATCGTTGCGGCCAAAGGAGAAAAAGTATCGCGATATCGCGACATGTTGCATCATTGCATCCAAAGGAGAAAAAGTGTCGCGATATCGCGACATGTTGCACCGTTGCGACCAAAGGAGAAAAAGTGTCATGATATCATGACATGTTGCATCGTCACGGCCAAAGGAGAAAATTGTCGCGATATCGTGACATGTTGCATCGTCGCGACCAAGAGAGAAAAATTTTCACGATATCGTGACATGTTGCATCGTCATGGCCAAAGGAGGAAAAAGTGTCACGATATCGTGACATGTTGCATCGTCGTGGCCAAAGGAGAAAAAGTGTCGCAATATCGTGACATGTTGCATCGTCGCGGCCAAAGGAGAAAAAGTGTCACGATTTCGTGACATGTTGCATCATCGCGGCCGAAAGAGAAAAAGTGTCACGATATTGTGACATGTTGCTTTGTCATGGCCAAAGGAAAAAAGTCTTGCGATATCACGACATGTTGCATTTTCGTGGCCAAAAGAGAAGAAGGAAAAAGTGTCGCGATATCGCGACAAGTTGCATCTACAGTCCAAACCGATCCCTCTGGCAACATCTCACATTGTGTGAACATTGAATCCTGTTGGATCGTGCCTTAGGCCATTGGGGAAGGAGTTTCTCCACTCTTGAATGTTAGATTCACCGTCTCCCCTATTAGCTAGTTAATGGTTTATGAGATTTGGCTCCATTGCAAATCTTCTTTTACTGTTGTATGCATGTGTTCTCTCTGACTATGGCTGGGAAAAGTCTCTTCCCATATTGTAAATGATATTTGTTTTAATACAAGTTTTTTCAAATTTAAAAAATAAATAAAAAAAAACTTTTAAAAATCTTTCATAGTCACATTTTTCTCAACATATGCTTCAATTTGTTGATAAAAAAAAATTGATGTCTCTTCAAAATTCCTCAAAAAATGATGGGGCAGTTGATAATACCATTCCAATGTCATACCACTAAGGCTCTTAGGGAACACTTTTAGTAACAAGATATCATCATATATGATATCATGGCATGTTGT
The DNA here is from genome assembly GCA_028583015.1 of Wollemia nobilis. Classification (NCBI taxonomy): domain Eukaryota; kingdom Viridiplantae; phylum Streptophyta; class Pinopsida; order Araucariales; family Araucariaceae; genus Wollemia; species Wollemia nobilis. Next base: position 4,107,377 of record JAQPPZ010002642.1, read on the forward strand.
CCTAAACATTCTTAAATGTTCAATTAGGTCCTTTGTTCCCTTATAAATAGGTAAAATTGGTATTGGAAAATTCTTAGAGTAGGGCCTAGAAGTGACAATAGGTCTAAGGGTTGATTGCACATTTTATTATAAATATAGGTGAAACTTGAAGGTTGAATTATATCCACTCTTGAGACTAATTATTTCACCACATTTATCAAACTTTGCATATTGAGATTGTTGTTGTTCAACGCCCTTAGGTTCCCTAATGTAGGAATATATGTAGGCTTTTGAAAGGGAACTTGGCCAATGTTGGAGGGATTGACATTGTTGTGGTATGGGTTATGATATTTGGTATATTGCTATGGAGGATAACTAACATTTGGTGGTATGAAAGCATGAATATTGAGATGAGTACAATGAGGAGTAAATTGAGAAAAATATCGTGATGCACTACTAGTTGGAGGAAATAAGATTCTTCCAACATTGGTGGTTGTAGTAGTGACATATGGTGGTTTATAAAAAGGATTAATATAATGAAAATATTCAAACAACGAAATGGTGTGAATATTTTGAGTAGAAATGGTTGAAGTATGAGAAGTCTTAGTTTCTTCAAGTCAGGTCTCCTCATACATAGCCTTAACCAAAGCACTTATATGATGTTTTATGAAATTCTACATATGATGATATGATGTAAATGTGAAGTGTCCATTGGATTGGGGTTATTCCTATCAATTTTATCAGATTCTAAAAGCTTTTTCTTACTCTTAAAGTTGGGAGACATTATGATAAAGATAAAGGATAGAGGAGAGAATAAGAAAACTAAAAACTAACAAAATGCACACACAAGAATATTTTTAATATTTTCTAATTCTAATCAAACAAATCTAGTGATCTTGCTTATAGTTTTTAAAATAAAAATAAAAGGAAGAGGCTTCCTAATTTGACCACTAAAGCCATGTTTTCACATTGGATTCACCAAATATATAGAGGGGAAAACTACCATGTCACGTATGATTCTTTGTTGGATCCACTAGAAGTCAAGGTGACCATTGGGATGTGTTAATTCTCTACACTCGATGGCTTTGGGATCGAAGGGTTCACCAAAATGGTTTAAGGACTCGCTCCAAGTTTGAGGTGGAAATATTTAATGTGTATATTGAACAAACACCTATGTTTGTCTTTTCTAGAATCTAATCTATGGAAATGAAAGAACAATGTATGCAAACAAAAATGTAGGAAAACAATGACTAACCCAGGAATAATTTTTTATTTTCAATGATGACTAAATATCAACTTGCAATAAATGAAGCCTTTATCTTTTTAGAAAGGGTTTAAGAGAATGCACAAATAGAGCTAACCCTAGAATGTAAACTATATGATTTTTCTTTCTTAAATGCCTCGGAATGAAATCAAAATATTTTTTTGTTTTCTTTATGATTTAGATATAGAATAAAAATGGATAGAAAGTGAACAAAAAACAACAAATAACCTAAGAAATTAACTTAGTGTACTTATCTATTCCAATGGTTGAACTTAGCTTTAATTGGCCTCTAGATAAATCCAATAGCTTCACAACCTACAAAACAACTAGTGGTAGCAAAGGAACATACAAATGGATGAAGATCTCTACAAAATGATAGACTCCTCCTCAAGGCTCCACACTTATCCACCAAGAATATAAAATCAACAACAGAGAAATAGAAGAACACTAGAAGACACATGATCTTGTTTAGAACTCATTAGCCAAAAGTCACTTAGCACTTGAAAATCACTTAAGAAAACTTCTAGAAGAAAAAGGGGATCGAAACCCTCTATTTATAAGAGGTTTGGAGGGAAAAAGGGTGGGAAGACAAAAATAAAAACCTAAGGAAGGATCGATGTCCTAGGGATCATCCCAAAAATAGGGTTTTCTAAGAGAAAGCTCTAACTTGTCAAAATTGCATCCCATACTAGGCTCAAACTTGTTCTTAGACAAGTTTGAGGGCCTTCTCAAGGTTTCGAGGAAAAATGACTCACTTGGGTGGATCAATTTTCCATGTGAACAATTACAAAAATAATCTTTTGATTTTACTTGATCTTAGTTTCATTCTTCTTTAATACTATCACAATCCTAATTTAAGATCTTTTCAATATTTGTTATGTGAAATTCAATACCTCCTTAAGATGTCCAACCATCCCTATACATTGTAAATTTAATAATATAATTTATCATATTACAATAAGTATTCATGTATCCGATGTTGGTATAATTTCATTCTTTTCTCATCCTCAACTTTCTATTGTATATAGAGTAATCATACACATTATGTTTTACTAATATTGTTCATATATTACAAAGGAATAGTAAATACAAGAGTTCTTTATGTTTCAAAGGTAACTTTGATTTCCCCCCTATGATGAAAGTTGAATATGTTTGTAGAGAGAGAGAATGTGCGTATATTTCTTATGATGCTCTTTTCTCAAAGCTCTTCAACATATTTTGTAGTTTTAATTTAGAGATCAAGTTGCTCTTATCTACATTGAATGTCATCAATACTTGCTTGAGATCCTCAATATCATTATTATTGCTATTTTTATTGTTGTTGATTTTGTTTAGTTCTACAAACTCTTCCAATTTAATAAATCTATTATTGTTATTTTCTACCTTCTTGACCATAACATATAACTTCTTTCTCATAACTTAATTTCCAAATATTAACAAAATAATACCAAATTTTATATAAAAATATTGTAATCATCATTAAAATAAAAAATCTTAAATATATCTAAATCTAAAAAATATTAATAAATTAAACAAAATATATTTAAAAATAATACAACTAAAAAATCATTTTTTTTATCATAATCCATGCTCAAAGGTAATCATCCAATTCAAACTTAAAATTTATATAGAGATTGAGATTTAGCCAAGCATTCAAAAGGTGGCATGTATTTACTAATTTTAATGAATACTTTAATAAATATTGAAAATAGTTATTAAGTCAACTATCCTTTAGTGACATATTTTATATAAATATTTTATCATTTAAAATGCTCACTCACATACAACACATTCTAAATTATAATTTGTAATTAAATGTCCTGAGTAAACACTTTAGGAACCATTCCTTTGGCATACCTTTACTTCAATGCATTCAAAGTCACATATGCCATGTTTAATATAAACATTCCATTATTTTACATACGTCATGTCTTATTTTATTTATAATTCTGATTCAAAAGGTGGCATGGTTTTAATTATTTGAGTAAACATTCATTTGGCACTAATGTCAATAATTTAGTTAAAACCATTTAGTGGCTGGACAGAAAGTGAATTTTGATAAGAGCAAACTTTATTTCATCAATACCCCCATTCCTTGGCAAAACAACATAGCAAGGATCATGGAATGTCATATTGCATCCCTTCCCACATCCTATTTAGGTCTTTCCCTATTTACGAGGAAACCTGAAGGATCAATGTGAAACATAGTTCTGGAGAGGATCCAAAAAAAACTAGCAAGTTGGAAAGGACATCTGTTATCTCAAGCAGGAAAAGTAGTTTTAACTATGGCTTCACTTCAAAGTATACCCATTTACTTCCTATCAGTATTCAGAGCTCCCAACAAGGTGTATCACAAAATTGAGCAGCTTCAACAAATTTTCTGCGGTCAGGGACTGAGGATAAGAAAAGGATCCATTTAGTAGGTTGGAACAAGGTTTGCAAACCTAAAGTTGATGGGGGGTTAGGATTGAGGAGAGTTTCTCATCTCAATATAGTTCTGTTAGCCAAACAAGCATGGTGGTTATTGAGTAAGGTTGATAATGAATGGAGTGCCATAGTTAGGAGGAAATACCTCCAAGGTGTGAACTTCCTTAATGACAACTTAGCAAATAGGGGGTATGATTTTTGGAAGGCAATTCTTACGACCAGGGATCTTGTCAAGAAAGGTCTTAGATGGATTCTAAGAAATGGGCAAACAATAGACTTTTGGAAGGATCGATGGGTGAGAGCTAAGGAGTTATCCCAGAATCCTCGTTTGGCTAGGATTCAAGAGCATATGGAGCAACATATTGGGAAGAAGGTTGCAAATTATATGTGGCAGGATATAAATATCAATAGGTGGAAACACATCAGAGTACAGGGTTTTGAAGTAGAGTCTGAAGAGCTTTATAACATTTTAACTCAGTAAATTATTCCCTCTAAATAGGATGAAGATCACATCGTTTGGGCTAAGACTGAAAGTGGTGACTTTATAGTTAAGTCTGCCTATAATTTGCTTCTCAATGTGGAAGATCAACAATTTCAACCGAGTTTGGTTTGGATCAAAGGCTTAATTCCTAAAATATCCTTTTTTTCATGGCTAGTGATTCAAGGAAAAATCCTCGCTATGGAAAATTTGTTATCCAAAGTTATGGTTATTGCTAACTGTTAATACATGTGCAGGGTGGGATGGGAGACAATACAACACTTGTTTCTGGAGTGTCCGGTAGCGAAGTCCATCCTGGATGAACTTTTCCAAGCCTTTAGGATCTCGTGGGTTAAGCCTGCTCTTATATTCGAAGTGTTCCATCAATGGCCTAAACCCTTTGTTAGCCTAAAACTTAAGTACCTATGAAAAATCTGTTGGCATAATTTTCTCTGGCAGATTTGGCTAGAAAGGAACCATAGAGCCTTTAAGGATACCATTCACAACCCAAAAACCATCCTCAATAGGATTATTGTCTTTGCGAAAGAAAACCTTAGAACCTTAGTGGATGAGAACCACTTAATTCTTCCCCAAGAAAAACAATTAGCTCGGGCCTTACGTATTGAGGACAAACCTTCCATTCCTTTGCCCAATATCAGAAATGGTATTTGTTAGGAGCCACCCCCCTAGGGTTGGTTTAAACTAAATTTTGATGGTGCAACCAAAGAGAACCCGAGAAGAGCTGGAGCTGGAGGAATAATCAAGGATCATCAAGGAAATCTGGTCAAGGACTTCGCTGAACCATTGGGAATTAGAACTAATAACGAAGCAGAAGCTAGAGCCCTTTGGAGAGGGTTGCAATTAGCACAAGCAACTCAAGGTAACTTGATGATTGAAGGTGATTCTATGAACATCATCAATCTGTTAACCAATGGCAAAAAACCTCTATGGAGAATCGAGGGAGTCATCCATGAAGTGAGGATCCTTTTTACGAAAAGACAGAACAAGAGGGCTCGTCACGTGTACTGTGAGGCCAACAGGTCAGCTAAAAAATTAGCCAACATAGGTGTTGATGTTGGTAGTTTGGTGACATGGACACAAGGTGTGCCACATGAAGTGGAAAACATTATTAGTCATGAAAAGAAACCTACCCGTTAAGGAGAAATATGAATGGGTATTATTTCCCCATGGAGCTGGTAATAACTATGGGTTTTCCCTCTAAATCATACCAAATTGGAAATGAAGGTAACAGGGTGTAATCCTTGGAAGATTCTGACAGAGAATAGGAAATGGGCAAGCAACAGGTTTCCCAAGTGCAAAGTTCCAAACTTCAATTCCTATCAATGTAAGTAATGTTTACAGTTATGTTTCGGTATGGGTGTGCTTTGTTAGTAAGGTGTTGTAGGGGATTCAACACAATTTTTGGTAAGAAAGTTTCAAGGATGACTAGGATCTACAATCTTAGCAGAAGGCTAGATATTGTAATAGGTTTTGGGTTAACCTGCAAAACCCGGTAATTAATGAAGACTTTTATTTACCAAAAAAAACATTCAGAGTCACCTATCCTCTAATTCTTGAGAGCTATGTTCTCATTGTCCATTACCTGAGGAGCTTCATTCATGAATAATCGACAATTATTCCTACCATTAGCGACCATGGGTAAGGGACACCGAAACTATTCCGATTGACTAAGATGAGGGTGCACCATAACTCGGGAAATGCTCACCGCGTGCTCTGTGCCCCACATCTACGAAAGCAGTTTGTAGCGGTCTTTCCATATTAATCTTTGTCTTGCTTACCAACATCGACACTATCTCCGACATCAATGGCCTTTGTATAACAGAAGCCTGTACGCAGAGAAGCACAATATGTATCACTCTTAATACCTCCTCTTTCGTGTACGGTTCTTTCATCCTCTTGTCGACCACCTATTCAAATTTCTTCTCTTCGTATAGCTTCCAAACATGCCATGGGCATGATAGAAATATAGGTTATCAAAGAATTTTGGTGGGCCTATTATGAAAAAGAAAACAAAAAGAATTTCGTACCCATTGTAGCAGGTATTGCATGTGAGGCGGTTGCCTCAAATCAATTCTTTTTATGCCACTGATGATCTCAAACACCACAACACCATAACTGTAGGTGTCAGATTTCTTAGTCAGTTGCCCATGGATGGCATACTCCGTGAAGGAATTAATCAAAATTCTGATTTAAATCACATCACGAAAAGATGCTTCGCAAAGGAGTTGGGCTTCGAGAGGAACTTCGAAGAAAATACTCCCGAAGTAAACACTTTGAGGGAAAAATTGCCGAAGTAAAACTGCTTCGAGAAATTTCCCAGCGAAGCAACTGCTTTGCACAGTTTTATTTCGAAGTAAAATCACTTCGAGAATTTTCCAGCCGAAGTGACTGCTTCGAACAAGAAAGCTGCGAAGCACAACAAATCGCGGCAACTTCGGCGAAGTGGCTGCTGGATTCCACTTCGGGGAGACAGTGCCGAAGTGCTTCTTGGCACAAAAAAATAAATAAGTTTTCCCTCCTGGATCGAACGGGTGTTTTGCCACTTCGGGGCAAACCCTTGCTGAAGAATGTCTACAGATTAAACACTACTTCGAGGCAGAGAATAGACACACACACAAGAACCCAAATTTACAGATAAATATTTTATATATTAAAATAATGTCGCATTTACAGAGCTTCTTTTTGAAGTGATTACAGACTTCTGCAAGATAAATATTTACAGGATAAACACACAGAGATTTCTTAGAGACTGCTACTCCACTCTCTGGTTGTAAGCGACTGCTAGTTCCAATCTTCTGCTACACTGCTGGTTGAAACCCTAGCTCTGCGGCTGCTCTGTGCTCGCTGTTCCTCGTTGCTACTCTCCTCCGACCTATATCCTCCAACAACCTCCTAAATGACAAAATGGCATGGTATTTATAGACGAGAGGTGAAGACAAAAGGCAGGATAAATTCACCAACTGACTGACAAGAAATAAATACTGAAATAGGTTTCTATCCAATCGTCGAGCGACCCCAACTACTCGCATGCTTGGAAAGTTAATGCGTCGATTCCCGTGCCTCATTTTTGCTTCGGCTGATTTTTGCTTTGAAGGGCAAATGTTTGTTTCTTCGCAGTGAAGCACCCTCCGAGTGCAAGGTTGAATAGCTTCGCAATGCACCTTCCAAAGTCAATTTATTTTTTCTTTGTGGCGAACCATTTTTTGAAGGCATATTAAAAATGCTTCACATCGAAGTGCTTGCGGGTGTGTGATTTGGTTTAACTTTTCCAACACCCTCCTTTAAACAAAACTTCTTGAGTTCTCTAACGCCCATCATATCTCGTAGTCTGGAAAAGTCCTCCTCCTTCAAAGGTTTTGTGAAGATATCAGCTAGCTGCTCCTTGGACCTGCAAAACTATAACTGTAGTTCGCCAAATTTCATCAGCTCTCTGATGAAATGATATCAGATATCAATATGCTTCGTCTGGCTGTGGAATACTGGGTCCTTCGAGAGTGCAATGGTAGATTTATTATTGCAAAATATTGTTGTTGCTGCTTCGGGCGGATGATGTAGGTCACTTAGAACTCTTCTCAGCCAAACTGCCTAGCAGGCGGCTGAGGTGGCAGCAACGTACTCTACTTCTGTTGTAGATACAACAACTATTGGATTCTTATTCGAGGAACAGGAAACAACGCCAAAGCCAAAATGGTAGGCATATCCAGAAGTGCTCTTCCAATCATCTACACTACCAACCCAATCACTATCAGTGTAGCCAATCAACTCAAGTTGGTCTTGTCTGGCAGCATATTGGGAAGAAGGCTGCAAATTATATGTGGCAGGATATAAATATCAACAGGTGGAAACACATCAGAGTACAGGGTTTTGAAGATCACATTTTTTGGGCTGAGACTGAAAGTGGTGACTTTATAGTTAAGTCTGCCTATAATTTTCTTCTCAGTGTGGAAGGTCAACAATTTCAACCAAGTTTGGTTTGGATCAAAGGCTTAATTCCTAAAATATCCTTTTTTTCATGGCTAGTGATTCAAGGAAAAATCCTCACTATGGACAATTTGTTATCCAAAGGTATGGTTATTGCTAACTGTTAATACATGTGCAGGGCAGGATGGGAGACAATACAACACTTGTTTCTGGAGTGTCCGGTAGTAGAGTCCATCTTGGATGAACTTTTCCAAGCCTTTAGGATCTCGTGGGTTAAGCCTGCTCTTATATCCGAAGTGTTCCATCAATGGCCTAAACCCTTTGTTAGCCTAAAACTTAAGTACCTATGGAAAATCTATTGGCATAATTTTCTCTGGTAGATTTGGCTAGAAAGGAACCATAGAGCCTTTAAGGATACCATTCACAACCCAAAAACCATCCTCAACAGGATTATTGTCTTTGCGAAAGAAAACCTTAGAACCTTAGTGGATGAGAACCACTCAATTCTTCCCCAAGAAAAACAATTAGCTCGGGCCTTAGGTATTGAGGACAAACCTTCCATTCCTTTTCCCAATCTCAAAAATGGGATTTGTTAGGAGCCACCCCCCTAGGGTTGGTTTAAACTAAATTTTGATGGTGCAACCAAGGAGAACCCGGGAAGAGCTGGAGCTAGAGGAATAATTAGGGATCATCAAGGAAATCTGGTCAAGGACTTCTCTGAACCATTGGGAATTAGAACTAATAACGAAGCAGAAGCTAGAGCCCTTTGGAGAGGGTTGCAATTAGCACAAGCAACTCAAGGTAACTTGATGATTGAAGGTGATTCTATGAACATCATCAACCTATTAAACAATGGCAAAAAACCTCCATGGAGAATCAAGGGAGTCATCCATGAAGTGAGGATCCTTTTTACAAAAAGACAAAATAGGAGGGCTCGTCACGTGTACTGTGAGGCCAACAGGTCAGCTAAAAAATTAGCCAACATAGGTGTTGATGTTGGTAGTTTGGTGACATGGACACAAGGTGTGCCACATGAAGTGGAAAACATTATTAGTCATGAAAAGAAACCTACCCGTTAAGGAGAAAGATGAATGGGTGTTATTTCCCCATGGAGTTGGTAATAACTATGGGTTTTCCCTCTAAATCATACCAAATTGGAAATGAAGGTAACAGGGTGTAAGCATTGGAAGATTTTGACAGAGAATAGGAAATGGGCAAGCAACAGGTTTCCCAAGTGCAAAGTTCCAAACTTCAATTCCTATCAATGTAAGTAATGTTTACAGTTATATTTAGGTATGGGTGTGCTTTGTTAGTAAGGTGTTGTAGGGGATTCAACACAATTTTTGGTAAGAAAGTTTCAAGGATGACTAGGATCTACAATCTCAGCAGAAGGCTAGATATTGTAATAGGTTTTGGGTTAACCTGCAAAACCCGGTAATTAATGAAGACTTTTATTTACCAAAAAAAACATTCAAAGTCACCTATCCTCTAATTCTCGAGAGCTATGTTCTCATTGTCCATTACCTGAGGAGCTTCATTCATGAATAATCGACAATTATTCCTACCATTAGCGACCATGGGTAAGGGACACCGAAACTATTCCGATTGACTGAGATGAGGGTGCACCATAACTCGGGAAATGCTCACCGCGTGCTCTGTGCCCCACATCTACGAAAGCAGGTTGTAGCGGTCTCTCCATATTAATCTCTGTCTTGCTTACCAACATCAACACTATCTCCGACATCGATGGCCTTTGTATAACATAAGCCTGTACGCAGAGAAGCACATTATGTATCACTCTTAATACCTCCTCTTTCGTGTACGGTTCTTTCATCCTCTTGTCGACCACCTCTTCAAATTTCTTCTCTTCGTATAGCTTCCAAACATGCCATGGGCATCATAGAAATCTGGGTTATTAAATAATTTTTGTGGCCCTATTATGAAAAAGAAAACAAAAAGAATTTCGTACCCATTGTAGCAGGTATTGCATATGAGGTGGTTGCCTCAAATCGATGCTTTTTATGCCACTGATGATCTCAAACACCACAACACCATAACTGGAGGTGTCATATTTCTCAGTCAGTTGCCCATGGATGGCATACTCTGTGAAGGAATTAATCAAAATTCTGATTTAAATCGCGTCACGAAAAGACGCTTCGCAAAGGAGTTGGGCTTCGTGAGGAACTTCGAAGAAAATACTCCCGAAGTAAACACTTTGAGGGAAAAATTGCCGAAGTAAAAGCGCCTGGAAATTTCCCAATGAGCAACTTGCTCGCACAATTTTCTTTCAAGTAAAATCACTTGGAAATTTCCGACGAAGTGAGCGCCGGACAGGAAAGCTGCGAAGCACGACAGATCGCGACAACTTCGGCGAAGTGGCTGCTGGATTCCACTTCGGGGAGACAGTGCCGAAGTGCTTCTTCGGCACAAAAAAAATAAATAAGTTTTCCCTCCTAGATCGAACGGGTGTTTTGCCACTTCGGGGCAAACCCTCGCTGAAGAATGTCTGCGGATTAAACACTACTTCGAGGCAGAGAATAGACACACGCACAGGAACCAAAATTTACAGATAAATATTTTATATATTAAAATAATGTCACATTTACAGAGCTTCTTTTTGAAGTGATTACAGACTTCTGCAAGATAAATATTTACAGGATAAACACATAGAGATTTCTTGGAGACTGCTGCTCCACTCTCTGGTTGTAAGCGGCTGCTGGTTTCAATCTTATGGTACACTGCTGGTTGAAACCCTAGCTCTGCGGCTGCTCTGTGCTCGTTGTTCCTCGTTGCTACTCTCCTCCGACCTCTATCCTCCAACCCTCCTAAATGACAAAATGGCCTAGTATTTATAGACGGGAGGTGAAGACAAAAGGCGGGATAAATTCACCAACCGACTGACAAGAAATAAATACCGAAATAGGTTTCTATCCAATCGTCGAGCGACCCCAACTACTCGCATGCTTGGAAAGTTAATGTGTCGATTCCCGCGCCTCATTTCCTCTTCGGTTGATTTTCAATTCGAAGGGCAAATGTTTGTTTCTTTGCAGCGAAGCACCCTCCGAGTGCAAGGTTGAATAGCTTCGCAGTGAAGCACATTCCAAAGTCGATTTATTTTTGCTTCGCGGCGAAGCATTTTCTGAAGGCATATTAAAAATGCTTCACGCTGAAGCACTTGTGGGTGTGTGATTTGGTTTAACTTTTCCAACACCCTCCTTTAAACAAAACTTCTTGAGTTCTCTAACGCCCAACATATCTCGCAGTCTAGCGAAGTCCTCCTCCTTCAAAGGTTTTGTGAAGATGTCAGCTAGCTGCTCCTTGGACCTGCAAAACTACAACTGTAGTTCGCCAAATTTCATCAGCTCTCTGATGAAATGATACCGGATATCAATATGCTTCATCTGGCTGTGGAATACTAGGTCCTTCGAGAGCGCGATGGTAGATTTATTATTGCAAAATATTGTTGTTGCTGCTTCGGGCGGATGATGTAGTTCACTTAGAACTCTTCTCAGCCAGACTGTCTGGCAGGCGACTGAGGTGGCAGCAACATACTCTACTTCTGTTGTAGATAAAGCAACTATTGGATTCTTATTCGAGGAATAGAAAACAACACTAAAGCCAAAATGGCAGGCATATCCAGAAGTGCTCTTCCAATCATCTACACTACCATCCCAATCACTATCAGTGTAGCCAATCAACTCAAGTTGGTCTTGTCTGGCATAGTGGAGTCCATGATTTCTCATGCCATTGACATACCGCAGAATTCTCTTGCCCTTGCCAGTGAGTGTCTTTGGGTGACTCCATAAATCGACTGATTAAACTCACAACAAACATCAAATCTGGCCTGGTTGCGATCAAGTACATCAGGCTTCCAACTAACCTTTTATAGAGAGTTGGATCAATGCTTCTACTGTTGTCAGTCTTGCTCAACTTCAATTCAGTGGCAACCGGGGTGATGGCAGGTTTGTTGTCATCCATCTTAAAATGCTTCAGGACATCCTTTGCATACTTGCCTAAGAAATGAAGATGCCATCTATTGATTGGTCAACTTCAATACCAAGAAATAATTTCATCAGCCCCATGTCTGTCATTTCAAACTCAGTCTTCATAGCTGTTATGAACTGCGTAAATAGGCTGTTGCTATTGCCAGTATATATCAGATCATCTACATACAAGTAGATGATTATTATCTCACCCTCTGCATTTGTCTTTAGATATAGGGTGTGCTCATATGGGCAATTTTGAAATCCATTCTCCTAAAAATAGTCGTTAATTTGGTTGTACCATGCCAAGGATGCTTGCTTCAGCCCATACAAGGCCTTCTTCAGCTTCAGGACCTTTTCTTCTTGCCCTTGTATTTCATATCCGGGTGACTGGTCTATGTAGACCTCTTCTTCCAATACTCCGTTCAGGAAAGCAGACTTGACATCCATTTGATAAACACTCCATCCCTTTTGAGCTGCAAGTGCCAGAATCATTCTGACTGTGTCAAGTTGGGCTACAGGTGCATACACCTCATGATAGTCAACTCTTGACTTCTACTTGTAGCCTTTCGCCACTAATATGGCTTTATGCCTATCAACTTCTCCTTGGGTGTTGAACTTCATTTTATACACCCACTTGACCCCAATGGTCTTCTTTCCTGTTGGAAGATCTGTCAGCTGCCATGTCTCATTCTTCTCAATGGCTGCTATCTCCTTATCCATCACATTCACCCATTTGCAATTTTGACTTGCTTCTTCAAACTCCAGTGGATCACACTCATTGAATAAAGCAAAGTCAGAATATTCTTCATGTAACTTATTATGGGTTACCTCATAAATGTCTTGCAAGCTCCGAGTCTTCGTAGGTGTCCTCAAATTTTGAATTCTGCTTGCAAGTGGAGGTGACCACGATGATGAGGATGTGCTGCTGCTGGCATCATTGTTGCTGCTTGAAGGTACAGGTGACTGCACACTATCTTCCTCCAAGTTTACAGGTTCAGGAATTGCTGGTTTAGGCTGACTAGTCTTTGACTTCCAGTTCCAGGCTTCATCCTCCAAGAACTTCACATCTCGACTGATGACAAGTTTCTTCGTCACTGGATTGTACAGCCTGTATGCCTTTGCTAGTTCACTGTACCCTACGAAGATGCATTTTTTAGCTTTGTCATCCAGCTTCTGTCTTTTCTCATCTAGAACATGTGCATATGCAATGCACCCAAAAACTCGTAAATGAGCCACACTTGGCTTCATTTTGTTCCATGCTTCCTCCAGAACTTTGTCCTTCACACTCTTGGTGGGACATCTGTTCAACAGATAAACTACACATGACACAGCTTCTGCCCAGAACTCATGTGGTAAACTTTTTGCCTTCAGCATGCTCCATTCCATATCCATGATAGTTTTGTTCTTCCTCTCAGCTACACCATTATGTTGCGGTGTGTATCTGGAAGTGATCTACCTTCAAATTCCATGCTGCTTGCAGAAGTTATGGAATTCGTTGAAGATGTATTCTCCTCCTCCATCAGTTCTGAGAGTCTTAACTTTATAGCCGCTCTATTTCTCAACCAGAGCCTTGAACTCCTTAAACTTCGCAAATGCCTCTGACTTTAGCTTAATGGGATAAACCCATTTCTTTCGGCTAAAGTCGTCTATGAAGATCAGGAAGTATTTGTTGTCGGCATATGAGCTGGTCTGCATGGGACCGCAAATGTCTGAGTGCACCAGCTCCAATGGATGTGATGCTCTCCAAGACTATCCTATAGGGAATGCATCCCTGTGCTACTTACCGACCAGGCAACCTTCACAAACTTGGTTCGGTTGCTCAATAAGGGGTAAACCCTTCACCATCTACTTCTTGTGCAACAAATTCAGGTTACTGAAACTCAAGTGACTGAATCTGAGATGCCACAACCATGTAGAATATTTCACAACTACACTCAGAGACATCAATGATTCATTATGAATCTACAAAAAAAACATTTTGTTTTTCGTCATGGACACGGTTGCAATTTGTCCATGCACTTTGTCTCTGATGGAATAGACACCGTCTTTGAACTGAATAGTGTGCCCCTTCTGCACAAGTTGTCCAACACTTAGCTGGTTGTGTTTCAACCCAGGCACATAATACACATCACATATTTGTTTTCTTTCTCCGTGTCGAGTGCGGATGGGGATTTTACCTTTCCCCATCACAGGAACCTTAATGTTGTTCCCCATATTGAATTTAGACTAGACAATTTTGTCTAATTGTGAGAACATCTCTCTGTTACCAGTCATGTGGTTGCTGCACCCACTGTCAAGATATCAAATGTTTTTCTTGCTCTCCTCCTCAACACTGCAAGTCAGCAGCATATTTCCTCTTGCCGCATTTCTGGCTTCATCCGTATAATGAGCCTGTTGCTGATTCTCGTTCGCCATCCTCTTTCTACACTGTGAGATATAATGGTCGAACCTTTTGCAGTAGTAGCATTGGACCTTTGACATGTCCTTCTTCTGACTAGATCCCCTTTGCTAATTTTTGCCAGTGCCTCTTCCTCCTTGCTGATGAAAGTTGCAGTTGGTTTCACTGTCATGATGGTTTGATCTCCCTCCTTGCTTGTTACTTCTCCCATGCCTACTTCTGCCTCTTCCACCTTGAGAACTAGAGGCGGCATGGTAGGAGTCTTGTCTGCTGCTGTCTTGGACTGAGACTTGCGCTTTGAATGGTTTCTCCAAAGAGGACTGAGTTGAGCGGCTCAGCCTCTGCTCATGTGTCTGTAGAGAACCCACTAGTTCATCCATTGAGAGGGTTGTCAAAACTCTTGACTCCTTTATTGCAATTATAACAAAATCAAACTTAGCTGGCAAACTCCACAAAATTTTCTCCACAATCCTTTGATTTTGCATAATTTCACCATTCAACCACATCTGGTTGATGACATTAGTTGTCCGGGTGAAGAAGTCGCTCATCGACTCAAACTCACTCATCTACAGGTTCTCGAACTCTCTCCTGAGCATCTGTAGTTTTACCAACTTCACTTTGTTGGTGCCCTGGTACGAACTGGCCAAAATATCCCAAGCCTGCTTGGCCTTGGTTGCTGATGCAATCCATGGGAAGATGGTCTCCTCAACTGCTTTCATGATATAGAATAGGGCCTTTTGGTATTTCTTTCGGTTCTCCTTCAGAAGATCTTTGTCAGCTTGGGAGAGGGCGGCCAATGCTACTGCATCTGCCAGTTCCGGGTAACCATTCTCGACGAAGTCCCACAAATCCTAAGACCCAAAGAAAATATTCATCTGGATGCTCTAGTAATCGTAGTTCTTGGCGTTAAATCACGAGATCTGCAACTGCAGGAAATTGTTTTTGGAAGCCATGCTTCTATCTCCACGTCACGGCACCACAAGCTTTGATACCAATTTGAAGGAATTAATCAAAATTTTTATTTAAATCACGTCACGAAAAGACGCTTCGCAAAGGAGTTGGGCTTCGGGAGGAACTTCGGAGAAAATACTCCCGAAGTAAACACTTCGGGGAAAAAGCTGCCGAAGTAAAACTGCTTCGAGAAATTTCCCAGTGAAGCAACTGCTTTGTACAGTTTTCTTCCGAAGTAAAATCACTTCGAGAATTTTCCAGCCGAAGTGCCTGCTTCAGACAGGAAAGCTGCGAAGCACAACAGCTCGCAGCAACTTCGGCAAAGTGTCTACTAGATTCCACTTCGGGGAGACAGTGCCGAAGTGCTTCTTCGACACAACCAAATAAATAAGTTTTCCCTCCTGGATCGAACGGGTGTTTTGCCACTTCGGGGCAAACCCTTGCTGAAGAATGTCTACAGATTAAACACTACTTCGAGGCAGAGAATAGACACACACACAGGAACCCAAATTTGCAAATAAATATTTTATATATTAAAATAATGCCGCATTTACAGAGCTTCTTTGTGAAGCGATTACAGACTTCTGCAAGATAAACATTTGGAGGATAAACACACAGAGATTTCTTGGAGACTGCTGCTCCACTCTCTGGCTGTAAGCGGCTGCTGGTTTCAATCTTCTGCTGCACTGCTGGTTGAAACCCTAGCTCTACGGCTGCTCTATGCTCGCTGTTCCTCTCTGCTGCTCTCCTCTGACCTCTATCCTCGAACAACCTCCTAATTGAAAAAATGGCCTAGTATTTATAGATGGGAGGTGAAGACAAAAGGCGGGATAAATTCACCAACCGACTGACAAGAAATAAATGCCGAAATAGGTTTCTGTCCAATCGCCGAGTGACCCCAACTACTCGCACACTTGGAAAGTTAATGCGTCGATTCCCACGCCTCATTTCCGCTTCGGCTGATTTCCGCTTCGGAGGGCAAATGTTTGTTGCTTCGCAGCGAAGCACCCTCCAAGTGCAAGGTTGAACAGCTTCGCGGTGAAGCACCTTCCAAAGTCGATTTATTTTTGCTTCGCGGCGAAGCGTTTTCCGAAGGCATATTAAAAATGCTTCGCGCCGAAGCGCTTGCGGGCGTGTGATTTGGTTTAACTTTTCCAACACTCCGGAGCTGTGTATCCTCTGCACAATCGAACAAATTTGTGTGAATGACGACTCTTAAAACTTCAAACAGGAGAAATGAAAATACGCGAGGGTTCCTGCAAATCTTGTGGTAACATGACTTTGATCATTAGGAAGAAGCCTGGCGAGTCCGAAATCTGCTATTTTTGGCTGAAGATTATCGTCAAGTAATATATTGCTCGATTTGATATCCCGGTGGATGATGCACACATGGAATTCTTCGTGGAGATATGCCAGGCCTCGAGCAGTGCCCAGTACAATGTTAAACGTTCTTGCCAATTCAGAACGTTTTCAATGTCTCCTGCACTTACAAGAATTCAAAAAAAAAAACATTTTAAAAAATACTGCACATACAATATTTTTTACTTTCTCCTTAGATTTAAAAAAGTACGCACCAAATAATACTCTGTCGAGACTACTCTTTGGCATATACTCATAGACCAGCAGCCTTTCTTGCCCTTGGTTGCAGCATCCAAGCAAACGCGCTAGATTTCTGTGGTGAACATTCGATATGAGCTTTACTTCACTTTTGAATTCAGATATGGCGCGCGCAGACTGGGCTAATGTTAGCTTTTTAACTGCCACAATTTTGCCGTTTTTCAGAGTACCCTACGAGAAAATAAAAAATTGTTCAGTCTTCAGAGTCTCAGACAATAGTTGATTTTATACCTACAAACCAAACTAACTAGGCGATGTTCAACAACTCACCTTATACACCTCGCCAAACACTCCCTCTCCAAGCTTGTTGGCTTCGTCAAAATTATTCGTAGATTTTTTCATTATCTTGAAATCAAAATCTACCGGCCCGCGCGTAGTTCGGTTGCACATTCAGTATCCGCTGTTCCAAACACAATACTTATTACGACTATTGAATTCTGATCTTGCTAATCGGTAATAAAATCATAGCCTTTGTTTGATGTTTACCTCGTTTCTGTCCTCGCTCCGTAAGATGTCCCAATTTGCGCCGTCGAATCACAAACAGCGAAATTATGAGACCAACCAGAACTACGCCCCCCACAACCCCAAGTATTATCCACACTGTAGAATTAACTTTATTCCCTGTAAAAAAAATTAGACAATTTCAAGACCCCAAACACAGGCTGACGAAAACATTACCATTATATGGAAATCCGCCCAAATGTAAAAATCAAACCTGAAGACAATACTGCTCTAAGATCCGTAGTAGCGTTGCTTGGGAAAAAGGAATATGTCATAACGCAAACAGCATCCAGCGTCCACAGACTTTCCTTCCGTGTGAGGATAGCAACTGTTCATATTTGTCTCAGCTATAACGAGGCAAGTTTTAAACACTTCGTCGGTAAGTGTACGCAAACACGAAGCAAGCCCGTATGCGGTTCTGTTGGACGCATCTTTTCTTGTGTGCGCAGCAAATAGATACTGTGTTGGCGGAGCTGCAGCGCACAGATCGCTTATTAAACTTTGACTCGTAGCCGAAAGGGAATTGGGGTCATTTCCCATACTAACATTGCCACAGAGCGGTTGGTTTCCAGTATCGGTATATGAACTGTAAAAGTCTCTACTCTCGTAGCGCAGGAATATCGTCCACAGCGTTTCCTTCAGTGTGAGGATATCAACTGTTCATATTAGTCTGAGCTATAGCGAGGCAAGCTTTACACTCTTGCTCAGTAAGTGTACGCAAACACGAAGCAAGCCCATATACGGTCCTGTTGGACGCATCTTTTCTTGTCTGGGCAGTCTGGGCAGCAAATAGAAACTGTGTTCGCGGAGCTGCAGCGCACAGATCGCTTATGAAACTTTGACTCGTAGCCGAAAAGGAATTGGGGTCATTTCCGATAGTATATGAACTGTAACACTCTCTACTCTCGTAGCGCAGGAAGCAGCCGTCATAGATGGCTCTGCCGCCGGACTTGCCTCTGCCACTTTCATACACTTCCTACAATCGGAAGCGGACAAGTCATGTCTACACTGGGCCAGAACATAATCTGAATCTGTTCCGCTAAGTTCCTCCTTGGTAGCATATCCAGAGGAAGGAACCGTTTCAACCAAGTATGACAGGGCAGCGTTTAAATTTTGTTCAAAGAGCGTGACATTGCTAGTGACTGTTGGATCGAAAAACAACTGTGCAGAATAGTACAAAATAGACAAAAATTCAAGGATACATATTGCTCAAATTGCTACTGCAAAATACATAAATTGTTGATGCATCATTTAGCAAACCATAAATACTTATTACTATAAGGACGGATGATCCACCAAAGTGGCATGGATGGATTAATTAATGAGAATACATAAATATATAGAATTTTTACAATAGCTTTTTTTAACTATAGATCATTCTTTTCTATATTTTTATCCTTTTTGCTTTCTTGAATTTTTTCTTGCTTTATTTTTGCTTTTTTAATTTTTTGACAATTTTGCATCACCAACTCTAACATTCCCTCCTTTGATGCAAAAATGGTAAAATGTCCAACTTCATTTTTAACTTCACATTTAAATACTTAAATCACACACAAAACTCTACACTACTCTTTCAAAATAGCTTATGCTTTTGCTTTTTTTCTTTTGTTGCTGCTTTTTTTTCTTCTTCTTTTGCTGCTGCTCCTTTTTCTTCTTTTTTTGCTGCTTTTCTTTTCTTCTTCTTTTCTTTGTTTACTTTAGCTTCCATACCCTGTTAAAAGTATGAAGCAACTAGGACTCAAATCTAGGACCTCCATCTCTTGAGGTTGCTCCATCGATGAGCTTTTGGCTCCTCCTTGAACCAGCCTATGATTTGAATGTAGGAGTCTTATTCATTGCTCCAACATTCTCCCTAAGCCACATTGCAAGTGCTTGGGACTCCTAGATTCAACACAAACTCTGAGCTTTAAATTAGCTCTTAACTTGAACTCTTGATTTTGATGTTAACTTTGGCTCTGATACCATTTGTTGGATCGAAAAACAAACTATGCAAAATAATACAAAACACAATACAAAAATCCAAGGATACATATTGCTCAAATTGCTACTACAAAACACATAAAATACTGCTCCACACATTTCTTATTAAAAACCTCAATGCATTGTATCATGATACTGCTGCACCATTTAACAAACCATAAATACCATATAAAAACGGATGATCTACCCAAGTAGGATGGATGAATGGATTAACTACTGAGAATACACTAATATTTAAAATCATCACAATAGTTTTTCTTATCTATAAATCATTTTTTTTTATATATTTATCTTTTTTTTTTTTTGGGTAATTTTGCATCACCAACTCTAACATTGACGGGGTGCATCCGTAGCTCAAAAGCGTCGTCTGTGGATCTGCTGGTGCAATGGGGACACCAAAAGGAAAGACAAGTTCATGATTAACCTCAAAATCTCCATGGCCGTCCTATTGCAGGTACAACTCTGAGTTAAATTCGCTTCACATCGCACAAATATGCACAATGCCCTTACTACTAATAAGAACATTTATGCAAACACATAGGTCAAATGACGCTACGTTCTTCAATGGTCAATCCATGTGGCCTGCAAGCGAAAGGTGCCGCATTAAGACATGAATTGGATGCGTTAACGCCATAAGCAATAATAGGAAATGGACGAAAATTGGCCGGCCAAATGCCTTGAAAGCGCTCTCTAGCGACCACGACGAAAGCATCTATTAGTTTAAATGTTAAACGTGGTCAAGATGGCCAAAGGGAGAAGACTTTTACTTTTAGATCTTCGAGAAATCTTTAACCACGATCTTTTGAAAAAGATAAATCTTCTATAATTATATCACCCTTGCGCAAGCAAAGGTTTGGCTTAAGTCCCTGCCAGACATTATATTGATATGTTGTATTATTTTTAATACGTCGCTGGAAAGATGGCCGAGAAAGGTGGCCCCAAAAGTGACTCTAATTACTCTAAGGTTGTACTTAGGCTTTAAATTAAAAAAAAAAAACAGAAATAAAACAAAACCTTAATGTTTGAATAGTTTAAGATTGAAAGGAGGGGACTTTCCTTAAGTTGTATGAGGCTGATATGCAAGACTCTATGGAACAAAGGAAGGATAAGTCCGAAGTAGACTTTGTAAGTTTTGTTCGGTACTAAATAGAATAGGTTGGAAAGATTTTAACGGGCATGAATGGTCAATCTCAAAAATTGATTTGATTATTTTTATTTATTTTAATAATATATATATTTAATATCATTTGTTTTAATTAAACAAATTTATTTAGTGATAATTAGTCTTCAATTAGATTATAAATTTATTTGTTTTTAACTGATATTTGTTTTTATATAGACTTTTGGAGGTGATTAATATTATAGGTTTAAGAATGGTTCATTTTCATTTATATTTGTTTTAATATAGACTTTTTGGGGATGATTAATATTATCAGTGGGGTGTCATGTGGAATTTAATAAAAGAAAAGACTAATTATGTTCATTTGATATAGAAGGAAAAATAAATTGTTTTTATTTTATGTTTGGTTTATTTATTTTACAATTAAGTTGTTTTAGGTTATTTTTGTTCAAGATCATGGATTACTTAGGGTTGAATTTCAAGATCTTTGATTAGGTATTTTTTCATATTTTTTGTTAATAAAAAATAATTTAATTTGTTAGTTTTGGAAAGGAATGATATATAAATTATTTGTAGTTGAATTTTAAATATTGTCGACCAATACTATTGAATCAATAATTTCTAGATATGTTTAACTATTCTATGTTTACTATATGTCAAATAATTAAGTTTGATCAATATTTTTTATGGAAATAAGAAATCATTTAGAATATTAGACTAGATATGTAGTATGGAATAAAATTTTATAATCATGAAAACATACCACTTTGAGAAATATGTAGAATATATTTAATAAAAATTCCACCTTGAAATAGTCTAGTTGAAATGTAATGTTTTAATATTTTTAGGAAAATTAACCCCAATAGAATCCATGTATAATTTATTAGAGAAAAACTTAATATGTATTACTTTTAATGGACTAATATTGTAAGGCACTTTTAAAATACTAACTTAATGTACATCCACTTTAAAAGACTACAAAGTTTACATGTTTGATGTTTGGATTGTATCAATATATATTTTCTAGCTAAAACTAAATAATGGAGTGGAAAATTATATATATATATATATATATATATATATATATATATATATATATATATATATATATATATATGTATATATATATATATATATATATATATATATATATATATATATATATATATATATATGTATATGTATAAAGTTATTTTGTATAAACTAATTTTTTGGAGTGTCTGGTATGCAAAGGTGAGTTTATTTATTTGGGATAAATATATTCACTTTGAAATAATTATATCTAAAACTCTTTTTTTTAGTAAAGTACTCTTAAATATTAATATAAAATTCATTCAATTTCATTTATGATTCATTAAAAAAGTTGACCATTAGCTTTTATATAAGTATAAAATACAATAGTGCAAAAAAAAGAACTATTTATAATAGGATTTCATGTAAATAGTAACTTTAAAAAAGAAATGAGTGGCCAATTCCAACACTAGTTAGTTGGGGGTTATAAGTTTAAGCAGTTTAAGAATATGGATGAGTGGCCAATTCCAATCCCTTCAAAATTGATACCCATCATGACTAAAATCTTGGGAGAAATATTTTTTATAATTAGAGATGAGGAGGATGAATTAGTTTGGGGCTATGGAAGACTTGGAGTCTACACGATAAAGGGTGTATATGATAAGATCCTTATAGAGCCTCATCATCATGCATATAAGGTTGATAATTGGATAAATATTTGGCCATATAAGGGTTGGTCAAAAGTAAACTTCTAGTTCATGCACAATGAAATTCTTACTTTTGATAATTTGATATGTAGGGGTATCATTGATCCATATCAATGTGGTTTATATTACAAGAGTGAGGAAATATGAACACTTGATATTTGAGTACCCATTCACATGTCAGATCGAGGAGCGATGGTTTTTATCTTATAAAATTTGAGTCAATGGTGATTTGAATGAGTTTATATATTGGGAAATATGGAAGAGGGACATATTTAAATATAAAGCTCTTTATATTAGTTCAAATATTGAATTAAACTTCATTTAGTGGGATGTGTGGTTGGAGAGAAATGCCAATTTTTTTAGAGAAACCTTTTCATCCTTAGATAGCATTTTTTAGATCATTTGGAGCAAAGTCATAAAAAATTTGGTATATGCTAAAGAGGAAACATAGGTTGATGTAGGTATGACAGAGAAGGAAGCCAAAGTGCAAAAGGAGAAGGGTAGTGCTAGTTGGAAATAACCCTTAGAAGGTTGGATTAAAATTCATATTGATGAAGTTGCAAAAGGCAATTTGGGAAGTTCTAGAATTGGAGTGGTATGCAAGAATCATGTTGGGATAATGCTCTATTGGGAACTAAAAGGCCTAGAAAATACCATGAATAATGAAGCAAAATACTTAGCTATCAAGTCTGCTTCTATATGAGTGGTAAGACAAGGTTATAGGAGGATAATAATAAAATTAGTTCTCAAATATTAGTAGAAGCTGTAGATTGCATGAGGAACTTTTCTTTGAAGACATGGAGGTTGAGGATTCTTGTCACCCAAATTAAGAAACCATGGAGGGAATTAAATGTTATGATTTTATCTTATGTGGGTAGAGATCTAAATAAGGTGGTAGACTTCTTGGCTAAGATGTGTAGCAAGAAGGAGCTAGGGGTTCAATAGCACAATGGCATGGCTATTGAGGATGAAATAATTAGGTATGTTGGTGAGAAAATTTAGTGTTTAGCTAATTTGGATAACCATTGTAGATATATGGTTTAGGAGATTTTGCTCCAATGTAGATCTTCTTTCACTATTGTAAAAAAGTGTTCTCGCTATCTAGTGTTGACAGTAATAAGGATTAAAAATCCAAATAAAATTATTTAATTAAATTTATAATATTAAATAAACATGCAAGATGATAAACCTACATTATCCACAATATTGTGCAATCTCCCAAATCAAGCATGAAATGCTTTATTGAAAATATTGGTAGCCCAAAATTATACCTACTAACTAGAGTTAATATCCTACCATAGTTTTCTAGAAAATACATGTGAGCTGAGATTCAAGCTCACATTTTATGCCTAGGATAATAAATAAATAAAATCATAAGCTAACCATTATCATTACCACCTACTTAAGAAGTATTGAATTCCAATTCTTTTACAACAAATTGGGAGAGAAAAATGCCCAATTGGGACATAGTGGACGTAAACAAGAAGATCGAGTGTCGGGCGTCACCGAGCATACACTCCATTATGAATCCATAAAAGTTGTCAAAAACCAAAATGGAAGGAGTAAAAGACAATGTAACTCCTCAAAGATCCAATGGATCATATTACAAAATCCACAAATGCAAGTGGATACAAATGCTTTAAAAGCATACAAATGGCTTGTAGCAAAGATACAATCCACAATAGGACTAGATGCACTTTAATACAATTTACAAAATAAATAAATTAATAATTACAAATTAATTGATTATAAGATGCAACAAATAAAATTAATTAATTAATTTTAATTTTTAATTAATTTATTTTGATTAATTTAATTAATTAATCAAAATAATTTTATTTATTTATTTATTTTAAAATTTCCTATAGGGGAAGGCCATGCACATGGTCAATGTTGACCGCATATAACCTGCATGGAGTGTGGCATGTGTAGACATGTTGCACTCCACTTAGGAGCATGCACTGGTATGCTCTACATATGTAAGCACTTGCATAGGGCACACATAGACCTAACATGGTATAATAGAAATGCATTGGTGCCTACCACATGGTCTCTTTATGTGTATAGGAAGAAAGTAAAGTTTGTATCCCTTCCATGTATGCAAGAAGAAAGGTGAAGTGCATAGAGAAGCACATGTATCCCTTCTACACACATGGGAGAAAGGGGAGTGCATGTAGGAAAAATGTTCAAGCCCTTTCTTCCCCTTGATATCCTTACGTGTAGTGATATTTGATGGTAGAATAGGAAAATTTGTATCATCTTCCAACAAAACAAATTTTCATAGCAAGGTAAAACTGGGTGATGTGAACCAGTATTTAATGCACACAACAAGGGAAAGAATCTAGAACTATCAAGTACTGGGATACATGGTGTGGCCAAGGAGGTGGCTAGGAATTAGCAATTTCTTCAACTATGGTAGATGGAAAATGATAGAGAAAAATGATATAACTACATAGGATGTACATAGTTTTGTACATTGTTTGTAAGCATAACTAGGGTGGCCACAACAAGGGCCACAAAGGTAGGAGGTGATCTAGTTTCTCGATTTGTTTTTTCAAACTCTTCTTCATTGACATATTATATGTATAGGACTTTAGATAGGCGTTCAAAAAATTTAGCTTTAATTTCATTCAATTTTTTTATTAATTCAGTAGCAACATAGGGGTCTTCTTTAGAGACCTTCAATTTTTAAGTGTTCATAAAAAAATTGATAGATTCTTCTACTTCGAGAGCTTGAATTAAACTTAATTTAGTTGGATGTGTGGTTTGATAGAAATACCAAATTTTTTAGAGGAACCTTTTCATCCTTAGATAGCATCTTGTAGGTCATTTGGAGCAAAGTCATGGAAACTATGGTATATACTAAAGAGGAAACTTTGGTTGATGTAGGTATGATAGAAAAGGAAGCCAAAGTGCAAAAGGGTAAGGACAGTGCTAGTTGGAAACCACCCCCAGAAGCCTAGATTAAAATTAATATTAGTGGAGTTGCAAAAGGTAATTTAGGATGAGCTAGAATTGGAGTGGGCTGCAAGAATCATGTTGGGACAATTATCTATTGGGAAGTACAAGGCCTAGCCAAGGCCATGAATAATGAAGAAAAATCCTTAGCTATCAAGTCTGCTTCTATATGGGTGGTAAGACAATATTATAGGAGGATAATCATAGGATTAGATTCTCAAATATTAGTAGGACCTCTAGATTGCATGAGGAAATTTTGTTTAAATACATGGAGGTTGAGGATTTTTGTCACCCAAATTAAGAAATTATGGAGGGAATTAAATGATGTGATTCTATTTATATAGGTAGAGATATAAAAAATGTGGTAGACTTCTTGTCTAAGATATGTACCAAGAAGGAGCTAGGGGTTCAATGGCACAATGTCATGGCTATTGAGTATGAAATAATTAGGTACGTTGGTGAGCAAATCTAGTGTTTAGCTAATTTGGATAACCATTGTAGATATATGGTTTAGGATATTTGGCTCCAATGTAGATCTTCTTTCACTATTGTAAAAATTTTTCTCTCTATCTAAAATTTAGAGTAATAAGGATTGAAAAACCAAATCAAATTATTTTATTAAAGTTATAATATTGAATAGACATACGATATGCCAAACTTACATTATCTGTAACATTATTCAATCTCCCAAATCAAGCATAAAATGCTTTATTGGGAATATTGGTAGCCCAAACTTATACTCACTAACTATAGCTAATATCCTAATATATGTTTCTATAAAAACCATGCGAGCTAATATTCAAGCTCACATTTTATGCCTAGGATAATAAATTAATAAAATCTTAAGCTAACCCTTATAATTTCTACCTACTTAATACGTATTGGACTCCAATGCTTTTACAAGAAAGTGGGAGAGACAAAATGCCCAATTGGGATATAGTGGACATAAATAAGAAAATCAAGTGTCGGGAACCACCGAGTTTACACTACATTACAAGTCCATAAAAGTTGTCAAAATCCCAATGAGAGGAGTAAAATATAATGTAACTCCTCAAATATCCAATGGATCATATTAAAAAATCCACAAATGCAAGTGTATACAAATGCTTTAAAAGAATACAAATGGTTTGTAGCAAAAATACGATTCACAATAGGACTAGATGCACCTTAATACAAGTTTACAAAAACAATTAATTAATAATTAAACATTAATTTATTATAATATGCAACAAATAAAATTAATTAATTAATATTAATTTTTAATTAATTTATTATGATTAATTAAATTAATGAATCAAAATAATTTTATTTATTTCTTTATTTTAATTTTCCATAGAGGGAAATACCATGTACATGGTCAACGTTAACCGCATATAATCTGCATGGAGCGTGGCATGTGTAGGCATGCTGCACTCCACTTAGGAGCATGCACTTTTATGATCTACGCATGTAAGCACTTGCATATGGCACACATAGACCTAACATGGTATAATAGCAATGCACTGGTGTCTACCACATGGCCTCTCTATGTGCATAGTAAAAAATTAAAGTGTGTATTCCTCCCATGTACGCAAAGAGAAAGGAAAAGTGCATAGGGAAGCACATCTATCCATATCGCACATGTGGGAGAAATGGGAGTGCATGTAGGGAAAAGGATCGAGCCCTTTTTCCCCATGATATCCTCATGCATAGTGATATTTTATGGTAGAATAGAAAAATTTGAATCATCTTCCAACAAAAACAAATTTCCATAGCAAGGTAAAACTGAATGATGTGAACTAGTCTTTAATGCACACAAGGGAAAGAATTTATAACTATCAGGTAGTGAGGGCCATGGTGTGTCCAATGAGGTAGCTATATATTAGCAATTTCTTTAACTATGGTAGATAGAAAATGATAGATGAAAATGATATAGCTACATGGGATGTGCCTAGTTTTGTGCATTGTTGGGAAGCGTAACTAGGATGGCCACAAAAAGGGCCACCAAGGTAGGAGGTGACATGGCTTCTCAATTTGGTTCCTAAAACTCTTCTTCATCACCGTACTATATGGATAGGGTTTTAGATAGGCCTTCAAAACTTTTAGCTTTAATTTTATTCAATTTTTTTATTACTTCAGTAGCAACATAAGGGTCTTCTTCAGAGAGACCTTCAATTTTTGAGTGTTCATAAAAAAAAATTATAGATTCTTCTACTTTGAGAGCTTGAATTAAACTTAATTAAGTGGGATGTGTGGTTGGAGAGAAATACCAAATTTTTTAGAGAAACCTTTTCATCCTTAGATGATATTTGTATGTCATTTGAAGCAAAGTCATAGAAACTATGGTATATGCTAAATATGACACTTAGGATGGTGTAGGTATGAAAGAGAAGGAAGCCAAAGTACAAAATAGGAAGGATAGTGCTAGTTGGAAACCACCCCCAAAAGTTTGTATTAAAATTAATATTGATGGAGTTGCAAAAGACAATTTGGAAAGAGCTAGAATTGGAGTGGGTTGTAAGAATCATGTTTGGACAATGATCTAATGGGACTACAAGGTCTAGGAAAGGCCATGAATAATGAATCAAAATCCTTAGCTATCAAGTGTTCTTCTATATGGGTGGTAAGACAAAGTTATAGGAGGATAATCATAGGATTAGATTCTCAAATATTAGTAGGAGCTCTAGATTGCATGAGGAAATTTTCTTTAAAAACATGGAGGTTGAGGATTTTTGTCACCCAAATTAAGAAATTATGGAGGGAATTAAATGATGTGATTCTATTTTATATGGGTAGATATCTAAATAAGGTGGTAGAATTCTTGGCTAAGATGTGTAGCAAGAAATACCTAGGGGTTCAAATACATAATGGAATGGCTATTGAGGATGAAATAATTAGATACATTTGTGAGAAAATCTAGTGTTTAGCTAATTTGGATAACCATTGTATATATATGGTTTAGGATATTTGCCTCCAATGTAGATCTTATTTCACTATTGTAAAAAGTGTTCTCGCTATATAACGTTGAGAGTAATAAGGATTGAAAACCCAAATCAATTTTTTTTATTAAACTTATAATATTGAATAGACATGCGAGATGCAAAACTTCCATTATATGCAACATTGTGCAATCTCCCAAATCAAGTATGAAATGCTTTATTGGAAATATTGGTAGCCCAAAATTATACTCACTAACTAAATCTAATATCCTAATATATATTTCTTGAAAACCCATGTGAGCTAATATTCAAGCTCACATTTTATGCCTAGGATAATAAATCAATAAAATCATAAGCTAACTCTTATCATTCCTACCTACTTAACCACTATTGGACTCCAATGCTTTTACAAGAAAGTGGGAAAGAAAAAATACCCATTTGGGATATAATGGATGTAAACAAGAATATTGAGTGTCGAGCACCGTAGAGCTTACACTCCATTACAAATCCATAAAAGTTGTCAAAATCCCAAATGGGAGGAGTAAAAGATAATATAACCCCTCAAAGATCCAATGTATTATATTATAAAATCCACAAATGCAAGTGGATACAAATGCTTTAAAGCATATAAATGGCTTGTAGCAAAAATACAGTCCTCAATAGGACTAGATGCACCTTAATACAAGGTTACAAAAGAAATTAATTAATAATTATAAATTAATTGATTATAAGCTAAAACAAATAAAATTAATCAATTAATTTTAATTAAATAAATTAATTAATCAAAATAATTTTATTTATTTCTTTATTTTAATTTTCTATAGAGTGAAAGGTCGTGCACATGGTCAATGTTGACCACATACAACCTGCATGGAGTATGGCATGTGTAGACATGCTACACTCCACATAGGAGCATGCACTTGTATTCTCTATGCATGTAAGCACTTGCATAGGGCACACATAGACCTAACATGGTAGAATAGCAATGCACTCGTGCCTACCACATGGCCTCTCTATGTGCATAGGAATAAAGTAAATTGTGTATCGCTCCCATCTATGTAAGAAAAAATGAGAAGTGCATAGGGAAGCACATGTATCCCTCCTGTACACGTGGGATAAATGGGAGTGCATGTCGATAAAAATATCGAGCCTTTTTTCCCTTTGATATCCTCATGCGTAGCGATTTTTTATGGTAGAATAGAAAAATTTGTATCATCTTCCAACAAATAAATTCTATAGCAAGGTAAAATTGGGTGATGTGAACCAATTTTTAATGCACACAAGGGAAAAAATCTAGAATTATCAAGTAGTGGGGGCCATGGTGTGGCCAAGGATGTGGCTAGGGATTAGCAATTTCTTCAACTATGGTAGATGGAAAATGATAGATGAAAATGACATAGTTACATGGTATGTGCCTAGTTTTGTGCATTGTTGGTAAGCATAACAAGGGTGGCCACAAAAAGGGCGAAGAAAGTAGGAGGTGACATGGCTTCTCAATTTGGTTCCTCAAACTCTTCTTCATCGACATATTATATGGATAGGCCTTTATATAGGCCTTCAAAACATTCAACTTTAATTTTATTTAATTTTTTTATTACTTCAGTAGCAATGTAGGGTTCTTCATCAAAGAGACCTTCAATTTTTGAGTGCTCATAAAAAAAATTGATAGATTTTTTTACTTTGAGAGCTTGATTTAAAATTCATTTAGTGGGATGTATGGTTGGAGAGAAATACCATATTTTCTAGAGAAACATTTTCATCCTTAGATAGCATTTTTTAGGTTATTTGGAGCAAAGTCATAGAAATTGTGGTATATGCTAAAGAGGAAACTTAGGTTGATGTAGGTATGACAGAGAAGGAAGCCAAAGTGCAAAAGTGAAGGATAGTGCTGGTTGAAAACCACCCCCAAAAGGTTGGATTAAAAATAATATTGATGGAGTTTCAAAAGGCAATTTGGGAATAGCTATAATTGGAGTGGGTTGCAAGAATCATGTTGGGACAATGCTCTATTGGGAACTACAAGACCTAGGCAAGGCCATAAATAATGAAGAAAAATCCTTAGCTATCAATTTTGATTCTATATGGGTGGTAAGACAAGGTTATAGGAGGATAATCATAGGATTAGATTCTCAAATATTAGTAGGATCTCTAGATTGCATGAGGAACTTTTATTTGAATACATGGAGGTTGAGGATTTTGTAACCCAAATTAAGAAATTATGGAGGGAATTAAATTATGTGATTCTATTTTATGTGGGTAGAGATCAAAATAAGGTGGAAGACTTCTTGGCTAAGATGTGTAGCAAGAAGGAGTTAGGGGTTCAATGACACAATGGAATGGCTATTGAGGATGAAATAATTAGGTACATTGGTGAGAAAATCTAGTGTTTAGCTAATTTAAATAGCTATATAGATATATGGTTTAGGAGATTTAGCTCCAATGTAGATCTTCTTTCACTATTGTAAAAAGTATTATCTCTATCTAATGTTAAGAGTAATAATGATTGAAAACCCAAATTAAATTGTTTTATTAAACTTATAATATTGAATAGACATGAGAGGTGCCAAACTTACATTATCTGCAAGATTGTGCAATCTCCCAAATCAAGCATGAAATGCTTTATAGGAAATATTGGTAGCCAAAAGTTATACTCACTAACTATAGCTAATATCATAATATAGGTTTCTAGAAAACCCATGTGAGCTAAGATTCAAGCTCACATTTTATGCCTAGAATAATAAATAAATAAAATCCTATGCTCACCCTTATCATTCCTACCTACTTAAGAAGTATTGGACTCCAATGCTTTTACAATAAAGTGGGAGAGAAAAAATACCCAATTGGGAGATAGTGGACATAAACAAGAATATTAAGTTTCGGGTACCACCGAGCTTACACTCCATTACAAATCCATAAAATTTTTCAAAATCCCAAATAGGATGAGTAAAAGATAATGTAACTCGTCAAAGATCCAATGGATCATATTAAAAAGTCCACAAATGCAAGTGGCTACAAATGCTTTAAAAGCATACAAATGGCTTGTAGCAAAAATACAATCCAAAATAGGACTAGATGCACCTTAATACAAGTTTACAAAAGAAATTAATTAATAATTATAATTGATTATAAGATGCAGAAAATAAAATTAATTAATTTATTTTGATTAATTAGATTAATTAATCAAAATAAAATTATTTATTTATTTATTTTAATTTTCCCTAGAGTGAAAGGCCATGCACATGGTCAATATTTATGGCATACAACTTGCATGGAGTGTGGCATGTGTAAGCATGCTGCACTAAACTTAGGAGCATGCACTAGTATGCTCTATGCATGTAAGCACTTGCATAGTGCACACATAGACCTAACATGGTATAATAACAATGCACTCGTGCCTACCACATGGCCGCTCTATGTGCATAGGAAGAAATCTAAGAGTGTATACCTCCCATGTATGCAAGGAGAAAGGATAAGTGCATAGGGAAGCACATGTATCCCTCACACACACATGGGCGAAAGGGGAGTGCTTGTAGGTAAAAGGTTTGAGTATTTATTTTTTACCATTGATATCCTCATGCGTAGTGATTTTTTATGGTAGAATAGAAAAATTTGTATCATCTTCCAAAAACAAACAAATTTTCATAGCAAGGTAAAACTGGGTGATGCAAACCAGTATTTAATGCACACAAGGGAAAGAATCTAGAACTATAAAGCAGTGGGGGACATAGTGTGGCCAAGGAGGTGGATAGGGATTAGAAATTTCTTCAACTATGGTATATGGAATATTAGAGAGGAAAATGACATAGCTACATGGGATATGCCTAATTTTGTGCATTGTTGGTAAGTGTAACTAGGGTGGCCACAACAAGGGCCAGAAAGGTAGGAGGTGACATGGCTTCTCGATTTGGTTCCTCAAACTCTTCTTCATCGAAATCTTATATGGATAGGGATTTAGATAGGCCTTAAAAAAATTCAGCTTTAATTTAATTTAAATTTTTATTACTTCAGTAGGAACATAGGGGTCTTCTTCACAGAGACCTTCAATTTTTGAGTTTTCATCAAAAAAAATGATAGATTATTCTACTTTGAGATCTTGAACTAAAATTCACTTAGTGGGATGTATGGTTGGAGAGAAATACTAGATTTTTTAGAGAAACCTTTTCATCCTTAAATAGAATTTTGTAGGTCATTTTGGGCAAAGTCATAGAAAATATGGTATATGCTAAAGAGAAAACTGATGTTGATGTAGGTATGACAGAGAAGGAAGCCAAAGTACAAAATAGGAAGGATAGTGCTAGTTGGAAACCACCCCTAGAAGGTTGGATTAAAATTTATATTTATGGAGTTGCAAAAGGTAATTTTGGAAGAGCTAGAATTAGAGTGGGTTGCAAGAATCATGTTGGGACAATGCTCTATTGGGACTACAAGGCCTAGGCAAGGCCATGAATAATGAATCAAAATCCTTAGATATCAAGCCTGCTTCTATATGGGTTGTAAGACAAGGTTATAAGAGGATAATCATAGGATTAGACTTTGAAATATTATTAGAAGCTCTAGATTGCATGATGAAATTTTCTTTGAAAACATGGAGGTTGAGGAATTTTGTCACCCAAATTAATAACTTATGGATGAAATTAAATCATGTGATTCTATTTTATGTGGGTAGAGATTTAAATAAGGTGGTAGACTTCTTGGCTAAGATGTGTAGCAAGAAGGGGCTAGGGTTTCAATGGCACAATGGTATGGCTATTGAGGATGAAATAATTAGGTACGTTGGTGAACAAATCTAGTGATTAGATAATTTGGATAACAATTGTAGATTTATGGTTTAGGATATTTGGCTCCAATGTAGATCTTCTTTCACTATTGTAAAAAGTGTTCTCGATATCTAATGTTGAGAGTAATAAGGATTGAAAACCCAAATCAATTTTTTTATTAAACTTATAATATTAAATAGATATGCGAGATGCCAAACTTATATTATTCATAATATTGTGCAATCTCCGAAATTAGGCATGAAATGCTTTATTGGGAATATCGGTAGCCCAAAATCATACTCACTAACTAGAGCTAATATCCTAATATAGGTTTCTATAAAACCCATGTGAGCTAAGATTCAAGCTCACATTATGCCTAGGATAATAAATCAATAAAATCCTAAGCTAACCCTTATCATTCCCACCTACATAAAAATTATTGGACTCCAATGCTTTTACAAGAAAGTGAGAGAGAAAAAATGCCCAATTGGGATATAGTGGATGTAAACAAGAAGATGGAGTGTCGGGTACCACTGAGCTTACACTCCAATACAAATCCATAAAAGTTGTCAAAATCCCAAATGGGAGGAGTAAAAGATAATGTAACTCCTCAAAGATCCAATGGATCATATTAAAAAATCCACAAATTCAAGTGGATACAAATTCTTTAAAAGCATACAAATGGCTTATAGCAAAAATACAGTCCACAATAGGACCAGATGCACCTTAATACAACTTTACAAAATAAATTAATTAATAATTACAAATGAATTGTTTATAATTTGCAAAAAATAAAATTAATTAATTAATTTTAATTTTTAAGTAATTTATTTTGATTAATTAAATTAATTAATCAATATAATTTTATTTATTTATTTATTTTAATTTTCCCTAGAGGGAAAGGTCATGCACATGGTCAATTTTGACCACATAAAACCTGCATGGAGTGTGGCATGTGTGGGCATGATGCACTCCTCTTAGGATCATGCACTGGTATGCTCTACGCATGTAAGCACTTGCATAGGTCACACATAGACCTAACATGGTATAATAGAAATGCACTGGTGCCTACCACATGGTCTCTCTATGTGCATAGGAAGAAAGTAATGTGTGTATCCCTCTCATGTACACAAGGAGAAAGGAGAAGTGCATAGGGAAGCACATGTATCCCTTTCGCACATGTGGGATAAAGGGGAGTGCATGTAGGGAAAAGAGTTAAGCCCTTTTTTCTCCTTTATATCCTCATACATAACGATGTTTGATGGTAGAATGGGAAAATTTGTATCATCTTCCAACAAAACAAAATTT
The DNA here is from genome assembly GCA_028583015.1 of Wollemia nobilis. NCBI lineage: Eukaryota > Viridiplantae > Streptophyta > Pinopsida > Araucariales > Araucariaceae > Wollemia > Wollemia nobilis. The sequence goes on from JAQPPZ010002642.1 coordinate 4,141,679, forward strand.
CCATAGCAAAGTAATAGTGGGTGATGCAAACCAGTCTTTAATGCACATAACAAGGGAAATAATCTGGAACTATCAAGTAGTGGGGGCCATGGTGTTGCCAAGGAGGTGGCTAAATATTGGAAATTTCTTAAACTATGGTAGATGTAAAATGATAGAGGAAAATGAAATAGCTACACATGATGTGCCTAGTTTTATGCATTGTTGGTAAGCATAACTAGGGTGACCAAAAAAAGGGCCAAAAAGGTAGGAGGTGACATGGCTTCTGGATTTGGTTCCTCAAACTCTTCTTCATAAAAATATTATATGGATAGGCCTTTATATATTCCTTCAAAACTTTCAAATTTAATTTCAATCAATTTTTTTATTACTTCAGTAGCAACATAGGGGTCTTCTTCAAAGAGACCTTCAATTTTTGAGTGTTCAACAAAAAACTGATAGATTATTTTGCTTTGAGATCTTGAATTAAACTTCATTTAGTGGAATGTGTGTTGGGAAAAAATACCATATTTTCTAGAGAAACCTTTTCATCCTTAGAATTTTGTAGATCATTTGGATCAAAGTGATAGAAACTATGGTATATGCTAAAGAGGAAACTTAGATTGATGTAAGTATGACAGAGAAGGAAGCCAAAGTGCAAAAAGGGAAAGATAGTGCTAGTTGGAAAGCACCCCCATAAGGTTGGATTAAAATTAATATTTATGGAGTTGCAAAAAGAAATTTGGGAAGAGCTATAATTGGAGTGGGTTGCAAGAATTGTGTTGGGACAATGCTCTATTGGGAACTACAAGGCCTAGGCAAGACGATGAATAATGAAGCAAAATCCTTAGCTATCATGTTTTCTTCTATATGGGTGGTAAGACAAGGTTATAAGAGGATAATCATAGGATTAGATTCTCAAATATTATTAGGAGCTCTAAAATGCATGAGGAACTTTTCTTTGAAGACATATAGGTTGAGGATTTTTGTCACCCAAATTAAGAAATTATGGAGGGAATTAAATGTTGTGATTTTATTTTATGTGGGTAGAGATCTAAATAAGGTAGTAGAATTCTTGGCTAAGATGAAGGATCTAGGGGTTCAATGGCACAACGACATGGCTATTGAGGATGAAATAATTAGGTACGTTGGTGAGAAAATCCAGTGTTTAGCTAATTTGGATAACCATTGTAGATATATAGTTTAGGTTATTTGGCTCCAATGTAGATCTTCTTTCACTATTGTAAAAAGTGTTCTCGATATCTAATGTTGAGATTAATAAGGATTGAAAACCCAAATAAAATTGTTTTATTAAACTTATAATATTAAATAGATATGCGAGATGTGAAACTTACATTATTCACAACATTGTGTAATATCCCAAATCAGGCATGAAATGTTTTATTGGGAATATTGGTAGCCCAAAATTATACTCACTAACTAGAGCTAATATCCTAATATAGGTTTCTATAAAACCCATGTGAGCTAAGATTAAAGATCACATTATGACTAGGATAATAAATCAATAAAATCCTAAGCTAACCCTTATCATTCCCACCTGCATAAGAAGTATTGGACTCCAATGATTTTACAAGAAAGTGGAAGAGAAGAAATGCTCAATTGGGATATAGTGGACATAAACAAGAAGATTGAGTTTCGGGCACCACTGATCATACACTCCACTACAAGTCCATAAAAGTTGTCAAAATCCTAAATAGGAGGAGTAAAAGATAATATAACTCCTCAAATATCTAATGGATCATATTAAAAAATCCACAAATTCAAGTGGATACAAATGCTTTAAAAGCATACAAATTGGTTGTAGAAAAAATACAATCCACAATAGTACTAGATGCACCTTAATACAAGTTTACAAAAGAAATTAATTAATAATTACAAATTAATTGATTATAAGATGCAACAAATAAAATTAATTAATTAATTTTAATTTTTAATTTATTTATTTTGATTAATTAAACTAATTAATCAACATAATTTTATTTTTTTATTTATTTTAATTTTCCCTAGATGGAAATTCCATGCACATGGTCAATGTTGACCATGCATGGAGTGTGGCATGTGTAGGCATGTTGCACTCCACTTAGGATAATGCACTGGTATTATCTACGCATGTATGCACTTGCATAGGGCACACATAGACCTAGCATGGTATAATTGTAGACACCAAAACGACACCAATCTGATTATGTGACTGCAAACACTGATCGCTTTGACAAACACAGCCCACAGGGCAGCCCTCAGAGGTTAAACAGCGGTCTTAACCACTTTCATAGCAATTTTGTAAGGTCAAGAAGCAATTTGGCACACTTAGACACTTTGCCTAGTATTCGTCTCACCCAGGGACGAATTCAAAATAGAATCCGTCCCACCCCAGGACAAATTCTGAATCCATCCCTGGGTGGGACGAATTCTAAGCTTAACGGGCAAAAAGACAAACGGTGCCAAGTGGCAGCCCAGAACAATCAGTTAATGACTCCTGCCTTGCACGCGTATGTAGGTGAACAGAGAGGCCGTTAGAAGACTGTTACAAAAAGCATTTATCAAAGCTCAAGTCAATGGAGGACTCCCCTCCCTCATGGGAAGACAAGACTGCCACATGGCGCCTATGGCCAACACATGGCATTTGTGCTTCCCTCCCAAAAGAGACCCCTTGGGTCTATAAAATGTGGGACTTTTCTCACCCAAAACATACAGGTTGAAGGAGTTTTCAAGCAACGAAGTGCTGTCGAATTGAAGACCCACTTGCATCCCTTTCGGTTCATCTTCCCACATCCACCAATCTCTTTTGCAAGGGAGGTTGTTGGGTGGCATTTGGAAGCTCAAACCTTACCCAAATCCGACGCATGGACACCTGAACCAACCAATTCGCCGACCCCCCAATCCTAAGAGGTTTTGGGCCCATCCCTGGTGGATTGGCTCCAAAATCAAGTGCCAATGGTGGGAGGCCCACTTGGGCACCCCCGCACCTCCCAAGTCCTATTTTTAGTTTTTGAGAATTTTAGATCATTTTTCAGATTGCATTTGGTGTTATTAGGTTTGATTAATCCATAGCTACAATTTTGTAACTTTTGGTCAGATTTTAGTATGTTTTGTGTTGCTTTGTCGTTTCGCTAACTTGCAGGTGTCAAGGTCAAATTCCCGAGGGTGGAGGCCAAATTGGGAAAATCCGACCATCTGGGTCGTCCCAAAATGGCCCCAATTACATAACCCCCCTGTTTGCAGGCGTTTTGCAAGTCTCGGGATCCGACATTGGAGCAGCAGCAGGTCGGTTTCTTCAACACATAAGAATTCATCCCACCCAGGGACGAATTGCAGTCAGAATTCATCTTGCCCAGGGACGAATTCCAGTTTAAGGTAGATTGGCCAGTTGTCTTAGTGGCAGTGGCCTTCTGGTAACTTTTTTTATCTTCTGTCAAGTTTTGAAGCCATTTGGACTCACTGTAATTACTGTTTTAGGCAAATATTTACATGCATATTTCGTTAGTTTTAGAGAGCAAACGCTTTTCATTTGTAGCAGGTGCTACTGACATCTTGGTTGTTTCTTTGTTCGCAGGAGAAGCAGTAGAGGTGAAGAACTCATCGACATCAGCGACGGCATCATCTTGGCCCACCCATTGCAATCGTGGGCACGTGGAAAGAGGAATCATTCAGTGATTGTAATCAAACTCTATTTGCGCTCCTAGCCCCTGAAAAGGGAGGAGACATCATTGTAACAGATATCAAGGGATATTAATGAAAGGGTTGTGCTTTCTCTATTTGATTGTGTCTCTTCCAATGTGTTTCTTTTCCATTTCATGCAATTTACATTTCTAGGACTTAAGCGTACTTAATTTTGAATGCAATCGCACTTGGTGTTTCCTTTGCCCGGAATCTCGTGCTTTCAATAATAACAATGCATTGGTGCCTACGACATGGCCTCTCTATGTGCATAGGAAGAAATTAAAGTGTGTATCCCTCCCATGTATGCAAGAAGAAAGGATAAGTTCATAGGGAAGTACATATATCCTTCCCGCACATGTGGGAGAAAAGGGAGTGCATGTAGGGAAAATGGTCAAGCCCTTTTTTCCCCTTGATATCCTCATGCGTGGCAATGTTTAATGGTAGAATAGGAAAATTTGTATCATCTTCCAACAAAAATAAATTCCCATAGCAAGGTAATAGTGGGTGATGTGAACCAGTATTTAATGCACACAACAAGGGAAAGAATGTAGAACTATCAAATAGTGGGGTCCATGGTGTGGCCAAGGAGGTGGGTAAAGATTAGAAATTTCTTCAACTATGGTAGATGGAAAATGATAGAGGAAAATGACATAGCTACACAAGATGTGCCTAATTTTGTGATTTTTTTGTAAGAATAACTAGGGTGGCCACAACAAGGGCCAAAAAGGTAGGAGGTGACATGGCTTCTGGATTTGGTTCCTCAAACTCTTCTTCATCAACATATTATATGGATAGGCCTTTAGATATTTCTTCAAAATTTTCAACTTTAATTTCATTCATTTTTTTTATTACTTCAGTAGCAACATAGGGGTATTCTTTAAAGAGAATTTCAATTTTTTAGTGCTTAACAAAAAATTGATAGATTATTTAACTTCGATATATTGAATTAATATTCATTTAGTGGAATGTGTGATTGGGGAAAAATACCATATTTTTTAGAGAAACATTTTCATCCTTAGAATTTTGTAGATCATTTGGATAAAAGTGATAAAAACTGTGGTATATGCTAAAGAGCAAACTTAGGTTGATGTAGGTATGACAGAGAAGAAAGCCAAAGTGCAAAAGGGGAAGGATAGTGCTAGTTGGAAACCACCCCCATAAGGTTGGATTAAAATTAATATTGATGGAGTTGCAAAAGAAAATTTTGGAAGAGCTAGAATTGGAGTGGGTTGCAAGAATCGTGCTGGGACAATGCTCTATTGGGAACTACAAGGCCTAGACAAGACTATGAATAATGAAGAAAAATCCTTAGCTATCAAGTTTGCTTCTATATGGGTGGTAAGACAAGGTTATAATAGGATAATCATAGGATTAGATTCTCAAATATTATTAGGATATCTAGATTGCATGAGGAACTTTTCTTTGAAGACATGTAGGTTGTGGATTTTTGTAACCCAAATTAAGAAATTATGGCGGGAATTAAATGTTGTGATTTTATTTTATGTGGGTAGAGATCTAAATAAGGTGGTAGAATTCTTGGATAATATGTGTAGCAAGAAGGAGCTAGGGGTTCAATGGTACAATGGCATGGCTATTGAGGATGAAATAATTAGGTACGTTGGTGAGAAAATCTAGTGTTTAGCTAATTTGGATAACCATTGTAGATATATGGTTAAGGATATTTAGCTCCAATGTAGATCTTCTTTCACTATTGTAAAATGTGTTCTTGCTATATGACGTTGAGAGTAATAAGGGTTTAAAACCCAAATTGAATTGTTTTATTAAACTTATAATATTGAATAGACATGCAAGATCCCAAACTTACATTGAAATGATTTACTAAGAATATTGGTAGCCAAAAATTATACTCACTAACCAGAGCTAATATCCTAACATAGGCTTCTTGAAAACCCATGTGAGCTAATATTTAAACTCACATTTTATGCCTAGGATAATAAATCAATAAAATCCTAAGCTAACCCTTATCATTCCTACTTACTTAAGACGTATTGGACTCCAATGCTTTTACAATAAAGTGGGAGAGAAAAATTCCCAGTTGGGATATAGTGGACGTAAAAAATAAGATAAAGTGTCGGACACCACCAAGCTTACACTCCATTACAAGTCCATAAAAGTTGTCAAAACTCCAAATGGGAGGAGTAAAAGACAATGTAGCTCCTCAAAGATCTAATGGATCATATTAAAAAATCCACAAATGCAAGTGGATACAATACTGGATTAGGAGCAATATCATGTATTGATAGAGTAGCCATATAAATACATAATTAAGGCTAAATATATCCTTACGTGTGTAGCGAGTATGGCGCTAACAATATAATAAAATAGACTAACAACTAACAAATATACTAACTAATGTAATAATAATTGCATAGTAGAAAATATACGCTAACATCCCCCCTTATTACATTATTTGGGTAATAATATAACTACTACCGAAATTATTATCCCCCCATACAACAATATTTGGGTAAAGTATATAACTACCCCAATACAGTGAAGAAGAAGAAGAGAAATGAAATAATGGTGGCTCGTGCTTTGTCTTCGACTCTGGCTCTGGCTCATGGCTTTGGCTCTGGATCTAAGTATACCTCTGGAATTGTACCTTTGGGTCTATATCAAGATATTCCTATGAATCTACCTCTAGATCATTGCCTCTGGATCTTCTTGGAGATCTACCTCTGGAAATTTGTCTCTGGGTTTGTCTTTAGGTCTATATCTGGGTCATTATCTCTGGGACTGCCACTCGGTCTGTCACTGGATTTGCCTTTGGCTCTACCATAGGTTTTACCTTTTCGGTAGAAGCCATACAACATTTCTTTCATCATGGTCCATTATGTGATATTTTTCCATCCACAATCAATATGAACCTTGTTGGTCATTTTCACTTTGTACCAACATCTTGAAGAAGAGTGATTCATAGATCCACAAGAATAACAAGGATGTAATCTCCAACACTTAGCTGTAACATGTCCTTATTTTCCATACTGAATAAAACAATGCTTTTTAGGAGATGTAGGAGATTTAGGATTTACAAACACGGTATTAATGGTACTTGCTTTTCCAGTATAGCCAAGGCCTTCATTCTTTGCCCTGACATTTAGCATTATTGGAGTTTTAATTCCTTGTTCCTATTTACCTAATATCTCACCATTGAATCCCATTTTCTTCATCATTTTGGAACCAAATCCTTTGGTGTATTTTTCAAAACACCCAATTTTATCATATTCATAAATGCTTTTAACAATATTGCATTTGTCGCTATTGATGAGATTGTGGAGCTCTTTTTGAGAAGGTTTAATTTTTAAGTCACTAGTGTCACCAGTACAATCTGCTATTGAAATGAGATCACCTGTGTTACAACTAATATCTACCATAGAATATATGAGGCCACATGTATCACAAGCATGTGCCACAATGGGTTGAAGGTCACTCGTGTCACAACAAGCATTCGCCACAATGGGTTGAAGATCACTTGTGTCACTACAAGCATCGATCTTTTTTACCTCTATTTCCTCACCAAAGTCCCTGTAGATTTTACGTTGGGCCATATCAAGAGTAATCAATGATATGTATACTACCCTTATGACTCCTATAGGGATTTGAACACCATTTTTCTGAAGGTCTTAATAATATTCAGAATCTCTGAGAATGGATTTTACACCACTGCGTAGTGTAGAAAATTTTTCATCCTCATAAAAATCCATCCCTTCCATATCTAGTGGAAAGTAAGGACCTTTAACTGATTCAACAACATCATTTTGTTTAGGGGCTTGCTTTTTCTTTGATCTGCCCATTTTTAAGGTGTCGGTCACTGCCAAAAATGCACCTTTTACAATGAAATTTTGCAAAAAATAATTTGACTAAGGTGTTAGTCACTGCAAAAAATGCACACTTATAAGTCTTCCCCCCTTGTTTTCGCAAAATTATATCCCCCCTTAGTGAAAAAAATTGCAACTATGAAGCCTCAAAAAAGCTCTTAAAAAGCTGGCCTTGAGGCATAAAAAAAACATGTCTTTCGGCTATGCAGAGTTTTGAACCCTCAACGTCTCTTTGGGGCTCCGCTTTAGCACCCACCCAAGCGGCCAGTCAGGCTTCCAAGCTTTATGAGAAATAAGGGAAAAAATGTCCCTCTTAGGTCCTTTCGTCTATGGGAGGATGGGTGGCGGCACTGTCGATGGTGCTCATCGGTACCTGGGCAACATGACGCTCGGTGACTTTTCTCCTGCGAGCGACAATGGTTCGCTTTGCCACACTGATGGCAAACTCCTCCCGATGGCACTGTGGATATTTGGTGGGGCTCCTCCTCAATGGTAGGTAGGTAAGGTGCAAAAATTTATAGAAAACTTTTATGTGGTAGGCGGTCCATAAAATAGCATTCTTCCCATCACGAGTGTAATCAACAGAACTGTCAAGTGTTTATCAGTGCCCAATGCACAAACCACAAGGGTCTCCTCCCATGGCACTCCTCCTTGCATGAAGGAAACACTACTTCCTCCAAACAGACAATAATTTACAAACAGATTATCTTTGGTGCAATCAGGAAAAAAAAATTCACTGTTTACGTCAATGAATTGACGTCGCGATCCGGATCTACGTAAGGTTTATTTGCAAGTTTCAAATGCCAATGACCAATTCACTTCACTCGTAGGATGCTAAATTGAAATATATGAGGGCGTTGGACTTTTGTTCCTGCAAACGATCGAATTGTCATCGATCTTGGTCCAGGTTTCAACATCAATTGTGTGATATTGCTAAAAAATGCCTGTTGAGACTGTTGCCTCTGATTTGCAAACCAACAAGAAATGGTGGATGATCTTGCCTGTGAAAATCGCTAAAAGTCCAGGTACAAAATATTTGTACTAGGTGATACCCCACAATATTCAATTCTTTGGTTGTACCACCATAACTAGTTCCTCGGTTGATCAGAAATTGCACAGTATTATCTTCCTTAGTGCGCCTTCGATTTTTTGTCTAAGATAAATTTTTGCATGGGATGAATTGTCCCACATAGGGTGTGCGAGAACTATTATGTTCTTAATAATAAAAAATGCATAATACACCTTTCAACTACCACTTGGTAGTCTACTCGACCCTCACACAGTCGTGCCCATGTCTCTAAGCCGCCCACGTAATCATGATCTCGATTTGCATGCTAAATGCTACAAAATTTTATTCACTATCGTGCATTCTTTCAAATCAGTCTGGTGATCAGTTCGGTCGTGTCCATTAGGGTTTGTGTCATGGTCACCATCCTTCATCCTGTAGGTTGTCAAATGTCATCCACTATGGATTTTTTTGCTTATCCACGTTGCGTCTAGGGTCCTCCGTCTAGTCTAGTTTTCCACTGGAACATCACCACATGTTCGGTCTCATCTAGGTGTAGGTCTCATCTAGATTTAGGGTTGTGTTAGATCCCTTTGGGTAGGTCTCATCTAAATTTAGGGTTGTGTCCGATCCTGTCCTATGTTCGTCGGTTGAGTCTAATACGCAGTCCACCGCGTAGCTGGTCCATGTCTAGGTCTGACCGTAGTTTCCACATGTGTCGGAGCCCATAGCTAGTCCACCTATATTAGGATCATTAGGCTAGTACATCACCACTCCCCGTATAGTAGAGGTCTAGGCAGGGCCACAATCTAAGGTTCTATCCATATCGGCCTCTTGGTGGTTGTAGTCCAACGTGCTATCCAGATCGACCGTCCTGGATCTATGGATCCTACTTCATCTTGGGCTTTGGAACTATAATTAGATCTCTGGAGCTACAGTATGAGCTCCGAGAAAGGAGCTCTAATACCATATTAGATTAGGAGCAATATCATGTATTTATAGAGTAGCCATATAAATACATAATGAAGGCTAAAGATAGCCTTACGTGTGTAGTGAGTATGGCGCTAACAATATAATAAAATAGACTAACAACTAACAACAATACTAACTAATGTAATAATAATCACATAGTAGAAACTATACGCTAACATACAAATGCTTTAAAAGCATACAAATGGCTTGTAGCAAAAATATAGTCCACAATAGGACTAGATGTATTTTAATACAAGTTTACAAAAGAAATTAATTAATAATTACAAATTAATTGATTATAAGATGCAACAAATAAAATTTATTAATTAATTTTAAATTTTGATTAATTTATTTTGATAAATTAAATTAATTAATCCACATAATTTTATTTATTTATTTATTTCAATTTTCCCTAGAGGGAAAGGCCATGCACATGGTCAATGTTAACCGCATACAACCTGTGTGGAGTGTGACATGTGTAGGCATGTTGCACTCCACTTGGGATCATGCACTGGTATGCTCTGCGTATGTAAGCACTTGCATAGGGCACACATAGACCTAACATGGTATAATAGCAATGCACTGGTGCCTACCACATGGTCTCTCTATGTGCATACAAATAAATTAATGTATGTATCCCTCCCATGTATGCAAGGAGAAAGGATAAGTGTATAGGGAAGCACATGTATCCCTCCCACACACATTGGAGAAAGGGAAATGCATGTAGGGAAAATGTTCAAGCTCTTTTTTCCCATTTATATCCTCACGCATAGAAATATTTGATGGTAGAATAGGAAAATTTGTATCATCTTCCAACAAAAATAAATTTCCATAGCAAGGTAAAACTGGGTGATGTGAACCAGTCTTTAATGCACACAACAATGGAAAGAATATGGAACTATCAAGTAGTGGGGGCGATGGTGTGGCCAAGGATTTTGCTAGAGATTAGCAATTTATTCAACTATGGTAGATGGAAAATGGTAGGGGAAAATGACATAGATACACGGGATGTGCCTAATTTTGTGTACTATTGGTAAGCATAACTAGGGTAGCCACAACAAGGGCCATAAATGTAGGAGGGGACATGGCTTATCAATTTGGCTCGTCAAACTCTTCTTCATCGACATATTATATGGATAGGCCTTTAGATAGTCCTTCAAAAATTTCAACTTTAATTTCGTTCAATTTTTTTATTACTTTAGTAGCAACATAGGGGTCTTCTTTAGAGAGACCTTCATTTTTTAAGTGTTCAACAAAAAACTAATAGATACTTTTGCTTCGAGATGTTGAATTAAATTTCATTTAGTGGGATGTGTGGTTGGGGAGAAATACCATATTTTTAGAGAAACCTTTTCATCCTTAGATAGTAATTTGAAGGTCATTTGGAGCAAAGTCATAGAAACTATGGTATATGCTAAAGAGGACACTTAGGTTGATATAGGTATGACAAAGAAGAAATCCAAAGTGCAAAAGAGGAAGGATAGTGCTAGTTGGAAACCACCCCCATAAGGTTGAATTAAAATTAATATTTATGGAGTTGCAAAAGGCAATTTGGGAAGAGCTATAAATGGAGTGGGTTGTAAGAATCGTGTTGGGACAATGCTCTATTGGTAACTACAAGGCCTAGGCAAGGCCATGAATAATGAAGCAAAATCCTTAGCTATCATGTCTGATTCTATATGGGTGGTAAGACAAGCTTGTAGCAAAAATACAGTCCACAATAGGACTAGATGCACCTTAGTACAAGTTTACAAAAGAAAATAATTAATAATTACAAATTAATTGATTATAAGATGCAACAAATAAAATTAATTAATTAATTTTAATTTTTAATTAATTTATTTTGATTAATTAAATAAATTAATCAAAATAATTTTATTTATTTATTTATTTTAATTTTCTCTAGAGGGAAAGACCATGCACATGGTCAATGTTGACCACATACAACTTGTATGGAGTGTGGCATGTGTAGGCATGTTGCACTCCACTTAGGAGCATGCACTAGTATGCTCGACACATGTAAGCACTTGCATAGGGAACACATAGAACTAACATGGTATAATAGCAATGCATTGGTGCCTACAACATGGCTATGTGCATAGGAAGAATATAAAGTGTGTATCCCTCCCATGTACGTAATGAGAAATTATAATTGCATAGGGAAGCACATGTATCCCTCCCACATACGTGGGAGAAAGGGGAGTGGATGTAGAGAAAATGGTCAAGCCATTTTTTCCCCTTGATATCCTCGTGTGTAGTAATGTTTGATGGTAGAATAAGAAAATTTGTATCATCTTACAACAAAAACAACTTTCCATAGCAAGGTACAACTAGGTGATGTGAACTAGTATTTAATGTACACAAGAAGGGAAACAATCTGGAACTACCAAGTAGTGGGGGCCATGGTGTGGTAGATGGAAAGTGATAGAGGAAAATGACATAGCTACATGAAATATGCTTAGTTTTGTGCATTGTTGGTAAGCAAAACTAGGGTGGCCACAACAAGGGACACAAAGGTAGTAGATGACATGGCTTCTTGATTTGGTTCCTCAAACTCTTCTTCATCGACATCTTATATAGCTAGGCCTTTAGATAGGCCTTAAAAAAATCAGCTTTAATTTCATTCAATTTTTTATTACTTTAGTAGCAAAATATGGGTCTTCTTCAGAGAGACCTTCAATTTTTAAGATTTCATTAAAAAAAAAGATATATTATTCTACTTTGAGAGTTTGAATTAAACATCATTTGGTAGGATGTGTGTTTGGAGATAAATACAAATTTTTTTAGAGAAACCTTTTCATCCTTACATAGCATTTTGTAGGTCATTTAGAGCAAAGTCATAGAAACTATAATATATTCTAAAGAGGAAACTTAGGTTGATATAGGTATGACAGAGAGGGAATCCAAAGTGCAAAATGGAAAGGATAGTGCTAGTTGGAAACCACCCCTAGAAGGTTCGATTAAAATTAATATCGATGGAGTTGAAAAAGGCAATTTGGGAAGAGCTATAATTGGAGTGGGTTGTAAGAATCATGTTGGAACAATGCTCTATTGGGAACTACAAGGCCTAGGCAAGGTCATGAATAATGAAGAAAAATCCTTAGCTAACAAGTCTCCTTCTATATGGGTGGTAATACAAGGTTATAGGAGGATAATAATAGGATTAGATTCTCAAATATTAGTAGGACCTCTAGATTGCATGATGAACTTTTATTTGAAGACAAGGAGGTTGAGGATTTTTGTCACCCAAATTAAGAAATTTTAGAGGGAATTAAATGATGTGATTCTATTTTATGTGGGTAGAGATCTAAATAATGTGGTAAACCTCTTGGCTAATATGTGTAGCAAGAAGGAGCTAGGGGTTCAATGGCACAATGACATGGCTATTGAGGATGAAAGAATTAGGTACGTTGGTAAGAAAATCTAGTGTTTAGCTAATTTGGATAACCATTGTGGATATATGGTTTAGGATATTTGGGTCCAATGTAGATCTTTCACTATTGTAAAAAGTGTTCTCGCTATCTAACGTTGAGAGTAATAAGTATTGAAAACCCAAATTGAATTGTTTTATTAAACTTATAATATTGAATAGACATGCGAGATGCCAAACTTAAATTATCCGCAACATTGTGCAATATCCCAAATCAAGCATGAAATGCTTTATTGGAAATATTGGTAGCCCAAAAATATACTCACTAACTAGAGCTAATATCCTAATATGGGTTTCCAGAAACCACATGTGAGCTAAGATTCAAGCTCACATTTTATGCCTAGGATAATAAATCAATAAAATCATAATCTAACCCTTATCATTCCTACCTACTTAAGAAGTATTGGAATCCAATGCTTTTACAAGAAAGTGGGAGAAAAAATATGCACAATTGGTATATAGTGGACGTAAACAAGAAGATTGAGTGTTGAGCACCACCAAGCTTACACTCCATTAAAAATCCATAAAAGTTGTCAAATTTCCAAATAGGAGGAGTAAAACATAATGTAACTTCTCAAAGATCCAATGGATCATATCAAAAAATCCACAAATGCAAGTGGATACAAATGCTTTAAAAGCATAGAAATGGCTTGTAGAAAAAATACATTCCACAATAGAACTAGATGCACCTTAATACAAGTTTACAAAAGAAATTAATTATTAATTATAAATTAATTGATTATAAGATGCAGCAAATAAAATTAATTTATTTTGATTAATTAAATTAATTAATCAACATAATTTTATTTATTTATTTATTTATTTATTCCTAGATGGAAAGGCCATGCACATTGTCAATATTGACCGCATACAACCTGCATAGAGCATGGCATGTGTAGGCATGCTCCACTCCACTTAGGAGGATGCACTAGTATGCTCTATGCATGTACACACTTGCATAGGGCAGACATTGACCTAACATGGTATAATAGCAATGCACTGGTGCCTACCACATGGCCTCTCTATGTGCATATGAAGAAAGTATAGTGTGTATCCCTTCCATGTATGTAAGGAGAAATGAGAAGTGCATAGGGAAGCACATGTATCCCTCCCACACACATGGGATAAATGGGAGTGCTTGTAGGTAAAAGGTTCGGGCCCTTTTTCCTCTTGATATCCTCACGTATAGTGATGCTTGATGGTAGAATAGGAAAATTTGTATCATCTTCCAAAAAAAAAAAAAATCCATAACAAGGTAAAACTAGGTGATGCAAACCAATATTTAATTCACACAACAAGGGAATGAATATGGAACTATCAAGTAGTGGGGGCCATGGTGTGGCCAAGGATGTGGCTAGGGATTATCAATTTCTTAAACTATGGTAGATGGAAAATGATACAGTATAATGACATAACTACATAGAATGTGCCTAGTTTTGTGCATTGTTGGCAAGTGTAACCAGAGTGGCTACAACAAGGTCCATAAAGGTAGGAGGTGACATGGCTTCATCGGCCATGCTCTATAGGAAATTAATCGGAAGAAAATGGGTGAACCAAAAATAAAATTTACATCTCTTCACTGAAATATGCACCATACAACCAAAAAATGATGTGTTCCACTATATCCTTCAAAAATTGGTGCACTCTAATTGGGTAGAAGCTGTAAATTAATAGTGGGATCCACTTGTAGCACCAGGTAAAGATAATACCATCCTTAACCAATAGTCCTCTGGAGGTGAAAAGAATATAGCTTTAGTACAAGTTTTGTGAGCACATTGGATATGAGTTGGTTTTCTGTTGGAACTTACTTGCATCATTATTATTCATAAAATCAAATACTGGAAACTGGTGATAATTTCAATATCTAAAACCAAGATCAAAAATAATTTATACTGCTTTGGGGCCCATCAATCAAACATGGGACCAAACACAGCAAGTCATAACTCTACAAATACTCCATTTCTAAATACTCAACACCATCTACATGTGCTTTTACGATTGAGTGAGATGATTCAATCCCTCCAATTGGGATGGATTGGAAAATTTATCTTCACTCACTATAAAAAAACTTCTTTGATCATTCGCTTGCTATACAACCTCACAACAAGAACAACTTTATTTTTAGCATCAATTTGCCCTCCTGCGCTTAATGATCACCACCAGGCCAATCAATGTTACAAAAAAAAGGAATCAAAATAGGACGTTCATGACTATCTTTTGATGCTATCACAAATTGAGGAAATCCAATAAAATATGTCAATCAATTACTCTTCATTTTGTAGGATAATGACAATTATCCAAAGGATCAATCTAAAATATACCACTATAAGTGTTGGGAAGTAATGAAAAACACCCCCATACTGCACTCTACACAGTTCTCTCCCAACAGTCAATGTGCATGAGTCTTGGTAGTGCATTTGTATCCATCAATGTTTTTAAACTAACTAAAGACCATTTTACATAATCAATCACTGCAACATTATTGGATGTCAATCATAGTTGATGCTAACAAGTAGAAGCAATGGCTAATGTGGTTGAACGTGTCGACAATGGTACCTCCACACCTGTAGTTGAGTGTAATGTAATTTCCTTTCCACATCTCCAAAACTATCACTATGGTATTTTATGCTCATCAAGCAAATGAACATCGAATCAAATATGCCAAGCGCCAAGCTTGAAAAAAATATTGTTGCCAAGCATAAAAAAATAGGGAGTCGCAGACTGCAATAATATCATGAGAAAACATCAAAATGTAAATCACCATCCGTTGTGATTTGATCATTGATGTTCACCTATCATTATGACCATGTCTATAGATGGCCACTATCAATATCATATTCAGTCTATTATACAAAGCTTTGCTACATACTCTACCAATTATGTCTTCCACCCAGCATATTCTTTCGCCATTATACACTATTGAAAACGGATAAGACATTGAAATCTACTTTAATCTTTGATGAGTAAAACATAAGTGACACTCTTGTACGCCAACCAGGGCATGTGTTTCATGATTCATAGAGAAAATGTGTGGCATCTACGAATCAAACAATGAGCTATATGATTGAGCACTCCCTTTTAGGGACACATTTCATAGGCAAATCAGCATGTGCATGGAGATGCAACAACACTTATCTGATAGAGCGGGAGCTAAAAAAATCTTTGACCACTCAAAAATAGTAGATCCAGGGGCTCATTATCACAAAAAATTTGGATCAATATCCCTTTGCAATTATCACATAGGAATATATGGCTGGACTACCTCATCCATGAAGGCATGAGATCACCAATGCACAATGGTAGTAGTTTGGAGGATGTGCCAAAAAAATCTGTACTATTGAAAATTTTTGTGGGAGGCAGCATGACTGGACTGCAGTGCAAAACCAGATGATGATTCTACAAACCTTAAAAAAAATGAAAAAAGCTAAAAAAATAATCTCCCAAACTATTAATATTTTTTAAACCATATGGTTTCTGATCCATAAAAATATGGAGAGCATACTCCCTCGATAAAAAAATAAAAATAAAATGGGAAGAAAAAAATAAAGGGGAATTTCCATGAGGGAAATCCCCCATGAGGAAAATATCCTCAGGCTCACAAGGCAGGGAAGGCCCATTCTGATACCATGTTAGAAAATAGAATACTTGATGTTGTTCATTGAGAGGAGCCTTGCTTAAATATCAAAGGCATACAGTCTGATCTATAGGATCATAACTAACTGAGCTAATCTCAGCCACACAAATTATCCTAGTAACAACTTAGGACAGGGTTATGTAGAAGGGGTTGGCCCCAAAAACTATTTATAAAATCAAGACAAATTGTCTTAGAATCCCAACGATATTTGTAGAAGTATACATGGCGAATTGCATTTATTTTTTTCCAAAAAAATTCAAATCGTGGCAAATTTTATTAAATTTTATTAAATTGTATCCAAAAAATTTCAAACCATGGAAAATTTTTCTATGTTGGGGGCTATCAATATCATTTTGCAAAATCTAAAAAATGTATGACATACTTAAAATCTTTCGATCAATATGAAAGACTTTAGGCTGACATGATGATCGATAACATGACAATTGGGAGCATGCATGACTATTGGCTGTAGGAATGCTGATTGGTTGCAAAAATGTCAATCAGTTGTAGGAATGTCGATTAGCTACAGGAATGTCAATCGATTATAGGTATGATGATCAGTTGGAGGTATACCGATTGACTGGAGGCATGACGATTGGTTGTAGGTATGTCGATTGATTGTAGGTATGCCGATCGACATGATCCTATAATCAATTGACTAATGTCGATCGACACATCTGCAACCTACTGATAAATATAGATAGATAATACCTACAAGAGATAGATAAAAATCAATCAATAATCCCTGCAACTAATAGATTAATGTCGATCAACACCTCTACAACTGATCGATTAATGACGATTAACACAGTTCTACAACTAACTAACTAATACCAATAGGTACCTCTATAACTGATAGGCAAATGTCGATCGATAATCCCTACAACCGATAGGCTTATGTTGATATATACGACTCTACAACTGATCAGCTTATGCCAAAAAATATGGCTCTACAATCGATCGGCTCATGTCGATAGACACGGCTCTGTAATCGATCACTTATACTAATATATATGGCTCTACAACCAATCTCCTTATACCGATATATAGGGCTCTACAATCGATCTACTTATATCAACATATATGGATCTACAACCGATTGACTTATGCAGGCAGACATGACTCTATAATCGATTGACTTTCATTGACAGACACGGCTATGCAACCGATCAACTTATACTGACAAACATGGCTCTACAACTGATCATCTTGCTCTGATCGACACTCCTTTACAATCGATCAGTTTTATTTTGATAGTAACTCCTCTACAACCTTCTCAAGTTTTTTGTTGTTTCATAGCTATTTTCGAGTGAGAGTATTTTTGATGTATGTTTATCGATACCTAGTATAGTATATATACGGGTGGTATATGAGCCGATTTGGGAAGGAAAAATAAAATAATTTATAATTTCAAGGTGATTTGGGTGGGAAATATAAAATCATTTATAATTTTTAGGCGAATTGGGCGGGAAAATCAAAATCATATGTAATTTGAGGTCGATGAATTAAAATAAATATATGTTCATGATTATTAACGACGGGCGAATTTACCCCAAAAAAACTTCCACCCCGTAAATTTCAGGTGAATGGGCCCCAGTGAAAGGATTCAAAATTAGCCTTTTCAAAATTTAAAAAAACCTAAATAAATCCAATTTATGATATTTCATGCTTATGCATAACCCTGAATTAGGATATAATTTGTTATTATAACACATCAAACTCTTCTTCATCGACATCTTATATGGATAGGAATTTAGATAAGCCTTCAAAACTTTTAGCTTTAATTTCATTCAATTTTTTTATTACTTTAGTAGCAACATAGGGGTCTTCTTCAGAGAGACCTTCAATTTTTGAGTCTTCATAAGAAAATTTGATAGATTCTTCTACTTCAAGAGCTTGAATTAAATTTCATTTACTGGGATGTATGGTTGGAGAGAAATACCAAATTTTTTAGAGAAACCTTTTCATCCTTAGATAGCATTTTGTAGGTCATTTGGAGAAAATTCATAGGAATTGTGGTATATGCTAAAGGGGAAACTTAGATTGATGTAGGTATGATAGAGAAGGAATGCAAAGTGCAAAATGGGAAGGATAGTGCTAGTTGAAAACCACCCCCAAAAGGTTGGATTAAAATTAATATTGATGGAGTTGCAAAAGGTAATTTGGGAAGAGCTAGAATTGGATTGGGTTGCAAGAATCATGTTGGGATAATGCTCTATTGAGACTACAAGGCCTAGTCAAGGCCATGAATAAAGAATCAAAATTCTTAGCTATCAAGTTTGCTTCTATATGGGTGGTAATAGTAGGTTATAGGAGGATAACCATAGGATTAGATTCTCAAATATTAGTAGAAGCTCTAGATTGCATGAGGAACTTTTCTTTAAAAACATGAAGGTTGAGGATTTTTGTCACCCAAATTAAAACATTATGGAGGGAATTAAATGATGTGATTCTATTTTATGTGGGTAGAGATCTAAATAATGTGGTAGACTTATTTTCTAATATGTGTAGCAAGAATGAGCTAGGGGTTCAATGGCACAATGACATGGCTATTGAGGATGAAATAATTAGGTATGTTGGTGAGAAAATCTAGTAGCTAATTTGGGTAACCATTGTAGATATATGGTTTAGGAGATTTGTCTTCAATGTAGATATTTTTTCACTATTGTAAAAAGTGTTCTCAAATCTAACATTGAGAGTAATAAGTATTGAAAATCCAAATCGAATTATTTTATTAAACTTATAATATTAAATAGACATGCAATATAACAAACTTACATTAGCCGCAACATTGTCCAATCTCGTAAATTAAGCATGAAATGCTTTATTAATAATATTGGTAGCCCAAATTTATACTCACTAACTCGAGCTAATATCCTAACATAGGTTTCTATAAAACCCATATGAGCTAAGATTCATACTCACATTTTATGCCTAGGACAATAAATCAATAAAATCCTAAGCTAACCCTTATCATTCCTACCTACTTAAGACATATTGGACTCCAATGCTTTTACAAGAAAGTGGGAGAGAAAAAATGTGCAATTGGGATATAGTGGACGTAAATAAGAAAATCAAGTGTCGGGCACCATCGAGTCTACACTCCATTACAAGTCCGTAAAAGTTGTCAAAACCCCAAATGGGAGGAGTAAAATACAATGTAGCTCCTCAAAGATCTAATGGATCATATTAAAAAACCCACAAATGCAAGTGGATATAAATCCTTTAAAAGCATACAAATGGCTTGTAGAAAAAATACAACCTACAATATGAGTAGATGCACCTTAATACAATTTTACAAAATAAATTAATTAATAATTACAAATTAATTGATTATAAGATGCAACAAATAAAATTAATTAATTAATTTTAAATTTTAATTAATTAATTTTGATTAATTAAATTAATTAATCAAAATAATTTTATTTATTTATTTATTTATTTCAATTTTCCCTAGAGGGAAAGGCCTTGTACATGGTCAATGTTGACCACATACGACCTGCATGGAGCATGGCATGTGTAGGCATGCTGCACTCCACTTAGGAGCATGCAATGGTATGCTCTACGCATGTAAGCACTTGCATAGGGAACACATAGACCTAACATGGTATAATACCAATGCACTGGTGCCTACCACATGGCCTCTTTATGTGCATAGGAAGAAAGTAAAGTATGTATCCCTGCCATGTAAGCAAGGAGAAATGCATAGGTAATCACATGTATCCCTCCCACACACATGGGAGAAAGGGGAGTGCTTGTAGGTAAAAGGTTTGAGCCCTTTTTTACCCTTGATATCCTCACATGTAGAATAGGAAAATTTGTATTATCTTCCAGCAAAAACAAATTTCCATAGCAAGGTAAAATTGGGTGACGTGAACCAGTCTTTAATGCACACAACAAGGGAAAGAATATGGAACTATAAAGTAGTGGGGTCCATGGTGTGGCCAAGGAGATGGCTAGGGATTAGCAATTTTTTTAACTATGATAGATGGAAAATGATAGAGGAAAATGACATAGCCACACATGATGTGCCTAGTTTTCTGCACTTTTGGTAAGTGTAACTAGGGCGGCCACAACAAATGCCACAAAGGTAGAAGGTGACATGGTTTCTCAATTTTTTTTCTCAAAATATTCTTCAGTGACATATTATATGGATAGGACTTTAGATAGGTCTTCAAAACTTTTAGCTTTAATTTCATTCAATTTTTGTATTACTTCAGTAGCAACGTAGGGGTCTTCTTCAGAGAGACCTTCAATTTTTTAGTGTTCATTAAAAAACTGATAGATTCTTCTACTTCTAGAGCTTGAATTAAAATTCATTTAGTGGGATATGTGGTTGGAGAGAAATACCAGATTTTTTAGAGAAACCTTTTCATCCTTAGATAGAATTTTGTAGGTCATTTGTAGCAAAGTCATAGAAACTGTGGTATATGCTAAAGAAAAAACTTAGGTTGATGTAGGTACGATAGAGAAGGAAGCCAAAGTGGAAAAGGGTAAGGATAGTGCTAGTTGGAAACCACCCCTAGAAGTTTGGATTAAAATTAATATTGATGGAGTTGCAAAAGGCAATTTGGGAAGAGCTAGAATTGGAGTGGGTTGCAAGAATCATGTTGGAACAATGCTCTATTGGGACTACAAGGCCTAGGCAAGGCCATGAATAATGAATCAAAATACTTAGCTATCATGTATTCTTCTATATGAGTGGTAAGACAAGGTTATAGGAGGATAATAATAGGATTAGATTCTCAAATATTAGTAGAAGATCTAGACTGCATGAGGAACTTTTCTTTAAAAATATGGAGGTTGAGGATTTTTGTCACCCAAATTAAGAAATTATGGAGGGAATTAAATGATGTGATTCTATTTTATGCGGGTAGAGATCTAAATAAGGTGGTAGAATTCTTGGCTAAGATGTGTAGCAAGAAGGAGCTAGGGGTTCACTGGCACAATGGCATGGCTATTGAGGATGAAATAATTAGGTACGTTGGTGAGCAAATCTAGTGTTTAGCTAATTTGGATAACTATTGTAGATATATGGTTTAGGGGATTTGGCTCCAACGTAGATCATTCACTATTGTAAAAAGGGTTCTCAATATCTAATATTGAGAGTAATAAGGATTGGAAGCACAAATCAAATTGTTTTATTAAACTTATAATATTAAATAAACATGAGAGATGCCAAACTTACATTATCTGTAACATTGTGCAATCTTCCAAATCAGACATGAAATGCTTTATTTGGAAGATTGGTAGCCCAAAATTATACTCACTAACTGGAGCTAATATCCTAACATAGGTTTCTACAAAACCCATGTGAGCTAAGATTAAAACTCACATTTTATGCATAGGATAATAAATCAATAAAATCCTAAGCTAACCCTTATCATTCCTACCTACTTAAGAAGTATTGGACTCCAATGCTTTTACAAGAAAGTGGGAGAGAAAAAATGCCCAGTTGGGATATAGTGGACATCAATAAGAAGATCGAGTGTCGGGCACCATCGAGCATACACTCCATTAAAAATCCATAAAATTTGTCAAAACCCTAAATGGGAGGAGTAAAATACAATGTAACTCCTCAAATATCCAATGGATCATATTAAAAAATCCACAAATGCAAGTGGATACAAATGCTTTAAATGCATACAAATGGCTTGCAGAAAAAATACAGTCAACAATAGGAATAGATGCACCTTAATACAAGTTTGCAAAAGATACTAATTAATAATTACAAATTAATTGATTATAAGATGAAGAAAATAAAATTAATTAATTAATTTTAATTTTTAATTAATTTATTTTGATTAATTAAATTATTTAATCAAAATAATTTTATTTATTTATTTATTTTAATTTTTCTTAGAGGGAAAGGCCATGCACATGGTCAATTTTGACTACATGCAACCTCCATGGAGCATGGCATGTGCAGGCATGCCGCACTCCACTTAGGATCATGCACCAGTATGCTCTACACATGTAAGCACTTGCATAGGATACCCATAGACCTAACATGGTATAATAGCAATGCACTTGTTCCTACCACATGGTCTCTCTATGTGCATAGGATGAAATTAAAGTGTGTATCCCTCCCATGTACGCAAGGAGAAAGAATAATTGCATATGGAAGCACATGTATCCCTCCCACACACATGGGATAAAGGGGAGTGCATGTAGGGAAAAGGGTCGAGCACTTTTTCCCATTGATATCCTCACACGTAGCAATGTTTGATGGTTGAATAGGAAATTTTTTATCATCTTCCAACAAAAACAAATTTCCATAGCAAGGTAAAACTGGGTGATGTGAACCAGTATTTTAATACACACAAAAAGGGAAAGAATCTAGAACTATCAATTAGTGGGGGCCATGGTGTGGTGAAGGATGTGGCTAGGGATTAGCAATTTCTTCAACTATTGTAGATGGAAACTGATAGAGGAAAATGACATAGCTACACGGGATGTGCCTAGTTTTGTGCATTGTTGGTAAGCATAACTGGGGTGGACACAACAAAGGCCACAAAGGTAGTAGGTGACATGGATTATTGATTTGGTTCCTCAAAATCTTCTTCATCGATATATTATATGGCTAGGCCTTTAGATAGGCCTTCAAAACTTGTAGCTTTAATTTCATTCAGTTTTTTTATTACCTCAATAGCAACATAGGGGTCTTCTTCAGAGAGACCTTCAATTTTTGAGTGTTCATCAAAAATACTAATAGATTCTTCTGCTTTGAGAGGAACATTGTCTAGTGGAAAGGTAATGGATGTTTTTTATCCATAGATCCTAGATCAATTCTAGGTGTTGCTTCCATTTTTTCTTCAACAATTTCATCCACAAGAATAATTTCTCCTTCAATAGATGCCTACTCTTTTGCTACCATTTCTTTGGCTAGCATGGAATCTTGGATTTTCTGGATTTTAACAATGAGTGCTTTGGCTCATTGTAAAATATCTTAAAGAGAGATCTTGGATAGGCAACATGGTACCTTAGGAAAAAATAGAAGCAAAATATTTTGTTGCTTTGATACCAATAATAAGGATTGAAAATCTAAATTGAATTATTTTATTAAATTTACAATATTAAATATCCATGTGATATGTTAAACTTATATTATTGACAATATTGTGCAATCTCCCAAATCGAGAATGAAGTGCTTTGTTGGGAAGATCAGTAGCCCAAAATTATACTCACTAACTTGAGCTAATAGCCTAACATAGATTTCTAGAAAACCCACATGAGCTAAGATTCAAGCTCAAATTTTATGCCTAGGAAAATAAATCAATAAAAACCTAAGCTAAACCTTATTAGGGAGGATTCTCACCCCACCTTGTAAATAAAAAAATATAAAATTTTCAAATTCGTTTTCAAAAAAAAAAAAAACTTTAGAAAATAAATGGGTATAAAATACTTATTCTAAGGACCAAGGATAATGACGAATAATAATTTTTAAATTATTGGAATTTTACACATGACTTTGCTTGGAAACATCATTTAAAGTTAAAATTAATATTTAAATTTGTTAGAAATATTGAATTCAAAATTAATTGAAATTAATTTTGACATAAATGCAAAGGATAAATAAATCTATTTATCTACAACATAAAACACATTATCACTTAGTAAGATATGGTACTCAAATCATCTATAGTCATACCTCTTAATATCATTATTTTTAAAAAATTACCACTTCCTATTATTTTATAACCCTTATTTATAATGACGTCCTTATTTTCACCATTTTATATATTTAAGAATCATAGACAAAATATACTCATAATATACAACTATGTGTGATTTATAATTTCTTATAGTTGAAACCATATATTTTTTTTGAAAATTTTGAAAACACTTGTATTAAAACAAAGATCAATTACAATATGGGAAGAGACTCTTCCCAACTGAAGTTAGAGAGAGCACATGCTTACAATAGTAGAAGAAGATTTGCAATGGAGCCAAATCTCCTAAACCATTAACTAGCTAGCAGGGGGGTCAGCATGGTCAGCTGATGCAACTTGTCGCAAAATCGCGACACCATTCTTCTCCTTTGGCTGGGAAAATGCAACATGTCGCGATATTGTGACACATTTCCCCTTTGGCCGCAAAAAAGCAACATGTCACGATATCGCGACATTTTTCTCCTTTGGCCATGAAAATTCAACATGTCGTGATATCGCGACACTTTTCTCCTTTGGGCATGAAAATGCAACATGTCGCGATATCGTGACACTTTTTCTCTCTTGGCCGCGATGTAGCAACATGTCACGATATCACGACACTTTTTCTCTTTCGGCCATGACAGAGCAACATGTCGCAATATCGCAACACTTTTTCTCTCTTGGCCGCGATGTAGCAACATGTCGTGAAATCGTGACACTTTTTCTCTTTCGGTCGTGATGTTGCAACATGTCGCGATATCGCGACACTTTTTCTCTTTCAGCCGCGACGAAGCAACATGTCGTGATATCATGACATTTTCCTCCTTTGTCCGTGACTAAGCAACATGTCGTGAAATCGTGACACCTTTTTTCCTTTGGCCACAAAAATACAACATGTCATGATATCGCAACACCTTTTTTCCTTTGGCCGCAAAAATGCAACATGTTGCGATATTGCGACACCTTTTCTCCTTTGACCGTGAAAATGCAACATGTTGCGATCTCGTGATACCTTTTCTCTTTTGGCCGTGAAAATGCAACATGTCGCAATATCGTGACACCTTTTCTCTCTTGGCCACGAAAATGCAACATGTCACGATATCATGACACCTTTTCTCCTTTGGCCGCGAAAATGCAACATGTCACGATAAAGCGACACCTTTTCTCCCTTGGCCACGAAAATGCAATATGTCACGATATTGCGACACCTTTCCTCCCTTGGCCGCGAAAATGCAACATGTCACGATATCGCAACAACTTTCCATTAAAACCTCACACGATGATTTTTATCACTATACCAATCGTGTACGTCATTATCTATAAGTGTATAGAGGATCGATCTCCTAATCGTATAAGTTTATTATTAATCGGAATAGTTCTTCAATTATTGAATCTCACATTATTTTTTTCAGACTCTGTCTTTACAAGATTAATCAATTTATTATGGTTTAGATACACCGAGAATTTCGTATTTCTCATAAGTCTTTTCGTTGGTTGGTTAAGTGGACAGATTTTCTTCATAAAGTTGGCAATAATATCATATACCAGTTCAAGTCGATTCATTATGTGCACGATAAGTTCTAATATTATTCTTCATGATCCCATTCACTAAAAAAAAAAGTTACCTCATTTACCAAATTTTCCTCCCTTGCCTGTGACAAAGCAACATGTCATGATATCATGACAACTTTCCACCCTTGGCCGCGACGAAGCAACATGTCATGATATCGCGACAACTTTCCACCCTTGGTCGCGACGAAGCAACATGTCGTGATATTGCGACAACTTTCCACCCTTGGCCGTGATGAAGCAACATGTCATGATATCACAACAACTTTCCACCCTTGTCTGCAATGAAGCAACATGTCGTGATATCACAACAAATTTCCACCCTTGGTCATGACGAAGAAACATGTCACGATATCGTGACAACTTTCCACCTTTAGCCGTGACGAAGCAACATGTCGCGATATCGCGACAACTTTCCACCCTTGGTAGCAATGAATCAATCACGACAAATTTCCTCCCTTGGCCATGATGAAGCAACATGTCGTGATATCACGACAACTTTCCTCCAATGACCGCGACGACGCAACATGTCATGATATCGCGACAACTTTCCTCTAGTGACCGCGACGGTGCAACATGTCACGATATCGCGATAGATTTACTCCCTTTTATTTTTCTTTGATAATTTGCTCAAGGACCTTTCAAGACCCTGCCTAATCACCTCATCCTCAATAGCCATGTCACTATGCAATTGAACCCCTACCTCCTTCTCAACACCCATCTTAGCCAGGAAGTCGACCGCTTTGTTTAAATCTCTACTCACATAAACTGGAATCACATCATCTAATTCCTTCCATAATTCCTTAATTTGAGTGACAAGAATCCTCAACCTCCATGCTTTCAAATCAAAGTTCCTCATGCAATCTAGAGCTCCAACCATTATTTGAGAATTTGATTCAAGTATCATCCTCCTGTGGCCCTGTTTCACTGCCCAAATAGAAGCAGATTTGATAGCTATGTCTTCTGCTTCATTGTTTATGGATCTTCCCAAGCCTTGTAGTTCCCAATAAAGCACTGATCCATCATGATTTCAACAAACCACTCCAATTTCGACACTACCCGGATTGCCCTTTGTAGCTCCATCGATATTAATTTTAATCCAACCTTCTGGGGTTGGTTTCCAACTAGCTCTATCATTTCCCTCTTTCTCTTCAACTCCCTCTTCCATTGGCCCAGTAACAACCTGAATTTCCTCTTTAGCATAGATGACAACAGTTTTTGTGACTTTGCTCCAGATGACCTGCCAAACTCCATCTAAAAAGGAAAAAAATTCTCTAAAAATTCTAGCATTTCTCTCCAACCACACTTGCCACAAAATGAAGTTTAATCTAAGATCCCAATCAATTCGAAGAGCTTTAGATTTAAATCTACCCCTCTTCCATATTTCCCAGATATTAGTTTGATTCAAGTCACCATTAACTTGAATTTTATAGTAAAAAAGCCATAGCTTCCAAATCTAACGCGTGAAAGGGCACTCAAAAATCAGGTGATTAGTTGTTTCCTCATTCTTGTAGAATAATACACATTGATATGGACCGATGATTCCTCTAAATCTGAGATTGTCAAAAGTGAGAAGTTCATTGTGTATAAACTGCCAGGAAAAAAAGTTTACTTTCGACCAGCCCTTGGAGTGCCAAATCTTTCTCCAATCCTCTACCGGATATGAATGGGGGGAGGCTCTGGGAGGATCTTGTCATATCCGTCCTTCACTATATAGACACCAAGGCTCCCATAGCCCTAAGATAATTCATCCTCATCGTCTCTACCTATGAGAAATATTTTTGTCAAGATTTTAGTCATGATGGGTGCCAACTCCGGAGGGATTGAAATTAGCCACTTGTCCAACTTCTTAAACTTCTTAAAATTATACTCCCCCAGCTGACTAGTGATGAAATAACTTTCAATTTGGACCCATCCCTTTGTTTCCATGGCTATTTTTATTGGTTGCAATTCAAGAAATTCAACAATGATGGGTGGGAATTGATCCCAAGAATCTGTCCAGAAACGTGCCTTCTCCCCTCTCCCAACTTTCCAAAACAATCGATCTTTAACTACCTGAGATCCTAATTTGAGAGCCTGCCACACTAAGGACCCAGAACCATCCAAAGGGAAACGGCCCACCTCATTGGGGTTAACATGACCCAAATATTTACTAGTTAGGATTCTACTGAATAAGGAGGTTGGTTGGGAAATCCACCTCCAGTATAGCTTTCCAGCCAAAGCTTTATTATTTAACTTGGATCTTCTTAGTCCCAACCCTCCTTTTACCTTGGGTTGGGTTACTTTATCCCAACCAACTAAGGCCCATTTCCTCTCTCCTTTTACTCCTTCCCATAAAAATCTTCTAGCCATATTGTCCAGCTCTTTCCATATAGTATGTGGGGCAGCCAAGATAGAGAATTTATAAATTGGCATGGCTTGAATGACTGACTGTAAAAAAGTTAATCTACCCCCATAGCTTAACCATTTGTGAGATCAATGATTCATTCTATCTTTTATACAATCCAAAAGATTCTTCCAGGATATCTATTTTTAGTTTTTTAAAATGCAAAGGAACCCCCAAGTAAACCACTGGGAGAGAAGTCCTTGTGAATTCCAAGATCTCTAGAACTCTGTCCTGGAGCCTTTGATCAAGATTGAGAAAGATCACTTTGGATTTTTTATCATTGATGACTTGGTTTGAAGCCCTAAGGTAGACATTAAGAGTATATCTGATCACTCTTGCTTCCTTGAAGCTGGCCACTCCAACCAATCTTGTATCATTCACAAATTGTAGGTGAGTCAAAAATTCCTCACCCACCTTGATACATGTTAGCAAACCTTGATGTATTCTCCTCAAGAAATGTCTACCTAATCCTTCAGCCAAAATGAGGAAAATATAGGGAGAGCAAGGGTCCCCTTGATGAAGGCCTCGAGTGGCTCCAAACGGTTGCGAGGGAAGACCCTTGATTAACACTAAATAAGACAGAGTAGAAACACAACTCATGACCCATTCTATCCAGTCCTAACAGAAACCAAAGGTTGCCATCATCTTTGACAAGAAACTCCACTCCACCCTATCATAAGCCTTTGACATATCTAATTTAATGAACATTCCTTTATTACTAGATTTTTGCATTGTATGGATTGCCTCCTAAGCAAGAACCACCCCATCCAAGATCTGCCTACCCTCTACAAAATCCCCTTGCTCTAAGGATATAATGTTATGTAAAAGAGGTTTTAGTCGTTCAGCCATTACCTTTGTGATTATTTTATAAATCACATTGCATAAAGCAATAGGTCTATAATATGAAATATGTACCCCCTCCTCCCCTTTTGGAATTTAAGTGATGAAGGTGTGATTTAATGCCTTAAGCATTCTTTTATTACCTCTGGACTCCTCTATGATAGCCAAAACATCCTCCTCCAAAGTATCCCAAAAGGCCTAAAAAAACTCAATTACAAAGCCATCTGGTCCTAGAGTTTTGTTGGTGCTCATTGCAAAGACCACATTCTTCAGTTCTTCTCTATCAATGGGTTTAAGAAGGGTCTGATTTTCTTCTTCAGAGATAATAGAGGGTATGACATCAATAACTTCATTTTGAGCCTCTTCATCTTGCTCCATACTTTCCTTAAAAAGTTTAGAAAAATAATCCATTGAATGGGAATGCATACCAGGAAGAGTATCAAAGGAGTGTCCATTCTCATCTTGAATAGCTTCCATGTTATTCATCTGTCTCCTAGCACAAGCTGACCAATGGAAAATTTTGGTATTTCTATCACCTTCTAATAACCAAGTGGTTCTTGCTCTCTGTTTCTAGTAGGTCTCCTCTTGGTTGTCAATGTCCTCAACCACTTTATGCAAGGCATCATCCTCGGCTTTGAGCTACTCTGTAATTGTTCCTTCCCTAAAGTGTTTTTGAACCTCATCCCATCTGGCCACCAAAGGAGTTCTTTGGAGCTGGAAGTCTATCTTGTTAGCTCGCCTCCATTGTTTCAGTTGAGCTTTGACATAATGAAGTTGTTTGTGGAATCTAAACATTGCTGTCCCAAAAGATAGACGACCTTCTTCCCACCACCGTGGAATTTTCTTTTGAAGATCCTCTTTTTGTAACCAAAAATTCTCAAATTTAAAAGGTTTGTGATGCTGCCCTGTCATAATCCCTCCCTCCAACAAAATGGGAAAGTGATCTGAAATCGGACCCTCCAAAATCTAGAATTTTGTATTCCATTTTACAAATGCCTCCTCTGAAACCAGAAAATGGTCTAGCTTTACCTTCATGCTATGTGGCTCCCTCCTCTTGTTAGTCCAAGTAAATTTGGTTCCAGGGCCTTTAATATCCACTAAGTGAAAAGCCTGGACTTGGGCAATCAAAATTCGATCCCCTGGGTCCAAAATTGGGGTTCCCCCTTCCTGATCTCTAGAAGATAATTTAGCATTAAAATCCCCAGCAATAATCTAGTCTAAATCTTCCCTTGAGATCCTCATGTTATGCATAGCTTTCCATTGAAGCCTCTAGCCATCAAGGTTTTGAGCCCCATAAAAATTTGTGATTAAAACATGTTTAGCTGTGACATTATTCCTAAAATGAGATGTGAGAACACCCCTCCAAGCTATATGTTCTATTGTAGTCCATTCCAAAGAGTTCCAAAGAGTAACAATCCCCCCTGAGGCACCTTGGGCAGCCACATCAATATGACCAGCGCCCCTCCAAATTCTGTTAACTATTTTACACATAAGATCTAACGACATTTTTGTCTCCTAGATAAGCAAAAAATCTATTTTGCAATTTTCTAAGTCTTTGAACAACAGATTGATGGGTTCTACTGTTTAAACCCCTAACATTCCATGATTGTATAATCATTGATAACCTTGAGAGTAGTAAGAATCAATTGGCCTCATCGATCCTCCAGTGATCAGTTTGTCTCCTTGAACTGCTAGTAGGTCCTTATTTGATTTTCTACCCACTCCTTGAGAGTTTCTATTTTTTGATCTCTTTTCCACCCAAGTTATCCCTAGAGGTGGCTTTTCTCTGTTCTTTTCTACTATTCCCATGTTGACATCCTTGATTATTGGTTGCGCTTGGGTATGCACTATCAATGCCCCTGCACTCTCTGACAGCGATAACTCAGTGTACTCAATTACCTGTTCTATGACGGTGGGAGATGAAGGAGAAACATGAGCGTGGATATTATTATTTTTAGTATTCCCATCCACTCCATCCATGACTTGATCCTCTTGGTCCACTAGTGTCTTAAATATTTCATACCTATTGGCTGGCTTGAGTTGTGTTTGCTCTTTACCATTTTTCTTTTGCTTTCTCCTTCTTTTGGGTTGTTCAAAGCCATCTCTTTGAACTTCTTTAACCTGAGGAGTATAGGTTGGATCTTTGGTTAGAGTTGACTTACCCTCCCTGGGAAGATTTGGCATTCCTAGCAGGGCCTCCATTTTTGTGTTCAAATTATTTGGGCAAAACTGGGCCAAATGCTTGTATTTGTGGCAAACTCTGCATCTGAAGGGTAGAGCCTCATAATCTAGTTGTTGAATCCAAGATAGTCCTGCCAATTTAAGTTCCACCTCTACCGGTAGAGGCTGGCTAATATCTATTTCCATGCAAATTCTTGCAAAAATAGTTGTGTTTCCTTCTATGGTGTCTTTGGAAACACCCAAATGTCTTCCAAGGGAGTTACCGATCATTTCCAAAACTTGCTCACCCCAAAACTCCATTGGAAGAGCATACAAACGGATCCAAACTAGGACAACCGTGGGTTCAATACGAGGATCGAAACCCACTCTCTAGGGTTGAACAAATAACCCTGTCAAACCATGGTTCCTCTTTTTTGATTCAAAAGCCCTATTTCTATCAGCCAGAGAAGAAAAACTAACAATGAAATACCCATTGATAATAAACCATAAGGAGTACTCACCATGAGGCTCCCAGTTTTGCCTGACCCAAGAAAGAAAGAAATTTAGGGTAGGGCGAATACCCATGAATTTACAGATCAAATCGTTATTGGCTCTGTATAAGACTATTTCTTCGACCATCCTTGGCTCGATGACAATCTTGGGCCTTGATTCGGACTACGGAAGGCATCCATTGACTCGTTGGGTTGTTGATCTCTTTCCAGCATTCTTGAAGAGCATATGAAGAGCATTTCTTTGTGCTTCGTCATTAGTAGATGGAGATTTATCTTTTAGCAAATCTACAAAAGAACTCTTTCTCCCTGTGAGAGGATCCGAAGGAGTCCCCATTGGACCCTCCTAGGGTAGCAGACTTGCCTTCAGATCCACAGTAACCAAAAAAACACTACGGCAACCCACCAGATGCCCTGGATTTTCCTTAGCTCCAAAAACCCTAGAACATCGCTTCCCACCTCAGCACTTTCAAAAGTCCTACTTCGCCCTTTATAGTTGAAACCATATTAAAATCACTGTTTATCTTTATTAAATTCAACTTCCTTCAGAAAAAACCATGTAATTTACAAAAATATTTAAAACCTTTAAATGTAAATGAAATTAATATAAAGTTTTATCATATATGTTTGACAATATAATAAAATCCATACCCTATAAAAGTGACCATAACATAAGGAATGGGTGATTTTACTAGATATTTCAATGTATTTTTTAAAATATGTCCTCTATGGTGTATATATAGATGTAGGTCTACCTCCCATCATTTATTTTATTTTTAAAATAAACAAAAATGATGTGTAACCGATATAAAATTTTTTCTTTAGATATTATTGAATGAAATTATATGTTCATCAAATTATTATAAATGTATCCAAAAATATAAAGACTATCATGTCAATACATGATAAGTATTAATCTATAATCATGAGCACCATAGTCAAAATTATCATGTTCTAGTTTTATGATTGGTCTTTTTACATATTATAGCATATACAATATTTATATAAAAACAAATTAAAAAAAATTATTGAATTCAATTCAATTATGATATTAGAAATAATTAAACTTATTTATAAAACTATTTTCTTAAATAAATATAAGCAACTAACCAAATGTCATAAAGTTATAAAATTTAAAATTTTATGCAAAATTAGGAAAAGTAGAAAATATATTTTTCTAGCAATAGAGAATATATTATATATTTGAGGTTTAGTTGTTATATAATTTAGAACATTAAAAATTTCACTCTATCATTTTTGTAAGCTTATTCATCCATCATAAAACATCTATTTAGAATTTTATTCTACCCATATGTTGAACATATTAATTAAGGTGCTTCTTTTTTGCTTTTTGTGTTCTAGTTTTAAAATAATTTCAATATTCTTGACCAAATATATTTTAATTAAATTAAAATCCAAATGATTACTTAAAAAAACAAATTTAAAAATTCGTTTCAACTTAATCCATGTAGCTATTACACTCTCTTATTTTAGTTATTATTTTTTAGGTACTTTGTTCCACTTAAATCTAATTCTATTCATATCCAACTATTCTCTATTCTATTTATATCCTATTCTATTTCTATCTAGATATTCTATCCTCCTACTCTTTTCATCAAAGAATA
Source organism: Wollemia nobilis (assembly GCA_028583015.1). Classification (NCBI taxonomy): domain Eukaryota; kingdom Viridiplantae; phylum Streptophyta; class Pinopsida; order Araucariales; family Araucariaceae; genus Wollemia; species Wollemia nobilis. The sequence continues at coordinate 4,174,958 of JAQPPZ010002642.1, forward strand.
TAACTCTATTCTAATTAGCTCTATTTTAATTTTATCTAATTACTCTTCTAATAATCTCTAGCATATTCAACTCTATTTCCTTCTTAATATCCTCTAAAAAATGTAAACTAACTATTTATGTTGATCAAATTGAATATTTAGTTGTTTTAGAATGCCAAATTTATGACATTGATGTTATATGTTCTCTTACATAGCATAAATAATATAAATATGGATTTAACATTTATGAGACAAAGGACAAAGAGCAATTTATCTAGTAAAACACTATTAAGTATGTATTCTTATGCTTTACCATTTAACTTAGTTAACACTATAAAATAATTCATAAAGAAAATAAAATTAGAAATTAATATTTTTTATAAGGCCTCCTACTTTCAATACACTTTCATCAAGGAATTAATGATCATTTTGACTTTTTAAGGAAAAGACAATTCTATTTTAATTAGCCTTCTAGATGGATAGGAGGGACGGAGTAAATTAGATCATCTTAAAAATAATTTTTAGGTCTATATAAACATAACACATTTCCAAATTCCATTAAATCAAAGTGTACAAATAGATAATCAATCTAGACTAGAGATAATTAAAATGAGATTTTCTTAAATAATTTTTTTTCTTTAAGTGGTCTTGGCATTAAATATATAGACATATCTATAGCAATTATGCTAATGGGTTTTGTGATTATGTGACATACCCCTAGTATATTGTGGAATTCTATGAAATATCATGAACTAGATTATTGACAATTTCAATTTTTTTTGCTCTTTCAGCAAGTCCTATCAAACTTGAATACTAACTTCAACATACTCTACTAAAAATTGTTCAAGTTTTTATATTATAATTTTAATAAAGAGTGTTACAATATAATAAATAGAACTATTAGTTACATTTAATATAGGACAAGATATCATCTTTTAATGGCATTGGCATTATATAATATATCATAGGAAATTGATAATTAGAAGTATGAAATATGATACCATAAAAAAGTCTTAAGGATGGACTTTGATAAGTGTTTTGAAATATTGGGGAGGGGTCTCTGCTCCTCATTTGACACTGTGATTCTTTTGAGAGGGAGGCCCCCTATTTTCCCTTACTAGATCTGGTTGTTATTAATTGAATATGTTTGCATTCAAAGTTCAATATAACAAAAAAATTTATCAATAAAATTAAACTTTAAATTAAAAAAAAGGTTCTTAAATAGCCAACCAATTTTGAAATATAATACATGTTTTTTAAAATAAATAACTTCTAAAAATAGAGTTTTATGAATATAAAAGTTTTTCGTATAAGTTAAATATAATAAATATTTTATATTTTTTTAATCAAATAAAGAATATAATATTTTTAATAATGTTGTCATGTTCTAGTCAATGGCTACTACCATGTGAACGGGCTTGTTGAGCTAGTCCAAATAACTAAAGTTTTTTTTATACCCAATTGTTTTTATAGGGGGTTAAGATCAAGTGACCCCATGTACACACAAGGTTGGCCATGAGACTTAATAAGACTCCAAATCAAGAAATATAAATCAATATGAATTGATTTATCATCTTCAAAACCAAAAGAAATATAATATTTAAGTGCTGCTAAATTCATTAGAAGTAGTGCTACTAGATTCTTTGGCATATGATTATGTTGCATCCCCATCACATGATATTATTATCTCTTATTTGTTCTAATTTTTATTATCATATATTAGTGTTAAAATTATTAGGTATTTTATCACATGTCTAAAAATTTTAAGAAACAAAAATAGAAAAAAATAATACAATATTGAAATAAATATTGAAAACAAATTACTTATTTGAAATTTAATATGTCCAACCACCCTTATACATGGTAAATTTAATAATATAATTTACCATATTATAATAAGTACTTTTATCTTATATGTTGGTATAATTTCACTCTTTTCTCACCCTCAACTTTCTCTTTCTCTTGTATCTAGAGTATTCATATACATTTTGCTTTATTAATATTACTCATATTCCATTTCAATAGGAAACAATTATGATAAATTAATTTTTATCAATAACATATTTTTATATTAAGATCTTCTAAAGGTTATTTTGCTCTTCATAGGTGAAAATTGAATTTATATAACATTTGTAGAATCTCATTTCTTATTTGGATGTTGTTAGAGAATATTAATTATTTTGTATGAAATCTCCAATTCTTTATAAGTCTTTTGGTAAATAATTTCCATCATTATTTTCTAACATTAATTATCAATTAAAATAAAACTATAAAGTCTATAAATATGCTATTTAATTGTTATAAAGATTAAAAATATTTTAAATAAATTTAACACTATGTGATATGAAATTCAGTAAAGAAGGAAAAAATAATTCGATATGTTATGCATTCATCTTATTCTTTATAGTTTTAATTTCACTTTATAACATTTATATAAATCTTGTAAAAATCTATATAAATTCAAGATTTTATATAACTTTTTTATAACTTGTAAGAATTGATGACTTCTTCTCATTATATATTTCTAGTTTAGATTTCATATGGAATTACTAAGATGGACTATCAACCTTTGGAGGATTCAAATGGGCCAACAGTTACACTACTTCCAATCAATCTACCCTATTGGACAAAAGCTTCAACATTTTCAAGAATACTAGAGGGAGAATACTTTGACTTGTAGGTCTTGTGGGTTCCTTTAGAGGAGACGTCAATAAATATTAAAAACATATGTACAACAAAATTTATGTCCATACAAATATATCTTTTATATGTTATGTCACTTAGGAACGAAAGATGACTTAATCAATATTGTTAAAATAAGAAGACAATAATTCTTTGTAGTGCCTATGACCAATGCTATTGACATGGAAGAGTACCATGTTATTTTTAACATTACTTTTTTAAAATTATTTATAAGTGGTGATGCATAGGTAGTAAAGAATAAAATTATAAATGTTATTAATTGAATAGGTTTGCATTCAAAGTTCAATTTAACAACAAAATTTGTCAATGAAATTAAACTTTAAATAATAAAAAAAAAATTCTTAAATAGCCAACCAATTTTTAAATATAATACATGTTTTTAAAAGTAAATAACTTCTAAAAATATATTTTTATGAATATAAAAGTTTTCTATAAGTTAAAGATAATAAATATTGTATATTTAATTAATCATATAAAGAATATAATATTTTTAATAATGTTTTCATGTTCTAGTCAATGACTACTACGATGTGAATGGGCTTGTTGAGATAGTCCAAATCATTAAATTTGTTTTCATACCCAATTGTAAATGTTGAATATGAGGTCAATATCAAGTGGCCCTATGTACACACAAGGTTTATCGTGAGGGTTGAATTGAATCCACTCCAAATCAAGAAATATAACAAATCAATATGAATTAATATTTCATATTGAAAACAAAAGAAATATAATGTTTAAGTGTTGTTAAATTAATTAGAAATAGTGCTACTAGATTCTTTGGCATCTGACTATATTTCATCCCCCTCAAACATTATTATTATATTTTATTTGTTTTGCTTTTTATTATCATAGATTATTGTTAAAGTCACTAGGTATTTTATCATGTCTAAAAATTTTATGAAACAAAAATAGATAAAATTAAAACAATGTTTGAATAATTATTGAAAACAAATTACATATTTTAAATTTGAATCTTTAATAAAAAATTAAATCTTATCAATATATCTATACCTCAAGGTAATAGTACAAAGAGCACCTTTAAATCCTATTTTTCTCTTTAATATGCATATCCTAGAAACATAATAAGTAGCATATGACCTATGTACCTTAGTTTGACCTTCATACCAATACTTTATTTTTGAATACATGCCCTCAACATTAAAGCTAGCAAGGTAGGAAACATTAATTTATTTGCAAATGAAATGCACAAGAAAAATATTTTATTTACAAATGAAAATATTATGAAAAATAATTAGGTAAAAATTTATGAATTCTATTTAATAAGAAGAAGAACCATTTTTTGTCATGACCTTAGACTCTTTGAAGTTTATGATCATATCATTATTTCAATCCATGTCATTAATCATGTGTGCACATTTCATTATGATGATATTTTCTTCAAGTTCTTCAACATATTTTGCATTTTGCATTTTCAAGTTAAATATCAAGTTGCCCTTATCTACACTAAACATTGTTAATGCTTGCTTGAAATATTTAATGTCACTGTCATTGTCATTGTCATTTTTTTATTGATTTTTTTGGTTCTATAAATTCTTCAAATATTTTCTAACTTGGTTTCTAAATCTTAGCATGATGACACAAAGTTTTATATACGAAATATTTCCATCATCATTGGAGTTGAAGCTCTTGAATAGATGTCTAGTTCTTCAATAATTTAAAATGAGAAAGAGTTTGAGTTAGACCAATTATATTTCAAAAAAGTAGTAACTGCAAAAATTCTTTATGTTTCAATTGTAATGATGAAATTTGAATATGTTTGTAAAGATAAAATCTATCCAATCTAAACTTCTATGTCATTAATCATGTGTGTATTTATTTATGATGCTCTTGTCTTCAAGCTCTTCAACATCTTTTGTAGTTTCAAGCTAGTGATCTAGTTGGTCTTATCTATATTGAACATCATCAATACTTGCTTAAGATCCTCAATGTCACCATCATTGTCATTTTCCTTGTTAATTTTGTTTAGTTCAGCAAAACTCTTCAAATTTAATTTTTACAACTATTGATTTCCACCTTCTTCACCATAACATAGAACTCATTTCTCATAAATTAATTTCTAAATCTTAACATAATAATTAAAAAATTTCATATAAAAACCGTTTAATCATTAATAAACTAAAAACTATTAAATAAATTTCTAAATTTTAAATAAACAAAATACATTAAAAAAATTACAATAAAAAAATAAATAAAGTTATTCATGTTTATAAATAATCCATCCAATTTAAAGTTAGAGATTGAAAGCTAACCAACACTCAAAAAGTGAAGTGTATTTAATGATTTCAATAAATACTCTATTAGCCACTTTAATTGAAAACATTCAAAGTCAACTATCTTGTAATGACACATTTAATATAAATATTTTATTATTTTACACGTATTTTGTTTTATTTTATTTTTTATTTTTTAACAAATTTATGTATTATTCAAAATTAAATCTTTTATTATTTTATATATGTTTTGTTTTTTATGTTTTGTTTTTTTTTATTTTTAACAACTTCATTCATACATATCTTATTGTGAATTGTAATTTAAAATTAGGTCTTTTAGGTTTATATTTTTTTAGCTATTTCGAAAGGTAATGATTTGAGTAAATACTTTAATAAGCATTCCCTAGGCACTAATGTGATAGCTTTACTTCAAGGCATTCAATGTCACCAGTGACACGTTTAATATAAACATTCCATTATTTTATGTGCATTTTGTCTAAATCAAAGGGTGGCATGTCTTTAGTGATAGAGTAAATACTTAACCATTCCTCAGGCACAAATGTGGATACCTTTACTAAAAAGCATTCAAAGTCACCTATCCTCTAATTCTCCAGAGCTATCCTCTCACTATCCATACCTGTCATTGATACAACGGAGCTTCATTCACGAATAATCGACAATTATTGCTGCCATTAGCGACCATGAGTAAGGGACGCCGAAACTGTTCCGCTTGACTGAGACGAGGGTGCACCATAACTCGCGGAATGCTCAGCGCGTACTCTAAGCCCCACATCTACGAAAGCAGGCTGCAGCGGTCTCTCCATATTAATCTCCGTCTTGCTTACTAACATCGACACTATCTCCGACATCGATGGCCTTTGCATAACAGAAGCCTGTACGCAAAGAAGCGCAATGCGTATCACTCTTAATACTTCCTCTTTCGTGTACCCTTCTTTCATCCTCTCGTCAACCACCTCTTCAACTTTGTTCTCTTCGTATAGCTTCCAAACCTGCAACGACCATGATAAAAATCAGGGTTAACAAATAATTTTGGCGGGCTTATTATGAGAAAGAAAACAGCAAGAAATTCGTACCCATTTTAGCAGGTATTGCATATGAGGCGGGTGCCTCATGTCGTTGCATTTTCTGCCGCTGATGATCTCAAACACCACCACACCATAACTGTAGGTGTCAGCTTTCTCAGTCAGTTGCCCATGGATGGCATACTCCGGAGCTGTGTATCCTCTGCACAATCGAACTAATTTGTGTGAATGACAACTCTTAAAACTTCAAACAGGAGAAATGGGAATACGGGAGGGTTTTCTTACAGGGTTCCTGCAAATCTTGTGGTAACGTGACTTTGATCATTAGGAAGAAGCCTGGCGAGTCCGAAATCTGCTATTTTGGGCTGAAGATTATCGTCAAGTAATATATTGCTCGATTTGATATCCCGGTGGATGATGCACACATGGAATTCTTCGTGAAGATATGCCAGGCCTCGAGCAGTGCCCCGTATAATGTTAAAACGTTCTTGCCAATTCAGAACGTTTTCAATGTCTCCTGCATTTACAAGAATTTATATTAAAATAAAATACATAAATACTTAATAAAAAATACTGCAATTACAATATTTTCTATTTTCTCCTTGAATTTAAAAGGAAAAAAAGACACCAAATAATATTCTGTCGAGACTACTGTTTGGCATATACTCATAAACCAGCAGCCGTTCTTGCCCTTGGTTGCAGCATCCAAACAAACGCACTAGATTTCTGTGGTGAACATTCGATATGAGCTTCACTTCACTTTGGAATTCAGATATGGCGCGCGTAGACTGGGCTAATGTTAGCTTTTTAACTGCCACAATTTTGCCGTTTTTCAGAGTACCCTGCGAGAAAAGAAAATCAGAGAACGTTCAGAAAATAGTTGATGCCATACCCACCAACCAAATTAAGTAGGCGATGTTCAACAACTCACCTTATACACCTCGCCAAACCCTCCCTTTCCAAGCTTGTTGTCTTCGTCAAAATTATTCGTAGATTTTTTCAGTATCTTGAAATCAAAATCTACAGGTCCGCGTAGTTCGGTTGCACATTCAGTATCCGCTGTTCCAAACACAAAACTTATTACGAAAATTGAATTCTGATCTTGCTAATCGGGAATAAAATCGTATATTTTGTTTGATGTTGGGATGTTTACCTCGCTTTTGTCCTCGCTGCGTAAGATGTCCCAATTTGCGCCGTCGAATAACAAACAGCGAAATTATTAGACCAAGAAGAACTACGCCTCCAACAACCCCAATTATTATCCACACTGTAGAACTAACTTTATTCCCTGTAAAACAAATTAGACAATTTCAAGACCCGAAACACAGGCCGACGAAAAAAGTACCATTATCTGGAAATTCATCCAAATGTAAAAATCAAACCTGAAGATAATACTGCCCTAAGATAATACTGCCCTAAGATCTGTAGTAGCGTTTCTTGCGCAAAAGGAATATGTCGCATAACGCAAATAGCATCCAGCGTCCACAGCCCTTCCTTCTGTGTGAGGATAGCAACTGTTCATATTAGGCTGAGCTATAGCGAGGCAAGCTTTACACTCTTCCTCAGTAAGTGTAAGCAAACACGAAGCAAGCCCATATACAGTCCTATTGGACGCATCTTTTCTTGTCTGCGCCGCAAACAGATACTGTGTTCGCGGAGCTGAAGCGCACAGATCGTTTATCAAACCTTGACTCGTAGCCGAAAACGAATTGGGGTCATTTCCGATAGTACCATTTGCACAGCGCGGTGCATTTCCAGTGTCGGTATATGAACTAGAAAAGTCTCTACTCTCGTAGCGCAGGAAGCAGCCGTCATAGATGGCTCTGCCGCCGGACACACTCGAACAGTTACGAACTTGTGTGTATGCCACCTTTATACACTTTGCACAATCGGAAGCGGACATGTCATGTCTACACTGGGCCAGAGCATAAACTGAATCTGTTCCGCTAAGTTCAACCTTGGTATCATATCCAGAGGAAGGAACCCTTTCAACCAAGAATGACAAGGCAGCGTTCAAATTTTGTTCAAAGCGCGTGACATTGGTGGTGTTGACGGGGCTGCATCCGTAGCTCAAAAGCGTGGTCTGTGGATCTACCGCTGCAATGGAGACACCCAACACGAAAGACAACATCATGATTAACCTCAAAATCTTCATGGCCATTCAATTGCAGGAACAACTCTCAGAGTCTGAATTAGCATAAATATGAAAAAAAATTAAAAATCTGCCGACTCCTGAATAATTTTACCGATGTAAAACCTCACCTCTAATACCGATGTAAAACCTCACCTCTAATAGTGATCCTGAATAATTTTACCATGTAAAACCTCACCTCTAATAGTGATCTCTCAAAAACAAGACGACTCTATAAGAGATTTTTAGGTGGCCAGCGAAAGTTGCCGTATTAAATTGGATACGTTTATCACCACGAACAATAAGAGCGAAAGTTGCCGTATTAAATTGGATACGTTTATCACCACAAACAATAAGAGCAAAAGTTGCCGTATTAAATTGGATACGTTTACTATGACAACGATATGGATACGGTTTTAAGGGTTAAGTAGATTGGTAAGTGTTAGTTTGGATAAGTATTTGTTAAGAAAAGACCTCGGTTCAAACTTTGGTGGTACCAGTTTGTAAAGGTAGTAGTCTGATCTAAATCCTCTAAGTGTGCGCCATACCGATGATGATGGTACGAACCTCGAGTGATTGACGGTTTCTATCTCATGCGGGGCAACAATTAACGAGATGGATAGTTTTGGTGGTTGCAGAATGACCGACAGTCCCCATCTCTCACCGAGGCAACAATTAACGAGACTGATAGGTTTGGTGGTTGCAGTCCATGCAGTTTGAACCCTGCGTTGCTAGTTACTAAAAATACGAACCCCATACGATCGGCGGTCCCAATCTCACATCGGGACAACAATAAACGAAACGGATAGGTTTGGTGGCTGGAGAGCGACCGGCGGTCCCCATCTCTGACCGAGGCAACAATTAACGAGACGGATAGGTTTGGCGGTTGCAGTCCCTCTAATTTAAACCCTACGCTACCACCCTACGTTACCAGTTACTAAAATTAATGGCTGTAACCAACTCTAGATACGTTTAACGCCATTTTAGGCCTTCTAGATCGACAAGAAGTTTCAAGAGGGTAACCACGAGCTTTTGAAATGAAAAAAACTTCTATAATTAAATGAGTCTTCCACCCCAACTCGTGCACAAGCAAATTCAATAATTCAAGATTGCGAGGGTACTTTCTTAAGCTGTATGAGACTGACATGCGACTGACATGCAAGACTCTATGGAACAAAGGAAAGTCCGAAATAGACTTGACTTTGTAAGTTTTGTTTGCTAGTAATTGAATAGGGCAAAGAAAAGTCCAAAATAGACTTTGACTTTGGAAGTTTTGTTTGCTAGTAATTGAATAGAGGAAAGAAAAGTTCGAAATGGACTTGACTTTCTATGTTTTGTTTGCTAGTAATAGAATAGGATGGAAGGATTTTAACGATGATGAATGTTAAAGATATTTTATAAAAGCAATATTTATCAACTCTAAAATTGGTTTTAATTATTTTTTATTTATTTGAAGATTATTTTTTGATAAATTTTATACAAATTTTATTTTAGAACACAATTGCAAGAGTAGGAGATTGCAGTCTAAGCAGAGAATTAAAAAAATGATGTTTGAGTATTAGACACGAGGATATTATCAAACGAAATACATGAATTATTTAAGAATATTATTATCTGAGAGAAAATTGTTTTAATAGTGATTGAGAGGTTATACGAGTCAAAAACATTTTCAAATTAGGAAAGAGAATATTGAAAAAGAATGTGAATACCATTCAAAGAAAGGGGCCATCCGTTCAAATGAGAATGTCATTCAAAGAAGGGGTCATCCGTTCAAATGAGTGTTGTTCAAGAGGGAATGTGAAAGTCATTCAAATTAGAATATACCATTTAAGTTAGTAATTAGATTAGCAATTGGTTGACCAAATAAACGTGCTGATCATAATTCAAGTGAGAGGAGCCTTCTCATCTAAACCATGCTAGTTGTCATATAAAATTGGAAACTTTCATACAATAGAACTTGCTTGTCATACAATTGAATCAATTGTACAATTGAACTTACTTGTCGTATAATTGAACCTATCATAGAATGGAAATAATTATACAATGCATGGTGTCATATGATGAATGTTATTGTACAATGAATGGGGTCTTACCATGAACGCCATCATAAAAGGATTGCAGGAGTATCATATTATAGAGGTCTTGAGAACTTGTTGTCTTGTGCAATGAAGTGTTGTCATCTCATAGGACTATAGTCATAAGACATTGTCATCTTGGAATTATGTCTTCTTACAAAATAGTTGACATCTTGCTTAATTATTTTGAACTTGTTGATTACAAGTGTGAGTACCATGCATCTTGTGGTCGGATATAGATTAAATAATTGTTTCTTAAGGTCATCCTTAAGTGGATTCTCTTCTCCCGTATACATAATTTGGTATCAGAGATGGTTTAATTTCAATATTTAATTCGAGCAATATCAAATATGGGATATAAGCCAAAGATGAATATTCCATATTTTAATGGAATTTTAAACCCAAAATATTTAATAGATTGTATAATGGATATGGAAATATTCTTGATTATGAATCTATGGAGGTTGTCGAGGAACCCAACACATCAGATCCAACAGAATGGATTTCATTTCAATGAGATGCCATGATGATATGGAGTTGGCACATTTACCTCCATATTATGTGGGGTGGTGGAAAGGTTGTTAATATGTCATATGAGTGGCATACATATGAGACCAGCATGTTAGGTTCGAATTGGGACCATGTGTGTTGGTCTACTTATACAAGACTTTGCACGATATCATGTATAAGCAATATATAGGATTGGTCTATATGATGTTTCTCCAACTATGGCTAGAGGCCGAATGCACTACTAAGACAATTACCCAATCTAGAGCATCCAACATCATATAGGTGGAGACAACACTATGAGCATGGGTATAGAGCATACATAGGTATCCTACAACTAGGGAGGCAAGTAATAGATGAGTTGTAAGACCACCAAATCATATGGTGACCATGGCATCTACACCTTGGATGGGTTGAGGATGTAGAGGAGTTGGGTTGAGTTTGAAGGATCTGGTGGGTCACCATAGAGAAGGGCGAGCATGAGCTATATCGGTTTGATTGAGTACAATGATAGTTTGGTATTCTCTAGGAGATTCTAGATCTTGATGACTACTAGTTCAGGTGGGTTTAGAGGGACCCATCAGGATTCAAAGGGGATCCTAATGTGGGGAGGTTCATGGAGGAGGACCTAGATGATCCTCTCTACGTCGATCCAAGAGTGGATGATGTTGGGGTAGCTCTCAAGTATAGGAGATGGTATAGGGGCATTATACCCTTGAGGATCTCCCCACTAGTGCCAATGTAGAGGTACCGGGTTATGGAGTACAACGAGTGTAGGCTAGCACTAAGAGATGATGCTAGAGGGTTCTAGACCCTCCTAGGTAGGAACAGGTGTATATCAGGATAGAGATGGTGATGGCCATGAGGATGACCATCACCCTCTCTAGCTCAAGGGGAGTGGGGAGCATCCATAGGTGCCCCCATGGTGACATAGGTAGGACCTAGTAGGGTGATGGGTTAGGAGGACCCAATGAGGGAGGTAGAGGCACTATGGGCTAGGATGGCAGCGATGTAGGGGGAGATGGACACTCTTCACACACTACTAGACCAAGCCTTGACAAATTAGGATACGATGAGGGCTGAGGTAGAGTGCCTTAGGGGGGAGATGGGTTGACTGGAATGAGAGTGATAGCAAAATCGAATATAGGATATGACTATCATCATAGGTAACCAACAAGGCAAAATGATTTGAATGTTGTAGGAGGATCTACAGAGAGTGAGGGAGGCACATGAGGCGATGACATGGAGGGAGTCCTTCTACCAGGCATTGTACTTCCAAGAAGTTCTAACAGAGTAGAGGATCCTACCATCATCATCCCTATGATCATAGAGTCATTCATAGTCATGGACATGATCTATTTCATGATCCATGAACATGCCCCCACCAAGACCACCTCTAGCAGGTAGAGTAGAGGAGATAGGCTCACACGACTAGGGTGGGGATTAGGATGACATGTCAATTTTGATTGTGGCATGCATCCCTAGGGATGGTCGAGTGTGCCAAGCTTTCTACTATGGCACATCGACTGACTGACACACACTCTATACTTTACGAGTAATACATGTTGCTTTTATTATTTATGGTGTAAAATATGTGTGCATTATGTGTGTGCTTTGTTATTTATTTTTAGTTATGCATGATGATCACAAACATAATGAATGCAATGCATAATGATCTTAACTAAATGAATGCAGAATGAAAATGAATCTAACTAATGAAATGCATGTATGAAATCTAGCTAAAATGAATGCAAATGAAACAAGTGGATGAGCAGATGGAAAGAAGAAGGTGATGGAAGAAAAAGAAGAAGAAAAGGAGAGAAACAAATAGTGATAGGAGGAAGAGAAAGAAAGAAAGAAGAAAGAAGAGAGAAGCAAAGTTCCAAAGAGGTCAAAAGGAAAGAAAGAAAACAAAGAAAAAGGAAAAAATAAGTAAAACCCTATAAGGATGTATGCTCACAAATGGTTGGATGTGGAGGCTACCCCTCACTAGTGGCCATGAAGCTATCCCATAAGGATGTTATGCTCACAAAGTGATCAAGTGTGGAGAGATACCTGCTATGGATGTGATGCTCGCTAATGGTTGTAGTTGGAGAGATACCCACTAGGATGTATGCTCGCAAATGGTCGAATGGAGGCTACCCCTCATTGGTGACCATGAAGCTATCCTTATAATGGGTGTAATGATGTGATTGATTTACCAAAAGGAGTGTAACCCAATAGGGGTGTGGTGTGTGCAAAATATGTGTGAGCAAAGCATGAATATGTGTGTGTGCATGTGTTAGAAGAAAGATAGAAGAAATAGAGATAAGAAGTGTGTGTATGTGTGTACTTTTTGAAATTTCAATAGTTAAGAGATGTGCGTAAGATAGTCAGTGGTCATATGAACATCATAAATGATATTCATATGGTATCTACCCTATCCCATGAGGATCCCTTAACAATTGAAAGATCAAGAAGGAAAAGTGTGAGCAAAACAAGATGTGCAGATAGAAGAAGGAACATATATCCTTTGTCTTGGAGAAAAAGAAGAAATGATTGAAAACTTTCAAAGGGAAAAGGACATACAAGAGATGAAGAACTATATCCCTTGACTTGGAGAGATTTTAGAATTATTGAAACTTTCAAGGTCAAGGAATATATGAGAAGAGAAAAGAAGGAAAGAAATGAGCAAAATGCAATGATGAAAAATGCATGGAGATGTGCCCTAGGTTGGGGGTTTACTAAGCATCAATGACCTAGTATGAGTGCAATGCATGTGAGCTAGAACCTAACTAGGTTTCATCACTTGCCTCATCATGAAGTCCCCAAGAATCTATATGATCAAGTAATCATGCAAGTATGATCAAGAAACAATGTAACTATATGACAAGCAAAGATGCAAATGGAATAAAATGTCAGGCAATTCATGCAAGATATGATAGGAAATCATGCAGTATGAGCAAGAAAAAAAAATGTAGGATGAAGAATGAAGATGTAGAATCATGCATAATATCATTTTTAAGTGCATTATGTTCATTGGTTCTTTAAGTTCTTTACCATATAACGATACTAAACGATAGGCTCCTGAGCCAAACTTGGTCATTATGACAAAGGGGCCTACCCAATTGGGCTGAAATTTGCCTTTCAGATCTGATTGAGCATTAGTGTTCTTTTGGTTTTCCTTGAGAACAAGGTCCCCAACCTCAAAAGAATGATTGTAAACTTTCTTAGAGTAAGATCGCTTGAGCCTATTCTGATAGGCTCGAAGATGCTCTAAGGCATGGATGCACTTTTCATCCAACAACTCCAATTGGTTTAAATGCTCTAAATAAAATTCAGCACACACTCTGATGGTACCATATTTCTTAGCTACTAAAACAATGACACAAGGGACTAAATCCTCAAATAAAAGGCTATTATAGAGGAAATATTCATGAGCCATGTCACAAAGAGTATCCCCTTAGCACATTCTCTAGGAGTTGCTAAAATAAAGTTGGCACATACCCTAAATGTGCCTTCCTTCTTAGCGACAAGAATGATGACTCCTAATTGCTCAAGGTCTTCAAGAGACATAGGAACAGGATCCTCTTGAGAACTAGAAGACTCAACATGGGTGACACAAGGGATTGACCCATCAAAGAAGAAGCTATTTTGAAGGATATCTTCATGATCCATATCACAAAGAGTATCCCCTTTAACATACTCCCTTAGGGTTACAACTAACTCAGGGTGCACCAAAGTTATCACATTGTAAAATAAATTTTAGAGGGAGAAGGTGGTCCCTCATCCTCATTACTCCACTCTAAGCCATGATGATCCAAAAATTTAGCATAAGTGATAAATTGATCATCATCAATTGGTAAGGGTTGGTTTTTATTGGGGATGTAGCCTATGCCACATCTCCTAGGCCAAATCTCAACTTCCAAAGGCTCTTGAATACCTTTTTATTGTGGCCCAAACCCTTACCTACATATCCCATACTAGATAGGATCTACTTAGAAAGTGGGTAATAATTGGATAGATAACAATGGGTAAAGGCTCACTCTATAGGAAAGGGGTTGCTACCATGGATATTTTCTTTGAGGGATGTACCCACATAGATAAAGGTACACATATCGATGTGTACTACTTCACCCTTTTTATGGGGTAAACCCATAGTTTGGGGTGAAGGTGGTAGCTTTGCTAGATCTAGAAGAGGACTTTCATCAAGCAGGTTGATTTGATCCTATGATGATATTATGGTTGATGGTTCCTCATTTATTTTAAAATTTTCAAATTCCTTGATGATGTTGAAATAGAAGTAGAAGAAATTTTGTGGAGAGAAATAGATGGATAAAAATTGAGACTAGATTGAGCTTGCTCAACCATTGAACAATATTAGAATGGATGAGGGTCACCCTGAATGGTGACAAGTTGATATTTGAATTCATATTTTAAACATTGATGAAGAGTAGAAGGGACAACCCTCATTGCATGAATCCAAGGGCATCCAAGAAGAAGATTGAAATATGTTGGGCAAGATACCACATAAAATAAGGTATCTAAGATCTTGGATCCTACCTTAAGGGGAAGGGATAAAATGTCATAGGCTTCTTGGGACTCATTGTTGAAAGCTTTTATGATGACATCAAATTTGGTTAAATCTTCCTCCTTTAATCCAAGATTTTGGAAAAATTTATAAGTGCATAGATTGAGGGAGGAACCATTGTCCACCAAGATTCTCTTGATAAAATTATCCCCAATGTATGTAGTGATGTAAAGGGAGAAATCCCCTTGTAAATTTGAGGAAGGAAGATCATCATCATAAAAATATATATGATTAATCCCAAGGGAACCTACAACATTAGCTAGATTACTAGGGGGAAGATCTTGTGGGATAGATTGTTGACTTAGAAGCTTCAACAAGGCTTCCCTATGAATAGGAGAAGTTTACAAAAGCTCTAAGAGGGATATCTTGGTAGGTGTGTTACTTAACTATTGTTGAATGTCGAAGGAGACTTTTGGTTGTGGCTTCAACACTAAGGTTGGTTTTTCTACACTTGTGCTCCTTTTTTGGGTACTCTTCAAAACTAAAGGTGGTCTAGAAGGTTGGTTGGATGTAGAACTCATCTCCTACTGAGATTGTTGAGTCAGTTGAGCTTGAGCTTGTTGCCTTGTAGTAGTAGCTATCATACCAACCATGTTGTTGTAGGGTGGTGGCACATTATGATAAGACACCTGGTTGGTTGTTTATTGTTGATGATTGGGTAGGGGATTTTGGAAGATCCCCATATCTTGATTAGTCGTAGGTGTCTATTGAGTAGGAGGTTGATTTGTTGGAGGTTTGTGGTTAGGAGTAGGTTGGGAGTCCTCTATGACAAGATGACCCTCATCTATTAAGTCTTGAACCACATGTTTCAACCTCTTACATGAATGTGTCATGTGCCCTTCCACTCTATGATACTCACAATGTTGATCAAGCTTATACCAAGTTATTGTGGTATCAGGTTGCCTTATGGGAGGTAACTCAATCATCTTAGCTTCTAAAAGTTTCTTAAGGACCAATGAAATAGATTGGTTGAGTCTAGTAAAATTCCTTGGTGGGGGTTTTTGAGGTCTACTAAGTACCATATTTTACAAGGTACTAGTAGCATTAACATTATTGGTTTACCTATTATCCATTACCCCATCACCAACTACATGCTTATTCTTATATTGAATTTTTATGGTCCTATCCTCTTCTTTTCTTGACTTAAGTTGACCTCTTTGAATAAGAGCTTTCTCTACTCTTCTTGCCAAATCTATTACTTGTTCAAAAGAGGTAATAATAGTTATTTCCAATTCATATGAGATATGTTCTTGTAAATTTCCAATAAATATATCTAACATGTCTCGAGGAGGTAAGGTGTATCTTAATCATCCAACTAAACTTCTCCATAAAGCCAAAAACTTTAAGAAACTTTCATCTTTACCTTGCTTTAAAAGATATAAATCTTGCATAGTCACATTTTTCTCAATACAAGCTCCAAATTGTTGAATAAATAACCCAACTGTCTCTTCAAAATTCCTTAAAGAATGATGAGGTAGTTGATAATACCATTCCAATTCCATACCACCAAGGCTCTTAGGGAATATTTTTAGCAACAACATGTCATCATATATAATATCATGGCATGTTGTTCTAAACATCCTTAAATATTCAATTGGGTCCTATATTCCCTTATAAATAGGTAAGACCAACATTGGGAAATGCTTAGGGTAGGGCCTAGTGATGACCATAGGGTCTAGAGGTTGATTGCACATTTCCTTATAGTCATAAGTGAAACTTGGAGGTTGAAGCATATCCATTCTTGACACCAATTGTTTCACTACACTTGTTAAACTTTGCATATCGGGATTGTTGTTGTGCAATACCCCTAGATTCCCTAGAGGGTTATAGGTGGATTGTTGAAAAGGGGTTTGGTTAATGTTAGAAATATTAACATTATTATGATATGGGTTATGATATGGGATGTTTTGTATGGTATCTTGTTATGGAGGATAACTCACATTTGGTAGAACAAAAGAAATGTTATAAGGAGGAATAGAATGAGGAGGAAATTGAACATGATTTTGAGATGCACTACTAGTTGGAAGAACTTGTGAAATTCCCCCAATATTGGTGGTTATAGTAGTGGCATATGTAGGTTTATGAAATGGATTAACATTATGAGAAGATTCAAACAAAGGATTGATTCAAATATTTTGAGGAGAAATGGTTTGATGATGAGATGTCCTAACCTCTTCGAGTTGGGCTTCTTCATCCATAGCCTTATTCAAAGCATCCCTATGATGCTTAAAGAAATTCTAGATATGATCAAATGATTTAAAGGTGAGGTGTCCATTAGACCCCTTAGTAGGATCAAGGTCATTACCAGTCTCTATGTCCTCTTTTGCATCTAGATTGGGATTCTCCCTATCAATATGATCATCCTCTTGAGGATTCTCATCAGATTCTAAAAGCTTTCACTTACTCCTAAGGTTGGGAGCCATTAGGATTAAGGGAAAGGATAGGAGAGATAAAGGGAGATCTAAAACTAATGAAAGACACAAAATATTTTATTAAGCATTTTTATGTTTTTCTAATCTAAACAAACAAATTTTAATGGTCTTATTTATGGTTTAAAACAAAAACAAAGAAGAGAAGAAAGAAAAGGCTTCCTAGATGGCCACTAAGGATGTGTTTCATGTTGGGTTCACCAAATATGTAGAGGGGGGAAAACTACCCTACCGCGTACGATTCTCAATTGGATCTATTGGGAGCCGAGGTGACCATGGGGGTATGTTATATCCTCTACACTCGAGGGCTTGGGGGATCGAAGGGTTCACCAAGAATGGTTTAAGGACTCACTCCAAGTCTAGGGTGGAAATGTTTGATGTATTTATTTGAACAAGCACCTATGTTTGGCCTTTCTAAGATCTAAGCTATGAAGAATAAAAGAACAATGCAAGGCAAACAATGATGCAATCAAACAAAGAGCTATCCCTAGAATGATTTTTTATTTCAATGAGAACTAAAACCCTAGTTTTGTAAATAAATAAATATTTTTCTTTTCAACAAGGGTTCAAGAGAATGCACAAACAAATTTAACCTAAGATGCAAACTATATGCTTTTTCTCTTTCAAATGCCTAGAAATAAAGTCAAATATTTTTCTTTTATTTATGATCTAAATCTGGAATAGAAATGGATAGAAAGCAAACAACAAACAACCTAAGAAGTCTATTTAGAGCACTTACTTGATCCGGTGGTTGATCCTAGCTTTTAACTTTCATCCTAATATATCCAACAACCTACAAAACAACTTCAAAACCCTTGGAAAAATTGATCAGTGTTTGGGGGCCTGCTTAGGCCGCTATGTGACTGAGCTTGGAGGTGCAACAGTCAAGCCCCCTTGGTCCTTTTAGCTGACCATTTGAAAATGAAATAATTGTTGACCTTTGGAACAAACAAAGTGAGATGAAACAGATGTAAACAATGAAATGAAATGCAGATAGAATGAACATAACAAAAAAAATGCAAATTAGGGTTTTGGGAGAAGAAACTTGCCCCCAATCCCTAATTGACCAAATTTACACCCTGTAAAGGGAGGTGCAAATTTGGCTTGCCAAATTTGCACCTTGTATAGATTGGGTGCGAATTTGGTTCATAATACTTTTTAGCCTACAAAATACCAAAAATGTGATGCAAAATAGGAAATAAAAGCTTGAAATAGACTAACAATGCACAAAAACCTGATTAGCTGATGGAGAAAGCAAGGAGCAATGAGAAAGTGAAGGTAGCGACCAAAATGGTAGACCTCTCCTATCATCAAGACTCCTCCACTTGTTCACCAAGGGTAGCCAATCACAAGAAGCACAGAAGCAAAGCAACACAATCCAGAAGAAAATATTTGTCAAGAGCACTTTTCACAAAAAAAAAAAAAACAACACCACAAAAAATAGGAAAAAAGGAAGTCCAATCCCTTCTATTTATAAGAGGTTTGGAGTGGGAAAAAGGTAGGAAAATGAAATTTAACCCCAAGCAAGGGCCAACATCACAAAGAGTTGATGCTAGAAAGGGTTTTTGAGAGAAAAATCCCTAAATTGCCAAATTCGCACCCAGTCCTTATAGGGTGCAAATTTGGCATGCCAAATTTGCACCCTATAAGGACTAGGTGTGAATTTGGCAAGGCTAAGGAAAAACAAGCAAAACAAAGGGGGAAAAGGGGGTCAAACTTGCACTTAGAAAATTTGAGGGGAAAACTAAGGATCTAAGGAAAATGACTCATGTAGAATGCACTTTACAAGATGTGATTCAGACTGCTTAAAGGAGAGGCATATATCTTGGGGAGATTAGTGATAGTGAAGAGGAGGAAACTGGTCATGTGGAATCTCGATATGAAGAGCAAGGAGAAAAAACCTAGCAATGGTTAATTTAGGCAATCTCAAACATGGGATATAAGCCAAAGATGAATATTCTCTATTTTAATGGAAGTTTAAACTTGAAATATATAATATATTGGATAATGAACATGGATAAATTATTTGATTACGAATCTATGGAGGATCCAATTAGGGTTAAATTTATGTGTATGTGATTGAAGGGACATGCGTTAATTTGGTGCGATCATGTCCAAACTAAGAGACAATGAAAGGGAAAGAATAAAATCCCAACTCAAAAAAAATTTGTGTTCAAGTTGCTATCGAATTTTTTTCCTACATATTACTAAATTAGTTTGTTTAGAAGACTCTAAAATCTTAAACAAAAGGAATTGGGAGTTAAATAATATATGGAGTAATTCTATATATATATATATATATATATATATATATATATATATATATATATATATATATATATATATATTTTTTTTTTTTTTTTTTTTGAATTTACATGGTGGAATCGGTAGCCACCATGAATCCGGGCAGGTTTTCCAGCTTTTATGGCCGCCACAGTATTCTACGTTGTCCGCCCCGGAATCGCCACACATATCTTCACGCAGTCTACCCCTATAACCACCATGCCACAATCATTTTAAACCTTTTATGCCGCTGAAAGCACCAGGAAAGGGACAAGTGTTTAGTCCGGCAAGGCTCGAGATTTGAACCTTGGACCTCTTGCCCCCTTATGGGGTTTGGATGAACCAATTGGTCTACACCTCAGACCCTAATAATTCTATATATTAACCATAATATTTGTTCATATTGAATACGGCAAGGTGAAGGTTGCAAGATACATAAATAGACTAAGATTGTCCATACAAGATGAGATTCATATCAGAATAGTTGAAGAGGTATATCAATATGTACTCAAAGCAGAGGAAAATGTGTTACATAGATGAAAAAATAAATTTAGAGAAAGAAGAAAGATCTCCAGAGGAAGAGAACCTTCAAATAATGTTAGAGTGAAACATATGCAAAAAGAAGAAGTTAGTAGTTCTCAAAGTGATTTCAACCAAAGTACCCAAGAAAAGGGTGAATCATCAAGAGGGTGAGGTGGATTTGGTAAAGGAATAAGGTATTGTTTTACCGGTATGTGTTATAGGTTCTTGGAAGAAGTACATAGAGCATATTAGTATCCTCAATCACAACAGACCAACGAGTATGGAAAGAAAGCCTATAACCAAGTTGTACAAGTAGATGAAGAGGGTATTGCTTCACTAAAAAGTATGAAGGAACCAGAACAAGGAGAATCCCTTATGATGAAAATGATGTTGTTGAAATTAGAAATGGATGTGTAGGAACCTAAGAAAAAAAGGAAATTGTATAGGATGATTTGCAAATAAAGAGGAAAATATTGCAAGGTGATGTGGATAGTGGGAGTACATATAATTTAGAGTCTATGGATATGGTATAGAATCTTGGGTTGAAGAGGATTGAATATGCAATCCACATAAAGTCTCATGGTTGCAAAAGGGGCATCAATTTTTGGTGAGAGAATAGTGTATGGTAGACTTCCAAATTGGTTCTTATGAATATGATATACTATATGATGTTATGCATATGGATGCTTGGCATGTATTATTGGGTATAGCATGATACTTTGATAGAAATGTAGTACATTATGGTAGGAAGAACATCTATAATATTGAGAGAAAAGGAAAGAGGTACACATTAAATCCATTGAGGGATGAAGGAGAAAAGGTGGACAATAATACTACAGTGTGTCTAGGCATAAAAAACTATCATTGAAGGGAATGAAGAATAAGAAAGCATGTTTTTATTTCATTGCTAAAGCCATAGAAGAAGGGATATAGCACAAAATGAATGAAATCCCATATGAAGTAAATGATTTATTGGAAGAATACGTATATTATTTCAAACAATGAGTTGCCACCCATGAGAAGCATTGGTCATTGCATAGATTTTAGCTTTGATTCAAGCTCACCTAATAAACCTACTTATAGGATAACACCAAAGGAGAATGATAAGGAAAATATGATGCAATATGAAGAAAAGTATAAAGAGAATAGAAATGATAAAAAGATAGCAATATGGTTGTGATGAAGGCCATATTATGGAAGAACACTATGGCGATGAAGAGTTTGGGTGCTTTGAAAGGTACACAAAAGGTATTGATTCCAAGTTAATGATAAGAATAGGATATATTGACAAAGGATTGGGAATATATGGGAATGGTGTGAAAATACCCATAACGCAAAAAATAAGGCCTTGGAAACTCAAGTCAAACAAGAAGCAGTAATACTGGATTTGTGAGAAGATAGATTAGCACAAGGGATGAAGGTCCTAGGCTATGTTGTTGTAGTCTATGTGGAATATCTAGACATATATAAACTATATGTAGGAACCTACATCCTTTAAATATTTATGGAGGAAGTAATCACTCATATATATGGTTTTGGCACCAACAAGAAGTAACCAACAAAATACATGTTGATTGTAGTTGGATGAATGTGATGGAATGATAAAAAGTGAAATGAATGTTGAATGCATTCTATAAGAGGTAGTTTTGTTCTAAGATGATTAAAGTAATTCCATGAAAGTTTATGTAGTTATTTTCAACTTAAATAAATTTCATTTAATATGAAGAAGAAACTTTTTTCTTCATGACATTATATTCTTTGAATATTATGATCACATAATTATTTCAATCTATGTCGTTAATCATGTGTGTACATTTCATTATGATGCTATTGTCTCTAAGCTCTTAAATATTTTTTGCAATTTCAAGTGATGTGGGAGCATCCACAAGTTACAAATAATAGTTGATGAAGTGTTTAACCACTCAAAAATAATACATAAGGTAGAAATAAAAATCAAAACTAACAAGATGGTAGACATAGAGAATTATAAAAAGTAGAAAAATAAATTGAAGAGGAAGCTGAAGGGATTGGTAGTGAAAGAAGAGGAAAAGATAAACTATAATAGCAATTTTGAAGAATAAGTATTAAAGGAAGAAGAGTTAGAAAACTCTATTCTCACCACCTTGAAATATTATTTATGTTTGGTTATCTTGTACTACCTTGCCAATAAATAAAATATATCTACTTTTGAATTGTCTTATGTTTGTGTGAATGAGAAATGTTTAGAGTTGCTGGAAATGTACATTACTTAACCTTGTGTTTTTAGATCATAATTATATTGGAGTAGTTAAATATGACTACAACTTGAGTAAGGGTGTTGTTCCAATATCTTGATGTGTAAGTAAAGACATCAATGGATTGAAATTATGCTAAGTGTGAATGCTTGACTACCATTCATTGGAGTGTACCATCAAATACAAAAAATTTCTACCATCATAGGAATGCCAACTTAAGTAAGTTCATCTTGAGGTATCCATCTTAAAATAGTGTCCTCAGCATTTTCATATTATGCATTAAGTGTACCATTAAAAAACGTTGTCTTCTTATGGGTTAACCATATAATTGAACATCTGTAAAACTTATCGTACAATCCATTCATTGTCTAATCAATTTTTTGTACAATCGAAGTGACATATAATTAAATTGTCATACAAAGAGGAAATTTAGGTCGTACAATGACAATCATCATACAATAGGGAAGATACCACCGTACAAAGAAATATATATAGTTTGGTTGTCTTCATCATTTTTTGTACTAGAGTAGGTTGTGATACATACTAGAGGAAGATGGCATAATGAGGAAGAAGAAGACCAAATGGTCTAGGACCCTAACTTATGAATATAGTAGAAATGATAAGAGGAATCACCACCAGGCTAGATGTTATTGACACTACCTAAAGGAAAGGTGTTCATATTATGGATATTAGTGATAGTGAAGAGTAAGAACATGGTCATGTGAAAGCTCAAGATGAAGAGCAAGGAGAAGAAACAGAGCAGAGGTTAAATCAAGAAATGTCAAATATGGCACATAAGCCTAATATGTATACTCCCTATTTTAATGGAATTTTAAATCTAGAAGAACTGATTAATGGATAAAGAGCATAGAGAGGTAGGTCAAATTTACATGTACAAGGATAAAAATATATGCTTTTATGTGGTGGGATCATGTCCAAATTTAAAGGCAACAAAAAGGGAAAGATAAAATTCAAACTTAGGAAAAGTTTTTGTCCAAGTAAATTCTAAGTTTTTACCTATTTATTATCAAATAGGATTGTTTATAAGACTCCATAATTTAAAGTAAAAATATTTAGAAGAATATACGAAGTTCTATAAATTGACCATAAGGGTTGGTCATATTGAAGATGAGGAGAAAGTGGAAAGATACATAAATGGATTAACATTTTCCATACAATATGAGATTGGTATTATTAAAATTGTAATAATTGAAGAGGAATTTCAGTATGCACTCAAGGTAGAAGAAAAGTTGTTGCATAGGCAATAAAATAATATGAGAGGAAGAGGATGATCATCTCATGGAAGAGGACAAAGAAATAGTGGTAGATGATAGTACCACAATGGAAGAGGATAACAAAGGCAAGAGGAAGAAGCTAGTACCTATAAAAAAAATTGGGAAGCTAGAGATTTTCCAAAGTATGAGGAGGATATGAAAGAGGAAGGCATAGAGGATTCCCCTAAAATTGTTAGAGATGTGGAGAAGCTAGCCATTGGGAATATGAGTGCCCTCAAACACAATAAACTAGTGGGCATGAAAAGAAATTCTAGAGCTATGTTACACAAGTAGAAGAGAAAAGTGTAGCCTCACTAAAGCAAATGGAGGAACTAGAACAAGGAGAATATCTTATGATGAAAAGGGTATTATTAAAACCAAGGAGGTGTATGAACCTATGTAAAGGAGGAACTAGTTCAGGATGATTTGCAAATTAGGAGGCAAGTGTTGTGAGGTGATTGTGTATAGTGGAAGCAGCAAAAAACTAGTGGCAACAAATATGATAGTGAAACTTGGATTGAAGAGTATGGAGCATTCGAACCCATACAAAGTGTCATGATTACAAAATGGGTACCAAATTTTGGTAACTGAACAATGTTTGGTAAATTTTCAAATTGGTTATTATAAGGGTACAATTTTATGTAATATTATGTTGATGAATGCATGTCATATATTCTTGAGAATACCATGGAAGTTTGATAGAAATACAGTGCATGATGGTAGGGTGAACACCTACACTATTGGGAAAGATGCAAAACATTACACATTAATTCCATTGAAGGATGAAGGAAAATAGGTTTTAAATAGTTGAAAAGGTTGCATGATATCTAGAAAGTAATTCTTGAAGGAGATGAAGAAAGGAAAAACAACTTTACTTTCACTGCTAAACCCATAGAATATGGTACAATTAATAAGATTGATGACATTCCACACAAAGTGAAGGATTTATTGGAAGAATATATTGATATTATTTCAGAAAAATTACCTGATAGGTTACCACCAATGAGAAGCATTAGTAATCACATAGACTTCATACCTAGAGCAAGTTTGCCAAACAAGGTAGCTTATAGGATGACACCTACAAAAAATTAAGAGTTAAATACACAAGTCCAAGAGTTATTGGGCAAGGGGTTGATTAGGAAAATTTTGATTCCATGTGTAGTATTAGTTGTACTAGCACCTGAGAAAGGAGGAGAGTGGCATATGTGTAGGTAATCTTGGGAAATAAATACAATCATCATAAAGTATAGGTTTTTATTACCTCTTATACATGACTTGATGGATTGTTTTAATGGAGCAGTTTACTTCACAAATATTGATTTGAAGAGCGGTTACTATCAAATTTAAATCAAAGAAGGGGATAATTGGAATATTATGTTTAAAACCAAAGGTGGATTGTATCAATGGCTAGTTATGTCATTTGGGTTGACAAACACACCTAGAACTTTTATGAGGATGATGAATGAGGTTTTGAAGCTTCTTCTTGGTAAGTTTGTGTTTATTTACTATGATGATATTTTGGTGTTTAGGAAGATGAAGGAAGAACACCTAATTCATCTCAGGTTAGTTTTATGAAAGTTAAAAGAGGAGAATTTGTTGGTTAATTTGAAGAAATGTTGTTTTATGAATAATAATTCGTATACTTAGGTTTTATCATACCCAAATATGGTTTGCATATAGATCCAACAAATTTTAAGGTTATTGTGGAGTGGTAATTACCAATAAGAATGTTTGAAGCCAAAAACAATTCATGGTTTGGTAAATTTTTACAAAAAAATCATCAAAAAGTTTAGTGTAATTTATGCTTCAATCATGGAAACAATGGAACAAGGTATACATGAGTTAAAATAGATGAGTGTAGTAGAAATAAGCCTTCAAATATAGAAGGAGAAATTCATGGAGCAACTAGTTTTGACATTGCCATAATTTTACAAGGTTTTGAGGTAGATTGTGAAGCTAGTAGAACTTCCATTGGAGGATGTTTAAGACAATAAGGTCGACCCATCACCTATTTTAGTGATAAATTGAATGAATCCAATAGGAAGTATTTATTTTATGATCAGAAGTTATATTCCATCGTGAAATCACTAAAGTAGTGGAAACATGACCTATTATCAAAGGAATTTATCTTGTTTATAGATCATCATGCTTTGTAGTTCATTAACAACCTAAGAAAATTAAACCAAAGATATATGAAATGGATGGAGTATCTTCAAAGTTACTCATTTATTTTTAAATATAGAAGTGGTAGTTCAAACGAGTAGTCAATGCTTTGAGTAGAAGAAATTTATTGATGAATGCAATGAAGATTGAAGTGGTAGGTTTTGATGCTATGAAGAAGCTTTATGTTGATGATTTGGACTTCAAGGAAGCTTGAGCAACTGACAATGATCCTACTACAATAGATAGAAGACCATGGCTAGAATATCTAATCAGAAAAGGAGTATTATTCAGGGGACAATAATTGCATACTAGGGAGCTCAAGAAAAGAGAACTTGATAAGATAAAAGAATAGTGGAGGACTTGTTAGAAATTTGAGTAGATAAGACAATGGGACAACTTTTTACAATTTAATATTGGCCAAGAATGAGTATGAATATAAGAATATTTGTGTAGTATTGTCAATTTTATCAAAAATGCAAAAGGGAGAAGTTAGAACACTAGGTTGCATAAACCATTACCAATACTAGAAAGGCCATGGGAGGATATTAGTATGTATTTTATCCTTGGATTTCCTTGAATATGAAATGGGAATGATTTAATTTTAGTTGTTTTTGGTAGGTTTTTCTAGATGGCACATTTCATACCTTGCAATAAAATGAATGATGCTACTCATACTACTAATTTGTTCTTTTGAGAAGTCGTAAGACTACATGGTTTATCAAAAAGCATTGTGTCAGATAGATATGTGAAGTTTTTAGATCACTTTTAAAGTATCTTATGGAAGAATTTGGGAACAATATTGAGGTATAGTTCAACTTATCACTTGTAAATATATGGAAAAGCTAAAGTTATGAATAGAAGCCTTGGGAATATGCTATGGAGTCTAATTAGAAATAAGCCAAAGATGTCAGACACCATATTAGCACATTCAAAATTTGTGTATAAAAATTTAGTAAATAGAAGTACAAGAAAGAATTCATTTCAAGTTATGTATGGAACTCATCACAGAGGAGTAGATGAGTTGTAGAGTACAAATGATTTGAAAAAACCTAGTGCTAGAGTAGAGGACTTTACTGAATATATGCAAGATTTACATCATGAAGTGAAGGCCAAATTAGAAAAGAGTATTGTAAAATACAAGCAACGTGCTGACATAAAACATCATACATAATAATTTCAAGTTAGATATTTGGTTTTGACACATTTGCATAAGGAAATATTCCCAAAGGATAATTACAATAAGCTCAATTGAAATACGATAAAACCTTGTAATTTTTTGAAGAAGTTTATGGTCAATGCCTATGAAATTAAACTCTCAAAAGGAGTAGATATTTTACCAGTATTTAATGTGGTAGATTTGTATCCATAGTATGTTAAGACTTCAAAGAATATAAAAAATATCACATCTGATTTTCCAATTGAAGAGTGGATAACACGGTTGACAAAAAAGCAACGAGATAAAATTTAGGTAGTAATAGACTCCACAATGGTCAATATGATGAGAAACAAGGTCTATTATGAATATTTTAAGAACCATCTAGTTGAAGTGTAAACATGGATGAATGCTTCCAAGATTGCTAAGTACAAATCTTGGTTATGGACTTTGAAAATGTTCATGATATTCACTCATGAAACATTTCCTCTTACTCAATGAGTATTATGTGGGAGCATATGCCAATTATAAATAACAGTCAATGAACCATTTAACCACCCAAAAAAAATGCATCAGGGAGGAAGTAAAATTAGAACCTACGAGATAGCAGATATAGAGAAAAGTAAAAAATAGACAAAGAGATTGAAGAGAAAGATGAAGGGATTGGTAGGGAAAGGAGAGGAAAAAATAAACTAGAACAATAATTTTAAAGAATAAGAATAAAAAATAAGAGTTAGAAAAAATATTTTTGAATGCCCTAAAATATTATTGATGTTTTGTTGTCTTGTACTAGCTTGCTAATAAATAAAATGCATCTAACTTTGAACTACTTGTGTTTGTGTGGATGAAAAATGTTTAGAGTTGTTAAAATGTACATTAGTTAACCTTGTGTTTTCAAGTTATAATTCTACAAGAGTTGTTAAATATAACTATAGTCTACGGGTGTTGTTCAAAGGAGATAACCTTGGTTGTCATCCAAGAGCTTGATATATAAATAAATACACTAAAATATTAAAATCATGTATAGTATGATGTGTGATTACCGTTCATTGGAGTTTACCATCCAATACGAAAATCCTTTTCCATTATAGAAATGTCATCTTAACTAAGGCCATATTGAGGCATTCATCTTAAAATAGTGTCATCCTCAACATTGTCATCTTATGCATTAAGAGTATCATCAAAAATTGTCATCTTGTGGGTTAGTCATACAACTAAACTTTGGTAAAAATTATACAATCCATTCCTTGTTCAATCAAATTATCATACAATCAAAGTGTCATACAATCAAATTATCATACAAGGAGGAACATTGGGATGTACAAGGACGATCTATGTATGATAGGGAAGACACTATTGTAAGAAGAAATATTTATAGTCTGGTTATCTACATCATCAAATTATAGATCAAGTTGCTCTTATTTATGCTAAACATTGCTAATGCTTGCTTGAAATATTCAATGTCATTGTCATTATCATTTCTTTTATTGCTTTTGTTTAATTCTACAAACTCTTCAAATTCAACAAATCTAATGTCACTGATTTGCACTTATTGACCATAGCATGCAACTCTTTTATCCTAACTTGGTTTCTAAATGTTAACATGATGACAGTAAGTTTTACATAAGAAATTTTTCCATCATCATTGGACTTGAAGCTCTTGAATAGATTTCTAGTTCTTCAATTATTCCAAAGAGAGGAAGAGTTTGAGTTAGACAGTATATTACAAAGGAGTAGTAATTACAACAATTATTTATGTTTTAGCAGTAATTTTAGTTTCCCACCTATGATGAAAGTTGAATATGTTTGTAGAGATAGAATCCATCTAATCTAAACTTCTATGTCATTAATCATGTGCATACATTTCTTTATAATGCTCGTCTTAAAGCTCTCAACATTGTTTCAAGTTTGATATGGAGTTATTATTATCTAAGTTGAACATCATCAGTACTTGCTTGAGATCTTCAACATCACTATCATTGCCATTTTTCTTCTTGTTAATTTTGTTTAGTTTTATAAACTCTTCAAATTCGATGAATCTATTACTGTTGATTTCCATCTTCACTCCGTTCTTGTAACTTAGTTTCTAAATTCTAACATGATAATACTAACTCTTATATAAAATAAAATAAAAAAAGTCTGAACTCTTGAATAGATTTCTAAATCTTCAATAATTTAAAACAAAAATGAAAAAAAATTGACAAAATATATTACAAAGGAGTACAGCCATAATAAGCATTTTTTTAAAATTCGTAATCCATCCAATTTAAACTCCGGGGCAAAATGAAATTTATTTAGAGAGAGGCGTTAAGCGAAACAGTTTGCAATAGTGACATATTTAATATAGACTAGAAATTCCATTATTTTACATGCGTTTTGTCCTATCTTTATTTATTTACCTAATTTGAATGGTGGCATGGCTTTAATTATTTGAGTAAATAATTTAGCAACCCTTCCTTAGCTTTACTTGACAGCATTGAAAGTCAGCTACCCTCAGATGCTCGACAACTATCCTTTCATTGTCCATTACCTGTCATCGATTCAACATGAGCTTCATTCATTGAATAATCGACAATTGTTGCTGCAATTAGCGACCAGTAAGGGATACCGAAACTGTTCCACTTCACTGAGATGAGGGTGCACCAGAACTAGTGGAATGCTCACAGCGTACTCTAAGCCCCACATCTACGAAAGCAGGCTGCAGCGGTCTCTCCATATTAATCTCCGTCTTGCTTACTAGCATCGACTCTATCTCCGACATCGATGGGCTTTGCATAACAGAAGCCTGTACGCACAGAAGAGCAATATGTATCACTCTTAATACCTCCTCTTTCATGTACCCTTCTTTCATCCTCTTGTCGACCACCTCTTCAACTTTGTTCTCTTCGTATAGCTTCCAAACCTGCAACGGCCATGATAACAAATAATTTTGGCGGGCTTATTATGAAAAGAAAACAGCAAGAAATTCGTGCCCATTCTAGCAGGTATTGCATATGAGGCGGTTGCCTCATGTCGTTGCTTTTTCTGCCGCTGATGATCTCAAACACCACCACACCATAACTGTAGGTGTCAGCTTTCTCAGTCAGTTGCCCATGGATGGCATACTCCGGAGCTGTGTATCCTCTTGCACAATCAAACAAATTTGTCTACTGAAAAGTCTTAAAGCTTCAAACAGGAGAAATGAGAATACGGGAGGGTTTTCTTACAGGGTTCTGCAAATCTTGTGGTAACGTGACTTCAATCATTAGGAAGAAGCCTGGCGAGTCCGAAATCTGCTATTTTAGCCTTAGGATTATCGTCAAGTAATATATTGCTCGATTTGATATCCCGGTGGATGATGCACACATGGAATTCTTCGTGGAGATATGTCAGGCCTCGAGCAGTGCCCAGTATAATGTTAAAACGTTCTTGCCAGTTCAGAACGTTTTCAATGTCTCCTGCATTTACAAGAACTTGAAAAAAAAAAAACATTTTAAAAAATACTGCACATACAATATTTTTTACTATCTCCTTATATTTAAAAAAGTACGCACCAAATAATACTCTGTCGAGACTACTCTTTGGCAGCCTTTCTTGCCCTTGGTTGCAGCATCCAAGCAAACGCACTAGATTTCTGTGGTGAACATTCGATATGAGCTTTACTTCACTTTTGAATTCAGATATGGCGCGCGCAGACTGGGCTAATGTTAGCTTTTTAACTGCCACAATTTCATCAACTAGGAGACGTTCAATAACTTACCTTATACACCTCGCCAAACCCTCCCTCTCCAAGCTTGTTGGCTTCGTCAAAATTATTGGTAGCTTTTTTCAGTATCTTGAAATCAAAATCAACCGGCCCGCGTAGTTAGGTTGCACATCTTAGAAATATTAATCCGATTTCACGCCTTCGCGCAACTGCGCTTCGAACTTGGCAAAGCCGGCCTGCGCTCGCGAAGTTGGGCATCCCGGCAAAATTTTTGACTTGACGTCGCACATGCTTTCTGACAGATGTGACGTATGACAGATCTGATCGCCGCAAATCTGATGCCCGCATTTTGTCAAGCATGTTAAGTTAATGCCAGTTCGACGATTGGTCAGAAACCCTAGTTCAGGGTCTGTCAGAACCTGTCAGAGGATAACCCCTATTTTCCTCTCCCCGCGGCTATATAAGGCAGTTTGGGTCTTCAAACAAAATGTGAGTGAGGGAATTTTGGAGAAACAGGCAAGAGAAAAATAGTCATTCACAGAGCAGCAGGCGAGAGCGGTTCAGTGAGTAGAATAGCTCATCTATTTAATGTTCGAGCAGCAGACTCAACATTTGTTTTGCCTCTCAGTTTTTCCTACAGCTTTAGTCTGCAGAAGTTTGTATATCCTCATTCGAGGATGTTTGTAACTCTTTATTTGAATAAATAGAATTGCTATAGTTTTTGGCAGGGTTTCACTCTATCAGTATCTGCGTTTATTATGACTTGCTTCTTTGTTTCTAAACGTTGTTTGATTGCAATCATTTCTTGTGATTCATTGACTGCTAACCCTTCCTAGCAGGGCTCGTTGTTCCTCTTGTGAAACTTCTTCAATTGCTTCCTCAAACAGAGTAATTTCAAATCCTAAAAAAGGGTCTATCCTTGAAGTGTCAAACGTCGCCTCCAGCTAGGGGTCGCTGCATTGTACGAGTGTTTGAATATCATATTCTGTAATGGAAAAATTTGCCGAAGTGTGGAGCTGTCCGCCCGACTGTGCAACGCAGTCTGACGACGCAATAAGTCGTGAGCACAGTTGGACAGGACAGCCTAAAGAAGAGCAACGCATTTTTGACTAAGTGTTAGCCAACCTCCCGACTACGCACCGCTATCAGACTGTGCTGCCTTTGACTAGCGCAGTCGAGCATTGACCGGTAGCATCCGCCCAGCTTCACAGTTTTCTTCCTGCACAACCCGATTGCGCAGAGTTTGACTAGTGCAGTCGAGTGTTGACCACCCCCTCCGCCCAACTTCGCACATTTTTTCCGTGCTCAGCCCGACTACATAAAAAGTCGGGAGCGACACCCGTACTTCGGGAACTTACTCCTCGATGCCTAACTTCTCACATTTTTTCCGTGCGCAGCCCGGCTACACAAAATTTCGAGAGCGACACCTGTACTTCAGGAACTTACTCGCCGACGCCCAACTTCGGGCCCCTTCGCTTTGCGCTCCCCGACGGTGGCCGCATTGAAGAAAAAAAATTAAAACTACAACACATTCAATATCCGTTGTTCCAGACACAATACTTATTACGAATATTGAATTTTGATCTTGCTAATCGGGAATAAAATTGTAGCTTTTGTTTGATGTTTACCTCGCTTCTATTCTCATCGGGTAAGACGTCCCAGTTTGTGCCGTCGAAATACAAATAGGTGAAATTATGAGACCAAGCAGAACTACGCCTCCAACAACCCCAATTATTATCCACACTGTAGAACTAACTTTATTCCCTGTAAAACAAATTAGACAATTTCGAGACCCCAAACACAGGCTGACGAATACATTACCATTATATGGAAATCTGCCCAAATGTAAAAATCAAACCTGAAGATAATACTGCTCTAAGGTTCGTAGTAGCATTGCTTGGGAAAAATGAATGTGTGTCATAATGCAAATAGCATCCAGCATCCACAGCCCTTCCTTTCGTTTGAGGATAGCAACTGTTTATATTAGTCTCAGCTATAATGAGGCAAGCTTTACACCCTTGCTCAATAGGTGTACGCAAACACGAAGCAAGCCCATATACGGTCCTGTTGGACACATCGTTTCTTGTCTGTGCAGCAAATAGATACTGTGTTCACAGAGATGCAGTGCACAGATCGCTTATCAAACTTTGACTAGTAGCCGAAAAGGAATTGGGTTCATTTTCGATACTAACATTTGTTGGAAATATTAAACCAACTTTCACACCATCCGCAAGCGCTTCGCCATGAAGCAGTTCAAACTTGTCATTTGAAGGTGCTTCGCCACAAAGCAACAAACTTATACCCCCTAAAGACGCTGTTGGAAATTTTAAATCCAACTTTGCACCCGTAAGAGCTTCGCCGCGAAGCATATTCAAAATGCCTTCGAAAAATGCTTCAGCGTGAAGCACTTCGAAAAATGCTTCAGCGTGAAGCACTTTCGAAAGTGCTTCAAAAAATGCTTCTCCGCGAAGCAAAAACAAATTGCCCCCCGAAGCAGAACTCAACCGAAGCAAAAATTAAGCACGAAAACTGACACATTTATTGTTCAAGTGTGCGAGTAGCTGGAGTGTTCGATGATTTGTCAGAAAGCCATTCCGACATTTAACTCTTGTCAGTCGGTCGGTGAAACTCTCCCACCTTCTGTCCTCATCCCCCGCCTATAAATATCGGGGTCATTTTGTAATTTTGTAAGGAATTGGAAATGCGAGGAGGATAGAGGTTGGAGCAGAGCAGCAGATAGCAATAGCGAGCAAAGTGGCAACCGCAGAGCTAGGGTTTCAACTAGCAGAATAGCAGAAGGGTGAAACCAGCAGTTGCCAACAGCCAGAGAGTGGAGCAGTAGCCTCCAAATAAAATCTGTGTTTTTATCCTGCAAATGTTTACCTTTCAGAAGTTTGTATTCGCTTCAAAAGGAAGCCTTTTGTAATCCAGCATTATTTTTAATATATAATATACTTATTCTGCAAATTCGGGTCTTTGAATATTCGCTCTCGATCTCGAAGTATTATTTTGTTCGCAAACTTTTCTCAGCTAGGGTTTGCCCCAAAGTGGCAAAATACCCGTTCGATCTAGAAAGGAGTTAGGTTTATTTGTTTATGCTGAAGCACATTACGACACTTCATTTCGCTGAAGTTGTCGCGGGCTGCCGAACTCCGCAGCTTACCCGTCCAAAGTAGTCACTTCGGCACGAAGATTCTAGAAGAAATTTACTTCGGCACTTTGCCCCCCAAAATAGTTACTTCGGGTGCATTTTTCCCGAAGTAAATTTACTTTGGCAAAATTCCCCTCGAAGTGTTTACTTCGGGAGCTGTCTCCTCGAAGTGTTTACTTCGGAAGCCTGTTTCCCCAAAGTAAATTTACTTCAAAAATAATTTCCCCGAAGTACATACTTTGGGAGAACTTTCCCTGAAGCTCCCTTCCTCACGTGAAAACTGTCCGAAGTGTTTCACGACGTGATTTTAAATCATGATTTAAATTCTAATTGCCTTCAAATTTGGTATCAGAGCCGTTATTGTCATGACGCGGAGATAGAAGCATGGCTTCCAAAAGAAATTCGTTGCAGTTACAGATCCCACGATTTAACAGCAACTATGATTACTGGAGCATCTAGATGAATATTCTCTTCAGGTCTTAGGATTTATGGGACTTCATCGAGAATGGGTACCCAGAACCAGTAGATGCAGCAGCGCTGGCTGCCCTCTCCCAAGCTGACAAAGATCTTCTCAAGGAGAACCAGAATAAAGACCAAAAGGCCCTGTTCTACATCATGCAAGCGGTCGAGGAGACCATCTTCCCACGGATTGCATCAGCCACCAAGGCCAAGCAGGCCTAGGATATTTTGGTCAGTTCATACCAGGGCACAAACAAAGTGAAGTTGGTGAAACTGCAGATGCTCAGAAGGGAGTTTGAGAACCTGCAAATGGGTGAGTCTAAGTCGATGAGCGACTTCTTCACCCAGATGATAGATGTCATCAACCAAATGTGGTTGAATGGTGAGATTGTGCTGAACCAAAGGATCATGGAGAAAATTCTACGGAGTCTGCCAACAAAGTTTGATTCTATGGTAATTGCAATAGAGGAGTCAAGGGATCTGACAATCCTATCTATAGATGAACTGATGGGTTCTCTACAGACACATGAGCAGAGGCTGAGCCGCTCAACTCAGTCCTCTTTGGAGTAAGCGTTTAAGGCGCAAGTCTTAGTGCGAGACAGTAGCAGACAAGACTCCCACCAAGGCGCCTCCAGTTCTCAAGGTGGAAGAGGCAGAAGTAGGCGTGGGAGAAGTAACAAGCAAGGAGGGAGATCAAACCCTCATGTCAATGAGACCAGCTGCAACTTTCATCAGCAAGGAGGAAGAAGCACTGGCAAAAATCAGCAAGGTGGCTCTCAGCAGAAGGACATGTCAAAGGTCCAATGCTACTACTACAAAAAGTTCGACCATTACATCTCACAGTGTAGAACGAGAATGGCGAATGAAAACCAATAGCAAGCCCATTATACGGAGGAAGCTGGAAATGTGACAAGAGGAAATATGCTACTGACCTGCAGTATTGAAGAGGAGAGTAAGAAAAACATCTGGTATCTTGACAGTGGGTGCAGTAACCACATGACTGGGAACAAAGAGATGTTCTCACAATTGGATGAAACAGTCCAATCTGAAGTCAATATGGGGAACAACAGCAAAGTCCTCGTGATGGGGAAAGGAAAAATCCTCATCCGAACTCGACATGGTGAAAGAAAGCAAATTTGTGATGTTTATTATGTGCCTGGGCTGAAGCACAACCTGCTGAGCATAGGACAGCTTATGCAGAAGGGACACACTGTGCAGTTCAAATATGGTGTCTGTTCTATCAGAGACAAAGTGCATGGACAAATTGCAACAGTGTCCATGATGAAAAACAAAATGTTTTCGTTGCAGATTCAGAATGAATCTTTATTGTCTCTGAGTGTAGTTGTGAAGGATGCTACCTAGTCGTGGCATCTCGTATTCGGTCATTTGAGTTTCAATGGCCTAAATTTGCTGCATAAGAAGCAGATCGTGAAGGGTTTACCCCTTATTGAGCAACAGAACCAAGTTTGTGAAGGTTGCCTTGTCGATAAGAAGCACAGGGATGCATTCCCTGTAGGACAGTCTTGGAGAGCATCATAGCCATTAGAGCTAGTGCACTCAGACATTTGCGGTCCCATGCAGACCAGCACATATGCTGGCAACAAATACTTCCTGACATTCATTGATGACTTTAGTCAGAAGACATGGGTTTATCCCATTAAATTGAAGTCAGAGGCATTTGCAAAGTTTAGGGAGTTCAAGGCTCTGGTTGAGAAATAGAGCGGATATTACGTGAAGACTCTCAGGATAGACGATGGAGGAGAATACATCTCCAACAAATTCCACAACTTCTGCAAGCAGCATGGAATTCGAAGGCATTTAACTGCCAGATACACACCACAGCAGAATGGTGTAGCTAAGAGGAAGAACAGAACAATCATGGAGATGGCACGGAGCATGCTAAAAGTGAAAAGTTTGCCACATGAGTTCTGGGTAGAAGTTGTAAGTTGTACAATCTATCTGCTGAACCGATGTCCCACCAAGAGTGTGAAGGACAAAATTCCATAGGAAGCCTGGAGCAATTTGAAGCCAAGTGTGGCTCATTTGCGAGTTTTTGGGTGCATAGCATATGCACATGTTCCAGATGAGAAAATATGGAAGCTGGATGACAAATATGAAAAGTGCATCTTCATAGGGTACAACGAACAAGCAAAGGCATACAGGCTATACAATCCAGTGACAAAGAAACTTGTCATCAGCCGAGATGTGAAGTTCTTGGAGAACGAAGCCTGAAACTGGAAGTCAAAGACTGGTGAGCCTGAACCAGCAACTATTGAACCTGTAAATTTGGAGGAAGACAGTGTACAACCACCTGTACCTTCAAATAGCAACAGTGGTTTCAGTAGTAGCACACCCTCATCATCTCGATCACCTCCACTTGCAAGCAGAATTCAAAACATGAGGACACCTACAAAGACTCGCAGCTTGCAAGACATTTATGAGGTAACCTGTGACCAGTTAGATGAAGAATATTCTGACTTCGCCTTATTTATTGAATGTGATCCTATGGAGTTTGAAGAGGCAAGTTAGAATCGCAAATGGGTGAATGCCATGGATGAGGAGATAGCAGCCATTGAGAAGAATGAGACATGGCAGCTGACAGATCTTCCAGCAGGGAAGAAGACCATTGGGGTCAAGTGGGTGTATAAGACAAAGTTCAACACCCAAGGAGAAGTTGACAGGCATAAGGCCAGATTAGTGGCGAAAGGCTACAAGCAGAAGTCAAGGGTTGACTATCATGAGGTGTATGCATCTGTAGCCCAACTTGACACAGTCAGAATGATTCTAGGACTAGCGACTCGAAAGGGCTGGAGTGTGTACCGGATGGATGTCAAGTCCGCCTTCCTGAACGGAGTGTTGGAAGAAGAGGTCTACATAGACCAACCACCCGATTATGAAATACAAGGGTAAGAAGACAAGGTCCTGAAGCTGAAGAAGGCCTTGTATGGGTTGAAGTAAGCACCCCGAGCATGGTACAGCCAGATTGACGACTATTTTTAGGAGAATAGGTTTCAAAAATGCCCATATGAGCACTCCCTATACCTGAAAACAAATGAGGCAGGGGAGATTATAATCGTTTGTCTGTATGTGGACGATCTGATATATACTGGCAATAGTAGCAGCCTATTTACATAGTTCAGAACAACCATGAAGACCGAGTTTGAAATGACAGACATGGGTCTTATGAAATTCTTTCTTGGCATTGAAGTTGTCCAATCAGCAGATGGCATCTTCATTTCTCAGGGCAAGTATGCAAAGGATGTCCTGAAGCGTTTTAAGATGGAGGACAACAAGCCTGCCATCACCCCAGTAGCCACTAGTCTAGAGTTGAGCAAGACAGACAATAGCAGAAGCATTGACCCAACTCTCTACAAAAGGTTAGTTGGAAGCCTGATGTACTTGGCTGCAACTCGGCTAGATCTGATGTTCGGAGTCAGTCTGATTGACCGCTTTATGGAGACTCTGAAAGATACTCACTGGCAAGCAGGCAAGAGAATCCTGCGATATGTCAATGGCACGAGGAACCACGGAATTCACTATGCCAGACAAGACCAGCTGGAGTTGATTGGCTACACTGATAGTGATTGGGCCGACAACATAGATGATCAAAAGAGCACTTCGGGATATGCCTTCCATTTTGGATCCGGAGTTGTCTCTTGGTCCTCGAAGAAGCAACCAATTATTGCTTTATCTACAGTAGAGGCAGAGTATGTTGCTGCCACCTCAGCCGCTTGCCAGGCAGTCTGGCTGAGAAGAGTTCTGTGTGAACTACATCATCTGCCCAAAGCAGCAACAACTATATTTTGTGATAATAACTTTTCCATCGCGCTTTCGAAGGACCCAGTCTTCCACGATCAGACGAAGCACATTGATATCCGATATCATTTCATCAAAGAGCTGGTGAAATTTGATGAAGTACAGTTGCAGTTTTGTAGGTCGAAGGAGCAGCTAGCTGACATCTTCACAAAACCCCTGAAGGAGGAGGACTTCGCCAGATTGCGAGAAATGTTGGGCGTTAGAGAACTCATGAATTTCGATTTAAAGGAGGGTGTTGGAAATGTTAAATCCAACTTCACACTCGTAAGAGCTTCGCCGCAAAGCATCTCCGAAACGCCTTCAGAAAATGCTTCGACATGAAGCACTTCCGAAAATGCTTCGGCACGAAGCACTTCCGAAAATGCTTCGGCGCGAAGCACTTCCGAAAGTGCTTCGAAAAATGCTTCGCCGTGAAGCAAAAATAAATTTCCCCCCGAAGCAGAACTCAGTCGAAGCAAAAATTAAGCATAGAAATCAACGCATTTATTGTTCAAGCATGCGAGTAGCTGGAGTGTTC
This sequence comes from Wollemia nobilis, assembly GCA_028583015.1. Classification (NCBI taxonomy): domain Eukaryota; kingdom Viridiplantae; phylum Streptophyta; class Pinopsida; order Araucariales; family Araucariaceae; genus Wollemia; species Wollemia nobilis. The sequence continues at coordinate 4,213,883 of JAQPPZ010002642.1, forward strand.
GACGATTTGTCAGAAAGCCATTCCGGTATTTAACTCTTGTCAGTCAGTCAGTGAAACTCTCCCGCCTTTTGTCCTCATCCCCCGCCTATAAATACCGAGGTCATTTTGTCATTTTGTAAGGAATTGGAAATGCTAGGAGGATAGAGTTTGGAGCAGAGTAGCAGAGAGCAATAGCGAGCAAAGTGGCAACCGCAGAGCTAGGGTTTCAACCAGCAGAATAGCAGAAGGGTGAAACCAGCAGTTGCCAATAGCCGGAGAGTGGAGCAGCATCCTCTAAATAAAACCTGTGTTTTTATCCTGCAAATGTTTATCTTGCAGAAGTTTGTATTTGCTTCAAAAGAAAGCCTTTTGTAATCTAGCATTATTTTTAATATATAATATACTTATTCTGCAAATTCGGGTCTTCGCATATTCGCTCTCGATCTCGAAGTATTGTTTTGTCCGCAAACTTTTCTTAGCTAGGGTTTGCCCCGAAGTGACAAAATACCTGTTTGATCCAGAAAGGAGCCAGGTTTATTTGTTTGTGCCGAAGCACATTACGACACTTCATTTCGCTGAAGTTTCCGCGGGCTGCCGAACTCCGCAGCTTACCCGTCCGAAGTAGTCACTTCGGCACAAAGATTCTCGAAGAAATTTACTTTGACACCCCAAAGTAAATTTACTTCGGCAAAATTCCCCTTGAAGTGTTTACTTCGAGAGCTGTCTCCTCGAAGTGTTTACTTCGGAAGCCTGTTTCCCCGAAGTAAATTTACTTCGGAAATAATTTCCTCGAAGTACATACTTTGGGAGAACTTTCCCCGAAGCTCCCTTCCTCGTGTGAAAACCATCCAAAGTGTTTCGCGACAAGATTTTAAATCGCGATTTAAATTCTAATTGCCTTCAGATGCTTCGCTACGAAGCAACATAAACCTGGCAGTTCGCATTTCAAATTGGCGATGCAAAATTCAAACGCGAGAATCGGGGCATTAATTTCAAGTGTGCGAGTAGTTGGGTTGCTCGGCAATTCGTTGAAAACCCTCTTCGGCATTTATTTTCTGTCAGTCGGTTGGTGAAGTTTCCCCATCCCTTGTCCTCTTTCCTCGTCTATAAATACCGAACCATTCGTCATTTTGTAGTTGTTGCAGCAGAGAGGAATCGCGAGCGCAAAGCAACGATAGCAGCTAGGTTTCGACCAGCAGAGCAGCAGATAGCCGGTGTTGGGAGCAGCAGTCTCCTGGAAATCTCATTTTGTGTTTACCTTGTAAATTTAAACTTGCAGAAGTTTGTAACCGCTTCAGAAAAGAAGCCTTGTAACCCAGAGTTTATTTCAATAAACAATATATATATTTCCTTTTCTCTTGTGCTTCGGCATGTTCTTGTTCAGCCGTGTGTAAATCTCCTGAAGTCGAGATTTGTTTTTTTTTTCGGCAATAGTCATTTCAATTTTTTTTTTTTTACTTACTTCGGAATATTTTCTCTCCGAAGTGCCACTTCGCTGCTTAAATTTCCAAAGCAGTTTCACTTCGGCCAAAACTCTTGCAAAGTAGTGGATTTGCTGATTAAATTTCCGAAGCACTCTTCACTTGGCGTTTTAGCACTCTTCACTTGGCGTTTTATCCACTAAAGGTTTTACTTCGGCAGTTTGTGAAGCGAAGCTCCAAGTCGCGGTTTAGTTGTGCGAAGCATTTTTTAATCAACGTGTTTTAATTTCCCGAAGCAACATCTGCTTCGTACTTTTCGGAAGCGAAGCTCTCTCCTCGGGTAAATTGCTGCGAAGCTCCTCTTCCACTCAAGTCGTGCGAAGTTTGTTCCGCCGACTTTATTTAATTCCTTCAACTATGCCACAGAGCTGTTGGTTTCCAGTATCCGTATATGTACTGTAAAACTCTCTCCTCTCGTAGTGCAGGAAGCAGCCGTCATAGATGGCTCTGCTGCCGGACACATTGGAACAATTACGAACTTGTGTGTCTGCCACTTTCATACATTTCGCACAATCGGAAGCGAACAATTTGTCTACACTTGGCTAGAGCATTGTTGGGAATTTAATTATTTTTAATAATTAAAGATTTGATAAGCAATAGTTAAATGTTTCAGTTGTATATAATTAGTTTAGTTTCGTTATGGAAACCCCATAAATCAATATTCTTGAATGTATAATCATTCAGAATCATCAAATGCTCAATATTATTGTGCTTATCATCAATATGATAATGCTTCCTTAACATCAATCTGAACATTTTGTGTATACAAAAATGATTATTGTTCATCCGCTGTTATTGTGTTGTTCATTTTAGATTGCTTTATGTAGATCCTATTTTCAACAAATCTGAATCTGTTCCGCTAAGTTCATTCTTGGTAGAATAGAACCGCTTCCACCAAGAATGAGAGGGCGGCGTTCAAATTTTGTTCAAAGAGTGTGACATTGGTGGTGTTGACGGGGCTGCATCCGTAGCTCAAAAGCGTGGTCTGTGGATCTGCTGTTGCAATGGGGACACCCAACAGGAAAGACAAGATCATGATAAACCTCAAAATGTCCATGGCCGTCCTATTGCAGGTACAACTCTGAGTTAAATTCGCTTCACATCGCACAAATATGCACAATGCCATTACTACTAGTAATAACATTTATGCAAGCATGTCACTTGATGCGACGTTTTTCAATGGTCAATCCATGTGACGTGCAAGCGAAAGGTGCCGTATTAAGACATGAATTGGATGTGGCGACGAAAGGTGCCGTATTAAGACATGAATGGGATGCGTTATCGCCACAAACAATAGTAGGATATGGACGAAAATTGCCCAGCCAAATGCCTTGAAAGCGAACTCTGTAGCGACCACAACGAGGGCATCTATTAGTTGTAAAATACGGAACAAGCGATTAAATAATACAGCAATGCCGGGAATAGACACCGGCTGAACTGATCTCTGTTACAGCAGTTGTAACAGTGAACTAAACAATGAATAGAGACAAATAAGTACGCTAAGATGCGTGAGCGTGGCGCGACAGTCCGCGCGACAAATAAGATGCGCGAGCGTGGCGCGACAGTCCGCCCACGGATGCGTGAGCGTGGCGCGACAGCCTCCTGCCGCGTCCCTTGCGCGCGAACGGACGTGAGCGCGCTCGGTGAGCGTCGCGCGTCCGTCCTCTGTCGCGGATGCGCGGCCGTGGCGCTATGTCGCTGGGGCTGCGTCCTCCTTTCCAGCGACGCCTGCGCAGGTTGGACGTCTGCGCAGCCTCCTCTCACTCGCGCGACACAAAATAAATAATTTTTTTTTTTTATTCGCTCAGCTCGGAAAAATAACGCGTTCGGAAAAAAAAACGCTTCAGACTTTCTCCCTGCAAACAGCGTCGTCCGCCTCCAGCCTCCCTCTTCACGCCACTGGCTCTGATGCCATGTAAAATACAGAACAGGATTTCATTATTCAGCAAGCGATTAAATAATACAGCAATGCCGGGAATAGACACCGGCTGAACTGATCTCTGTTACAGCAGTTGTAACAGTGAACTAAACAATGAATAGAGACAAATAACTACACTAACATTAGTTTATTTGTTAAACGTGGTCAAGATGGCCAAAGGGAGAAGACTTTTACTTTTAGCCCTTCGAGAGATCGACGAAATCTTTAATCACGAACTTTTGAAAAAGATAAATCTTCTATAATTATATCACCCTTGCGCAAGCAAAGCTGCGGCTTAAGTTCCTGCGAGACATTATATTATATGTTTTATTATTTAGTTGATTGGTAAGGTTAGTCATTTATCAAGAAGAGACTTAGTTTGATTTGATTTTTTTGAGTGTTGTGCTAGACTGCCGACGAACTATGTGTAATCGACAGTCGATCTCACGTCGGGTTAATGTTAACCAAACGGTGGGTTTGTTGGAAGCAATCATTAATAGTTAGCAATCATTAATAGTTTGAACCCTGTCTTAACAGTTACTTAAAAAACATTGTTGTAACCAATTCACTTATATACTAAAAAAACAAAATATGTTATATTATTTAAAATATGTCGTTTCAAAGATGACCGAGATAAGTGACCCCTAGTTACTCTAGTTGTACTTAAAAAATATAAAAACTGAAACAAAACAAAACCTTAATGTTTGAATAATTAATATTGAAAGGATGGGACTTTCCTTAAGTTGTTTGAGGCTGACATGCAAGACTCTATGGAACAAAGGATAAGTCCGAAGTAGACTTTGTAAGTTTTGTTTGCTAGTAATAGAATAGGATGGAAGGATTTTAACAAGCATGAATGGTCAATCTCAAAATTTGATTTGATTATTTTTTAACTTATTTTAATGATATATATTTTAAAATATTATTTTTTTAGTTAAGAAAATGATAATTAGTTTTTAATTGGATATAATTTTATTTGTTTTATTTTATTTTTTATATAGATTTTTTTTTTTGAGTTGATTAATATTAAATTTTTGAGTGTGGTTCATTCTTATTGATATTTGTTTCCATATAGACTTTTTGAAGGTGATTAATGTTATAGGTTTAAGTGTGGTTCATTCAATAGGGTTATGTAGAATTTAATAAAAGAAAAGACTAATTGTGTTAAGGAAAAATAAATTGTATTTATTTTATGTTTGGTTTATTTATTTTACAATTAAATTGTTTTAAGTTATTTTTGTTCAAGATCAAGAATTATTTAAGATTAAATATGAAGATATTTGATTATGTATTTTTTGTTTTTGTTAGTACAAAAATAAGTTAATTTGTTAGTTTTGAAGAGGAATAATATATAAATTATGTTTAGTTGATTTTTAAATAGTATTGACCAATATTTACTATTGAATCACTATTTTTTAGATATGTTTAACTATATGTTTACTATTGGTCCAATAATTAAGTTAAGTTTAACCAATATTTGCATGAAAATAATAAATCATCCAGAATATTAGACTAGATATGTAGTATGCAATAATATTTTTTAATCATGAAAACATATCAATTTAAAAAATATGTAGAATATTTTTAATAAATTTTCCACCTTGAGATGGTCTAGTTGACCTAATAATAATTGCAATGTTTTAATATTTTGATGGGAATAAACATATAGTTTATTAAAGAAAAACTTCGTAAGTATTACTTTTTTATGAACTAATATTTCAAGGTACTTTTAAATAAGAAGGTGATGTGCATTCACTTTAAATTGAAAGGTTTAAAAAATGAATAATTTTATAGGGTCATATATATTTATCATTTTTTGAAAAACAATATCTTTTTAAAGGCTATAAAGTTTGCATGTTAGATGTTTGGATTGTATTAATATAAATTTTATAGCTAAAACTAAATAATGAAGTGAGAAATAACAGAACCAATATTTGTAAAAGTTATTTTATAGAAACTATTTTTTTTAGTGTTATGGCAAGCAACTTGGTAAAAATTGGGAGGATTGGTTGGAGGCTCAAATCTTCTCTACATCACACAGGTTGCATGCATTAGGGTTTTAGGCTCTTGGTGTCATATCACCTATCCACTTTGGAGTGTGTGTGGGACATATCTTAGGGCATTTTTTGTTGTTGTCACCAACTTTACTCTATTCTTTGGCGAATTCAACCTTTTTTCATGGACGGAGCTCAATCAGCAACTTCAACTTATGCTAAAGCTATATAAGGGAGCAATGACATCAAAGGTGAACAAGAAACCATGAAATTTCATTCCTAAAGTTTATCACAAGGTAATCCTTCTCCTTCAGATTTGGTTATTTCATTGAGTGAGTTTAATACTACTTTTTCTTGGATAGAAATCCATATGTTGGTAGGGTATTTTCTAGATCGTATCCCTAGAAAAACACTCCTTCAAAATTGGATTCAACAAGATTGGCACGGTGTCAAGGTTGATGGTATCCAAAACCTCACCAAAGGGTTCTTTTTTTTGTTTTATTAACCTTGATCAGACAAAAGCAGTCCTAAACCATGGGTCTTGGTCTGTTCGTAGATCCTTGTTGATTTTTTATTCCTAGACCAAGGATTTGTTGATCACTAATGATGTTTTCTTGTAGGTTTCAATTTGGCTTGAATTCCCTTGTCTTCCTCTAGTGCTCTAGTCTTACTATTAGAACCTTGTGGCCCCCGTTGGTAAATTTATTTGTTGTGAAATGGATAAATTTTATTCTTTACACCCTTAAAAGCATTTTTATTTCAAATTAGATCTTTCTAAAGACCTTCAGGAGACTTTTGATATCCAATTTGGTGACTATAGGTTCAATCAATATGTTGTTTACATAAACCTACCTAAAATATGATATCATTACTAATCAGCTACCCATAAGATAAAATATTATTCTTTAATGGTAGATAATATTAAATCTAAGGAGACGACTGTGTCTCCTATTACTACTAGCTTTGTTCCTACTTCCAAACGGGGGCAATATAAATGAAATTTAGTCTAGAAGAAAGGTAAGAATGGAAAACTGTAAACCTGATGGTTGCTTCCAGTAGTTTGCCTCAATCTCCTTTGGGCATGGTGTGGTGATGAAGGAACATACCATGCAAACGATGGTTCTAGTACTAGGGCTTCACAAATGGTTGATAATGTACCACTGACTAGTGCTTCCTTCATCAAAATTGTTAATTCTTTTGCTCCTACTATGTCATTAGATTCTCCAATTCTGCATATCAATGGGTAACCTTACTCTAGCTTCATGGAACTTGAACGAGCTTCTATCAATGGTCAAAGATCTCATAGCCCACCCTATGGAAACTCTCTGGTTCGCTAGGACAAAAGGCATCAAACAAAGTTTTGGAAAGCAGGTCAGGAGAAGTTTCTTAGTAATATTTATGATTCCATTTCAAAACTTGGAGACACTAAAGATGTAGGACATATGAGTTCTGATCATTTCCATGAGTTTTTTATTATATAATGTTAGAGGGCTAACGGATCCAGTCTACAAATACTTGGTCCGAGATGAGATTATTTTATGCTCCAGGTTTTATGGTAGTCCAAAATTTCTCTATCTTCAAGAGATTAATATTTTTGACTTTATTCTACAATGTACTTATCCTTTTATTTGGATATGTAGCTTTGTTTATGCCACCATTCATTCCACTAGCTCGGGTCTTCTCTGCATCATACAAGTTGCATGCATTAGGGTTTCAAGCTCTTGGTGCCATATCGCCTCTCCATTTTGGAGTGTGTGTGGGACGTATCTTAGGGAATTTTTTATTATTTTCATCAACTTTACTCTATAGTTTGGTGGATTGAACCTTTTTTTCATCAACGAAGCTCAATCAACAACTCCAAATTATACTGAAGCTACAGAAGGGAGCAATGGCACCAATGGGGAACAAGAAACCATGAAATTTCATTCCTAAATTTTAACACAAGGTAATATTTTTCCTTCGAATGTGGTTATCTCATTGGGTGAGTTTAATCCTACTTATTCTTGGCTAGAAATCCATATGTTGGTAGGGTATTTTATATATCATATCCCTAGAAAAATCCTCCTTCAAAATTGGATTCAACAAGCTTGGCATGGTTTCAATGTTGATGGTATTCAAAACCTCACCAAAGGGTTATTTTTGTTTTGTTTTGTTAACCTTGATCAGACAAAAGTGGTCCTAAACCATGGGTCTTGGTATGTTTGTAGATCCTTGTTGATTTTTTATTCCTAGACCAAGGATTTATTGATCACTAATGATGTTTCCTTGTAGGTTTCAATTTGGGTTGAATTCCCTAGTCTTCCTCTAGCGCTCTAGCATTACTATCAGAACCTTGTGGCCCCCGTTGGTAAATTTATTTTTTGTAAAATGGATAAATTTTATGCTTCACACCCTCAAAAGCCTTTTTGTGTCAAATTCAATCTTTCTAAAGACCTTCGAGAGACTATTAATATCCAATTTGGTGACTATAGGTTCAATAAATATGTTGTTTACATAAACATACCTAACACATGATATCATTGCCAATCAGTTACATATAAGATAAAATATTATTCTTTAATGGTAGATAAGATTAAATCTAATGAGATGACCACGAATCCTATTATTTCTAGCTTTGTTCCTTCTTCCAAAGAGGGGCAAGATGAATGGAAGGTAGTCTAGAATAAGGGTAAGAATGGAAAAACTATAAACCCTATGGTTGCTCCCAATAGCTTGCCTCAATATCCTATGTCTTTTAATCCAATTGGGCATGGTGTGGTGACGAAGCAACATACCATGCAAATGGTGGTACCTAGTACTAGGGCTTCACGGATGGTTGCTGATGTACAATCGACTAGTGCTTCGTTTATCAAAATTGTTAATTCTTTTGCTCCTACTAAGTCTTTAGATTCTCCAATTCTACATATCAATGGGTATCCTTCCTCCAGCTTCATGGAACCTGAATGGGCTTATGTCAATGGTCAAAGATATCGTACCCACCAAAGGGAGACTCTCTAGTTCACTAGGACAAAAGGCATCAAAAAACATTTTAGAAGCAGGTCAAGAGAAGTTTCCTAGTAATATTTATGATTTCCTTTCAAAACTTTGAGACGTTGAAGATGTAGGACATATGAGTCCTTATCATTTTCCATGAGATTTTTATTATGGAATGTTAGAGGGATAACAGATCCAGTCTGTAAATACATGGTCTGAGATGAGAATACTTTATGCTCTAGGTTTTATGGTAATCTTAACTTTCTCTATATTCAAGAGATTAATATTTTTGACTTTATTCTGCAATGTACTTGTCCTTTTCTTTGGATAGGTAGCTTTTTTTATGCCACCAAGAATTCCCTTGGCAAAGGAGGAAATGTCATTCTTTTGGTAGCTAGGTGGAAATATAGTTTGGTCTCGTGGGGTGTGGACCCCTCCAATCAAGCAGTTTAGGTTTTACTTAAGCTTGGTGGATTGTATTTTAGAATTTTTAATGTCTATACCTCCAATGAAGATCAGGAGCATTGTAGCCTCTAGCGGTGGTGTTATTTCTCTTTACCACTTGCATTTTGGATTATGTGCAAATATTTTAATATGATTGAAAAGCCTATAAATAAGATAGGGAAACTTCCCATGTGATGGGATACTAGGGAAAGAGAGGCTTGATACTCCATGAAAAACAAATTGGGGTTGTTAGACCCCAATTCTTGATTTTCTCCCTAGGATTTAATTGAAAATTTGTGGTATATGTGGTCCAATTTCCATGCTAGCCATGCAAGAATTCTAAGAAGGTTGGATAGAGCCACACTTTTAGATTATGTGCAGTATTTATTTCATAGGAGAAATGCTCTAATTTCATTTGTGGAAACCATTCTTGGTATCACTACTTTCGACCATTCATCCATAATGTTCAATGTGCTGATGAAATCCATGCCTCAAAGACACTACAAGTAACAAATTTTTAATACTTCTTTTCTTCAACACACTTCCATGGTCTATCATATCCGTAGAGTTTGAAATCTAGTTTCTAGACCTACTAGAGAGTTGGGTTGGATAGAATGGTGGAATGATGCTATTTTTCATACAACTATCTTGCTCCACACATTGGGGAAAAAAGTGGTGCAGTTCAAAAGATATTTCAATGTTTTCCTTCATGATGAGCTTACCAAAGCATCTCTCAAGCTTGATGTCTTTCCATTTAATCCTAAATTTTAGTTTCATGTTGCCTAGCTAAGGCATGAACTTAAACTTGTCGAACTTTATGATCCTTGAGGAGCTCATATTAAAGCCCATATTCATTGGCTTAAAGTTGGTGATAGGGTCACCAAAGAATTTTTCAAAGGTTTCACCCTCCCAGGCAATCTACTCAATTCAAGGCCATTTAAGATAATGGAATAAGGCTCATCGCTCTTCCTGATATGATTGATGTTTTTTCAAGCATTATACTAATGTTTTTGCCACTCAAGCTTGTTCCTCTAAGTGAAAGCAATCATTGGTAGCATGTATGGTAGTTATACCAGTTAAGTTTTTTAAATCTCAAAGAGTAAGTTGTGATAAAATTCTCTCCCTTAAATATCTGGAGGATGAATTGTCTTAAATGGAAAATGATAAAGCGCTAGGTCTGGATGGCTTTCCCTGTGAGTTATACAAAGGTCTTTGGGACTTAGTTGGTCCTGATTTACATAAATTTTATTTGGAGGCTCTTCGAGTAGGCTCTTTGGTAGCAATTATTAATAAAGGAAATATCAAATTCATACCCAAGAAATGGAACCCAGAGTTGATCACTAATTAGAGGTCTATTATTTTATTTTTTTTAATTTACATCGTAAAATTGGTAGCTACCACGAATTTGGGTAGGTTGTCTAGATTTTATGGCTGCCACAGTATTCTACATTATTTTCCTCAAAATAAAGCCTATTAATTTATTGAATTTTACTTACAATGTCATTGCCAAAACTTTGGATATTCACCTTAGGCCTCTTCTTCCTTTGTGAGTCATATCAGAGCAAACTAGATTTAGTCAAGGGAGGTACATTTTTCATAATGTTTTGGTTGTCTAGAAGGGTATGGAATGGGCCCGAATGTTAAATTAGAACATGCTTTTTATCAATATTTATTTTGATAAATCTTATGACCGCATTGAATGGAAATTCATTCTTTCTATTCCCAAAGCTTTAGGATTCAGGCCAGTTTTCATTCATATAATTGCTATGCTATTCAAAGATGCTTCAGTTATTATCAATATAAATAATTCACAATATAAAGTAGTGGGCCTTTTTAGGTCTATTTGGTAAGGGTGTCCTATTGCTCCCTCTTTATATGTGCTTGTTGCTGAAGCCATTGATTATATTTTAGCTGCTCAAGCTTCTACAAGTATTATTAAAGGAATTACTCTACTGAATGATTAGGGACAACTTATTAATAGTCACTTTATTGATGTCTCCTTTCTTACTTTAAGGGAAGAGGAAAAATCTATTTCTAATACTCTATATTATCTAAACACCTTTTGCAAAGCATCTGGTTCTAGCATACAATGGAGGAAGACCTTCTAATTTAGATAGTCTCCCTTGCCTATGTCACCTTGAATTCAAGGGTTTCATTAGAATTGGATCCCTCTTAGAGAATTTTTTAAGTTTCTTGGTATTCCTTTTTCCTTCCCTTGCTTAAATTTAGAATTATGTGCCTCAAATATTTGAAAATAAACATGAATTCTAGCTTACTAAAAAGTTATAATTAGCATGTAAATTCTAGATTTTCTCTAAATTTTTAGCTACCACTCATGTATAGTACTCCTCTTGTTGGGTTCCTTCATAGGCTTGCTATAAGAATCTAGAGAAACTCCTTAGAAATTTTGTTTGGAATAATTTTTATGAAACAAAGGGATTTCATAGAGTTTCCTAGTATATTTTATGTCTTCCCAGAGAGTCTTTTGGAATGGGCCTGATAGACTATAGATGATAAGGTATTGATCTATGTGCTAAGAGGGTGGTCAGGGATATAAAGGGATATGAAGCTTGGAAAGTTTTGATTTGAAATTTTGTTTCCTTTGGTCTTCCCTTAAACCATAGAGCATGGAGAGGGTTATATTTTATCTCTCATTATTGCTTCAATTTTTATCAATATTCCTAGCTCCTTTGTTATTAAAAGTATCTAGAAAGCATGGCAACAACTCACTCCTTGGATATGTTGGAAAGGATACTACTTTCATAAAGGCTTATCCATAAATTCTATGAATATTTGGTGGTTCACCATATTTATTCATTAAGGTTATCCCTTAGCTAGAGTGTAATGGATTCATGCTCAATGGTTTTTTAAAAAGAGTATTGTTACAATAGCTGATTTCTTTTCTCTCCAAACCAGGTATTGGATCCTATGGAATGATTTCAAATGTACCTTTAGGTTGAATGGTGCAGATAAAGATACTTATGATGTTTTTATTGCTATCACCCCTTTTTCTATGCTACACAATATTGGTGTGCACTCGCTATGTCCTTGGTGTTCATACTAGAGATGGCATGTTGACACTTCTTTGTTTAATTATAAGGTTTTTTTGGGGTATAAATGGTTATCTCCTCATTTTTCTATGGTGCCTAAGCTCAATCAATGTTGGGACTTATTTTCTACAAGGACTAGATGTAATTTTATATTTTAGAATATTTGGGCTGCTTATGTTGAGCCCAAACAGCCTCATTTTGCATGGATCTTGTTGTGTCAAGGTCTCCCCTTGGGGGAGCATTTGAAGTACCTTGGAATTCCTAATCCTAAATGTCCTTTTTATGGTGTACCTGAGTCTTGTACTCACCTCTTTTGACACTGCAAAATATATAGGCAGGATTGGGAATGGGTTCTTTATTCTTTTTCCATTTACAACTGCAAGAGTTTATTGGTTCCAAGATCTTCTTAGGGACTCTTTTATTTTGTCTCTCTCACTTTTTGATGTATGACAGGTTTTTAGGATTAGTCTTCTCTTTCATATTTGGAAGGCCCATAATAGAATTGTTTTTAAACAATATACATCTTCTATCACATTTACTCATGCGAATAAATTAAAAAAATTTATTGACATATTGCTATAGATATGTACTCAAGATAATAAAGTTGCTATGTATTTGGATTAGTAGGTTCTTCTGGGGTAATAGAACAATACTTTGTGTACATCCAATTGGATCCATCCAAAGCGCTCTTCTCTGGAGTATTTTTGATCTTGCTCTCACCACTGACGTCCATCATATGCAAGAAGTGCTCCCACAAACAGACACTAGTCCCAACCCTCATCAATCAGGAAGTGACCTAGTATTGATATTATTTATTCATCCCATCATGTTGGGGGATGGTATGATGTTTAACTAGTTTCACTTGGTCCAATTGTTGGTTGGAATGATACATGTATCAAAGGTATTAATGAGAATCGTGATGTAGAGGGGTGGATTCCCATCCCACAATCGCTACAATTTTTGCATGATAGCACAATATTCCATTTGATATGATTTCTTTGAAAAATAATTATTGGTAAACTTGTTTTTTGTTGGCGGTTTTATTTACTAACCTTTGTCAATAAGGGTTAGTTTGATTCTCCATGGGGTATGTTAATCCACCTTTTTTTTATTTTAAAGGTTTTTATCTTAATTTAATGTAAATATCTTTTTCATAAAAGAAAAATTATTTTTTTGGTGTTTCGTATCCAAATCTAAGTTGATTTATTTTGAGTAAAATATATTCACTTTGAAATAATTATCTCTAAAACTCAAAATTTTACTAAATTGTCCCAAGAGGGACATCACAATGGTTTGGGCTTTGGCTCTTCTTCGGGAGGTCTAAGGTTCAAACCATGGTGTGGGTGAGTGTGTGAGAGGGTGGGTGTGTGGTGGTTGTGTGTTAAATTCCCTATTGATAAGTATAGCTCTCGAATTTATGAGAAATCATGGTTGGGAGGAGACTACTCAGCCTTGTGCATTGGTCATAAGGGTTTCTCACACTAACCAAATTAAAAAAATACTAAATTACTTTTAAAATTAATATAAAATTCATTCAATTTTCATTTATGATTCATTAAAAATATTGATCATTAGATTTTATATAAGTATAAATTATAAGTGCATAGCAAAAGAAAAAAATTATTTTTAATAGGCTTTCATATAATTATTAACTTTTAAAAAATGGGTATAAAATTCTTTCTAAATGACCAAGGATGATGATTAATAATAGGGTTTAAAGGATCTGAGGTTTAACATGCCTTTGCTTGGAAACATCATTTTAAGGTAAATATTCAAACTCAAATATGTTAGAGACATTAAATTCAAAATTAATTCAAACTAATTTTAACATAAATGCAAAGGATAAATAAATGAATTTATCTGCAACATAAAACACATTTTTATTTGGTGAGATATATTACTCAAATCGTCTATAGTCATACCTCTTAATAACATTTAAAAAATATATATATCAGACCCCTATTTATAATGGCATCCTTATTTTCACCATTTTATATTTTTAAAAATTTTATATAAAATATACCCATAAAATACAAAGATGCATGATTTCTAATTTCTTCATTAATTCAACTTCCTTTAAATTTACAAAAATATATTAAGAGTCTTGAAATGTAAAGGAAACTAATAGAAAACTTAAGGAATTGGTGATTTAACTAGTTAATTCAATTTTTTTTTTTAAATGTGTCCTCTATATATATATAAACCTCTATATAGAGGGGTTTCTAACTGATCAATGAAAAGTACAATCATTACAAATGAGAAATACAACTATTGAAATTCCATCTATGTGAATGAATAAATGGATGTAAGTCTACCTCTCATCATTTATTTGATTTTTAAAACAAAGAGGCTTGATGTGTAACATATATAAAAATAAAATTAAAATTACATATTTATCAAATTATTATACATTTATGTTTTTTTTGTTAAAATTACATATTAATCAAATTATTATAAATTTATCCATAAATATAAAAACTATCATGTCAATACATGAGATTTTTTAATCTACAATCCTTAGCAACATGGTCAAAATTATCATGTTCTAATTTCATGAAATGTTATGATGATTGGTTTTTTTACATGTTAAGGCTATGAAAATTTAAAATAATCTATTGAATTCAATTTTAACCTTAGAAATAATTAAATGTAATTATAAAGATATTTCTTAAATAAATATTAGCAAGTAAAAAATGTCATAAACTTATAAAATAAAAATAAAAGCAAAACTAGAAAAAATAGAAAATATATTTTTCTAGCAATAGAGAATATATTTTTATAATTGGGGTGTAGTTTTTTTTATTAGGTAAAAGAAGAGGTTTTAAAGGATACGTAAACCTTAGGGTTTTGAGAGGGGCCCATGGCTCAAAACTAGGGTTTTGAGAGGATCCCACAACCATTACAATAATCTCCCACCAAAGAAAAACAACCAATCATCCCAAAAGAGATGACCAAAAGCTTCAAAGGGAGAAAAAACAATAACCCCTTATGAAAAGTACAATAATAAAGTTACTAGGGGTTATAAACTAAAATCTCCAGAAAGGGAATAGCACCACATCGGTCTAACAAGAAAAACTAAAAAACATCTCTTAACTAAAAATTTTAAAATTAAGAACCCAAATGAGTGAGCAGAACTGAAAGAACCTCCTATGAAAATTTCAACAATAAATTCATCAAAGGTTAAAATCTAAAAGCCCCTGATGGAACCACACCCATCAGTGGAAGCAAAATTAAACATCTCACTCAAAATTAAATTTAAAATTAAGAACCCAAATGAGCCTGAAGAACGTTTCGACGAACAGAAAACCAACATCAAAAATCAAGAAACAAACCCCTACAATGGAAACCACCTACTGGATTCGACCTTGCAACTCCAATGAAATCAAAAACCATGGAATCAGAAAACACAAATTAGAGAGTAGCTGGGAGCTAGACCCCCCAACCTGGGTGCAACAACAAGGGTTGCAACCCATCACAAATTTATCTACAATCCTACACCAACAAGCATTCATTGAGAGAATCACAAAAGACAATAACACCAGGATCAAAAATAGAGATAGAGGCCCTTGAAACCACAAGAACATAGATATAACAAATTTATTGAAACCCAAAAGTAGCTCCGCATGATCAAAAATAAACATTAAATACCAAAAGCACCAAAGAGAAACAAAGGATAGGCCAACATGCTACTGATTGAGAAGAAAATTAAAGAAAAAATCGACCCAATATTTAGCATACCACAAAACCATGAGCAAATCACTCTGCCCAGTGAAGGATATAAGACATCACACTTGCAATGGTTTGAAAGAGAAATTAAAATAATAGACCGGCTAAACTGAAGCAAGAGCTGCAAACAAGAAAGATGGTTTAAGAAACCCTCTCAGGTACATTGAAGAAAGATATTTCAACATTTAGCACATCACCTAAGAGGAAAAAGGGTAAGACCTTGAAAAAACTTGGGATCAAATGCACCACCACAACTAGATCTAGAAAAAGAATCTCTACCTACCATCAAAGCTAGGAAATCCACCAGAAACATGGGACTGAAAACCAAAATCTACCATTGCATAACAACCCACTTTCACCCCAATTGGTTAGGGTTGGTAAATGGTCTAGTCCTCCCTAGAATAGCCAAATACATCAAGAAACTATCGCACCCAAAAGAAAAACAACCCAAATCAACCATGAACCTACAACTGGTAGAGAGCCAAAGCAACAAAACCATCCAAGAGCGGTAGAACAACCAGAGCAAAATACAACAAGGGAAACACTATCATAATTTCGCAACTTTGCAACATACCAAGATTATATAGTTTATAACAATAAAAATTTTATTCTATAATTTTTGTAAGGTTATTCATCCATCATCAAAGATATCTTTTTAAAATTTTGTTCTAATCATGCGTTGAACATATCAATTAACGTGCTTCTTTTTTTCTTTCCTTGTTCTAGGTTTAAAATAATTTCAATATTATTGAACAAATATATTTCAATTAAACTAAAATCCAAATGATTACTTAAATAAATATATCTAAATTTAAATAAATTTAAAAATTCATTTCAACTTAATCTATCTAACTATTACACTCTCTTGTTTTAGTTATTAGTTTTTAGGTATTTTATTCTACTTAGATATTATTCTATTCATATCAAAATAATCTCTATTCTACTTATATCCTATTCTATTTCTAGCTAGCTACTCCATCCTTCTACTCTTGTCATCTAATATTATAATTTTATTCTACTTAGCTCTATTTTTATTCCTATGTAGATACTCTTCTAATCCTATCTAGAATATATTTCTCTATTTCCTTATTAATCTCCTCTAACAAATGTAAACTAACTATTTATGTTGATCAAATTGAAAATAATGCCAAATCTATGACATTGCTATCATAAATTATCTTAAATAGCAAAAATAATATAAGGATGAATTATCATTTAGAAGACAAGGGACAGTGAGTAATTTATCTAGT
Source organism: Wollemia nobilis (assembly GCA_028583015.1). Lineage (NCBI taxonomy): Eukaryota > Viridiplantae > Streptophyta > Pinopsida > Araucariales > Araucariaceae > Wollemia > Wollemia nobilis. Next base: position 4,230,698 of record JAQPPZ010002642.1, read on the forward strand.
AAATTAGTATTAGGTATGTATTCTCATGCGCTACCATTTAACTTAGCTAACACTTTAAAATGACTCATAAAGAAATAAAATGACTCATAAAGAAAATAAAATTAGAAATTAACATTTTTATGAGACCTCCCAATCATAATACACCTTCATCAAGGAATTAATGACCATTTTGAATTTTTAAGCAAAAGCGAATTCTATTTTAATTATCCGTATAGATGGATAGGAGGATTGGATTTAATTCGGTCATTTTACAAAGGGTTTTTAGGTCTATATAAACATAACATATTTTCATATTCCATTAAATCAAATTGTACAAATAGATAATCAATCTACACTTGAGGAAATTAAAATATAGATTTTTTTAAATAAAATTTCTACTTTAAGTGTTCTTGGCATTAAATATATAGAAATTTCAACAACGATGATGGTAATGGGTTTTGTGACAATGTCACACCCCCTACTCTGTTATGGAATTATATGAAATAGCATGAACCAGGTTACTAACAACTTTAAATTTTGTTGCTCTTTCAACAAGTTCTATCAAACTAGAAACCTAGCTCCAAAACACTCTACTAAAAATTATTCAAGCTTTTATATTAGAATTTTAATAAATACTTTTACAATCTAATCAATAAAATTATTAATGATATTTAATTTTGGAAAAGATCTCCAATTTTAGTGGTGTTGAGTAGTAATTTTGTCCAATTGCAAAACCACACTCACAGTTAGGATTTTTCTTAGAAAACCCTATCTTACAAAGAAATCAAAATTTCTCCAAGGTTCCTTTTACTCCATGTGTGCATGTATGCTTGTAAAGATGTATCAATAAGTGGTAGTAATACTTTAGTTATTTGCAAGCAATTGTTAATAAGGGGCCTATGTTGGTATTATTTTATTACACTATGATATTGATTGCTCATGAAACTTAATAGAAAATAAAATATGATTGGCCCTCATATGAACACGATGTAAATGCCTTACTTCATTTTATCTTGAAGTATTTTAGGTAGATTTTATCTTCTTTTGATTAACCAAATTTTAAACAATTTTTATCTTTCTTAAATCCTGCTTTGAGCATGAAACAAAAGATTAAAGTCTATCTGTAGAATGTGAATCTAGAATGATGATTGGATTCATTTTAGTTTACCTTGAACATGAAAAGAAAATAAATTTGCATGACTAAATTTGAAAGATAATGACCATTGAAATACCAAATAAATTACCCCTCTTTAATGAAATTGTGATTTTCATAAAGACATATTTATTATTTTAAATGCAATGGCATTTGAAATACCATATAAATTACCCTACCTTTAATAAAATTGTTATTTTCATAAAGGGAAGTAAATTTATTGCTTGAAAAATGAAATGCAAATATTAAAGTTTATCTACCTTCAATATGTGAAATTATTTCAAATTTCAAAATTATAAAATTTCTTATAAAACTACAATTTTAAATGATTTTTATAATTTCGAAATGGCTTCAAAATAAAATCAAACTTGCATAATATGAAACATTAAAGCTTATTCTAGAGACCCGTGCATCTATTTTTGGAATTTTAATTTTTTTATTTTTATAATTTTATTTGATTGAGGTTAAAAAAATGCAAAAGGGAAGGGATAGAAAAAAATATGGAATATGGACCAGACTATGGAAAATGACCAAAGAGAAACTACATAACTTTAATCTGGCCTACACTATAGAAAATGTTCGATTCCTGAATACAAAACACAACCGGGTTAGATCTACATCCACACAATCTAAGATTTGGTTATGGTGATATTCTAAGGAAAAAAAATAGACATGCATTAAAATTATCTCTATGATGCTACCATATTCCTGCATAAAACACCATAAAAATAGTTCCAATACATGTAAAAGGATGTGCAATAAAATTTTATTGTATTCAAATATCTATTTCCCTACATACAAAAATGAGACCAAAATCTTGGCCAGAGTAAAAAAAAACGTCTTCCAATATTTTTTACCTTATTTATGTTCCAAAAATTTTAGCCCCTATTTTATCTTTGTCTACTGTATTTAATATTTTTGAAGAAAAACTCTTTGCTTCCCTCCATATTTTTGTTTGATTTTCACATGTATGTTTCACTTTCTAATTATTACTTGTCTTTTTCTCCCTGTGATGCCTTTTCTTTTGAAACGTCTTTCAACATGTGTTTATTATCCTGAAATTTTAGTGGCTTTTACTTTGTTGGTAATTACCATGGCCTCCCCCCACCTATACCTTTTGACTTGTAACCACCAAGATGAATATGCCACACTATTTTCATAAACCTGCGGTTACCCTGACTTTATGTATATATACCTTGATTTCAATAAATATGTACGACATGGGTGTTCATTTTATTTTACTATAGTACCATTCAAATGTGAAAATTGAATCTCATTACGGGCTCCTCGGATATCTTGTGACACGTACCCATCATATGTTCCCTTTTTTACCGAGTCATCATCAAAGATATACCATAATGTCGTAGATATCTCCGCAACTTCATCGCATGTATTATAGACCTATATTGCACATTGATTATTGAACGACTATATGGAGCATGATGCACCATGTACACCCCCTATTAGTGCCATATCAAACCTTCGAAACATCATGTGTATTTGGTGGTGAACTCACACTTTAGGATGGTGATTTGTTGTATCCCCGAAAATGTTAATATTTTAAAAATTTTGTCATGATCTTCCACATAACCACCTGATGTTAGTTTATATGTGAACCTCAGCCTTGATGTAGAGCTTCTAAAACTCAAGGTACAATAACATTTTTAGTATCACTGTACCTCCCTACAAATCTATAACAACTCCTCAGAGGCGTCGATGTTGTATACTATCATCCAAAATAGTCAGTACCTACCTCTTTTGGCATGACACTACATTGCTACATGACTATCATTTTTATTGCTGATTTCTCTTATGGTAATGTGTTTGATAAGAACTATTACTTCTCTGTTTTGATATCGCCAGAGATGTTTGTGATCCAGCACATACACCAGCATCATTTAAACATGTCCACTAATTTACATGCGAATAGTTCCTCTAATGAGTAATCAATCTCCCATATTTGTTTGGATATTTAATATCTCACAAACCTTCATCAATTTTGATAGGTCCATTTTATTGAAATGCTTTGACTAAAATAGCTAACAACACCTCTAAGAGATTCACAATGATTTTTTTATTTTTAAAACCAGACGGTCATGTTCAAGGGCCAATGTCATGCTCTTTGAAGTTGTCATCATATTTGGCATCCTACCAAAAACATATTTTTGCCTGAATCAATCTGCACCTTGGCTTTATCTCCTAATTATGAACAATGCTCATCTTCGGCATCCTACGGATGACTGTGGTGATTGTGAAGAGGGTAGTCTAGGTCAAAATTACTACATCAAGGGGAGTAAGGAGATGTCTTCTCAAAATTTTGCTAAGTGTAGAAGAAACATCATGATCTCATGATATTTTAGAAGCTCAAAAGCCAAGTCAGGAAAAACATCATGATCTCACGATATTTTGGAAGCTCAAAAGCCAAGTCAGAGAAAACATCATGATCTCATGATATTTTGGAGCTTAGAAGCCAAGTCAGAGAAAACATCATGATCTCACGATATTTTGGAGCTTAGAAGCCAAGTCAGAGAAAACATCATGATCTCATGATATTTTGGAGCTCAGAAGCCAAGTCAGAGAAAACGTCATGATCTCATGATATTTTGGAGCTCAGGAGCCAAGTCAGAGAAAACATCATGATATCACAATATTTTGGAGCTCAGAAGCCAAGTTAGAAAACATCATGATCTCACGATATTTTGGAGCTCAGAAGCCAAGTCAGAGAAAACATCATGATATCATGATATTTTGGAGCTCAGAAGCCAAGTCATAAAAATGTCATGATCTCACGATATTTTGGAGCTCAGAAGCCAAGTCAGAGAAAACATCATGATCTCATGATATTTTGGAGCTCAGAAGACAAGTCAGAGAAAACATCATGATATCATGATATTTTGGAGCTTAGAAGACAAGTCAGAGAAAACATCATGATATCACAATATTTTGGAGCTCATAAGACAAATTAGAGAAAACATCATGATATCACGATATTTTGGAGCTCAAAGACAAGTCAAAGAAAACATCATGATATCATGATATTTTGGTGTCCATAAGCCACCTCCATGAAAAACATCATGATTTTATGACATGTCATGATTTCATGGATCGACAAACCAAAAGCAAAGAGGTGGAAGATAGCTGGGCCATGACATCTCCAAGAAGATAAAGGTGGATATACAATAACAAGAAGATCTCAACCATTTTATGTTGAAGATCCCATACTCTCTTAACTGCCTATTTACTAGAATGAGCCTATGGGCATATTGTTGTAACAAATTTTAATTTTTTTATTATGTAAAAAAATATATATATAGGATGAGCGACCCAAACAAATGGTCGGCTCTTGGATGTTTACAAGGCAATGTACACAGACTTCTGAAAGTAAATAAAGACTACTCATTCTGGTTTTTGGCTCACTGGTGTTGTTATCAAGTATGTATGGATTGTTGATTGTTGTATAAGTTACGTTGAATAGAAATTACCTTAATTCTCATTCTAAATTTTTACATTTAAAGTTTAGCTAGCTCTAAAATTAACGGTTCCAATAAGCTTATGTTTGATTAAATCTGCACCAGAGGACTAGTTATTCTAATTTGATGGTTCAAAGAATGCTTATCTGTAAAAGGTTGTAGATGTTTCTTTGTTGTTATCTAATCTGCACCATCTAAACGTTCCTAGAAATAGCTATATTTCCCTCTCTTTATGCACTTTTACTCTCCCCCCTTTTCCTAAAATAAAGCAAGGAACCAACCTCCTCTGGAGATTGAACCAGGTAAACTCTATTTTGAACCCGATATTTCAATGTTGGCAAAGTCTTGGGTGCAAACGTAACCAAAGGTAGATTTTGCACCAATAGTTTTTGGCACGCCCAGTGGGACCCAATCCCATGATATATATAGACCAAAGTTCTAGTGATTATCTTTGTCCTATTCATTTTTATGAATCACCTGGTGACTCCGTCCAAGAGAGAAACCCTAAGAAAATCCTTATCTATTTTCTAGTTGAATACCATTTTTTATGAAAACTAGATCTAAAGCAAAAAATTCTGAAGAACCCATTGAGTTCTTTGAATTACACCTTGGTAGCCTCAGAGCTAATCCTGTATTAGTTGCTAGGACAACTTCTTCTTCTACCATCACTACAAGATCTATAAATATTTCCCCTACAACTCTCCCTAGTACTGCTGCTAGTGGGATGTTAACTCCAACTACCCATATTCCTATAATATCAAGTAGAACCATAGCTACAATGGTCGTGAATCAACCAAATCTACCTTACCCTTTATGGAACCATACAGGCCCCCTAAATCTGGTAGCTCAACACCCGATTCCAATAATGGCCTTAAAGGCATTACCCTAGTATGATGGTACTGGGAAGATGGCCTATGAACACTATCAAGATGTAGCCGCACTCGCACCGATACATAACATCACTAAGGAGGATGTCATGATAAGATTGTTAGTCATTTCCTTGAAAGGAAAAATTCTCTACTGGTATAGAGCCCTCACCAACCAAACCATATCCACCTAGGCCCAACTTGTCGGTAAATTAGTAGAAGAGTTCAATGAACATGTTGACCCATTTTCCCTGCTAAATTAGTTCACCATCATTCAGAAGCACCCTCAAGAGGAAATAGTCAACTTCAATATCAGATTCAACCAAACTTGGTAGAGAGTACCTAATGGATTAAGGCCAATAGATGAACAATCAATGTATTATTACCTGAGGGCTTTTAACTCAGACATAAGTATGGCTATCAAGAAATCCTAAGTATTTACTTTCCTAGATATTTTCCAAGAAGCCCAGAAAGTGGAAAGATATCTAATCGCTATTGGAAGGTTCCCTACAAATATGATAATGCCTATCTTCCTAGATCTACCACAAGCATCCAATATTACTTTCCCAAGTCCTGCTTCCACTTCTAATGCAAGTCTCCCTAAATGGATCGAGCAACCTACTATCCTAGTGGTACAGGTATCTCTCACTCCTCCAATGCTTCCTACCATCCCTACACTTCCTATGGTGATAGTTTCATCGACTCCAGATCCTCAACTTGTAGCTCTACAAGATCTACAATCAACCTTGAAAACTTTGATGAATAAGATGACCTCAATGGAAAGAAGAGAAGCAGAGAGAAATTTCTAGCCAAGGATATTTCCATAGGTAACAAGAGACCAAGCCTCCATGAGTGGTAGAAATCATGACAAATCAAATGTGGTTTACGCCAATGAAGATAGTGAACCCACTAACACTTCAACAGAGTCAAACTTCTAGTGTTCTACATGTAACGATCCACACGATGAAAACTCGTGTATGATCCATCAACATCATGTCCAGAAGATAGCTATTGAGAAGGCTGAGAAAACCCTCAAAGGATAGATTAATATGATCAGGGAAGAAAATCAAAATCTCATGATGCCCTCTATTGAACAAGTGGTTGTTCTAACCAGATCGAGAAAGAAACCTTTGTAGGTGGACCCCCAAGAGCTTAATCCCTTGAAAGTGCCTTCACCTGTGAGGAACCCAGTTGAGAGAAGAACCTCCTATGAGAAAGTTCCCCAAAGTTTAGGTCAGAAAGAAGTAGAAGCACATAAAGAAACACCCCTATAGAAGGAAGTGGAGATGCAAGAACAAGCAAGAGATAAATTGAGATACCCCTCATTGACTAAGCATCAAAGGATAGATGCTACTCAGGGGTATAGAAATAAGTATGACATAGTTGTAAAAGAGAAAAGTGTCGAACCTCTCCCATTCAACATAGTCGAAGAGATGAAGAAAACTCCCTCCAAAGCAACTATGTATGAAGCTTTGCAGTTTCCAGGATAGATTGATTTATTGCAGGAATCCTTGAGATCTATGAAAAACAAGAATAGAACCCCAGCTCAATTGAATTCTACACAGGCTAGTCTGATGTCCACTATAGGAAAAAATAGACCTCCTCCCTTCTATCTATCTCTTCAGATGGAAGGATGGGTGGTACATAATTGCATGATAGACTCTAGAGCTGCAACCACTGTGATACCCAAAGTCGTATGCGACATCATGGGGATGGAATACACAAGGAGTAGCCCTGGCATCTTGCAACTAGATGGAACCCCTATCAAAACCGTAGGGGTAATTAAAGATATCCCAATAGTTCTTCATAGATTGCCTCAACTCACAGTTATACAAGAGGTAGTGGTAGTGGATCTAGAACCTTATTTTGGTATGTGTCTCTCCAGAGAATTCACCACCAAAATAGGAGGATATTTATCATTAGATTACTCGCACTTGGAAATTCCATTCAAGGGTAAGAGAGTAAAAATATTCAATGAGAAACCTTCAACCTTTCATATTGAAAAACTTGAAGAGGAAGGTAAACATGCCACTACAGTAAACATGATGATCGAGGAACTGGAAGACTTAAACTTGATGGAGGAAGCTCTAAATGTACTACAAGAAGAAGACCAGTTCTCTCTCCAAGACTTCAATGCCATGATTGAAATAGATCTTGGAAGCTACTCAATTGTGAAGCCCGAGAAAAGCAACCCCACTCCTCTCCATCAGGTAGACCCATCTACCGATCAACTATGGAAACTTTTCTTCGATGGTGCTAGATGCAGAAATGGAGCTAGAGTAGGTATTGTTTTAATCTCTTCGATAGGTGAAGAGAAAGTTTTTTCTTATCGGTTAACCTGGAGCTGCACTAACAATGCAGTGGAATATGAAGCACTCTGCTTAGGCCTTAAGAAAGCCGAGAAGCTGGGTATTAAACAACTCTAGATTTTTGGAGATTCTGAATTAATAGTGAATCAAGTCATTGAGAAATGTGTGAGTAAGCAACATTACCTTAAAGCTTATAGGAATAAATTTTGGGACTTGCTAGAAGCCTTTGAATCTTTAAACCTCAAAGCAATTCCTAGAGAAAAGAACACTCATGCAGATTTATTGGCTTTAGTAGGTGCAAATTTTTGCCCTATCAGCAATGTCATCCAGAAGTCTAAGATAGTTAGACTGATCTATAGGCCTTCTATGCTAGATAGAGATACCTTTTGGTAGGTATTCAAAAATGATGAATAGATAGTGGACTTTCTTGTCCATGAGATGAACTGCTCAAATGACAGAGTGTCTAAAGATGAGGAAGATGCAGACATGATCCAATTGAAAAATAACCATATCCCAAAAGGATTGATCACTCTCGAAAGCTTGTTTGATAACAATGATAGGTCAACTGGCCATAAAATGAAAGTTGACAAACATAGATACAAGGAGGTCCAAATGGAATCAGATAAATCTATTAAAGTGGGAGTAAACACTATAGAGGAAGAATTGGACCAAATTCAAGGATTATGCAAAGAATTCCCTGACATCATAGCCTAGACTTATGGTGATCTTAAAGTCTACTCTAAAGAGACCATCCAACATACAATCAAGCTCGAAGAAGGTGCAAAACCCTTCCAACAAAAGCAAATACCGATGAATCCCAAGATCGAAGCTCTAATGAAATAGGAACTACTGAAGTTGCTCGAAGCCAAGATTGTCTACCCAATCAAGCATTCTACTTGGGTAGCTAACTTGGTTCTAGTCAGGAAAAATAATGGAGACATTAGATTGTGTGTCGACTTTCGAAACCTAAACAAAGCTTCACTAAAATATCATTATCCTCTCCTGCAAATAGACTAGACTCTGCATACTATAGCAGGAGCAGAAATATTCTCGCTCTTGGATGGGTTTTTTAGGTACAACCAGGTATGGGTCAAGGATGAAGATCAATTCAAAACCACATTCACCACCAAGTGGGGGACATTCGCTTATCAGAGGATACCTTTTGGATTATCCAATGCTGGGGCAACTTTTCAAAGAGCAATGGATGTGGCTTTTGGAGAACTCATCAACAAGATTATAGTGATATACCTAGATGATATGACAATGTTCTCTCATCACAAGGAGGATCATGTTGACCATATCAGAAGTATTTTTGAAAAGTGTAGGGAGTTCGACATCTCTTTAAACCCAAAGAAATCCATTTTTGCTATGGAAGAAGGGATTTTACTAGGTCACATCATTTCTAAGGTTGGGTTGGCTATAGACCCTAACAGAGTGAAAGCACTGTTAGAACTTCCTCTACCCCTAAACAAAAAGGGCTTGCAATCCTTCTTCGGGTAGATCAACTTTGTACGCAAATTCATAGCATATTTTATGCAAATTGTCAAACCTATGATCGAGTTGTTAAAAAAGGATGTTGAATTCAAGTGGATAGACTTACGGAAGAAGGCTTTCAAATAGATAAAAGAACAAATAGCCCAAGCACCCATCTTAGTAAATCCAGACTATTCCAGAGGTTTCATCTTGTATGTTGTAGGTGAGCAAGAGAGCTACACTATAATACTTACTCAAAAAGGGTCTGACAATGAAGAGAGGCCTATAGCATTTCTAAGTCAGACCATGCAGGAACATGAAGAAAAGTACAACTTCATCGAAAAGCAAGTTTATGCGATAATGAAGTCATTAAAAAATTTCAGGCATTTTCTTTCACAGAGTAGGACCATTGTGTATGTGGTCCACCCTGATGTTAGAAATTTCATCATACAAGGGGAACTTGGCGAGAAAAGAGTTGGTTGGGTATCAAAGATACAAGAGTACGATGTTGAGATCCATCCAACCAAGCTAGTGAGGGGTAGAGCATTATGTCAAGAACTCACCAAACAAGCCTCATCAGAATATGTGGCCTACCAAACTCAAGAAATAGCCCCAAGGGATGATCAACCCTTGGATGAGCCTGACTAGGCTGATGAATTGATCAGATACTTCTAGACTAGAAAATGTCCAATAAGTTTGAATGCTTCATAGAGAAGGAGATACAAGATCCAAGCTTTGAAGTACACCTTACTACCTAAAGGATTGTACAAAAATAATCTGGATGGGGTATTACTTTGATGCATAAAATATGATCAAAAGAAAAATATCTTGGATGAATTCCATGGAGGTCCATCAGGAGGACACTACTTAGGGAGAACCACTACTTTAAAAATTATCAAGATTGGGTGCTATTGGCCAACCATTTTCTCAGATACTTTTAGAGTGACCAAAAATTGTGAGAAGTGCTAGAGGTACATTGGGAGAAATAGAAATGCTTCAATGCCTTTGAAATCCATTCAGGTTGAAGAACCTTTTCAACAATGGGGTTTAGATTTCATCGAGGTGATAGAACCCAACTCATTCACTAGACATAAATACATCCTAACCACTACAGATTATTTTACTAAGTGGGTTGAGGTAGTACCCACTAAGAAAGTGGACCAAGAAGTTGTGATGGAATTCATTGAGAGTTTGATCACAAGATTCGGTATCCCAGATGCATTGGTCATAGACAATGGCACATATTTCATAGGTGCCAAAATGATTGATTTTACATGTAAATATGGGATCTACTTGAAGACATCCTCAAATTATTATCCATAGGGAAATGGATTAGCCGAATCGATGAATAAAAACTTACTCTGAATCTTAAAGTGGACTCTGAAAGACAATAAGAGAAGTTGGCACTCTCTGATAAACCAAGCGTTATGGGCTGATAGGATCACTATCAAGAAGTCTATCAACACCTCTCCCTACTCATTAGTCTATGGTAAGGAAGTAGTCCTCCCGATACACATAGAAATACCTGCTTTAAAGTTGCTCAATCAAACTAGCACAGAGGAAGCAGAGCCGATGGAAAATAGGTTGATTCAACTCCTACAATTAGAAGAACAGAAAGAACAAGCCTACGACCATTATCAAAAACATATGGTCACCACGAAGAAATGGTTTGACAAAAAGGCTACCCTTAGGAATTTCAAGGTAGGAGACTTGGTTCTAAGGTGGAATGAAAAGAAAGCAAAACCTAGAAACCATCAAAAATTTGATGCATTCTAGGAAGGACCCTTTGAGATAATCGAAGAAAAACAACAGAACTCCTTCCAATTGAGAAATGAATAAGGTCAGGTCCAGCCCATCCCTGTCAATGACTTCCATCTAAAGTTGTACTATAAGTAAGATGTTTCTCTTCACTTCACATGTATTATATGTAAATATGTTGTTTCATTTCTTTCTAAGGCCACTTGAAAGAAAAACTATCATGATATCAGACATGTTAGACCACTTCAAAGAAAATTATCATGATTATCATGATATTTTACATCAAGCCTTAAACACTTCAAAGAAAATTATCACGATTTCATGACATTTTGGTGTTCAATAACCACTTCAAGAAAATTATCATGATCTCATGATATTTTGGCACTCGAAGCCACTTCAAAGAAATTCATCTCCAAAGAAAATTTTGATCTCACATATTTCTTCAATCAAAGTCAAATCTTTTGGTGGGAAAATCAATTTTCTTAAAATTTTAAATGTGCTCCTCTCAAAGTACCACCATATAAAGTTATTGGTCTAGAGAAGAGGTGATGCGATGCCATTGACCTCGAGGAAATGATGATGCATGGCGGTTGGTTTTTTTGAAGGTGGCACATGAAACAAAGCATCCAATAAATGTTCAAAATTAGTCATAGAGCATGTACCACCAACCATAATTAATGCATGGCACCCTAATGCATGCATGCACATCTACTTATGTCATAGGAGAGTTTTTCCTTACCTCTGTGTCTTCTAAAAATTTTCCTCTACTTGCGGCATTCCCCAAATTCCCCCAAGTTCTCTGAGCTTCTTTGAGTTCCTTTCAAGGTTTTCTGTGTGGCAAAATCATAGTAAGCAACCATGACAGCATCTCCTCAAGCTACTAAAGAAAAGCATAGGGCTGAGAAAAGTGAGGGCGGTTTCATAGACCCGGATTCCCACATCACCGATACCATAATAACATGGAAAAATCTAGAGAAAATTTGAAGAGATGTGGAGGCCAGGGTAGCAAAGCGCATCACGCCATCGACTCCTAAGTACATTCTCCTATCACTCTATACTTTCTTGGTATATTTGCACCCCTGTTCATCCCTACCCTGAATTAGTCAGAGCTATGGCAACTTTTTATGATGTAAAGCATAGAATTGTTAGGAATTCCAAGGGTGATGTCATTTTTACCCTAGACGCTGATGCAATTAGGGTCATCTTCAGTGGTGATAGAAGGCCCATTGTAAATCCCATTCCATTTGACCCAATTATATCAGCCAAGTACTATACCCCTACTCTCAATATAAAGTTATTTCTACAAGAACATATGTCAGAACCCCCTCCCGATGGAGCCCTACCAGAATCACCAATTCCCCTATCAAAATTCAAAAATAAGGAGCTTTTCTCCATGTTAGCTATGGTGGTAGGGTTAGAATATGACATGCAAGTCTATGGATGGTAGATTGTAGTGGCACAGTGTATGTCAAACCCTAAATTCTATGATGCTTCACATGTAGATAAGAATATAGTGCCAATTTTCTTTGATTGGCCAATATATCTAGCTCAATAGATACACACAGGCCTATTCAAAATACAGAGGGGTTCTCCAAAAGCTTTTAGGTTTTCTTCCTACCTAATATGGATTTTATTTTTCTTTCAATCAAAGAATCTAGAGTTCATTTCTACAACCAGCAAAGATAAAGAAGGAAATAGTTTACCTGTATACGAATGGACGATAATACTCTCAAAAGTAGAGTCATACTACTACTTTAACATGGAATTCCTAGGCCCTACCTTACAAATTATGTATGGCACAGTATAAATAATTCCTCAAAAGATGCAGGATACTCTACAACACACTCATGCGAAAGAAGGAGATTGGTTCATTTTAACGCAAGGAGTAGTCATCAGACTATACGACTTCATAGGGAAGCCTTTCTTACTTCCATACTATGTCACTAAGTGATTGTTCACTCTAGAGTATGTAAGACAAACTGAATATATAAACTATAAATTTGGCACAAGAATTGGCAAAACTAGCACATGCCTTATGCCTTTCCAATTTGAAGGAGTCATTGTAGCAAAAAGGAGAGACCATGAGCGAATCACTCGAGCTCTAAAAAGCCTGAAGTTAATAGAATTGCCACAAAAATGGAAGTATGACCCCATTGATATATTTGCACAAAAATAAGCTTCCCTCAACCAGACTCCTTTCAAACAATTTCATTCATCAAAAAGACAAATTGACAAATAGGGCAGAAATAATGAGGAAGATGAAGCACTAGAATGGCATGTCGAACAAATGTAGCCATTGGCCCCATGGCATGACTTCTACGAGCATCTGATGGACTGGAACCCCAAAGTTGATCCAAGCCACAAGTTAGATGAAAAGGTCATTAAAAGAATGAAGAAAAAGGGAAAATACTGGACACATGCAAAAATCCTAGCTTGGTGGTAGATGAGGTGCCAAATCGAAATGCACTCTAGGTATGGAATAAAAGTTGATAATGAATTTTGTGAGAGATATGACAAATATCATGCCACATGGTCTGAGACTCTTGTAGATAAAGTCCCACCAAGTATCAATGGCATCTCGGTTCCACTCATCACTAAAAAGGTTGGAACTAGCCAAGGTAAAGGAAAAGAAATCATTGTTGAACAAACTGAAATCCCAAAAAAGGTGGCTCGAAAATTCATCCCCCCTCCACATCAGACACAAAATCTGATAGTGATGTTTCTCTCATCCAGAGAAAGAGGAAAGCAGAGTTGGCAGAGGCAGGGGAACAAAAGAAAAGAAGGTAAGAAGAAACACACACTGACCCTGAGATAGGGGACCAAGAAGGAAATATAGAGGAAAATATGGAACAACTCTCTGAATAGTAGGATGCCAACAACCAAGAGTTGGATAAAATGGCTGAAGAGTCTATCCCTACCGAGGAAACCCCTATTGAAGAACAAGTCCCTGCCAAATATGCACTAGATACTGGAGATACGAGCCTACAAAAGATAGCAGAGACCTCTACTAAAGACCTGGTCCCTGCTAAGAATGCACCAGATACTAGAGGTACAAGCCCACAAAAGGTATCAGGTATATCTCCTATCAATCTTACTACATCTTCTTCTTCTTCTCATCCCTAGAGAAATTCCCCTTCCCATTCTGCAGATCAAGATGATGCTTCTTCTCCTTCTAATCAGCAACCTCCACCATCACCATCATCAACCCAACCTGACCCAAAAGCATCCTCAGCTGCTCCCCAAGATACACTCATAGGACTACCAAATGTGGATGCCTCAATAGCCACCATTCCTTTCCCTTATACCACCAATTTCCCTAACTTCCAATTGATGAGCCACATAATTATTTATTTTGTGTACTCTTTTCCCCATAATGTGCGACATATATTCTTGTAGATATAAATATTTTATGGAAATTATATATAATTAACATTTTATTTTGCATGTTCTCTAATATTTGTCAATAAGTGTCATTTGTGTAGATTTAGTAGAAATTGTTACATTTTGGCATGTTTTCATAGAGGTACCACTCGGACCTAGCACTTACAATTTAATGAAGGAAAAACATTTGTGGAATATTGGTAAAGAGGTACGAAGTCAAGCACCCAAATCTCTTTGAAGTGCTTGACTTTTTTTCGACACTTAACTATTAGGAACCTACTTCCCATTAGGCGCTTGCTTTTCGTTAGATGCCTACTTCCTATTGTAAGGTGGAAGGTACCTACTTCTCGTTGTATGACAAAAGGTGAATGCTTCCCATTGTATGATAGAAGGTGCTTGCTTCCCGTTATACAATAGAATATGCTTGCTTCCTGACTTCTACATACAATATGCCTGCTTCCTGACTTCTTCAACCATGATGCCTGATTTCCATTAACCCCAAACTTCAACACGACTTTGTGGTCGGCAAAACAGAGTGAAACTTCGACAACAAGTGTGAAAGTATTTTTAGCATTAAAAATAAACATGGGACAATGTCAAAGGTGACTCATCACCCATTTTTTAGCTGATACATAAATCATTTTTGTAAGTCAAGTAAATAAAAATATCAGCATATTCTGGAAACAGAATATGATGAAATATCATAATATTTTGCTCGATTCCTCTAAGCAAGCAAATAGTTGTAACAGTGAATCATTTGCTGATTCATATTAAAAATTGTAACAAGTTTGGCTGCATACCTTATAAATATGTAGACCACCCATGAAGAAGACCCTTCGAACTTTTTATGTAATTTTCTTCAGCTGCAAACTATTAATAAAATCTTTGCATTTTTCTTGTAAAAACATCTTCTAATGGTTTTGTGATAATTCTACCATGGGTAAAACCTGCTAGAAGCATGGGCCCACTTAATTTTTTTTTTTTCCTTATTTCCCTTATTTTTTGTATTTTTCAATAGATTAATTTATTTCCAGTTATTTCTCTAATTTTTCTATAATTTCCAGCAAGGTAGTCATTTATATTTTAAATGTCTTCAACCCTATTTTCTTAGGCTCATCATGATATTATTGGTTTAAACATAAACTCCAATTAATACCAAATACCCACCAAACCATAATCCAAGGGACTTATCTCCGAAGGAGAAATTACAAGAATAGATTTTGCATGGTTGCTCACAATACTAGGAGTTACCCCGAGTTGACAATTAAATGGAGACAATTAATTGAACCATAGAAAAACTAACCAATATTTTTTCCAACATTTTGGCACCATTATCGAGGATTAGCCATTGTAATTTATTTTTCTGAAGGAAGCATAGTTATAGTATTTTAGAGTGTTTTCTTTAGAAACCTTCATCTGAAATTTTGTATGACTCTACCTAAGAACAGGGGACCAGACAGTCATTTTGTCAAAAACAAATAAGTTGTTTCTCAAAATCCTTTTATTTTAGTAGAACCTCAACCTGATATTGAAATCTCACCATATTAATCTCTGCCTATGGATTGGTAGGAACACTCACTATTTGCATAGGATCCTTCTGAAATAATATAGTAGAATCTTAGAACAATATCAAAGATAAGTTGAGTTTAATATGAGGAGGATCTATTGAATGTTGAATGTTGGCAAGTAGTGTTATATGGAACTATATAAAACATTGACTTATCCATCCTTATGAAGAATAAAATAAATTAACTAGAACCATTGATAGCTGCTTTGAATGAAGCAGGGATAGAAACACCAGTAGTAAATAGAATGGCAAAAAATTTAGAGGAAACATCCACTAGTTTTATTTTATAATAGGAGAGGCAGGGGGATATCATAAGATGAAACACATCTCTCCTGCCCACCTTCCAACTTTTAGAGGACTACCAACATAATATCTAGATTTGTTTTTGTACAAATTTGATGTTTTATGTAGATTTGTGGATTACACCATAGACCCTCAAAAACTAAAATTATTCCCTTACACCCTTGATGATTCATTTTTGTGTTGGTTCACCAGATTGGGGGATAAACGAATAACTACCTAGGAATAGTTGAAGAAAATTTTCTTGGATCAGTATCAGGTATTTGTCAGAGCAAGAGATTCAAGAGAGGAAGTCCTAGACATTACCCAAAAGGAAGGGGAATCTATGGAATAATACTAGGATAGGTTTAACTTCAATTTGCAAAGATCACCCCATTCAAAACTAGGAAATATGTCCCTAAGAAGAATTTTTTGAAAGAATTGACAAATGAATCCTTGGAAGCTTTAAACATGATCTCTGGGGAGACATTTACCAACACCAAATGGATGATATTCGATAGTTGTGTCAAAATATTTCAATAAGAAAGGG
Source organism: Wollemia nobilis (assembly GCA_028583015.1). Classification (NCBI taxonomy): domain Eukaryota; kingdom Viridiplantae; phylum Streptophyta; class Pinopsida; order Araucariales; family Araucariaceae; genus Wollemia; species Wollemia nobilis. Next base: position 4,247,483 of record JAQPPZ010002642.1, read on the forward strand.
TAAGTTAACCCCAAGAAATGTTAAGCAGTCAACCACTATCACTAAAAAATAAATAGGCAACATGCTAGAAGACCTTAAGAGTGATATGTTATCATATTTGTCTCTTCAAATGGATACACTTATACTTTAGAGAAAGAATCAGGAGAATGAGGCAGCATTGACCTACTTCTATCCCAAATGTAGAGGCAAACACCCCAGAAATGAGTGCCCATAAAACAAATTTTGTGTATGTGTTGTTTGTAATAAGGATCATAAAATGAAGTTGAGTCCACAATTAATAAAATATAAAGAGGAACCTAAAGTAGTAGAGGCATACTTCATGGATAATAGGAGGAACTGGAAACAGTCTCCTATGGGTAACAATATGCAATCAAGAATGTCATCCTATGGGGGCATAAATTACTAGAACCAAGATCAAGCCTAGCCAACCAATATGGGTTGGTATGGTCAACAACCTTGGAATCCATTTCCCTAAGGAGCAAATTCTTACAACCCTTATCCTTGGAACCAATATCAGCAGCCTGGGCAATAGTGGAGAAATCAAAATGCTTGGAATCAATATTCATAGTATATTGCTCTAGCTCCACTACAACCAAGTCTGTCAACCTAACCTGCTCCAAGGAATTCTCAGTTACCAGCATAGCCAACAACAAACCCAAACAAAAAGTAACAAATCTATCAGATGGAAAACAAGATGTACCCTATGTATAATATTAAGGTAGATTGTGATTCTATCTAGTTAAGATTAGGAAATCAAGTACGTGTAGAAGTCACTCCTCTTGTAGAATAAGAGGAACCAATAGAAATAAAGAATGGGGAATCACCCCTTATAGAAGATATAGAAGAAGAATCAAAACATGTACATAATAGAGAGGAGGTTCCACCTTTTCCACAAATGTTGCAAGAACCCAAGAAACCAATACAAACAAATTTTTATATCCTCTCTAGTTTAAAGAACTTAACAGTCACAATCCCTCTCTTTCAGGCCATTAGAGACATACCTATCTATGGGAAGGCCATAAGAGAGTTGTACCTCAAGAAAATAGGAAGGAAACCAGCTAAAAAAATTAGTTTGGTAGGTTAGTTAGCTGATCTTATGTAATGGAATACGTACAGCCATAAGTATTTAGATCCATAAAGTCTCGTGTTGATTGTAAAAATAGAAGGCTATGTTTTATTCAACACACTAATATATTTGGGGACTACCATAAATTTCATGCCCTAAGAGACCATATAAAAACTCAATTTGACTAATTTTGAAGCCCACTAAAATTGTGTTGTAGTTGGCATACATGTCTACAGTACTTCCGGATAGAACTGAAATATATCACTATTATAGTAGATGCATGGGAGTATCCAATAGATTTCATAGTGTTGCAATCTAAGTATAGACTAGGTGGATACCCATTAATCTTAGGTAGACCTTGGCTGACAATAGTTGATGCCTACATAAACTGTAGAGATGGGAAAATGACCATTTTATATGGTCATAATATAAAGAAACTGATCATACATCCACCTGCACAATCTACAAATTTATTGGGAGAACCTGAGGATGAGAATAAAAATATTTATGGTCTATCAGTGATCCAACCTGTGATGACACTTGAGGAGTTGGAAGATGAAAGTGGTGAGGATAAGATGATCTCTCACTTTTCTTAGGGAGAACCTTACTATCATCCTCTTGATTTACATTAGTATGAGGAAAAGACCACCATATTCAACAAATAGAAGTTGCACTTGGTAGAATGTTGAATGTAGATAACAAGTTGACAACTAAATAGCAAACGAAATTGAAACAAACATTGGAAAAACATCAATAAACCTTTGCTTTGGAGTATTCTAACATGAGAGGAATAGCTCCTAAGACCTTTACACATTGAATATATTTGGAAGATCAGGTCAGACCAGTAAGATAACCATAGACGAGAATGAACCCAACCATGAAAGAAATTGTCAAAATAGAGGTACAAAATCTCCTCATAGTTGGATTCATCTACCCCATTTAAGATAGTGAGTGGGTATCACCATTAGTGGTGGTTCCCGAGAAGAATTAAAAGTGGATAATTTTTTTTGATTACAGGTTAATGAATAAAGCAACTAAAAAGGACCACTCCCCTTTACCATTTATAGATCATGTCCTGACACCTTAGCAGGCAAAAGTACTTTTATTTCTTGGATGGGTTCAGTGGATACAATCAGATCCAAATAGGGGAGGAAGATCAAGATAAAACCACCTTCACTTGTCCATGGAGGAAATTTTCTTACCAAGTTTTACCATTTTGCCTATGCAATGCACTTGCCACCTTTCAAAGGGTAGTTCCTAGCATTTTTTGGATATGATTGGAGAGACTGTGGAGGTATACATGGATGATTTCACTTTATATGGTGAAACCTTTGAAACTACCACATCAAATTTGGAAAAGACACTTAAATATTGTGAGGAAACTAACTTGTCCTTAAGCAATGAGAAATACTATATGTTGATGCAAAAATAGATAGTTTTAGGACATCACATTTTGCAGAAGGGATCAAAGTAGACAGAAAGAAAATTGAAGTCATCCAAAGCCTTCCTACCTCCAAAAAAACAAAAGGATATTCGTATATCACTAGGATCTATCATTTATTATAGGAGGTTTATATCAGACTTTAGAAAAAATGCTAATCCTATTACAACATTGTTAACTAAAGATGTAGAGTTTATCTCGACTAAAGAATGTGAACAAGTATTCAACACCCTGAAGGAAAAACTAATTACTACTCCAGTGCAAAGAGGTGATGAGTATCATTAATCACATCATTTAATATCAATGATTTATCAATCCGAGGTGGTGTCCAAGGTTGTCTATGATAGAAGGTTAGGGCAGGGTACAATTAAGGTATTCATATTTCAAGCAGTTATTGGGTGAAATAGATTGGTTTAGCCTTTTTGTGTCACACTAAACCTAGTCTACACAATGAAAACTAAATTAAATTATAGGAATTGAAAACTAAATCTAAGTTAAAAATTTTAAATTTAGATACAAGTGCAGGAATTTAAATTGCTAATCTACTTTTGCAAAATTGAAATTACTAAATTGAAATATTGCTAAATTGAAATCCTAAATTACATTTGCAGAATTGAAATCTAGTTTACCTTTGAATATTTGAAATGGTGTCTGGAAATAAAAATTATACTACAAACACCTGTTAATGTCTTGCCACAAAAGGTCATCAATATTTTGTTATAGGATTTGGCAAGAAAATGAAATATGTTGAAATTAAAATTATTTGACACATAAAAACAAGGAAAGTAGGGAAAACAAGGGAAAATAAATGTCTAATCTAATTTATCAGCTAAGACACACATTGGTTGTACAAAAACATAATGAAGAAAACATAAATAACATAATACAAAATTAAAACAATAAAATGAAATCTAGCAAACAATTTGTTAATTCTGCTACAACAAAATTATAGATTAAAACCTCCCATAAAAATCCTCCTTATAGATCTGAAAGTGGGCCCATAATTCTTGATCTATAATAAGGTTAAAAACACTATTTAACTAATTAACAATCAGAATAGAATGTGACAAAATAACTACACTTTTATTACTATCAAAACATGCTAAAAACTGTTACAGAGAATTGATGTACAGTCCTATTTGTAGCTACTACTACTCTCCTCTATTCTACTTCCTAGTTAGCTCAACCAATAAGGAAGTTGTATTATTACAATAAAATATTACAATATATCTCATGCTCAAATCAACCTATTTACTATTTTACAGTGATTTGCCAATAATTTTGGATCTGAAATAAGTGTAATTTTAGACAGTTTGTGTTGCAACAGTAGTCATTGGCCCTTAGAAAGCATCTTCAGTGGTAGGATTATGTGGGAGGAGTATTATAAATATCTTGCACACCTTTATTCACTTCAAAATATACCATTTCTATCTTGCAACTTATTTGCCTATTATGCTGCAATTATTTTGGATCTATTTCAGGGCAAAGTAAGTTGCATTTAGTTGACTTTCTTGTGAGTTGTGTCTTTTGGTCAGTAAGGAATGGTGGGGATAGCTGTAGGAGACTTTCCCTATCTTCCGTAAACCTCAAATTGCCTTTTAAACCACTTGGAAATCGTAGAAAGTCAAACTACAGCACTTTCCCTTATTATTCTGAAGATCTTCGGAATAACTAGTTGTAGATGCAACTTAAGCTCAAAACATCTTCATAATGCTTGTTTTGGTTGCTTCTTTTAGGTAGTTCACTTAATCCAGATCCTAGGAGGTGATTTCAATCATCTTTATCTTCCTCTATTGGTAAGTTCCATGACCTACCATTGATTGGTAGCTGGCTAGAATTTACATGCTAAACTACTGAATTTTCCAGATCTGCTGCACTGTTGTAAAATGTTGGCATTTCTTGCAAGTTTAAAAAAATATAACATGGAAAAAAAATTCAAATATCAACATTAATAAGTACATCAAGTTTCTATAGAATTTATACACTTTATTCACCAAGTAACCATGCTAAAACAGTGCAACAATACTACACAATTGTCCCTGCTCTATTATACCCTGTTGCTACCTATTTAGACCATGTGGAAATGTTTTTAAATTAGTCATATGTCTTTTGTAGTACTTTTTAACTTATTCCATACATTTCCTCATGCTTTCCTTGACAAATTCAAGGTGCTCCTATAAAGTGACAACTTGCTGATTTTTATATGGTTGTTTTCTGTAGATTTTCATATTTATAACAGTCCTAATAATTTGGCTCCAATGTGGACTTCAAACAATTTTAAGGGAAGGAAAACATTCAGAAACAATTGTGAAGTTAATGAATAACAACATACCACATTTGGTTAATTAAAATGCATATTTTTATTTGCTACTTAATCAAGCAAAAGCAATCACAAAATGTTGAAAATAGTCAAAAACATAGATATAATATTCCTAACATAAAATCATGCAAAAACTTAACAAATATATATTTTAATAAACTATTTGGAAATTAAATTTGTCATGTTTAGTAATATGATAATTTTTATATCTCAAACATAGTGTAAAAATGAGGCATTTTCAGTCCTCATCATCCCCCCCAACATGACTGATGCATGCCCTCATACATCCTAGTAGGCCATATTAATATGCAGGTTTTACCCTTGTGAACAACATCCATTTCCACCTACTACCTGAGAAATTTATCTTTGTTGCACTATACCAAGCATTTTGCTATTTTTACAACCTTGCAATTTTTGCAATTTTTTTTTCTTCCTCTCTTTTTTTATTCTATTTTTTTCTTATATATATATATATATATTTTTTTTTTCAACTTGCAACTCTTTGACTTCTGCACTTTCATCCTTCAATATTGCAATTCCTATAGTTTTGACTTTTTTTTCTGTCCTTCTACAATTTTTAGTGCTGCAAGGTACCTCTTAAAGGCTTGATATCATGTGATTTACAATAGCGTTATTGTGGAACCATATTTGGCAGATGCACTACTACTGGTGGAATTTTCTGTTCTTAACAACATTTCAGCCTGAATGCCTATTTTTTTTGTTTGCACCTTTTGAACAAAATTGATAAAATTTTGATTTTGAAATGCTTGAGGGATGTACTCACATGTGGTAGAGCCTTAGGAACCTCAATATTTGATGTACCCTACTCTTTTTGCTATTCTGCAACATTTTCAACAATTTTGCTACAGTTTCTATTTATTCCGAAGATATCCTACTTATTCCAAAGATGTCTGTTTATTCCGAAGATGCATCAAAAAATGTAGAAATGGCATATTTTTCAAACTTTTGCTATATATTATGTTGTGGAACCATATCTAGGGTGTGTGAGCATTCTATAATATCAAAAATTCCTTCTTCACCATTTTGTTTACTCCATGTCTATTTTGTTATTTTTGCACCTTTGAAACAAAATTGACAAAAATTTTGAATTTGAATATTTTTGGAGGGATATACTACTTGTGGTGGGATGATTTTGAGCTTTAGGAACCTCAATATTTGATGTTCCCTACTCTTTTTTATATTCTATAGCATTTTCAACAATTTTGGTATAATTTTTGCTTATTTCGAAGATATCCTACTTATTCCAAAGATGCATCAGAAAATACAGAAATGACCTCATATGCAAAAGTTAGCTGTAGATTTTGTTCTAGATACATCTCCAGGGTATGTAAGCATAAATAATCCCCTCTCTATGCTATTATTCATTTTGTATATTGCTATTTATTACAGCGGTAGTAAAACAGAATCTTTAGGCGCATTTTCCATAGTTTTGAAGTTCCCATGCAACTAAGGGCAGAAGGGGGTGTTTCTTGACATTTTGAACATGTTCCATTTTTAACTTGCCAATATTGTATGAATTGTTTATTCCAAATGAAAGCACGAGATTTCGGGCGAAGGAAACACTAATTGCGATGCATTCAAAATCAAATACGCTTAAGTCCTAAAAATGTAGAATGCATGAAATGAAAGAGACGCATTGAAATGAGATACAAGCAAATGGAGAAAACACAGCCCTTTCATTAAACTCTCTTGATCTCTGTTACAAAGACGCCTCCTCCCTTTTCAGGGGCTAGGAGCGTTAAAAGAATTTGATTACAATCAAGACTTAATGTTCCTCTTTCCGCGTGCCCACACTTGAGATGGGCGGGCCAAGACGATGCCGCCGCTGATGTTGATGAGTCCTTAACCTCTGCTGCTCCTCCTGCGAACAAAGAAACAACAAAGATGTCAGTAGCACCTGTGACAAAAAGGAGAGTTCGTTCTTTGAAATTGCCAAAAGATGCATGCAAAATATTGTCAAATACAGTGAATAAAATGGGTCTAAGTCACCTGCAAATTCGACAGAGGTCAGAAGAAATTACCAGAGGGCCACTGCCATCGAAACAGTCGGCCAATCTGCTCTTCACCCGGAATTCGTCCCCGGCAGGACGAATTCTGATCGCTATTCGTCCCTGGGTGGGACGAATTCTACTGTGTTGGAAAAGCCGAAGTGATCCTGCTCCAATGTCGACTCCCGAGACCTCCAAAACACCTGCAAACAGAGGGGTTATGTAATTGGGGCCATTTTGGGACGACCCAGATGGTCGGATTCTCCCAATTTGGCCTCTATCCTCGGGAATTCGATGTCGCCACCTGCAAGTTAGTGGGACAACAAAGCGACAAAAGGCATGATAAAATCTGATCAAAATGTTATGGAAATGAAGCTATGAGTTCACTAAATAGAATAACATAAAATGCAACATGAACAAATAATCTAGAATGCTTTAGAATAAAACTTAGAAAATGCGGGGTGCCCAAGTGGGCCTCCCACCGTTGGCACTTGATTTCGGTGCCAATCCACTAGGGATGGGTCCAAAACCTCTTAGGATTGGGGTGTCTGCAAATTGGTGGTGTAAGGTGGTCAAATGTTGGATTTGGGTTGGATCCACGCTTCCAAAAGCCACCCAATAACCTCCCTTGCGAAAGAGATTAGTGGATGTGAGAAGGTGAATCAAAAGATGCAAATGGGTAATCAATTGGACAGCACTTCGTTGCTTGAAATCGCCTCCAATCTCCTCTTTTTGGGTGAGAAAAGTCCCACCTTTTATAGACCCATGGGGTCTCTTTTGAGAGGGAAGCATAAGCGCCATGTGTTGGTCATAGGTGCCATGTGGCGGTCATGTCTTCCCATGAGGGAGGGGAGTCCTCCATGACTTGGGCTTTCATAACTGCCCTTGTGACAGTCCTCTAACGGCCCATCTGCCCACCCACACACGCGTGCGAGGCAGGAGTCATCAACTGACTGTCCCTGGCTGCCACTTGGCGCCATTCTTCTTTTTGCCCGTTAAACACAGAATTCGTCCCGACCAGAGACGAATTCAGAATTCGTCCCTGGGTGAGACGGATCCCAGTTTGAATTCGTCCCCGGGTGAGACGAATACTAAGCAAAGTGCCTGAATGTGCCAAATTGCCTCTTGACCTTACAAAATTGCTATGAAAGTGGTTAAGACCACTTTTTAACCTCTGGGGGCTGCCCTGGGGGCTGTGTTTGTCAAAGCGATCAGTGTTTGTAGCCACATAATCGGATTGGTGCTGTTTTGGTGTCTACAGATGCCCCTTTTTGGGATGCGTTGTGCATGGCGCAGCGCCGAGCAAAAATAGATAACCAAAGCACTAATGATTAGGGTTTCTTGGTAACCTAACCAACTTTTGATGCCCCAAGCATGGAAAGGGCATGCATTCTTGAATCCTTGCTTCTGACGAGCTAAGGAGTTTGATTTCAAGTATTAACCTATTTTGGTGAGGTGTGACTTGAGCTTGGACATTGATCAGTCATGATTAGGCAAAGGGCGCAACCTTTTATCCACGGGGGAACCTTGTGTTCATGATTCACGAAATGCCAAGTGTTTGATCAATTTGATTGTTGCTTGTTTACTGCCCCAAGCAGGAGCGTAATTGTCTTTGTCAATGATTCTTTGAATGCATGTCGTTTTCCTTAATTGGGTGTGTGATTGTTGATTGGTGACTAAGTGTGACTACCCCCTCAAGCGACGAATCGATGAGGGAATGACCTTCGTGAGAAAAGCGACGAGTCGCTTGACCCAAGATGACTTGTGCAAGGGTGCCTTTAGATGGTTTATCGTTAAGCATGTGCAATTTTACCAACATTTGGACCTATTTTTGGTGGGTGTTGACCCTTTTTGCGATGCTATTTGGAGCTGAAATTGGCAAAAATCTGTCTTCCCATGGAGCGGTCCGGCTAAAGTAGCCTTCTTAGGGAGTAGGATAATGACAATTTGTGACCCCAACGTCTATTTTGTATACCCGGGATGTCAAGTGCAACAACACTCTTATCGGGCAAATTTATTTTTGGTTTTTAGTGCATTTTTGATCATTTTTTGATGTTTTGAATTTTTTGGCCTGAATTCATCCCAGGGTGGGACGAATTCCATCTGTAGAATTCATCCCTGGGTGGGACGAGTGCTAACCAGAGCGCTCGTCCCAGTCAAGGATGAATTCCAACTCAAAAGGCCTATTTAAGGGCCAAAACTTGAATTTGGGCTCATTTGTGTCAAATTTTTCTTGCGATTTTGGAGCTCTGGGAGGAGGAGGTAATTCTGCGAAGCGAAGCGCTGCTGAAATTTTCCCTGCAATCATGAGTGCACAAACTGGTTCGAGCGGCGGTGCCGAAGCGAGACCTGTAAGTGCTCCTTAGAGTTTATTTTTGTTTTTAAAGTTGTGAGTGTGCTTTTCTGTACAATTTTTTTTTTTTTTTATGATTTTTATTAATTTTTTTGTTGAATTATTTTCTTTTCAGGTTGTTAGGAGCCGGTACCGTGTACCTTGCTGCTTTTACTGAGGCACGGGTGGCACTGACTGATGATGACTGGGAATGGCTTGATGCCCTTGGGCTCAAGCAGGTGGCTCGACTGGAGCCTGTGGTCCCGGATCAGGCCTATCTGATGGCCCTGATCAAACTTTGGGATCCGCGGACCAACACCTTCCATCTCCCGACAGGGGAGATGACTGTGACTCTGGAGGATGTCTATCGGCTGCTTCAGATTTCGATAGATGGACTGCCTATTAGGACATCGCCGTTTGATCAGCGGACTGCTGTACTTACGAGATGCTTCGGGCATGGGGAGCGGCTGGGTGTAGAGAACCCAGTGGAGACAGCCGAGGTGGACTGCCAGGCTGGCGGGATTTTGGTTGGATGGTGGCAGGAGAGGGGGGTGTTAGGAGTGAGGCACGCATTCTTGATGGGCCTTATTTCTAACATGCTTTTACCTGATTCGTCAGGCGCGAGGTTCCCGTGGAACCTGCTGGATTTGGTGTGGCAGTTGGTAGAGTGCCCGATAGAGGCACCGCTGATCTTGAGATGGGGACAGACATTGTTGGCACAGCTCTACGGGGAGCTGTATGGGGTCCGCTGTCGGCAGTGAAAGGGGGTCAGCTATAGTTATCTATTGCAGTGCTGGGGTTGGCAGCACATATCTGTTGAGAGGCCAACCGGGTTACCGTGGATGACTCGGGCGGCGATGGAGGACAAGGAGATAGGTTACGCAGTTCTGTGGCGGTGGTCTGCGGAGCATGGGTAGAGTCGGTGATGGGTAGGTGTCGTAGAGCACTATACTGATGCCTTCTCTCGGCTCACTCTAGGGGAGGTGGTTTGGTGCCCTTATCGGGACTGTCCAGCCTGGCCGGAGGCTGGAGAGTGGCTCCGACGTATACGCAGGGAGCGGTGGTTGATCGGGCGGCACGGGACCGAGCATGAGTTCTTCTCCTATGGCCGGATTACACGACAGTTTGGGTTGCGCCAGGGGTTGCCTAGTGAGCCCGTGGTCTATCGACGTCGGGGAGATGAGAGGGCTCTAGATCGGCCGGTAATCGCGCCATTGGGCGAGGAGTCAGATGCGGTGATTGACGTCCCGGACGTGGATGACGTCGGGACTACCACTGAGTATGACTCGTGGTGGGTGCTGCGGCGATGGAGAGGAGAGGGGCCACTAGGAGGCGCGGAGGCGGCAGTGGATGGTGCTGAGGCAGCAGGGGATGATTGGGGAGTTCCAGTGGATGACGCGGACATGGTTGAGGTGGGGGATGAGGATGTGGAGGTGGGAGCTCCGGATCAGCCGGACATGCAGGACATGGAGGAGCAGTGGGAGCCAGAGCAGGCTGCTGTTCCGGAGGGTCCTGTACTTTAGGATGTAGAGGAGATGGAGTCTGGGATACGCGCTGAGAATGCGTGATTGATAGAGCTGCTACGGATTCGAGATCTGGAGCTGGGGGATGCGCTACGGGAGAGGGATCTCCTGTGGGCTCAGCTAGTAGAGCGGGATAGGGTTTTGGCATAGCGCGATGATGCAGTATCTTACTATCATCGACGGGAGGTAGAGTGGTTTCGACATCGGCTAGATTTGGAGAGGGAGGTCATCCGCCTTGGTGGGCGGCTACCTGAGCCCTCGGGAAGTGGATCTTCACGTCGGACGAGGGATAGTGCGACTGAGCAGTCAGCATCATCTCGTCGCAGGCGATTAGATGAGGGAGGCGGTAGCAGGCGTGATGCGGGGGCTAGTAGTAGCCGCCCTACAGGGTCCCATAGGACCCACACCACGGGGGGTAGTTCCCGTCGCACCGATCCTGCGTGATCATGGTGGTCGATGCCTTAGGTTGGGTTTTGTTATATGATTGCGAGGTCTGAGGACCAGTTTTGTAGCCTGCGGGCATTTTTTTGATGATATATCTATATATACCGATTTTATTTTTGTTATGTACATGTGATGGTTTGATCTTTATGCATTATGGCTGATGACTATGGATGTATGCATGTTTATTTATTTTTGGATGCGTATGTTATGATGAATGCAAATGTTTTTGATTTTATATGTGATATGCAAAAATGAAATGGATGAATGGACTTTGTGATGTTTGGCTATGGCACCATAGACTGTTTAGGATTCTGTTTATTTCATTTTTAGACGATTGCTATGGTAAATGACTTTGTATGTATACATGTGGTTTTTCTCTCTTTTTGTATTTTTTGATTGTATTGCAAAGATGGAAAGTAGCGCAGTTGGTTTAGAAATGTAGCTAAGGTTTTCTGAGACTCAGACGGTTTTTAACTCACTAGCCACGACTGTACTTTATCTTACAAGACTTTTGAACAAGGTATGAATCGGACTTGTTTTTGACCAAGCTATTTCACATCCCTTTGTGTGCAATTGAGTTCATTTATGTGGTATTTGTCGGGATACCGCCAGTGCCAGATGGGCTTTCAACCGAACCTGTATCGAGGATCACCTAATTAGCTCCACTAACTCCTTTGTTGTATTTAGTTAGATTAATCTGCGATGTTATCCAGGATTCCATAAGCTAGCTCTTCCACATGCAAACATTGATCTGTACGCAAGTTAATGTGACAGATATATCGTCATGCGCGAAGTTTACTGTCAGTTACCGATAGGCTATCAACCAAACCGGTACTGAGGCTTGCCTCATGACCTGTTAGAATGCTGAGAGTTCCAGGGATTCAAGTTCAACTCCCTTCTTTTTTTCAATTGTATTGGGATACTTGCTCATTTGTAGTGATAAGATCACTGTTTATTTTGATTTGTTTTTCTTTTGAGCAAGGGATTGGGGATATGGAGTGATGAAAATCACTATCGTTTGTGCCGTTTGATGTGTGCACTGTATGATGTCAAATATTTGAGTTTTTGACGTTTTGCAAATTTTTGATGTTTTGCAACTATTGAGAACTAGGGATTCTTAGGGAATTGGGTAGGGAGGATGCTTGTCCTTTTGCCAACTCTCAGCATTCTTGGGGTCATTCGCACGGGGGGATGAGCAAGATAACCGTTTCGCTTTTGGTGACCTGGATTACTGTGCAGGTTTCATCTTTCGTTCATACAACTCAGGAATTGTTTTATGTGTTTTTATTTGTGTTGGGATGTTACGTAACAAGGTGTATTTCAAGTATGACTCTACCTTCGTAAAATCTGTCTGACTCGGTACATTACGTGGCTAAAGAGCAAAATGATGACTGAATCACGAAAACTCTTGATACATTAAAAGACCACTGACTCTAGTGTTAAAAGCGATGCATGGTGTTTTTGTTGTTTTGTAAAGTGGAACAGTGGGGAACAAGATGGACTAGCAGATCAATTACAGCCTATGGTGCCTTTGACCTGTACGACCACAAATATGCAATGTATGGATTCAATGCTTTAATGCAGCTATGTATTTTTGTATTTTTGATGGATTGATTTTTTTTTGAATATGAAGATGAGGTGCGAGAAGAGCTTCTCTATTGTTGAATTTGAGTATGCCTAGAAATGAGATGCAAAAATTTTTGTTGTTTTTGAATTTTCTTGATGGTGACCAAGGGATTTCGAGAATCCTTCGGGGCCTTTTTGGGGTGACCAAGCGATTGCGATAATCCTTGGAGCTTTTAGCTTTTGGGGTGACCAAGCGATTGTGATAATCCTTGGAGCTTTTAGGGTGACCAAGTGATTGCGATAATCCTTGGAGCTTTTGTGGTGACCAAGTGATTGCGATAATCCTTGGAGCTTTTAGGGTGACCAAGTGATTGCGATAATCCTTGGAGCTTTTAGGGTGACCAAGTGATTGCGATAATCCTTGGAGCTTTTGTGGTGACCAAGTGATTGCGATAATCCTTGGAGCATTTAGGGTGACCAAGTGATTGCGATAATCCTTGGAGCTTTTGTAGCTTTTGTGGTGACCAAGTGATTGCGATAATCCTTGGAGCTTTTAGGGTGACCAAGTGATTGCGATAATCCTTGGAGCTTTTTGGGTGACCAAGTGATTACGATAATCCTTGGAGCATTTTTGGGATATGGCTCTCTTAGATATGAAATGGTCGTAAATGACTGATATTCAAGGGTTCTGTTTCCTTGATACCGTCAAGAGAAGCTAGCCGGTACGTCCCGGGTCCTATTTTGCTATCAATGACATATGGACCTAACCAATTTGCCGTGAACTTGTCCCTTAGGTGGGACGGCAAATTAGAGTTCTGTTGGTTTTCCTTCAAAACCAAATCACCAACCCGAAAGTCCCTTAGGTGAACTTTCATGTTGTAAGCTTTCTTAAGCCGCTCTTGATAGATACGTAAGTGCTCTAGAGCATTAACGCGTCGTTCGTCAAGCAACGTAAGTTGGTCTAACCGGGCCTGCCGTGCAGTGTCATCATCGATGAACTCCTGCATTGATATGCAGAGGGAAGGAATTTCCAACTCGAGAGGCATTACTGCCTCTGAGCCATACACGAGCAAAAACGGAGTTGCCCCAGTTGGCGTCCGAATGCTAGTGCGATAAGCCCAAAGGGCAAGTGGGATTTGTATGTGCCAATCCTTATGACTGTCTGTGACCATCTTTTTAAGGATAGCAACTAGCATTTTGTTTGATGCCTCTGCTTGCCCATTTGCTTGTGGATAATAGGGTGTCGAAAAACTGTGCTGAATTTTGTACTTTGTGGTCAAAGCACGCACGTCTTTGTTCTTGAATGATGGCCCATTATCCGAGATTATTTTGGATGGAATACCAAAACGACATATGATGTTATGCAAAATGAACTCCACAATGCGGGGTCCTGTCGTAGAGGTTAGCGGAATTGCTTCCACCCATTTGGTAAAATACTCTGTGGCCGTTATGATAAACGTGTGACGGCCTGACGATGCAGGGGAGATCTTTCCAATTAGATCGAAGCCCCATTGCAAAAATGGCCAAGCAGACTGGACTGTCTGCAAGTCCTGGGAAGGTACGTGCATCAAATTGGCATGATGTTGACACTTCACGCACTTCTTGACATATGCGCAACAATCTCGCTCTAAATATGGCCAATAATAGCCCATGCAAAGAATGCGCTTTGCAATGGCCATACCACTAAAGTGGCCACCACATGTACCATCGTGCGCTTGGGCGATCGCCCAAGTGGACTCTTGCTGGTCCAAGCAACGAAGAAGGATTCCTTCATAGCTGCGACGATACAAAATGTCTCCTATCAAGACATACTTAGTCGCTTTCTGCTTGAATGTTCGTTTTGCGGCGTGCGTCAATCCAAGGGGAAGATTACCTAACTTGAGGTAGTCTCTAATGTGTAAATACCAGTCTTGTTGATCGAAAACCTCGACAGTATGAACAGCCAATCCCTTTTGAAGTTCTTCCCTAACAAACGCTGAATGGGATAGAACTTGTAAAAATAGCGTTGTGTTGCTATTAATGGGAGTAGGGGAAAATAAGGACCCCCAGTTGGCACGTTTTAGACGATCTCGGATTCGAAAGAACTTATCCGAGGATGGTTCGATCTGGATCATGTGGATTCCTGGTGTCAAGTCTGAGCTTGCACGCTCCATCGCGGATTGCGATAAGGTTTTGACTTGAATGGTTGTCATATCACCAGAAAGGTCTTGTGGGATTAGTGACCCCAAGGAGGCCATTGTGTCCGCAAAATGATTTGATGACCGAGGGAGTGCCTCGATGTCGTACCATTCAAGTTTTTCCAGGAATTTGTCCACAAGGGCTTTATAAGCCTGCAAAACTGGGCATTTGCATTTATATACCCCTTTGACTTGATTGACTATTAACAGTGAATCACCAAAGATGTTCAGTCGTTTGATGTTCATGGCGATTGTTGTCTGAAGACCTAGGAGCAAGGCTTCATATTCTGCATTATTGTTGGTGCACTGGAAGTTTAATTTAAATGACAGGGGCATTGGAGCACCCTGCGGTGTGAAGAATACAATTCCTGCGCCACCACCTTGCTCACATTTAGAACCATCGAAGAATAAGGTTATGTCGGCCTGTGACTCAGGCTCATCAGAATCTGGCGATTCTGAGACATGGAAGACCCCATCATCTGGTAGTTCTATGACTAGAGGCTGATCGTCTTCAAGAGGAGCCTCTGCTAGTTGATCGGCTATGACTTGTCCTTTGATAGATTTTTGTCCAATAAACTCAATGTCAAATTCCGTCAACAACATGATCCATTTCGCCGTGCGACTACTATGATAAGTACGACTCATCATGTATCGCAATGGATTCTCCTTAGACACAACATACGTAGTGTTGCTCAACATGTAGTGGCGTAACTTTTTGGTAGCAAACACCACTGCCAAGCAGAGTTTCTCAACGTATGCATAGTTAAGTTCGTAACTGACCAGGGTGCGGCTAAGATAGTAAGTAGCCTGTTCCTTGTGAAGTTCATTCTTCTGGGCTAGCATGGCACCCAGTGCCACCTCAGTAGCTGAGATGTATAAGTAGAACGGCACTCCTGGTCTAGGTGGTGCCAATACTGGCGGCGAAGCCAGGTATTGTTTTATCTCGTCAAAGGCTGATTGGCACTCGTCATCCCAATGAAATGTAACCCCCTTGTGCAACAATTTGTTCATGGGTCGGCATTTGTCAGATAATTGCGCTATGAAGCATTTAATCGACGCGACCTTTCCTTGCAAACTTTTGAGCTGCTTGATAGTGGTTGGGGGAGCCATTTCAAGGATTGCCTTGACTTTCTGTGGGTCCACCTCGATTCCTCGTTTTGAGACTATGAAACCCAAGAGTTTTCCAGATGTGACGCCAAATACGCACTTCTTGGGATTTAGTCTAACCTTATGCTCTATGAGGCGATCGAGGATCTTGCTTAAGTCACCGAGATGATCTGAGCGCAAAAGAGACTTGGCTAACAAATCATCCATGTAATCTTCCAAAGTTTTATGCATGTAATCGTGGAAGATGTACGTCATGGCACGTTGGTAGGTGGCGCCAGCATTTTTAAGGCCAAAAGGCATGACCTTATAACAAAATGTCCCCCAAGGCGTTGTGAACGCCGTTTTGAGTTGATCCTCAGGATTGATACGAATCTGATTGTATCCTGAGAAACCATCCATGAGGGATAGCATTTCGTGACCTGCTGTAGCGTCTACCAATGCGTCGATGCTTGGCAAGGGGAAATCATCCTTAGGACTCGCTTTGTTTAGATCTCGAAAATTAGTGCATATGCGAATCCTCCCGTCGGGCTTTTTAACGGGAACCATGTTGGACAGCCATGGCGGATAATCCACGCAGATGACAAACTGTGCATCCAACAGCTTTTGCAATTCATCTTTGACCATCAAGGCCACTATTGGGTGCATCTTTCATAGTTTTTGCTTTACGGGCTTGATTGTCGGATCAAGCGTTAAATTATGCGTGACTAGCTACGGGTCTAGTCCCGGCATGTCTCTGTATGACCATGCAAAAACCTCCTTCTTCGCTTTAAGAAGGGCAATGTAGTCGGCTTGCTCTTCGGGGGATAAGCTTACCCCCAACTTGATAATCTGTGGATTCATTGGGTCTAAGCCGATGTCTACGTCAGTCGTTTCCTCGACTGACATGTGGGATCCGTCCTCCAACTGATGTGGAGTTGGGATCAAATGAATATCATTAGCTGAGTTTAAATCTACGTTTGGAACCTCGGGTCCCTCTTCAGCTTGAAAAATATCCTGAGTTGTCCTTGGGGTAAAATGAGGCATTTCACCGAAAGGCCAGTACTCTGATGGTGATAAAGGTGAATTGACGCGATCCCAGTCGATGGCATCTATGTCTAGATGCAATGACCGTGCTGGATCGGCCGGATTGCGGATGGGTGCGGTCAAGTCAATGGAGATCATGTGGATGAAATGAGTTTGATCTCCACTACCGTGGGTGTTATAACTCGAACATTCTGGGTGCTCCCTATGCTCTGGATCTGGTTCTGTAGGGACGGGTATGAACGGATCGGCCCTATGTGTTGGTAAGAAGACAGGGTCTTCTCTTGGCACTGATATCATGATAGGGTCTCGGGGTGGACGGTGTTCATCTTGAATTTGGAGCCATGGATCCAACACTTGGTCCCACCCCGCTGGGTCTACCCACCATTCATGCCCTAACCTTATGCCCATCTGTCCCATCAGATCTTCATGAGTTAAAGGGCGATTATTCCGTCGCGCATGTCTGAGATAGATCATCTCAGTCTCATCTTCTGAATCACTTTCGGAGATCCAAAAATGTTCATTCTCTTCAGCAACTATTTGTGACATTGAGGGTTCTCCTTGTTCCAGTAAGTTAATCTGATCCCATTGCGGTTGTTCCACTCTCAGTGGAGGGACCTGATTCTCTTGACACTGTGTTGATTCAACTGGAACCTCTAAGGGGAACAACTTCAGAAAGATGTCCGAACACTGTTGATGTTCTCTTTGAGGATTAATGTTCGAACTTTCACCTCTCTCTAACAAAGGAGAGGGATTACTGTTGTTGCCAAGGGTGTTTGTTGACCATGGGAGGTAATCTCCCAATGTATATTCTGTATTTGGGTTGGCATAAGGATCTGGTGCCAATCCCCCCTTGTTGCCTATTTCTAGGCCTTGCATATTTTCTACCAAGATGTCTAAGGGCAGGGGGTGGTTGAACCCTACCCCCGACTTATCGTATGGCATTTGATATCTTGGTTGGCAAAGGACACGTATCCCTTGCTCATATCTGCCTAGCCCATATCCATGCCAATTGCATTGGCCGAGATATCTTAGAGCGAAGTCCGGGTTTGATAGATAGTTGATGTTTTCAGCAAAAGGTTCTTCGTCTTCGTCCTTTTGCTTGCATGGTTCAAGACCATGATCAAGGCCCCCATACACAAAATTTGTCTGGTTTGGTGGGTAGCCTAGAGGAACAACTGTCCCTATGGGAAGGCGAGGTCTCCCCATGTCCTGTACTGACTCTAATGCGGGCGTTGCCACAACATTCTGCACTAAGTACTCCCCCAGGCCCGTACTGGCCATTTTAACAGTGATTGTTGATGCTTGGGAGGGAGGGAATGGTAGTCCTTCTTGAGTCCATTCCATGTTTGGTGTTTTAAGAGCCTCAGCTTCCGTTGTGCTAGGTGTTTCTTCTGTTGATACCGTTGATATTATGGGCAACCCCTCTCCTAGGGGCTGAGCCTCTTCCATGATCTGTTTTCCCTTGTCCTTCTGTTTGGCCATGACAGGTGGCATTGATAATGAAGGAGCAGGTGATGAAGACTCACCTGGCTGGGATTTTGTTGATTTGGTCACCAGTGGTGCCTGCGGTATCGGACCCTGTTTAAATGGATTTAACTGGAAATCCAAATGAGTTGAAGGGAGGGTCGATTGAGGTATTAAATGTACCGCATTGCAATACTTGAAGGGCTCTAAATCCATCGGGACTACATGTATTTCTCCTTCAAAAGCATACTTTAAGCACTGGTGAGCGATCGAAGGGACACACTTCATGTCCCTGATCCAAGGCCGCCCTAGCAGTATGTTGTAAGCCATCTCGCCTTCCAACACATGGCACAATGTAGGTATTGCCTTTTGTCCTACCTGGATAGGCAGAACAACTGTGCCGACTGTCGAGCATATTGCATCGTTGAAAGCTCGCAGTGTGTATGTGGAGGCTGTGATATGAGAGGCTGGCAGCTTCAAATGTTTTAATGCTGCAGTGGTAATGATGTTACTGGACGAGCCAGTATCTACCAACACTCTCTTGTACGGGATCCCGTTGACCCGCGCGATAACGTGCAGGGGTGGATCTGCCATGTCATTCGATATTGCTTTGACTTCATCCTCTCTGAAGGTAATGACCGGCTCTGTACACCTTTTCACATGTCCCACGAAGTTGTTGAAAGAATTTGCTTCATGAGGTTGTAATTCGATAGCTTTTAGAATTTCCATAAGAGCTTCTCTATGAGGTGTTGACTGTTGAATAAGCTCGTAGATGGAAAGCCTAGCCGATGTGGTCCGCAAACTCTGCGTGAGTTTGGTTCGTATCGTGACCTCGGGTCTAGGCGGAGGCAACTGCACAGGGCGTTGTTGAGGCTGCGATGTTGTTGGAACTTCCCTTGTAGCTACCTCGGGGGCAACTGCTGGGTACTTTTTGTTCCTGGTCACTATACTAATCATTCCCACAAATCCTTGCATGGGAAGATTCTGTCGCACCTCATTAATCTGGAGAGGTTTTGCCTGTGCCTCGTGGGCAGGCAAAGGGTCCTTGAATACCCCCATTTGTTGATTGTTTGGCGCTATGGGGTTGTCCACGGCCAATGTTTTATTGTCGATCAAATCTTGGATTAATCCTTTGAATTTCCAGCATCCATTCAAGTCATGTCCCCTTCGCCTATGGAATCTACAATATAATTCCTCTCTGTATCCCTTAGGCTTGGGAGCATTAGGGTCTATAGTTTGGATCTCTGGAAGGGTGACTAAATTTGCCACTGACAAGCGGTCAAATAAGGAGTCCCTAGACTCCGTATAAGGGGTGAATTGTCGCCTAGGGCGACGTTGCTGATTCTGCTCCTGTCTTGTATTTTCTCTTTCATAACTAGGAGGCACTGCCTGGTAATTAGCCTTTTGGGGCTGCATTTCTTGCACAGGCTTGGGGACATTTATCGCAACTTGGTTAACCGCAGCGGGTTGTGATTGCGTAGTCCCAGTCTTAGTGGTTTTATTCCACTCTTTCTTTTTAGGCTTGGCGATTGCGCCTTCGCCTATCTTGATCTCTTCTATGACTCTGGCTTGCGCCAAAGCTTCTTCTAGACTGTCGTATTGTTGCAGCAGCAATAGCCCAGAGATTGATTTTAAGCAACTCCGTGCAAACATCTGTGTGAGATCAGACATAGGGGGACGGTAGGGTAACTTAGAAAGCAAAGCCCTCCATCGATTCCCGTATGCTGCCATTGTTTCTTCCTCATATTGCCTGAGGCTGGCCAGATCACTAAGTGATGCCTTCTTCCTTGTGTTGAAGGCAAAGCGTTCAAGAAACGCATCTACTAATTGATCTAGGTTGCTTATGCTGTGTTTGGGTAATTGTGTGAACCAATCCGAGGCAGGGCCTACGAATGTGGTTATGAATGTCCTAAGCAACAATGCGTCATTATCTTGGATGCCGAAGCATTGACTTAGGAACCTTGTGACATGTTCTTGTGCGTCCTCTTCACCTTTAAAGACCGCCAATTGAGGCAACTTGAAATGTTCGGGGTAAAGAGGTGTGGGCACTGAGGGATGCACTTGGTGACTACGGAGTTGACGTAACGTGGGCTTTTGATGCCCAGAAGCTTTTGTCTCCACAGACTCCAAACGCTCTAATAGCGCTTTGTATGCATCGGAAGATTTTATTTCTTCCTCTTTTGTTTGCTCCCGTTGTGAGTTATGGGAGACTGGAGGCCTATGGGGGGGTGGCCGAATGGCCGCCCTCCTGCCTTGATGGGGAGTTTCAGCACGTTCTATTTCTGGTTCATACTCCTCATAAAATTCTTGAGGAGTCTCTGGGCGAGACCTATAACCCTGATTGAATCCCTGCTGAGGGTACCCATCATTGTTTCGGGGAGTGGCCTCCCTCTCGGGTCTATAAGGTCTTGGAGGCAAAGCTTGACGAGGTCGCGGAGACCTGTCCTGCACCAAAGGGTTGTGCCTCACATATTGTTCTGCTCTTTGGGTGCGAGGGGTTGGCGCCCTCTCAGGTAGTTTATAGCATAACTCATCCGCTTCGCGTTGCATGCGCTCTTTATCCAGGCGGTATTGGTACTCTAACTCCTGATGACCTTGTTTAAGCCGCGTGATTTGGGCTTGACGGGCGGCATGTCTGGCGACTGCCGGGTCAATTTGGTCCCCCGTATTTTGCTCAGGAGGCTTGAATGTTTCTTCTATGTATTTGCCTCGATCTTGATGATCTAAAATTTCAATTGGTTGCTTCCCTCTGTCGAGGTAGGCGACATTTACTTGAGGCTCTGGCCTCGATGTGTGATCATGATACCTAGCAGGTGCAGAAACGCAAGGTTCCCACACTGTTTGTTGTCCTTGAGGAATGCGATGGCTTTCCTCGTACTCCCTTTCATGGGTTTGAAAGGGGCGGGCGGAGTTAGCTCGCCCTGTGTAAAGAGCCCTGCGCTCTGGATTTTGTCTTTCTGTTTTGATGGGAGGTAAAGAAGGGACGCCATATCCATGTTGTCTCTCCAAATGGACGGTGTGCCTCTCTAGCGCTTCATCGCGCTGTGGCCACTCATGTCTAACCTCAAAAGGTGATTCTCTATTTACGTCAAGGTCTACATGTAAAGCGTCTTCCCGAAAGGGGCTGTGTTGAATGGGCATACCCCACCGAGGGGGATCCCAATAATTCTTTCTTGATGTGGTCTGACGTGGACCTTCTTGTTGGCCAGACCGCCAAGGGGGTATGACTAAGTCCTCCGGACTAAAGCGAAGGCGACTTGTGCCTGCTTCTTGTGTACCTTTCGGAGCTTCTGCCCTTGATTGGGCTTGGCTACGGGTGTACACCATTGCGGTGCTTCTCTACTATCTAAGCAGATTTTTATCTCGTTTATGATGATTTTTCTTTTTGTCTACACTAAGCAGAAATGAACACACACATACACAAACCGTGATTATCTCTTTTAAGGGTTTAAATAGTGTGTCCTAAACTGGTTTAGTGCATTTTGATGTTTTGTTTTGTTTTTGCAAGTTTTGAAGAACGTTTAAATGCATTATGACGGCTCATATAACTCCCAAAATGGTCGCCCCTTCAATATACCAACCGAGGCCGATATACCAACCTCTCTATATACCCGCCCTTACGAGAGGGAGACTATAGGTACGTGAGAGCAGATGGTACGTGGTACGTAGGCGGTACGGAAGGGGGATTGTCCTGTTAATGGCACCTACCATAGAAGACTTATCCTCGCGCGCATGGGAATCACCCCAGCGACACTCGGTCAACTTTCGTCAGGATTTACGCCTAACAACAGTGACAATCGAGGAAATGGATGCAAAGCTAAGCCAAGGTGGTGATGAACCCACCGTTGGTCTTGCTCAAGGGCTGGGGTCTTACGACCAGCTCCTTGGTTTAAAGTTGTTGCGTGAAGTGTGTGTGATTCCTTTTATTTGAAAAATGAAACATGCAGCAACACTACTTTCTTTAAGCAAGCAAAATTTGAAAGAAAATAGAAACAAAAAAATAGAAAGTAACAGGAACAGTTTAGAACCCTTACCTTTCTCTGCCCAAATCTGTTGTTTTCTGATCTTCGGCTCTGAAAATTTGTAGACAGAAATTCGTCCCTCGGTGAGACGAATTACAGAACAGAATTCGTCCCTACCAGAGACGAATTTAAATTCGTCTCAGGGTCAGACGAATTCCAGTAAAGTATTCGTCACAGTCAGAGACGAATAACAGTCTGCAATTAAAAAAATGTACCTATCAAGCACAAAACACAAAAATTTGATCAGTTTCTGTGATCTTAAAAATAGGGGACAAGGTCCCACCGTGATCGCCACTGAAAGCACGAGATTTCGGGCGAAGGAAACACTAATTGCGATGCATTCAAAATCAAATACGCTTAAGTCCTAAAAATGTAGAATGCATGAAATGAAAGAGACGCATTGAAATGAGATACAAGCAAATGGAGAAAACACAGCCCTTTCATTAAACTCTCTTGATCTCTGTTACAAAGACGCCTCCTCCCTTTTCAGGGGCTAGGAGCGTTAAAAGAATTTGATTACAATCAAGACTTAATGTTCCTCTTTCCGCGTGCCCACACTTGAGATGGGCGGGCCAAGACGATGCCGCCGCTGATGTTGATGAGTCCTTAACCTCTCCTGCTCCTCCTGCGAACAAAGAGACAACAAAGATGTCGGTAGCACCTACTGACAAATAAGGAGAGTTCGTTCTTTGAAATTGCCAAAAGATGCATGCAAAAGATTAGCCAAATACGATAGATAAAATGGCTCTAAAGTCACCTGCAAACTCGACGGAGGCCGAGAAGACATCACCAGAGGGCCACTGCCATCGAAACAGTCGGCCAATCTGCCTTCACCTGGAATTCGTCCCTGGGCGGGACGAATTCTGACTGCTATTCGTCCCTGGGTGGGACGAATTCTACTGTGTTGGAAAAGCCGAAGTGATCCTGCTCCAATGTCGACTCCCGAGACCTCCAAAACACCTACAAACAGAGGGGTTATGTAATTGGGGCCATTTTGGGACGACCCAGATGGTCGGATTCTCCCAATTTGGCCTCTATCCTCGGGAATTCGATGTCGCTACCTGCAAGTTAGTGGGACAACAAAGCGACAAAAGGCATGATAAAATCTGATCAAAATGTTATGGAAATGAAGCTATGAGTTCACTAAATAGAATAACGTAAAATGCAACATGAACAAATAATCTAGAATGCTTTAGAATAAAACTTAGAAAATGCGGGGTGCCCAAGTGGGCCTCCCACCGTTGGCACTTGATTTCGGCGCCAATCCACTAGGGATGGGTCCAAAACCTCTTAGGATTGGGGTGTCTGCAAATTGGTGGTGTAAGGTGGTCAAATGTTGGATTTGGGTTGGATCCACGCTTCCAAAAGCCACCCAATAACCTCCCTTGCGAAAGAGATTAGTGGATGTGAGAAGGTGAATCAAAAAGATGCAAATGGGTAATCAATTGGACAGCACTTCGTTGCTTGAAATCGCCTCCAATCTCCTCTTTTTGGGTGAGAAAAGTCCCACCTTTTATAGACCCATGGGGTCTCTTTTGAGAGGGAAGCATAAGCGCCATGTGTTGGTCATAGGTGCCATGTGGCGGTCATGTCTTCCCATGAGGGAGGGGAGTCCTCCATGACTTGGGCTTTCATAACTACCCTTGTGACAGTCCTCTAACGGCCCATCTGCCCACCCACACACGCGTGCGAGGCAGGAGTCATCAACTGACTGTCCCTGGCTGCCACTTGGCGCCATTCTTCTTTTTGCCCGTTAAACACAGAATTCGTCCCGACCAGAGACGAATTCAGAATTCGTCCCTGGGTGAGACGGATCCCAGTTTGAATTCGTCCCTGGGTGAGACGAATACTAAGCAAAGTGCCTGAATGTGCCAAATTGCCTCTTGACCTTACAAAATTGCTATGAAAGTGGTTAAGACCACTGTTTAACCTCTGGGGGCTGCCCTGGGGGCTGTGTTTGTCAAAGCGATCAGTGTTTGTAGCCACATAATCGGATTGGTGCTGTTTTGGTGTCTACACCAAATACCAATTATCATATACTAAATACTAAATGCTTACTATGAATTAAATGCAAGAAACACATACATTGCTATCCTAAAAATTGATCATGCACCTTAGAAGCTGATTTTGATGATTGTTAGCAAGCTATCTAAAAACATAAATATACACATGTAGTGTGAGATTTGAACAATGGTAGAATAATAATGGGTGGATTAATAAGGTAATGCACGCTAGAAAACTAGTTTTCATTCAAGCCAACTCAGCAGCGCCTCAATGAGATTTTCACTACCGAATTATTCATTTTTTTTCCTTTTTTTTTCATCTCTTTTTTTCATCAAAAGAGGTTGCCATTTCTGGTTTTCAACCAACTTCTATCATTTTGTTTTCAAGTGCCTCAATAAAAGAGAATGTCTTTCATGAGGCAACAATGAGAGAGAATGTCTCTCACTCTTATTTGGTTAAGAACAATCCTTATTATGCAAAAATATATCAATTTTTGTATGAAACACCATCTTTTTCTGATGAAATATGCAACAATGATGCAACCTTCCTTTATATATGAGTAGTAAGAATCTTCTTATGTCATAATTTAACTCTTTATTGCTATAAATTAATTACTAACTTCATTTTTCCTCCTCCCATGCTTAAATTGATGTTTGTCCTCATGTATCCCCATTTTGTGGGACATGCCTTTTGCTGTAAAAAAAAATTCTTTCTCTTTTTCCTTTTTTTTCTCTTTTTTTTCAAATTTTTCTCTCGTCTTGTTTGTGCCAATGAAGTTCACAAACAAGATTATTCTCTTTTTATTTTCTTGTATTTTTTTTTCTTTTTGTCAAACTTTTTATCATCAATCTGAATCTGACATGGAAGAGAAATTTTCTTCCATCTATTGTACATCCAATTGTTCACCTCAAGAACTCCTCCTTAGTTAATGGTGCATGGTATACTTGAAGGCAATATCCATTCACCACTAACTTCCTCTATGAATCATCAATGGGAGAAAGAAGCACTACTTCATATCTGAAAACTTCTTCAATCAATTGTGGTCCATGTCTCCTAGTCTACAAAATATTTTCAATATGTACTTGAAACAATTCATTACCAATTCCCAAATATGTTAAGTGCATACATCAAGATGAAATCTTGACATACCCTTGTAATTCAATGCAAAAGGATTGAAATATTATTCCAAAACAACAAACAATTTTATTTTTTGTTCATAAGTCAGCTAGCTAATAATGTTAAAGAATTTTCTTGGTTGTACTTCAGTTTTTTTTTTTCATTCCTAATAGGACATAATTTACCCTTTTGTAATTGCTTACTAAGGATCTCAATGGAAGTAAATTTTCTGTGTATATTTTCTAGTTTTTCTCCTTTATCCAAGGCTAATTTTTGTGTGGTTGGACTAAAGGTTATTTGTGTATCTCCATTAATTTTTATCTCTTAAAGTTTAGGTAAGGTCTTGTTCGAGCATATTTGGAAGTTGTAGTTAATAACATTTTATGTAGTATTTTTACCAGATTCAGCTACATAGATAGGGGTTACCTATCCTATATTTATTCATATTGGCCACAAGTTGGGCTGGAAGTGGTGGTTCTTCCTCTACTGGTAGTACTTATGAATCTACCTCATGTCATAAGGTATATTCATACATCCCTAAATTCAAAAAGTGAAAAAAGGCAATTTAACTAAATATGTTTTTGGTTTGCACAATAAAACAAGTATACAACTTAGCAGATCAACTACTTGTTTTGTAGGATCATCTCTAATGAGAGCAAATATTGTCTTAGTAGGCTAAGAATTTCTAGGTTGTCGTTTAGCATGGTAAAACCCTAACAATATTTAAGCAATAATATCAAAATTTTAGGATCATCGTTGAGCTGTAAACTTCTATTTTGATTGTGCAAAATTTTTGTGATGATTTTTTTTTAACAGACTCAACTTACATAGATAGGGGATTCCTATCTTGTATTATTCATATTAGCCACAGGTTGGGCTAGAGGTGGTGGTTGATTACTTTCCCTATTTTTTGTTGTTGGGATCTCTATTTGAGAAGAATTTAAACTAGGCAACAAAATTTGCATTTCTGAGTTGTGGAAGTAAATGACATTCATCAGTGGTATCTCCCTATGAATAAATGCTATAGGTAGCTAATATGGTTATTTTTTTTAAGCGATAGTCTTGTATATCTACCATGATATCTTCACAACACCTATTTCAAAAAAAATTATACTACCCTGATGATATGGATAAAAAAAGGCAGTACTAGCAGATGGCTCCTCTAAATTTTTAAAGAGATCTTATGTTTCTTGATAATAAGTATGATGAATTCTTTCCATTTTTATCAATAATTTCAAACATAGGTAATTTAACCCCCAAGTGTGAAGATCACCTCCTTGTGGTTGCTTTTTTTCTAAATGGACTGATATGCAACTATCAATAATTATTATTTATACCAACTATTACATTCAGATTTTACTTTGAACTTCAAAACTTAGCACAATAATAATTATTTGACTACTTTTACCCTCTAACAATACCATGATCCCCAAAATTGATGCCAAAATTATGAGTGTCATTAATCACATCATTTAATCTCAATGATTTATCAATCCGAGGTGGTGTCCAAGGTTGTCTATGATAGAAGGTTAGGGCAGAATACAATTTAGGCATTCATATTTCAAGTAGTTATTGGGTGAAATAGATTGGTTTAGCCTTTTTGTGTCACACTAAACCTAGTATAAATAATGAAAACTAAATTAAATTATAGGAATTGAAAACTAAATCTAAGTTCAAAAATTTAAATTTAGCTACAAGTGCAGGAATTGAAATTGCTAATCTACTTTTGCAGAATTGAAATTGTTGAATTGAAATATTGCTAAAATGAAATCCTAAATTACATTTGCAGAATTGAAATCTAGTTTACTCTTGCAAAATTGAAATGATGCTTGGAAATGAAACTTATACTATAAAAACCTGTTAATGTCTTACCACAAAATATCATCAATCTTCTGCTACAAGAATTGACAGCAAAATGAAATCTGCTAAAATTGAAAGTTGTTGAAACATAAAAACATGGAAAGTAGGGAAAACAAGGGAAAATAAATGTCTAATCTAATTTTTCATTTAAAACACACATTTTCTATACAAAAACATGATGAAGAAAACATAAATAACATAATACAAAATTTAAACAAGAAAATAAAATTTGACAAGCAATCTGTTAATTCTGCCATAGTAAAATTATAGATTAAAACTTTTCATAAAAATCCTCCTTCTATATATGAAAGTGGGCCCATACTTATTGATATAGAAGGATGTGAAAAACACTCCTTAAATAATTAACAATCATAACAGAATGTGACAATAGAACTGCACTTTAATTATTGTCAAAATATGCTAAAAATTGTTACAAAGAATTATTGTACAGTCTTATTTGCTGCTACTACTACTCTCCTCTATTATACTTCCTAATTAGCTCAAAAAATAAGGGAGTTGTATTATTTATAATAAAATATTACAATATATCTCATGCTCAAATCAACCTATTTGCTATTTTATAGTGATTTGCCAATAATTTTGGATCTGAAATAAGTGTAATTTTAGACAGTTTGTGTTGCAACAGTAGTCATTGGCCCTTATAAAGCATATTTAGTGGTAGGAGTACGTGGGAGGAGTCTTATAAATATCTTGCACACCTTTATCCATTTCAAAATATGTCATTTCTATCTTGCAACTTATTTTCTTATTATGCTACAATTATTTTGGGTCTATCTCAGGGCAAAGTAAGTTGCATTTAGTTGACTTTCTTGTGAGTTGTGTCTTTTTGTTAGTAAGGAATTGTGGGGACAGCTTTATGAGACTTCCATTTTCTTCCCTCAACCTCAAGTTGTCTTTTCAATCGCTTGGAAATCGCAAAAAGTCAAACTATAACACTTTCCCCTGTTATTCTGAAGATCTTCGGAATAACTAGTTGTAGATGCAACTTAAGCTCAAAACATATTCAAAATGATTTTTTTGGTTGCTTCTTTTAGGTAGGTCACTTAATCCAGATCCAAATATGTGATTTCAATCATATTTATCTTCCTTTATTGGCAAGTTCTATGCCCTGCCATTCGTTGGTAGCTGGCTGGAATTTATATGGTAAATTGCTACATTTTCCAGATCTACTGCACAATTGTAAAATATTGGCATTTCTTACAAGTTAAAAAAATTAGAACATGGGAAAATAATTCAAATATCAACATGAATAATTACATCAAGTTGCTACTGAATTTATACACTTTATTCACCAAGTAACCATGCTAAAATAGTGCAACAATGCTGCACAATTGTCCATGCTCTGTTTCACCTATTGCTGCCTATTTAGACCATGTGGGAATGCTTCTAAATAGTTCAGATGTCTTATGTAGTACTTCTAAACTTATTCAATTCATTTCGTCATGCTTTTCTTGACAACTTCAAGGTACTCCTATAAAGTGACAACTTGCTGATTTTTATATGGTTGTTTTCTACAGATTTCTAAATTTATAACAGTCCTAATAATTTGGCTCCAATGTGGACTTCAAACAAGTTGAAGGGCAGGAAAAAATTCAAAAACCATTGTGAAGTTAATGGATATCAGCATACCACATTTGGCTAATTAAAATGCATATTTTTATTTGCTACTTAATCAATCAAAAGCAGTCACAAAATGTTGAAAATAGTAAAAAATAGAGATATAATGTTCATAACATAAAATTCATGCAAACACTTAACAAATATATATTCTAATAAACTATTTGGAAATTAACTTTGTCATGTTTAGTAATATGACAGTTTTTATATGTCAAACATAGTGTAAAAATGAGGCATTTCCAAGCCTCATCAAGAGGTCCAAATTGGACCATACATTTTCACATATATGTTAATGCATCTAACAATGCAATAGGCTCAGTACTAGGACAAAAATATGGTGATGATTTTTATGTCATATATTATGTTAGTAAAAACCTCATAGGTGTTGAACTAAATTATACTGTCACAAAGAAAGAGTTTCTTGCAGTGATGCATGCTCTTAATAAGTTTCATAATTACATTACATGTTATTAGGTATTTGTAGACATTTACCACTCAAAAATAAGATATTTGGAAAAAAAACCTAGGATTAGTGATAGAATTATCATATGGTTGTTTCTCTTGCAGGAATTTGATGTGACAATAGTGGATAAGCTAGGAAAGGATAATGTGGTAGTTGATTTCCTATCTAGATTGACACCTCCAGACTATACACCTATAGAAGACACATTTCCATATGAGCATTTGTTTGCTCTAAATGATCAGATACCTTGGTACGTAGACATGGCTAATTATTTAGCCATTGGTAAAGTATCCCCTACACTTTTACCTCATGAAAAATAAACTTTAATTGATAAAAGTGCATATTTCTCATGGATTGATGGGTGCCTATTCAAAATAGGACCTGATAAAATTATGAGATGTGTTGTTGGAGATGAAATAATTGAAATACTGAAGGCTTTCCATGATAAACCTTGTGGTGGCCATTTTTTAGGAAGAAGGACTTCATATAAAGTATTACATGATGGTTATTATTGGCCTTCATTTTTCAAAGATGCAGCCAAGCATGTGATCCAATGTGATCAATGTCAAAGGATGGGTAGACCCACTCTTAGAGATGATATGTCACTCCAACCACATGTTCACATTGAATCATTTGATAAATGGAGGATGAAATTCGTAGGACCTATTAATCTGTAGTCAAGAGGTAAGAGGTATATCCTAGTGTGTACTAACTATGTGACAAAGTGGGTTTTTGTACAAAATTTATGTGATTCAAAGGAGAAAAATGTAGCAAATTTCTTGTATTCATTAATTTCTATAATATTTGGGGTCCTAAGGGAGATAAAAATAGATCAAAGACCTCAATTTACTTCAAGGATGATCCAAGAACTCATGCAATAATATAAAATTAGGCATAACAAAACCACTTCCTACCATCCATAGGGAAATGGGCAAGTTGAGGTGACCAACAGAGAGTTGTAGAATATCCTGACAAAGACAATGCAACAACATAGGAAATACTGGACTACTAGATTATTGAAAGCAGTTTTGGACCTACATGACCACTTGGAAGACTACTACTGGTTTCACACCATTTCAATTACTCTATGGAAAAAATACCATGATGCCTATAAAGTTTGAAGTTAAAACACTTAGGATTGTTGTAGAATTGAATATCAACCTAGATGATGCACAAAAATATATAATTCAATAGCTTAATTAGTTGGATGAATACCACCTTGAGGCTCTACAAAAAATAGAGATCATCCAAAAAAAAAGGGCCAAGTGGCATGATCGCCACACCAGGCCAAAGTAGCTTAAAGTGGGAGAATGGGCATTACTCTATAATTCTTGATTCCAGTAAAGGAAGGGCAAGCTTATGCATTTTTGGATGGGGTCATATGAAGTGACTAAAATCATCAATAATGGGGTTGTAAGAGTTAGAAAGATAGACGTCAACAACATTACATTAATAGTAAATGGCCATCACTTGCGTCCATACTATGTCTGAAGCATACATGATTGAGTCTACATTAGACATGGAGGAGACCCAAGTTGATTCTAATTTTATCTTGAGTCAGTGAGATGTGGACCTATTCCATATAGTGCCAAAGACAATTATTATTTCAAAGTTTTCTTTTTTTTAGTTGTGTTTTTATTTTGTAGGAACAATGCCCTTTGTGTAGCTGTTAGATAACCTAAGATACCTAAGCCTAATAAGCATAGAATCCATGAACCTACGCTTTCCAAGCTTTCTAGGAGAGTTTGCTTACAGTAGGAGTATCTAGTACCCATTCAAAGAGAGAAATACTAAGCCTGAACCTGCACAAGAGTGTTTGAATTAGTCTTTTTGTACAATAAAACACTCAACTACTGGTTCAGGGGCGGATGTTTTCTTTTGGTAATTATTTTAATGTATTAACAGTGGGTTTTTATAGAGGATCCCAAAACCTTATGTACAAAATTAGCCATAATTCTAATAATGCATCATACCTCTTGGCTATAATAATAAGCCTAATTGCAAGTAAAGCCACCATAATGCTAAAGACTTAGAGACTGCAAAAAGGGCTTTCAGGCCTGGAAACCCAATGAAAAATGAAATAGGACAAACCTGAGAGGACACCAAGTAGAGGCCGAAGAACTGAAACAAGGAAAATGGAAAACAAAATAGACAAGCCACCATGGACAACTAAACCTCATGAAGGGATGTCCACTCTGGCCAACCTTTCCACCTCGGATGGGAAGCGAGACCGCCACACGATCGGACACATGGTCATGAGCCCTTTGTTGGCCATGTGATCAGCCATGCAATTACCTTCTCTCAAAATATGGTTTGCTTTCCACCTACCACGATGGGAGAGAAGCATTCTTGCCTCGAGGATGATGTTGTAGACTTTCCAAGAAGGATTTTTGGTGTCAAGGAGGTAATTCACCATGTTGAGTGAGTCACCATCAATAATTAGAGGCCGAGGGTCCTCAGAGAGAATTCTAATACCTTTTAGAGTGCCTCGGGCTTCGGCATAGTGATTCATTTGGGAGCCCAACTCTTCATAGTAGGCCATCACAAGATTCCCATCATGATCTCTAACAACACCCCCAGCAGCAGCGGGCCCAAGATTACCCTTATCCACTCCATCAAAGTTTAATTTAATCCACCCCATGGGGGGCATGGTCCAAAAAAAACTCCTTCAATAGGGCCCTTTAACAACATCTAGAAATGACCAGAGATTCATTATTTTGAGAATCGTTTCTTCACTCAGAAGGTGGGGATGGGGACTGGGAACAGTAATAGAATTCTTGATGGCATAGGATAATGCCCTTTGAGCAATAGAAGGAGGCCCTCTAGGAACTCTGCCAAAGATTTTGGCATTCCTCTCTAACCAAATTTGCCAAATTGAATGGTGGAAGGAGGCCTCGAGGAGAAGCGGAGTTTAGGATTCTTGAAAGGATTAGGCCATTGGTGGAAAGCATCTCTAAGGGAACGGGGATAGCACCAAAGGATTTGGAAGGAGGATAGGACAATGCTAATAACAAAGTGGGAAAATGGGCAATGCAATAATAAATTATCCCTCGTCTCGCAATATGCTAGACACAAGTAACACCTGTTGGGGAAGGCAAAACCTCTCTTGTGAAGGTTGTCAATAGTTAAGGCTTTATTGTGGAAAGAGATCCATGCAAAAAAGTTGATTTAGGGATGACCCATTTCCTCCAAACAGTATTCCACCTATAGTCGAGAGCAGTCTTGGTGGTGAGAAACTCATAACCAGATTTAATAGAAAACAACCCATCCTTCGTACCACTCCAGATGATTCTGTCATTCCTCCTAGCATAAGGAATTAAAACCAACTGGAGGATATTAGCAAGAAAGGTAACCTCATTATTAAATCCCTCCACAACTGGAAGCTTCCATCGGGGAAAATGGGTGCTTCGATCTATGAAATATGCCACCCTGAGTTGGGAGTTTGGGTCAGTCAAACCTCTCAGCCCTGCAAGATCTGCCCTCAACCCAAGGGCTTCCTCAGTCACCCACCTGTCCTTCCAAAATAAAATGAGGTTGCCATCACCCAAAATATAGTGGGCTCCCAGGCTGATCAAATGCCAGGTTTGGAGCACATATTTCCAAAAATTTGATGCCACGAAGGAGGTCTCAACATCCAAGAAGAAATTGGGGCCAAGATACTTCTTTTTAACCAGATTAACCCACTCCATCGGGTCTCTAGAAAGAATCCTCCAAGCATGCTTCGCGATCAGATCCAAATTCATAAGTCTTGATCTTCTCAACCCCAAGCCGCCTTGGTCTATCCTCAAGCACACCTTGTCCTAGGCAACAAGGGGGAGTCTAGATTTCTCTTCATTGCCAGACCATAGAAAGGTCCTCTGAATCTTCTTTATTTTGGAGTGAACAACAACTAGAAGCATGAACACCGACATAAAGTAGGTCGAGATCCCCTAAAGACAAGCTTTGGTAAGGGTGGCTTTTCTAGCTTGCGACAGGAGTTTGCCCTTCCAAGTGCTGAGTTTCTTGTGAAGGCACTCAAGAATCATGTTCCACATGTCTCCACTGGCTCACCCACTAAAATATAGAGGCAACCCCAGATAGGACATAGGCAGGGAATCAATAGTGCATTCAAGAATTCTAGCAATCCGAAGTTGCCTACACAGGGGAGTGTTAATAAAGTAGATTTTGCTCTTGATGTAATTGACCTTTTGCCCTGCAGCTTGCTCATAACGGGACAAGATACGCTTGAGTGATTTGGCTTGGGCAAAAGATGCCCCAGTGGATATGAGGGTGTCATCCACAAATTGCTGATGAGTGATAGGATCAACCCTAGAAGTTGGCAAAATGCCAGAAATATTGTTCTGACGAAGAGCCTCTTTCATGGACCAACTCAGAACCTCTGCCAGAAGAATGAAAAGGATGGGAGACAAAGGATCGCCCTGTATAAGGCTTCTGGCACTTTGGAAATACCCATCTAGGGACCCATTGACTAGGACAGAAAAAAAGAGAGTGGATATACAACTGTAGACAAGGTCAATCTAGTGGGGATGAAAGTCAAACTTGAGGAGGACTGCACACAAAATTTTTTGATCAACCTGGTCAAAGGCTTTGTTCATGTTGAGCTTAAGAAAAAGAGTAGCATTATTGGAGCGATAAGCAGAGTGGAGGGTCTCATGGACAGTGATGACACCATCAAGGATGTTTCTACCTTTAACAGTGCTTCCTTGACAAGGATCAATCAGGAGGGGGAGGACTGTTTTGAGTCTATTGGCTATAGACTTGGTGAGAATCTTGTAAAAAACATTGCACAGGCTTATGGATCGATAGTTAGAGAAAATTTTTCAGGTAGGAGACTTAGGAATGAGGGCAAGAAATGTGGAATTGAGTTTTGGGTTGATGGATCTGGAAACTTGAATAACCTGAATAGCATCGCACACATCCGGACCCACGACCTCCCACATGACTTGGAAGAATCGAGGGGGGAAGCCATCAGAGCCATGGGCCTTATCTGGTTGCATGGAGAACAATGCTTCCTTAATATCAGATGGGGAAAAAGGTTCCAAAAGCTTAATTCTTACCTCATGGGGAACTTTAGTTAGAAAATTGGCAAGTAGAGATTTCTGGACCTATAGGTTGATGTCCAGAGGAGTGCCGAGTAAATCCTAAAAAAAGTCAACTGCTTTGCTCCTGATTTACTCTATCTCCCTGGTAATGCACCCATCCTTACAAGCCACTTATCTGATCTTGTTGACCCCTTTGTGCCTCATAGTAGATGCATGGAAGAACCTCATGTTGGAGTCTCCATTCTTCAACCAAATGTCACGAGATTTCTAGCACCAAAAAATTTCCTCCCTAGCAATAATAGAATGAAAGTCCACCAAAAAGCTTCGCTCTTCCTCCCTGAGACCCTCAGTGTAGCCCTCGAGTTCCATCCTTTCCTCCAAAACCTTCAGGTTCTCAAAGATGGATTTTTTGGACTCAAAAATGTTGCTAAAAACCTCTTTATTCCAAACCTTCAGCTTTTCTTTGACCATCTTGAGCTTTAAAGCCACCCTCTTAGGAGCGCTTCCTTCCACCTTCAATTTCCACCATGCTAAAACCAATCCTTTGAAGTCCTTGTGAGAAATCCACATGGATTTGAATCTGAAGGGGGCCCATCGTCCACCTTTAAGAAGATAGGGTTATGGTCAGACCCAATCCTTGGAAGTGCTGAAAGGATAGCCCTGCCAAGGATGGGAATGGCTTCTTGGGAAATGAAAAATATGTCGAGCTTGACCTGAATCAAACCACTCCCAATCCTTCTGTTACTCCAGGTGAAGGAATCCCCTTTGAGTTCGAAGTCAAGTAGGCCATTAGCAGAGACAAAATCTCTAAAATCCTCCAAGCTACGGCTGGAGTGGTCAAACCCTCCTTTTTTTTCTAAAGGATGAAGGGGACAGTTGAAGTCGCCCCCTAAAACCCAAGGAAAATTACTAAAATTCTCCCTCATCTAAGAGATAGCTTTCCACATTTCTGCTCTCTCTATGGCAGAATTTGAAGCATAAACATTGGACAAAATCCAGGAAAAATTAGTGGTTTTGGACTAGAATAGTACATTGATGATTTTGTTGGAAGTTGACAGCAGGCTACCCTCAAACCTTGATGGGTCCCACAAAACCATGATTCCTCCCGTTGTTCCCACTATAGGGCTAGATAGACAATTTGCCTTGGCCCAAATGGACTTTGCAACTTTATCAGAGGTAATAGCATCGATCTTGGTCTCTTGTAAAATAAATATGGACAAGTTAGTCCTCCTACAGAGATCAGCCACTAACCTTCATTTGGCTACACCATTCAGTCCTCTCACATTCCATGAGAGGAATTTCATCTGGACAGTTTGAGGTTTTTCTTGCCTCCCCTTCCTTGCTAAGGGGGATGTTTTGATGCATGCGCTTCGTCCGTCTGAGCATCACAGTCATCCAGAACCAACAAACATTGTGTTCCATTTGCAACGTCTGTTGCTGTCTCACCTGTCTTTGTTAGGAGGACGGCCCTGCTTCCTCTCACTTCCAAAATCCACACTTTTCTTTTAGCTCCCTGTGTTTCAAGGGCTAATGTGACCGGACTACTCACCCCTCCTTCCAAATAGGTAATCTTCTAGTAGTGTCTGCGACTGGCTGAAATCAGGATGACCCATATCTTGGAGCAGAGAAACAACCTGTGTCATATTTTGGGATGGGGTCCATTCCTTCTCTTCCTACGATTCACTTTCCAAGTGGGAGTCTGCTCCTTGTTGATTGTCAGCTTCAAATTGCTCAGGGTCTAATTGAAGAGTGGGATTCTCTTCAAGCTGAGAGAGTCCACCACAATCTCTGGAGGGGCCTGGAGAATGGCATTTCATGTTTGGATTTGACTACTTCACCTGACCTTCACCATGCTCTAGGGGATTACCGTTTTCATGCTTCTGCTTACCTAGTTTTTGAAGAGGACACTGGGACTGAAGGTGCCCTTGGGACCGACACAGGGGGTAGAAATCTGGTCTATTTTCATAGACAATAGATTGTTTATGAAGAATGGTATCTCCAGAATGAAGAGTGATGGAATTTGGGAGCTCCACCTCCAAATCTGCCAGAATGTAAAAATGGGCTTGGACAAACCTGGTTCGAGCTCGAGTGGGAGGGTCAATGGTGACCAAATCCCCAATGGAGTGTGCAATACCCCTTATGACATTTTCATGCCAACCAAAGAGGGGAAGACTCGGGAGCCTAACCCATATTGGGACGATGTTGATGTTTTGGGTGTCAAGATTGAAATCCATGTCCCACTTCCTAAGGAATAAACTTCTGCGGCCCAAAAACCATGGCCCGCCAGCCATAATTTTATAGTAATCCTCCTTATTGTTCAATCTAATGGTAAAAAAGCCTCGAGAAAGGGCCGCCAGCTCCATATGACCAGAAGTCCTCCATTTGCTTGCTACCCACTTTCGGATGGTTTCCATGTTGAGACGACCGCCAATGAATTTGCCTATGAGGGTAAATTTCTCAAACTCCATGAAACTTGAAAGGAATTCCATCGGGATGTCCAGCTCATCCCCAACCAGAAATAACTCTTTGGTAGAGAACCCATTTAGGGTTTCTGAGACTGCTGCCTGAGCATAAGTATTTTGAGCCCCACCACCCCCTTTGTCTAGTGGGTCCTTACCCTGACTGACATCGTCATCAGCCTGGTTTTCTTCAATGGGTACAGATGCTTTCGTACCTCCAAAATCTTGGTGCCCTCCGATTGCTCCGTTGCGCCCAAGAATTGAACCATGGCCACTCTTGAGCTCCCCCACAGACGACTTCCCACCCATCGACATCTCCGCTCCTCTTTCACTAAAACTCTCGATATGATGAAATATTGGCATGCATACAAACTTTGTCACTGGTTCAGGGGCGGATGTTTATTCTATATCTATTTTTCAATTAGAAGTACTAAAGGACCTGATAAACCTAACATCACATATAAAAGGACAAGTCAACACCCATTAAATAAAAGAAAAGCATCATGTTTTTGTATTTGATGAGAATGTGCCTGCTTCTCATTGTACGATGGAAGGTGCTTGTTGCCCATTGTACGATGGAAGGCGTCTGCTTCCCATTGTATAGTGGAAGACACCTACTTCCCATTATATGCCTAATGGCACCTAACTCCCAGTATATTATGAAGATGGCACCTACATCCTATTTTCTAGCAGATCAAAGCCTAAATCTTGATTTTTCAAGAGAATTATTGACTTCCAGTTTTCGAAAAACTAACACCAAGTATTCCTAGCATATGTAAAAAAAAGTGAAGTTTATATAAATTTTATTTTATAAGTACAATACCCGATGGTTAGTAAAAAGGTTTTTTCTTCCTATGTTAGGCATAAGCACCTGATTGCGAAGGTGCCTACTTTCCATGTTAAGTAGAGCGCCTAGCTTCTAAGGCACAGTTTCCCATGTTAAGTAAAGCACCTGATTTCTATGGTTTCTGTATTTAGTTTCCAAGGTACTTGCATTCCATAATTAAAAAATAAGGCACCTAATTTCCATATGAAAAAGGTACCTGATTTCTATTTACTATGACCATTTTATTCCTTGATAGAATAACACGTCAACATTGGGATGTGGCCCGAACAACATCAAAACTCCATGCACGTGCAAATTCAAATTCACTATAGACAAAAATAAAATTTGACACCAACCAACTTTTGAGGAGGGGATTGTTATCCCAAGGCTATACATTTTTCTAATTTTTGTTTTTAATTTTATAGTATTTCTTGAATAACCCATAGTGTAGCTACCAAGAACCAATCACATAGAAGAAAATTCATTGCATGGGAACTATGGCCATCGTTGTCTACTGTGGTTTTTACTATCATCAAACGCTAGCCAATAACTATGCACCATGGATATCTGCACATATGCACCCACAAAATGAATTTAGGTGCATGTTTAAATTTTTTGTTTCTTGTCTATATTGTTTTGATGAACATATGTATCTATGGAAATGTGTCAGCACAATCCCTCATTATTACATTAACCACTTGAACAAATTCACTTGGCATGGTGTTGTGTGGCACACCTTTGATTGGTCGACAATTTATAGTTATCGTCTTCGCACAATCGAGCACATGCTCGAAGGAAATTTACTATGGATAATCATAATCACCATTGATTACGATAAATTAACCACATTTGTGCATGAATGCAGTTGTTTTAAAAAGCTATTTACCAACTACTATGCATCCAGATTCAACGAGAAAAAAATAGAGCAGTGAGGCATAGCAGTAACTCGAAGAGGAGGAAATAACATTGTTGAGTGAATTGTGAACTAAAGGTAAAGCATAGGGGGAAAGTCAAAAAATCATGACCTTAAGAAGAGTGAGCCTGCGTTCCAAAAGGATGCCCCCATTTTCACTGGTTTTTATCTAAACATTGATAAGGGCAAGGTGGCCTGGACCAGAGAACCACCTTAAAAGATATCAAGGCCAAGTGAACCACTTTAGTGCAGCAAACACTAGAAGCAACAAGGTTAAGGGACAGTAGCTCCCAAGGCATCAAAGGGGTGAAAGCCCTGGAACAAATAGAAATCCAAGGCTGATAAGAAGAAGAGGACACAGACCAACAAGGCCTATTGGGATGAAGTGAATAGAACTGGTAATTACCGGTTCAATGTGGCATAGGGACGTACCACCCCTTAAGCATGGGGGGATGATAAGCCACATAATTGCTCATTTTTGTACTCTTTTTCTCATAATGTGCAACATATATTCTTGTAGATATAAATATTTTATGGAAATTATATATATATATATATATATATATATATATATATATATATATATATATATATATAATTAACAGTTTATTTTGTATGTTCTCTAATATTTGTCTTTAAGTGTAATTTGTGTATATTTAGTGGAAATTGTTACATTTTGACATGTTTTCGTTGAGGTCCTACTCGGACCCGACACTTGTAATTTAATAAAGGAAAAACATCAATGGAATATTGATAAAGAGATACGAAGTCAAGTGTCCAAATTCCTTTGAAGTGCTTGACTTTCGTTTGACACTTAATTATTAGGCACCTGCTTCCCATTAGGTGCATGCTTCCCATTGTAAGGTGGAAGATGCCTACTTCCCATTGTACGATAAAATGTGTATACTTATCATTATACGGAAAAAGGTGCCTACTTATTGTTATATGATAGAAGGTGCTTGCTTCCCAACTTCTACATACAAGGCATCTACTTCCTGATTTCTTCAATTGTGGTGCTTGATTTCCATCAATGCCAAACTTCAGCACTACTTTGTGGTCGGAAATATAGATTAAAAATTTTGCAACCAGCATGAAGGTATTTCCAAAATTATAACTTACCATGGTACAATATAAAAGGTGACTCGTCACCCTTTTTTTAGATGACACGTAAATCATTTCTGTAAGCCGATCAAATAAAAATATCAACATATTCTAGAAACATAATACGCTAAAATATCATGATATTTTTTCTGATTCCTCTAATCAATAAAATAGTTGTAATAGTTAATAATTTTTCGATTCATCTTGAAAAGTCTAATAGGGCTAGCCGCATACCTTATAAATATGCAGGCCACCCATGAAGAAGAACCCTTGGACTTTTTATGTAATTTTCTTCAGCTACAAACTGTTAATAAAATCTCTGTATTTTTTCCTGTAAAAATATATTCTAAGAATTTGGTGATCATTCTACCATAGGCAGAACCTATTGGAAGCATGGGCACACTTACAAAAGAGTTCTTCCCTTATTTTCCTATTTTCTGTATTTGTTTTAATAGATTAGTTTATTTCCATATATTTCCCCTATTTTTCTATAACTTCCAATGAGGTAGTCATTTAGATTTTAAATGATTTCAGTCCTATTTTCTTAGACTTAGCATAAGATTAGTGGTTTAAAAATAAACTCCAACGAATACAAAACACCCCCCAAACCATAATCCAAGGGACTCATATTCGAAGGAGAAATTACAAGCATAGATTTTGCACAGCTTCTCACAAGACTACGAGCTACCCCGAGTTGATAATTAAATGGAGGTAATTAATTGAACCATAGAAAAACTAACAAATGTTTTACCCAACACCAATATATCTTTGCCTCCTCTTCTAAAATTCACCCT
The DNA here is from genome assembly GCA_028583015.1 of Wollemia nobilis. Lineage (NCBI taxonomy): Eukaryota > Viridiplantae > Streptophyta > Pinopsida > Araucariales > Araucariaceae > Wollemia > Wollemia nobilis. The sequence continues at coordinate 4,288,193 of JAQPPZ010002642.1, forward strand.
ACCATTGCTAAGCTAATTTTTTTGAAGAAAGCAACCATGAATGCTTCATCGTGGTTGAAGTCATGCAATGCTCAAAGTTCCAAGGACATAGCTTGCACTAGGGAAGGAATAGCCCTAAATCCTATCAATATGTAGTGGTCAACTGTGAATATGATGTCGCTCGTTCAAAATCCTAAAGGAGAAATGACCTTGGAAGATTATCAAGCTGAGATAATCACCAAAGATATCACTCAGCTGCCTATGGAAAAGGAGTGGGAATAGCCCAAGCTCACATGGGGACTATATACTTAAATGTAAAATTTTACAAGGAGAAATACCTCAGAGATGATTAGGCAAGGAAACATTTGGAAGAAGCCTTAAATGAGCAAAATAAAATTAAAAAAGCAATGAAAAATAAGACAAATAAATGGGAACATATGTTCAAAAAAGTAGCACCATATAAGGAGGAAGCAAAAAAATCCACTGAACAAATATAGGTATTTAATAAGCAGGTATCAGACCTTCAAAATAAGATCCAAGATGGCATTAGAAAAACCAGTGGACTTTCCAAGGAAAATGCCAAGGTGATTAGGAAAGAAATGTTTAGTGATATCCAAAAGATAGAGATAAAATCAATATATGCGTTATCATACTTGGCCAAGATTAAGGATACCTTGGGTCAAGTTGAAGATGAATTCACTACATCCATTAACTTCCTAAAAACAAGGCTATTTACAACCACAAAGATCTAAGTTCTAGCAGAAAGCACGTAGCAAAAATTTAGATACATATCACAATATGAAAAATGATCCCAAGCCAAAATAGTTGCCAAAAGTTTCTTCAAAAGGTATAATCTGGTGATAGAGAGTGCTAAAAATATATAAGAACTCAAGGTAGAATCCAAAATAACTTTGAAACATCTAATCATAGTAGAGAACTACAGAATACCGAGCTTATGGTATAAAGATTCAAAATGCTTGGAAGATGAACTGAAATCTTATTGGAATGCTTTCATAGATGATGAATCAGAGATAGACAACTGGAAAGAGCCAGTCCATGAATATCAAATATTTAGTATGGCTTAGGACCTTACCTAGATCAACTCTTGCCTACATGAGTTGTACATGAGGTCGAAAGTCCTATCCTATGACAAAGTAGAAAAATTAGAGTATTTTTACCTAACTTACATGGAGACTTCTGACCCAGATGAAGAGGCATGGAAAAGGGCTTGTGCTACTTATGATGAGGTTGTTCAAGAGATAGAAAAAAATTAAAATTCTAAGAAAGATTTAGTAAGCAGTATAGCAACACCTGAGCAAGAAGATAGAGAAATCAACAGAAGAGGACACTCCTGACGAATGATCACACATAGTAAGAAAAACTTTTTTTTTGCTTGGTATCACTCCTATTTCTCTCCTTTTTTATGTTTTTGTTATTTTTACTTCATTCCCAATGGATAAAGGCTCTATATTCTAACATTCAGCTCGTAAAATTTCTCTAGGAGGTGCCAATAATATAGGTCAAATAACTACATTAAGGGGATTAAGGAGATGTCTTCTCAAAATTTTGCTAAGTGTAGAAGAAACATCATGATTTCACGATATTTTGGAAGCTCAAAAGCCAAGTTATGGAAAACATCACAATCTTGTGATATTTTGGAAGCTCAAAAGGCAAGTCAGAGAAAATATCATGATCTTACAATATTTTGGAGCTCAAAAGTTAAGTCAAGAAAAACATAGCAATCTCATGATATTTTGGAGCTCAGAAGACAATTCAGGAAAAACATCACGATCTCACAATATTTTGAATCTCAGAAGCCAAGTTAGGAAAAACATCATGATCTTGTGATATTTTGGAGCTCAAAATATAAGTTAGAGAAAATATCACAATATAGTGATATTTTGGATCTCAGAAGTCAAGTGAGGAAAAATATCATGATCTCACGATATGTTGGAGCTTAGAAGATAATTCAGAGAAAACATCACAATATCACGATATTTTGGAACGCAAAAGCCAAGTTGAAGAATACATCGTAATATCGCAATATTTTGGCATCCATAGTCTACCTCCAAGAAAAACATCATGATTTTATGACATGTCATGATTTCGTGGACCGAATAACCAAAATCAAAGAAGTGGAAGACAATTGGACCATGACGTCTCCACAAAATATCAAAGCAGATACATAGTAATAAGAAGATCTCAACCATTTTTTGTTGAAAATCCCATACTCTCTTAACCGTCACTTCACCAGAATGAGCCTACAAGCATATTGTTGTAACAACTTCCAATTTTTCTGTTATGTAATATATATATATAGATATGAGCAACCCTAATAAGAGGTCGGCTCTTGGATTTTTACAAGGCAATGTACACAGACTTATGAAAGCAAATAAAGACTACTCATTATAGTTTTTGGCTCACTTGTGTTGTTACCAAGTGCTTATGGATTGATGATTGCTATATAAGTTATGTTGAATAGAAATCGCCTTAAATCTCATTATGAATTTTTGCATTTAAAGTTCAGCTAGCTCTAAAATTAATGGTTCCAATAGGCTTATGTTTGATTAAATATGCATGAGAGGACTAGTTATTCTAATTTTATGGTTCAAAAAATGCATATCTGTAAAAGGTTGTAGATGTTTCTTTGTCATTATCTAATTTGCACCGTCTAAACATTCTTAGCAATAACTATAATTTCCCTCTCTTTATGCATTTTAATATCTCCCTTTTTACTAAAATAAAGCAAGGAAATAGCCTCCTCTGGAGATTGAACCTGGTAAACTTTATTTTGAACTAGTATTTCAATGTTGGCAAAGTCTTGGGTGTAAACATAACCAAAGGCATATTTTGCACCAACAGGTAATTACCTTCAACTAATTTTATTATCATTCCCTAAGGGCCTATAATGTAACTATCAAAATTGAATTCATGTCTAGCTACAACTTCCTTAATTTTGGATTCTCCTATTAACTCTAGAAGTGCAATCTCCTATGTGTCCAAGTTGATCTCAATATTTGTGATAGTGTCACCTGTCTCCTCACCATAAAATCATGCCCAGTAGGTAAGATCCTTGACGCGGTCCTTCATGGGGTTTGCATCATAGTCGCCCATGTCAATCACCTTGGGTACCTTAGGAGTGCCTCAAAGATCATACTTGACCTTTTACTTACCTAGATACAAAATAGAAATGTAATAACATTAAGAACTTCATAGTGTAAATAAGGTTAACCACATCATAGTGTGCACTGTATCCATATTTGTATATATACACATATGGGCAGCCAAGGATATAACCTAAGGTAAAACCACCTTAAGAGTTTCCACAACATAAAGCTAAATTTATTTGTGGATAACCTTAGGGTATCCACCTTAATGGTATCCAAAACATAAATCTAAAACCACCTTAAGGGCATCCACATATATTATATTTTTTCTTTTATTATTTTTTTTGTTTTTTTATTTTATTTTTAATTTTATTTAAAATGAAGATCAATCACCTTTAAAGGGTTGATTTATTATAAACCCAAACAAAATGAAAACAAGTAAAAAATAAAACAAACAACTAAACCTATAGAAACCCTATAACTAACGATACGCTAGACCTTCAAGAAGAAGACAAGAGGACATTATCCAACAAGGAACCTTGGAAACCAAATTGCAAATATTCACGATGGGACCTATCAAAATTATCGCTCCACGGACACCAAAATACTCAAAAACACAAAATTAAAGGTGGGTCCCCAAATTTAGGGCTAGTTTTGGAACGGCCACAACAAATGGTGACTCTACTGGAAAATGCTCCTAACCATTTCGGGCGAAGAACCAAGTTTAAAAAAAAAAAAAAAAACCAAAGATAAGAAAGACAAGCCATCTAGCATCATCCAAAAGGTGGGGTAGATAACTTCAAATGAAAACACATGAAAATTTACTTTGGCTTGTTGTGTGTGAAAGTGATTTAATTTTGCATGCTTGAGAATCATCCAGACTCCAGTCAGACGTCCATAGCCCTGGTAAATTTTATCTAAACCTGGTGATTTATTTTAGCATGTTTTCCTTTGCTTGCTATATTTTTTTCTTTTTTTTCATAAGGTCTTGCAAACATTTATGCACCACACAGGTTAGATAAAATTTGAAGTTAGGGATGGAGAATATGAGATTTTTGCCTTAATTTGAAAACCAAAATCAATTCATCCTTTAGTATTTTGAAGCATGCCCTTTAATATGATGTGTCTTGTGTAGCTTTAGGAAAATGATTAAGTATTCCAAAATTCATCATCTTAGCCCCAAAATCTAGGAGTGGTTACTAAATTTATCCCCTTTTCCTTGATCCACGTGATAGGTAATTCACCCTTCATGACAAAGGAACACAAAATTGATGAAGATACCATTATTAGAAACCATGAAACATCACCTCTAACAGAGAGACCAACCCAAAACACAAAACTCGTAAACCAAAAATTGGAAATAAATTTGACAATTGACCTAATGTAAACTAACAAGAAAGAAAAAACAATACTTGCCAAACAAGAAAATAGATACAAAGCACAAAAAATGAGAGCTAAAAACAAAAAGACATGAAAACCAAAACTATATACAATAAAATACCATAATGTACAAGATGGTGACTAAACTTCAAGCATCATTTTCCTAGAACCCAAACTTGATTTCTATCAAAAATGAAAATAATATTGACATGATAGGCATACAAAAAATTTATGGGCAACATCCCACAATAATATTATACCTACAATCATAAAATCCTTCAATTTACCTCTCTCACCCCACCATATTGATTTAGTTTTATTAGGAATTCCATGTTGAAGCTTTAGTTCATAAAAGTGATCAAACAATTATTGATTTTCGATTATTCCTTGTTCATTCATTAAAGTTTGGATTTCATAATTTGATTCATGATCTGGAATTAGGCTCTCCTTTTCAAATATGAGGTCTTGCAAGTACGAGCCTATTTATAAAAATTTCAAAGCCAAGTTATTCTTCACATATTTAGGCCTATCATGCTTATGTAACAATTTACAAACATCTAGGATATCTATTAAACAAGGATCATTATAGGTTTTTATCCTAGATTCCATTATCAATTATTTATGAATTTGATTCAACAATTCAAGCCCATTAGCTTATATTTCATTCAAAAAAGCAATATCATTAGAGGCATGAGTAGAAATAAATTCTAGTTATTTATTAACCTCCAATGGTATTTCATCATACATAGCATTTGAATCCAATGAATGATTATACATATTTTCACCTGAAGCTTGGATTCTTGGACACAAAAGGTTAGATATTACCTTTTGTACATTTTCATTTATCAAAACTTGGTGAGCCATTATAATATTTTTTCTTCTTCATGGGATTCATTATCATATTGTAGCCCTTCATCTTCATCCATAATCTGTTTATCAAAAACACCAAGATTAGGCACGCAATTAAACATATGCCCACCTTTTTCAGACCATAAATACTGTAGATCAAGGGATGTGTTAAATTACACATCTTCCTGATCAACTATTTGAGTTGTTTCTAATAGAGCAACATTCTAATTTTTATCATCAATGATATCAAACCCAAACCATTGAGATTCTAGAATTTTATCTATTTGAGGTAACATAGGTATTATAGGATCCCTAGGTGAAACCAGGTTTTCAATTTCTTGACCCTCAAATGAGAACAAAGTGAGATATTCCCCTCTTTCATCCATAACAAATAGATCATACGAAACATTTATCAAGAAAAAATATTGATAAAAAATACATCATATAGATGTATGAAATAAGTAAAGATGGAATAGCCTCAATTATTCACATATGGTTTAAGTATGTCATCAAGGATATAGATAAACATGATATTTATAAAATAGACAAAAAAGCAGTTGGAATACCTTTTATTTTAAGAAAAAAACTCCTTGCAAGGATGCCATGGTCTGAGAGACCATGACCAGGGGGTTCTACATCATCAAAGTTACCTGAGAGTCACGCCCGACCCTACCTGCACCAACATTATCAATTGAATTTTGGGTAACCAATTCAAATTTTTGATAGTATGGAGATTCAAACTTAGGATCTCCCTTAGAGGATTGTCCTCTCCTCTCCAACTCACCTACAACACCTAGGTTCAGTTGGAATACCTTTACTATGCACTTATTGCAACCAATTTGGTCATGAGAAATTTAACTACAGGAGTTTTCTTCCATGTAAATATTGTGGAGGAAAAAATTATCTATCTCTCTTATGGTACTATAAATATAAGTACTATAAAAGTTATGAAGAAATATTACTACACATAATCGCAAGACCTTGAGAACCGTAAGAGCTTCCATAAAATTGTTGGAGTGAACACCTTTATAAATGGAAAATAAAAATTTGACTAGTCTAGTAGAGTCTCTTCCAACATCACCAATTCCAGCATGTCCAAGATTGCCCCTATATGACCCATAAGTATTAATTTTTAAAACTCCTCTAGGGGGCGACCTCCACCTACCATTTCTACTAAATTTATTGGTAAGTTGAGAAGCCTTGCTAGGGCGAGAAGAGTCCACTCCAACCCCAAAGAGACCAAGGGCCTACAATACCTTCTCCTCCCTAGAGTCCAAAAGAGGGTTCACATCATATTTTCTATGGATAGTTTCTTGAACCATACCCAAGATCCTTTGCTAAAGCTTTTGAACAACCAAATGACTACTCTAAAATTTGTGATGGTTTTGTTCAAGCCAAATCTGTTATATGATGCAATAAGGGCCCAAATTCCAAGCCACCTAAAGTAAGGGGACATTGGTCAGGGGTATATCCAGACTAGCCCAAAACTGCACCGAGGAGAGCACATGAAAAAGATGATGGTTTGAAGAGCTCCACCAATGGTGACAAATATCTCTATCAAGGGAGCATTGGAAAAATAAATGAGAAGAGACATCTTCATTATTACCACAATGGCCACAAATAGAGAAAACTTGAATTCCCCTCTTCCTTAATTTCTCCTAAGTGAGACATTTATTTTGGCCTACCATCCAGAGAAAGAAGTTACATTTAGGACAAGAAAATATGTTCCACACATTTTTCCACCATGTGATAGGGAGGCTCCTAAAATTTTGGATATCAACAACCTGGTAGCCATAGGATACAAAGTAGGTTTTCTTGGGATCAGGGTTCCAATCCAAACTATATTTACCCCTCAATGAATAACAGGGTATATCTACAATAATATGAGCAAGCACATATTTATCCTTGGTCAATCCTCCCTAGGGCCATTCCTGTGGATCTTTCCCCTTGTACATATCCATATTACCAAAATACTGAATTGTTTTAAATTCCTCCACATGAGACCAACCCGCTTCCAAAAAACAAATACTTAGGGAATGTAGCCTAGGATATTGAGTTAATATAGGAGGGTTGTTATCCCAATAATGCTCCCAAAAAAGAGCATCTAATCCCTGATTGCAAATCCAGAATAAACCTTGCTTAATTAAATTAGCCCTTTTTTTCAGAGTGTCCCAGATAATTTAACCTTTCCCAACCAAGCTGAATCTAAGGATATCAATCTCAAAAATAACTATAAAGTACTTACAAGATAATATTTTATCCAAAATTTGATCTTGAGAAGTACACCATCACCAATAAATTTTCGTAGCCAGAGCCTACCCATAAAGAGTTGCCTATATCAACCTAAGGTCTCCCTCTTGAATCAAACTACAAATAGAATACCACCTAAGCAAACTCTATTTAGATTGAGCAAGTTTTGAAGACCACAAAATTGTCTTGACAAAGCATCCATGTCCTTGATGAAACAAGAGGGAGTTTTTTGCATAAAATATTTGTATATGGGTAAAGCTTGAACATCTTTTGAAAGCAACACTCTACCCACAAATGAGATCCATATGATGGTCCAGTGATTCACCATCCTTATAAATTTATCCAACATAGACTACCAAGAAGATCTAGGTAGAGTATGATACAAAATTAAAATACCAAGATAAATGAAAGGGGGAGTCCCGACCTAAAATCTTATAATTTGAGCAATATTGGCTTGAATAAGAGGAGGGGTATTGAAAAAGAAAATGGAAGACTTGTCCTCATTAATAAACTATCCAGAAGCACCAATATATATGTCAAGATAACATCTAATTTTGCTAGATTCCCTAATAGTGTAAACTCCTATAAAAGCAGTGTCATCAACAAATTGAATGTGGGAAAGAGGCGGAAAACTACTATCCCACTTCCAACCTTCAATGAAACTATACCTAACTTGTGACTTGAGAAATATTCCCAATCCTTCCACCATAATTATAAAAAAATAAGGAGATAGAGGATCTCGTTGCCTCAATTCCCTCGAGGCCTCAAATATATCTGATGACTCATTATTAATAAGAACATAGAAAGAGGAAGAAGAAACACAACTCATCACCCATCTAATCCAATCCTCCTTAAATACAAAAGAAACAAGAACATTTTGAATAAAGGACCATTTGACCCATTCATAGGCTTTGGCCATGTCCAACTTGATGAACGTAGATTTCTCCTTAGAAGTTTCCATCGAGTGAATAGCTTCTGTAGCAATAACAATCCCATATAGAATTTTTTGGCTAGCAAAAAACCTCCCTTGCTCCTTAGAGATGATTTTTCTCAACCATATCTTCAACCTCTCGGCAATAATTTTTGTAATGATCTTATACACAACATTGCAAAGAGAAATAGGCCTGAACATATCCAAGGAATTTGCTCCCTATTTTTTGGTAATATGAACTACAAAGGTATCATTTAGGACCCGTAGCATTGGTTTGTTCTTTTGGGACTCATGGACCACCTCTAGAAGATCAAATTTTATTAACTCCCAAAACTCTTGATAAAAATCAATCAAGAATCCATCCGGGCCTAGGGATTTCCCTTTTTTCATCTTGAAGAAAATATTTTCCAACTCCTCAAGGGAAATTGGGCCCATAAAATGCTCATTCATTTCTATAGAAAAAATTGAGGGAATACAATTTAGAATAAGCTTTACAACCTCTTCATTTGAGAGGGAGTCCTCCTTAAAAGAGAGAAAAAATACCTCCTAGTCTCTTTTGAAATATCCCTGAAAGAAGAGAGAAGGGCACCCTAATTCACAAGAGAAGAAATCAGGTTACCATTATGATGATCCTTAACTGAGTTAAAAAATAAGGTCATGTTCCTATCCCCTTCCTAAATCCAATCCTCTTGAGCTTTCTATTTCCAAAAATTATCTTCCCTCAGCTCCCATTCAACAAGATCTTTTGCAACCTCATATTCCTCAATGAGAAGCTCCTTTGTGAGTCCATGATCTCTGATCTTCCTTGAATCTTCATCCACCTTCATAAGAGTTGCAAACTTAGCCAAGGAAAGGTTCCCAAAATTTAGACTATTCCACCTCTTCAATTTATGCTTAATGAATTGCAGTCGCTTCATAAAGGAATACATAGCGGTGCCATGATAAGGTTTCCCATTGGTCCACTAGCCTCACATGAAATCATGAATCTTAGGATCCTAAAGTCACATAATTTAAAACTTAAAGGAAGGATTCTTCTTTAGTCCAAACTCAAGAGTAGAGATTTTGATAGGCCAATGATCAGATCCCCTACCCTCCAGAATCATAGAACTAGTGCTTCTATTATTACCAATCCAAAAACTAGAGATCAAAAACCTATCTAGTCTCTCTGAGATGGAATCTTCCCCACATATTCTATTGTGCTAGGTAAATATCCCATTATTTGGCTTGATGTCAACCAAGTTTAGGGCCTAAATATGAGCACTAAAGATAGAATAAAAAATCTCGAGATGATCAACCCCATCGCGTTTATCCTCCAGACAAGTGATAGAGTTGAAATCTCCAACCAAAATCCATGGGTATAGGGGAGCCAGACTTCTCACAAAGCCAATGTGCTCCCACAAATTCACTTTATCATTGTAATCAATAGGAGCATACACATTTGTAAGTAGGATGGTTTCACTAGATTCATTATCATACCCAATCATCGAAATAGACCATCTATTGGAAATCCAAGTAAGAGGAGAGATCTTAACCGGATCCCATAAACAAGCAACGCCACCAACATATCCACATGCACCAATACACTGGCATTGACCCCTTATCCACAACTTGGGAGTAATATTGAACATACTATCAGTAGCCAATTTAGTCTCCTAAATAAACACCACATCCAAAGAATGAACACAAACCAAATCATGAATAACTTTTTGTTTGGGGATGTTGTTCAACCCCCTTACATTCCATGAAAGGATAATCATTTCTAGGGGTTAGAAAAATGGGAGTCCAATGTTCTCACCAAGCTTGACTCCACCAAATTCTCCCCCATTAACTTAATTTTATCTTGGTCTTTCTTTCGACCCACCTTCATATTCTTATTTGAAGCACCTTTTTTAATTGTTTTCTGCTACAATCCCAACATCGTAGGAGTTTTGCAATCCAAGGATGATTGCATCAGTATCTAAGTAGGAGAGGGCATAACTAAATCTATGCCACTTTCCAAAATAGTTTCCCCTCCAGGGCTAGAGCCATCCATACCACCTATACTCAAAACCAAAGCCCTTTGTTCTTCATTTAAACCCCCTAGATCTTATTCCTTAGGTTCCACCTCAAGAAGAGACATCTGATTTGGCCCTATTATATCTGCATTAGGTAGTGATGTTTTAGGTATCTCCATGCACTGATCAATATCATCTAGTATCTCAAAATGGTTGAGTAGAGCATTTGTATAGCTATCCTTAAGGTCTCTTTTTGCCCTTCTTCCTCTATTTTAGGGTTTTACAGGAACAAAGCCTTCCTTATCCTGATCCCCTTCCTTTATTGGGGATTTTACTTTATCCAAATTTTATGCATATCAAGAGGGCCTAGGATTTGAAGCCACGGGTGGGATAAAATTAGGGTATTTTCTTTGCAGGTGGTCGTATTCATGATAAATTTGACAAAAAAATGGAAGAGCTTCATAATCAATTTGTTGAACCCATGTAGTCAATCCAAACTATATTTCAATAGAATCTGGAATATGATTATTTAAATCAATTTCAACATAGATACGGGTAACAAATATTACCTTTTTATCCATCGTCTATTGTGATGGTCCAACCGGCTTCCCAAGAAGAAGGGTAATCATATGCAAGATGTCATTTCTCTAGAATTCCAATGGGAGCCACGGGAGCCAAACCCACACTAGAACCCATGATGACTGCTCCTATGATGGGTTGAAACCCACATGCTAGGGTTTAAGAAAGAGTCCCACTTGGTTACAAAAATAGGGACCCCCTTCAAATGCTTTGTTACGATCTACAAGACAAGAGAAAACCACCATAAAATAGCTATTCGCACTCAACATCACCTCCACATCACCTTCAGGGTTCCAAGTCTTCCTAACCCAAGCCTCCACAAAGGGAAGAGAAATTTAGATCCCCATAAATTTACCAATAAGTGCATGCTTGGTTAAATACTCCACATCTTCCACCATCGAATCTAGTTGAACCACTAGAACCGAATTGGCTTCACATCGTTCCAAACATCCATTGTTCTTTAACAAGCAATTCCCAACATGCAATGGGAAATCTTGTTCCTTCCAATCATTTTTAGATGAAAAAATATCACTAGCATGCACACTCTATGATGGGCCCAATGCCATCATAGCATTCCTCCAATTATTCAGACCTCCTCCAGAAACCTTCTGCCATCTCTAGATTTTTTTTTCTCTGGCTCTGCTAGGGTTTCTTCTGAATATCTTAAGTGTTGAAACTCAGACCGCTTCAACTGTAAGCAACTCTTAGCAAGGGGCCTGTGTTGGTATTATTTTATTGCACTATGTTGTTGATTGCTCATGAAACTTAAAATAAAATAAAATATGATTGGCCCTCATATGACCACGATGTAAAGACCTTAGTTCATTTTATATTGAAGTATTTTAGGTAGATTTTATCTTCTTTTTATTAAGCAGATTTTAAATAAATTTTATCTTCTTTAAATCCTTCTTTGAGCATGAAAGAAAAGATTAAATTCTATCTCTAAAATTTCAATATGGAATGATGATTGGATTCATTTTAGATTACCTTGAACATGAAAATAAAATAAATTTGCATGACTAACTTTGAAAGATAATACTATGGCGCAAAATATTGTGACGACCATAAAAGCTGGACAGCCTGCCCGGATTCGTGGCGGCTACCGATTCCACCATGTAAATTCAAAAAAAAAAACTTTGAAAGATAATGACCTTTGAAATGCCAAACAAATTACCCCTCTAATGAAATTGTGGTTTTCATAGAGACGTAGATTTATTCTTTTAAATGCAATGGCCTTTGGAATGTCATATAAATTACCCTCAATTTAATGAAATTTTTATTTTCATAAAGGGAATTTAATTTATTGCTTGAAAAATGAAATGCAAAGCTTAAAGTTGATTTACCTTGAAAATGTGAAATTATGTCAAATTTTAAAATTACAAAATTTCTTATAAAACAAAAATTTTGAATGATTTTATTAATTTTGAAATGGCTTTAAAATGAAATCAAACTTACATAAAATGAAAGCTTAAATCTTATTCTAGAGACCCATGCATCTATTTTTGGAATTTTAATTTTTTCAAAATTTTTAATTTTATTTTATTGAGGTTTAAAAAAATGCAAAAGGGAAGGATTAGAAAAATAAAAATAAATAAATAAATATGGAATATGAAATAGAATATGGAAAATGACCAAAGAGAAACTACAGAACCCTAATATGGACTACGCTATAGAAAACATTAGATTCCTGAATACAAAATATAACCAGGTTAGACCTACGTCCACACAATCTAAGATCCAGTCATGGCGAGAGTCTAAGGAGAAAAAATATATACATGCATTAAAAATATTACTATGATGCTCCTAGATTCCTACATAAAATACCATAAAAATATTCCAATACATGTAAAAGGATGTGCATTAAAATTTTATTGTATTCAAAAATCTATTTCCCTACATACAACAATGAGACCAGAATCTTGGCCATAGTAAAAAAACCTTCCAATATTTTTCACCTAATTTCTATTCCAAAACTTCTAGCCCCTGGTTTCTCTTTCTCTACTATATTTAACCTTTCTGAAGAAAAATTCTTCGCTTCCCTCCCTCCTTTAATTTTATTTCCACATGTATGTTTCACTTTCTAATTATTGCTTGTCTTTTTCTCCCTATGATGCCTTTTTTTTAAACGTCTTTCAACATTTTTTTATTCTCCTAATATTTTAGTGGCTTTTACTTCATTGGTAATTGCCATGGCCTCCCCATTATGATTTTTTGCCACCTATACCTTTTGACTTACAACCACCAAGTTGAATATGCCACACTATTTTCATAAACCTACGGTTACCCTAACTTTATATGTATATATGGTCCGAATTTAACAAATACGTATGGTATGGATGATTGCATTATTTTTCTTAGTACCATTCAAATATGAAAATCAAATCCCATGATGGGTTCGTCAGAACTCTTGTGACACGTACCCATCATATGTTCCCTTTTTTTGTGAGTCATCGTCAAATATCTACCATAATGTCATAGATATCTCTACCACTTTATCGCATGTATTACAAACCTATGCTATGCATTGATTATCAAACATCTATATGTAGCATGATGCACTATGTACACCCCCACTTAGTACTAGATCAAACCTTGAAAACATCCTATGCATGTAGCAGTGAACTCGCTCTTCTCGATGGTGATTCATTGTATTCTTGATAATATTAATATTTTAAAATTTCCATCATGATCTTCCACACAACCACCTAATGTTAGTTTACACGTGAACCTCAACCTTGATGTAGGTCTTCTTCAACGCAGGGTGTAGTAACCTCATCAGTATCACTGTACCTTCCTACCAATATGTAATAGCTCATTGGAGGCTTCGATGTTGTATATTATCATCCAAAATAGTCAGCACCCACCTCTTTTGGTAAGACACTACATTGGTACTCGAATATTATTTTAATAATTGATTTCTTGTATGGTAACATGTTTGATAAGAACTATTACTTCTCTACTTTGATATCCTCTGATACATTTGCAGTCTAGCACGCACACCAACATTGTTTACAAATATCCACTAAGATGTATTCAATAATTTTCTCCAATGATTAATCAATCTCCCATATTTTTTTGGGAATTTAAGCTCTTACAGACCTTCATCAATTTTTATAGGTCCATTTATTGAAATTCTTTGACTAAAATAGCCAACAACACCTTTGAGGGATTCACAAATATTTTCTCATTTTTTAAACCAGACTATCGTGTTTAGGGACCAATGTCATGCTCTTTGAAGTTGTCATCGTATCTGGCATCCTACCAAAAGTACACTTTTACCTGAATCTAACTACATCTTGGCTTTATCTTCCAATTATGAACAATGCTTGTCTTCGGTATCCTATTTATGACTGTGGCAATTGTGAATATGGTAGTTACCTTCAACTAATTTTATCATAATTCCCTAAGGGCCTGGAATGTAAACATCAAATTTTAATTCATGTCCGACTACAACTTCTTTAATTTTAGATTCTCCTAGGATCTGTTTGGATGATAATGACATCATTGCAATTGATCAAAACCTAGCATTCATCACCTCAAGCCCTCGAGATCATCCTTTGCTCTAGCTAGCCATCCTCTATATATATTCAATGTCCACGTGGTATGCATATCATACGTCCCAAAACCTATATCTACAATATTCGTGTCCATATGGATATTCACATCCATGGTACTCCACATCATCACTTGCTACATAAAATTTGTTTTATGTGACCATCCTTTAGTGTGTAGACCTCCCATATAGTTTTTCAACTTTTTTTTGAATCCATGTTGACTCCAGAAGTGTAATCTCCTCTACATCCAAGTTGATCTTGATCTTTGCACCAAGCTCGCCTGTCTCCTCACCGTCGAGTCATGCCCGTTACGTAAGATCCCTATCATGATTCATTGTGGGTTTCGTGTCATAATCACCCACATAAATCACCTTGGGTACCTTGTGAGTGCCTCGAAGATTGTACCCGACCTTTTTATCACCTAGCTACAAAATACAAATGTAATAACATTAAGAACTTCATAGTATAAATAAGGTTAAGCATATCATGGTGTGCAATGTATCCATATTTATACATATACGCATATGGGCAGCCAAGGATATAACCTAAGGTAAAACCACATTAAGGGTATCCACAACATAATTATTATTTATTTATTTATTTTTATTTTTTATTTATTTTATTTTTTCTATTACTTATTATAATATAATATATATATATATATATTATATTATTCCTTTTATTAATTTTTTTATTTTAATTAAAATGAAGATCAATCACCTTTAAAGGGTTGATTTATTATAAAACCAAATAAAATGAAAACAAGGGAATATTCAAACAAACAATTAAACCTATGAAAACCCTATAAATGACAATATGCTAGACCCTCTAGAAGAATATAATAGAACACTTTCCAACAAGGAACCTTGGAAACAAAATTGTAAACATTCGGGATGGGACCTATCAAAATTATCGCTCCAAGGACACCAAAATACTCAAAAACACAAAAGTAAAGGGGGGTCCCCAAATTTGGGGCTAGTTGTGGAATGGCCACAACAAATGGTGATTCTACTAGGAAATGCTCCTAAGCATTTTGGGTGAAGAACCTAGTTTTGAAAATAAACAAACCAAATATTAGAAAGACAAGTCATCTAGCAACATCTAGAAGGTGGGGTAGATAACTTCAAATGGAAACACATGAACATTTGCTTTGGCTTGTTGTGTGTGAAAGTGATTTTATTTTGCATGCTTGATAACCATTCGGACTACATCACCTTATTAGCATTTAGGCTATAGAAATAATTCCCATTAAAATGAATTTTATAGATAGAGCCCTACTACCAATTAGGCGTCCATAGCCCTGATACAGTTTGTCTACATTTCCCATGGTTTAATTGATATTTTTCAATACCTTTTTTTCAAACAATCTTTGTATAGATGGAGCCCTACTACCAGTCAGGCATCCATAGCCTTGGTAGAGATTATCTAGACCTGGTGACTGATTTTAGCGTGTTTTTATTTGCTTACTTTTTTTTAT
This sequence comes from Wollemia nobilis, assembly GCA_028583015.1. NCBI lineage: Eukaryota > Viridiplantae > Streptophyta > Pinopsida > Araucariales > Araucariaceae > Wollemia > Wollemia nobilis. Next base: position 4,304,293 of record JAQPPZ010002642.1, read on the forward strand.
AAAATCTTGCAAAACTTTATGCACCACATGGGTTAGATAGAATTTGAAGTTAGGTATGGAGCATATTAGATTTTTGCCTTAATTTGCAAACAAAAATAACTTCATCCTTAAATATTTTGAAGCATGACCTGTAATATGATGTGTTCATGTGTAGCTTTAGCAAAATGATTCAGTTTTCCAAAATTCATCATCTTAGTCCCAAAATCTGAGTGATTACTAAATAATTTTATGCTCTTTTCCTTGATCCGTGTGATAGGTAATTCACATTTCATGACAAAGGAACACAAAAATGATCAAGAGGCCATTAGTAGCGACCATGAAACATCACCTCTAATAGAGGGACCAACACAAAACACAAAAATCGTAAACCAAAACATGGAAATAAATATGGCACTTGACCTAATGTAAACTAACAAGAAAGCAAAAAAAATACTTGCCAACAATAAAATAAAGACAAAGCACAAAACATGAGATCTAAAAACAAAAAGACATGAAAATCAAAACTATATACAATAATATACCATAATGTACAATATGGTGACAAAATTTCAAGCATCATTTTCCTGGATCCCAAACTTGATTTCTATCACAAATGAAAATAATCTTGACATGATAGGCATACAAAATTTTATGGGCAACATCCCACAATAATATTATACCTACAAGCACAAAATCCTTCAATTTATCTCTCTCACCCCACCATATTGATTTATTTTTATTAGGAATCGCTTGGTGAAGCTTTAATTCATCAAAGTGATAAAATAATGATTGATTTTCAATTGTTCCTTGTTCATTCATTAAAGTGTGGATTTCACAATTTGATTCATTATTTGGAATTAGGCTCTCCTTTTCAAATATGAGGTCTTGCAAGTAGGAGCCTATTTCTAAAAATTTCAAAGCCAAGTCATTCTTCACATCTTTAGGCCAATCATATTTATGTAACAATTTACAAGCATCTAGGATATCTATTAAATGAGGATAATTATAGGTTTTTATCCTAGATTCCATTATCAATTGTTGATTAATTTGATTCAACAATTCAAACCCATCAGCTTCTCTTTCATTCAATAAAGAAATATCATTAGATATATGAGTAGAAATTAATTATAGTTATTTATTAACCTCCAATGGCATTTCATCATACATAATATTTGAATCCAATGAATTATTATATAAATTTTCACCTGAAGCTTGGATTCTTGGACATAAAAGGTTAGATTCTACCTTTTGTACATTTTCATTTACCAAAACTTGGTGAGTCATTATAATATTTTCTTCTTCTTCATGGGCTTCATAATCATCATATTGTAGACCTTCAACTTCATCCATGCCTTGTTTATAAAACAAAACACCAATATTAGATACCCAATTAAACATATGCCCATATTTTTCAAACCATAAATCCTGTTGATCAAGGGATGTGTCAAATAACACATCTTCCTGATCAACTGTTTGAGTTGTTTCAAATAGAGCAACATTCTCATTTGTATCATCAATGATATCAAACACAAACCATTGAGGTTCTAGAATTTTCTCTATTTGAGATAACATAGGTATTATTGGATCCCTAGGTGAAACCATATTTTTAATTTCTTGCCCCTCAAATGAGAACAAAATGAGAGATTCCCCTATTTCATCCACAACAAATGGATCATAGAAAACATTTATCATGAAAAAAATATTGATCAAGAAGGCATCATACAAATGTATGAAATAAGTAAATATGGAATAGCCTCAATTATTCACATATGGTTTAAGTATCTCATCAAGGAGATAGATAAACATGATATTTATAAAATAGACAACAAAGTAGTTGGAATACCTTTACTATACACTTATTGCAACCAATTTTGTCATGATAAAGTCAACTGTTGGAGTTTCATTCCATGTAAATATTGTGGAGGAAAAATACATTTATTTTTCTTTTGCTACTATAAATATAAGTACTATAAAAGTTATGAAGAAATATTACTACACAAAATAGATTGTTTCTTTCAGGATCTTATTTCAAAAACATCCACTAACAATAAGTTCAAGCTTGACATTCGTGAAGATCAAATAAATAGGTCATACAAAGAATCAAAGGAAATAAAATGGATCAATTTTGATCCACTTGTGACCTACAAAATTATAAGATCACTAGTTCATCAAAGATGCTTGACAACAAAAAATAATGGATTGGAAAAAAATAATAAGATATAACATGAAGATTGAAGAATAAGAAGAAGGAATTGATCGAGCTAAAGACTATTCAAAAGAGGAAGATCTATAGTGAATACTAAAGTATTCAATACCCAAAATGTAATACATGGGGATGTTAGAGTATATTACATTATTTGGGTACATGTCAATGTACCACCTTGGGCACATTTTTGGATTACAAGTTTATCTTAGATTACTTGAGGAAGAAGTAATAAATGCACAAGTGACAATGTGCAATGATTTAGATGTACAAGGAGTCTACTTATACATGAGTCATAGGAAAGGTAGTTAGGAATATTAAATTCCAAGTAACTTATCTTCTTATATATATGTCCCATAGTGAATACAATGGTGTGTGTATAAATAAGAAGTGTTACTCACTACAAATTAGTGAGTAGGTACAATGTAGTTTCCACTAGATTTCTAGAGTGTTCATTTCATTTATTACTTTGCATTGTACTATTTTCGTAATTTTCTATTAATAGCATATTTTAGTCTTATTACTGAATTCCATTATCTCACTTTTCTACATATTTTACATCTTGTGATTGCTATCTCCTATATCATACATTATCAAAAGCTAACATGGTGATTATGTCTTTTAATATATTCCCTAGAGATAGCAACCACCATATTTTGATCCTCCCTAATTTTGGGTATTTCTCTTTGACCATGTATCATGAGGAGGTCTTAGGGGAGCCAACAAGCCTAAAGGTTCATGGAGAACTTTATAGTTGAAAGTATTTCAAGTTACTCTATTTTTCCATGTCCCTTGAGTTTTAAGATCCTCCTTAGAGAGGGGAGAGGCTTGCCTTGTTGTCTCCCCACTCAACCACATCAGATCTTCCTTCCCTTTGAATGAAAAATGAACCTTAGTCCTTATGATTCATAGGTGGTATCAACTAGAATAACATTGAGAAAAAAGAAGCCTCCTCAAGAAGGATAAGGGGCTAGCTTCATGGCCTCTACTTTCTAGGGAGATGACACGGTCATGGTACTAGTTGAAGCAAGGACCTAATAAAGGTGTACTATCTTTATCATCACTATAATTTCTTAGGGGTTCCAATTATTATTAGGACCTCCTTTATCCAACACTAAAAATACTATTGAGTTATTGTTCAATTTCATGTCAGTGGTTTGGCTAGGTGGGGTGTAGGGATATTTAGACCCAATGATAGTCGACATTGAGAATTTATCCTAATCTACATTTTATATGGACTTCTAGCTTTAACTGGTTCATATGTAGTAGGAGATTTAGGTAGGAGCTCTTCTCAATATTTTCTTTGGAGGTAGGATTTTCTCAATGTAGTGAATATTCACTTATATTTGGTAAATCATAGGGGAAATACTACTATTAGGTGTCAAGGAACCCAAATAAGATGCCCTTGTCCATTGGGCATAGATTCTAAACAAGAAAAATCCTAAGGTATCTATAGTAGTGATGCATGTTTAGATAAAAATGGTATTAAAGACCACTTTGGTCAAGACTTTATGGAGACTTGGAATGGCATGCACCTTAATTTATAGGTTGTATCTCTTGGATAGATCTTAATATTCACTCGTTTAGTCATAATCATGTAAAGACTCATTCCATTATGGTTAGGCTCTAGGGGAAATCATATTTTATACTTTATTTTTCTTGATTATGGTGGATGTCCTTCAATTGATCAAAAATGTCTCTATAGATATTGAGGGGTTTATGTACATGCCTTGATATCAACAACCTTATGCTTCAATCATATGTGATTTAATCATTTTTTTGTGATTCTAAACCCACTCATGTCCTACATCAATTAGGTGGCCCTACAATAATAATATTTTTTTATTTATACAAAGTCCCATTAGGTTAGAGAGTCATCCCTTGCACTAGGTGTTTATTCCATGCAAGTTCGATTGAAGGTCCTAACAGGGCCATCTCCCCAAACTTCCATAATGCATGAATTCTTTTTATTGGTGGAGTGTGCTTCATGTTTGAGTTGGATCCTCCTTCCTTACTTCATTGGATCCTCAATAGAAGTTCCTTCTTTGTATCTACACTATGCTTCCTTCCAAGGGATGACCCTTGCCTTGGTATTTGTATGCTAAGCCTTTGGAAATATTCCTACCTATTTGTATCCTTATGATGGCTCTATATTTAGGCCCCAACAGATGCAATCATAGTGCTATATTGGGATTTAAATCATCAATTTGGGTTCTCTATCCATTTTTTCCACCTTCATTTTGGTCATCCATTGGGAAAATTTTAATGCTTAATCCATTGCATTTGATAAGGAGGAGGATATGAGCACCAATTCCATGAGGTGACTTTGGAACAACTTTAATCTACACCTAAAGGTTAAGAAAAAATGTTTTGTCTTGGTTTGTATAGGTGATTCTACCTCCATCTTCCCTTGTCTTATCGATATCTTTCTCTGGTATGATTTTGGCATGAATTGTAGTTGTGGCTTGGGGACTTCTAGGGGAAATCACTTGTATATGTCGATATATATCAAGAGATCTAGTGGTTACCTCTCAAGATATTTCATGGTGGAAGACATCTCTTTTTTTTTGTTGGTCTTATTTATGGTAAACCTCTAGTATATTTGGTTCTCATTTCCTTTCTAAATTCTAGTTTCTTTTGATATAATTTTGGTGGCATATTATAGGTTTGGGTGTTTTTTGTATGTGTTTTGCACTCTTCCCATTAAAATAGAACTTTTCCTATGAATGGAACTTCCATGGTGCTAGTGTTCTCATGATAGGTTGGTTGGTATTGAAATGGTACCTCTAGTAATTTTTTGCCTTATATCTCTTTCAATAGTTGGAAATTTTGTCATGATTAAAATCTAGGATAAGCCCTCAAAACATACTTGTAATTTATGATTGGGTATCCTTAGGGAAATTGTTCTCATACTTTATAATAGAGGGTGTCTACATCTCTACACTAATTCCTTAGGTTGAGTAGCTCTTCTAAAAGAACCTATGTCCTTATTCATATTGCCTATCTCAATTGCAATTAAGGAAGCTAGGTTTGAATGGTAAAGGGAAGGGTGGATAACCAAATTCATGGGTAGTTGAGAACTTGGTAGAAAATGATATTTTATTCACCTTTTATTGTCCCAATAATAACAATCATGCCTCATGAGTAGCAATACAAAAAGGTCATGATTGAGAGTATAGGATTTGGCTCAATAGAGGGCCTCCACGATTTTTTTACAAGGTTGGTTTCTTATTAATATGTGATCTTTAAGGGACACTTAAAATCAAAGAGAAAAAAGGTATTAAAGAGATAAAAACAAAGCAACTCAAAAAAATAAAAAAATGGTGGTGATGCACCAAATATTCACTAATATCTCCTTACACAACAAGCTTGAACACTATGTGCTAGTGGTGAATACTTCCTCTCCCTAATACAGTTAAGCATAGATGATAGTATCAACATAAGCATGCATAAAGAGGAAGGTCCATAGGATATCCATAGATGGCCAATGTAAAAATTAATGTAGGTCCCTCACACATGCATACATAAAACTAATCCAATGCAAGTAAATACTACGAACACATATACACATATAGAAATGGGTGGATAGGAAAGCCACAGATGGTTAGTCCAAAAATTGATGTAGACCTCCATACATACATGTGTGTGTGTGTGTGTGTGCACGTGCAAATAGTTAAATAGTTAATTAAAAATATTGTGTTATAAGTGGACCTTAAAATTTGAGCTACCTCTTCTAGAGATCCTAAATATTAACTGAGGCACCCCTAGGTCATAACAAATGTTAGATATGGGACTTCCAAAACCATGCTTATCTTAATTGAATGTATGAACCATTTATTTTATATGTCATTTGGTATGTGGTCCTCATATTCTAGGTAGGAATACATTAACTTAACTTACCTACTTCTATCATAGTTCCATGTGCTTTGACTTGACCAATATATTGGTGGTAGCTCAAAATTTTGGTGCACCCCTTGGTTCCTTCAAAACCTAAAGTTTTCCCATAGATCAAGACTTTTATTGTTGGTGCGTAATTAAGGATTACAAAACTTTTGAGATCAAATTTTCCTTAACAAGAAATATCCCTTTAGCCTTTTTACCTCATTTTTGCATCTATCAAGACTTTTTTTTATTCACGTAATGAGTTTTGCATAACCTTAAACTCTTGAAACTCATATTGGCTTGTCTTGAGAAAATATGGTCTCCTTGGCTAATAGTTTTATAAAGTTTTAATTGCCTATGGTTAATATTTTTTCTTAAGCACAAATTAGTAGATCAAAAGTCACTATAGTTTTGGTGGCTCATAGGGGCTTTCTAGCCTGCTTGAAGGAGAACTAAAAAATACCTTTATCCTTGGGCTCAAATTTAAAATTTCAAAATTCTTGCAAAAAAAGACAAAAAACTAAAATAAAAGTTAGCAAAATGAGATCACAAGTCAACAAGCCTTTCCATTGGTTACTATGTCTCTACCCATTCTTCATCTAATGGGCATTATATATTTTGGAGTTCACCATATAATACAAGATCTTTATGTTTATCATCCCAGGAAAAATATTTTGTTTGACCCATTAGTCTAATGATCTAGACTACTTTCTATGCACCAAGAGGGTTCATCTACTCTTTGAGATCAAGAGGAAGTTCTTTATTCATTTCAACCAACTTTATATATTCCCCTTCTAAACAAAATTAGCTAGATTACTTCCATTGTGAAGGGGTTCAACTTTCATCTTATTATCTTTAATTTATTCCACTTGACTTATCATAAATAAATTATTGTTAAAATCATTACATATTTTATCACATATCTAAAAAATTTAAGGAACAAAATAGAAAAAATTAATACAATCTTAAAATAAATAATAAAAATAAATTCCATATTTTAAATTTGTATCTTAAAAAAAAATCTTATGAAAAGCACCTTTGAATCCTATTTCCCTCTTTAATATGCATATCATTGGCAGTAGCATATAACCCTGTACCTTAGTTGACCTCAATAAATCTTTAAATACATTAAGATATATAATTAATGTTTTTTTAAATACTCCATCCGTAAAAATAAACATCCAATTTAAACTCAAAATTTATATAAAGATTGAGATTCAGCAAAACATTCAAAAGATGGTGTGAGACCTTTACTTGAAAGGAAGTAACAAGTAAAGTCAACTATCCTCTAGTCACACATTTAATATAAACGTTTCATTATTTTGCGTGTGTTTTGTTTTTTTCGAAGGAAAAAATATATATAAAACTAATGTTTTATGATTTTGTTTTTTTTAATATGATTTAAAAAAAAACTAAATTGTATTAATTTATTTATGGAAACATTATAATATTATAGTGTTAATATTCTTTATCAGTTTAAAAACAAAATGAAATAAATGAGTAAAACATATATAACTGAATAAATATAAGAATAGAACATTACAGTATTATGGTGCTAACATTGTTCATCAGCTTAAAAACAAAATAAAATAAATAAAGAATAAAACATCCATAGCTGAATAAACATAAAAATAAAAATAAAACATTACAATATTATGGTGCTAATATTGTCCACAGCTTAAAAACAAAATGAAATAAATAAAAAGTAAAACATCCATAACTAAATAAATATAAAAATAAAAACTAATAACCAAAAAATCAAAAAACTATAACTATATTTTACTATACATCAGATATCAACACTACATTCAAAATCAGCTATCCCACATTTAATATAAACATTTCATGCGTTTTGTCTTATCTTTATTTATTCACCTACTTCAAAAGGTGGAATGGCTTTAATGACTTAAGTAAATACTTAATTAACCATTCCTTAGGCACTAATGTAATACCTTAAAAGCATTCAAACCATTCCTTAGGCACTAATGTAGATACCTTAAAAGCATTCAAAGTCATCTATCCTCTAATGCTCGAGACCTATCCTCTAACTGCCCAACCTGTCATTTATACAACAGGAGCTTTATTCATGAATAATCGACAATTGTTGCTGCCATTAGCGACCAGTAAGGGACACCGAAACTGTTCCACTTGACTGAGACGAGGGTGCACCAGAACTCGCGGAATGCTCACCGCGTACTCTATGCCCCACATCTACGAAAGCAGGCTGCAGCGGTCTCTCCATATTAACCTCCGTCTTGCTTACTAACATCGACACTATCTCCGACATCGATGGCCTTTGCATAACAGAAGCCTGTACGCACAGAAGCGCAATATGTATCACTCTTAATACCTCCTCTTTCGTGTACCCTTCTTTCATCCTCTCCTCCACCACCTCTTCAACTTTGTTCTCTTCGTATAGTTTCCAAACCTGCGACGGCCATGATAAAAATCAAGATTAACGGAAGAATTTTGGTGGGTCTATTATGAAAAAGAAAACAGCAAGAAATTCGTACCCATTCTAGCAGGTATTGCATATGAGGCGGTTGCCTCATGTCGATGCTTTTTCTGCCGCTGATGATCTCAAACACCACTACACCATAACTGTAGGTGTCAGCTTTCTCTGTCAGTTGACCATGGATGGCATACTCCGGAGCTGTGTATCCTCTGCACAATCAAACAAATTTGTGTAATGAAAACTCTTAAAACTTCAAACAGGACAAATGAAAACACGAAAGGGTTTTCTTACAGGGTTCCTGCAAATCTTGTGGTAAGGTGACTTCGATCATTAGGAAGAAGCCTGGCAAGTCCGAAATCTGCTATTTTGGGCTGAAGATTATCGTCAAGTAATATATTGCTCGATTTGATATCCCGGTGGATGATGCACACATGGAATTCTTCGTGGAGATATGCCAGGCCTCGAGCAGTGCCCAGTACAATGTTAAAACGTTCTTGCCAATTCAGAACATTTTCAATGTCTCCTGCATTTACAAGAATTTAAATTTAAAAGAAACAAAAAAATATAATTATTTAAAAAAAAACACTGCAATTACAATATTTTTTACTTTCTCCCTGGATTTAAAAGAAAAAAGACACACCAAATAGTACTCTGTCGAGACTACTGTTTGGCATATACTCATAAACCAGCAGCCTTTCTTGCCCTTGGTTGCAGCATCCAAGCAAACGCACTAGATTTCTGTGATGAACATTCGATATGAGCTTCACTTCACTTTGGAATTCAGATATGGCGCGCGCAGACTGGGCTAACGTTAGCTTTTTAACTGCCACAATTTTGCCATTTTTCAGAGTACCCTACGAGAAAAGAAAATCAGAGAACGTTCAGAAAATAGTTGATTAAATACCCACCAACCAATTAAACTAGGCAATGATCAACAACTCACCTTATACACCTCGCCAAACCCTCCTTCTCCAAGCTTGTTGGCTTCGTCAAAATTATTGGTAGCTTTTTTCAGTGTCCTGAAATCAAAATCTACCGGCCCGCGTAGTTCGGTTGCAGATTCACTATCCGCTATTCCAAACACAAAACTTATTAAGAAAATTGAATTCTGATCTTGCAAATCGGGAATAAAATCGTATATTTCCTTTGATGTTGGAATGTTTACCTCGCTTCTGTCCTCGCTGCGTAAGATGTCCCAATTTGTGCCGTCGAATAACGAACAGCGAAATTATGAGACCAAGCAGAACTACGCCTCCAACAACCCCAATTATTATCCACACTGTAGAACTAACTTTATTCCCTATAAAAACAAATTAGACAATTTGAAGACCCAAAACACAGGCCGACGAAAAAATGACCATTATCTGGAAATCCATCCAAATGTAAAAATCAAACCTGAAGATAATATTGCTCTAAGATCTTTAGTAGCGTTGCTTGGGAAGAAGGAATATGTGGCATAACGCAAATAGCATCCAGCGTCCACAGCCCTCCCTTCCGTGTGAGGATAGCAACTGTTCATATTTATCTGAGCTATAGCGAGGCAAGCTTTACACTCTTCCTCATTGAGTGTACGCAAACACGAAGCAAGCCCATATACAGTCTTATTGGACGCATCTTTTCTTGTCTGCGCCGCAAATAGATACTGTGTTCGCGGAGCTGCAGCGGACAGATCGTTTATCAAACCTTGACTCGTAGCCGAAAACGAATTGGAGTCATTTCCGATAGTACCATTTGCACAGCGCGGTGCATTTCCAGTATCGGTATATGAAGTAGAAAAGTCTCTACTCTCGTAGCGCAGGAAGCAGGCGTCATAGATGGCTCTGCCGCCGGACACATAGGAACAATTACGAACTTTTGTGTCTGCCACTTTTATACACTTTGCACAATCGGAAGCGGACATGTCATGTCTACACTGGGCCAGAGCATAAACTGAATCTGTTCCGCTAAGTTCAACCTTGGTATCATATCCAGAGGAAGGAACCATTTCAACCAAGAATGACAGGGCAGCGTTCAAATTTTGTTCAAAGCGCGTGACATTGGTGGTGTTGACGGGGCTGCATCCGTAGCTCAAAAGCGTGGTCTGTGGATCTGCTGTTGCAATGGGGACACCCAACAGGAAAGACAACGTCATGATTAACCTCAAAACCTCCATGGCCGTGCAATTGCAGATACAACTCTGAATTAGCATGCTATTTATAAGAAAAAACTTATGCTCAATTTTGAAAATATATTTGTTTAGGTAAAAGTAATAATTTGATGTATATACCAACCCAATCACATACCAGTTTAATCATCCTCAATAACCAAAAACATAAAGATTATGAGAACAACTTCCAGATTTAGACATGTTTTTCTCAAGATTTAGACCCTCTATAAAAACATAATTCAATGCTGCATTCTTCAACCACGAAAGATGTATAAAGTTTAATAAGTTTAAATATAATATTATTGGTCAATGTATGTTGCGTTTTTCAATGGTCATGTGGGCGGATGGATAAAGTTTAAAACCACAATAAGACTTTCAAAGCATGAAAGAGAATATTGGAAAAAAATTTGAATACCATTCAAAGGGAATGAAGATGTCATTAAAAGAAAGGGGTCATCCGCTCAAATGAGTGTTGTTCAAGAAGGAAGGTGGAAGTCATTCAAATTATAATTTACCATTTAAGTTAGTAGTTAGATTAGCAATTGGTTGACCAAATAAACATGCTTATTATCATTCAAGTGAGAGGAGCCTTGTCATCTAAACCATGTTAGTTGTCATCTAAGATTGGAAACTTCCACCCAGGTGTTGTAGGTGAGTTGGAGAGGAGAGGGCAATCCTCCAAGGGAGGTCCCAGGTTCAAATCTCCACCCTACCAAAAAGCTGAATTGGGTACCCAAAATCCAATTGATAATGTTGGTGCAGGGCAGGTCTGGGTGTGACCCACGGGTGACTTTGACCGTATAGAACCCCCTGTTCGTGGTCTCTCAGACCAAGGCGGCCCCGCAAGAGGTTTTTTTGCTTAAAAAAAAAAGATTGGAAACTTCCATACAATGAAACGTGCTTGTCATACAATTAAACTTGTCTGCCATACAATTGAACCTATCATAGAGTGGAAACAATTATACAATGCATGGTGTCATATGATGAATGTTATTGTATAGTGAATGGGGTCTTACCATGAATGACATCATAGAAGGATTGCAAGAGTATCATCTTATAGAGTTCTTGATAACTTGTTGTCTTGTGCAATGAATGATGATCTCAAGCCAACATTAGAAAAATATATTAATGTGCTAAGGTATTTATACAATTCTATAGGCTAAATATAGCCTAACCAATTGCTATCGTTAAGATAGCTAACCACCACAAATGGCGCTAACCAAATAATGATGCCATCAATAACAAAGAACGTAAAACATAACAACCATAAGATATTCTAACAAAGAATATCTTCATGGTAACAAAATGATGTAATAATCTAAATATACCATGCAGTAAATAAAATCTACCCTAACATCCCCCCTTTATTACATTATTTTGATATACAAATAGTGTTGCGAAACAACTCAAATTTGACATATGCAAGTACCTTTGTGAATATATCTGCAACCTGTTCATCGGTAGGAATGTAGTAACTTATATTCTATCCTAACAAAAAATGGTAATTACCCAAGATTGGAATCTAGATATTACCCAAGATAGGAATCTATATATTATCCAAGTAATGGGATAATTACTTTAACATCCCCCCTTAATGTGAAGGAGAGAAAATGAAATTTTTTGGTTTGCTTGCTCTAGATCTTGTCCACCAAATGGTGGAACTTGCATTGTAGGTTTTATCCATTGAAAGGTGAAACCCATGAAGCTTAGTAGGTGGAGCGGAGAGAGACCAAAATGCTGGCTCTTGCTCTAGCTCTGGCTCTAAGTGTACCTCTAGATGAGTACCTCTAGGACTATCAATGGATCTACATGTGAATCTGCCATTGGATTATTGCCAATGGGACTGCCACTCGGTCTGTCTATGAATCTACCATAAGATCTACCTTTCTTATATAAGCCATACAACATTTCTTTCATCTTTGTTGAGCTACTCTAGCTTGTGGCTCTAGCTACTCTTGCTTAGGTAGATACCTCTAGATCTAAGCAAAATAAGAGTACTTAAGCAAAAGTGGGTCATCCCTCACTTTGCTTTAACAACAACGAATGTCCTTATTGTAATATTTTCATCCTATCGGATTGCATGGGTAACTAGCCGCTACAACCGCTAGGTGTACTAGAGTAGATCACTACATACGAGGTTCACTCTGTTACAATATGATTTTGCAAAAGTTTTGAAAAGGTAGCTAAGGTGTCGATCGCTGCCGAAAATGCACCCTTATAAGTTTCCCCCTTTTTGCAAAATATGTTATAATGGAATTTTTGCAAGAAGTTTGACTAAGGTGTCGGTATATGCCAAAAATGCACCCTTAGAAGTCATCCTCATTTTTAGCAAAATATTCTCCGAGGTAGGAAATAAATTTTTATCTCCCCCTAAGTGCAAAATATTTGCAAGTTATGAAGTTTTTTAAGGCTTTTACAAAGATTGCCTCCTAGGAAAATTTCAAAAAAATTCACCAGAAAAATTCCCCCCATTTATTACAAGTACTTCAAAAAGAAAGAGTTGTTATTTATGAAGCCTAAAAAGAGGTACAATCCCCCATTTATTGCAAGTACTTAAAAAAAAAATTATATTTATGAAGCCTAAAAAGAGGTTTGCAATGGTGCTGCCTATGTTTACAAATTTGTCTTCCGTAGGTAGAAGTTGTATGGGTAATGAGTACTTTGTGTGATCTTTTCAAATTAGAATTAAAAACATCAATAACAACATGTCCTCTTTGTTTTCTATTTTGCCTTTGTGGTGTGCCTTTGCCCTTTTTGTCTTACTTATTTTTAAACCAACACTGATTGATGTAATGGTCATCCTTTTTACAAATTGTGCAAAACGTCTTTTCTAATTGAGGTTGCTTGCCCTTAAATTTGGAAGATGACCCCCCCTTCTTCTTTTGACCCTGTTTTTTTAAGTAAAGTGCACTATTGTACACCTCATATTTTTGTAGTTGATTTGCTTCTTTAGTTTGAAGCAAATTTACTAATTCCACAAACGTCACTTATATTTGAGACACTTGAAGAGATGTTATTAGCATTTTGTGGAGTCTGTAAAAGCCCTTAGATTTATCAATGTCAAGACCTTATCTTCAAATTTTTCTTCCAAAGCATTCAATTTTGATTTTATTTCTACCACTCTACAGAGGAATAACTCTACTATTTCACCTGAATTCATATGCAAAGTATGAATTTGTGATTGAAGGTTAAGAATTGTTGCTTCATTCTTCCCTTCAAAAATGGTAGATAAAGCATCCCATGCTTCTTGAAAATGTTGAGCATCACAAATGTGAGGTTGAGTTTCATTAATAGTAGCTAGCAAAATCAGCATGAGAAGTTTGTTGTCCTTTTTATCCCATGCCTTCTTATTTGCTCCTGGTGTTATGGGTCATTTTGCAGTGTTTGTCACTATATCCCACGATTCCTCTATAGTAAGAATGGCCTTGATTTTGGTTTTCCATGCTGAATAATTAAAACATTTAAGCAACTAGATATCATTGATCTACTTGCTTATTGTAGTCATTGTAAAGGTTTCTTATTGCACCAAAATGGTCTCTCTTTCACTCTAATTGATATTTAATGGCACCTGCATAAAAATCCTCTTAAAGAAGGATAATTAGCTTGAGGAATTTTAAGCCAAAAAATAAGTAATAAAAGAGTATTCACTCTAATTGATATTTAATAGCACCTGCCTAAAAAAAATTATGTAGAAGGATGATCAGTTGGAGGAATTTAAGCCAAACAAGAAGAGTGAATTTTGGATTTTTATGGAGTAAATATCAAAAAATTGACTTTACTTGCGCAATAATTTACACAAAATGGTGTAAAATATGAGATCTTAAGCTCGCTTGATTTTAACTTAAGAGGTAATTTGAATTTAAATGCAACAAGCTATCAAAATTTTCCACAAATTTTTAATGCTTAGGTGTCGGATTCTACCGAAATTGCACCTATTTTTACAATGCCAATTTAAAAAAAGGTGTCGAATGTTATCGAAAATGCACCTTATTACAATAATTTTTGCAATAAAATTGTGATTTTTGGTTTGCAAAAATTTTGATATTCAATTTCTCCCCTTGTCTTATAATTTTACAAAGAATTTTGACAAAATTAATTGCCTTTCCTTTTTTTTTTGGTTGCAAAATAAACAAATTTCAATTCTTCAACCCTTTGATTTTCACAATTCCCCTTGTGTTACAATTTTGCAAAAGAAGAATCCAATGCTTGATTTTCCCCCCCTTTTGTTTTCAAAATAAACATGGTTGTGAAAATTGATATCTTCAATGTGATGAGATCCTTCTCCAATTTGCAAAAAAAAATAATGTGCAATATTTTGTGTTATATCCCAAGGTTTTGAGAAAAAAAATACACAAGTTACTTTTAATTTTGCAAAAAAATTTGATATTCAAGTGCCCCCCTCCTTGTGTTACAAATTTGCAAAAAAGAATCACAATTTCTTTTATCCCATTTGCTTTGCAAATTTAACAAGGTAGCACACCTTTCAAGCCAGGTCGACACATGACAAGCTCTTGAAAGGTAATCCAAAATCAATCGACACATGAATTGGTATTCGTGGACCCAAGGTCTATTCTTCATGAGTAAAAATATTGCTCTTAAAACTAGTGTGTTATAAAAGTTTTGAGAAATTTCTACTCCCTAATTTGCAAAAAAAATAGTGTTATTCTTTGTCTTACATCCCCTTCTTGGAGAAAACAGAAACATTTTTTTTTGAATTTACAACATAATTCATCATCATTATATTAGCAATTAATTGACCAAATAAACCTCCTCATAATAATTCAAGTGAGAGAAGCCTTGTCATCTAAACCATGCTAGTTACCATACAATATTGAAAACTTCCATACAATGGAACTTGTTTGTCATACAATTGAATAAATTGTACAATTGAACTTGCTTGCCATACAATTGAACCTATAATCGAGTGGAAATATTTATACAATGCATGGTGTCATATGATGAATGTTATTGTATAACGAATGGGGTCTTATCACAAACGACATCATACAAGGATTGTAAGAGTATCATCTTATATAGTTCTTGAGAACTTGTTGTGTTGTCCAATGAAGTGTTGCCATCTCATAGGACTATAGTCATAAGACATTGTCATCTTGGAATTATGTCTTCTTACAAAATACTTGAAACTGTGCTTAATCATTTTGAACTTGTTTATTATAGGTGTGAGTACCATGCATCTTTTGGTTGGAGATAGATTAAATAATTACTTCTTAAGATCATCCTTAAGTGGATTCTCTTCTCCCATCTACATAATTTGGTATCAAAGTTGGTTTAATTTCAAGAGTTTAAAAAATGTGTTAAAGGATTTATGGTACAATGAGGAAGAGGAATATCACATGGTTTGGGAACCTAACCTATAGATATAGAGAAAATATTAAGAGGAATTACTACCAGGTTAGATGTGATTAAGACTACCCCAAGGAGAGGTGTTCATAATAGGAATATTAGTGATAGTGAAGAGGAAGAAATTGGTCATGTGGAATCATGATATGAAGAGCAATAGCAGTGGTTAATTCGAGCAATATCAAACATGGGGCATAATCCAAATATGAATATTCCCTATTTTAATGGAATTTTAAACCCAAAATATTTAATAGATTGGATAATGGATATGGAAAAATTCTTTGATTATGAATATATGGAGGTTTTCGAGGAACACGATACATGAGATCCAGTAGAATGGGTTTTATTTTGATGATATGCCATGATGATATGAATATAATGCACTGACCTCCATATTATGTGGGGTGGTGGTAAGGCTCCTAACAAGTCATACGAGTAGGCAATACCTACCATGGGCACTAGTCATATGAGTGGCATACATATGAGACCAGCATGTTAGGTTTGCATGAGGGCCATATGTATTGGCCTACTTATACAAGACTTTGCACGACATTGTTTATAAGTGACATATAGTATTGGTCTATATTATGTTGCTCCAACTATGGTGTTGGGAGCACATAGGGATCCAAAGACTAAATGCACTACCAAGGCCATTGCCTAATCTAGAGTGACCAACATCATATAGGTGAAGCTAACACACTAAGCATGGGCATAGAGCATACATAGGTATCTACAACTAGGGAGGCAAGTAATAAATACATTACAAGAAAACTAGATCATATGGTGATCATGACATCTATACCTTGGATGGACTGAGTATGTAGAGGAGTTGGCCTAATTTTGAAGGATTTTGTGGGTCACCATGGAGAAGGGTGAGCAGGAGCTATATCAGTTTTATTGAGTATTGTGATAGTTTAAAATTTTTCAAGAGATTATAGATATTTATGACTACTAGTTGAGTTTTATTGAGAGGGATCCATCAGGATTTGAATGGGACCCTAAAGTGGGATAGTTCATGGAGGACCTATATGATCCTCTCTACATCGATCCGAGAGTGGATAATGTTGGGGTAGCTCTCAAGTATATGATATGGTATAGGGGCATTATGCCCTTGAGTATTTATGACCCAACGAGTGCAGCTAGCCTTGAAAGAGGTTTAGACCCTCCTATGAAGGAGCAAGTGTAGATTAGGATAGAGATAGTGATGGCTATAAGGACAACCATAACCCTATCTAGATCAAGGGGAGGGGGAGCATCCTAAGGTGCCTCCATAATTACAGAGGTAGGATCTAGTAGGGTCATGATTTAGGAGGACTCAAAGAGGGAGGTAGGGACACTACAGGCTAGGATGGCAACAATGCAAGGGGATATGAACACTCTTTGCACACTACTAGACCAATCCTTGACAAAATACGATGCAACAAGGGTTGATGCAAAGCCCCTTAGTGGTTATATGTGTTTATTGGAGTGAGAGTGATAGTAAACTCGAATAGAGGGGATGACTATCATCATAGGAAACCAACAAGGCAAGGTGGTTTGGATGTTGTAGGAGGATCTATAGAGAGGGAGGCACATGAGGTGATGACATGGAGAGAGTTCTTATACCAAGAATTGTACTTCTAGGTATTTCTAACATAGTAGAGGATCCTACTATCATCATCATATATGATCACAGAGTTATTCATAGTCATAGACATGATTTGTTTCACAATCTATGAACATGTCCCCATCATGACCACATCTAGCAGGTATATTAGAGGAGATAGGCTCACACAACTAGGGTGGGTATCATTATGACATGCCAATTTTAATTATGATATGCATCCCTAGGGATGATTGAGTGTGCCAAGTTTTCTATTATAGCATATCAATCGACTAACACACACTTTGTACTTTGCAAGTAATACATGTTTTTATTATTTATGGTGTAAAATATGTGTGAATTATGTGTGTGATTTTTTATTCATTTTTAGTTATGCATGATGATCACAAAAATAATGAATGCAATACATAATGGTCTCAAACAATGGAATGCAGAATGAAAATGAATTTAACTAGTGAAATACATGTATGAAATCTAGCTAAAATGAATGCAAATGAAACAAGTGGATGAGTAGATGGAAAGAAGAAGGTGATGGAAGAAAAAGAAGAAAAGTAAGGAAAAAATAGTGATAGAAGGAAGATAATTAAGGAAAGAAGAAATAAGAGATAAATTAAAGTTCCAAATATGTCAAAAGGAAAGAAAGAAACCAAAGAAAAAGGAAAAAAGAGCAAAACCCTATAAGGATGTATGCTCGTAAATGGTTGGATGTGGAGGCTGCCACTTGCTAGTGTCCATGAAGCTATCCCATAAGGGTGTTATGCTCGTAAATTGATCAAGGGTTGAGTGATACCCACTATATATGTGGTCTTCACTAATGGTTATAGTTGGAGAGATACCCCGTAGGATGTATGCTTGCAAATGGTCGAATGGAGACTTCCCCTCACTAGTTACCATGAAGTTATCCTTGTAATGAGTGCAATGATGTGATTGATTTACCAAAACGAGTGTAACCCAATAAGTATGTGATGTGTACAAAATATATGTTATCAAAGCATAAATGTGTGTGTGTGCATGTGCTAGAATAAAGATATAAGAAATAGAGAGAAAATATGAAAATGTATGTGTGTATTTTTAAAAATTTTGATAGTTAATATATGTGCATAAAATAGCCAATGGTCATATGAACATTATAAATGATATTCACACAGTATCTACCCTATCTAACAATGATCCCTTAATAATTAAAATATAAAAAATGGAGAATTGTGAGCAAAATAAGATGTGTATATGGAAGAAGGGACACATATCCTTTATCTTGGAGAAAATAAGAAATGATTGAAAACTTTCAAAGGGAAAAGGACATGCAAGAGATGAAGAAATATATCCCTTGCCTTGGAGAGATTTTAATTATAGATACTTTCATGGTCAAGGAATATACAACAAGAGAAAAGAAGGAAAGATATGAGCAAAATGCAATGATGAAAAATGCATGGAGATGTTCCCTAGGTTGGGGATTTACTAAGTAGAAATGACCTAGTATGAGTGCAATGCATGTGCGATAGAAACTAACTAGGTTTCATCACTTGCCTGATCCAGAAGTCCTCAAGAATCTATATGATCAAATAGTCATGCAGGTATTATCAAGAAACAATGCAACTATATGACAAACAAATATGCAAATGGAAAAAAATGTTAGGTAATTCATGCAAAATATGATAGGCTATCATGTAGTATGAGCAAGCAAGCCAAATGTAGTATGAAAAATGAAGATACATAATCATGCATAGTATCTTTTTAATTGGATTTTGTTTATTGGTTATTTATGTTCTTTACCATCTAACAATACTAAACAATAGGCTCTTTAGACAAACTTGGTCGTTATGAAAAAGAGACCTACCCAATTGGGTTGAAATTTACCTTTTAGATCTAAATGAGCATTAGTGTTCTTTTGGTTTTCCTTGCGAACAAGGTCCCCAACTTCAAAATAATAGTTGTGAAAATTATTAGAGTAATATCGCTTGAGCCTATTCTAATAGGCTTGAAGATGCTCCAAGGCATGAATTCACTTTTCATCTAGCCGCTCCAATTGGTGCAAATGATATAAATAAAATTGAGCATACACTTTGATGGTATCATCGTTATTATCTACTAAAACAATGACACAAGGAACTAACTCCTTAAATAAAAGGATATGATAGAGGAAATATTCATGAGCCATGTCACAAAGAGTATCACCCTTAGCTCATTATTAGAGTTTTTAAAAGAAATTTGACACATACCCTAAATGTGTCTTCCTTATTAGCAATGAGAACAACAACTTCTAATTACTCAAGGTCTTCAAGAGACATAGGAACAAGATCCTCCTAAGAACTAGAAGAGTCAATATGGATGACACAAGGTACTGACTCATTAAATAAGAAGTTATTTAAAAGGATATCTTCATTATCCATGTCACAAAGAGTATCCCCTTCAGTATACTCCCCTGGGGTTGCAAATAAAATAGGGTGCACCAAATTTATCACATTGTAAAACAATATGTCTATGGAAGAAGGCATTCCCTCATCCTCATTACTCCATTCTAAGCCATGATGATCCATAAATTTAGCATAAGTAATGAATTGATCATCATAAATTAGTAAGGGTTGGTTTTTATTGGGGATGTAACCTATGCCACATTACCTAGGCCAAATCTCAACTTTCAAATGCTCTTGAATATATTTTTGTTGTGTCCTATGGGTATCTACTGGAAATGGATTACTTCCATGGATCTTTTTTTCTTGGGATATACCCACATAGACAAAGGTAAACATACCAATGTGCACTATTTCATCCTTTTTATGACGTAAACCCATATTTGGGGTGAAGGTGGAAGCTTGGCTAGATCTAGAAGAGGAATCTCATTGAGTAGATTAATTTGATCGTGTGATGAAGATATGGTTTGTGGTTCCTTATTTTAAAAATTTCAAATTCCTTGATGATGTTAAAAAAGTAGAAGAATTTTTGTGAAGAGAAACATATGGACAAAAATCAATGCTTGATTGAGCTTGCTCAACCATTGAAAAATATTGGAATGGATAAGAGTCATCATTAATGGTGACAAGTTGGTCTTTGAATTCATATTTAGACATTGATGAAGAGTATAAGGTACAACCCTCATTACATGAATCCAAGGGCATCCAAGAAGAATATTCAAAGATGTTGGGCAATATACCACATAAAATAAGGTATCTAATATCTTGGATCCTACCTTAAGGGGAAGGGATAAAATGACATAAGCCTCTTGGGACTCATTTTTGAAAGCTTTAATGATGACATCAAATTTGGTTAGGTCTTCCTCCTTTAATCCAATATTTGGAAAACATTTATAAGTGCATAAATCGAGGGAGGAACCATTGTCCACCAAGATTATCTTGATGAACTTATCCCCAATGTATGCAATGATGTATAGTAAGGAATTTCCTTACAAATTTGAAGAAGGAAGATATAATCATAAAAATATACATAATTAATCCCAAGGGAACCTACAACATTGGCTAGGTTGCTAGGGGGAAGATCTTATGGGACAAATTATTGACTTAGAATCTTCAAAAAGTGTTCCCTATGAATACGAGAAGTTTGGAAAAGCTCTAACAAGGATATCTTGGTAGGTGTGTTAGTTAACTATTGTTGAATATCGAAGGAGAATTTTGGTTATAGTTTCAATACTAAGCAAGGTTATGCATAGTGGCGAATATTCGCCAATTGGGTGAATATTAGGATTTTCAAAATTGGAAATTGACGAATATGAGGACCCTCGACATCGGCCCATTCACCTAAAATTTTTAGGATCAATTTTTGATTAGGGTCAATTCACCTAAAAAATAAAAGATTGCAATAGAAAAATAAACTTAGAAAATAAAAACTGTAACATTGACTTGAAAATAAAATTAAAACTACCACATAACTGCAAGAAAAAGGGAGAGGGATGACAAGAAAAAAAAAATTAACAACAGATGAATAATAAAAATAGAAATGGGTGATACACCAATATAAAGACTAGATTGATTGATCCACCTAAAACTCCATAAAAGATACAGTATAACAAATACAAGACATAAATAAACATGCATCAACTACAAGAGGTAAGGTTGATGTGAACCAAGTGCCAATACCACATGCAATGCATCCAAACTAAAGATACACAACATGCAACTCAAACATATTTTTTGTATTATTTTTCGTAGTGTTAGAAAGGTCAGTAAGTGATTGAATGAATCAACCCTTGGAAAGATCTTAAAAAATTTCTCTTATAGCAAAGATATATTTCAACTATTTAAAATATTTAATGTATTTATAATTGTTACAATATTTACTACAGTTAAAGCCTTTATTGCACTTATAGCAGTTATAGCCAAAACTGCACTTACAGTAGTTAAAGCCTTTACTACACTTACAACAGTTACAACCAAAACTGCACTTACAATAGTTATAGCCAAAACTACACTCATAGTAGTTACAACCTTTACTACACTTACAATAGTTACAACCTTTACTAAACTTACATCAATTACAGTCTTTACTACATTTACAATAGTTATAGCTAAAATTGTATTTATAGCAGTTACAACAAAAATAGCACTTGCAGTAGTTACAACCTTTATTGCACTTACAACAGTTACAGCTGATATTCTCACAATGACACTGAGAGGGGGGGTCAATTAGTGTAGCTATTAAAATTCAAATCTACAACACTTAAATCTGAAGCAAAGAGAACTTGAAAACAGGTAGAGCAATTTTCACAAGAGAGCACACCACAACACACAATTTAACAAGGTTCACCAATTTGGCTACTCCTCAAAAATGACTGCTTGGACTCCAATCCAAATCCAACCTTTGCAAAACACCAATTTTACAAACACTTTACCAACACCCACTCGAAGGAGCACCAACCCCTTATTTTTCTGCTGCAACAGATAGGAGCACCAACCCCTAATGCCAAGCACCAACTTGGACTGCAATTCTAAATTATTTCAATGACATAAAAATGCCTTCGCTGTTTACATGACCCTGACTGGTTTGTAATTAATCAAACTCTGCATGCTCTCACGGCTCTGCTTATTTCTCTCTCGACCCTCTTCTCACCCTCTTTACGTAGCTATTTCTCACTTACAACAGCAACTTAATTCTCCACACAACTACCCTTTTATAACAATATTGAGTCTTTGTGACTCCAGTTGTAACTCCTATTATTTTCTTATGCGCCACTTGTCAGTTGTAATGCTTTCTAACTGTAACTACTTTTGTCTATATATAGGGTAGGCTTTTCGTCAAACGCGATGCATGTTACGAATTTACACATATAACCCTACCATGACTGTACGTCGTCTCGATCATGACTGTTCGTATCCTTTTCTGTGCATGCATGAGTTTATGTTTCTATTTTGACAACTGTTCATTCTCTCCTTCTTCGACTATTTGTTTTCTCCACTTGGGCATGCACTTTTTTTCTTCTTCAATAACTGTTCATCTTCTTTTTCATGACTATTCGTTTTCTCCACTTAGGCATGCATTCGCTTCTTTCCATGTGTAATGACAATCTTAAATGATTTTAAAGATTCCTTATTGGTCCATGTCACTCTATAGTCTTCAGTTTCACCATCCTGGTATTCATGTCATGATATTGCAACACTTTCGCCTTCTTGCTACTCTTATCGGCTTCAACCAGTGAAAACTTGACATGTCACGATATCGCGACACTTACGCCTCCTCGCTACTCTTCTTGGCTTCATCCAGCAAAAATAGAACACATAAAATCATGAAACTTTTGCCTCCTCACTACTCTTCTTGGCTTCATCCAGTGAAAACAGAATATGTTGTGAAATCGTGACACTTTCACCTACTTGACCTCTTCTCTGTCTCTTGCCCGTGAAAATGGAACATGTCACGAAATCGTGACATATTTCTCTTTCATACACTCTTCTCCACAAGCCCCAGCGAAAACCTGACATGTCGCAAAATCGTGACACATTTGCTAGCTTGACCTCTTCTTTGTCTCTTGCTCACGAAAATGGAACATGTCGCAAAATCGCAACATCTTTCTTTTTTATACACTCTTCTCCGTAAGCCCCAGCGAAAACCTGACATGTCACGAAATCACAAAACATTCGCTGCCTTGTGCCTTTCTCTGTCTTTCACCCGCAAAAACACAACATGTCGCAAAATCGTGACACATGCGCTGCCTTGCACTCTATCTCTTCTTCGGGTCACGAAAACCCGACATGTCATGAAATCATGACACTTTTTCTCCTTGGTGCTTTCTCTTTGAACCTGTCGTGAAATCACAACACTTTTTCTCTATGAACTCTTTCTCTCAAACCTATCGTGAAATCGTGACACTTTTCTATCCGTACAGTCCTTCTTGCAAATTATCGCGAAATCGCAACACTTTTCCTTGCTAGCTCTTTCTCTTCATTATGTCACAAAATCGCGACACATTTTTGTCTGTACTTCCTCTCTTGTAGATTGTCGTGAAATCATGAAACTTTTCTTTGCAAGCTCCTTCTCCCCGAACATGTCGCAAAATCGTGACAGTTTTCCTTACTTGCCTTCTTTGCTTCCAACATGTCACGAAATCGTGACAGTTTTCCTTGTGCTTTCTCAGCGTGTCGTGAAATCATGACAGTCTTCCTTGCACTTTCTAAACATGTCGCGAAATCATGACAGTCTTCCTTGTACTTTCTAAACATGTCACGAAATCACGACAGTCTTCCTTGTACTTTCTAAACATGTCATGAAATCGTGACATATTTTTCTCTCTCCTCTTTCTCTTCGCTTTGGACTGCAAAAATGAAACATGTCACGAAATTGTGACAGTTTTGCTAGCATTTTCTCTCTCCTTTGATATGTCGTGAAATTGCAACAAAAAACATGTCGCGATATCGCGACAGTTTTCTTACTTGTCTTTTTCTTTGATCCTTTGAATCTGAGCCACTTTTGTCTTCTTAGAAATTCACTGTACATGTTCTGACTGACCTCTGAACTCCAGTCCACTGCATCAACTGATCTATCTGTCTGTGTTTATAATAATGACAATACTGTTTCTGCACCTTGCTCAACAATCTCCCCCTTTGGAATTGTTGGCAACACGTGCAATTTCTTGTAATTCTTCTCCCCCTTTGACAATAATACCAAAGGGCTACTGCAAACTACCCCTGAGTCTATGTACAACATTCTCAGACACACATTGTTATAGTTAGAAAAAATCATGAATATAAGCAAAACTATAAACATAGGCATAAATGCTCCCCCTGAGAATGTGATCCTGATTGCTAGTCAATTCTTGGGAAACGTGACCACTCCCAACTTACTTCGAAGGTACTCAAAAACTTTCGTGGGCAATGGTTTTGTGAATATATCTGCTACTTGCTTTGGAGTTGGAACAAAATACAATTTGACCTCACCTTCTGCAACTTTATCCTTCAAGAAGTGATACCAAATTGCAATATGTTTGGTTTGAGAATGCATAACCGGATTCTTTGATATGTTAATAGCACTAGTGTTATCACATTTAACTGAAATTGGCTCTTTGAAGTGAATACCGAGATCTTTTAGGGTTTGTCTCATCCATAATATCTATGTACAGCATGTTGTTGCTGCAATGTATTTTGCCTCTGCTGTGGATAGAGAGACTGATTCTTGTTTCTTGTTGTGCCATGCTACTAGCCTATCTCCAAGATAAAATTCTCCTCCACTGGTACTCTTTCTGTCATCTATACATCCTGCCCAATCTGCATCAGAATATGTAATAATAGTGAAGTCCTTACCTTTTGGGTACCATAACCCATACTCCATAGTACCCTTGAGGTACCTAAAAATCCTCTTCATAGCTGTCACATGAGTCTCTTTGGGACTAGCCCGAAATCTTGCTACCATGCATACTGCCTGTAAGGTATCTGGTCTGGTAGCTATCAAATACAGTAGGCTTCCAATCATAGACCTGTACATGGTTTGATCTACATCTAGAGATTTGTCATCCTTGCTCAACTTGCAACCTATTGTCATGGGAGTGCTAATAGGTTTACAATCCTCCATTATGAACTTTTTCAACATTTCTTTCACATATTTAACTTGAGAAATAAAAATACCTTTTTCATTTTGATTGACTTGTAGTCCGAGAAAATAATAAATTTCACCAATCATAGACATCTCAAATTATTTCTTCATTTTATTTGCTATGTCACTACAATACTCATCAATGTTGCTGCCAAATATGATATCATCTATATAAAAAAGTACAATAAGATGGTCATTCTTTGTTTTGACATACAATTTGTTGTCCACCATACCTTTCTTGAACCCTTATTTAATAAGATAGTTATCCAGCCTTGCATTCCATGCTCTAGGTGTCTGTTTCAGACCATACAAAGCTTTCTTTAACTTACAAACAAAATCGGGATTGTTGCCAAGTTGGAAACCATCTAGCTGCTCAATGTAAACCTCTTCTTCTAGTTTTCCATTCAAAAATGCTGATTTCACGTCCATTTGATAAACTTTGAAATTTTTATGAACTACTAAAGCCAGAAACATTCTGATTGCCTCTAGTCTAGCTACTGGTGCAAAAGTTTCCTCAAAATCAATACCTTCAACCTGTGCATAGCCTTTATAGACCAATCTTGCCTTATTTATGACAACCTATCTATCTTTGTTTAATTTGTTTCGAAAAATGCATTTAGTACCGATTATGTTTTTATTTGCTGGCTGTGGTACTAATTCCCAGGTTTTTTTTTCTCAATATGATCTAGTTCTTCATTAATTGCCTTCATCCAACTTTCATCTATGCTTGCTTCAGCAACATTTTTAGGTTCAATGCTGGATAATAGAGAGTAGTTCCTTACTACTGTTCTTCTTGTCTGAATACCAACTATGGGGTCCCCAATAATCTGTTCTCTAGGATGATTTTTTTGCCATCTGCTTGTTTTTAATTTCTTGTTTTCTTCTTCTTCTGAGTCAATTATTAAATCATCTGGGTCAATTTTTTGATTCTCTTCTGTTTCATTTTATTCATCTCCTTCAATAACTTCTTCATAAATAGGGTATTTTTCTTGATAAGTAAGTTCTCGTTATCTACCTTCATTAACTTTAACATCAGCACTCTCCAAAATTTTCTTTAGCCTCTTGTTGTAACATGTGTAGGCTTTGCTTTTTGTCGAGTAACCAAGGAAAATACCTTCGCCAACTCTATCTTCAAACTTATCGAGATTATCTTCAATTCGTTTGATGTAACACTTGTTGCCGAACACTTTGAAATATCTTGTTGTTGCCTTTCTGCCAAACCACAGCTCATAAGGTGTTTTGCTTTCATGCATCCTTAGCATGCACTTGTTTTAGACGTAAACCGTAGTATGGACTACCTCTTTCTAAAATTTGTCAGCTATTTTGTTCTCAGCCAACATTGTCCATGCCATTTTCTGCACTGTCTTGTTCTTCCTTTCTACAACACCATTCTGCTGAGGTGTCCTTGCTGCTGAAAACTGTCTTCTGATCCCATATTTTTGACAGTACTCTACAAACTCTTCTAAGATAAACTCTCCTCCTCTGTCTGATCTTAGGCATTTAATTCTTTTTCCAGTTTGATTCTCAACCTATTTTTTAAAAATCTTAAACATCTCAAAGGCATCTAATTTAAGCTTTAAAAATAGTACCCATGTCATCCTGGAGTAGTCATCTATGAACAACATAAAGTATTTGTCACCATTTATGCTTTGTGTTCTCATGGGTCCACACAAATCAATATGTATTAGCTCTAAAGGTTTGCTGGTGAAGTATTCCTTTGATTTAAATGTGGATCTAGTTTGCTTTCCTTTTTGGCATGAAGCACAGATGCTATTTACTAGTTTGCCAATTGTGGGTATATCTCTTACTGCCCTTTTTGAACTTATTTTTACCGGATTGTCAAAGCTAATATGACCGAGCCTCTTGTGCCACAGCCAATTTTTATCTTCCTCGTCCAATCAAGCATGCTCGCTTCTAAAGTTTTTGAGAGAGTATATAGATTTCAGAAGTCCTCGATCTAGTAGCTATCAGCTTCCCACTGTGAGATTTTTTGACTTCACAGCCCTGCTTCTTAAAAATGACTTCATGACCTCTGCCACAAATTTGACTTACACTCAGTAAGTTGTGTTTCAAACCAATGACAAACAAAACTTCTTTGGAATTGATCTTTCCATCACTTTTCTTGATTTATCCTTTGCCAACTATCTTGGCTCCATAATTATTTCCAAACTTTACCAAGCCCCCTTCATATTTATGTAGCTTTTCAAATTTTTGTTTATCTCCTGTCATGTGACTGGAGCATCCACTATCCAATATCCATGGTGCAGATTTGTTTTGAGCTTTGAATGTTGTATGTACAATCAAGGATTCCTTTTCTTCCTTGGGTCACTCCTTTTCTTCCTTGGGTCGCTCCTTTTCTTTCCACTCTAGTTTGGCTGTAGTTTTTGTCACTTGTTTAGACTTTTCTTTGTCAGTGGCCTGTGCATGTTTTTTTGAGAATTTTCTATTTTGTCTTAAACTATTTGGTTGAGATCTTCTTCCTTGATATTTATTTGCTGCATATGTGCTTCTACAATTTCTTGCAATGTGTCCAAAGTTATGATAGTTATAGCATTCTACTGCATAATCCATCAAGGGTGAAAATACATTTCTACTGGTGAAATTTCTTTGTTCTATATTATAAATGCAGTCTGAAATCTTATGATAATAAGTATTGCATTTAAAAAAATAACCAGAAAAGGAATGATTGAACCTGGGAGTTGGTCTTTGCCATTTTGTAGTCGAAGCCACAAATTTTCTTCTCCTTTGATATGTGACTTTTGTGAATCCCTCATTGTCAACACTCTTCTCATGCCTGGCATTGTTGCTTTCTTTTGCATGATTTGATTTTACTTGATCAACCTTGATCTTATCTTCTTTCTTTATTGGTTCTACAGTTATGGCCTTTGATCCACTTGATGATTCTCCTTTGACAAAGCCCAAACCAAATTTAATGCTTGTAGTCCTCTGACTATTTATAATATTTTCAAGCTTTGCAGAACTTCCTTCAAGTTTGTGATAGCAACTCAATTTTTTATTCTTTTCTTCTAGCCACATTCTTAAAACAACAATCTCTTCTTCCAGTTTGCTACACTCATCTATTTTCATGGTTAATTGTACTTCAAGTTCTTTAGACATTTTCTTAAATTCTTCTGTCTGTACTTTCAAACTGTTTATTATGTCATTGGCATCCTCTAGCTTTCTTGAAAACTTTTTATTTTTTTTCCTTTCTATACTCAACTCTTCAAGTGTAGAAACCAACTCACCTTCCAGATATACTTCAGCCTCATCCTTAATATTTTCATCACCTTCTTGTTTTTCTTTTGTTCTTTCTTCTTCAAATGCTATGAATAGAGCTTCACCTGTTTCTTCCTCAGAATCCTCACCTGAGCTTTCTTCAGAAGAGTTGACATTCTTGGATATGAAACTTTTCTTCTTGAAGTTGTTCTTTCTAAAATTTGGTTTCTTCTTCCAGTCACCTTTTTCTTGGTGTGACCCTTCATCATTTTTGGTTTTATTATGCATTGGACATTTAGCTGCAAAGTGACCGACGCCTCCATAATTGAAGCACTTAAACGGTAACTTTTCTTTATATTTTCCTTTTCCATTTGTAAGTTTTTGGACAAAGTTAGCTTCTGTTTCATCCGATGTCTCTTCATCCTCAGATTCTTGTTCAGCTTTTATATTTTTGTGTGCTTTAAAAGCAGCTTCTCTATCTATGGGCTTAGTTTGTCCTATTTTCATTTTGTATGCAATCAAAGAACCATGCATCTCATCCATGCTAAAATTATTTAGATCTTTAGCCTCTTCTATTACAAAAACTTTAGAGTTAAATCTTTTGTGAAGAGTTCTAAGTACCTTTTTCACGACAACCGCATCTTTGATTTCTTCATCGAGTCCTCTGATTGCATTAATGATTCCATTGACTCTCAACATATAGGCCTCTATGTTCTCATTGTCATTCATTTGTAATGCTTCGAACTGAGCTCGATGTGTTTGCAGCTTGGCTTCCTTGATCTTGTTGTCTCCTTCATGGATGCTCTTCAGTTTGTCCCACATGTCTTTTGCCAATTTACAGCTCATGACCCTTATTAGTTCACTGTCTACTAACCCACACATTATGGCATTCTTTGCTTTGGAGTTATTCTCAAACTTTTTCTTCTCGACAATATTTGTTAGAGGAGTAGTGGGTATTGTGTATCCACTTTCTACTGACTCCCAAATGTCGTATCCCAACGCACTCAGATATGTCTGCATCCTGAGTTTCTAGAATGAGTAATTAGTTCCATCGAACAAAGGAGCTTTGTTGGATGAGAATCCTTCACCACCTATCATTGTGTTCCTTTCAAGATCACCTTAGCTGATTAAGCTTATTCAGGAACCTTGCTCTGATACCAATTGATATTCTCATAATGACACTGAGAGGGGGGGTGAATCAGTGTAGCTATTAAAATTTAAATCTACAACACTTAAAGCTGAAGCAAAGAGAACTTGAAAACAAGTAAAGTAATTTTCACAAGAGAGCACACCACAACACACAATGTAACGAGGTTCACCAATTTGGCTACTCCTCAAAAATGACTGCTTGGACTCCAATCCAAATCTAGCCTTTGCAAAACACCAATTTTACAAACACTTTACCAGCACCCACTGGAAGGAGCACCAACCCCTTATTTTTTTGTTGCAACAGATAGGAGCACCAACCCCTAATGCCAAGCACCAACTTGGACTGCAATTCTGAATTATTTCAATGACATAAAAATGCCTTCGTTGTTTACACGACCCTAACTGGTCTACAATTAATAAAACTTTGCACACTCTCACGGTTCTGCTTATTTCTCTCTCGGCCCTCTTCTCACCCTCTTTACGTAGTTATTTCTCACTTATAGCAGCAACTTAATTCTCCACACAACTGCCCTTTTATAAAAATATTGAGTCTTTGTGACTCCAGTTGTAACTCCTTTTATTTTCTCATGTGCCACTTGTCAGTTTTAACGCTTTCTAACTTTAACTTCTTTTGTCTATATATAGGGTAGGCTTTTCTTCAAACACGATGCATGTTACGAATTTACACATAACCCTACCATGACTATTTATCGTATCGATCATGACTGTTCGTATCCTTTTCTGTGCATGCATGCGTTTATGTTTCTATTTTGACGACTGTTCATTCTCTCCTTCGACTGTTTGTTTTCTCCACTTGGGCATGCACTTGTTTTCTTCTTCAATAACTGTTCATCTTCTTTTTCATGACTGTTCATTTTCTCCACTTGGGCATGCATCCACATCTTTCCACGTGTAACGACCATCTTAAATGATTTTAAAGATTCCTTATTGGTCCACCTCACTTTGCAGTCTTTAGTTTTACCATCCTGGTATTCATGTCGTGATATTGTGACACTTCTACCTTCTTGATACTCTTCTCGGCTTCAACCAATGAAAACCTGACATGTCACGATATCGTGACACTTACGCGTCATCGCTACTCTTCTTGGATTCATCCAGTGAAAACAGAACATGTCACAAAATCGTGACACTTTCACCTCCTCGCTACTCTTCTTGGCTTCAACCATAAAAAATAGAACATGTCACAAAATCATGACACTTTCGCCTACTTGACCTCTTCTTTGTCTCTTGCCCACGAAAATGGAACATGTCACGAAATCGTGACATCTTTCTCTTCTGTACACTCTTCTCCGCAAGCCCCAATGAAAACCTGACATGTCGCAAAATCGTGACACATTCGCTAGCTTGACCTCTTCTCTGTCTCTTGCCCGTGAAAATGAAACATGTTGTGAAATCATGACATCTTTCTTTTTCATACACTCTTCTTTGCAAGCCCTAGCAAAAACCTGACATGTCATGAAATTGTGACACATTTGCTACCTTGTGCCTTTCTCTGTATTTCACCCACGAAAACACATGTCACGAAATCGTGACACATACGCTGCCTTGCACTCTATATCTTCTTCACGTTGTGAAAACTCGACATGTCACAAAATCATGACACTTTTTCTCCTTGGCACTTTCTCTCTGAACCTGTCGTGAAATCGTGACATTTTTTCTCTACGAACTCTTTCTCTTGAACCTGTCACGAAATCGTGACACTTTTCTATCCATAAAGTCCTTCTTACAAATTGTCATGAAATCGTGACACTTTTTCTTGCTAGCTCTTTCTCTTCATCATTTCACGAAATCGTGACACATTTTCGTTCGTACTGCCTCTCTTGTAGATTGTCGCAAAATCATGACACTTTTCTTTGCAAGCTCCTTCTCCCCAAACATGTCGCAAAATCACGACAGTTTTTTTTACTTGCCTTCTTTGCTTCCAACATGTCATGAAATCGTGACAGTTTTCTTTGCGCTTTCTCAACATGTCATAAAATCAGGACAGTCTTCCTTGCACTTTCTAAACATGTCACAAAATCGTGATAGTCTTCCTTGCACTTTCTAAACATGTCATGAAATCGTGACAGTCTTCCTTGTACTTTCTAAACATGTCATGAAATCATGACATCTTTTTCTCTCTCCTCTTTCTCTTCGCTTTGGACTACAAAAATGAAACATGTCATGAAATCACTACAGTTTTGCCAGCATTTTCTCTCTCCTTCGATATGTCACGAAATCACGATAGAAAACATGTCATGATATCGCGACAGTTTTCTTACTTGTCTTTTTCTTTGATCCTTTGAATCTGAGCCACTTCTGTCTTCTTGGAAATTCACTGTACATGTTCTGACTGACCTCTGAACTCCTATCCACTGCATCAACTGATCTATCTGTTTGTGTTGACAATAATGACAATACTATTTTTTCACCTTGCTCAACAACAACCAAAATTACATTTACATTTATATTTATATTCTAGGTTTACAAAGTTGTGTAACATCTTTCACCTAAACATCTAAAAAAATTACACTCTAAAAAAGTGGACAACTCACATATGGGGAATATTAAATAACTACAATACTTTTCCATGTGTAGGCACCAATCAAAACTGGAAACAATCAAACTAGGAACAACCAAAACTAGAAACAACCAAAACAAATTTTGCACGGGAGTCAGGCGCCAAAATTTTTTAGAGAAGTTGAGTACCAAAATTTGCATGGGATTCAAGCGCAAGAATTTGATTTGGGATTCAAGCACCAAAATTTTTAATGGGAGTCAGACACTATAAATGAATGAAAGTCAAGCACCAAAAATGAATGGGAGTCAGGTGCCATAAATGATAGGGAATCAAGCACCAAAAATGAATGAGAATCAGGTGCTAAAATTTGAATAGGAATTAGGCATCATCTGCATGTACCGATCAACTCCATCAACTACAAACATGAACTTATGCATCACATATCACCAAACTTTTGAAATTGGTGCAACTATTAATAAATTAGAGCATGAGGCTCAAAATTTAGTAACAATACTCATAATATTCATCAAGCTTATACCAAGTTGTTGTCATATCAGGTTTCCTTATGGGAAGAGACTCAATCATGTTATTTTCTAAGATTTTCTTAAGAATAGATGAAATAAGTTGGTTGAGTCTTGAAAATTCCTTGGTGGGAGTTTTTGAGGTCTACTAAGTACCATCTTCTACAAGGTACTAGAAACATTAATATTATTGGTTTTTCTATTATTTTTACCCTATCATCAACTACATTCTTATTATTGTAATGAATATTTGTGGTCTTATCCTCTTATTTTATTGATTTAAGTTGACCCATTTGAATAAGAGCGTTCTCTACTCTTATTTCCAAATATATTGCTTATTTGAAAGAGGTAATGATAGTTGTTTCCAACTCATATGAGATATATTCTTGTAAATTTCCAATAAGTATCTCTAAAATTGTCTTGAGGAGGAAAGGTGTATCTTAGTCATCCAGCTAAAATTCTCCATCAAACCAAAAACTATAAGAAAATTTCATCTTTACCTTGTTTTAAAATATATAAATATTGCATAGTTACATTTTTTTCAATACAAGCTCCAAATTGCTAAACAAATAATCCAACTATCTCTTCAAAATTATTTAAAGAATGATGAGGTAGTTGACACTCCAATGTCATACCACCAAGGATCTTAGGAAATGTCTTTAGAAACAACTTGTCATCATATATAATATTATGGCGTGTTTCTCTAAACATCCTTAAATATTCAATTGGGTCATTTGTTCCCTTATAAATGGGTAAGACTAGCATTGGGAAATGCCTAGGGTAGGGCCTAACGGTGACCATATGGTCTAGAAGTTGATTGTGCATTTTCTTAAAGTCATAAGTGAAACTTGGATGTTAAAGCATATCCATTCTTGACACCAATTGTTTCGCTACATTTGTTAAACTTTGCACATCATGATTGTTGTTGTGTAATACCCCTAGATTCCATAGACTCTAGAGGGTTATAGGTGGATTGTTGAAATGGATTTTAGTTAATATTAGAAACATTAACGCTATTATGATATGGGTTATGAAATGGTATTCTTTTTGTGACATCTTGTTGTGGAGGATAACTCACATTTGGTGAAACAAAAGAAATTTTATAAGGAGGAATAGAATGAGGAGGAGTTTGAACATGATTTTGAGATGCACTACTAGTTGGAAGAGTTTGTGGAATTCCCCCAATGTTGGTGGTTATAGTAGTGGTATATTTAGGCTTATGGAATGGATTAACATTATGAGAATATTCAAACAATGGATTGATATGAATATTTTGAGGAGAAATGGTTTGATGATGAGATGCCCTAGCCTCTTCGATTTGGGTTTTTTCATCCATAATCTTATTCAAAGTATCCCTATGATGTTTAAAAAATTCAAATATGACCAAATTATTTACAGGTGAGGTGTCCATTAGACCCTTTAGTAGGATCAAAGTCATTATCAGTCTCTATGTCCTCTTTTACATCTAGATTGGAATTCTTCCTATCAATTTAGTCATCCTCTTGATAATTCCTATTATATTCCAAAGGCTTTGGCTTACTCCTAAGGTTGGGAGCCACTAGGATTAAGAAAAATTATAGAAGATATAAAATGAGATCTAAAACTAACGAAAAACACACAATATTTTTATAAGTATTTTTATGTTTTTCTAATATAATAAAATAGATTTTAATAGTCTTATTTATGGTTTTAAAAAAATAAAGAAAAGAAAAAAAGAAAAGGCTTCCTAGATGGCCACTAAGGATGTGTTTCACATTGGATTCACCAAAGATGTAGAAGAATGGAAACTTCCCTACCACGTACGATTCTCGATTGAATATGTTGAGAGATGAGGTGACCATGGGGATATGTTATATCATATACACTCGGGGGCTTGGGGATCAAAAGGTTCACTAGGAATGGTTTAAGGACTCAGTCCAAGTCTAGGGTGGAAATATTTGATGTATTCATTTAAAGAACCTATGTTTGGTCTTTCTAATATCTAAGCTATGAAAAATAAAATAACAGTGCATGGTCAAACAATGATGCAATCAAAGGAGCTATCCCTAAGATGATATTTTATTTCAATGAGAACTAAAATCCTAGTTTTACAAAAATAAATATTTATTTTTCTTTTTCTTTCTAGCAAGGGTTCAAGAGAATGCATAAACATATTTAACTAAAGATGTAAACTATATGCCTTTTTCTCTTTCAAATACCTAGAAATAAAGCCAAATATTTTTCTTTTATATATGATCTAAATTTGGAACAGAAATAGATAGAAAGCAAACAATAAATAGTCTAATAAGTCTATTAGAGAACTTACTTGATCTTGTGGTTGATCCTAGCTTTTAACTTTCATCTAAAATATAACTTTAAAATCCTTGGAAAAATTCATCAGTGTTTGGGAGCCTACTTAGGCCGTTATGTGATTGATCTTGGAGGTACAATAGTCAAGCCCCCTTGGTCTTTTTAGCTAATCATTTGAAAATGAACTAATTTTTCATATTTGGAACAAAAAAAGTGAGTTGAAACATATATAAACAATGAAATAAAATGCAAATAGAATGAAAATAACAAAAATAGAATACACAAAAATGTAAATTAGGATTTTGGGTGAAGAAATTTTCCCCTAATCCCTAATTGACCAAATTTACACTCTGTAAAGGGGAAGTACAAATTTGGATTGCCAAATTTACACCCTATATAGACTGTTTGCAAATTTGTTTAATAAGACTTTTTAGCCTATAAAATATTAAAATCGTAATGCAAAATAGGAAATAAAAGGTTAAACCAGACTAACAATGCACAAAAACCTAACTAGTTGATAGTGAAAACAAGGAGCAATGGGAAAGTGAAGGTAGAGACCAAAATGGTAGACCTCTCCTATCATCAAGACTCCTCCACTTTTTTCACCAAGAGTGGCCAATAAAAATAAATATATAAGAAAAGCAACACAACAACCCAAAAGCAAATATTTATCAAGAGAACTTTTCATAAAAGAAGAATTTAGGATTACAATTTTTCGCACTAGGATCACATAGAAAATATTTTTGGAAAAAGGAGTCTAATATATCTATTTATAAGAGTTTTGGAGGGGCAAAAGGTAGGAAAACAAAATTTAATCCTTGGCATGGGACAAAATAACAAAGATTTGATGCTAGAAAGCCTTTTTGAGAGAAAAATCCCTAAATTTCCAAAATCACACCCTATAAGGACTAGTTGTGAATTTGGTAAGGCTAAGGAAAAATAATCAAAA
The DNA here is from genome assembly GCA_028583015.1 of Wollemia nobilis. Classification (NCBI taxonomy): domain Eukaryota; kingdom Viridiplantae; phylum Streptophyta; class Pinopsida; order Araucariales; family Araucariaceae; genus Wollemia; species Wollemia nobilis. Next base: position 4,340,598 of record JAQPPZ010002642.1, read on the forward strand.
CAAAGGGGAAAAGGGGGTCAAACATGCACTTAGAAAATTTTAGGGGAAAACTAAGGGTCTAAGGAAAATAACTCATCTAGAATGCACTTTACAAGATGTGATTGAGACTGCCTAAAGGAGAGGTATATATATTGGGGAGGTTAGTGATAGTGAAGAGGATAAAACTGGTCATGTGGAAACTTGAGATGAAAAGCAAGGAGAAGAACCATAGAAATGGTTAATTTAGGTAATTTCAAACATGGGACATAAGCCAACGATGAATATTCTTTTTTAATAGAAGTTTAAACTTGAAATATTTAATAGATTGGATAATGAACATGGACAAATTCTTTGATTACAAATCTATGGAGAAGTGTGAGCAAAATAAGATGTGCATATGGAAGAAGGAACACATATCCTTTATATTGGAGAAAATAAGAAATGATTGAAAACTTTCAAAGTGAAAAGGACATACAAGAGATGAAGAACTATATCCCTTGACTTGGAGAGATTTTTATTATAAATACTTTCAAGGTCAATGAATATACAACAAGAGAAAATAAGGAAAGAGATGAGAAAAATGAAATGATGAAAAATGCATGAAGATGTGCCCTAGGTTGGGGATTTTCTAAGTAGCAATTACCTAGTATGAGTACAATGCATGTGAGCTAGAACCTAACTAGGTTTCATCACTTGCCTCATCATGAAGTCCCCAAGAATATATATGATCAAGTAGTCATGCAAGTATGATCAAGCAACAATGCAACTATATGACAAGAAAAGATGTAAATGGAACAAAATTTTATGCAATTCATACAAAATATGATAGGCAATCATTTAGTATGAGCAAGCAAGCCAAATGTAGGATGAATAATAAAGATACATAATCATGCATAGTATCTCTTTAAGTGCATTATGTTTATTGGTTATTTAATTTCTTTACCATATAATGATACTAAATGATAGACTCCTTAGATAAACTTGGTTTTTATGATGAATATACCTACCCAATTGGGTTCAAATTTACCTTTTATACCTAAATGAACATTAGCGTTCTTTTGGTTTTCCTTGAGAACAAGGTCCCCAAACTCAAAAGAATTGTTGTGAACTTTATTAGAGTAAGATTTCTTGAGCCTATTCTTATAGGCTTGAAGATGCTCCAAGGCATGAATGCACTTTACATCTAGCTACTCCAATTGGTGCAAATCATCTAAATAAAATTTATCATACACTCTGATGGTATCATATTTCTTAGCTACTAAAATAATGACACAACGAACTAAATACTTAAAAAAAAAAGGCTATGATAGAGAAAATCTTCATGAGCCATGTCACAAAGAGTATCCCCCTTAGCTCATTCTCTTAGAGTTGCTAAAATAAAGTTGATACATACTCTAAATGTGCCTTCCTTATTAGATATGAGTATAAAAACTCCTAATTACTCAAGGTCTTCATGAGACATAGGAACACGATCCTCTTGAGAACTAGAACACTCAATATGGATGACACAAGGGACTGGCCCATTAAATAAAAATCTAGCTAAAAGGACATCTTCATGATCCATATCACAAAGAGTATCCCCTTAAACATACTCCCATGTGGTTCCAACTAACATAGGGTGCACCAAAGTTATCAAATTATAAAACAAAATGTATAAGGGAGAACACAATCTCTCATCCTCATTACTCCACTCTAAGCTATGATGATCCATAAATTTAGCATAAGTAATGACTTGATCATCATCAATTGGTAAGGGTTAGTTTTTATTGTGGATGTAACCTATGCCACAGAACCCAGGCCAAATCTCAACTTCCAAAGGTTATTGAATACATTTATGTTGTGGCCTAGGGGTATCTACTGGAAATGGATGGCTTCTATGGATATTTCCTTCATGTGATGTACCCATATAGACAAATGTACACATACCAATGTGCACTAATTCACCATTTTTATGAGGTAAACCCATACTTTGGGGTGAAGGATTCAAATTGGCTAGATATGGAAGAGGAATCTCATTGAGTAGATTAATTTGATCTTGTGATGAAGTTATGGTTGGTGGTTCCTTATTTTAAAATTTTCAAATTCCTTGATGATGTTAAAATAAGTAGAAGAATTTTTGTGAAGAGAAAAATATGGACAAAAATCAAGACTTGATTGAGCTTGCTCAACCATTGAAAAATATTGGAATGGATGAGAGTCATCTTGAATGGTGACAAGTTGATCTTTGAATTTATATTTTAAACATTGATGAAGAGTATAAGGGAAAACCCTCATTGCATGAATCCAAGGGAATCCAAGAAGAATATTGAAATATGTTGGGCAAGATACCACATAAAAAAAGGTATCTAAGATCTTGGATCCTACCTTAAGGGGAAGGGATAAAATACCATAGGCCTCTTGGGACTCATTATTTAAAGCTTTAATGATGATATCAAATTTGGTTAGTTCTTCCTCCTTTAATCTAATATTTGGAAAAAAATTATAAGTGCATAGATTGAGGGAGGAACCATTGTCCACCAAGATTCTCTTGATGAACTTATCCCCAATGTATGTAGTGATGTAAAGTAGGGAATTCCATTGTAAATTTGAGGAAGGAATATCATCATCATAAATATATTTATATATATATATATATATATATATATATATATATATATATATATTTATATATAATTAATCACAAGGGAACCTACAACATTGGCTAGGTTGCTAGGGGAAGATCTTACGGGGCATATTATTGGCTTAGAAGCTTCAACAAGGGTTCCCTATGAATAGAAGTTTATAAAATCTCTAAGAGGGATATCTTGATAGGTGTGTTACTTAACTATTGTTGAATGTCGAAGGAGAATTTTGGTTATGGTTAAAATACTAAGGTTGTTTTGTATACACTTGTGATTCTTTCTTGAGTACTCTTCAAAACTAAAGGTTGTCTAGAAGGTTAATTGGATGTAGAACTCATATCCTACTGATATTGTTGAGTCGGTTGAGCTTGATATTGTTACCTTGTAGTAGTAGTTATCATACCAACCATGTTGTTGTAGGGTGGTGGTAAATTATGATAATATACTTGGTTGGTTGTTTGTTGTTGATGATCGGGTAGGGGATTTTGGAGTATTCTCATATGTTGGAGATTTTTGGTTAGAAGTAGGTTGATAGTCCTCTATGACAAGATGACCCTCGTCTATTAAGTCCTAAACCACATGTTTCATCCTCTTCATGAATGCATCATATACCTTTCCATTATATGATACTCATAATGTTGATCAAGCTTATACCAAGTTGTTGTGGTATCAGGTTTCCTTATGGGAAGAGACTCAATCATGTTAGCTTCTAAGATTTTCTTAAGGATCAATGAAAAAGTTGGTTTAGTCTTATAAAATTCCTTTGTGGGATTTTTTGAGGTCTACCAAGTACCATCTTCTACAAGGTACTAGAAACATTAATATTATTGCTTTTACTTTTATTTTTTACCCCATCATCAACTACATGCTTATTCTTGTAATGAATTTTTGTGGTCTTATCGTCTTATTTTATTGATTTAAGATGATCCCTTTGAATAAGAGCTTTCTCTACTCTTATTTCCAAATCTATTGCTTATTTGAAAGAGGTAATGGTAGTTGTTTCCAAATCATATGAGATCTATTCTTGTAAATTTCCAATAAGTATATCTAACATTGTCTTGAGGAGGAAAGTTGTATCTTACTCATCTAGCTAAACTTCTCCATAAAACCAAAAACTATCAGAAATTTTTATCTTTACCTTGTTTTAAAAGATATAAATATTGCACAGTCACATTTTTCTCAATATAAGCTCCAAATTTCTAAACAAATAATCCAACTATCTCTTCAAAATTATTTAAGGAATGATGAGGTAGTTGACACTCCAATGTCCAAGGATCTTAGGGAATGTATTTAGAAACAACTTGTCATCATATATAATATTATGACATATTGTTCTAAACATCCTTAAATGTTCAATTGGGTCATATATTCCCTTATAAATGCTTAATACTAGCATTGGAAAATTCTTAGGGTAGGGCCTAACGGTGACCATAGGGTCTAGAAGTTGATTGCACATTTTTTTATAGTCATAAGTGAAACTTGGAGGTTGAAGCATATCCATTATTAACACCAATTGTTTCACTACATTTGTTAAAATTTCCACATCATGATTGTTGTTGTGTAATACCCCTAGATTCCCTAGAGGGTTATAGGTGGATTGTTGAAAGGGGGTTTTTTAATGTTAGAATCACTAACACTATTATGATATGGGTTATGATATGGGATGCTTTGTGTGAAATCTTTTTGTGGAGGATAACTCACATTTGGTGGAACAAAATAAATGTTATAATGAGGAATAGAATGAGGAGGATTTTGAACATGATTTTGAGATGCACTACTAGTTGGAAAAGTTTGTGGAATTCCCCAATGTTAGTGGTTATAGTAGTGGCATATGTAGGCTTATGAAATGGATTAACATTATGATAAGATTCAAACAATGGATTGATACCAATATTTTTAGGAGAAATGGTTTGATGATGAGATGTCCTAGCCTCTTCGAGTTGGATATCTTCATCCATGATCTTATTCAAAGTGTTCCTATGATGTTTAAAGAAATTTTAAATATGATCAAATTATTTAAAGGTGATGTTTCCATTATACCCCTTAGTAGGATCAAAGTCATTACCAGTCTCTATGTCCTCTTTTGCATCATATTCCAATTACTCTTAAGGTTGGGAGCCATTAGGATTAAGGAAAATGATAGGATATATAAAAGGAGATCTAAATCTAATAAAAAACACATAAAATATTTTTATAACATTTTTATACTTTTTATAATCTAATAAAATAGATTTTAATGGTCTTATTTATGATTTAAAAATAAAAATAAAGAAGAGCAAAAAGAATCGGCTTCCTATATGACCACTAAGGACATGCCTCACATTGGGTTCACCAAATATGTAAAGGAAGGGAAACTTCCCTATTGTGTATTATTCTCGTTTGGATATGTTGGGATATGAGGTGACCATAGGGATATGTTATATTGTCTACACTCGGGGTCTTGAGGGATCAAAAGGTTCACCAGGTTTGGTTTAAGGACTCGGTCCAAGTCTAGGGTGGAAATATTTGATGTATTCATTGAAAAAGTACCTATGTTTGGTATTTCTAAGATCTAAGCTATGAAGGATAAAATAAAGGTGCATGGGCAAAAATTTATGCAATCAAACAAGGTGTTATCCCTAGGATGATTTTTTATTCCAATGAGAACTAAAATCCTAGTTTTGCAAAAATAAATCTCTTTTTCTTTTTCTTTTTATTTTTATAAAGGATTCAAGAGAATGCATAAATATATTTAACTAAAGGTGTAAAATATATGTTTTCTTCTCTTTCAAATGCCTAGAAATAAATCCAAATGTTTTTTTATTATTTATGATCTAAATTTGGAACAAAAATAGATAGAAAGCAAACAACAAATAGTCTAAGAAGTCTATTTAGAGCACTTACTTTATCTGGTGGTTGATCCTAGATTTTAAATTTCATCTAAAATATAAATTCAAAATCCTTGGAAAATTTTATCAGTGTTTGGGGTTCTTCTTAGGCTGCTATGTGATTGGGCTTGGAGGTAAAATAGTCAAGCCCCCTTGGTCCTTTTAGCTAATCATTTGAAAATGATACAATTGTTGATCTTTGGAACAAACAAAGTGAGTTGAAACATATATAAACAATAAAATGAAATGCAGATAGAATGAACATAACAGAAATAGAGTACACAAAAATGTAAATTAGGATTTTGGACGAAGAAATTTTTCCCCAATTCCTAATTGACCAAATTTACACTTTGTAAAGGGGAAGTGCAAATTTTTCTTACCAAATTTTCACAATGTATATATTGGGTTCAAATTTGGTTTATAAGACTTTTTAGCCTACAAAACGCTAAAAACATGATGTAAAATAGAAAATAAAATCTTAAAACAGACTAACAATGCACAAAAACCTGATTAGTTGATGTCGAAAGCAAGGAGCAATGGAAAAGTGAAGGTAGTGACTGATGAGGCCTGGAAATGCCTCAATCATAACATGTTTTGAACACTGAAATTGCCTATAAACTCTTATGTTTAATCTAATATGCTAGTTAAGTTAATTCAATATGTTGTGTATTAACTATTTGCATGATGAATGTATTTGAAGTACTATATTCTGATTTTTACAGCTTTTTGTATAAGTTTTATGTTGTTTTGTTATGACTTGCTAAAATGAGATATGCTTAGATTGATAGCAGCATTTCACTAATCATGTTTTGATATGTCTCAAGCATTCATTTTACCTAAATCCGGCAACAGTTCAAGAAAACTGTTATTGTGCAGCAAAAACTGGGTTTTCCCATGTAAATTCCAGCCGACTTCCAATGAATGGCAAGGCATGGAATTCACATGTGGAAAGAGATGAAGACCATTGGAATCTGATCCTGAGAAGTAACCCACATGAGAAATGCAGAGAAAATCATTTAAGGAGCCCACATTTGTTCATTCCGAAGTCTCTTCGGAATGAACAGATATCTTCGAAATGAGAAAACATAGTGTCTTCGAAATGAGCGGATCTTCAAAATAAGAACTATAATGTCTTTAAAATGAGCGGATCTTCAAAATGAGAATTGTAGTATCTTCAAAATGAGTGGATCTTTAGAATGAGAATTGCAGTATCTTCGAAATGAGCCACTTATCTTCGAAATGAAAACAGAATGTGCTTTTTGACTTATTGACCGAATTTTGACGCTAGAAAAAGGGAAATAAAGATTGAAAAGGGTAAAGGGAAATATCTCAGATCTGACTTTGCCATCCTTGCTGACCAAAGCCACCATTTATGGAAAGATCAAAGTGTGATCTTCTTCTAGGATAAAACCAGGAATTGTTGCAGCATAATAGGATTAGATCTTCTGAGATATTCTCAGCTTGTTAGTAGATCTTAGGACATCTATAAATATGGCTCCCATTCAGGTTGAGCTAGGTAGAGAAGAAGAAAGTAGTAGAGAGTAAGGGGAATAGAAGATAGAGAAATCAGAGAATAATAGGTGATAATCAGAAAGTGACTGTTACAGTCCTATAACAGTTTTCAGCAACATTATTGTAATCATGTGTTTGAATCAATAAAGTATATTATTTCTATTTCATATTGTTTGTAAATGAGTGTGAGTAAGATCTAGAGAGAGAGAGACTCATACCTTCTTCTGGACAAAGAGGTTGGCCACTTCCAGACCTAGGAGGAGGACTAACAACAGGTTTTTATTCTGATTTTGTCTGCAGCAGAATGAGTTGTAGAACTTGTCATTTCATTCCTTTGTAAACAACTAATGATATTTGCAATCTTAGCTTATTTTATGTTTTGTGATTAATGATTTGGTTGTAATCCCCACTTTCAGCAAAGCTTTCAATTTATTGCAGACTGTCATTTCTAGAATTTATTATTTTCTGTAATTTCTTGCATTTTATGTTTTGTTGTCAACCCCTGCACAGAAGATTGACAACCTTCTATTATAGAGCCTTGACAGGGTTTCATTTCCATGTTAGAAGTAGATTTTCATTGCTGCAAAAGTAAATAGATTTCCTTTTTGCAATTAGAATCAGACTTTCAATTCTGCAACTATTATTTCTGCAACATAATTAGGTCTCATTCTACAATTGTAATTAGGACTTCATTTCTGTAGTTAATGATTAGTTTCCAATTCTGCAACTTAGATTAAGGTTTAATTCATGCAATTTAGAGATAGGAATGTCCTAAAATCCCCCACACAATCGGTTTCACCAATAAGACCTGTTGCTCTAGATTGACCTAAGTTATAACCCTGTTCACCCCTTCTTTCGTAGATAGCCTTGTACACAGCCCTGGATTGACAAATTCATTGAGAATTAATGATGTGTATAATGACAATACATCATTTTGGCATCATTTCCAAGGAATTGTGTTGCTAGAAGGTAACAATAGTCCAATAGTTGTTAATTAGACTGAACTGTGAAGATTCAGGATAAAATCTGAATAGAACAGCTGGTTAAAATAACAACTATTGACCTATAATTTATGTCATTTAAGAGTAAACATGAATGAGTAAGTCTAGGGATGAAAAAGGTAGAATTACCCAAAAGGATCCCTGGCTTGTTCCATTAAGGAGATCTTCACGCCTAAGGGGTGAATCACCTATGTTTGAATTACCAAAAATATTGAAAGAAAAATCACCAGTCTCACCATCATTAGAACATTCTGAGAAAGGAAAATCACCAATTTCACCATCATTAGAACATCCTAAGAAAGAAGAATCATCAGACTCATTATCAACAGAGGATCTTGGACCTCTTGAGAGAGAAATTTGGATAAGTTTAACTAAGAAACCAGAAACTATGGCAGAGGGAGGCAATCTAGATAGAGATGGCCAACATGGCTATGTCCATGATGAAGGAGATGATCAGGATATTCCTCAACCTTCCAGAACATTTGAATATCCTATCCGTTTGAATCCAACACAAAACTCTCCCATGAAGACTATTTCACCTTCGGTACTTCCAACCTTTCGAGGTGTTGTATCTGAAGATCCTGATCAGTTTTTGTTTGAATTCAAGGTAGTGTGTCAAACCTATGATTATGTAAATGACAATCAGAAACTTAAGGTCTTTCCCTCAACACTCAAGGACTCAGCATTACGCTGGTTCATGAGTTTAGAGCCAAATTCCATCCGAACTTGGGATCAAATGGAAACTATGTTTTTAGACAAATATCAGGAGTATTGTCGTGTAAGGAACAGGAAAGATGAGTTATTCAGGATTAAACAAGAAGATGATGAAACATTAGAAGACTATCTTGATAGGTTCTCCTTTGTTCAAAGGAGATGTGGACTTGTAGAACCAGAGTTATGCAAAACCATCTTTTTGAGAGGATTACAAGATGAATCCAGAGACGTATTGGATTTGATGGGAAGAGGGGATGTAAATACTCTCAGTAATGAGGAAATTATGGATCTCTATAGGAATTACTCTCGCAATAAGCAAGGAAGAAGAAAAAAAATACAAATGGCACTGATGTGAAGGAACTAATAGAGGAACTTGCAAATTTTAAAACTGATATTCTAGTGCAATTAAACACAACTTTGGGGGAAATGTCTGCAAAAGCAAAAAACATAGAACCTTTGGCAATTTATTGCCCAAGATGTAGAAATAAACATGCTTTGCAGGAATGTCCTTTGAATAAAACATCTATCTCAGCCATTTGTAGTATCTCGTTCAAAGAGGCATTCAACCGATCAATGCCACCTGCTACCACAACTCAAAACTGTGTTAGAAAATCGGATCGAGGAACTCAACTATGTTGGACCAAAACAAGGGGGAAATTTCTCTCAATACCAAAATCCCCCTCGTTTTCCTACAAATTGGGGGCATAATCCTGGTACTATGCCTTGGGGACAATCAGAACCACCCCAACGTCCTTGGAATTATCCTCAATGGACAAATTCCCAAGAATGGCCACAAACAAATTGGAGTAATTCAGCCTGGAATCAGAATCAAAACAACCCATCATGGAATCAAAACAACCCATCATGGAATCAAAACAACCCATCTTGGAATCAAAACAATCCACCCTGGAATCAGAATCAGACTAATCCACATTGGATGCAAAATCAACCACAGTGGAATCAACAATACCAGTCCTATCCAAGGCAACAAAGAAATCAAGGTCAAAATCAACATTTGCTGCTTGCACCTAATCAAAACTTTCAAGAAAAATAGAACCAACCACAACAAACACAATAGGTGAAACAACCTCAACTTCTAGCTCAATCAGTCACTAATCCAAACAGCATGAGACAGGCATCCCCTGTCTATGTGGTTGAAGCTGAAGAAAATGTTGAAATAAATGTTATTGATTGTAGTAACATCCAACTTCGTTCAGGAAAAGTTGTACCTGAACCTGTTTCAAATAAAAGCAAGGAAAATGAAGAGCAAGAACCTTTGGAACCAGTTAGAGTTGAACCAACAATAGAGAAAGAAGAAGAAAAAATAGAACCACAGGCAGAACAATTACCTTCATCAAGGATAATTCCATATCCTGAAAGATTCAATACCACAACGAAAAAATTCTGAGTCGGACCTGGTCAAAGAACTTAAAAAGTTAACTATATCATTGCCCTTATTGCAAGCCATTAAGGATATACCAATGATTAAAAGTACTATCTCGAGATTTGTGCATTAAAAGAGCAGGAAGAAAAAAGAAAGCATTTCCTAAGACTGTTCGGGTTGAAGGAAAGATAGCTGATCTCTTATCCGGAAAACTAGTACCTCCAAAGTATAGTGATCCAGGAAGTCCAGATTATCACAGTTACTATAGGTTCAGTACCAATATCAAATGTCTTAGTAGATCTAGGAGCTGCAATAAATGTCATGACCAAGGATATAATGAAACAATTACAGCTCAAACATCTCAGCCCCACATTTACAGTTTTAGAAATGGCTGATAGGTCAGTTGCAAAACCTGAAGGTATCATTGAAGATGTTCCTATAGAAGTTTCTTCTTGGGAATTCCCTGCAGATTTTTTGGTTTTACAACCAAGAAATTCAACACATGGATATCCCATCATTTTGGGAAGACCTTGGCTTGCAACTAAAGCAGCCTTCATAGACTGCAGATCTAGAAAAATGACTATTTCAAATGGTATTGATCTAAAACAGATCTCTCTGTATCCTCTTGCAAGACCCTCCAACAATTTTTTAGGTCAGTTATGGTTTCCTGATTCGGATGAAGAATCGAGAGGAGGTTATTTCCACACTAGCCACCTTGGTAGTAAGGGAACACACAGAAGACCTCCATGACACAGAAAATTCAGAAAATGAAACTATCCTAATGAATGTTCTGCAAGAACAAGGGTTAGAAGAGGAAGCAGTAAATATCCAACAATTGTTAAGGAATGAGGAGAACCAAAATTCTGAAGGTGAACCATCTGTACTATCACAGGAAAACTCTGTTTCACTACCACATGGGTGGCACCATCACCTGATTTTTCCTTCTCACTGTTCCATACAGGATATGCTTCCATCAGAAAATAATGAAACAGAAACTTCTTATTTCCTTCCATCTCAGCAATGTCCTCTTAACTCCCTAATCACTAAGTATGAAGAAGTGAATTCAGTCCTTCCAAATACAAAACAAATAGAAGTCCAACCAGGCAAATTTTTGAACATTTATCGAATTACTAGGGAAGAAGAAGACAAATTGATAGTTGTCTTGCAGAAGCATGTCCATGCTTTTGCTTGGGACTATAAAGATATGTCAGGGGTTCACCCTGATATATGCACCCACAAAATTTATACTGAAGAAGTCAAGCCAGTTAGACAACCTCGGAGAAGAGTCGAATCCTGCCCTAAGGGATATTGTAAAGGAAGAAATTGAAAAACTTCTGGAGGTAGGATTCATTTACCCAATTTTTGATAGCCAGTGGGTCTCTCCATTGGTTATAGTTCCTAAGAAAAATGGAAAAATGAGAGTATGTGTAGACTATAGAGAGCTGAATAAAGTGACATACAAAGACCATTTTCCATTACCTTTCATAGATCAGGTGTTAGATACCCTTGTTGGAAAGAGATACTTTTGTTTTCTTGATGGATTTAGTGGATATAATCAAATTCAGATTGCACCTGAAGATCAAGAGAAAACAACCTTTACCTATCCATGGGGAACATTTGCCTATAGGGTTTTACCTTTTGGTTTGTGTAATGCCCCAACAACATTTCAACGAGCAGTTTTAGCAATTTTTTCTTTATCTGACTACCAACAGTGTTGAGATATACATGGATGATTTCACAGTATGTGGACAGACTTTTGACTTTACATTAGAAAACCTTGACAAAGTTTTAACTCGCTGTGAAGCATACCAGTTATCCTTGAATCCAGAAAAATGTTTTATGATGATGAAGGAAGGAATAGTTCTTGGTCATCACATCTCTCTTCAAGGGATCCAAGGTTGATCCAAAGAAGGTGGAAATTATCAAGAACCTCCTTCCTCCTAAAACTCAGACTGATGTCAGAAGCTTCCTAGGACACATTGGTTTTTACCGCAGGTTTATTCCCAGCTTTAGCACAATAGCCAATCCCATGTTTGCCCTATTGACTAAAGATTCTGAATTTTCCTGGACTGCAAGGTGTCGGGAATCATTTGAAGCTTTGAAAGAGAAATTAGTAACTCCACCTGTGTTAAGAGGACCTAATTGGACATTACCATTTCACATACAAGTTGATGCTTCCAATACTGCAATTGGAGCAACATTAGGACAAATTGACAATGGTGAACACTATGCCATCTACTACATTAGCAAGAATTTGACAGGAGCTGAAAAAAATTATACCACAACTAAGAAAGAATTCTTGGCAGTAATTTATGCCATCAACAAATTTAGGCATTACATCACAGGTTATCAAATATTTATTCACACAGATCACACAACCATTAAATATTTGATGAATAAGCCTATGGTAAGTGCAAGAATTATTCGTTGGTTACTGTTGCTACAAGAATTTGATATCACTATAATCAACAAACCAGGAAAAGCTAATGTTGTAGCAGACTTCTTGTCCAGATTACAGAACACAGATGAAGGGGAATTAGTTGAAGACACCTTTCTTGATGAAAAATTATTTGCTATATCAGTCCAATCACCCTGGTTTGTAGATATAGCCAATTACTTGGTCACAGGGAAAGTTCCTCCACATTTCACTTCAAAACAGAAAACACAATTGATCAAACAGAGTTCTTCTTTTGAATGGATCAAGGGTATACTTTTTAAGTGCAGTCCTGACCATGTGTTACGTAGGTGCATCCGAAAGGATGAGGTGTATGATATCCTTAGGGCTTGTCATGATGAACCCTCAGGTGGACACTACTCTGTAAAAAGCACAATTAGGAAAATCTTAGGGACAGGATATTATTGGCCATCTCTTCACAAGGATGTGAAAAAGTACATCGGGCATTGTGATGCATGCCAAAGAATGGGGAAACCCACTCATACAAATGAAATGCCACTGCAGCCTCAATTGGTTTTAGAGCCATTTGAGAGGTGGGGGCTTGATTTTGTAGGACCTATTGATCCACCTTCTCAAGGAAAGGTGCATATTCTAGTATGCACTGATTACTTGACAAAGTGGGTAGAGGTGCGTGCTTTCAAACATGCTCATGAAGAGAAGGTCACTGATTTCTTGTATACTCAAAATTTTTAGAGATTTGGAGCTCCCCGGTCTATCACCACAGACCAAGGACCCCAATTTGCATCTAAAGTCATTGAGGCATTTACAGAATTATATGAAATCAAACATAGAAAATCATCACCTTATCACCCACAAGCAAATGGCCAGGTTGAAGTAACAAATAGGGAACTAGAACGAATCTTAACAAAAATAGTAGCTTTTCATAGGAGAAACTGGCTAGATAAATTACCTGAAGCAATGTGGGCTTACAATACTACTTGGAAATCCACTACTGGATTCACACCTTATGAACTAGTCTTTGGTAAAAAGCCCCTCTTACCTATTGAATTTGAGCTACTAACACTACGCACAACATTGGAAATTGGAATTGAATTGTCACAGGCACAGACAGATAGGATTCTGCAGCTGAATGCATTGGATGAACTTAGGTTGGATGCTCTGCACCAAACTGAAGTAATTCAAGAGTAGAGGAAAATGTGGCATGACAGTCACATTCGATAGAGGAAACTTCAACAAGGAGATTGGGCCTTACTTGTTTGATTCTCGCTATGAGGACTTCCTTGGAAAGCCGAGAACTAGATGGCTTGGACCTTACCGGATTGAAGAGGTATTTGACAATGGAGTGGCTCGTTTATCTCCTATTGATGGGTCACAGAGAAAGTTGGTAGTGAATGGACATCGCCTCGGGGTGTACCATACACCTCCGACTAAAGAGGAATTCTTACAGCAGCTTGACAGTTTGGATACACAACAGGTGGAAGAAATTTCCTCTTCCACTTCAAAACAATCAGCATGATCATGGATTTCAAGAAAAAAAATAGAAAAATACAAAAAAATCAGAAAAAAAGTAGAAAACAAAAAGATGAATAAATTCTGATTATGAATTCCTTCATGGGCATGATTTCAGGGAAATCATGAAATTCCTTCATGGGCATAGTCAAAATCAAGGAAAAAAGAGAAAAAAAAAAAAATAGAAAGGAGAGGTAAAAAAAAAGAGAAAAATGAATAACTCAGCAGTGAAAACCTTTTTCAAGGCACTATCGGGTTGGTATGCATGAAAACCAGTTTTTTGGCATGCATAACCTTGAAAATTTCTGAACCATCATTGTACAAATTCACCAACTGCACTTGTTTTGAAATATTGCAGAAAATCTCAGCAGAACATCAACAGAAGCAGTCATATTTCAAAAACTTGCATTAACTTGTTTTAATCAGGTATATATTTCTTACATTTCTTCATTGTAAATGATTGGTATATAGTATATAACAATTAACCATTAGCATAAAAGGTATCCATAAGAGTTGGCATACTTAAAACATGTTTTGAGAATGGGAATATTGATTTTTGCCTAATCTTCGGAACAAGAATGCCAAAAACAGTGCCTGCTATCTTCTTCAGACTAATTGTTGTATTGTCTTCGGATTGAAATTGTCTTCGGAATGATAGTAGATTGTTGCACTTTATCTTCAAAATGACAATTTGTCTTCTGAATGAAGATTTGTCTTCAAAATGAAGCTTTGTCTTCAGAATGAAACTTTATCTTCGGAATGAAGCAGGATTTGTCTTCGGAATGAAGAATTATTTGTCTTTGAAATGAAGAGGATTTGTCTTCAAAATGAGGATTTATCTTTGAAATGAGGATTTGACATCGCAAAGAAGCATGATCTTCAGAATGAAGACTCGTCTTCGAAATGAAGTCATAATCTTCATAATGAAGTCATAATATTCAATGAAACATAATCTTCGAATGAAGTTTTGTTTTCACAATAAATTATAATCTTCGAAAAGAACATTCAATGTAATATCTCCACATGGCATCCAAGGAAGGAAAGAAATACATTGATCTTGTTGCATACCAAGAAGAAATAATTGTAGAAGATGTTGCAAAATTTTGTAAATATTTACCATTTGAAAAAAATAAACACACCCAATATGCCACACAATCTTTATCAGAACTTCAACTTCACAACAAAAAGCAAATAAAAGAGGATCGATGGAAGAAGAAAAAATAGAAGAAGGTCTATTTTTCTGAAGTTGCAATTGATTTTTTAGAACAGATAAATGAAACACCTAGCCCAACAGGGAAGAAACAACAAGGAAAACAGAAGCATCTGAAACTAACCCCACAACCCCTACTGTCACCAAAAAATAGAGCAAAAAGAAGAAGTTTGCATCTAGAACTAGGAGGTCTACAAGACTCCACTTGAGGGAAATGGCGGACCAGGTCATAGAACAAGAAGATGGACAAAGCAGTCTAGATGTCACAGAGATACAACCAGCCCCTAAAAACTTCCCAGAATTTCTTGAACAGATAATTGAGGAAGAGGTTGGGCAAGATAATCTAGAGATGGCTACAGTTCAACAAGCCACAAAAATAGTAGATGCAATTATAGACAATTTCATAGAGCCTCCTAAATAAGAGCAAATAGATGTTGCAGAAGAAGAGCCAATTGTTGAGCAGCCTATTGAAGTTAACTTGTCTGCATCTGATTCTGAAGCAAAAATAGAAGAGGAAGATATCACAGAAGCAACTGAGAGCAGCAAGGAGTGTTGTCAAGACACAAACCAGATGGATTTAAGAGAAAGAAAACATCATTGAGATGCAGGAAAGAAAAATTGCAGAGTTACAACAGGAAGTGGCAGAATTGAGAGAGAAGTTGTCACGATATAAAAAATAGCCAATTGTATCCATTGATGAAGATGATTTGGCTCAACTGCTTATGGATTTATCTAGGGTAGATGACTCTATTGAGGTAGACATAGGAGCTCATTCTGAAGAAGCACCTTTTCATTTTGAAGATGCTTCAGAATTGGCAAAAAGCATAGCAAAAAATATTGGAGATGAGTCACCAGCACAAGAACGGTCCAAGCAGCAGCATGAAACATATCAAGTAAGTACTTCTATTGATGTCCTTGTATTTCAAACTATTACACCATCAGTAGAAGTAGAAGATAAGGAGGTGCAAGTAGAATTATTGATAGATGAACAACCAGTGGAAGTGGCAGAAAAATGGGTTCAGATAGATCTATTACCTAGAATTCCACCTATAGTCAGACCACCTAATATTGTGTCCTTAGAACAATACAATGCAGACATAGCTAGTTGGATGATTAGATATGAGAAGCTTGCCACTAAGACTAAAAAGTTCAAATTAGAAGGAAAACAGCTAGAGGCCAAGGAAACAGAGATTCAGGCATTGAAAGAAAAGGTGTCTGATTTATGTCAAATTGCTGAATTTTTAGTCCAATTCAGATGGCCAGCCAGATTTTACAGTCTTATTCTGAAGGAGAAATACCTCAGATGGCAGGTCATGAGGATTAGTTCAGGTCTTCCATATAAATTGGACACCACTGCAGATTTCCTGGAAGCATACTTTGACAACCCTATTGAGCAGAAAAATCTCCTATGTGAACTATTTTTACATAGTTTCTTTATTCCAGAAGAAGTAGAATTTCATCCACAGATCTACATTGGAGATGTTCAATTGAGGGCATTCATGTCCACCTTGCAGAATCAGCTTTATTGGGACCAAGAAAAAAGGCAGAATAAAGAGATTGAAACAAGAGCTGAATTGTTAGTCAGAGCAATTCAACCAAATCACCCCATTATCACAAGACAACACTTCACCATGATGAACAAGGATGATGTGAAGAGAATGTACTTGATAAACTTGAGGGACTGTGTGAACAGATTCCATAATTTTTGTAATGACAATTTCTTTCCAGCATTATCAGTCTGTAGAAACAGATGGGCTGAACTTCCCATGTCTTTGCAGAAAAGAGAACCCATTTCCCCCATCAACTTAGAATGGTCCAGAAGAAGGGCAGAAGGAGTAATACAATTGATTGAAATCATGCAACATAATTGGATAGGTCTCAGATTTAGGCCTCCAACCATCATCACTCTAGTTCCATTCTACTTTGAAGAAGATGCCCAACCTGATGAACAATTTGAAGAATGGCTCAGGGACCTTCAGAAGAACAAGGGATTTTATATAGGCAAGAAGTTGTTCTACAAGTCATGGAATTTGACCATGGACATATGTGATTCCATAGCCCAATAGAATGCATGAGGACATGCATCAATATAAGTTGGGGGGAAAATGATGAGGCCTGGAAATGCCTCAATCATAACATGTTTTGAACACTGAAATTGCCTATAAACTCTTATGTTTAATCTAATATGCTAGTTAAGTTAATTCAATATGTTGTGTATTAACTATTTGCATGATGAATGTATCTGAAATACTATATTCTGATTTTTATAGCTTTTTGTATAAGTTTTATGTTGTTTTGTTATGACTTGCTAAAATGAGATATGCTTAGATTAATAGCAACATTTCACTAATCATGTTTTGATATGTCTCAAGCATTCATTTTACCTAAATCTAGCAACGAGTTCAAGAAAAGCATTCTTGTGCAAGCAAAATTTGGGTTTTCCCATGTAAATTCCAGCCAGCTGCCAATGAATGGCAAGGCATGGAATTCACATGTGGAAAGAGATGAAGACCATTGGAATCTGATCCTGAGAAGTAACCCACATGAGAAATTCAGAGAAAATCATTTAAGGAGCCCACATTTGTTCATTTCGAAGTCTCTTCGAAATGAACAGATATCTTCGAAATGAGAAAACATAGTGTCTTCGGAATGAGCGGGTCTTCGGAATGAGAACTGTAGTGTCTTCGGAATGAGTGGATCTTCGGAATGAGAGCTGTAGTGTCTTCGAAATGAGCGGATCTTCAGAATGAGAATTGCAGTATCTTCGGAATGAGCCACTTATCTTCGAAATGAAAACAGAATGTGCTTTTTGACTTATTGACCGAATTCTGACACTGGAAAAAGGGAAATAAATATTGAAAAGGGTAAAGGGAAATATCTCAGATCTGACTTTGCCGTCCTTGCCGACCAAAGCCACCATTTATGGAAAGATCAAAGTGTGATCTTCTTCTAGGATAAAACCAGGAATTGTTGCAGCATAATAGGATTAGATCTTTTGAGATATTCTCAGCTTGTTAGTAGATCTTAGGACATCTATAAATATGGCTCCCATTCAGGTTGAGCTAGGTAGAGAGTAAGTAGTAGAGAGTAAGGGGAATAGAAGATAGAGAAATCAAAGAATAATAGGTGATAATCAGAAAGTGACTGTTACAGTCCTATAACAGTTTTCAATAACATTATTGTAATCATGTGTTTGAATCAATAAAGTATATTATTTCTATTTCATATTGCTTGTAAATGAGTGTGAGTAAGATCTAGAGAGAGAGAGACTCATACCTTCTTCTGGACAAAGAGGCTGGCCACTTCCAGACCTAGGAGGAGGACTAACAACAGGTTTTTATTTTGATTTTGTTGTAGCAGAATGAGTTGTAGAACTTGTCATTTCATTCCTTTGTAAACAACTAATGATATTTGCAATCTTAGCTTATTTTATGTTTTGTGATTAATGGTTTGGTTGTAATCCCCACTTTCAGCAAAGCTTTCAATTTATTGCAGACTATCATTTCTAGAATTTACTATTTTTTGTAATTTCTTGCATTTTATGTTTTGTTGTCAACCCCTGCATAGAAGATTGACAACCTTCTATTACAGAGCCTTGACAGTTTCATTTCCATGTTAGAAGTAGATTTTCATTGCTGCAAAAGTAAATAGATTTCCTTTCTGCAATTATAATCAGACTTTCAATTCTGCAACTGTTATTTTTGCAACATAATTAGGTCTCATTCTGCAATTGTAATTAGGACTTCATTTTTGCAGTTAATGATTAGTTTCCAATTCTGCAACTTAGATTAAGGTTTAATTCATGCAATTTAGAGATAGGAATGTCCTAAAACCCCCACACAATCGGTTTCACCAATAAGACCTGTTGCTCTAGATTGACCTAAGTTATAACCCTGTTTACCCCTTCTTCCATATAGCCTTGTACATAGCCCTGGATTGACAAATTCATTGAGAATTAATGATGTGTATAACGACAACGCATCAGTGACCAAAATGGTATGCCTATTATATCATCAAGACTCCTCCACTTTGTTCACCAAGGGCGACAAATTAAAGGAAGCATAGAATCAAAGCAACACAACAACCCAAAAGCAGAGATTTGTCAAGAGCACTGTTCGTTAAAGAAGAATTTAGGATCACAATTTATCGCACTAGGATCACATAGAAAATATTTTTGGAAAAAGGATTCTAATATCTCTATTTATAATAGGTTTGGAGGGGAAAAGGTAGAACCTTGGCATGGGACAACATAAGAAAGAGTTGATGCTATAAAGTGTTTTTGAGAGAAAAATCCCTAAATTGCCAAATTCACACCCAACTTTACAGGATATAAATTTTGCATGCCAAAATCATACCCTATAAGGACTAGTTGTGAATTTGGCAAGGCTAAGGAAAAACAAGTAAAACAAATGGGAAAAGGGGAACAAACATACACTTAGTAAATTTTATGGGAAATCTAAGCATATAAGGAAAATAACTCATCTAGACTACACTTTACAAGATGTGATTGAGACTACCTAAATGAGAGGTATATATCTTGGAGAGATTAGTGAGAGTGAAGAGGAGGAAATTGGTCATGTGAAAATTTAAGATTAATTGCAAGGATAATAACCATAGCAATGGTTAATTTAAGCAATCTCAAACATGGGACATAAGCCAAAGATGAATATTCTCTATTTTAATGGAAGTTTAAACTTGAAATATTTAATACATTGGATAATGAACATGGAGAAATTCATTGATTACAAATCTATGGAGGATCCAAATAGGGTAAAATTTATGTGTATGATATTCAAGGAACATTCTTCAATTTGGAGTGATCATGTCCACACTGAGAGACAATGAAAAGGAAAAAATAAAATCCAAACTTGGAAAAAATTTGTGTCCAAGTTGCAATCTAATTGCCTACATATTATATATAAGACTCTAAAATATTAAACAAAAGGATTTTGGAGTTAAATAATATATGGAGGAATTCTATATATTAACCATAAGAGTCGTTCATATTGAATATGATAAGGTGAAGGTTGTAAGATACATCAATAGACTAAGATTGTACATACAAGATGAGATTCATATCAAAATAGTTGAAAAGGTATATCAATATGCACCTAAATTAGAGGAAAATGTGTTACATAGATGACAAAATAAATTTAGAGAAAGAGGACAGCTCTCTAGGGGAAGAGAACCATCAAATAATGGTAGAGGGAAACATATGAAAAAAGGACGAGTTAGTAGTTCTCAAAGTGATTTCAACCAAAGTACCCAAGAAAAGGGTGAATCATCAAGAGGGTGAGTGTTGGCAATTTTGGGTACATTGCCTTTGCTCAAGTTTTGATGTTGTCATTGATGTCAAGAAGCGGAAGGTTTTTTGTGAAAACCAAGGCAAACAAAATAAAAGGTTTTATTTAAAACCATGGGCAACAAATTTGAAATGGGTTTTTCTTAAAACCCAAGTTGGTTTTTCGTTTTATTGAAAAAGGTGCCCCGGTGATGAAGATATTTAATTTTAAATATTTAGTTTAAATTTTATTTATTTAAAATTTAAATTAAAATATTAAATTAAATTAAAAGTGCCGACGTGTTAATCAATGCATCTTAGTGCATATAAAATGTGGCAATGGAATTCATTAAAGTGTGAATGAATTGATATCAATTTTTGTGCATCGTCTGCGCCAGCGAAGGAGAGCATGTTTTTGTTGAGGGCCCACGCATTCAAAAACCACAAGGAGTATGCTTTCAACTTTGGATAATGGACGCAGCGCAAGGAGTATGCTTTCGTCTTTGGATAATGGACGCAGCGCAAGGAGTATGCTTTTGTCTTTGGATAACGGACGCAGCGCAAGGAGTATGCTTTCGACTCTGGATAACGGACGCAGCGCAAACCTTCTTTGAGCACCCAAATTGAGGGAAAAGATAGAGGTGGTGCATTTACCTAAGAAGTCAAATAAAGGAAAGTTTCAAGGCAAATGTTTTGCTTATCACAAGTTTGGTCACATGGCTGTACATTGCATGGCTCAAGTGAAGAAGGTAATTAACAGTTTTAGAAGTGGTGATTTCTTTTATGGGTATTGCTACTCTTGCAATCAGTTTGGGCACAAGGTAGTTCATTGCAAGGCAAATAACAGGAACAATTTTAGTCAGAACAGGTGGATTCAAAGAACAGGTATGCCTCAAAGAAATAACATTGTTACTTATTACAAGTGCAACAATGAAGGTCACATAGCTAGATAGTGTAGAGCTGAAATTCCAAGGTATAGGAACAAAAACAGTGGTATGAATAGGTCCAAGGATCAAGGCATGGCTAAGAACAGGAACAGTGACACAAACAGGAACAGGAATATGGACAAAGAGTTCAAGAGAAGGCCCAGAAAGGAAGTTATAGATGCTAATGATGATGATCAGTGCCTAATGGGAGTTTTACTCCCACCCAAAAATTAATCACCTCAATAGGATGTGGGGGAGGGACTAAGCTAAGAGGCTCATTCTTAGTCCCGAGCCCCAAAGGTGGACCTTTGCCATTGATGACAAAGGGGGAGAGATATGAGTAAGGGGGAGAGCTTCAAGTGAAGAGAAAAGCTTCAAGTCAGGGGGAGCAAAACTTCAAAGATAGATTCTCAGTTGTGGGTTTTAGTTTTGGCTCTTAAGAAGTGTTTCTCAGTAAAGGTTTGCCATCAATGACAAAGGGGGATATTGTTGGCAATTTTGGGTACATTGCCTTTGCTCAAGTGTTGATGTTGTCATTGATGTCAAGAAGCGAAAGGGTTTTTGTGAAAACCAAGGCAGACAAAATAAAAGGTTTTATTTAAAACCATGGGCAACAGATTTGAAATGGGTTTTTCTTAAAACCCAAGTTGGCTTTTCGTTTTATTGAAAAAGGTGCCCTGGTGATGAAGATATTTAATTTTAAAAATTTAGTTTAAATTTTATTTATTTAAAATTTAAATTAAAATATTAAATTAAATTAAAAGTGCCGACGTGTTAATCAATGCATCTTAGTGCATATAAAAGGTGGCAATGGAATTCATTAAAGTGTGAATGAATCGATATCAATTTCCGTGCATCGTCTGCACCAGTGAAGGAGAGCATGTTTTTGTTGAGGGCCCATGCATTCGAAAACCACAAGGAGTATGCTTTCGACTTTGGATAACGGACACAGTGCAATGAGTATGCTTTCGTCTTTGGATAAAGGACGTAGTGCAAGGAGTATGCTTTCGTCTTTGGATAATGGATGCAGCGCAAGGAGTATGCTTTCGACTCTGGATAACGGACGTAGCGCAAACCTTCTTTGAGCACCCAAATTGAGGGAAAAGATAGAGGTGGTGCATTTTCCAAGAAGGACAAAGGACATCAAATCAGAATTGGTGATTCTGTAATCTCATCCGATGCCTAGCACAGATGGTGGAAGTTCCTTGTGTGATTTTAGCATAAGAGAGAGTGCGGTTCGAATCACATCAGGATTGATTGGCATAAAGAAAGTTTTTTATTAAAGCTTCGGGTGATAGGGATATAATTCAGAATGTGATAGTGATTGTTTTATGGGTGCATAGCCCAAGTGGTTGGCTAGATGTTTCTAAGCCGCGATTAAGGAGAATGCTCATGTTCAAATCACGTGGGATACATTTTTAAGGTATGCAACAAAGGTTTAGGGGAGTCATAACTAAAGTGTGGAATGTTTATGAATGATATAAAATATTTTATTTTACTTTTATGGTATAAGTGGTTTTGGGAGTT
The DNA here is from genome assembly GCA_028583015.1 of Wollemia nobilis. Taxonomy (NCBI): domain Eukaryota; kingdom Viridiplantae; phylum Streptophyta; class Pinopsida; order Araucariales; family Araucariaceae; genus Wollemia; species Wollemia nobilis. The sequence continues at coordinate 4,363,545 of JAQPPZ010002642.1, forward strand.
ATAAGGTTATGCAATGTTGTGATTTATTTTACTTTTATGGTATAAGTGGTTTTGGGAGTTATAAGGTTATGCAATGTTGTGATTTATTTTATTTTATGGTACAAGTGGTTTTAGGAGAGATAAGGAAGTTGTGCAATTAAAGACTTTGGTGATGATTATTGAAAAGTGGAGTAATGTTGATTATTTTGTGATCTACTAACCCTTGTGAAGATTGGCAAAAGAATTTTGTGATTGTGGCAGATTTCCAAAGGGGTTCCTTCACTTCAATAAGGTATGGGCACTTTCTTCTTATAAGTATGATTGGTGTATGTTATTTCCTGAAATAATATTGGAGTGAAAAGGTATACTACAAGGTTTCCTTTGGTTGGGTGTAAATCCTATTTTTTGGTTTGTTGAAGACTACTTATGCATTGTTATCATTGATGAGAGTTTTGGTGAATGCATAATTTTGGTTTGAGGTAGTGGAAGCATTGTGCACTAGGGTTTATGGTTGTGAGTCTTGATACTTGCTTTGATTTGGTGAAACCCTTGGATGGTTGTGTTGAGGTTGGTGGTTGAGTTGCTTCCATAGAGGTTGTTTGATCAAGTTATTGCTTTTACTTGATTCATGATATTGGGCTTAATCCATTGAGTTGACTTGAACAAGTTATTCTTTGCATTTGGTGATATTGTGTGGGTGGCTATTTTGTTCAAATATCTTTGGAGGGAAAAGGATTTCTACTTGTTTCCTTTTCTTGTGATGATTGGTAGAATGCTTCAAGGTTAATGTTGAGTTGAATGATGTTGGTTAAATCTTGTCTTTGAGCATTGTTGTTGAAGCCCTAATTGGTTGAGAAAAGATATTGGTTGTTGGAAAGAACATGAGTATCATTGTTATATGAGATATTGCTTGGTTGGCAATTGTTGGGTTGTGTTTCATGTTCTTGAGAAAAGCATACTACATCTATCTTATTCTATTGAGATTGAGATTGAGTTGAGATTGAGATTGGGAGTTAAGTATAGAACATATTGAGTCTCTAACAATTATCTTTATGCTTCTATGAGGTTGATGAATCACATTGGGTCTCTAACAATTCTCTTTGTGGGTTCATGCCAAGCAATTTTTCTTGATGAACTCGTGAGCAGGTTTTTGGACAGGTTCTGTTGAGGACTTGTGAGCAGATTTGGACAGGTCCTAGCAGAGGACTTGTGAAGCTGAGTTTGATAGTTCTATCAGAGAACTTGAGGACAGAGGTGCATTGGTTCTATCAGAGAACTTGAGGACAGAGGTGCATTGGTTCTATGAGTAGAACCCGAGGACATTTGTGCTAGACCGAAGGACTGTGTTTAGTGCAAATTCGAGGACCAAATTTGAGGTGATAGAGTTGAGGACAGAGGTCTCCAGCTAGAGTAGGGAAGATAGGTGTCTTCTATGGATAGAGTTCCATTTTCTAAGGGCAGCAGAGGCAGAGGTCTTTTAGAGGATCACCAGCCAGAGCAGAGGTAGGGGAAGGTATCTCCTTTGAGCAGAGGCTCATAAATTTAGATTGGGGGAAGGTTTCTCCTTTGAGCCGAGGCTCATAAACATTGTAATTGGGAAGGTTTCCCAAAGAACTTTGAGATAACTTTTAGAGAAAATTTTTGTGGATGAACCACATCAAAATTGTTGTGTCACTTTGTGGATGATCTTGTGCATTGTTTTGATATTGCTTTGGATATATTGCTTTATTGTTTTGAAGTATAAAGGAAAAGTAAAAAGAGGTCTTATACTATTCACCCCCCCTCTCAGTATAAGCTTGTGTTCTTCAGTGAGATGGGTTTGGTATAGGAAGAAGATATTGTTTTATTGGCATGTGTTATAGGTTCTTGGGAGAAGGACATAGAGCATATGAGTATCCTTAAGCACAATAGACCAAAAAACATGGAAAGGAAGCCTATAACCAAGTTGTACAAGTATATGAAGAGAGTATTGCTTCACTAAAAATTATGGAGGAACCAAAACAAGGAGAATCCCTTATGATGAAGAGGGTGTTGTTGAAATTAACAAATGATGTGTAGGAACCTAACCAAAGAAAGAAATTGTTCAAGATGATTTGCAAATCAAGAGGGAAATATTGCAAGATGATTGTGGATAGTTGCAGTACATATAATTTAGAGTCTATGGAGATGGTAGAGAAACATGGGTTGAAGAGGATTGAATACCCAATCCATATAAAGTCTTATGGTTCCAAAAGGGGCAACAAAATTTGGTGAGAGAAGTGTATGAGAGACTTCCAAATTAGTTCTTATGAAGATGAGACATTATATGATGTTATGCCTATGGATGCTTGGCATATCTTATTAGGTAGACCATGATACTTTGATAGAAAGTTATTACATGATGGTAGGAATAACACCTACACTATTGAGATAAAGGAAAGAGGTACACATTAAATCCATTGAAGGACAAAGGAGAAAAGTGGATAATAGTCCTACCGTATGTCTAGACATAAAAAAACTATCGTTGAAGGAAATGAAGAAGAAAGCATATTTTTATTTCATTGTTAAAGCCATAGAATAAGGGATAGAGCACAAAATGAATTAAATCCCATATGAAGTAAAGTATTTATTGGAATAATATGTATATTATTTCAAACAATGGGTTGCCACCCATGAGAAGCATTGGTCATCGCATAGATTTTAGCTTTTGTTTAAGATTACCTAATAAACCTACTTATAGGATAACACCAAAGGAGAATGAGAAGGAAAAGATGATGCAATATGAAGAAAAGTATAAAGAGAATAAAAATGATAAAAATATAGCAATATTGTTGTGATGAAGGCTATATTATGGAAGAACAATATGGTGATGAAGAGTTTGAGTGATTTTAAAGGTACACCAAAGGTATTGATTCTATTAGAATAATATATCATATCCTAAGTTGTTACTAGGATAAAGTTGAATGGTTGAGATTAGCTCAGTTAGTTATGATCCAATGGATCATATTGTAAGCACTTGCTATTTAAGAAAGGTACTTTCAATTGAATAATATCAAGTCTTTCATTTTTTTGAATAAAATAAAATAAAATAAAAACAAAATTTATGGACCATGATGCCCACTCCTAAGATAATCGAACACGGGCCTGGCACATTTGGTGCACTTTCCTTTGATATTATTATTTTTTTGGCCATAGTTTCATATTTTTTAGGCCACAATTTCATATATGGGAGGGTAAACTTATTTTAAATTTGAAAATTTATATCATATCCTAAGTTGTTACTAGGATAAAGTTGAATGGTTGAGATTAGCTCAGTTAGTTATGATCCAATGGATTAGATTGTAAGCACTTGCTATTTAAGCAAGGTACTTTCAATAGAATAATCATCAAGTATTTGATTTTTCTAACATGGTATCAAAGCTAATATTTTGTGTGACACTTTGGTTTCAAGGGGTTTTTATTTAGTGATATTTTTTCATGGTTCATAGCCTTGATCTTTGTCACAAGAACCAATCTGGGAGTAATATTTCATTCAGTTCAGCATTCAGGCTTCTCTACTTCTTTGAGGTATCTCATGCATCATTTGTATGCCCTTCTTGATGGAAGTTGTCCTAGGGGGGTTGAAGAGGAAATCTTCCTCTCATACTCCTTGCACATCTTCCTTCTTCTTTTTCTTCTTCTATTCTAGTAGGTGGTTTTCTCCCTTGTGGCTTTTCATCATATCTTAGTAGTGATTTCTTATGGATATAATGTACATGAGTACCTTATCAATATTTTTTATCGAGACTCATACTTATGGATATACCACTTATTTTTGGTCTTTTTTTCATTACCTCCTAGTATCACTTAAGAGGGGGTGTTAGTATATCCTAGTACCACTTAAGGGGGGGTGTTAGAATAATATATCATATCCTAAGTTGTTACTAGGATAAATTTGAATGACTAAGATTAGCTCAATTAGTTATGATCCAATGGATCAGATTGTAAGCACTTGCTATTTAAGCAAGGTACTTTCAATAGAATAATCATCAAGTATTTCCTTTTTTGTAATAGATTCCAAGTTAATGATAAGAATGAGATATATTGAAAAATGATTGGGAATATATAGGAAAGATGTGAAAATATCCATAACGCCAAAACTAAAGCATTGGATACTCAAGTCAAACAAGAAGTAGTGAGACTAGATTTGTGAGAAGATATATTAGTACAAGGGATGAAGGTCCTAGGATGGGTTGTTGTAGTCTATGTGGAATATATAGACATATAAAAACTAGATGTAGAAACTTACATCCTTTCAATATTTTTGGAGGAAGTAATCACTCATATAGATGGTGTTGGCACCAACAAGAAGTAGCCAACAAAATACATGTTGATTGTAGTCGGATGGATGTGACAGAATAAGAAAAAATAAAATGAATGTTGAGTGCATTCTATAAGAGGCAGTTATGTTCTAAGATGATAAAAATAATTACATGAAAGTTTATGTAGTTATTTTCAACTTAAATAAATTTCATTTAATATGAAGAAGAACCTTTTTTCTTCATGACATTATATTCTTTGAATTTTATGATCACATCATTATTTCAATCTATATCATTAGTAATGTGTGTACATTTCATTATGATGATCTTGTCTCCGATATCTTCAATATTTTTTGCAATTTCAAGTGATGTTGGAGCATCCACAAGTTACAAATAATAGTTGATGAAGTTCTTAATCACTCAAAAATAATACATAAGGTAGGAAGCAAAATCAGAACTAGCAGGATGGTAGACATAGAGAAAAGTAAAATGTAGACAAAGAAATTAAAGAGGAAGTTGAAGGGATTGGTAGTGAAATAAGAGGAAAATGTAAACTAGAATAGCAATTTTGAAGAATAAGTATTAAAGGAAGAAGAGTTAGAAAAATCTATTCTCACCACATTGAAATATTATTGATGTTTTTTTTGTCTTGTACTACCTTTCCAATAAATAAAATACATCTACATTTGAACTATATTATGTTTGTGTGAATGATAAATGTTTAGAGTTGTTAGAAATGTACATTACTTAAACTTGTGTTTGTAGATCATAATTCTATTGGAGTAGTTAAATATGTCTACAACCTAAGTAAGGGTGTTGTTCTTGTAAGGGTGTTGTTCCAATATCTTGATGTGTAAGTAAAGACATCAATGGATTGAAATCATGTTAAGTGTGAATGCCTGAATACCATTTTATTTGAATGTACCATAAAATACAAACAATTCCTACCATCATAGGAATGCCAAATTAAGTAAGTTCATCTTGATTTGTCCATATTAAAATAGTGTCCTCGGTATTGTCATCTTATGCATTAAGAGTACCATTAAAAAATGTTGTCGTCTTGTGGTTTAACCATATAATTGAAAATTTGTAAAACTTATCATACAATCCATTCATTGTCTAATCAAATTATTGTACTATCAAAATGACATATAATTAAATTTTCATACAAAGAGGAACTTTGGTTCATACAATGATAATCATCATGCAATAGGAAATACACCACAATACAAAGTAATATTTATAGTTTGGTTGTTTGAATATTTTTTTGTACTAGAGTAGACTGCGGTACATACTAGAGGAAGATGGCACAATGAGGAAGAAGAAAACCAAATGGTCTCGGACCCTAAATTATTAATATAGTATAAATGTTAAGGGGAATCACTACCAAGCTAGATGTGATTGACACTTCTTGAAGGAGAGGTGTTCATATTATGGAGATTACTAATAGTGAATATGAATAACATGTTCATGTGAAATCTCAAGATGAAGAGCAAGCAGAAGAACTTGAGTAGTGGTTAAATCAATAAATATCAAATATGGCAGATAAGCCTAATATGTATACTCCCAATTTTAATGGAATTTTAAATCTAGAACTTATTAATGGATAACGAACATAGAGAGGTAGGTCAAATTTGCATGTACAAGGATTAAAAGATATGCTTTGATTTGGTGGGATCATGTCCAAATTGAAAGGCAACAAAAAGGGAAAGATAAAATTCAAACTTAAGAAAAGCTTGTGTCCAAGTAAATTCTAAGTTTTTACCTATTTATTATCAAATAGGATTGTTTAGAAGACTCCATAACTTAAAGCAAAAATATTTAGAAGAATATACGAAGTTCTATAAATTGACCATAAGGGTTGGTCAAATTTAAGATGAGGAGAAGAAAGTGGAAATATACTTAAATGGATTAACATTTTCCATACAATATGAGATTGGTATGATTAAAATTAGAATAATTGAAGAGGCATTTCAGTATGCACTCAAGGTAGAAGAAATGTTGTTGCATAGACAATAAAATAATATGAGAGGAAGAGGATGATCATCTCATGGAAGAGGACAAAGCAATAGTGGTAGATGATAGTACCAAAATGGAAGAGGACAATAAAGGCAAGAGTGAGAAGCTAGTACATCTCAAAATAATAGGGAAGCTAGAGATTTCCCAAAGGATGAGGAGGATATGATAGAGGAAGGCATAGAGGATTCTCCTAAAGAAATTTAGAGATATGGAGAAGCTAGCCATTAGAAATATGAGTGCCTACAAACACAACAAACTAGTGGGCATGAAAATAAATCCTAAAGCCATGTTACACAAGAAGAGAAAATTGTAGCCTCACTAAAGAACATGGAGGAACCAGAACAAGAAGAATATCTTATGATGAAAAGGGTATTAATAAAACCACCAAAGGAGGTGTATGAACCTATGTAAAGGAGGAACTTGTTTAGGATGATTTGCAAATTATGAGGTAAGTTTTGTAAGGTAATTTAGACACCAAAACAACACCAATTCGATTATGTGACAACAAGCACCGATCGCATTGACACACATAGCCCCTAGGGCAGCCCCTAGAGGTTAAATAGTGGTCCTAACCACTCCCAAAAGTAGTTTGGAAGGTCAAGGGTCAATTTGGCACCTTTTTGGCACTTTGCTCCCTACTCGTCCCACCCTAGGATGATTACAAACTGGTATTCGTCCCACCCAGGGATGATTAGCAGCATTCGCCCAGGGTGAGGCGAATAGAAGGTTTGACTAGAAAAAGTCAAACCTCGATACGTCCGCCAGTTAACTGCAACTTTAGGACATGCAATTGCGAGGAACGACTTCAAATCAAGGAGAGAGACTTCAGTCATGCATGTCTTTGATTTTGGAGGCCTCATGCAAGGAGACTCTAAATCAGGGAATAATATTTTCTCTCAAAATAGGACAAGCAACTCAAGTGGCGCCCTCGCATGCGCATTCAAAAAGAGAGACCCTAGGTCTATAAATTGGTGAGTCTTCTCACCCAAAAAGAAAAGAGAGGAGGAGCATTTGGAGCAATGAAGTGCTGCCAAATTATATCCTCACCCATTGTTTGTGCTTTCACATCCTTGATCTCTCTTTTGGAGGGAGGTTATTGGGTGATTATTGGAGGCACATTCTAGACCCAAACCCAAAAATTTGGCCACAATATCCCACCAAATTTTTTGACACAACCCCATAAGAGGTTTTGGACCCATCCCAAGTGGATTGGTGCTGAAACCGAGTCCCAAACGACGGGCGTCCTGCCCCCGGGCGCCCCCCAAACTATCGTAGCCCTAATCGCCCCACCCTAGAGTGATTAGAAATATGTGGTATATTTCTCTAATTTTTCTTTTGCATATGATTCTAGGTTGTTTACATATGTTGTCATTTAAATTTCATGTGATTCTGACAAGTTTTGATCATGTTTTTATCATTTCCCACATTTACTAACATGCAGGTAGCATCATAAAATTCCTAGTGATAGAGGCCAAATTGGGAAAATATGACCTTTTGGGTCTTCCCAAAATACCCCCAATTAGCTAACCCCAAATTTTCAGGTGATTTGGAGCTTCCTAGGTGTGACATTTGGGACAGTGCTTTTTGACACTTTGTTGCAGGTCTATTCGTCCCGCCCCGGAGTGAATACAAATATGTGGCTAATTTGTAGACTGTTCTTTTTGCAGTGCCTTCCTGGTGATTTTTTTATGCCCCTATCAAGTTTTTAGTTCATTTGGATCTATTTCAGTTATCATTTTATTCATATTTTGCATATGCTAGTTGAAGGCGTGGGGATTGCATGTTTTATTTTATCTACAGGTGCTACTGACTATTTTATGTTTCCTTGAACATAGGATCTCGACATTAGAGGAGTAGAAAGGAGTCAAGACTCATCAACGCAAGAGGTGGTGACATTTTGGTCCACCCATTTTACATGTGGGCACGCGAAAGAAGGAATACCATCTGTTGATGTGACAAGAACACATTTAACGCTCCTAGCCCCTAAAAAGGGAGGAGGCGGATTGTAACAAAGTTCTAAAACATATCAATAAAAAGGGTTGTCTTCCATATTGGCTTTCTATTGGGTTTCGATTCGTTTATGCATCTTTCCTTTCATGCACTTTCAATTCATAGGATTAAGCGTTATCTTTTGTTTCGTTCGCATCGCATCTTGGCTTCTCCTTTTTGTTTCCGTATCCTCGTGATTTCAGTGGTGATCATGGTGGGACCTCTATCCCTTGATTTTAAGATTAAATTTCTGATCAAAATTTGCTTGTTTTTGCTTACAGGTACCAAGTTTTCAAACGCTGGACTATTGTTCGTTTCAGTCTGTGACAAGTACAAAGCTGGAATTCGTCTTACCCAGGGACGAATGGGCATTCACCCCACCCTGTGATGAATATTGTTTTGTTATTCATTTCACCCAGGGATGAATAGCTCTCTGTGTAATTTTAGGGCAAAAATTTAGAGACATCCGATTTGGGCAGAGAAGAGGTAGGGGTCCTAAACACCTATCATTTTTTGCTTTCTGTTCTCTGGTTATTTGCTTGCATAGGAGAGTTTGAATGCTTGTTTCATTCATTTATGCAACTTAAAAAGAACCCCACACACCATGTGGTAATTTAAAACAACAAGGAGTTGGTCGTAAAACCCCAACCCTTGAGCAAGACCAATGGTGGATTTCATCACCACCTTGGCTTGAGATACTGCATACATAACCCCGATCGCGATTGTTGCTAGACGTAAATCCTGATGAAAGCTGACCAAGTGTAGCTGGGGTGATTCCCAGTGCATGAGGATAAGTCTTCTATGGTAGGTGTCATAAATAGAGTGATTCCCCTTTCGTACCGCCTACGTTCCACGTACCATCTGCTCTCACGTACCAATAGTTTCCCTCACGTAAGGGCGGGTATATAGAGAGGTTGGTATATCAGCCTGGAAATGGTATATCGAAGGGGCAACCATTTTTGGGAGTCATAAGAGCCATCATATTGCATTTAAACATTCTTTACAAAAGCTGTCAAAACAAACATCAAAACACACTAAACCAGATTTAGGGCACACTTTTAATCTATAAACAAGATAACCATTGCTTTGATTGTGTGTTTCCCTTATGTTTAGTGTAGCATAAGAAATCCTAAAAGAAGATAAAAATGTACACATATTTAGGTAAACATCACCATGGTGTACACCCGTAGCCGAGCCCAATCATGGGCAAGCATTGTAGAAAGTGTACAAAGGGGGACAAGTCGCCTCCGATATAGTCCTGAGGACTTGGTCATCCCGCCTTGGTGACCTGACACACAAGATAGTCCACATCATGCCATTACAGAATAGGACTATAGAGGCACCTCTTTGAGGGGCACCCCCACTCAGAATAGATCCTTTCAAGAGGAGAACCTACACGTGGCACTCAACATAGACAGGAGGCCTCCCTTAGATGCTCGTTATGAGTGGCCTAGTGATGAAGTGCTAGAGCAACATAGGGTCCATAAGGAGGGGCCACATGATTTCATCATCCCTCCTCTACCCTGTATTACTATTAGAAACACTAGACCAAATCTAGAGCACAAGGCTCTCCAGACAGGGCAAGACAATTCTTCCCGCACCTTTCACGCATATGAAAGGGAGTACGAGGAAGACCACTACGTTCCTCAAGAGTAGTACACAGCGTGAGAGTGATGCACCTCCACACCTGCTATGTATCAGGATCACCCATTGAGGCCAGAGCCTCGGGTGAATGTCGCTAACCTCGATAGAGGAAAGCAACCCATAGGGGTCTCGGATCACCATGACCGAGATAGACATGTAGGAGAGGCATCTAGGCTTCCTAAACACGAGACGGTGGAAAAAATTGACTTGGAATTTCCAAAAAAAACCCCCCCACAAAAAAAAAAAAAAGGACGGGAGAAAAAAAAAAAAAAAAAAAAGAAGTATCGTCTTAACAAAGAGTGCATTCAACGTCAGACAGCTGAATTGCTTCATAACAATGTGCCTAAGAAGGTCCCAACCCCTCGCATGCATAAAGTAGAAGTGTATGAGAGGCACAACCCCTTGGTACGAGACAGGTCTACGTGACCTTATCAAGTATTGCCTCCAAGACCTCCTAGACCTGAGCGGGAGGCCACTCCTAGAAACAATGATGGGCACCCTCCGCGGGCACCCACCCATGTTTATAGGTCTCGACCAAGCACTCCTCAAGAAGCCTATGAGGAGTATGAACAAGAAGAAGAGCGGGCTGAAATGCCCTACCAAGGCAGAGGGGGTGCTATCCAGCCACCCCTCCATAGGCCTCAAGTTCCCCGCAACCCACAACGGGAGCAAACCAAGGAGGAAGAGATCAAATCCTTCGATGCATATAAAGCGCTGCTAGAGCACTTAGAGTCTGTGGAGACCAAGACTTTTGGGCCCCAAAAGCCTACTTTACGCCAACTCCACAGTCATCCTGTGCATCCGTCAGTTTCGACACCTCCATACCCTGAACACTTTAAACTGCCCCAGTTGGCACTCTTTAGAGGGGAGGAGGATGCCCAAGAGCACGTGACTAGATTCCTGAGCCAGTGCTTTGGCATTCAGGACAATGATGCTTTGTTGCTAAGAACATTTATAACCACATTCGTAGGCCCTGCCTCGGATTGGTTCACTCAGTTGCCAAAACATAGCATCAATAACTTGGATCAGCTAGTGGACGCGTTCCTCGAACGCTTCACCTTCAACACCAAGAAAAAGGTGTCACTAAGCGACCTAGCTAGCCTCAGGAAGTATGAGGAAGAAACCATGGTGGCATATGGGAACCGATGGAGGACGTTGCTTTCAAAGCTGCCCTACCTCCCTCCCATGTCCGACCTGACCCAAATGTTCTCAAAGAGCTGTTTGAGATCGATCTTCATGCTATTGCAGCTGCAACAATATGCCACTCTTGAGGAAGCTCTGGCGCAAGCCAGAATCATTGAGGAGATCAAGATACAGGATGGCGAGATTGCCAAGCCAAAGAAGAAAGAATGGTCTAAGAACACCAAAATAGGGACCACGCAATAGAAACCCACTGCGGTCAATCAGGTTGCTATAAACGTCCCTAAGCCTGCACAAGCAACACAACCTCAAAAGGCTAACTATCAGGCGGTGCCTCCTAACAATTATGATAGAGAAAACCAGAGGCAAGAACAAAATCAGTAGCGTCACCCTAGGCGACAATTTACACCTTACATAGAGTCCAGGGACTCCTTGTTTGACCACTTGTCAGTGATAAACTTGATCAACCTGCAAGAGATTCAAACCATAGACCCCAATGCACCAAAGCCTAAGGGGTATAGGGAGGACTTGTACTGTAGGTTCCATAGACGGAAGGGACATGACCTTAATGCATGTTGGAAGTTTAAAGGCTTGGTGCAAGACCTAATCGACAACAAGACGTTGGCGGTGGACAACCCCGTAGCGCCAAACAACCAACAGATGGGAGTCTTCAGAGACCCCCTTCCTACCCATGATGCACAGGCAAAACCCCTTCAAGTCAATGAGGTGCAACAGAATTGCCCCATGCAAGGGTATGTAGGGATGATAAGCATAGTGACTAGGAACAGGAGGTACCCAGGAGCTGCCCCTACGACGGCCACTAGAGAAGTTCCATCGATGTCACAACCTCAACAAGCACCCTACGCAACCTCCCCCGCATAGACCAGTGGCCATGATTCGGACTAGACTTACCCAAAGTCTAAGGACCACGTCGGCTAGGCTCTCCATATACGAGCTCATTCAACAATCAGCACCCCATCGGGAGGCTCTAATGGAGATATTAAAAGCCATCGAGCTGCAGCCCCATGAAGCAAACTCTTTCAACAACTTTGTGGGACATGTAAAACAATGTACATAACCAGTCATCACCTTTAGAGAAGATGAATTGAAATCGGTGACTGGTGATGTGGCGGATCCACCCCTGCACGTCATTGCGCGGGTCAACGGGATTCCGTATAAGAGGGTGTTGGTGGACACTGGCTCATCCAGTAATATCATTACAACAATAGCATTGAAACATCTAAAGTTGTCGACATCTCACATCGTGGCCTCCACCTATACCCTTCGAGCATTCAATGATGCAATATGCTCGATGGTTGGCACAATTGTCCTACCCATCCAAGTGGGACAAAAGACTATTCATACATTGTGCCACATCTTGGAAGGTGAGATGGCCTATAATATCTTGTTGGGCCGGCCTTGGATCGGGGACATGAAGTGTGTCCCTTCAATAGCTCATCAGTTCCTAAAGTATACATTTGAAGGATAGGTGCATGTAGTCCCGCTAGACTTAGAGCCCTTCAAGTACTGCAATACGGTGCATCTAATTCCGCAATCGACCCTTCCATCAACGCATTTGGATTTTCAGTTGAATCCATCTAAACAGGGTCCGATTTCGTAGGCGTCCCCGTTGACAAGTCCATCAAATCCCCAGCTGGGTCCATCTTCCTCATCTGGTCCTTCAACAACGATGCCACCTACGGTGGCCACACCAAAGGACAAGGGAAAGAAACCCCTAGAAGAGGAACCACCCCTAGTCTCAACCATCTCTATCGAAGAGATGCCTAGCCGAATGGAAGTCGAGATGCCTAGTTCACCCTACATGGAGTGGACTCCGGAAGAACTCCCATTCGCTCCCCCTCAACCACCAACGATCACCGTTGAGATGGCCAACATGGGCCTGGGGGAGTATCTAGTGTGAAACATTGTAGCAACACCCGCACTTGAGTCCATGCAGGACATGGGGAGACCTCGACTCCCCATCGGCTCTGTGGTTCCTCTAGGCTACCCACCCAATCAGACAAACTTTGTTTATGGGGGCCTGGATAATGGCGTTGAACCTTACATGCAAGAAGACGAAGATGAAGAGCCCTTTTCTGAGGACGTCAACTATTTTTCCAACCCAGATTTCGCTTTGAGATATCTTGGCCAATGTAATTGGCATGGATATGGGTTGGGCAGGTATGAGCAAGGAGTGCGTGTTCTATGCCAACCGAGATATCAAATGTCGTATGACAAGTCAGGAGTAGGGTTCAACCACCCCCCCCCCCTAGACATCTTGGTAGAGAACATGCAAGGCCTAGGGATAGGCAACAAGGATGGGTTGGCATTAGATCCATATGCCAATCCTAACACAACATATACATTGGGGGATTATCTCCCATTGCTAACAACCAACCTTGTTGACCTTAACAACCCTTTCCCTTCGGTCGAAAAGGGAGAAAGTTCGAGGACTCACCTACAAGAGGGATATGGACAAGACCAAGAAGGGTCTTCAGAAGATGAGTCGAAGTACGAGGTAGCACCTTGGGATCCTTTCGAGTCTGATAGCAATCATTCACAAGTGACTCCCATGGATGATGATCAGGAGAGCTTCCTGACAATGTTCCCTTTGGATGCTCCAATTGAGCATATGCCACCTCAAGAGAATCAGGTCCCCCGTAGAGAGCGGAACAACCTCGATGGGACCACATTAATTTTCTCGAGCAAGATGAGCCTCATATGTCACAAACAACTGTTGGAGCCAACGAAGGCCTTTGGATCTCTGACAGTGATTATGAAGATGAAACTGAGATGGCTTATCTCAATCATATGCGATAGCAGCAATATCCCTTGGACATAGACGACATGTTTGAACAACTACACATAGGGCCGAGGCATAGGTGGCACCTCAACCCAGCGTAGTTGGACCAATTACTGCACCCGCCACTCCAGGTATACAGAGAGCACCTTCCGCCTGGAGACCCTATAGAGCCGTTAGTGCCTAGGGCAGACCCTGTCCTTTTATCTACACATAGGGCCGATCCATTTGTGCCAGTACCCATAGAGCCAGATCCGGAGCACAAAGATCACCTAGGATGTCCGAGTAACCACACCCATGGTAATGGAGACCAAAATCATTTCATCAACATGATCTCCATTGATTTAACCACCCCCATCCATAATCCAGCTGACCCAACATGGTCATTGCATCTAGACCTAGATGCTATAGACTGGGATCGTGTTGACACACCACCATCCCCATCAGAGTACTGGCCTTGCGGTGGGATGTTCCATTTCACCCTAGGACAGACTCAGGATGTCTTCCATGTTGAAGAGGAACCTGACGTTCCGAACGATGATCTAAATTCAGCAAACGATATCCACTTGATCCCAACTCCACACCAGTTGGAGGACGGGTCCCACATGTCGATCGAGGAGACGACTGACGTAGACATCGGCTCAGATCCAGTGAATTTGCAAATCATCAAGTTGGGGGTAAGTCTATCCCCCGAAGAGCAAGCCGACTACATTGCCCTTCTCAAAGAGAAGAAGGAGGTTTTTGCATGGTCCTACAAAGACATGTCGGGGCTAGACCCACAGCTAGTCACGCATAATCTAACGCTTGATCCGATAGTCAAGCCAATAAAGCAAAAACTACGTAAGATGCATCCAAAAGTAGCCTTAATGGTCAAATATGAGCTACAAAAGTTGTTGGATGCACAGTTTGTCATCTGCATGGATTACCCACCATGGTTGTCTAACATGGTGCCCGTCAAAAATCCCGACGGGAGGATTCACATATGCATCAATTTTTGAGATCTAAACAAAGTGAGTCCTAAGGATGATTTCCCCTTGCCTAGCATTGACGCATTGGTAGACGCTACAGTGGGCCATGAAATGCTTTCCCTCATGGATGGTTTCTTGGGATACAATCAAATTCGTATCAATCCCGAGGACCAACTAAAAATGGCGTTCACAATGCCTTGGGGGACATTTTGTTATAAGGTCATGCCCTTTGGCCTTAAAAATGTTGGTGCCACCTACCAACGTGCCATGACGTACATCTTCCATGATCACATGCACAAAACTTTGGAAGATTACATGGATGATTTGTTGGCCAAATCTCTTTTGTGCCCAGATCATCTCGATGACTTAAGCAAGATCCTCGATCGCCTCATGGAACATAAAGTCGGACTAAACCCCAAGAAGTGCGTATTTGGCATCACATCTAGAAAGCTCTTGGGTTACATAGTCTCCAAATGAGGAATCGAGGTAGACCCACACAAAGTCAAGGCAATCCTTGAAATGCTTCCCCCAACTACCATCAAGCAACTCAGAAGTCTGCAGGGAAAGGTCACGTCAATCAAGCGCTTCATAGCGCAGCTATCTAACAAGTGCCGACCCATGAATAAATTATTGCACAAGGGGGTAGCATTTCATTGGGATGACGAGTGCCAGTCAGCCTTTGATGACATTAAACAATACTTGGCTTCGCCGCCAGTATTGGCACCACCTAGACCAGGAGTGTCATTCTACTTATACATCTCAGCCATTGAGGTGGCACTGGGTGCCATGCTGTCCCAAAAAAATGAACTACACAAAGAATAGGCTACTTACTATCTTAGCCGCACCCTGGTCGGTTATGAACTTAACTATGCATACGTTGAGAAGCTCTGCTTGGCGGTGGTGTTTGCTACCAAAAATCTATGCCACTACATGCTCAACAATACGACGTATGTTGTGTCTAAGGAGAATCCATTGCGATACATGATGAGTCGTACTTATCATAGTAGCCGCACGACGAAATGGATCATGTTGTTGATGGAGTTTGACATAGAATTCATTGGACAAAAATCCATAAAAGGTCAAGTCATCACCGATCAACTAGCAGAGGCTCCTCTTGAAGACGATCAGCCTCTGACCGTAGAACTACCGGATGATGGGGTCTTCCATGTTTCAGAATCACCAGATTCTGATGAGCCTGAGTCACAGGCGACATGACCCTATTCTTCGATGGTTCTAAATGTGAGCAAGGAGGTGGCGTGGGAATTGTATTCTTCACACCACAAGGGGCTCCAATGCCTCTATCATTTAAATTAGACTTCTCGTGCACCAACAACAATGCAGAATACGAAGCCTTGCTCATAGGTCTTCAGACAACAATCACCATGAACATCAAACGTTTAAACATCTTTGGTGATTCGTTGTTAATTGTCAATCAAGTCAAAGGGGTATTCCAATGTAAATGCCCAGTTTTGTAGGCCTACAAAGCCCTTGTGGACAAATTCCTAGCACAACTTGAATGGTATGACATCGAGGCACTCCCTCGATCATCGAATCATTTTACGGACACTATGGCCTCCTTGGGGTCACTAATCCCGCAAGACCCTTTCGGTGAGATGACAACCATTCAGGTCAAAACATTATCGCAATCCATGATGGAGCGTGCAAGCTCTGACCTAACGCCAGGAATCCACCTGATCTAGATTGAACCATCTCAGGATAGGTTCTCTCGAATCCATGATTGTCTGACTCAAGCCAACTAGGGGTCCTTGTTCTCCCCGACTCCTCTTAATAGCAACACAATGCTATTTTTACAAGTTCTTTCCCGCTCAACTTTTGCTAGGGATGAACTTCAAGAGGGATTGGTCGTTCATACCATCGAGGTTTCTGATCAGTAGGATTGGTACACACCCATAAGGGATTACCTCAAGTTAGGTAATCTCCCACTTGGATTGACACAAGCCATGAAAAGATCATTTAAACAGAAAGTGGCAAAACATGTCTTGTTAGGAGACATTTTGTATCGTTGAAGCTATGAAGGAATCCTCCTCCATTGCTTGGACCAGCAAGAGTCCGCTTGGGCGATCACCCAAGCCCATGATGGTACATGTGGTGGCCACTTCAGCGGTATGGCCATCGCAAAGCGCATTCTTTGCATGGGCTATTATTGGCCATATTTAGAGCGAGATTGTTGCGCATATGTAAAGAAGTGCATGAAGTGTCAACACCATGCCAATTTGACACACGTACCTTCTCAGGCCTTGCAACCGATCCAATCGGCTTGGCCTTTTTCATAGTGGGGCTTTGATCTAATCGAAAAGATCTCCCCTGCATCATCAGGTCATCACACATTCATCATAACGGCCACAGAGTACTTCACCAAGTGGGTGGAAGCAATTTCGCTAACCTCTACGACTGGAACCCGCATTGCGGAGTTTATTTTACATAACATCATATGTCATTTTGGTATTCCATCCAAGATCATCTCGGATAATGGGACGTCATTCAAGAATAAATATGTGCATGCTTTGACAACAAAGTACAAAATTCAGCATAGTTTTTCAACACCCTATTATCCGTAGGCAAATGGGCAAGCAGAGGCGTCAAACAAAATGCTAGTCGCCATCCTCAAAAAGATAGTCATAGATAGTCATAAGGATTGGCACATTCAAATCCCGCTTGCCCTATGGGCTTATCACACTAGCATTCGGATGCCCACTGGGGCAACTCCATTTTCGTTGGTGTATGGCTCCGAGGCAGTCATGCCTCTCGAGTTGGAAATCCCTTCACTGCGCATTTCAATGCAAGAGTTCATCGATGATGACACTGCATGGCAGGCCCGGTTAGACCAACTAACGTTGCTCGATGAATGACACGTCAATGCTCTCGAGCATTTGCGTATCTATCAAGAGTGACTTAAGAAAGCATACAACATGAAGGTTCACCTAAGGGACTTTCAGGTTGGTGACTTGGTCTTAAAAGAGAACCAACAGAATTCTAATTTGCCATCCCATATAAGGGACAAGTTCATGGCAAACTGGTTAGGTCCTTATGTGATTGATAGTAAAATAGGACCTGGAACATACCGACTCGCCTCTCTTGAAGGAATCAAGGAGCTAGAACCCTTGAACATCAGTCATTTGAGGCCATTCCACATTTAGAGAGCCATAGTCCAACCAAAAGCTCCAAGGATTCTCACAATCGCTTGGTCAACCCAAAATGCCCCAAAGGTATCC
The DNA here is from genome assembly GCA_028583015.1 of Wollemia nobilis. Lineage (NCBI taxonomy): Eukaryota > Viridiplantae > Streptophyta > Pinopsida > Araucariales > Araucariaceae > Wollemia > Wollemia nobilis. Next base: position 4,381,597 of record JAQPPZ010002642.1, read on the forward strand.
ATAAACCCTTTGGTCAAACCAAAAGCTCCAAGGATTCTCGCAATCACTTGGTCAACCCAAAATGCCCCAAAGGTATCTATAAACCCTTTGGTCAAACCAAAAGCTCCAAGGATTCCCACAATCGCTTGGTCAACCCCAAAAATGCCCCAAAGGTATCCATAAACCCTTTGGTCAAACCAAAAGCTCCAAGGGTTACCATAACCGCTTGGTCAAAAATAAATATTCAAAAACAAACAAAAACAATAAAATCATCAAAAATAACAAAAAAAATTGCATCTCCATTCCATGCATACTCATAAAAATCAAAATACAAAAATATAAGTTGCATTAGGCATCGCATCCATACATTGCATATTTGCTGGTCATACATGTCACAAGCACCATAGACTATAATTGCTCGGCAATTCCATCATTTTCCACATCAAATCCATTTTATAAACACATACATCTAGAATAACACCATCCCCATTTTTAGCATAGTCAGTTGTCTCCTAATGTATATAGGGTTTTTGTCATTCAGCTGTCTTTAAATTTCTAGCCAAAAACTATACAAAGTTAAACAGATTTTACAAGGGAAAGTTTTACTTGGATCAAGCCTCGTTATGTAACATCCCTACACAAGTTAAAACACATAAAATAATTCCCAAGTTGTGTGAACGGAAGATGAAAACTACAAAGCAATCTAGGGTACCATAGGTGAAAGATTAGCCTGTTCATCCCCCTGTGTGAATGGTTCAAGAGTGCTGAGAATTGACAAAAGGACAAGCTCTTCCCCATCAATTCCCCCTAATCAACAATGGTTTTCACCACTAGCAAAAATCCCAATCACCATTGGTCCCTAAAGTTGTAAGGATTCGTACTACACGTCCCTGACAAGGATGGGTAGTCATCCCCAAGGCCTAAAAGGATCAATGCCATTCAAAAAAAAAATCCCAACAAGCCATCATCATGAACATCTCCAATCACCTTTGGTCTCCAAAGTCGTAAGGATTCATACTACACGCCCCTGAAAAGGATGGGTAGTCATCCCCAAGGCCTAAAAGATCAATGCCCTTACTTCATAATATCCCTAATCCCCTTTGGTTCCCAAAGTCATAAGGATTCATACTACACGTCCCTGAACAGGATGGGTAGTCATCCCCAAGGCCTAAAAGGATCAATGTCATTCATAAGCCACAAACCTACAAGCTCAACCTTACGAAGCTCAAAATCCAAAATCAAATAACAATGGTTATCACCACTATTCAAAATCCTTGCTCAAAAAGAAAAACAAAAGAAGAAAAATAAACAGTGATTTTCATCACTATGTATACGAGCAAGTATCCTAAACCATTGAGCAAATAAAAATCTTGGACTTGAATCCCTGGAATTCTCAGCATTCGAAAAACCATCTAGGTGATCCTCATTACGGGTTTGGTGGACAACCTACCTGGCAATGGTGGTATCCTAAATGCATGATGATATGTCTATCACATTAGCTTTGCATGTGAGCAGACCAATGTTTGCATGTGGATGAGCTAGCTTATGGTACCTTAGATTGTCCCATGGATTAATCTTACTAAATACAACAATGGAGTTAGTGGAGCTAATTAGGTGATCCTCAGTACAGGTTTGGTTGATAGCCTATCTGGCACTGGTGGTATCCTAACAAATACCACATAAATGAACTCAATTGCACACACAAGGATGTGAAATAACTTGGTTAAACTCAAGTCGGATTTATACCTTGTTCAAAAGTCTTGCGAGATAAATGTACAGTCTTGGCTAGTTAGTTAAAATATCTGAATCTCCGAAAAGCTTAACTACATTTTAAAAAACACTGGTACATTTCATTACGTACATCACCATCAGATAATATGAAAAATACAAAAACAAAGTTATCACATGCAAAGTCATTCCACAAAGCCATCACATAAGTACAGCAAGCCAGTAAATCTTGTATAGTCTATGGTGCCATCGACAAGTTATCAACAACTCATTTCATTCATTCCATATGCATACATCATATAATTAGACACATCGCATTCATAATACCACATGCATACATCATCATAAATAACTATGCAAAAATTTCAAAAACAACAAAAACTGCACAAAATGCACCAAAAACAAGCAATAAAAGTGTCCAATAAGAGTGCTTTTGCACTTGACATTTCGGGCATGCAAAATAGACGTCGGGGTCACAAATCCTCACTATCCTACTCCCTAAGAAGGCTACCATATCCGGACCGCTCCACGGGAGGACGGATTTTCAAGAATTTCATCCCCAAAAGGCGTCACAAAAAGGGTCAAAACCCAACCAAAAATAGCAATAACATTGCCAAACGAAGGCGCCTTTGCTGCTGACATTATTGGCATCCAAAATAGACGTTGGGGTTACAAATTATCACTATCCTACTCCCTAAGAAGGCTACCATAGCTGGACCGCTCCACGGGAGGATGAATTCTTGACAATTTCAGCTCCAAAATGCGTCACAAAAAGGGTTAAAACCCACCAAAAATAGGTCAGAATGTTCGGAAACTGCTTAAGCATTCAACGGTAAACAACTGAAGGCACCCTTACATAAGTCATCTTGGGTCAAGTGACTCATCGCTTTTCTCATGTCGGTCATTCCCTCATCGATTCGTCGCTTGAGGGGGTAGTCACACTTAGTCACCAATCAACAAAAACACACCCAATCAAGGAAATAACACGCATTCAAAGGATCATTGACAAAGACAATCACGCTCCTGCTTGGGGCAGCAAACAAGCAATAATCACAAGCTGATCAAACACTTGGCATTCATGAATCATGAACTCAAGGTTCCCATAGACAAAAGGTTGCGCCCTTTGCCTATTCATGACTGATCAATGTCCAAGCTCAAGTAACACCTCACCGAAAAAGGTTAACACTTGAATTAAGTTCCTTAGCTCGTCAGAAGCAAGGATTCAAGAATGCGTGCCCTTTCCATACTTGGGGCATCAAGAGTTGGTTAGGTTACTGAGAAACCCTAATCATTAGTGCTTTGGTTATCTATTTTTGCTCAGTGCTGCACCTTGCACAATGCTTCCCAAAAAGGGGCATCTATAGACACCAAAACAACACCAATCCGATTATGTGACAACAAGCACCGATCGCATTGACACACATAGCCCCTAGGGCAGCCCCCAGAGGTTAAACAGTGGTCCTAACCACTCCCAAAAGTAGTTTGGAAGGTCAAGGGTCAATTTGGCACCTTTTTGGCACTTTGCTCCCTACTCGTCCCACCCTGGGATGATTACAAACTGGTATTCGTCCCACCCAGGGACGATTAGTAGCATTCGCCCCAGGGTGAGGCGAATAGAAGGTTTGACTGGCAAAAAGTCAAACCTCGATAGGTCCACCAGTTAACTGCAACTTCAGGCCATGCAATTGCGAGGAACGACTTCAAATCAAGGAGAGAGACTTCAGTCATGCATGTCTTTGATTTTGGAGGCCTCATGCAAGGAGACTCTAAATCAGGGAATAATCTTTTCTCTCAAAATAGGACAAGCAACTCAAGTGGTGCCCTCGCATGCGCATTCAAACAGAGAGACCCTAGGTCTATAAATTGGTGAGTCTTCTCACCCAAAAGGATATACAGAGAGGAGCTTTTGGAGCAACGAAGTGCTGCCAAATTATATCCTCACCCATTGTTTGTGCTTTCACATCCTTGATCTCTCTTTTGGAGGGAGGTTATTGGGTGATTATTGGAGGCGCATTCTAGACCCAAACCCAAACATTTGGCCACAATATCCCACCAAATTTGTTGACACAACCCCATAAGAGGTTTTGGACCCATCCCAAGTGGATTGGTGCCGAAACAGAGTCCCAAACGATGGGCGTCCGGCCTCGGGTGCCCCCCAAACTATCGTAGCCCTAATCGCCCCACCCCGGAGCGATTAGAAATCTATGGTATATTTCTTTAATTTTTCTTTTGCATCTGATTCTAGGTTGTTTACATATGTTGTCATTTAAATTTCATGTGATTCTGACAAGTTTTGATCATGTTTTTATCATTTCCCGCCTTTACTAACATGCAGGTAGCATCATCAAATTCCTGGTGATAGAGGCCAAATTGGGAAAATATGACCTTTTGGGTCTTCCCAAAATACCCCCAATTAGCTAACCCCAACTTTGCAGGTGATTTGGAGCTTCCTAGGTGTGACATTTGGGACAGTGCTTTTTGACACTTTGTTGTAGGTCTATTCGTCCCGCCCCGGAGCGAATACAAATATGTGGCTAATTTTGTAACTGTTCCTTTTGCAGTGCCTTCCTAGTGATGTTTTTATGCCCTTGTCAAGTTTTCAGTTCATTTGGATCTATTTCAGTTATCGTTTTATTCATATTTTGCATATGCTAGTTGAAGGCGTGGGGATTGCATGTTTTATTTTATCTACAGGTGCTACTGACTATTTTCTGTTTCCTTGAACGTAGGATCTCGACATTAGAGGAGCAGCAAGGAGTCAAGACTCATCAACGCAAGTGGCGGTGATGTTTTGGTCCACCCATTTTACATGTGGGCACGCGGAAGAAGGAATACCATCTGTGGATGTGACAAGAACACTTTTAACGCTCCTAGCCCCTAAAAAGGGAGGAGGCGGATTGTAACCGAGTTCTGAAACATATCAATAAAAAGGGTTGTCTTCCATATTGGCTTTCTATTGGGTTTCGATTCGTTTATGCATCTTTCCTTTCATGCACTTTCAATTCATAGGATTAAGCGTTATCTTTTGTTTCGTTCGCATCGCATCTTGGCTTCTCCTTTTTGTTTTCGTATCCTCGTGCTTTCGGTAATTGTGGACAGTGGAAGCAACGAAAACCTAGTGATAACTGTAGACACCAAAATCCAGCCACTTGCAAGTCATCTATACCTTCCTGTCAGCCACGTGTCGGTCACCCACTTTCCCGCCATTATTTGGCCCAATTTCACCTTTCCCGCCATTTTTCATCCCCAAATTTATTTAAATTAATATTTATATATATATATATATAATTTTTTAATATTTTAATATTTTAATATATATATTTAAATAATAGTTTAAGTGATTTAATCTGAGCCGTCCATCCTTCATTTAATCTCATCCGTCCATCCATCTTAATCCATTTCACAACCAAGATTTATTCTCTACCCTTGGATCCACTTTAATCTTAGCCACACGTTCAAAGTGTCGTTAAAACCCTAAAGTGTGCCCTAAGAGTAGATTATAAATTGAGTCACCTTGATGGCTCAAACCCTATGTCTTTTGCTACTTCTATCTCCTACGATCTTCTTAACTTCTTCTATCTCGTTTATCTCCTCTCTCTCTCGCTACCCTTTCGCCGCATCCATCGCCGCTTCCGTCGCCACTTTCGCCGCCATTCCTTCTGCAGCATTCTGCAGAATCCCCCATTCTTGTCGTAAGTGCCCACGGGCATTTACCCCTTCACCAAGTGCCCATGGGTGTTTACCAAGTGCCCACGGGCGTTTACCAAGTGCCCGCGGGCGTTTACCTACAGACACAGACTCAGACCGGCATTTGAAACCTTAATCCAGAAGCACGCGGGCGTTCAGCGAGTGCACCAGGGTGCCTTCCGTAGCCGATTTGATAGCCCACATTACTTCCATGTGTCGCCTGGTCTAGCTGCATTAACAGAGAACAAGTATAAATTAGTTTAAAGCAAGTACCTTATTTTCATTTATTGATCTCGTTATTGAATTCCTGCATTCCATTTTTCTAGGGTTTTAGATTGTTTCGGAGGGCTCACGCAGTGGAGCCCTCTTATTAATTTCTAACTTCTTGATAGTGCTAATGTGTGCAGGTTTTTGATGACAGATCCGGTTTATTGATGGCAGCTGATTAAGCTGGAGTGGTCCAAGCAAGGGATACAACAAAGCCCACTCACTCTGTTGGGATTGAAGATACATTCTTCGAAAGCGCCACCATTTGTGCCACCTAGGGTTTCGGAGAACCCTAGCATAACTTGTAATCGTGTATCACAAATAAAGGGTTACAGTGCCCGGTTGTACTCAAAAAGGAGTTTTTAAACTCCATCGATTAATAGAAATCGTTTGTTTTGTGCAACTATTCTGTACTCCATTATTGTGGTTTTATCTTTTGTTTGGCGTGGTATTTTTAATCTACAAATGGCGATCACGGTGGGACCCCCTAGGGTTTCATATTTTTAATACTTGCTTTACTAATCTGTTCTTGTTTTCTGTTTTATTTTGCAGGTTCCAAAAATCGTGAAATTCGTTGTTCCAGCGAACTAGGGTTTCTGAGTTTGCAGAAAACGCAGCAGACGCAGAGGGGCGTCTGGAAGTCCAATACGAAACGCAGAGGTGCGTTTCAGCCTGTGCAGACTCCCGTGGGCGTTTGAAGTCGTTTTACAAAAAAGCGTAGGCTTCCAAGTAAGTGCTGTACTTTTTACGTTTTTGGTTTTTCTGCCATATTTTGTTTCTTTTTCAGATCATTACTTTAAAATGAACAAAAACTAAGTAATCTGAAAAGAACAGTTATTTTTAATTACATTTTTCTTTGCATTGCATTATTGATTGTTGCTTGCATTTTAAAAAAAAAAAAAAATTTGCATACCTAGCTGCATATTAGAATAGCTACGAATTATTTGTTTTAATTATCTAAGTAGGACTATTGATTGGATGTCAATAGTACTCCTGCCATTGGGTGATTCCAGCCAGAGAAGTGGACGAACCTTCCGGTTGCTCCTTTGATATCTCGATATCATTGGTAGGCAGGGGGTTTTAAACGGTGTACTCCACTTCTTCGGAGGAAATGACATGTTTTCGTAGCCTCTTGCTTAGATCATTAGAACTTTTGATTTATAGCCTTGTATGTACACATTAGATAACTAAAACATTTAAAAAAAAAAAAATTCATTGCATTTTCATATTGCATTTAAAACAGTGATATCTGGATTTCATCACTGGGTATTGCTTGAAGTTTAGTGACGGTGGAATTCATCTCCATCCATTAAACTTCTGCCTTAGACACCATAGGTCACCCCCGAGCAAACTTGCCGGATTTCATCACCAGTAAGAATCTCGTTGTCCTTTCCTAGCCATAGTTTTTACCTTTTTTTGTGAATAATTCAAGATTAGATCACATGCAAAACTCATAAACCGGACACTTAAAATTTACTACGATTAAGATCAGAAAATAATTAATTAACCGCAAGGTAAGACACATTGGTTGAAACCTAGGTTGTGACTGTTTTCTGATAATTTTTGTAGTGTAAATTTATCATTCTAGTTTTGCATTCTTCTTTTTTGAATTTGTTTAGATTTATTGCTCCATGGTATTAACAAGGAATCAATCTAAAATGTTAAATCTAAATAATCAAATGGGAAATTCACAGAACATCCCCACCACCAACATGGCCACTTATCCTAGTGAATTTCAGGCAGGTTCGCCTCGTGGTCTTTCACGTCCTTCTACCATCTACCACATGGCCATGCCCATGGAGGAAGACAATTCCTGTCATATTACCCACATTGATATGGCCCAAGTGCAAACTCACTTAAGAGATGGCACTGGCTATGTCCTTGAGCCAATCCAAGATTCCCCTATGCAAGATTCTGTTTTTCAGCAGGATATTGCATCAACCATACCCGCTGGTTTCACTCAGGTCTACACTAACCCTTTTTTTGAGGCTAATGTGGTATCTGTTCAGCCGGCTTCATCTCCAACATCTTCCTCGGATGCTCAATTGTCCTCCTTTGGAGACAAATGTAGTGTCTTCCCGACCACCTTCTCCTCCATGTACCCGGGTGTACACCAATTCTCTTTATGAAGTTGGTGGAAACTCTTCTAGCCATAACCAATTTCAACCCTCTTCTTCCCAAACCATTTATGGTTTCACCCTACCTGGGACACAGTCTACTGTTCCTTCCTAGGTATCGCCTACTTCAGCCACCTTCATTGCCCCTGCTATGCAGTCTCCTGTGACTACCATGGCAGCCTGCCCTCCACCTTCATCCAATCATCCCACCTCCCTTGGGTTAGAGATTAATAAGGTTAAGGAGTATCTCGACAAATTGATTTTGCAACAACAACAACAAAATGCTCAACCACCTGTCGTAGTAAATCCTACACCCCAACCAATTTCTACCCAACCAACTTTTATTAGCTCAGGCCCCACCTTGGTACCCCAATCTTCGGTGGTGTCCATTCCTACCCCACCTTTCTCCCAACCTAGTCCAGTTCATCATCCAACCCAATCACCTTCTTTCCGGTATCATCCATACCAACAACCTGTCCATTCCACACCGCCTAATCCAGGCAATTTCATCCCATCTCATCAATTTTCCACTCTTCCATTACATCATCATAATCATCAAACGAGTCAAAATTTTAATGAAGATTCTCGACTCCATGCTATGCAACAACAGATTGACAACCTTATGCTCAACATGCCTGGCTCATCTAGTCAGAAACCTACGCTAAGGTCATTGATCAATCAACCAATTCATCCTTCGGTACCTTCACCACCATATCCGACTGATTTCACATTACCGAAGTTTGACAAATTTCGAGGAACTGAGGATCCTCATGAACATGTGAGCTCATTCATGCATGCTTGCTTTAGAATCCAAAATAATGATGCTCTTATGCTCAAAACTTTTCCTCAGACATTAGGAGGAGATGTTGTACAATGGTATAATCATTTAGCTCACCATAGCATTTATGCTTACGAGCAATTGATTAATCTGTTTTTTAGAACGATTCTCCCTGAATGTACAAAAGAGAGTTTCATTGTCCGACTTATACAAGCTCAAGCAACATGACGATGAGACTGTTTATGACTTTGGAAACCGTTGGAGGGCTATCATTAATAAACCACCATTCTCCCTACCAATGGAGGAGTTAACCAAAATTTTCACCCGCAGTTGTTTAAAACCTATCTCTTGGTTACTCCAATTACAACAATTGAAGAGGCTTTGGCCCAAGCAAGTATCATAGAAGACATTAAAGTCCAAGAGGGTGTTTTAAAACCCCGTAGAAAAGAATGGCAACAAAAGGGCCAACAACGAAATAATAATTATGGCCAAAACAAACAAGCACAAGCTAGTACAACCTCAAATGTTAACCAAGTTAATCAAGTGGTGGCGAGCCAGCCCGTAATGGCTCAACAACAACAAGTAATGCAAAGTCAACCGCAACCAATTGCTTATCATGCGGTACCCGCCCCTACTCAACCAGATCCCAATATTGGGCCAACCATGGAAACTCGACCTTGGCAAAACAATCGTCCCAAGCGACAATTCACACCTTTAGATGAACCATATGCGGTCATATTCAACAAGTTATATAGCACAAATCAGTTAACTTTACCTGAGTTTAAACCTTTAGACCCATCTAGAAGGGGGAAGTATTACAAGGAGTACCTATTTTGTCCTTATCATAGGCAAAATGGGCACGATATCAATAATTGTACAGATTTCAAACATGTGATCCAAGATCTTATTGAGATTGGAGCCATTAAATTGGATAGCCCCTTAGCCCAACAAAATCAAAATCTTGGTATATTTCAAACACCCCTTCCACATCGGGAGGAAGCTCCAACAACTTCGGGGGGAGTAACTCGTGTAACTCCTCCTAATCAAGTCAACCATGTACAACAATACCAAGGTTTTGTGGGTACTATTAACGTAGTAACCCGGGGTCAAAGGGCGAACCAACCAAATCAAGCCGAACCACGACCACCCGTACAAACCCCCAGTCCACCTCAGGTAACAGTGACCCAACGACGTGCTAGTACTTCTCAACAACCGCTAAATCATTCTACTCAACGCCAACGACCCATCATGTCATTGAGTAGCCGGTTAACTACTAGTTTAAAAATGGCTTCTGCCAAGTTATCGATCTATGACCTCATTCAACAATCTCCCCCGCATAGAGAGGCATTAATGGAAATATTAAAGTCAATCGAGCTTCAAACTCAAGATACTAATGCCTTCAACAACTTTGTGGGGAGTATTCAAACATGCATGGAGCCCTCCATCACTTTCTATGATTTTGAAATCAAACCTATGTCAACATAAAGTATAGATCCTCCACTACATATCATGGCCAAGATCGATAACAAGCCATTCAAGAGAGTCTTAATTGACACCGGTTCCTCAATCAATATCATTACAACATCGGCGTTGAGTCATCTAAAGTCGTCGCCATCCCTTATCACAAAGTCGACTTTTACTCTTAAAGCATTCAATGATGCTTTATCTTCCACTGGTTGGCACAGCTTATCTTGCCCATTGAGGTAGGGGCCCGAACTTTGCATACCTTGTTTCACATCTTGGAAGGGACCATGGCATACAATGTATTGCTTGGACGGCCTTGGCTTAGGGAGATGAGATGTGTCCCTTCTATACCGCATCAATGTCTCGAAGTATGTATATGAGGGACAAGTTCATTGTGTACTCGCCGACACGGAACCCTTCAAACATTGCAACTATGTCTCAAATCCTTATGAGATTGTGTTGCCATCCACTCATATTTTCTTGACCCCATCTACTTCTTCTATACCATCTTCTTCTAAAGCTCCCATTCCTGAGGAGCTACCCATCATATCGCAACCATCTTCCTCTTTCGCTATTCCATCTCATTCACCACTTTCTTCATCAACTAATCTTCCTTCTTCTTCATCACTGACCACATGCACATGTGGCCATGACCAATCATCTCTTTCCACGTCATTACCCCCTTCTTCTACACCTTCTTCAACATCACCTATTATTCCTCCATCTTCCCAACCATCACCAACTGATGTTTCACAAGTTAGTGAAGCATCAACCCAACCAAATCCTTCCAATTCTTCTATCCCACATTCTTCTATTCCATCATCAAGTCCATCTCCCTCCCAAGTCAAGGTCCATCTCACTGATGCAGGTATTGGTGAGTATGCCATCCAAGATGTCCACATCACACCGTTCAATGTGCAAACAAGTTAAAGATTTTGGTCGTCCACATGACCAACATTTATCCATTGGATCGGTTTATAACATGGGTTCTATGCCAAATTCCATTAATTTTGTATATGGGGGAATAGAGTCATCTTCTAGTCCTACCACCATACTAGAACCTAAGCATCCAGTCCTTGCCAATATCGAAAGGATGGAGGGTTTTCCCTCTCGCTATTTCCACGGACATAATTGGCAGCAATTTGGCCTAGGTCACTACGAGCAAGGGGTAACCGAACGCATCGATATGCCATACCAGAGACCCACTGAGCGTTTTGGTCTGGGCTACCAACCACTTCCATCCCTTTCTTCTTTTGAACAAGCTTTTCAAAGCATTAATCTTAATTCAGAAGAAGAAATCCTCCACCCCGACGAATCCGAAGATGAAGCCTATGAAGAATTTGACGTCATGTCAAATGGTGATGAATTTGAAGAAGAGTCGGCGCCCATTGTTCCCCTCACTAAACAAGACGAGTTTTATCTCCAATTGTTCCCTCTCCAAGAGGCCATCTTTCGCTTGCTTCTTCCACAAGAACGAGGTGAACCACCCCCTCCGCCACATCCATAAGCCATAATCCAAACTCGTATTATATGTATATACTAAAATAGTGGTTTTCACCACTACCAAAAAAAAAAAAAAAATCAGAAAATTCCAAAAAAAAAAAAATCAAAATATATAAAAAAAAAAAATACTTTATTGCTTTATGTATGTGTGTAATAGTGGTTTTCACCACTACAAAAAAAAAAAAAAAAAAAAAAAAACTCAAAATACAAAAAAAAAAAAAACTGAAAAACTATGTTGTTTTGCACTTCAGGTCTTCCGAGGTCTTCACCGGTTTTCCCTTCCATTCCGCCCATCCTTTCTTCCATAAGTCGACAATGAATTTTGAAGACTTATTCACCCAACTCCATAATCCATATGATCCGGATAAGCCAATCTCGATCAACCCAAGCCTGATTGACATGGATTGGATTTCATCCCCTCCATCTATTTCAGAGTTCATCCTTTTCGAGGAATTGTTAAAGGCTTCCGCCAACTACATTCCTCCTTCACCTCCACATTCACCTTCATCTTCTAAGCCAGAAGTCTTCCAGGCAGACATAGACGAGAGCAAGGTCGTTATACACTTAAGAGCATTCTACGCATAGTTTGAATTTTATATGTACATATATACATGGCTTGTACAACAAAAAAAAAAAACAAAAAAAAAACAAATAAAATAAAAAGAATTTGCATTTCATTGTTAGTTGCATACATCTCATTCAAAAACATTGCATTTCATGTGCATACATCTCATTGAAAACCATAACATTTCATTTTCAGCCATAGTTGCATATCATGTTAGAGACCATTCTATCTTTTGGATATAAAATTTGGTCAAGCAAAAGTCATGTTGCCTTAATCAGGGGCACCTTCATAAAATCCATCAAACCGAATTGTCATTCGTACATCCATTTTCCATTTGCACATATTTACATTGCCAAAATGTTTTCAATCACTCAACCCATTCCTAGTGTTTTAAGCAAACTTCGAAATGCATGTCAAAGTTCTCTAGGGCCATATCACAAATTACACTAAATAAAATCTTGAGTATTGGGAAATGATTTCAAAAGCGGTCTTGAACCTATCACATTTTCACATCTTAAAAACATCTTGTGTCAAAGAGAGATAACACCATCCTTGGGTTGTGCCTTGAAGTGAAAAGGGTAATCCTCGTTTGTCCTATCATGCAAACATAGTCCATAAAATAGTGGTTCTTACCACTATCACAAGCAAATCACAAAATATAAATATAAACAGAGTAGTAAGGATAGGGTAAAATTCTCATCATACTTCGGTTGAGAATCCGATTCCCCAAAGCTCTAAGGAAATGAACATTTTTCACACACCACTGATCCCAAATAAGTTGTAAGGATCGTACTACTTGTCCAATCGGACGGATAGGTAGTCATCCCCAAAGCTTACAAAGGTCAAAAACAACATGGACTATGGAGTTAACCTTCACCGGGGCTATAGACGCTTGATTGACAGTGGAGTATACTCATTGCGTGGCGACATGTCTCTCCTCAAAGAGAGACCTCTGAATGCTCATACGGACAAACTAGCTTCGGGGTCTTATCCATAACAGGGTTACTTAATTTATGCAAGATGAGGTTAATGAACACACTTGCACACACAGGTTTTTGATTGCCTAGAGTCACTACCATGCTTCTGATTTGGTTAATGAACTCACATGCACACACATTTGGTCCTAGTTGAATTAGGCAATATTAGTAAGTTTGTTTGATACCACTAGCATGTTTGAGTCTTTGTAAAACAGTCTTCCCTCCATATTTTCTTCCATATCAACCTCCATATCTTCTTCCATATTCATGTCATTCCATACGTCATCCATTCACAAGCCACCAAGTTCGGTGCCCCCGATTAAACAATTATGATAACAAGTTGGCTAAATCTAACTATCTAAAAGTATGAGTGCTTCTTAGTGCATATTTCATTTACTTAGTCTCGCATTAATCATCTATAACTTTGCATTCCATTCCATCACAAAAACATTAAAACATATAAAAACATGCATCACAAAAACATAGGCATTCACACAAAAGAAAGTAAAACACTAAAAATAAAAGCCATGTATATATATATATATGTATAAAGGTCAAACTCTACAATGAATGCCAAAAGGCTACAATATACAATAGAGCACCAAGGCTCATAAAGAGTGCATCTAAGCACTAAGCTAACCATCAAAAGAGGACCCCTGTGACCTAGTAGGAGCCCTAGACCTAGTGGTGTGCCTAGACTCACTACGCCTAGAGACAGAAGAGGATGGAGGATCAGGAAACACAATGTGATGCCTAAACAATGTGTCCTCCGGAGCCTCAATGTAACGAGTCCTAGACCTAAGCCTAGCTATGTCTATCCCGTGTCGTCGCTCCCGCTCTGCTAGCTCTGCTCGGAGTCTCGTCACCCTGTCATCCTGGGGCACCCTAGTCGCTCCATCCAAGTCCGCCTGTAGCTGGGCCATCCTCTCCTTCTGAGCAGCTAACAGGGCATCCCGCTCTGCTGCCTGCTGCTCCAGTCGAGCTATCCTCTCGTCCCGAGCGCCTAGCATAGCATCGCGCTCTGCTATCTCGTCGCTACAGCTGTGCCGACTCGTCCTCGAGCCCGCTAGGGGGTACCTCCCTAGCCTCTCCTATGGCCTCTCCTAGGCCCTCTCCGCCATCATCTCCGTCATCTTCGCTCCCCGAAGCCTCGTCGTGCCATTTTCCCCTTTCGCCTTCGATCGTCAGATCGAAGGCGGGGACCCTCCTTGCGCTTGGGAACCTCCGTGGTTCCCTCGCCCTCGCTAGCCCCATTGCCTCCAATATCTCCCAATATACCTGGGACAATGACCTCCTCATCCCCGGAATGATAGGGGAGAATCGGTGTCGCGCCTCTAACACCCTAAGCTGCAAAACAACAAAACAAAATTTTGTTACAATTTTTTTCAAAAAAAAAAAAAAAATTATTACAGTTTCGCAAAAATCCCTTTTCCGTTGGGGCAGAAAACGGTCAATCTTTCATATTTTTTTCTTGTTTGTACACCAACCCCTTTTCCGTTGGGGCAGAAAACGGTCAATCTTTCATATTTTTTTCTGGTTCGTACACCAACCCCTTTTCCGTTGGGGCAGAAAACGGTCAATCTTTCATATTTTTTTCTGGTTCGTACACCAATCCCTTTTCCGTTGGGGCAGAAAACGGTCAATCTTTCATATTTTTTTCTGGTTCGTACACCAACCCCTTTTCTGTTGGGACATAAATAGATGGTTTGTAAACAAATCCCTTTTCTGTTGGGACATAAACAGATGGTTTGTACACCAACCCCTTTTCTGTTGGGACATAAACAGATGGTTTGTACACCAACCCCTTTTCTGTTGGGACATAAACAGATGGTTCATACACCAACCCCTTTTCTCGTTGGGACATAAACAGATGGTTTGTAAACAAATCCCTTTTCTGTTGGGACATAAATAGATGGTTTGTACACCAACCCCTTTTCTGTTGGGACATAAACAGATGGTTCATACACCAACCCCTTTTTACCGTTGGGGCAAAAACGGTTCATTATATTCCAAATTTCTTCCAATTGGCTTGTGAGAACCATTCTCACTCGCCAATTGAGGGGGTAAGCTGATAAATCTTAAATATTCTTTTATTTTTTTTTTGGTCTTCAAAGTTGTGCTTTAATCTTGAGAGAGAGTTGCGTCTGATCCAGCTTTTCAGGTGTCTTAAGTTTTTTGTGCTGCATTGTGTCTTCACACAAAGCAACTCAAAAAGGGGCATCTCGTAGACACCAAAATCCAGCCACTTGCAAGTCATCTATACCTTCCTATCAGCCACGTGTCGGTCATCCACACTTTCCCGCCATTATTTGGCCCAATTTCACCTTTCCCGCCATTTTTCATCCCCAAATTTATTTAAATTAATATTAATATTTTAATATTTTAATATATATATTTAAATAATAGTTTAAGTGATTTAATCTGAGCCGTCCATCCTTCATTTAATCTCATCCGTCCATCCATCTTAATCCATTTCACAACCAAGATTTATTCTCTACCCTTGGATCCACTTTAATCTTAGCCACACGTTCAAAGTGTCGTTAAAACCCTAAAGTGTGCCCTAAGAGTAGATTATAAATTGAGTCACCTTGATGGCTCAAACCCTATGTCTTTTGCTACTTCTATCCTGATCTTTTCTATCTTCTTAACTTCTTCTATCTCCTTTTCTATCTCTCTCTCTTCTCGCTACCCTTTCGCCGCATCCATCACCGCTTCTGTCGTCGCTTTCGTCACCATCTCTTCTGCAGCATTCTGTAGAATCCCCCATTCCTGTCGCAAGTGCCCATGGGCGTTTACCCCTTCACCAAGTGCCCACAGGCATTTACCAAGTGCCCACGGGCGTTTACCAAGTGCCCGCGGGCGTTTACCCACAGCCACAGACTCAGACCGGCGTTTGAAACCTTAATCCAGAAGCACGCGGGCATTCAGCGAGTGCACCAGGGCGCCTTCCGTAGCCGATTTGACAACCACATTACTTCCAGGTGTCGCCTGGTCTAGCTGCGTTAACAGAGAACAGGTATAAATTAGTTTAAAGCAAGTAACTTCTTTTCTTTTATTGATCTGTTATTGAATTCCTGCATTTCATTTTTCTAGGGTTTTAGATTGTTTCCGAGGGCTCACACAGTGGAGCCCTCTTATTAATTTCTAACTCCTTGATAGTGTTAATGTGTGCAGGTTTTTGACGGCAGATCCGGTTTATTGATGGCAGCTGATTAAGCTGGAGTGGTCCAAGCAAGGGATACAACAAAGCCCACTCACTCTGTTGGGATTGAAGATACATTCTTCGGAAGCGCCACCATTTGTGCCAGCTAGGGTTTCGGAGAACCCTAGCATAACTTGTAACTGTGTATCACAAATAAAGGGTTACAGGCCCAGTTGTATTCAAAAAGGAGTTTTTAAACTCCATCGATTAATAGAAATCGTTTGTTTTGTGTAACTATTCTGTACTCTGTTATTGTGGTTTTATCTTTTGTTTGGCGTGGTATTTTTATTCTATAATAACAAATATGGTAGATAAATTTGGATTGAAGAGTATGGAGCATTCAAACCCATACAAAGTGTCATGGTTACAAAATCGGTACCAAATTTTGGTAACCGAATAATGTATGGTAAACTTTCAAATTGGTTATTATAAGGATATATTTTTATGTGGCATTATTTTGATGAATGCATGTAATGTATTCTTGAGAAGAGCATGGAAGTTTGATAGAAATACAATGCATTATGGTAGGGTGAACACATACACTATTGAGAAAGATAAAAAAATATTACACATTAATTCCATTGAAAGATGAAGGAAAATAGGTGTGCAATAGTTCAAAAGGTTGCATGATCTCTAGAAAATAATTCTTGAAGGATATGAAGAAAGGACAAACATATTTTAATTTCATTGCTAAACCCATACAATATGGGACAATGAATAAGATTGATGGCATTCCACATAAAGTGGAGGATTTATTGGAAGAAGATTTTGAGATTATTTCAAAAGAATTACCTGACGGGTTACCACCAATGAGAAGTATTATTCATCACATAGACTTCATACTTGGAGCAAGTTTGCCAAACAAGGCAACTTATAGGATGACACCTACAAAAAATGAAGAGTTAAATACACAAGTCCAAGAGTTGTTGGGCAAGGGGTTGATTAGGGAAAGTTTGAGTCCATGTGTAGTATTAGTTGTACTAGCACCCAATAAAGTAGGAGAGTGGCATATGTGCAGGGAATCTTGGGTAATAAATATGATCATCATAAATTATACATTTGTATTACCTCGTATAGATGACTTGATGGATTGTTTGACTGGAGTAGTTTACTTCACAAATATTGATTTGAAGGATGGTTACTATTAAATTCAAATCAAATAAGGGGATAAATGGAAGATTGTGTTTAAGACCAAAGATAGATTGTATGAATGGCTAGTTATGTCATTTGGGTTGACAAACACACCTAGTAATTTTATGAGGTTGATGAATGAGGTTTTGAAGCCTTTTCTTGGTAAGTTTGTGTTGGTTTACTTGGATGATATTTTGGTGTTTAGTAAGATGAAGGAAGAACACCTAATTCATATTAGGTTAGTTTTATGAAAGGTTTTTTTTTTTAACATGGTGGAATCTGTAGCCACCATGAATCTGGACAGGCTGTCCAGCTTTCATGTCCGCCACAGTATTCTGTGATGTTCACCCTAGAAGTCATCACATAGATCTTTGCGCAGTCTGCCCTTATAACAGCCATGCCATAATCATTTTAAACCTTTTATGCCACTGAAATCACCAAGAAAGGGACAAGCATTCAGTCTGACGAGGCCCGATATTTGAACCTTGGAGCTCCGCCCCCCTTATGGGGTTTGGATGAACCAATTGGTCTACACCTCGGAACTTGTTTTATGAAATTTAAAAGAGGACAATTTGTTGGTTAATTTGAAGAAATATTGTTTTATGAAGAAGGAATTTGTATACTTGGATTTTATCATACCCAAATATGGTTTGCAGATAGATCCAAGTTAAGGATATTGTGGGGTGGTCATTACCAAGGAGAAATTTTGAAGCCAAAATTTTTTATGGTTTGAAAAATTTTACAAAACTTTCATCAAAAAATTTAGTGTAATTTATGCTCCAATCATGGAAACAATGGAATAATATATACATGAGTTCAAATAGATAAGTGTAGTAGAAACAAGCCTTCAAATATTGAAGGAGAAAGTCATGGAGCAACTAGTTTTGGCATTGCAAAAATTTAAAAAGGTTTTTGAGGTATATTGTGATCCTAGTGGAACTTCCATTGGAGGATGTTTAAGCCAAGAAGGTGGGCCCATCACCTATTTTAGTGATAAATTAAATGAATCCAAGAGAAAGTATTATTTTATGATCAGGAGTTCTATGCCATCATGAAAGCACTAAAGTAGTGGAGACATGATCTATTATCAAAGGAATCTATCTTGCTTATAGATCATCATGCTTTGTAGTTCATTAAAAACCTAATAAAATTAAATCAAAGATATATGAAATGTATTTAGTATATTCAAAGTTACTCATTTATTTTGAAATATAGAAGTGGTAGTTCAAACTGGGTAGTCAATATTTTGAGTAGAAGAAATTTGTTGATGAATGCAATGAAGATTGAAGTGGTAGGTTTTGATGCTATGAAGGAGATTTATGTTGATGATTTGGACTTCAAGGAAGCTTGAGCAACTGACAATGATCCTACTACAATAGATAGAACACCATGGCTAGAATATCTAATCCAAAAATATGTATTATTCAAGGAACAATAATTGCATACTAGGGAGCTCAATAAAGGAGATCTTGATAAGAAAAACGAATAGTGGAGGACTTGTTAGTAATTTGAGTAGATAAGACAATGGGACAACTTTTTACAAGTTATTATTGGCCAAGAATGAGTATGAATATAAGAAGATTTGTGTAGTATTATCAATTTTATCAAACATACAAAATGGAGAAGTCAAAACACTAGGTTGCATCAGTCATTACTAATACTAGAAAGGCCATGGGAGGATATCAGTATTATTTTATCCTTAGATTTTCTTGAATATAAAGGGGGAATGATTTAATTTTTGTTGTTGTTGGTAGGTTTTTTAAGACAACACATTTCATACCTTGCAAGAAAATAAATGATGCTACTCATACTGCTAATTTTTTCTTTTGAGAAGTCGTAAGACTACATGATTTATCAAAAATCATTGTGTTAGATAGATATGTGTAGTTTGTAGGTCACTTTTGAAGTATCTTATGGAAGATTTTGGAAATAATATTGAGGTATAGTTCAACTTATCACTTGTAAATAGATGGACAAACAAAAATCATGAATAGAAGCCTTGGGCATATGCTATGGAGTCTAATTACAAAGAAGCCAATGATGTTGGATACCATATTAGCATAGGAAAATTTTTATATAACAATTTAGTAAATAGAAGTACAAGCAATAGTTCATTTCAAATTATGTATGGAACTCATCCTAGAGGAGTAGATGAGTTGTAGAGTACAACTGATTTGCAAAAACCTTGTTCTAGAGTAGAGTATTTTACTGAATATATGCAATATTTACATCATGAAGTGAAGGCCAAATTGGAAAAGAATATTGTAAAATACAAGCAATGTGCTGACATAAAGCATAGTACATAAGAATTTCAAGTTAGATATTTGGTATTGACACATTTGCATAAGTAAATATTCCCAAAGGACAATTACAATAAGCTCAATTTAATGAAGATCAGACCTTGTAAGGTTTTGAAGAAGTTTATGGCTAATGCCTACAAAATTAAACTCTTGAAATGAGTAGATATTTTACCAATATTTAATGTGGTATATTTGAATCCATAGTATGTTAAGCTTTCATAGAATATAGAATATATCACAAATGATTTTCCAATTGAATAATGGATAACACAATTGCCAAAAAATAATGGGATAAAATTAAGGCAGTAATAGACTCTAGAGTGGCCAAGAGGATGAGAAACAAGGTCTATTATGAATATTTGATCAAGTGGAAGAACCAATTAGTTGAAGTGGAAACATGGATGAATGCTTCAAATATTGCTAAGTACAAATATCGGTTATGGAATTTGAAAATGTTCATGAGATTCACTCATAAAATATTTCTTGTTACTCGATGAGTATTATGTGGGAGCATATGCCAATTACAAATAACAGTCAATGAACCCTTTAACCACCCAAAAATAATGCATAAGGGAGGAAACAAAATTGGAACCTACGAGATAGCAGATATAGAAAGTAAAAAATAGACATAATTTGAAGAGGAAGAAGAAGGTATTGGTAGGGAAAGGAGAGGAAAAAATAAACTAGAACAATAATTTTGAAGAATAACAATAAAAAGAAGAAGAGTTAGAAAATGTTTTTTTGATTGCCCTAAAATATTATCAATGTTTTTTTGTCTTGTACTAGCTTGCTAATAAATAAAATGCATCTACCTTTGAACTATCTTGTTTTTGTGTGGATGAAAAATGCTTAGAGTTGTTAAAATGTACATTAGTTAACCTTGTGTTTTCAAGTTATAATTCTACAAGAGTTGTTAAATATGACTATAGTATGAGTAAGGGTGTTTTTCAAAGGAGATAACCTTGGTTGTTGTCCAAGAGCTTGATATATAAGTAAAGACACTGAAATATTAAAATCATGTATAGTATGATGTGTGATTACCATTCATTGGAGTTTATCATCCAATACAAAAATACTTTTCCATTATAGAAATATCATCTTAACTAAGGCCATCTTGAGACATTCGTCTTAAAATAGCATCATTTTCAACATTTTCATCTTATGCATTAAGAGTATCATCAAAAAATTGTCATCTTGTGGGTTAGTCATACAACTAAAATTTGGTAAAAATTATACAATCCATTCCTTGTCCAATTAAATTATCATACAATTAATAAATCGTACAATCAAAGTGACATACAATTGAATTATTATACAAGGAGGAACACTGAGACGTACAAGGATGGTCTACGTATGATAGGAAAGAAACTATTATACGAAGAAATATTTATAGTCTGGTGATCTACATCATAAAATTATAGATCAATTTTCTTTTATCCATGGTAAACATTGCTAATGCTTTCTTGAAATATTCAATGTCATTGTCATTATCATTTCTCTTATTGCTTTTGTTTATTTATACAAACTATTCAAATTCAACGAATTTAATGTCATTTATTTGCACTTCTTGACCATAGCATGCAACTCTTTTCTCATAAATTGGTTTCTAAATCTTAGCATAATGACACTAAGTTTTACATAAGAAATTTTTCTATCATCATTGGACTCAAAGTTGTTGAATAGATTTCTATTTATTCAATAATTTCAAAGTGAGGAAGAGTTTGAGTTAGACATTATATTACAAAGGAGTAGTAACTACAACAATTCTTTATATTTTAGTGGTAATTTTAGTTTCCCACCTGTGATGAAAGTTGAATATGTTTGTAGTGATAGAATCCATCCAATCTAAACTTCCATGTCATTAATCATGTGCATATATTTCTTTATGATGCTCTTCTCTTGAAGTTCTTAACATTGTTTCAAGTTAGAGATGGAGTTATTATTATATACCTTGAACATCATCAATACTTGCTTGAGATCCTGAATATCACTATCATTGTCATTTTTCTTCTTGTTAATTTTGTTTAGTTCTACAAACTCTTCAAATTCGATGAATCTATTAATGTTGATTTCCATATTCACTTCATTCTTGTAACTTAGTTTCTAAATTCTAACATGATAATACCAAATCTTATATAAAATAAAAAATTCTAAACTCTTGAATAGATTTCTCGATCTTCAATAATTTAAAACTAAAATAAATTTAAATTAGACAAAATATTTTACAAAGGAGTATAGCCATAATAAGCATTCTTTGTTTTAATTCGTAATCCATCCAATTTAAACACTGGGGTAAAATGAAAGTTATTTAGAGAGAAGGGTTACGTAAAAAAAATTACGATAGTGACATATTTAATATAGACTAGACATTCCTAATTTTAAAGGTGGAATGGATTTATTTATTTGAGTAAATACTTTAGTAACCCTTATTTAGTCTGTATGTAGATATATTTACTTGGAAGCATTGAAAGTCAGCTACCCTCTAATGCTTGACAACTATCCTTTTATTGTTCATTACCTGTCATTGATGCAACATGAGATTCATTCATTGAATAATCGACCATTATTGTTGCCATTAGCAACCATGAGTAAGGGACACTGAAACTATTCCACTTGACTGATACGAGGGTGTACCAGAATTCATAGAATGCTCATCGTGTACTCTATGCCCAACATCTATGAAAGTAGGCTACATCGGCCTCTCCATATTAATCTTTGTCTTGCTTACTAACATCGACACTATCTTCGACATCGATGGTCTTTGCATAACAAAATCTTGTACGCACAGAAGCACAATATGTATCACTCTTAATACCTCCTCTTTTGTGTATGCTTCTTTCATCCTCTCGTCGACCACCTCTTCAACTTTGTTCTCTTCGTATAGCTTCCATACCTACAATGACCATGATAAAAATTAGGGTTAACAAATAATTTTGGCGGGATTATTATGAAAAAGAAAATAGTAGAAAATTTGTACCCATTCTAGTAGGTATTGCATATGAGGCGGTTGCCTCATGTCAATACTTTTTCTTCCACTGATGATCGCAAACACCACCACACCATAATTGTAGGTGTCAACTTTCTCAGTCAGTTGCCCATGGATGGCATTCTTTGGAGCTGTGTATCCTTTGCACAATCAAACAAATTTGTCTAATGACAACTCTTAAAACTTCAAATAGGATAAATAAGAATATGGGAGGTTTTCCTATAGGGTTCCTATAAATCTTGTGGTAACATGACTTTGATCATTAGGAAGAAGCCTGATGAGTCTGAAATCTGCTAAAGATTATCGTCAAGTAATATATTGCTCGATTTGATATCTCGATGGATGATGCACGATGCACACATGGAATTCTTCGTGGAGATATGTCAAGCCTAGAGCAGTGCCAAGTATAATGTTAAATCGTTCTTGCCATTTCATAATGTTTTGAATGTCTCCTGCATTTACAAGAATTTACATTTAAAAGAAAAGAAATAAAACATAAATATTAAAAAAAAGCACTACAATTACAATATTTTTTACTTTCTCCTTAAATTAAAAAAAAAAAATGCACCAAATAATACTATTTCGATACTACTGTTTGGCATATACTCATAAACCAGTAGCCTTTCTTGCCCTTGGTTGCATCATCCAAGCAAACATACTAAATTTATGTTGATCATTTTGTACAACCTACAAATGAGGAACCATATGATGGTCTCATTTTGGCTACAGGGGCAGAAAAAGAGTATCCTGCTTTAAATGGTAAACTAAAAAAAGTTACTCTCATGTCAAATGTGTTTTCTCAAGGGGATCATGACCATTTTTTTATCACTAGAGCCCACCTTATGCATGATTTCTATGTTGATTGTATCATAGATAATGAATCACAAAAGAACCTCATTGTGAATTCCATTGTGGATTATTTGGAGGTTCCCATAAAATCACATTACCAACAATATGTACTTGGGTGGAAATATGCAGACTCTGCATCTAACATCACACACACTTGCACCTTGAATTTTGCTTTTGGTGATAAGTTTGTGGATAAAGTAATATGTAGTATCAAAAATATGGATTATTGTAGACTATTGCTAGGTGAACCCAATTTGATAAAAATATTGTATATCATGCTAAAAAGAACACACACATTGGAATTGCATGATAAAACCTACTTGATACAAAGCACTACACCCACATCAAATTTGATGTTAAGTTGTAGGTAAGTTCGGAAGCCACTAAGTCAAGCACTCATTTTGGCTCCTACTTGCATAAGTTCCACACATGTTGAAGAACAAGCACCATCAAAGGCACATGATAAAGAAGAAGTTTCACTTCCACAAAATGAATAATCACAAGAGTTGGTGGTTAAGGAACCCATCACTCTCACTCATGAGAAATATTCCATTCATTCTATTGGAATCATTAAAGGTACACCTATGGACACAAAACTTCTTTCTCCATAGAAGTTGCCTTTGAATTTGCTCTCTTCTACCATTGTGCACATGGAGGAGCAGACTAAGGTCACTTTCTTCATTCAGCATCGATAGAGCCTTCTAGGCAAGATAACACAGGACTTGCAGGAGACTCCATAGGAGCAGTAGAGAGTGGTGCGCAAGAATCGCAATCCTCACTCATCTTAAATTGGAGATAGAGTTTGGTTTTCTTTGTATAAGTACCACTTTCCAGAGATACCATTTAGGATCCTCCTTTGGTACTTGATCCTATAATCAGCCCTATAGTAGTAGTGGCACCTGATCATTAGCTTTCACTCATTTGAGATAGAGATTTTGAGATGAAGACTCATCACACTAGATAATATTCTTCCACTTCTTACCTTGTAACTTGTCGTGGTCACTTTCCACACATGTCTCTCTAAATTCCTCACCATGATATGACCCATGAATTTCCATATTTGTTGAGAGCATTGGGGTCCAATGCTTCTATGGTTTGGAGGAGTGTTGAGGATACTTACGCTTATCCATTTAAGCCTAAGTTATTATTATTATTTTATTAGTTTCCTATTTCTTGCACTTTGTATTCATGTGAGGTATAGTATGCCCATGTTAGAAATAGGTTGTTATGTTGTTGGATGTTTAGTTAACTATTAGGATATGTCTTATCTTCTAGTAGTTAGTTGTCATCCTTGTTTAGTAGATGGTTATTTGTTAGTTAAGTGGTTGGCCATGTTTGGCAACTTGTTACAACCACTTAACCACATAAGATTCTATTGTATTTTCTATATATTGTATTGCATAAATAATAAAATCAACTTTGCGTTGAGTTCCTACATCACTCAAGGTTTCTAGGGAAAATGACTCACTTGGGTGGGTCAATTTTCTATGTCTACAATTACAAAAATAATCTTTTGCTTTTACTTGATCTTAGTTGCATTCTTATTTAATACTATCACAACCCTAATCTAAGATGTTGTCAATATTCGTTATGTGGAATTAAAAACCTCCTTAATATGTCCAACCATCCCTATACATGGTAAATTTAATAATATAATTTATCATATTACAATAAGTGCTTCTACCTTAGATGTTGGTATAATTTCATTCTTTTCTCATCCTTCAATTTATCTTGTATGTAGGTTAATCATATACATTATGTTTTATTAATATTGTTCATATATTGCAAAGGAATAGTAACTATAAGGGTAATTTATTTTTCAAAGGTAATTTTGATTTCCCACCTATGATGAAAGTTAAATATGTTTGTAGAGATAGATCATGTGCGTATATTGCTTTATGATGCTCTTGTCTCCAAGTTCTTCAGCATATTTTGTAGTTTCAAGTTAGAGATCGATTTGCTCTTATCTACATTGAATGTCATCAATACTTGCTTGAGATCCTCAATGTCAACATCATTGTTATTTTTATTTTTTTTTGCTGATTTTGTTTAGTTCTACAAACTCTTTAAATTTGATGAATCTATTACTATTATTTCTACCTTCTTGATCATAACATATAACTCCTTTCTCATAACTTAGTTTCAAAATCTTAATATAAAAATACCAAATTTTATATAAAAATATTATAATTATCATTAAAATAAATAAATAAAATTTAAATATATCTAAATCTTCTAAAAAATTAATAATAAATTAAACAAAATACATTTAAAAATAATACAATTTTATAATCCATCCTTAAATATAATCCATCCAATTCAAACTTACAAAGATTGAGATTTAACCAAACATTCAAAAGGTGGCATGTATTTAATGATTTGAATACGATACTTTAAGTTAACTATCCTCTAGTGAATGTTTAATATAAACATTTTATCATCTTAAAAGTTCACTCACATACAATACATCTAAAATTAAATGTCCTAGGAAAAAACTCAAAACCTTTATTCTTTCGGCATACCTTTGTTTCAAGGTATTCAAAATCAATCATACATTTAATCTTCAAAAAAAACCTAAAACCCTAACAACAAAATTATCCCATTATATTTTACATGCGTCGTCTCTTATTTTATTTGTTCGTCTGATTCCAAGGGTAGCATGGCATGGTTTTGATTATTTGAGTTAATAATTTAGTAAACATTCCTTTGGCACTAATGTGGATACTTTTAGTTAAAAGCATTCGAAGTCACCTATCCTCAGAGTCACCTATCCTCTGTTTCTCGAGAGCTAACTTCTTATCCTCCATTACCTGAGGAGCTTCATTTATGAATAATCGACGATTATTGCTGCCGTTAGCGACCATGGGTAAGGGACACTGAAACTGTTCCGCTTGACTGAGACGAGGGTGCACCAGAACTCGGAAAATGCTCACCACGTCCTCTATGCCCCACATCTACGAAAGCAGGTTGCAGCGGTCTCTCCATATTAATCTCTGTCTTGCTTACTAACATCGATACTATCTCCGACATCGATGGCCTTTGCATAAATGAAGCCTGTACGCACAGAAGCGCAATATGTATCACTCTTAATAACTCCTCTTTCGTGTACCCTTCTTTCATCCTCTCGTCGACCACCTCTTCAACTTTGTTCTCTTCGTATAGCTTCCAAACCTGCAACGGCCATGATCAAAATCAGGGTTAACAAATAATTTTGGTGGGCTTATTAAGAAAACAGCACGAAATTCGTACCCATTCTAGCAGGTATTGCATATGAGGCGGTTGCCTCATGTCGTTGCTTTTTCTGCCGCTAATGATCTCGAACATCACCACACCATAACTGTAGGTGTCAGCTTTCTCAGTCAGTTGCCCATGGATAGCATACTCCGGAGCTGTGTATCCTCTGCACAATCAAACAAATTTGTCTAATGACGACTCTTAAAACTTCAAACAGGAGAAATGAGAATACGGAAGGGTTTCCTTACAGGGTTCCTGCAAATCTTGTGGAAACGTGACTTCGATCATTAGGAAGAAGCCTGGCGAGTCCGAAATCTGCTATTTTGGGCAGAAGATTATCATCAAGTAATATATTGCTAGATTTGATATCCCGGTGGATGATGCACACATGGAATTCTTCGTGAAGATATGCCAGGCCTCGAGCAGTGCCCACTATAATGTTAAAACGTTCTTGCCAATTCAGAACGTTTTCAATGTCTCCTGCATTTACAAGAATTTATATTTAAAAAAATAAAACATAAATATTTAATAAAAAATACTGCAATTACAATAAATTTTACAAATAAAAAGACGCACCAAATAATACTCTGTCGAGACTACTGTTTGGCATATACTCATAGACCAGCAGCCTTTCTTGCCCTTGGTTGCAGCATCCAAGCAAACGCACTAGATTTCTGTGGTGAACATTCGATATGAGCTTCACTTCACTTTGGAATTCAGATATGGCGCGCGCAGACTGGGCTAATGTTAGCTTTTTAACTGCCACAATTTTACCGTTTTTCAGAGTACCCTGCAAGAAAAGAAAATCAGAGAACGTTGAGAGAATAGTTGATTTCATACCCACCAACCAAATAAACTAGGCAATGTTCAACAACTCACCTTATACACCTCGCCAAACCCTCCTTCTCCAAGCTTGTTGGCTTCGTCAAAATTATTGGTAGCTTTTTTCAGTGTCTTGAAATCAAAATCTACCGGCCCGCGTAGTTCGGTTGCAGATTCAGTATCCGCTGTTCCAAACACAAAACTTATTAAGAAAATTGAATTCTGATCTTGCTAATCGGGAATAAAATCATAGCCTTTGTTTGCTATTGGGATGTTTACCTCGTTTCTGTCTTCGCTCCGTAAGATGTCCCAATTTGCGCCGTCGAATTACAAACAACAAAATTATGAGACCGAGTAGAACTACGCCTCCACCAACCCCAATTATTATCCACACTGTAGACCTAACTTTATTCCCTGTAAAACAAACTAGACAATATCAAGACCCGAAACACAGGCCAAGGAAAAAATGACCATTATCTGGAAATCCATCCAAATATAAAAATCAAACCTGAAGATAATACTGCTCTAAGATCTGTAGTAGCGTTGCTTGGGAAGAAGGAATATGTGGCATAACGCAAATAGCATCCAGCGTCCACAGCCCTTCCTTCCGTATGAGGATAGCAAGTGTTCATATTAGTCTGAGCTATAGCGAGGCAAGCTTTACACTCTTGCTCAGTAAGTGTACGCAAACACGAAGCAAGCCCATATACAGTCCTGTTGGACGCATCTTTTCTTGTCTGCGCAGCAAATAGATACTCTGTTCGCGGAGCTGCAGTGCACAGATCGTTTATCAAACTTTGACTTGTAGCCGAAAAGGAATTGGGGTCATTTCCGATACTAACATTGCCACAGCGCGGTGCATTTCCAGTATCAGTATATGAAGTAGAAAAGTCTCTACTCTCGTAGCGCAGGAAGCAGCCGTCATAGATGGCTCTGCCGCCGGAGACATAGGAACAGTTACGAATTTTTGTGTCTGCCACTTTTATACACTTTGCACAATCGGAAGCGGATATGTCATGTCTACACTGGGCCAGAGCATAAACTGAATCTGTTCCGCTAAGTTCATTCTTGGTAGAATATCCAGAGGAAGGAACCGCTTCAACCAAAAATGAGAGGGCGGCGTTCAAATTTTGTTCAAAGAGCGTGACATTGGTGGTGTTGACGGGGCTGCATCCGTAGCTCAAAAGTGTGGTCTGTGGATCTGCTGTTGCAATGGGGACACCCAACAGGAAAGACAAGATCATGATTAACCTAAAAACCTCCATGGCCGTGCAATTGCAGATACAACTCTGAATTAGCATGGTATTTATAAGAAAAAACTTACGTTCACTTTTGAAAATATATTTGTTTAGGTAAAAGTAATAATCTGATGTATATACCAACCCAACTACATACCAGTTTAATCATCCTCAATAACCAAAAACATAAAGATCATAAGAACAACTTCAAAATTTAGAAATGTTTTTCTCATGATTTTGAGACCCTCTATAGAAAACATAATTCAATGCTGCATTCTTCAACGGTCATTCAATGCTGCATTCTTCAACGGTCAATCCATGTGGCGGCGTACGAAAGATGTATAAAGTTTAATAAGTTTAAATATAATATTATTGGTCAATGTATGCTGCGTTTTTCAATGGTCAATCCACGTGGGCGGATGGATAAAGTTTAAATTGTTTAATATGTTTAATTTTAATATTATAAATGTATAAAATTTCATAAGTTTAAATATAATATTATTGGTCAATGTATGCTGCGTTTTTCAATGGTCAATCCATGTGGGCGGATGGATAAAGTTTAAATTGTTTAATATGTTTAATTTTAATATTATAAATGTATAAAGTTTCATAAGTTTAAATATAATATTATTGGTCAATGTATGCTGCGTTTTTCAATGGTCAATCCATGTAGGCGGCGTACGAAAGATGTATAAAGTTTAATTTGTTTAATATGTTTAATTTTAATATTATAAAGGTCAATGTAGGCTGCCTTATTTATTATATGTTTAATAGGTTTAAATATAATATTTTTGTTTTGATATATAAAGTTTATATTCTTTACTATTGCTGTATAAAAGATGTATATATATATTTTTTTAGAACCTTTTAAAAGATGTATATTTTTTTATTTGCTTTATCCTTTTCTGATTGATTTTATGTGTTTTTTCATTGATGTTTATCTTTATATAAACTTTTTGATAGTGATGAATATTATATGTTTAAGTGCGTTCATCGAACATTTTCATGTGGGATTTAATAAAAGGAAAGACTAATAGTGTGCATCTAATATACAATGGAAAAAAATTTGTATTTATTTTATATTTGGTTTATGTGTTCTACAATTAAGTTGCTTTAGATTATTTTTCGTTGAAGATCATGGATTATTTAGGATTGAAATTCAAGTTTTTTTTAATTTACATGTGGAATCGGTAGCCTCCACGAATTCAGGTAGGTTGTCCGATTTTTATATCACAATATTTTGTGTTTTCTGCCTCAAAAACCATTACATAAATATTTGCACAGTCTTCCCTTATAACCACCATGTTACTTTTTAATATTTTTTATTAAGAAAAAAAAATGAAGTTTGTTCCTTAGTTTTAAAAATATATATATATATATATATAAATTGTTTTTAGTTGATTTTCAAAAGATATATAAATTGTTAGGTCCAATAATCAAGTTTGACCATTTTTTTCATAAAAATAAAAAATATTTTAAATATTTATACTAGACATATAGTATGGGGCAATATTTTACAATTCTAAAAACATAGCTTTATTGATAACTACTTTAACATAGATTTGAAATTCTAAAATTAAAATATATGTTCATTTTTTTGTTTATAGGTTTTTTATATCATTATGCTATTGCTCCTATGTTATATTTTCTTCCATGAAAAGAAAGATTTTGGATAGTATTTGTCATTGGCTCTATTTTAATTATCATGAAAATCTTCTTGGAGAAAAGCTAAATGTGTTCAGAAGATATAATTATTCCATCATTCCTTTCTAGGAAGAAGGGTTGTTCTCATTCATTTTAATGTGAAACCTTTTTGCAAGCCAATCAATTATCTTATTTTTTTTCTTTTGATATGACAAAATTGATATTTAGAAATATTACTTTTAGAAAACATATTTCCACAACAATCAATTTGAACCATCATTAATTTCTTGTAGTTTGTACCAAAAAAATTATGTTATAAATTAAGATCTTTAAATCAGACTCTACTATAGTATGATTTATATTCTTTCTTTTGGGTGTCTATAGGTCTAGGTGGATTGGTAAGTTGGGGCGCTTACCGATACAAGACCTAGGTTCCAATCCCATGGGTGTGCCCATGCATAAACAGTAGCCCGATTCGACTACTCTACGTGTTGCACCTGACTTATAACGATAATTTATTTCATGTTTGTCCGACAGTCCCCCTTTATGTCACGTGTTGAACCAGACTGACGAAGACAGTGTGAACCTTGTGCGTCCGACGGTCCCCATCTCACGTCGGGTTACCATTAACGAGACGGTGGGTGTGTTGGAAGCCTTCACTGATAGTTTGAACCCTGCCATCTACATTGGCAGTTACTAAAAATTGTGATTGTAACCAATTCATCTATGTAACCAAAAAATATATTCTTTCTTTTGGCCTTGTGTACATTGAATTTTATAGCCATAGCCTCTACATAATTGTTAGTGTGATATCCAACAATTCCTTTGAAGAAAAAAATGATATCCTTTATTGTCCTTGTAAACACTACTCATACTAGTTGACATAGGGTTTCCCCTACATGTCCCATCAATATTTACATTTGTCCATCCTTTATGTGTTTTTGACCATTTTAATAGACTTTCTTCTATAGCATCCTTATAATCGAGTGGAATTAAACTAGAAGAAATTTCAAAAAATTCAAGAACCTTGTGCTCCACTTCTATTTGATTTTGGAAGTGCTTTAAAATCATGCTCATTGTTTGTTTCATGTTTGAACATATTTAAGTACATATTTGGTGAGGAAGAATTTGAGCTTCATGTATTTTTTCTAACCAGATTTACCACCAAATAAAAGTAGGTCTAATTTCATGAATAAGAGAAATTTCTTTATGCTTTGTTGCTTGTGCTTTTAGAGTTGAAAGAAAGCATTTGTATTGTTTCCTATTTTTCTTTCCATGCATATGAGAACCTGCCAAAAATATTATAATAATTTGATAAAAGAGTACTAGAATAGGATATGGTCCTTGCCTTCTTAATCTTATTTAGGAAGTACACTTTGTGATGGACCATAAGCTCATCCATTTTTCATATTCATCTATGTTAGAATTTTATCAAGCTTAACTAGCCTCACAAAAGTGGTGGTGTTAGGAGCCTTCTTATAAAAATAAGCAGAACCATAATAGCAATACAAGAATTAATTGAAATTTTTATAAACTAAATGACCATGACTATAAAAATAATAGAAGTGCTCAAGAAAATAACTAGAATAAAATGCAATAAACTTATATTTATCAGACTGTAGACACCAAAACAACACCAATTTTATTATGTGACGACAAGCACTGATCGAATTGACATAAATAGCCCCTAGGGCAGCCCCTAGTGGTTAAATAGTGGTCCTAACCACTCCCACAGCAGTTTGGAAGGTCAGAGGTCAATTTGGCACCTTTTTAGCACTTTGCTCCCTACTCGTCCCACCCAGGGATGATTAAAAATTGGTATTCATCCCACCCTAGGATGATTATCAGCATTTGTCCCAGGGTGGGACGATTAGAAGGTTTAACTGGCAAAAATTCAAACCTCAAAAGGTTCGTCGCTTAACTGCACCTTCAAAGCATGCAATTGCGAGGAACAACTTCAAATCAAGGAGAGGGACTTTAGTAAAGCATGCCTTAATCATGGAGGCCTCATGCAAAGAGACTCTAAATCAGGGAATAATCTTTTCTCCCAAAATAGGGCAAGCAAGTCAAGTGGCACCCTCACATGCACATTCAAAGAGAGACCCTAGGTCTATAAATTGGTGAGTCTTCTCACCCCCAAAAAAAATGGAGAAGAGCATTTGGAGCAATGGAGTGCTGTCGAATCAAACCCTTGCCCTTATTGTGCTTCTTACATCCTTGATCTCTCTTTTGGAAGGGAGGTTATTGGGTGCTTATTAGAAACACAATCCGAACGATGGCACCATAGACTGGATAGGATTTACTAACTTTCTGTACGATGTGATTGCTTTGTGGATTGAATTTGCATGTGATAATTTTGTTTTGGTATTTTTCATATTTTTTGATGGTGATGTAAGTAATGAAATATACCAGTTATTTTAAAATGTAGTTAAGGTTTTTTGAGATTTATATGTTTTAATTAACTAGCCAAGACTTTACAGTTATCTCACAAGACTTTTGAACAAGGTATAAATCATACCTAAGTTTGACCAAGTTATTTCACATCCCTGTGTGTGCAATTGAGTTCGTTTACGTGGTATTTTTCAAGATACCACCAGTACCAGATAGGCTGTCTACCAAACCTGTACTGAGGATCACCTAATTAGCTCCACTAACTCCATTGTTGTATTTAGTAAGATTAATCTACAGGATAATCTAAGGTACCATAAGCTAGCTCATCCACATGTAAACATTTGTTTGCTCACATGCAAAGTTAATGTGATAGACATATCATCATGCATTTAGGATACCGCCATTGTCAGGTAGGCTATCCAAAAAACACGTAATGAGGATCACCTAGATGGTTTTTTGAATGCTAAGAATTACAAGGATTCAAGATCAGACGTCTTTTATTTGCTCAACTTGTTGGGATACTTGCTCTCATACATAGTGATGAAAATCACTGTTTATTTTTCTCTTTTATTTTTCTTTTTGAGCAAGGGATTTGAATAGTGATGATAACCACTATTATTTAATTTTGCTTTTTAGGTTGTAAAGTTGAGCTGGTAGGGCTTTTAGCTTATGAATGGCCTTGATCCTTTTGGCCTTGGGGACAACTACCCATCCTATTCAGGGACGTGTAGTATGAATCCTTACAACTTTGGGGACCAAAGAGGAGTAGGGATATTATTATGTAATGGCATTGATATTTTAGGCCTTGGGGATGACTACCCATCCTTGTCAGGGGCATGTAGTACGAATCCTTACGACTTTGGGGACCAAAGGTGATTGGAGATGTTCGTGATGATGGATTGTTGGGATTTTTCTTTTGAATGGCATTGATCCTTTTAGGCCTTGGGGACGACTACCCATCCTTGTCAAGGGCATGTAGTACGAATCCTTATGACTTTGGGGATCAAAATATGTTTTGGGGATATTATGGATAGTGGTAATCTTTGATTGGGTGTGTTTTTGTTGATTGGTAACTAAGTGTGACTACTGGAATGCATTCAAAGGATCATTAACAAATACAATCATGCTCCTACTTGGGGTAGCAAACAAGCAATAATCACAGGCTGATCAAACACTTAGCATTTTGGAATCATGAACTCAAGGTTCCCACAGACAAAAGGTTGCACCATTACCTATTCATGACTGAACAATGTTCAAGATCAAGTAACACCTCACCCAAAAAAATTTAATACTTGAATTAAGCTCCTTAAATCGTCAGAAGCAAGGATTCAAGAATGCATGCCCTTTCCATACTTGGGGCATCAAGATTTGGTTAGGTTATTGAGAAACCCTAATCATTAGTGCTTTGGTTATCTATTTTTGCTTAGCGTTGAGCCACGCACAGTGCATCCTAAAAAGGGGCATCTATAGACACCAAAACATCACCAATATGATTATGTGACAATAAGCACTGATTGAATTGATGTACATAGCCCCTAGGGCAGCCCCCAGTGGTTAAACAGTGGTCCTAACCACTCCCATAGTAGTTTGGAAGGTTAGAGATCAATTTGACACCTTTTTAGCACTTTGCTCCCTACTCGTCCCACCCAAGGACGATTACAAATTGGTATTCATCACCCTAGGATGATTATCAGCATTCATCCCAGGGTGGGATGATTAGTAGGTTTTACTGGTAAAAAGTCAAACCTCGATAGGTCCACCACTTAACTGCACCTTTAAGGCATGCAATTGCGAGGAACAACCTCAAATCAAGGAGAGGGACTTCATTAAAGCATGCCTTGATCATGGAGGCCTCATGCAAAGAGACTCTAAATCAGGTCATAATATTTTCTCCCAAAATAGGGCAAGCAAGTCAAGTGGCGCCCTTGCATGCGCATTCAAAGAGAGAGACCCTAGATCTATAAATTGGTGAGTATTCTCACCCCCAAAAAAAAATGGAGAAGAGAATTTGGAGCAACGGAGTGCTACCGAATCAAACCCTTACCCTTATTGTGCTTCTTACATCCTTGATCTCTCTTTTGGAAGGGAGGTTATTGGGTGATTATTAGAAATGCAATCTGGATGCAAACCCAAACATTTGGCCACAATACCCACCAAATTTTTTGAAACAACCCCATAAGAGGTTTTGGACCCATCCCAAGTGTATTGGTGCCAAAATTGAGTCCCAAACGGTGGGCGTCCTACCCCCGGGTGCCCCCCGCACTGCTGTAGTTCTAATCGCCCCACCCTGGAGATATTAGAAATCTATGGTAGATTTCCATACCGTTATTTTTTCATTTGATTCTAGGTCACTTACATATTCTATCATTTAAATTTCATGTGATTCTGAAAAGTTTTGGCTATGATTTTATCATTTCTCGCTTTCGCTAACATATGGGGATCATCATCAGATACATGGAAATCAAGGCCGAATTACCCAAATTTGACCTTATGGGTCATCCCAAAATTCCCCGTTTTACCTAACCCCAAATTTTTAGGTGTTTTGGAGACCTCTAGACTGAACATTTAGGAGGTGACTTTCGGACAGCTTATGACAGTACTAATCGTCCCACCCCGGAGCGATTAGAAATATGTGCAATATTTATAGACTATTCCTTTTGCAATGGCTTCCTGGTAGTTTTTTATTGCTTCTATCAAATTTTTAGCTCATTCTGATATGTTTTAGTTATCGTTTTAATAATTTTATGCATGCACTGACCGCAGGCCTTGGGGATCGCATGTTTCTCTCCATCTGCAGGTGCTACTAATCCTTTTCTATTTCTCTAAATATAGGATCTTGACACCTAAGGAGCATAAAGGAATAAAAGACATGTTCATGTAAGCAGCGATGACATTTGGATCACCCACTTTACATGTGGGCACGTGGAAGAAAGTGTACCAATCTGTGGTGTAATAGAGCCCTACTTAACGCTCCTAGCCCCCGAAAAGGGAGGAGACGTATTGTAACCTGATTTTAAATCAAATTAATAAAAATTTTTGTACTCAAAATTTTCTTTGCCAAACAATGTCCCTAATGTTAAAATTATGCTTGAAACTATATTTATTTGCTTGTTTTTGCATATGGTTCTTTTCCATGGTCAAAATATCTTTGAGATGTTGGAGTAGTGCATGTTTTGTGAGAGTGGAATCCATTTATTGAACCTTGGAACTATGTGGAATGTATGAAAAATTTTACGGTGGAGGGTGTCCATAAATTACTTCATATAGTATCATCTTAGTAGAGGAATAATAGGAAGTATTATACTACCACTCATCCAAAAGAAGCCATTTGACCCAAAGAGTTAGTTGCTCAGATGTAAAGCAACAAAGATAAGTTTTCAAACACTTATTGATAATTTTAGTTTACACATAGATTTGGGGATGGTATGTTGAGCTCATCTTGACTAGTGAATTAGGGGTCATAATCATATATTATGGACTAGGGCATGACATGAAGATAAAAATAGAATCAAGGAATATTTGGGTAATAGTTGAGGCCTTGTAAAGGTGGGTTAGAGGATAGAAATAAGCAAACTTAGAAATACAATCCACCACCATGAGAATGACTATTTTCCCTCTAGATTTTAGGATACCTTTAATAAAATCCATAGAAATATCAATTCAAAAAATCTCTAAAATTAGAAGAGGTCGAAGTGTGTCTGTTGTGCGAATAGTTTTTCCTTAATGCACTAACAAGTGTTACATTCTGCAATAAATGTCTTGATATCCTTTTTCATCCCTACCCATTATCCTATAGTTAGAGAAGCATGCATTTCCTATAGTATAAACTCATGAAGTAGAAATTTTTTTAGGAATAATGAGGCTACCCAAGTATCACAAATATTATCCATCCCATGTATATCTTGGGTGAGAGTCAAGATCAATTTAAATTTTTTGAATTAACAACTGAAATGTGGAATCTTGGGTCATTTCTTCTTGAAGTTGGTGGATCCATTAAGGAAGTGGCGTAGAGAGGGTACATAGAATAATGTAATGCTCATATTTGTGGAATACTGCATCACTGAGTATATTTTCATTGTCCTTATAAATGATTTCATAGCTACACCTTAGTAGTTTGGTAACCTTTTTTTTTTTGGACATAGATACATGTTTCTCAAGAAAGTACTTAAGGCTATGGTGGTTTGTTTTGATGGAAAATGTTACCTAATAAAATAAGGCTTTCATTGGGTTATAACATATAATAATTCCATCTCCTTCTCATAAGTTGGTTTTTCTAGGTTTTTATTTGATAGTTACTTACTATTGAAGTCTAATGGCTATTCTTATTGCATAAGCATTGCACCAATTCCACTTCCAAAGGCATCACTTTCAACCATAAATATCTTCAATAAATAAAGCATAACCAACACAAGAATAAAGCATAGTTTTCTTGAGTTGCAAAAATGTATTTTCAGCAAGTTATGATCATAGAAATAGGTTATTTTGTAATATAGCTATTAAAAGGGATGCAATCTTTCCATAATCATGGATATTTTTTAATAATAGGCAATGAGGCCTAGGAAAACCTGAATACTTTTGAGAGTGTGTGGTTTGGGTCATTCTTATATTGTAGTAATATTTTTAAGATCCACCTTGACCCCTTCCTCTTAAACTATATCACCTAGGTATTCCAATTCTTACATCCCAAAAGAACATTTAGATCATTTGGCACACAATTGATTATCAGCCAAAATTTGTAGTGCCTAGTCTAAATGTTGTAAATATCTTGGTCATGTATGACTATAATCTAGAATATCATTAAAAAAAGACCAAAATAAATTTATGCAAAAATGTTAAAAAGATTGCATTCATGGGACTTTGAAAGGTGGAAAATGCATTGATAAGACCAAATGGCATGGCAAGAAATTATAATGGCCTCCATAAGTGTGAAATGTTATTTTTACATTACTTCTTCCCTCAATATGATCTGATAGTGAGCACCATGGAGTTCATCCGATAACTCATCAATAACAAGAATGAAATTTTTTTTCTTAAAGGTAATTGTGTTGAGTTCTAAAAAATCTACATATGACTAACAAGACATGTCTTTATTACAAGTCAAATTTACTAAGAAGAATATGGGTTGGCACTTAGTCAAATGATCGATATTGCTAATAACTCATGTACCTTCTTCTAAATTTCACTCTTCTACATATATGAGTATCGGTAGGGATAAATGTTTGGTAGTAAGGTTCCTATAACAAGCTTGATGGTATGATTGTGGGTGCATAATGGTGGTAACCCTTGTGGTTCTATAACTATGGGTGCATGTTTATCCATAATTTCTTGTAATTCAACTAGTTAAATTACATCATTAGTATTTAGGTTTTTTAGTGCAAACAATTGTACCACCACCCCTTGAGATAATTTCTTTAGAATTTTTTCCACTTTATCTAAGTTGATGAGTTCAATAGGACCCGTAGTCATACCATAGAGAGTGTGTTGCTTCCCATGTTCAATGAATTGCATCCATAGATTAGAAATATCCCATACTATGGGGCCCAGGGTACAAATTCATTGAGTTCACAATACAATGTCACAAGCTTCCAAAGGAATGGTAAACATGTCTGGATTGAGGTTGTCATCCATTATGACATTTACATTTTTACATTTGCCTTTACATAGCAGAGTACCCCCATTGGAAACCATGACTTCAAATGAATTGTAAGAGTATATGTAATAGGTTACTTTTTTAGCTATCCAAGGATCAATAAAATTATGGGTATTACCATAATCAATTAGGATAATAAGTTGCTAGCCTTTGAAATGCCTTGCCACTTGTATGGTCTAGGAAGTAGAATCCCAACTTAGGTATGTACTAAAATTTTAGGTGGTTGGTCCTTTATGATTTTGGACTATTTAGGCTGATATTCCTCTCTATAATCTTCCTTTTTGTCATGTGGTTCCCTAGTGGAAGGTTCATCATCCACATTGAGTAAATATATTTTCTACTGTACAAAATTTTGGCCCAAAGAAAAATTTTCATCATGGTCATAACATAGTCCTTGTGCCCTACATACCTCCATTTTTCTCAAGTGATATGTTTAACCTAGGGTGGTTTATTTCTTGAGTTTGATGATATCTAGGATGGAAATAGGGTTTGAGCCTATAGAGGTTTAAAAGTATATCTTTGTGCTAGGAATTTATATTTAGTAATCCTAGTCAATTCTACAACTACCATCATGTTGTTCAACTTGAATATTTTTACTTTGGCATGAATGTCTTCCTTTAATCCACTAATGAAACAACTTAAAAAAACTTGACACTCAATCGCCTATTATGATTTTCTAGCTTTTCAAACTATCTAGTAATCATGGATAAATATTATCTATATTAACTCAGTGAGGGATCCAATGAAATATTCATGCCCATTGGTTCTAAACTGAGTGAATAACTCTACATATTCTTCCCAAAAACTATATTTCGACATCCCTCAACCCAAATATTTAAATGACTTCAACAAAATTATGCAGTTTAGCTTAGAAAACAAAAAACAAAAAGACTTTAGTAGTTATTCTATGAAAACTTGCAATCACAAAATTATCTACAAAAATCTTGTTAGATAAAGAGGTTAATAATTTGAGTCTTTTGAAACTCACAAATATAATAAGATCTTATTATAATAAAGAATAATATATATTAAATTGGAGAAAAAAATTAACATAAGAATATACCACTAGAAATAAACAACTTGTATGGGAACATCACATGAACCCATTAGAAAGAAAGAGGGCCAACTACCCCACACATGCCACTACTCGATGTCTATCTTAACAGAGTTGTTATTGAAAATAAATTGAATCATATGACCCCCTTGACTAAATCTAAAAAAAAAAATATCTCTTAGGAGCTTTCAATGATTAGATCGTATGAGTCTTCATATATTCCCTATAGCTATTGATTTTCCCTTAATTGACTCTCTCCAATAAATGTATCTTGTGCATGTGGTGGAGATATTATGAATAAGGGGTCAAGATTCATGAACCTAAAAATATTTGGATGATAACTAGACTTGCTAGCTTACCCATAACTAATGTTTGGGTCCAACATTTGTCATTGATAGAGTTATTTTAACTATCACAAAAAATATTCATGATACACTATCAATTATGGGGTTTGATTAAGTTATCACCAAAAAGGTTGTGAAGATTATTGGAGGTTTCTAACTTTAATTATTTGATAGTTAGCCAAGCCATACAATTTTAGGTTTTTTTACTTATTTTTAGTCTTTGGTGACAACTTCTTGGTGATCCTTCAATGTGGTCTTCCTGGTGGCTAGCAAAGGTTTGATGGATTTACATTTCAAACATTCTAAACTAGTTCTAATCATAGGTCTTCCTTTTTTCTAGATTCTAGTGAGGAATCAATAAATTGCTATTGGCCAACTATGTTCAATGATGCACACTAATGGGTGAGAAATTGTGAGAAGTGTAAATTCTTCACTATAAGGAACCAAAATTCGCCTCTACCCCTAAATCCCATTACTGTTGATAAAAAATTCTCCTAGTGGGTGCTTGACTTCATTACAGTGATTAACCCACCCTTATGTGAATACTATCATTGGATATTAACATCCATAGAGTACTTCACAATGTGGATAAATCTGGTTCTACTAAAAGAGATGACCAAAAAAAGTCATCATCAACTTTCGATAAGAGATTATCATGTGGTTTGGTGTACCTAGAACCATCATCATTGACAAAATCCTAGAATTATTTAGAGTTAAGGTAAATCAATTCACTTTTCAATATGGTATCTACATGAAGGTATCCTCCAACTATTACCCTTAGGGCAATGGTCTGGAAAAGTCCTCAAACAAAAATATACTTTGCGTACTAAATAGGATTCACTCTAACAACCAATGACAACAGAATTTGCACACTTAATGAGCCTTATCGATAGATAGAAATACTCCAAATAAAGGTATAAAATTATCTCCATACTCCTTGGTTTATGTCTAAGAGGCTAAGATTTACATTTTCATAGAGTTTCATGGACTATAATTGCTACATCAACTAAAGCTTCAAGAGCATGATGTCATGTCATTAAGACTGGGATAATTATTGAAGCTTGAAGAGCAAATGGGGATAGCCAAGGAACACTTATAGAGGTACTAGGATATTATGAAGATAGTGTTTGACTAGAAGGCCACAACATAGGATTTTCAAGTAAGTGATTTGGTGCTTAAATGGGATGAAGACCACAATAAGCTAGGTTAGCACAATAAATTTGAAGTCATTTGGAGTGGGTCATATTTCATCATTAGACTCAAGGTGAAGAACATAGTTGAACTATCCACATTGAAATCACAATATCTCCTCATCCTAGTCAATTGAATTTACCTAAAGAGGTACCCATAAAATTTCTTTAAAAATAGAAAGAAGAAAGAAGAGAGAAAAAATTAGAGTGAGAGGAATTTTTATCAGTGTGATAAATTATGTCAAAATATAAAACTTCACGGGATATGCCTTATCTAAGATTCCCTGAAATTCATAAGCATCCACCTCATGACATGCATAGTCATGTGAGGTGTAGTGTTTCATGTAGGTAAGGAATAATTCAAACAAAGCTCAAATTTTGAAGTTAAATTCTATTACTTTGAAGATATATATTTTGTATGTTAGACTTGATTGAGATTTATGTCATCCACACTAGCTTCCACTATGTTTAGTAATAATTGAACAAGGTATGAATTTGATGCACACCAAGGAAAAATGTAAAAAAGTCTCAACTAAGCCAATTAATGATGTTCTTCCATACATGGAGATTTCATGAAAAATTAAAAGATTAGTCTTGATTATTAGGCTTTATTTGAGCTTTCCTTGATACAAATATATAGCTATTAAGGAAAAACTTAGCTAGGTTTTGACCATCCCAACTCATACCCCATATAGAAGTTAATTTCACTAGCCATGTTCTTTGAAAAATAATCAGGTGTCACACCCCACCACTTGCTCAATTGTGCTTCATAACTAAATAGGTGGTGAAGTTGTCATATACAATTGTAAGTCACATGAAGCTTGAGAAGGTATATTATGATTTCACCAAATTAATCATCCATGAACTCATCTATTTCAATCTATGAAGGCACCTAAATACTTCAAAAAATAAAGGCTTGATCTTGCTAATGATATCTCCTAGGATAATCCATCCTTCTTATAGAAGTATCATAAGAGCTCCACATGATCCAAATAAATAAATAGGTGATATGGCACAAATAAAATCAACAACTCACATGAGGTTATCTATCAACATGTTCCAAAAAGTCTCCATGAATATTGAAATCCCTAAGCAAATCCAATTCCCACAAGTTCTTATCAAAGAGAAATCATTCTAGCCTCATTTTGAAGATCCTATTGGCTAAACCATGTGATTTATATACTTATCTCTAGTAGTCTGAAATGATTTAGTTATCCCTAGTATCCTATAACATACATGCACTAAACTAAGAACCAAATATGCCCTCCAAAACTAGACTATCAAAATTAGAAGTGCTTGAGAAAATAGGCATACACTTTGGTTAGTCTAGGGGACAAGGAAGTAATCCTAATAATATTGTTAAATCCTCTTGCCCTATAGAAACTACCAAAATGATCACTCCAAAGGAGGCACCTAGCGCCCCATAAATCTCATCAAAAAATTTTGATGTGTAAGTCAAATATAATCCATCCAATCACGCATCCCACAAATAGGATGAGGAACTCTCTCAGTGTGGTATATTTGCAACAAAGTTCAATCACATATTTGAAGTAAAAATTTAGAATTTACCAATCACAAGAGAGAGGCACGTAGGCCAAGAATCCTCAATAACCTATAAGGAGACTACAACCACTCAAGCCAAGTGCATTGAAGAAGGATTGCACATCCCTAAGTGAGTAATAGTGAAAAAAGAGGCTAATAATTCTCCCATATCCTTCTAATATTCTCCATCACACCATTAGTAGCAGAGACCATGAGAGCCCTAAAGCATTGAACACCATTAACCAACTAAATAAAAAATTACAATGTAGCCTACAATAGGCATTATCTCTAGGAAGAAAATATTGCTTGACAAGGTGATGCACTCTTAGGCTAAGAAGAGAACCCATGCAAAGTTTGAGTGAGCTCAATCTATGTGCCTCACTACTGATGATCTTGATCATATGATAACCTCTTTGCAAGAGCATAGATATGTTATCAATAAATTTCTTAACAATGATCAAAATAAATCAACCCCTAGAGCTCTTAGTCATACAATACCTTTTTTACAAGAACATGAAGACACAATATATTAATATCTTAGCCAATTACCTAATAATGATCAAAATATTATAATTTTTCAATCCCTTAATCACATAATGTCTTCCTCACAAGAAAATAAAATTGCCATCCAAGAATTCCTTGATAATGGAATTCATAGAAATGATGAAAAGAGAACAATTCCTAGTTCCATCAATCATATGACAACCCTGTCACTAGAGCGTGAAGAAATTATCAATGAATTTCTTAATAAAATTAAAAATGAACAATATATTCTCTTAATGGAAGACCCCCTTAAGAATTGCCATTTATAATCTAATGTTGATAAATTGACCTCTCATTCTACTCTCATTTCCATAGATAATAACAATAAACACAACACTCCCTTAGTGAAAGGTTCCCTAGGGATTACCCTTTTCCCCCAAATTCCATTCTCTAACAAGATACTAAAATATTCAATGCTTTACAATTTAATCCTATTGTCGAAAATATTAGAACCCAAGGTGCTCAACCTTCAATACACCATCATTCCTTATCTCAAGATGAAATCTTGAGATACAACATAAGTCATCCCTTATATCAAAAATACAACATAGAAAACACCCCTAATATAGGGATAATTCCTAGTAATTCAATCCCTCATCCTTTCATCAACACTTCTCCTAAATTCAGTACAAATGCAAGTCTTACTCAAATCTCTACTTCTCCTACAATTTTTTGTACATTCATTAGAATTTCCAGTTCAAAAATAAGGATAAGTTATAGTATATCACCTTTGATACCATCCCTTCCAACATCTAAATATTATCTTTGTGATAGTTTACAAGCTCCTTTGGCCATACGTCAAGCATCTTCAAAATTGTTTCCTTTTTAATATCAAAATATAAACTCTAGACTAGAAGAACTAGAAATATAAGACTCCAAATTGGAACAACTAGAGAAACAAATAGCCTCCATCCAAAAATCTCTTCCAACAAAAAATACTCCTATGAGGACTTGTTCAATCACCCATTAGATCCTACCATAGTTAGTCGTCCCTTTCCTCCTAACTTCAAAACACTTGAACTTCA
The DNA here is from genome assembly GCA_028583015.1 of Wollemia nobilis. NCBI lineage: Eukaryota > Viridiplantae > Streptophyta > Pinopsida > Araucariales > Araucariaceae > Wollemia > Wollemia nobilis. Next base: position 4,425,807 of record JAQPPZ010002642.1, read on the forward strand.
AATATATGAAGGAAACAAAGACCCTATCAAGCACCTTAGGTGTTTCCAAATCACATGTATCAACATTGAACATGATGAAAGATAATTACTCAAAAAAATTCCAAAAGCCTTAGTGGCTCTACTTTGGAATGGTATTTACAATTACCAAGGCATTACCTCAAAATATTCAAAGACTTTACCAAATTATTTATCACAGAATTCTCCATTTATATCGAAAATAAGCCCACACATATTGGCCTTCTTGAACTCAAAAAATCTCAAGATGAGAATCTCCTTGAATTCCTAGTAAGGTGGAAAGCTTTGGTATTGAGGCTCTATTTTTCCCCTCCTCCAAAAAACTCTTAAAGATATTCATAAGAAACATCAATGAACAACTATCCTTTCACTTAGAAGTATCCAATGTGTCTTCCTTTGAATATGCCATATAAATGACCAAAAGGGTATAAACCGCCCTCTATAGAAGGGGGCAATTAAATACCTATACTTCTAAGAAAGCATAGAATATTCCCCTTACCAAAAGGGGTAAAATAAGAATAAACTCATCATAGGCAACAAAATCATAAATTCTTAACAAATAAACAATATCAATGCCACTACAAACCCTCAAAATATTGTTATACAACTAACACCACAACAAAGTTTTACTAGATTAAACCAATCTCCTACTACTATCCTAGCACAACTTCTCAAAATAAGATGATAGAAATTCCATATATCTAGCCTATCAACCTTGTAAAAGGTATAACTCATTCATCTTATTCTCATGAGCATTGTGCTTTCCATCGCATTAATGAAAATGCAACCAATAACTACAGAGGACTTAGAAATCTAATTCAAGACTTGATAGATAATGGAAATATTGTTCTTAGTGGATCTAGTCCTTATTTTTTCCTAGATAAAATATTAGAACATTCCAATATCTATCACCCATCCTTAACCAAGAGGTAACAAACAATGCTTGCAATAATTATGTTCCACCTTCATATTAGGGTGTTATGACAATATCACTCTTTTGATTAACCTTTACCATGAAATCATTTTAGCTTCTTATCAAATATTGGGTGCATTAAGGTCCTTTTAGTTAGTCCAATAGGATAAGAAAGCATGGGAAAATACCTTGAAAGGTATGGTAGTGGGACCCAAAGAAGGAACCTCAGACTGAGGATAAGCATTTCCCCAAAAGTGCTACTCTCGAGGCTCAGCAGATGGCAAACCAACTTTTGTACCTCCTTTGTCCTTTGCATCTTCGTCCTTGTCACCACTATTATTGTTAGCCGTAGATGGTCTTCCAACCTTACCTAGCAAGGAATTGGTCCCTCCACACTTACCTCCTAGGATTGGTTTCCCTCCATCTCCATCTCCTCTCCTCTCCTGGTTTCCCCCCATCTCTCGCTTTCGAAAATGTGAAATTATTGAGCAACTAAAAACCCTCAAAATTTGATAAAAATTTGATTTTTTTTAAGAAAAAAACCCCTTGCGGGGCTGCCTTGGTCTAATATACCATGAAAAACGGGTTATACACCATCAAAGTCACCCGGGGGTCGCACCTAGCCCTGCCCGCACCAACATTATCAATTGGATTTTGGGTACCCAATTCAGCTTTTTGGTAGGGTGGAGATTAGAAATTGGGACCTCCTTTGGAGGATTTCCTTCTCCTCTCCAACTCACCTACAACACCTGAGTTAGTAAACTAATTTATAGTGGAAAACACCACTTTCGAGGTGCCACTTTCAATAGGTTGGGCATAGGAGGAATGGAGCCTTGTCGACCTCTACCAGCACATAGGACATTCCTAACTATACCATGTATCTTTAGGATGGAGACAAGGGGAATGGAACCTAGGTCAGCCTCTACCAGCACCCATGGTATTTACCATTGCACCACAACAAGCAAATAAAAACTAATTTATAGTGGAAAACACCCCTTTCGAGGTGCCACTTTCAACAATTTTGGCATAGGAGAAATGGAGCCTTGTCGGCCTCTACCAGCACATAGGACATTCCTAACTATACCATATATTTGCAGGATGGAGACAAGGGTAATGGTGCCTGGGTCGACCTCTACCAACACCTAGGGAATTTACCACTACACCACAACAAACAGATGATAAAAATTTGATTTTAACCTTTGAAAATTTGCTTTTAATTGATTTTATCTCAAATTGTTAATCAAAATGTATCTCAAAATGTTAATCAAATTTTATCTTCGATTGTTAATCAAATTTTATCTTCGATTGTTAAGCCAATTTTATCTTCAATTTTTAAGCCAATTTTATCTTTAATTTTTAAACCAATTTTATCTTCGATTGTTAATCAAATTTTATCTTAAATTGTTAAAAAAAATTATCTTCGATTGTTAAGATTTGCTTGAGAATAAATATGAAGTGATTGAATCTAACTTTGCAATGCAAAAACTTTGGAACATCATATTAATTATTCACTTTAATGAAAATTTGAAATTTATTGAAATTTTAATTTTACGTAAAATGAGATTAAATGACTATTTAAAAACTATGCAAAGTTTAACACTTCAAATTTTCATTAAAACAAATGTGAATTTATGTAAATATGAAATTGGAAATTTTAAATTCTTGAAGCCGACGTATTTCTTTTTGGGGTTTTACTTTTTTTTATTTAATGAAATTAAATAATGTAAAATCTAGGGTTTGATAAAATAAAATGAAAAGAACAAGTCATTATAACTTCTAAATTTCAACCTGAATCTGTATAAACAAATATTCTAAACCTAAATCAACATTAAATCAGTTAGTCTTCACACAATATAGAATTAATGTGATGCAATATTCTAATGGAATAAAGCAATATATTAAAAAAATAAATAAGTATACCATCCACATGCATATAACTTATTAAAAATTCCAATACATTTCCAAAATAGAAGATATCGAATTCATGTTCCTTCAGAATACCTTGCTTAAATCGATTACAAAGGGTGAAATTTGGTGTAGTCCAACAACCAGGGAGGAGATACTTCTTCCAAGAAATCAAGTTTCCAACATGCACTTGCTACCAATATTCTCTAACCTTTTTCATGTGCATTTGAATGGATATTTAAAATTTCCAAACAAGATCCTTAGTTTTCCATTCTGCTTGTTTAGTTTCATAACACCTTCTTCAACAAGCATACATTCTCCTTCTTTATTCTCCTCAAATTATAACCATTGCATCCTCTAATTGTTTAAATTAGCATGTTCCTAACTTTTCAACTTTACAAGTGTCACAAAAGTTCTTATATCCAATTCCATTCTTTTAATTTCCTTATTACATTTAAAAATGCATTTTCTCTTTAGGACTCTTGTTCTGCTTTTATCTACACTAAAATCAATGTGACCCATGAGATTCAATCCACCAGTAATGAATTTATATGTTTTAACATTCACAAGATCCAACGAACGTCGATCGCTCCCATTAATATGGTAGTCATTCAACCTTTCTCGTAACCAATATTCCACAATGCTCTTCTAATTGATCTTGGAAAGAAAGGCATACCATTTTCCTTCTTATCAACCCATCGACATATTTCTCATGCTTCTAAATATCAATGAACTCGATATGGTGTACAACCATCATTATATTTCATGATTCTCCTACTTTGTTACTAAACTTGTTACCTTACATTGTTTCATGCAAATTTGTGTATTTTGGAAATGACAAAACTAACCTCGTTATGATGTGATTATGAAACAAGTTGTCTCAAATAATTTTGATGCTGCAGTTAGAAACACCCTTCACCATGCTTTTTTGAGTTCTAGTTATAATAATTCATTGTTACACCCTCGGGAAAAGCATTTGTATGCCCTCAAACACCATATCCATAAATACCATATCCATATTTACAATATATAGCAATTTATCCCTTAACAGTAGTCCCATCCTTTTCATAGAAAATAAAGAAATAAGCCAATAATTAAAAAAATTCCCTATCTTTGAACAATTCCTATCCAAAACACATGCGTACCAGGTCTACATTGATATCCCACTATGTTTTTTTTCACTGCCTGATGTTCACTGCTTCCTGTTCTTCAAAAATTGTGAAGTCATCTCCGTGTGTCTCTCCCATTCCATCCATATATAGGTATTACATGCTATGTGTTTGAACATAATACACACAAGCTTCTATCCTTAGGTTTCCACTGTATTCCATCTGTTGTGACTATGCTTTTATACTTTTCTATAACCGTTTCATGCATATGCACCAAATAAATTTTATGCCAAGACCATGCGATTATAGAAACTTTGGGCAAGGAATTTTCCCTTAATCATTTTGAGCTTATATTAAAGGTTAATGTAGACAAGCTCCAAGAATTGTACTCACAATTGCTGAACAAATGCCCCTTGGATTTAGGGTGCTACATCAATAAGATATCACTGAATGTGAATAGCCCTAAAAAATTTTATCGATTGGTTACCCAATGCCTCATCAAATTTCTAGATTATCATTTATGGCCAAACTAGTTTACTTGGTGTTGAAGCTAGTATAAGTTCTACACGATAAGGGTGCAAGACTAAAATGTGGTTCCAAACTCATAAAAATAATATTTCCATTTGAATATGTATCATGATTGGCTACATCACTAATACCTTCACCATTTTCTTGTAATAATTTATATTAAGGTAATGTGGAACTGGTTTGGGAGAATAGTCTTTTGTAATCATCGAAATGTGCCTATGAAGTTTTTGATCCCTTGGCTATCTTGGGCTTCATGGCCTCTACCTTTTATTTGTAAGACTTCTCCTTTGTAGGTATTAAGTCAATGGGTGACTATATCACTCATTCACTGTACACACATGCTATCGATAGACACCCAAAAGTCACAAATTGTCCCTTTACTCATCTTCATGGCCAATCAATTTGCAAAACCCTTAAAAATTGCATAAATTGGCTAAAAAAATATTCATATATCAAAATCACTATTCATCATATTTAGCCCCTTTGGGTCAACTAAGCTTCTTCCTATGCTTAACTATAGGTTATCATGTGACCTCATTCACAACTCAACAAAGGTTGAATTCTCAATCATGGTCAAAAAGCACTTTATCATCAAAAGTCAACCTTTTTGGTCAAAATTTGCTTTATGGCTAAATCACATTATTAATTAGATCTAATCATGATTTAATCTAAGCCTACCACCTCACCTAGTCTACTTTGACTAACCTAGCCTTTCCATCTCACCTAGTCTACTTTGACTAGCCTAGCCTTTCCACCTCACCTAGTCTACTTTGACTAGCCTAGCCTTACCACCTCTCATCCAGATATTTCCTCCATCTCACACTCTCCTGGGCAATAAATGAGAATTGGAGACTTTTGCACATAAAAAGGAATATCAAATTCAAATATATTTCCAATTCAAATTCAATTAATGCTATTTGAATACTTTCCTCCAGGTCATCTGACATGTGGATGGGTGAGATATTCTCTCACCCAATTCCATTTATGAGGTAGGAAACCTCATTGGACACTTCATAGTGAACACCTCAAAATACACACATCATAGGGGACACCTAATGGGACACCTCAACCCCTCCCCTAACCTTGGCCAATTCTATAAATAGAAGGCCATTTTCACCATTCTATATATATAAACTTTAGCTTACAAAAAATCTATAAAAATCACTCCAAATATATAGCATCGATCACACATCCATCACACCCATATTACAATAGTATTTTAGTCACTTTCATAACATTCCTTATGATCTAAACAGATTATCATCATCAAAAGACAAAATCTAAAGGTGACCTATCAAATTCATCAAGAAGCAATCACATTAGAAAAAGCCTAAAAATCACATTTTGTAAGTTTGGCCAAGAAAATATAGGTTCGCACGCCCCCGTGTGAACTTCTTGGTTCAAACCAAGTTCACACCCCCCCATGTTAACCTCTAATACAACAAGACATAGTCCCTCGAATAGATAAATATGGCTCAATTTAGTGTTTCATGTTGTTTTTAGCAAGTTATTTCATGTTTTAAGTTGATTTAAGAGTCTTTTTGTCTTCATAAACATGGGGTTTGACTGAGGCAGGCCCCTTAACACACTAATAATATTTTGTAGGTCTAATAGGTACAAATAACACATCAAACCAGTGGAGGCCCATGTGCAAGAAGCCCATTTGCATTGAGGAACATCCAAAAGAGAGATATTGCTATCTTTGGAGCACTTCTAAGAGGGTTTCCTTTGATAAGACCCCATTGTAGCCTTCAGGGCAAGGATTGTAAATGGTATTTCATTTTGTAACCTTTCCTTTTTATATTACTATCAAAGTAGTGGATCACTATGGTTTTTTAATGAAGGATTGTGGTGTAAATGTATATTTTGTTTGGTTTTACTGTGGCATGCTTGGTGGGACTCCCACCAAGCATTAGCTTAAATCGCTAACTAACAAACCTTATGGGCTATTTTTTCTATGTTTCAGGTGTTAGAAACCCCAAGTAGACCCCACAAAAGCCCTGAGAAACACTTCAATACCATACCTACAATATTGTAGGCCCCACCTCTAGGTTTTCATCCCCCTTGTGTGAACCTCTCAATACAGACAAGTCCACACCCACCCATGCGAACTTCCCAAAATTGTAAAATTTGGGTGCATAGAGACAGCCAAGGGCCTCTACAAATATTGGAAAATTGGTGTTGGAAACCCAAAATAGACACCACAAAATCCCTAAGAAACACTTTAGGACAACCCTGCAATATTGTAGGCCCCACCTCTAGGTTTGCATCCCCTTGTGTGAACCTCTTGATACAGACAAGTTTGCACCCACCCATGCGAACTTCTCAAAAATGCAAAATTTGGGTGCATAGATATGGCCAAGGGCCTCTGCAACTACTAGAACATGGGTGTTGGAAACCCCAAGAAGGCCCCACCAAAACTTTAAGAAATACTTTAGACCCAACCCTGCATGATTGTAGGCCCCACTTTCAGGTTTGCATCCCCCCGTGTGAACCTCCTGATATAGATAAATTCACACCCACCCATGCAAACTTCCTAAAAATGTAAAATTTTGGTGCATAGAGATATCCAAGGGCCTTTACAAATACTGGGACACAGGTATTTTACTTTGGCACTACTTATTTTTATCTTTTCATGATTGGTTCACTGCTAGGGTTAAATTTTGTTTCAGGAAGACATATCTCAGCCTAGATTTATTTTCAACAACACTTAGGCTAAGTAGAATTTATTTTAAAAAGGCATATAAGGTAGCCTTTCTTATAAAATGGTTTGCATAAGAGAAACACCACACACTCACATATCAAAAAACAAACAATGTAAGGATTGGATTTCATTACCAATTCCCCACTAGAGATTGGTGAGGTTGGAGTTCTACCCTCCATCGGCTCACTCCCAATCTAGTCATCATAGTAGCCCCCCAAGAGTGATCGGTATGACCTTAATACCTAATCGATCCCCCAATTTTTAGTGTTGGTTATCCAGATTTAATCATTGGAAGGTACCTTTAAAGTGGACTAGTTCTAGAAAACCCCTTTATTGTAGGGCAATTAAAAATAATTAGTGGGTGTAGTTGATGGTTACTGTGTATGCCTTAAATGTGAGGGTTAAGTGAAAGCCTTGCTTAAGGTCAATAGTAGTACATTGAAAACATGACCTCTCTTCATGATATTATATTGAATCATTTGAGAATATTGAGTCTCCTTCCTTTGGATACCATTTTACTGTACCAAATTCCATTTAGGTTGCCATTCGCCCATTGGAAACATAGTTATATTTTGCATGCCTTTGGGTGTTGTCGAAGGTTCTATACTACGACATACCTATTTTAAGTAGAATTCACCCATTTTTATGGTTTTTCCTTAGGACGAATATATTCCTCTCATAAAAACACACAAAAATCCAAAATATTTGCTTATTTTTGAGTCTTGTAAAAGTGGTTACAACAACATATCAAAATTTCTCATAACTCGCTGGCTTGAAGGTTCCACAATTGCATTTCATGCAAAAACTGCACAATCTATTTTCAAGTGGTTTGCACTCCCTCGTGTGAACTTCCCAAGCACATTGCACCCTATTATGTGAAACTATCTTCCAAGCTATAAAACTACATAGAACAGTTCCACACAACACACAAAGGATCTACACAATAGAAACCCATCCTCTGTCCCTGTTTCTCGAGGTTTGTATGAACCTATGTGAAAATTTGGTTACATAAGATATATGCACCCCATTGTACGAACCTACTTTGTAGATCATAGAGTAACACCAAATATTTCACACAACATAGAGACATCTTAAATAGCACACATCTATCATCTATTCCTATTTTTTTAAGGTTCACACCCCCTGTACAAATTTTGTGTTGCAAGAGAGGTGCACACCCTACCATGCAAAATTGTGTTTTTTAAAATAGAACAATCCAAAACCAGTCATAGAGTACCCAAAAGTCTAAAATTCACAATATTTTGCAGTCTCTTCACAGTTGCACACATCATCATGCATGACTCTCATATTCTCTCTTCTTCTCCAACCACTTCATTAGGGCACTCAGAGGAAGCCACCTCTACTCATTGTCATCATTTTTCCACTTCCTCACATAATTCCTCTCCATCTCCCACATCGTTCTCTAGGATTTCATCCTATGATCATGATGTGAGACATCACTCTTCCCCCTTCTCCTCCCATGGATGCTCCTTCCACTTTCCCCTCTTTGCATCATCATGCTTTCTAACATGTTTATCCTCATTTAGGATCACATCTTCCAACTATTCTTTCTCCACCTTAACTTCCATTTCACATCACCCAACAGGTTGGCATTTCCCAACCTTATCGATCCTCATTCTTACATTCTTCATCTCATCCAACTCTATATTCTTCTCCATATCAATCATCATCCCTCCACAACTAGCATTTATTCTTGTCCCATTTCCATACCTCCATATCCTCCACCCATTGCCATGCGATACATCTTGGCACATCTTGATACATTTGAGTTACACATGAGCCACTGTCAATGTCATACATCTATTTATAATTCAATCATGGTGGGTCCCACAATTATTCCTCCACAAACCCCTCATCCTCAACAAATGGGTTCTCCCCAACTTAGGAAAGTATTCAATTCATCGTTATCTAGTCTAGTATTCAAACCTTCCAATAGCTACATTACACAGGCTACTTAATTCAACCTAAGGTCAAATTGTTCAATCCAAATTATCTAAAACCCAAAGGGTACAATGAGCACCAATTTTATGTTTATCATCGCCAACAAGGGTATGATATTAACACTTGTATTTTCACACATATGGTCCACAACATGATGGATGAGGACACAACATAATGAACCAACCATACTACTTCCTCACATAAGAATGGGGGCACAAATCCAAATCCATTACCCCATCCAATACCACCACCACCACATGTTCATACTTTCGCATCTATTCCCTTGCCTCGACAAGCTCATCTTGTTCATGGCTACACTTCTCATCACGGTGTTAGTCATACCAATCTTGCAACTAGTATTTTCCATCCTCTGAGGTGCTATCCTCCAACAATATAACATCTATTTTAGTTTTAATGACCATCCCTTCTTTCCTTGTACATATTCTATCTTCCCTACTTCTTCAATTCTTTCTTTCCTCCCCTCTTCATCACCCATATTCTTCCACTAGGGGGAATTTTCCTCCTCATCAATCATATTCTACAATTGGGGGAGCTTCTTACCTACCCCCTCATCTTCTCCAATTGAGGATATTCTCCTCCTTCCACCTTATCTCTCATAATTAGGGGAGTTTCTCTCCTTCCAATATATCTTCTACAATTAGGAAAATCCTCATACTTACCAATCATCTTCTACAATTGGGGGTTTTTCCTTCTTTTAATCACCTCAACATATTTCCTTCTACTTCATTATCATCATCTGATGTAGGAGCATCCGAGGGCAGCAAAGCAATCTTGCACCAACTAAATTTGTCTAAGTGTTTTTGCAAAGAAAAAAATATATGTGTCACGATATAGCAACATTAAAAGTGTCATGATATCGCGACCAAAATAGGGAAAGAAGCTACGACCGACGGAGGGTCGCGAAATCATGACATGTTGCGATTTCGTGACATGTCACGAAATTGTGACCAAAATAAGAAGCAGGGCTATGATGCATAGAGGGTCGCAAAATCGTGACCAAAACGAAAGGCAGAAGCTACGGCAGACGAAGGGTCACAAAATCGTGACCAAAACCAAAGGCAAAGGCTACGACGGACGGAGGGTTGCGAAATCGTGACCAAACGAAAGGCAGAAGCTATGATGGACGGAGGGTCATGAAATTGCGACCAAAACCAAAGGCAGAGGCTACGACGGATGAAGGGTCGTGAAATCATGACAAAAATGAAAACAGAGGCTACGACAGTATGGAGGGTCGCGAAATCGTGACATGTCGTGATTTCACGACATGTCACAAAATCATGACCAAAATGAAAGTAGAGGTTACGGTAGTACGGAGGGTCGTGAAATCGTGACCATAGCTAAATAAGGAAGGTGTGATAGAGAGACGTCACGATATCGTGACATGTCACGATATCGTGGCCAAAGAAGAAGAATGGGAACGCGATAGAAATACGTTGTGATATTGCGACATGTCGTGATATCGCGACCCGAAGGCGAGGAAGGCAGCGACGAAGGGAAACGTCATGATATCATGATGAAAAGGGAGAAGGAGCACAAAGAAGCCAAAACATCGTGATATCATGACAGGTCGTATTTTTGTGCCGAAATACGAGCCGAAGATGAAGAGTCAGAAAGGGATACGTGTCAAATACCTGGACGATGAAGCGACACAGGGAGGTGAAACAAAAGGTTCTAGAAGAGGAAACGAAGGGCCGCCAGTTGGAAATGGAGCGACACCTAAGAACCTTTAAAAAGGGGAGCAAAGGCATGCACACGGGGGTGGAAAATGATAAAAAAAAATTGTATTTCCAGAATGGAAAATTTATGAAAAGGCGCAACTCTTATGCGACTTTTGTAATATTCTGTTGTAACAATAATTTTTGCTGCATTTGAATAAAATACAACTATTTTTCTTCTTCGTAATTCTGGCTCTCGATCAAGTGGTATCAGAGTGGGAGTTCCTGAGTGTGTAAGCAGACCGCCGAAAGTGAGGCAGCTTGCACCAGGACCAGTTGAGATTTGCGAGAAAGGTGAGCAGTATGCCTCCAAAAATAAATTATGGTCTAGGGAGAAATGTGGCACAGGATGAAGACTTCAGAGCATTGTAGAGACAAGTGCAAGCCCTGCAGGAAGAATTGTGAAAAAAGACCGAACCTAAGGGAGAAGAACAGGGTGACGATGAAGCCTGGGAAACTGAGGATCCATTAGATGATGAAGAAGCATTGAATCCTTCTGAAGCTAGACTGTTGAAAGCTCTATCTCAGGCCAAGAAGAGATCGAAGTTTGATGTCTCTACATATTTTGGGAACCTCAACCTAGAAGAGTTGATTGACTGGATAAACGATATGGAGGAATACTTTGAGTATGAGGAGGTTGCGAATCCAGACCGGATAAAATTTGCAAAAACAAAATTAAAAGGCCATGCTAGTTTATGGTGGAAAGGAGTACAACTCAAAAGAAATAAAAATGGAAAGGAGAAAATAACCAGATGGGACCAAATGGTGGAGAAGATAAAGAGATAATTTATTCCCGCAGATTACGAGTTGGACCTATTGAGGAGGATGCAGAGTCTGAGGCAGTCAGGCAAGTCTGTCCAAGAATACATAGAAGAATTCTACAAGATCTCCATCAGAACTGGCCATTTAGGGGCTAATAAGGAGAAAGTAGCTAGATACATCAACGAGTTGAGAATGAACATTCAGGAAGAACTCAGCTTGATCAGAATAGCCACCATAGAATATGCATACCAGTTGGCCTTGAAGGTAGAAGAGAAACTAAATAGAAGATTCAAAGGCAACCAAAGAGGAAGGGATCATGGTGGAAGAACCGATGGAAGAACTGATGGAGGAAATTACCGAGACCAAAAGAAGACTGGGGAAACAAGAAAACCCTAGGAACAAAAAAAGGAGAATACCTACCACCCGCATGATCAGAACAATGACTACCAGAGAGGAAGAGGTAGACCTGGACGTGGGTATGGAAGAGGGGTATTCTATGGAACCTGTTTCCAGTGTGGAGAAGAGGGACACTGGTCATACGAGTGTCCTCAACACCAAGAAAGGATAGATAAGAGACCTAAGGATCATGCCAAAGCTATTGTGGCAGATGAAGGTGCAGAGTCAGAACACTCTGAAGAGGCAGAAGGAGGAGAAGTGTTGATGATGAGAAGAACATTGTTGAATGATGAAAAAGAACTAGAATAGAGGAAGAGCCTATTTTGCATGAGGTGCAAATGTGCAGGGAAGGTTTGCAATGTTATCATTGATAATGATAGCATAGACAACTTAGTTTCAGAAGAGATGGTTACTAAGTTGAAATTGGGGAAGAGAAAGCACCCACATCCATATCGGATTGCGTGGTTGTAGAAAGACCATAGAGCACTTTTCAGTGAACAGTGCTTGGTCAAATTTCACATTGGGAATTATCAAGATGAGGTCCTATGTGATGTATTGCCGATGGATGCTTGCCATTTGTTTTTGGGAAGACCATGGCAATTTGACAGACATGCAGTGCATTATGGGCATGCAAATACGTACTCTCTAACGAAGTATGGAATAGGTCACAAATTGAAGCCATTGAAGGAAGTGGATGAGAAAGTGTGCAGTAGTGCCAGAATCTGCCTGGTGGAAGGAAGACAGTTTTTGGATGGTTTGAAGAGAGATTCAATGTGTTATGCATTAATCCCTACTGTTAAGAAACAACAGTATAAATATGTTCTAGTAGAGGCCAAACACCTGTTAGAAGAATTTCTAGACATCATATCTGATAATGTGCTTGAGGGTTTACCATCGATGAGGAAGATCAGTCACCATATTGATTTGGTACCTGGATCTAGTTTACCCAACAAGGCAGCCCACAAAATAACTCTAGTGGAAAGTGAGGAGCTGAGCAGGCAAGTCCATGAGTTGTTGAAAAAAGGATTGATTCGAGAAATCTTGAGTCCATGTGCGGTACCTGCAGTACTAGCACCAAAGAAGGATGGGGAGTGGAGGATGTGTACAGACTCCCGAGCTATAAACAAGATCACCATAAAATATAGATTTCCATTACCAAGGATGGATGATATTATGGAATGTTTGAGTGGAGCCAAGTACTTCACCAAGATTGACCTGAAGAGTGGCTACCATCAGATTCGGATCAGAGAAGGAGATGAGTGGAAAACTACTTTCAAAACTAGAGAAGGTTTGTATGAGTGGTTGGTCATGCCATTTGGGCTAACCAATGCACCAAGAACATTCATGCGGTTGATGAATGAAGTGCTGAAGGAGTTTTTAGGCAAGTTTGTTATTGTCTATTTGGATGACATTTTGATATTTAGTAGAACCCTGGAAGAGCACCTGATGCATATCAGGAGGGTTTTTGAGAAGCTAAGGGAAGAACAGTTGTTGATCAACTTGAAGAAGTGCAATTTTTTGAAGAAGGAGTTGGTATACCTGGGATTTGTCATCTCAGTTGAAGGTCTAAAAATGGACCTAGAAAAGGTGAGGGCTATCATTGAATGGCCTACTCCAAGAAGCACTTTTGAAGTGAGATCATTTCATGGTCTAGCCAATTTTTACAAGAAATTCATCAAAAATTTTAGCAGTATTTGTGCATCCCTTACAGAAACAATGAGAGGGTATAGGAAAGATTTTAAGTGGACCTTGGGAGCTGACAAGAGCTTTGATATGTTGAAGAAGAATGTCACTGAGCAACCTGTTTTAGCACTTCCAGATTTTAATAAGGTATTTCAGGTAGACTGTGATGCCAGTGGTAGTGCCATTGGAGTTGTGCTGAGTCAAGAAGGTAAGCATGTTGCTTACTTCAGTGAGAAACTCAATGATGCCAAGAAAAAGTATTCAGTGTATGATCAAGAGTTCTACGCTATAGTTCAGGCCCTAAAGAAGTGGAGACATTATTTGTTGCTAAAAGAGTTTGTGCTATATACTGATCATCAGGCCTTATAGTATATAAATAGCCAAGGAAAACTGAACCAGAGGAACTTGAAGTGGGTTGAATTTTTGTAGAGTTATTCCTTTGTGTTGAAGCATAGGAGTGGAAAATCCAACAAAGTTGTAGATGCCTTGAGTAGAAGGCATAGTTTGCTAACAGAAATGAAGGTGGAAGTGTTGGGATTTGATGAATTGAAGGGTTTGTACCCTGAAGATCCTAATTTTGTAGAAGCCTGGAAGGCTTGCTTAGCACCAATTACCTTGGACAGAACCAAGTGGTTGGATTTTTTGATCCAAGATGGAATGTTGTTCAGAGGAAACCAGTTATGCATTCCAAGAAGTTCCATGAGGGAAAACCTAGTCAAATAAAAACACAGTGGAGGATTGGCTAGGCACTTTGGTCGAGATAAGACCATTGCCCTTCTGAGTGAGAATTATTATTGGCCGCAACAGTAGCAAGATGTGCAGAAGTTTATGTAGAGCTGTAGAGTCTATCAGATGGTGAAAGGTGTGAGACAGAACATCAAATTATATCAGCCATTACCTGTACCAAAGAAACCATGGGAAGATGTTAGCATGGATTTCGTTCTTGGTCTACCAAGGACACAGAGGGGAAATGATTCCATATTTGTGGTAGTTGACAGGTTTTCAAATATGGCACATTTCATTCCTTGTCAGAAAACTAATGATGCAGTTCATATTGCAGGTTTGTTTTTCAAAGAAGTGGTATGGCTGCATGGTCTACCGAAGAGTATCGTTTCCGACAAAGATACCAAGTTTGTTGGGTATTTCTGGAGAACCCTGTGGAAGAAACTAAAGACAGATTTGAAATTTAGTTCAGCATACCACCCATAGACAGATGGGCAAACAGAGGTGGTAAACAGAAGTTTGGGTAACCTATTGAGGTGCTTGATAGGAGATAAGCCCAAAGGATGGGATCTGATTTTGCCGTAGGCGGAATTTGCATATAATAATTCTGTCAACAAGAGTACCAACAGATCTCCATTTTAGATAATATATGGAAGCATCCCAAGAAATGTTTCTGAGTTAAGGAAGCTGAATATAGGAGAAAAGTGTAGTGCCGAGGCTAAGGAGTTTGCAGACCATCTGAAGAACCTGCATGAAGAGGTGAAGAAGCATATTGTTAAAATGAATACGCAATATAAGACGAAAGCAGACCAGAAGCGGCGGTTCAAGAAATTTGAAGTGGGAGATGAAGTGATGGTCCATCTAAGAAAAGAAATATTTCTTGCTAAAACCTATAAAAAACTAAATATGAAGAAGTTTGGGCCATGCAGAATCCTAGCAAAACGGGATTCAGGCAATGTGTATGAGGTAGAATTACCAAGTGGGTTAAACATATCACCCGTGTTTAATATTTCATATTTGGTGAAATACCATGAAGAGGATAGTAGTGAGGCACCGAGTGCAAATTTGTGGAGTATTCCAGCATCTACTCCAACCACAGATAAGATAGAGGAAATACTATACATAAGAGAAGGCAGAAGTACCAAAAATAGATAGTATTTTGAATATTTGGTCAAGTGGAAGAGCAGACCGATAGAAGATGCAACTTGGTTGTCTAAAATGGAGGTTGACCGCCTGGGTCTCCCTCTAACTGTTCAGAAGTGAGGATCACTTCTCAATCTACCCCGGGTGTCTGATGCAGGAGCATCCGAGGGCAGTAGAGCAATCTTGCACCAACCAAATTTGTCTAAGTGTTTTTGCAAAGAATATATATATATATATATGTGTGTGTGTGTGTGTGTGTGTGTGTGTGTGTCGTGATATCGCAACATTAAAAGTGTCACAATATCACAACCAAAACAGGGAAAGAAGCTACAACCGATGGAGGGTCACAAAATCGTGACATGTTGCGATTTCATGACATGTCATGAAATCGCAATCAAAACAAGAAGCAGAGGCTACAACGGACGGAGGGTTGTGAAATCGTGACATGTCATGATTTCATGACATGTCATGAAATTGCGACCAAAATGAAAGGTAGAACCTATGATGAATTGAGGGTCATGAAATCATGACCAAAATGAAAGGTAGAACCTATGATGAATTGAGGGTCATGAAATCATGACCAAAACCAAAGGCAGACGCTACAGCAGATGGAGGGTCACGAAATCATGACCAAACGAAAGGCAGAAGCTACGATGGACGGAGGGTCGCGAAATCGTGACCAAAACCAAAGGTAGAGGCTATAGCGGACGGAGGGTCACGAAATCATGACCAAAACAAAAATAGAGGCTACGACAGTACGGAGGGTCATGAAATCATGACCAAAATGAAATCAAATGTTACGACAGTACGAAGGGTCACAAAATCATGACCGCATCTAAAGAACGAAGGTGCGATAGAGAGACTTCACGATATCACAACATGTCACGATATCGTGGCCAAAGTAGAAGAATGGGAATGCGATAGAAATACGTCGCGATATCGCGACATGTCGCGATACCATGACCTGAAGGCGAGGAAGGTAGCGATGAATGGAAATGTCACGATATCGCAACAAAAAGGGAGAAGGAGCACAGAGAAGCCAAAACGTCACGATATTGCGATAGGTCATATTTTCATGTCGAAAGATGAGCCGAAGACAAAGAGTCAGAAAGGGAGACGTGTCAAATACTTGGACGATGAAGCAACACGGGGAGGTGAAACTAAAGGTTGTAGAAGAGTAAATGAAGGGCCACCAACTGGAAATGGAGCGACACCTAAGAACCTTTAAAAAGGGTAGCAAAGGCATGCACACGAGGGTGGAAAATGATAAAAAAAAAATTGTATTTCCAGAATGGAATTTTTTTTTAAATGCGCAAATCTTATGCAACTTATGTAATATTCTATTGTAACAATAATTTCTGCTGCATTTGAATAAAATACAACTATTTTTCTTCTTCGTAATTCTGGGTCTCAATCATCATCCGATCCCTTTCATCAATAATACCAATTTGTTTCCTTTCAAAATGCTTGAAATTATGCATTCATCACTTCTATAAGAAGGTTTACCTTTGACCCCACTTTTCACCTACAAAATCATCACCAAATTTCCCAAAACTACCATTATTGGATTGGGCTCAAAAATATTTTTCCAACAGTATAATTTTTGTCCAATTCTGACATCATTTGGTCCTCTAAACTGCTAAAACACTGCACCTAGGTCACCCAAAAAAATTCACACAAATTCGTGTGAATATTTTGGTTCATACCCCCCATGCAAACCTAATTTTTCCAATGAAATTCATCATTTTATGCATGGGTCTTGCTATTTGTGCTTATATTTCATATTTTCTACATATTTTCACCTCTCATTTTTCATCTTCTTCTTCATATGTATAACTAGGATATTTCTCCTCCTTCCCATCCATCTTCTTCACCTAGGAGGACTCCTCCTTATCATTCACCTTCTACAATTGGTGGAGATTCTCCCCTACCAACTCATCTTTTCCAATTGAGGAATTTCTCTTCCTTCCAACTCATTTCTCATATCTAGAGGAGTTTCATCTCTCTCCAACCCATATTTCACACTTGGGGGAGTTTTCTCTTCCTCTAACACCTATTCTATACTTAGCAGAGATTCAAATTCTCCCATAACTTCTTTCATCATTGGAGGAGTTTCATCTTCCTCAAACACCTCTTCCATACTTGGAATAGATTCACATTCTCCTATCACTCCTTTCATAATTGGAGGAGTTTCATATTCCTTCACCACATTCTTCCACATTTGGTAGAGATTCACTTTCTCCAACCACTTATTTCACACTTGGGGGGAGTTCATATCCATCCAACACTTCTTCTATATCTAGAAAGGTTCATCTCCCTCTAACACATCTTCCACCCTTGGAGGAGTTTCATATTCTTCCACCACATCTTCCAAAATTGGGGGACATTTTTTCTCTCCTTCCCACTCATCTGCCACATCTCATAGCGTATCACCTTCTTCTCACTCAACACCTCCATCACTAGGCACTTCACAAGGTTG
Organism: Wollemia nobilis; assembly: GCA_028583015.1. Taxonomy (NCBI): domain Eukaryota; kingdom Viridiplantae; phylum Streptophyta; class Pinopsida; order Araucariales; family Araucariaceae; genus Wollemia; species Wollemia nobilis. The sequence continues at coordinate 4,443,865 of JAQPPZ010002642.1, forward strand.
CATCCTTTGCCTTACATTCACCTCTCACCCCATCCACAACACACTCATCATCGATAGGTTCTAGTGCAACAACAACACACACTAGTCTCACAACCTACCACTCATTCCATTCATTAGGTACCAGGACATTTGCCACCAATGTCGGTCCCACCACACTTCCATTCATCCACCATAGGTTCCAGTATTACCACCACCCATATTGTTCATCCATAAAGCATTCCATGTTAGTAGGTTATAGTATAACCACCACAAGTACTCATCCCACAACCTACCACTCATTCTATTCATTGGATACTAGGGTAACAAATAACCAATGTTGGTCCTCTAACCATAAATTCTCATTTCACATCAATTGGTTCTAGTCCGAAATCCATATGTATTGATCCTACCACCTACATCCCATTCATCATTCATACGTTCTAGTGCAAAAATAACATGCACTAGACTCACAATTTACCACTCATTCCATTCATCAGGTATCGGGGCATCTATTGCCAATGCGAGTTCCACTACAATTCTATTCATCCATAATAGGTTCTAGTAGTACCATCATAAGTACTAGTCCTCTACCAAATCATTCCACAATCAATAGGTACTAGGGCCATAAAAATCCAATGCTAGTTCCCCAACACCCACTCATTCAAAATTTGTAGGTTCTAGTACTACCACCACAAGTATTGGTTCTACAACCTACAACTCATTTCGTTCATCATGCACTAGTGCAACAAGAACACACACTGGTCCCCTACCACATTATTCCACATCAATGGGTACCAAAACCATAAACATCCAATGTTGATTCCTCAGCCCCCACTCATTACACATTAGTAGGTACCAGTACAATCACCACTCATACTAGTTCCACAACCTGTAACTCATTACATCCATCAAGCACCAATGCAGCAAGAACACACACTAGTCCTCCACCATATTATTCCATAATCAGTGGGTACCAGAGCCATAAAAATCCAATGCTGGTTCCCCAACCCCAACTCATTCCACATTATAAGATACCAGTATAATTACCACCCATACTGGTTCCACAACCTACAACTCATTCCATTCATCAAGCACCAATGCAACAAGAACACACACTAGTCCTTTACCACATCATTCCATAAACAGTAGATACAAGGGCTATAAATAGCCAAAGTTGGTTCCACAAAAACCACTCTTGCAACAACAACACATGCAAGGTTGACAAGGTTTTACCCTATGCCTCACTCTATCAGAAAGTGTTTTTTGGTGCACCAGTGAGCTTTATAGGTTTGAGAGTACACACTTGGGTGTGTGAATTTCCCAATCTGCCTCAAAATTTGTCCCTAAAGCATAGGTATTAGTTTTATACACCCTAATAACTGGTAAGGTAAGTCAGGGGAGGTTAAGAGCCTCATGTTCCTAGGGATTGCATGCCCCCATACGTAGACCTCAAATTACCTCTCACTGAGATCATTCCTTGTAGTTTTGTGTGATACCTAGTTAGATTTATTTCAAAACATACTTTTATTCAATCCTAATTTCAACGTATTAGAATAGATTTGGTTTCGTGAGGAAGTTTCTTAGCCTAGTTTCAATTCTTGTCATTTAAATTCCTATCATGTCAATTCCCATAATTTTAGTTTCTATCATTTCAATTCTTGTAATTTCAATTCCTATCATTTCAATTCCTATCATTTCAATTCCCATCATTTTAGTTCCTATTATTTCAATTCCTGTCATTTATTTCTAAAATCATTAGAATAGATTTGATTTCATGTGAAAGCATTCTAGCTTCGATTTATTTCAAAATATGCTTCTATTTAGTCCTACTTTCAATGAATTAGAATAGATTTATTTCAAAACATACTTCTATTCAATCCTGCTTTCAATGCATTATAATAGTGAAGAACACAAGCTTATACTAAGAGGGGGGTGTACAGTATAAGATAAAATTTTACTTTTATTTCCCAAACAATATTATCCAATGTTATCAATTGCAATATCTTTCCAAAGTAGTCTTAACCAATATCTCACTTTAATAAACCTTATGCCTCCCTAGGTCAAACATAATGCATACCTCACTTTAATAAAAAAATTTGCCTTACCTCAAGTGCTACCGCCGTGACTCGAACCTCCACCTTTCATTGGCTTGCATCCTAGCACAAGCTAGTCCACCATGTGGGCTAGCTTCCCACACAAGTATTGAGTGTGCAAAATTCTATTTGAATTATTACCTTACCTTGAACCTTGTGCTTTGTCCTTTATTTTACCTCAACAAACAACGCTTATCTTTTTCTTCTGCTTTCAATGAATGATGTTGTCTTTCCTTCAACCTTTGCTCTTAGTGAACTACATTTATATTTTTCCTTTGCTCTCAATAAAATGTCATTCATTTTATCTTCTACCCTCATGAATGGCACTTATATTTTCTTCTTCTCTCATGAATGTAATTTTTTCGGTATTCTCTTCACACTAATGGAATGGCGTTGGTCTTCTCTTCTCACTCTACCCTTGCAAATGGTGCTCATATTTTCTTCACACTCTGCTCTCAAACGAAATGGTGTTGGTCTCACTTTATGCCTTCGATGAACGATACAAAACGTGCATTCTCCAAAAAACCTTTTCAAAATAATTTTATTTACCTCTTTAAATATGCATTATGATTTTTATCATGACGTCGGCTCTACCTTTGTATTACCACCTTTTTAAATTTAAATTCTTGGTGCCTTTGACAATTCAAATTTATTCTTTATTTATTTTTTTTTTTTGGTAAATAAGGTACAAATTCATTACAACCGGGTTTTACAGGTTGACCCAAAACCTATTACAAAATCAGCACAAAGCTTAAGCGGAACAAGACCTCAATAGGGACAGTCTGTCCTTAGCCCCCTACTGGGGCCACATAGCCAACAAAGAGCAACACGCTTACAAAGGATTACACACACCTTAGAACACAGGCAGTCGACAATTTCGCCTCCTAACACTTTCTCTTCTCTTTTGGTCGTGAAACTGTGACATGTCGCGATATCGCGACACTTTTCCTTCCTCCTCTTTCTTTTCTCTTTTGGTCGCAAAAAAGTGACATGTCGCGATATCGCGACACTTTTCCTTCCCGCTCTTTCTCTTCTCTTTTGGTCACGAAAATACGACATGTCACGAAATCGTGAAACTTTTTCCCTCTTGCTTATTCTCTTCACTTTTGGTCGCGAAAAAGTGACATGTCGCGATATCGCTACACCCTTTCTTTCATTCTGAACATGTCGCGAAATCGTGACACTTTTCCTTCCTCCTCTTTCTTTTCTCTTTTGTTCGCGAAAAAGTGACATGTCGCGAAATCGTGACACTTTTCCTTCCCGCTCTTTCTCTTCTCTTTTGGTCGCGAAAATTTGACATGTCGCGATATCGCGACACTTTTCCCTCTTGCTTATTCTCTTCACTTTTGGTCACGAAAAAGTGACATGTCGCGATATCGCTACACCCTTTCTTTCATTCTGAACATGTCACGAAATCGTGACACTTTTTCTTTCCTCCTCTTTCTCTTCTCTTTTGGTCGCGAGAATGCGACATGTAGCGATATCGCGACACTTTTCCTTCTCGCTCTTTCTCTTCTCTTTTGGTCACGAAAAGATGACATGTCGCGAAATCGTGACACTTTTTCCATCTTGCTCTTTCTCTTCTCTTTTGGTCGCGATAAACCGACATGTCGCGATATCGTGACACTTTTTCCTTCTTGCTCTTTCTCTTCTCTTTTGGACATGAAAATCCGACATGTCGCGAAATCGTGACCCTTTTTTATTCAAGCTCAACACATCGCCAGAAAGCGACACTAAATCCTTCTTGCTCACCATGTCGCGATATCGTGACACTCTTTCTTTCTTAACATGTCGCGATATCGCGACACTTTTCCTTTCTTGCTCTTTCTCTTTTCTTTTGGTCACGAAAATGCGACATGTCGCGATATCGCGACACTTTTTCCATGTCGCGATATCGCGACACTCTTTCTTTCATGCTCAACATGTCGCGACATCGCGACACTTTTTCCTTCCTCCTCTTTCACTTCTTTTTTGGTCGCGAGAATGCGACGTGTCGCGATATCGTGCCACTTTTCCTTCTTGCTCTTAGTCTTCTCTTTTGGTCGTGAAAAGACGACATGTCACGAAATCGTGACACTTTTTCTTTCTTGCTTTTTCTCTTCTCTTTTAGTCGCGAAACAACGACATGTCGCGATATCGTGACACTTTTTCCCACTTGCTCTTTCTCTTCTTTTTGGTCATGAAAATGCGACATGTCACGATATCGCGACACTTCTTCCTTCATGCTCAACATATCGCCAAAAAGCGACACATTTTCCTTCTTGCTCAACATGTCGCGATATCGCGACACTCTTTCATTCTTGCTCATCATGTCGCGATATCGCGACACTTTTTCCCTCTTGCTTTTTCTCTTCTCTTTTGATCGTGACAACGCGACATGTCGCGATATCGCGACACTTTTTCCTTCTTGCTCTTTCTCTTCTCTTTTAGTCACAAAAAAATGACATGTCACGATATCGCGACACATTTTCCCACTTGCTCTTTCTCTTCTTTTTTGGTCACGAAAATGCGACATGTCGCGATATCGCGACACTTCTTCCTTCATGCTCAACATATCGCCAAAAAGTGACACTTTTTCCTTCTTGCTCAACATGGATCGACATCGCGGCACTCTTTCATTCATGTCGCGATATCGTGACACTTTTTCCCTCTTGCTTTTTCTCTTCTCTTTTGATCGTGACAACGTGACATGTCATGAAATCGTGACACTTTTTCCTTCTTGCTCAGCATGTCACGATATCGCGACACTCTTTCTAGCATGTCGCGGCATCGCGACACTTTTCCTTTCTTGCTCTACATGTCATGAAATCGTGACACTCTTCCTTTCTTGCTCAACATGTCACGATATCGTGACCCTTTTTCCTTCTTGCTCAACATGTCGCGATATCGCGACACTTTTTCTTTCTTGCTCAACCTGTCACGAAATCGCTACACTTTTCCTTTCTTGCTGAAAATTGCTTTTCCTGAAACTCGAACAATTCACGAAATCGTGACATCGGTCTTTGGCCTCAGCCATTGCCCCTGACCCCATAACATGAAGCCACCAAGCCACCTGGATCCTTCCCCTATTGCAAAGAAAGCTAAAGCCATCACAATAAGGACCGAAGCAATCCTGACAAAACCACATTGAAACTGCTCTCCCTTTTTTCGATCCCCACAACTTCACCATCATTGGCGATCATTTTGAATTATTTTATCCACTTCACTTGGGACCCCATGTTCCCAAGTGACCAACCCAATGGCTTCCACCCCTAAATTGGCCAAGATATCAACTGTTTTATTTGCTTCCCTAAAAATGTGTTGGGCCTTCCGATCGTTCTTGGCATGGTAAAGGATCCTAGCCTCTTCGATGACAGTCTTAATCCACCATGGAGGATTTTTCCCATTGCTGAGAAGGTTTATGACCTGCATCGAATCTCCTTCGATAATTAGTTTACCTTCAATTTCCTGAGCCAACTGAAGACCCCTCCATAACGCTCTTGCTTTCGCCTCGTTGTTAGTCCTAGTTCCCAGCTGTTCAGAGAAGGCCATCACCAACTTGCCTTGATGATCTCTCACTGCTCCTCCAGCCCCTGCATTGCCAGGGTTACCTTTAGAGGCCCCATCGAAGTTGAGCTTGAACCAACCTACCGGGGGCGGTTTCCACTTGACATCTAATCTGGGATTGACCTTGATTACAGGTTTCTCGCCCAGAGTAATATTTAAGGATTGAGCGATCCGCCTCTCCCAGGGGAAAGGATTTCGATCCTCATAAGGTATAAGGCTGACGTTTTCATGGGCGAAGGTAAGAATCTTATTGGTAATGGAGGTGACATCATGGCTCGACTCATGGAAAGCTCTAAGGTTTCTTTCTAGCCACACCTGCCAAAGAAAATGATGGAGACAAATCTTCCAAAAAAACCTCATCCTAAGGCTAACAAAGGGATTTGGCCATTGGTGGAAGAGGTCAAAGATGGTAGCTGGTCTGACCCAGCAAATGCTAAAGGCTTGAAACAACCCATTGAGGACACTCAGAGAGACCGGACATTCAAGGAAAATATGGTGGGTGGACTCCCAATTACCCCTGCACAAAGAACATCGGTTAGCAATTATCATACCTTTCCTTAACAAGTTGTCAATCGTCAGAATCCTGCCTTGGATCACCAACCATGAGAACATAGCAACTTTAGGAATAAGGTTTTTGACCCACACCAACTGAGTCTGGAGTGTGGGGTCCTCGATATCTAACATTAGCATATATGCAGATTTGATTGAGAACTGCCCATTTTCGGTAGCTGCCCATATTACATGATCCTGCTTAGGTCTCGTGGAAATGAATTGTTGATGCAGGATGCTTTGGAGTTCTTCTGATTCAGCTTCAAAGCCTTGAATCCTTATCTATTTCCAAATAAGCCTACCTCTGTCCTGTCTTATGAAATCAGCCACTTTCCTTCCAATGAGATCCTCTGTGATTCTTTTGATCCTTGCCAGGGTAGGAAACTGAGATAAAGCTTCATCCTTGGCCCACCTGTCATCCCATAACTTGATCTTCTACCCATTACCAAGAACCCATCTTAGGCCTTTCTTTAAGACCTCTCTACTTGTTAAGATTGCTTTCCAGAAAGCCGACCCTCCACCGTGCATCGAATCATTTAGGAAATCGGTATCTTGAAGATATTTTCTTTTAATTATGGCAGTCCACTCATTCTCCTCATTGTTGATAAGACGCCAAGCTTGTTTGGCAAGCAAGGCGGTGTTTAGGTGAGCAACTCTTCTTAGTCCTAGCCCCCCATTTTCTTTCGGCCTGCAAACCTTGCCCCAGCCCACAAGGTGGAACCTCTTTTTTTCCTCTGACCCAGACCAGAGAAAATTCTTTTGGAGCTATTCAATTTTTTGGTAAACTCTGGTTGGGGCCTTAAACACAGAAAGAAAATAAACCGGGATGCTCTGTAAGGATGCCTTAGTGAGAGTAAGCTTCCCGACCTGAGATAAGAGATGACCTTTCCAACCAACCAGTTTCTTTTGAATTCTTTCAACCACTCTATCCCACATCGACTCTCTCGGAGAACCATAGAAAAGGGGAAGGCCTAAATAAGATGTAGGAAAAGTCGCTATCGAACATCCCAAAATCGTAGCTATTCTGGCTTGTCTCTGGATTGGGGTGTTGAGGAAGTAAAGCTTACTCTTGTTGAAATTTACCTTCTGACCCATCGCATCCTCGTAGAGTTGGAGTATGTGCTTAATTCTTCTGGCTTCAACCACTGACGAGTGAGTCAACAACAAAGTGTCATCAACAAATTGTTGGTGAGAAACTGGGTTGGTGAGAGATGTGGCTTTAATCCCCGAGATTAATCCAGCAATACAAGCAGCTTTTATGGTTCTACCTAATGCCTCTGCTACTAAAATGAACAGCATTGGGCTAATCGGATCTCCTTGTCTAAGCCCCCTATGACTCTGGAAATACCCAGCTGTCGTGCCATTGACCAAAACTGAGAACCAAGGTTCGGATATACATTCTTTTATCAGCCTGACCCACTGAGGATGAAAGCCAAACTTTAGAAGAACAGCCATCAAGAACTCCCAGTTAATGCGGTCAAAAGCTTTATTCATATCAAGCTTTAGAGCAAAGACCTCCTTGTTGGTTTGCCTTGCAGAGTGCAGAGCTTCATGGACAGTGATTGCACCATCCAGAATTGATCTCCCCTGAACAGAGCTTCCCTGACTAGGGTCAATAATGAGGGGCAATATTTCTTTCATTCTGTTAGCTATGGCTTTGGTTAAGATCTTGTAGGATACGTTACATAAGCTAACCGGTCTGAAATCTGCCATTGTCTCCGGAGATGGGCCCTTCGGAATCAGGGCAATAAAGGTGGACTTGAACCCTCTCGGGATATGTTTTGAAGCCTAAAACTCTTGGATAGCAGAAATGACATCCTCTCTCACAATATCCCAAAAAACTTGGAAGAACCGAGGAGGGAACCCATCAGGGCCAGGGGCCTTCTCAGGTTCCATACTAAACAAAGCATTTCTGATTTCTTCATCGGTGAATGGAGCAAGAAGCTTACCATTCATGGCCTCATCAACCACGCTAGGAATGAACTGGAGGAGAGTGTCCTTAGCTTCCTCTATACACCGGGATTCATCTCCGAGAAGGGAGCTAAAATAAGCAATTGCTTCCTCTCTGATCTCAATCAGATCCTGGGTTTTGGATCCATCAGCTTTGGTCAACTCTCTGATCTTGTTATTACTTCTGTTCCTCAATGTTGTGACATGAAAAAACTTTGAGTTCAAGTCACCATCCTTTAGCCATAAAGCCCTTGATTTTTGTCTCCAGTATACCTCTTCACAAGCCAAAATATTGTGATATTCTGATAGCTTGGCTTGCTCCTCCTTCCTAGTAGCTTCATCACCTAAACCATTTTGTATGGAGTTGTCAATGACCTGCAACCTTTCTCCCACATGTTTCTTGTTCTCAAACAGGTTCCCAAAAACCTCCTTATTCCAAGTTCTAAGATTATCCTTTACTAATTTCAGCTTTTGAGCAAGTTTGAAACCTGAACTTCCCTGGAAGGGTTGCCGCCACCATCTGGAAATATTTTCTTTTAACTCCGGGTGCCCGATCCACATCGACTGGAATCGAAAAGGTTTTTTGAAGGAATTTGACTTTGGAACCTCCCAAAGGATGGGATTGTGATCAGAGGAAATTTTGGGAAGAGTTTGCAAAGTCGAGTCTCCAAACCCAGCAATTGCCTCCTTCGATAAGAAAAACCTGTCAAGTCTTTCCTGGATAAGTTGGCTTCCTGCTCGCCTATTGCTCCAAGTATACTTGGCTCCTCTTAGTCTCACATCCATCAGTTGGTTCGAGTTAACGAAGTCATTGAAGTCTTCCATACTTCTGGTTGGGAGCCCAGAGCCACCCTTTTTGTCTGAGGGGTATAATGGCGTGTTGAAATCGCCAGCCACCACCCACGGGATGTCATGGAAAGCATCACCCAGTTTACCCAGATACTCCCACAAAGAAGCTCTTCCTTGGACAACATTGGGAGCATAGACATTTGAGAAAATCCACGACCTATTGTTGTCAATGTCATGGAAAAAAACACTCAGCACCCTGTCATCATCTTGGATGATGCTGCCTTCCACCACCCGAGGATCCCACAGAACCATGAGACCCCCTGAAGCTCCTCTAGCCGGTTTGAACACCATGTCCCCTTGGCTCCACATCTTTTTTGCTATTGATTTTGACTGGGCTTCACCTAATTTTGTTTCTTGTAGCAACACAATTGTTGGATTGTATTGCCTTCTTAACGAGCTAACCACCCTTTGAGTGGGTTGGCCATTGAGGCCTCTCACATTCCATGAGAGAACCTTCATTTGGATTGTTTAGAGTTTTTCCCCTTCCCCCTCCCTTGAGGAGGCTTTCCTGATTTGTTATCTTCAAGCCCTGGGATAACTTGTTGTATCAGAGTTTTCTGTTTGCCACTGGCAATCTCATTGTCAGTCCTCATTCTGTTGAGCTCTGCATTTGAAATCCTCCCCTTCTTTCTCTCATTGCCATAGTCAATAGGTGACTTAGTAGTACTCCTGGTCTGTTTGGGGCTAAAAGGTGGATGATCTCTCTGTTGTAGAACCGGACTAACACATTCCTCCAAAACATTCATTTCTACCTCCTCAATCCTAGATTCTAACTCCTCCATCTATTTCCTGAATTCTCCTGATGAACCTTCTATATGGTTTGACGGGCTCCTGGCTATGATGGTGGGAAGGTCTAAATTCGAGGACTCAATCTCCTCCACCCATTTTTTGTATTCTCTAGGATTTTGCCTTGCCCCTCCCTGGGGGCTTGAGGGGTTCTTGGTTATGGGATTTGTAGGACCCGCCCTTGATGGGGAAACTAGGGATTCAGGGATTTCACCTTGCAGGATTCCTCCTTCTAACTCCTCGCTCTCCCCTTCTCCCAATAGATCCTCTAAAATTTTGAACTTATTTGAGCTTGGAATTTTAGGGCTTACCTTATTTTCCTGGTCGTCGGAGAGAAGTTGCTTACCTTTGCTCTGACCTTGCCCTGCCCCCTATTTTGTCTTCTCCTGATAAAAGTGGTTATTTTTAGATTGCCTAAACCCTCCTCTACCCACGGGGCCTCCATTTGGAGGGAGGTACCTAGGAAACCCTTTCTCATTTGCTCGTTTGCCTTCCATATTTTGGTTTTCTCTGCTATCTGCAAGTTTAGGGCACTGATTTTGCAAATGGCCTTGGGTTTTGCACTCAAGACAAAAAGCTGGCCTATTTTCATATTCCACCACCTATTTTCTTAGGTAGTTGTCGTACTCTAGCTCCACAAAATTTGGCAACTCAGAGTCTAAATTAGCGTTGATGCAAAATCTTGCATGTGTCATCCTTGTCCTAGCCAAGGTTGCATGATCTATGGCCACCAATTCTCCAATCGCTCTGGCGATGCCTTGCAGCCAATACTCATTGAAAAACTATGCTGGTAGGTTAGGAAGACGAACCCAAATAGGGGCAGTATTGATACTCTATTTTTTAGGGTCAAAATCCTCCCCCCACTTCCTGAGGAAAAGGTTGTGTTTCCCTAAAAACCAGGGTCCTCCAGTTAGAACGCGGTTCGCATCCTCCTTGTTATTAAATCGTAAGATAAAAAAACCCCTGGATAGGGCAACAACTTCCAAACTCCCCACCGTTCTCCATTTGGACAGAGCCCAGGATCGAATAGTCTCAATATCCGGCCTTCCACCCAGAAACTTACCCACAAGCGAAAACTCTTCCATGGCTAAAAAAGAGCCCATCAAATTAGAAGGAGCCACTATCCTATTATTCACCGGAATGAGGGGCGGGAATGAAAGGAAATCACTCACCCGACCCTTAACAGTTTCCGCAAAATACCGGCCCCCTCTGGGACCCGCAACGCCCTTCTGGGTCCCTTTGTCTGGATCTTTTTGAGGAGGGTCGAGCCCACTAGGGACGACCCCACCTGACATCGAAGGCCTCCCTTCCTCTGGATCCTCGCCTGATTCCATCTCGATGGTTCTTTATTATAATATTTAACCTTGGTGTTAAATATTATAATATTTTTGCTTGTAGTCCTTTGTCAAATTAATTTCTTTTTGAGACCTTTGTCCAAAGTAAACTTCTTAAACCTATTTGTCCTTCTTATTTATAATATTTAAACATAAATGTAGAATGGTATGAAAACCACACAACTAAATATATTGCAACATAAAGAAGGAAAAGCATGTAATCTTAAGCAAACATTTGACAAAAGAAAATGATAAAGGAAGCTCTCTTGTATTAATCAAATGAATCACTTATTACAATTTTGTCCCTCTTAGGGATACCAAATTTTGATACAATATTACAATATACAAATGACCCCGAAATGAGGGAAGATGTGCTTCACAATGATTTTCATATCTCCACCAACTCTGCTTGAGGGCTTACAAGGATGCCTCCTTCTCCATTTGTCAAGAGGAATTTGATGTTGAGAGTGCCTTGAAGCTTCAAAGAACCTGTAACCTATGTACAAGAAACAACAAATCACATTAAACACATATGAAGCCTCTCATGATGAGGCTATTAACAAGAAATGCAAGAAATAAGGCAAATACTTGAAATAAGCATAAAGATATGCAAAGATGCTTATGAAATGCCTAAATTAATGTAAAGCATGCCTGAGAACATATAGATCTAGCTAATATAACATGTAATTTGAAGCATAAAGCATGAATAAAGCTAATCTATGAATATTTATGGAAATAAGCAAATGTGACAAAGATTAAGGTAAAGCTACCTCTAATATTGTAAATTAACCATGCAAATATCTGCTACAATGCTAATCTATGCTAGATTAAACTACTTGCATAACTAGAAATGGAAATCTACTACTAAAATGGAGGAAAAAGAGCATCAAACCCTAGACACGAGTATTAAACCCAGTGAGCTCTATTAGCCATGACTGATAGTCGTAGCGACGATAATACTTCTCTTTCTCTTGAATCTAGGTCTAGGAATGCTCAAATCCTCAAAGGAATTGATGGTCAAGGGTCACCTTGATGTTTTGGAATGGATTGATAATGGAATTCACTAGAACAGGAAATGGAAGTGTGTCAATTGGTAATCTTTCTCCTCAAGCCCTTGAAATATCCATTCGTTCAAATGTAGGTATGATTATCCAAATGGATAGCATATAGGTACTCCTCAAGGGGCACAAGTGGCTCTCCAATTTTGTAGGGTTTTCAAATTTGGGATCAATATAGACCTCTCTCCAGTTTTTAAGGGAGCCTTATAGCCTTCCTAACTCTTCATATTAACTTCCTTGAGAAGCCAAGATCAAGAATTTATAGGTTGGGGAAGTTTGGAGGAAGCATCTAGAAGTTTTCTTACCCAAAATCACCTGGGATCAGTTGCACATGGCTATTACAACTGATTTTGGCTCATCTCAAGAGGCTGAGATAGTTACAGAGCTAGCCATGGTTCCTAAAAATATCTAGGACCCTAGCCATAGGTGTCAATCATGGCTGAGATCTTAGCTATGGATGCCATTCATGGCTAAGTTTGAATAGGTATAGGATACCTAAAATGAGTGGTTAGAACCATTGCTTTACCTTGGAAAGGTCCAAGATCATTCATATGGTCTGCAAAGATGCCCATATGAGTAGTCTGCTAAACATGATGTGTTTTAGGTATCTATAGATGCCCCTTTTGGAATGCATTGTGGTAAAATACAATGCTAAGAAAAAATAGACCACTTAAAGCCATGTTGTGGGTTGAATGATGATAATTGATCTTATCAACATTAGATGCCAAGTCCTGCAAAAGATGCACATCTTATAATCCTTGCTTCCAACGGTATGGAAGGCTTAAATTTGTAAATATTTCATGTATCCAGCTACAATTGGGTAGAACTTAAGCTACACTTGTTCCAATAGGTGGACCGTCGAAAGGCTTTAAACTGACAATTTTACTTTTTCTCCAGCAAAAGGGTAATCTTGTGATAGTTGTTAGAAATGATTCATAATATGAACACAATTTACATGATCGAGTGATCCTTTGTTGATTTTGATTATGATTTTTGATATTATGACTACCTCCTCAAGTGATGATTTGATTAGAAAAGGACAATTAATTAAAGCGACGAGTCGCTTGACCAAGATGAATAATTTGGACGATTCAAGATTTTTGCATTTTATTATATTGAAAGGCCTATTACAACCATGATTTCAACCATTAATGGTGATTGTATATATCTATCCCATAGATCAGTTTTGCTACAATGGCCTTCTTATGAAATCAATATGATAGCAATTCTAGTTAAGCTTGTGCTAAATCACTATGTTCAATGATCTACTAAAAATGTCATAGAAGAAAAGGAAATGAAAACCTCATTCCCATGGAGCAATTTTGCTACCATGGCCTTCTTCAGGATTAAAGTGAAAATATTTCAATTCAACGATGACTAATTTACCCCAAATGACCGTATGGTAATTTACTCATCTTGTCGGATTGCATGGAGCACAAGTCATTGCAACCGCCAAGTGTATAGGGTAAATAACTGAATATGAGGCACATTTGAGATTTTTTTGTTATTTTATTGTTTTTGTTATTTGCCTCAAATTGCCTTATGGTAATTTAATCATATTGCCAAATTGCATGGAGTGCAAGTTGCTACAACTGCCAAGTGTATAGGGTAAGTAACTGAATACAAAGTGTATCTGAATTTTTATTTATGTTATTTTTTTGTTGTTTTTGCAATTTATGATGATTCACCTCAAATGACCTTATGGTAATTTAATCATCTTGTTAGATTGCATGGAGTGCAAGTTGCTGCAACTGTCAAGTGTATAGAATAAATAATTGAATAAGAGACTCAATTTTTTTTTTTGGTTGTTTTTGTTATTTTTTACAGTTTTTTAGGTTTCTAGACCATTGAATATTTTTTATTTTACATTTTAAAACTCCTCTCAGTTGGAATTTGGAAGTATTTATTTCTAGCTGCTAGTCGTGATTGTCAACCAAAACTAGTTTTAGCAATTTTCTTAGCCATGTCTAACAACCATGACTAGAAATTTACCAATCTATACTCATGGATGACAGTCGTGGCTGAGGCCCAAATGAAAAATATAAAAGAAAAATTATGGTTTTTTAATTTTTATTGTTTCCTTCTACCAACTATTGATAATGAGAGCTCTTAGAGGAGAGAGATAACTTTTGACATGGAACACTACTAAAATTGCTACCTAAATTCCATGGTAGACCAATCAGAGGCCTCCATTAGTGGTAGATCCAATGTTTTGAATGTGGCATCATGATCCCTCTCATACAATTTGACCATTTTAAAATGAACCACATTAAGTAATGGGATTAATGAACCTCGCTAAATTTTTTGGTAATGAACCTCACCCTAGATTAGGATTAGATCTAGGTTAGATTAAAGGGGTGGGTATTTAATTTGGAGTATTTTTTGGGGTGGGATTTAACCTCAAACAAGGTCATTCTTGTATCTATAGGTGATAGTCATTTTTCCAATTGGGGGTTGCAGTTGTTAGCTACGACTAGGTTCAAACCCCAACGGTCAAAAAATTGACCATTAGCATTAGCCATAGGTGACAACCATGACTATGACTGTGACTACGAGAGTTATTTTACTTCTCTCAAGTCACCAGATAGTTTAGGTTATGCCAATATATCCCTAAGGAGCCAGTACTCTATCACCATATTAAGGCAAATACATAGCTATCCTGGTTGCAGGTGACCCCATTAGTAGAGGAGGATGACATAGTTGAGGATATAGGGTTGGCAGATGCTGAAACTACTCTTGACTACGATGCTTGGTAGACGATGAGACTATGGTAGGGTGATGGTCCCTTAGATAGATCTAGGGATGGAGATGCTACCAATATAGCAGGTGATGATCCACATGGGAGACAAGTTTGCTAGAGGACAAAGAATGAGTGGGACCAGGTGCTGCTCAAGAGGAGGAGGAGGGTGAGGAGGAGCCTAATTATGAGGTGTCACAGCTGTAGGCCCAAGTGCATGGCTTGTAATCACAGTTGTAGATAGCTCAGAGATAGATCTTGGAGATAGATACCTCCATTACGATCGTGCAGGATCATATGGGTGCTTTATAGGTACAAATCACAATAGGGAAGACTTAGTGGTAGGGATTTAAGGAGAAGTGAACTACCCTCAAAAAATAGGTTGACTCAACCACCATAGAGATAGAGAAGATAACCATACAATGGTTACTTATCCAATCACAACTAGAATTTTGGTTCGTAGAGTGAGATATTCTCAAGATTGTGAGAGGAGGCCCCTCGAATTCTCAAACTACACCTTCTAATCCAACCACTCAGGTACTGGTAGCTATAGGAGATACAACCGTATTACAATCATAGATAGCTAGGCTATAGGATTTAGTCAGCTCGTATGAGGTGCAACACCAGTATGATGGCCAATATACTATGCAACTAGAGGGGTAGGTGGCTATGCTAGAGGGTATCTTAACAAAGTGGTCTATGATAGGGGGGTCCCATAGGAGTGAGAGAAAGTTCAGACATTTCTCAATGCATCCTAGCCATAAATTAAGGGCATGATCAGAGATATTAGTGGGCACTAGCTCTAGGTAGCCTCATAGAGATGGCATAGAGGGTGGAGGTGATACAGGTGGTGTAGGCCACTCTTGATCATGACTTGATGACATTGTATCATTTTTAAGTGTAAGGTCTTAGTACCTACACTGTTTTAGCCTATGAGTATTTTGATGTACCCCTATGTATACATTTTGATACATACATATGATACTCTAGTTGATTATGGTCATTATATGTATCATTTTATTGTTTTGATGTTTATGAGATGCACATGGATGTAATGCTTATATGTTATGTTGATTGATTCCATATAGATGTGATGTATTTATGACATGCACTAGCTAGATGATAGATGTATGCTTAGATGCTATGGTATACATGTATGGATGCACTATGATGTTGGGTACATATATGGATGCACTGATTATTATTAAATGCATCATTTATTTGTTTCAATTGCTTATGCACCTAATGATGTGATATGTAATAGAATGCATTAATTATGTTATGGATGAACTAATGAAAATTAACCTGTATGCTTTAATCATTGAAAAAATCAGAATGAATGTAATATTTGTTTACACAGTAATGGATGACACCACAAAATGTATAAAAATAATGAATGTAAATTTTAAATCTTATCATAAGAAATAATAATTTAAACACCCAAATATGAGATGAGATGATGAGAGATGTATGGGTTTCCCTCATGAGCTTTTTTAAATTAAAATATATGCACAAAATAGTCAGTGGTCGTCTAAATATCATTGTTGATATCCATCCGGTATCTATCCTATTTCATGAACACCCCTTAATAAACAAAACCTCATAAGGAAAATTTGATGATTGATTGATTTATTTGATTTGTTTTCCATGATACTCAAACACCCTAGTTTATTAATCAAAAGTTGTATAATCACTCTACAAGACTCCTGAAAGATAAAGTTTTTGTTATGAATACCAAGATATTCATTATCCTATGTGTGCAAATGAATATATTATGTGCAACATAAGACTTCCTCATTCTCAGGCATAATTCATTGAGCCCATTGTTGTAATAAGGATCACCAAATATTTACCATGATCCTAGGTTTGGATGCAATTGGACTAGACTACTAGGTAATACAAGCCACCTAAAGCTAGCTCATTTGTAAATTTCTTAGAACTAACCCAATGCCAGGTGGGATTCATTCAACCCATTTCTGTATTGGGGATCACTCAATGGCTTCAAGTAGTGACCATTCCAGGGATTCAAGCTCTTCACCCCCTTATTTTTTTTACTTTTATTGGGATAGTTACTCATGGTTGGTGATGAAAATCATTGTTTATTTTGCATTTTTTTTGAGCAAGGGATTTTTATTTTGATTTTGGAATTTTGCTTATATTGTATGAGAGCAAGGGATTTCTTTGGGTAGGGGGGATCTTGTCCTTTTGTCAATGATCACCACTCTAGACCATGTGCATCACAAGATGACCAAGTAAAAATCTTTAACTTAAGGTGACTAGGACCACATTGAGTGTTCATCCTTCCTTGTCTAGAATAGGACAGTTAATGTGTTAATTAGTGATGGGATTTTGACATATGCTAGGTTCTATCAAAGCTAGACCTCATCTCCAAAAGAAAAGTTAGCTTTCTACAAAATCTGATAAGATCACTAGGTGTGGCTGAATGATCGAAAAACCCTAGTATATACCTCATACCAATAGGAAGGGTTATGTTAACACAATTACTCACAAGGGTGATGGATGATGATTATGAATAGATGCATGATTAAGATACAAACATGGTGTCGTTTGTAAAATTGTAAACACAACCTATCCTAATGCAAATGCAATGGATGAAAATACCTAAATGCAATGCAATTAAGTGAATGCATGTGATGCAATACAAAATGTAAATGTTTTTGTATTTTTGATGTTTTGCAATGTTTTTGAATTTTTATTGCTTTTTTATTTGTTTAGATTTTGTGTTTTCAATTGTTTTTGAAATTTTGATTATTTTGAATGTTTTTGATTTTTTTATTTTTATGTGTGGAACACCTTAATATGAAGGATTTTGAGAGGTTCAGGCTCTTCAAAACCTTCAAGTGATGTTAGGCAATATGCTCTAGGTCCTATATTCTCTAAGATTATATATGGACCTAACCATTTAGCCATAAATTTATCGTGTAAGTGCGACAACAGGTTTGAGTTCTGTTGGTTTTATTTCAGCACAAGATACCCAAATTTAAAGTATCTTAGGTGGAATTCACTATTTTAAGCTCATTTTAGGTGTTTTGATAAATGTAGAGATGCTCAAGGGCATTCACACAATGTTCATCAAGGAGCATCAATTGGTCGAGGTGAGCTTGTCACGTAGTGTCATCAGTGATGAACTCTTTCAATGCGATGCACAATGTCGAAATTTCTAATTCTAAGGGTATAATGGTCATAGTGCCATATACTAGTAAAAATGGGATTTCCCCAGTGTGCATCTGTATACTAGTTTTGTAAGTCCATAATGTAAGGGGTGGTTGGATATGCCAATATTTATGGTTTTCTTGAACAATATTTTTCAAGATTGCTACCATTGTCTTGTTAGAAGCTTCAACTTACCCATTTTCTTACAGATAGTATGGAGTTGCAAAACTATTTTGTATATTATACTTAGACATTAAAGCCCTTACAATTTTTTTTTGAATGATGTTCCATTATCTGATATGATCTTGGATGGTATCCCAAAATAACATATGATATTGTGGAGTATGAAATCCACAATACATGCTCTTGTTATTGTTGTTAAAGGGATGTCTTCCACCCATTTTGTAAAGTACTTAGTGACCATTATGATAAACATATGTTGGCTTAATGATGGAGGAGAGATCATACCAATCAGAAAAAAACCCCACTGAGCAAATGGCCAAGTCGCTTGAATGGGATGTAAGGCCTATGATGGAAAGTGCATAATATTAGTAGGATGCTGACATTTTATACATTTCTTGACATATGTTGTGCAATCCTTATTCATAGTGGGCAAATAATAACCCATGCAAAGGATGCACTTGACGATGGCCATACTGCTAAAATGGCCACTACATGTACCATCATGAGCTTGTGAGATTTCCCAAGCTGATTCTTGGAGCTCAATGCAACAAATAAGAATTCCACCATAGTTACGATGATACAAAATATATCCTATTAAGATATACTTAGTATATTTCTATTTAAATGCTCATTTTGTGGCATGCGATAATCCCTACAGGATTATACCAATTTTAAGGAAATCGTGTATTTGTGACACCCAATATTCATAAGCAACAACTTCAACTGACTAAATGATATGTTCCCACTACAGTTCGACTTGTACAAAATCCTATTAGGAAATAAACTTATGGATAATAGTAGTACCATTCTCTACATGACCCTATGAACCCCAAGGTACCTTTTTCAAAAATTTTCTAGCTTTGTAGAACCATTCATGGGTTGGTTCTATTTGAATCATGTGGATTGATTCTTGATTATTTTGTACCTCATATTGTATCATGGATTACAATAGAATTTTTCAATTGAATGATAATGAAGTAAGTAGACAAATTTTGAGGTATTAAGGATCCAAAATATGCCATGGTGTTTGAAAATTTATTGGATGTTAGATGGATTGCCTCGATGTCATACCATTCTAGCTAGGCTAGATATGTATCCACAATATCTTTATATGCCTTCAAAATGGGACATCTACACTAATAGATTCCTTTAACATGATTAAAAATGAGCAAGGAGTTGCCAAATATATAGCTTTTTGATCTTCATAGCTAGCACTGTTTGGAGACCCAATATTAGGGCCTCATCAGCATTGTTATTTGTGCAAGAAAATTTGAGTTTAAATGACAAGGGCATTGGAGCATCTTGTGGCATAAAAAATACAATTCCTGCACCTCTCCCTTGCTTGCATTTAGAGCCATCGAAGAAAAAAGACATATATGCTTGATTATTAGGTTCTTCGAGTTTCTATGACTTCGATAATGCAAAGACTACATCATCAAGAAGCTCTATGACAACAGGCCTATAATCCTAAAGAGGAGCCCCTACCAGTTGATCTACTATGACTTATCCCTTGATAGACTTTTGACTTATGAATTCTAGGTAAAATTTTGTCAATAGCATGATCCACTTTGCAGTACATGTATTATGATACATTTTACTCATCATATACTGCAAAGGATTTTGTTTTGATACGACATATATCGTATGGATCAACATGTAGTGGTGCAACTTCATTGCAGAGACTATTGCTAGGTATAGTTTTTCCACATATGTGTATTGTAGCTCATAGTTGACTAGAGTTCGGTTGATGTAATATATTACTTGCTTTTTGCCTTGCATGTTATTTTGGGCTAACATGGTTCCCAATGCAAAGTCGATGGTAGATATATATAACATAAATGGCACCTCTGGTTGAGGTGGAGATAAAACTAGCAGTATTTCCAGGTACTGCTTGATATTAGCAAAGGCCTTTTGACAGCACTTGTCCCAATCAAATGGGACTCCTTTGTATAGTAGTCTATTCATGGGTCGACATTTATCTGATAATTGTACGATGAATCACTTTATGGATGATACGAGGATACATTGACCTTGACCTTTCATGGATCAACTTTGATCCCTCATTTAGAAATGATGAATCCCAAGAGTTTACCTGATGTTACGCCAAAGATGTGTTTCTTGGGATTCAACCTGACATTATGTTCTATTAGATGATCGAAGAATTTTTGAGAACCTCGACATGCTCTAAATGCAACAATGACTTCACCAATAAGTCATAAAAATAATATTCCAAGATCTTATGCATGTAGTCATGAAAGATATATGTCATGGCCCACTGGTATGTGGCACCAACATTTTTAAGACCAAATGGTATAACTTTGTAGTAAAATGTTCCCCATGGCATTGTGAAAGTGGTTTTATGTTGGTCTTCAGGTTTAATCTGAATTTTATTATAACCAAAAAAAATCCATGAGGAAAAGCATTTTGTGATCTACATTCGCATTTACCAGAGCATAGATATTAGGCAAGGGGAATGAATCCTTTGGTGTTACCTTATTGAGGTCTCTAAAATTTATGTATATATGGATTCTTCCTTTAGGATTCCCTACAGGTACCATGTTTGATACACTGTTGGAACAAAATCTACCTTCGGTTAATAGTGTTGCGCCTTAGACTTTGCCAACATTGAATAGACAGATCTTGCTTGAGATCATCTGTCTAGTCTCTAGAGAAGGTTGGTTCCTTTGAGCTTTTTAGAGAAAATGGGAACAAGAGATAAGGGAAATATAGTCTAAGATAGAACTTTTCTCATGGTACAGATTAGACAACAACAAACATTGATGATGTAGATTACTACTTTTAGAGTTTTCTTTATATCTTCTTATAGAAAACACGAATTCTTGAGTGTGACTTTTAGATGTTCATCTAAATACATGTAAATATCTTTAATGTTCAACTCTAGAAACAAGGTTTATACGTGCACAGTCCAGATTTTAGAATAGATACATTATAAAACTTAGAATGAATAAAATTTAAAACACTAGATACATACACTTGCACACAGAAGTTTTGAAAGCCAGAAGAAGAAATATTTAATTGCTTGTAATCCAGTACATGTACATAAAGCCTGTAAACGTCCAAGAGCCGACGCTTTTTCATGGTCAACTCACTCCTATTTATACCCTAAAAATAGTATCTTCTACTACATACATTTAATTTCTTCAATCAATTACAAGTAATTGTCTACAGTTTCTAATAATATACAACGGATTTCCCGTAGATTGGATAGATTTCCTTCTGGCTAATTTTAGATGAGCCTGTTATTCTGCAATCATCCAGTGGACCTGCTAGGTTATAATCAACTAACCATTCTTTAGAAATCAGCACCTGATGTCAGTGCATGTCCCTAGTTGCCAAAAATATACTTTGTTTCCTTGGCAAAAATTGGACATGTCACAAAATCGTGACACTCTTGTTTCTCTTCCTGCCTGCCCTTTTTGAGTCGTGAAAATGCAACATGTCGCGATATCGCAACACTTTTGCCTCCTTGCTCCCTTTTGTTTCTCTTAGCCATGAAAATGTAACATGTCACGATATCGCGACACTTTTTCCTTCTTGCCCTTTCTCTTCTCTTTTGGCCACAAAAATGCAACATGTCGCGATATCGCGACACTTTTTCTTTCTTGTTCTTTCTCTTCTCTTTTGGCCATGAAAATGCAACATGTCGCGATATCGCGACACTTTTCCTCCTTGCTCCCTTCTGTTGCTCTTGGCCATGAAAATGCAACATGTCGTGATATCGTGACACTTTTTCCTCCTTGCTCTTTCTCTTTGCTTTGGACCATGAAAATGCAACATGTCGTGATATCGTGACACTTTTTCCTCCTTGCTCTTTCTCTTTGCTTTGGACCACGAAAATGCAACATGTCGTGATATCGTGACACTTTTTCCTCCTTGCTCTTTCTCTTTGCTTTGGACCATGAAAATGCAACATGTCGCGATATCGCGACACTTTTTCCTCCTTGCTCTTTCTCTTTGCTTTGGACCACGAAAATGCAACATGTCGCGATATCACGACACTTTTTCCTCCTTGCGGTGTTTTTCTTTTTCTTTGATCTTTAGCATATGGGCCACTTCGGTCTTCTTGGAAAATATGCAAAAAGGTGCATCAGCTATTTTTTTGTAGTTAGTCACTTTTTGACTAACATTCTTGGTGCCTTCCGGGGGAATTTTTGCTCACAAAAATAGGGACCAGGCCTTCATCCATTGGGAAACGGAGTCACCAGCACAGTTGCAAAAAGTAAAATTTTGAGTGGAAAAACAAAGATAAAAGAAAAAGAATGCAAATGTTCCCCACTTAGTGGTGAACGCAGTCTTGTATTGATCTTCATTTCTCACCCAAACTTGATTGTAACCAGAGAAGCCATCTAACAGAGAAAACCTTTCTGCTCCCGCCATAGTATGAAAGATTGGGTCAATCTAGGGTAAAGGATAGTGATCCTTCAAAGAGGCTCTGTTCAAATTTTTGAAATTGATGCATAGTCGTATTTCTCCATTTTTCTTATGCACTAGAACTAAATTTGCCACCCAGGTAGAGTGCTTGATTGGGTATATTATCTTAGCCTATAGGAGTTTTAACAACTCCTGTTTCATTAAGGCTTCAATTTTAGGATTCACAGGCCTCTGCCTCTGCCTAAAAGGTTTAGCTCCTTCCTCTAGTTCGATGGTATGTTGAATGACCTCTTTCCTATACACTTTCAGATCACTATAATTCCAGGCTATTATATCTGGATACTCTCTACATAAATGTTTTATTTTCTCTAGTTCTACTTATGTACAATATGTCCCTACTTTGATCATTTTTCCCAGTTCTAGTTCTATTTCTTTATACTAGCATTCATCTACCTTGATCCTTCGACCTACAGCTCTATTGCTATTATCGAAAAGGCTCTCCAGGGTGATCAGTCCCTTGGGGATATGATTATTTTTCAGTTGAATAAGGCTCTCTTCGTCCTCTTCTTGTAACGCTCTTTCTGTAGAGAAATTCATCTCATGAATAATAAAATCTAGGATCTACTCATCATTTTTGAATACTTTCCAAAAAATTTCCTTGTCGGGCACAGAAGGCCTGTATATAAGTCTGACTATTTTAGACTTCTGAATAACATTACTGACTAGGAAAAAATTGGATCCTACTGACGCTAACAGGTCTGCATGGGTGTTCTTTTCTCTGGAAATGGATTTTATGTTTAGTGCTTCAAAATTTTCCAATAGATCCAACACTTTGTTTTTGTAAGCCTTTAGGTAATGCTGCTTACAAATGCATTTACCAGTAACCTGTTTAACAATCATCTCTGAATCTCCATAGATCAGCAGTTGTTTTGCACCCAATTTTTTAGCTTTCTTAAGTCCCAAACACAAAGCTTCATATTTAGCCACGTTGTTGGTGCAACTCCATGTCAACCTATATGAAAAAACCTTTTCTTTTCTAGTAGGTGAAATCAGAACAATTCCAGCTCCTACTCCATTTTTGCACCTTGACCCATCAAAGTACAATTTCCATAACTGGTTGGTTGAATCACCTGTTTTAGGGACAACAACAGGAAGATTTTTTGGTTTTTCAATGGAATAGCTTCCTATTTCTGTCTCTACCATAGCGTTGAAATTCTCCATCAAAAACTGATCTTCAGATTGGAGTTCCTCCATGGTTTCTTCCATTAGATCAATATTCTCCAATTCCTCGGACATCATGTTGACGGTAGCTATTTCTTCTAGTCTTTCCACATGAAAAGTAGATGGTTTTTCATTGTAGATCTTGAATCTTTTACCTTTGAAAGGTACCTCCAAATGTGAATAATCTAGTGACAGATAACCTCTCAGTTTGGCTGTGAACTCTCTGGATAAACACATACCAAAATATGGTTCTAAGTCTACAACAACTACTTCTTGTATGATGACTACTTCTGGCATTCTGTGGAGTTGAATAGGGATATCTTTGATCACCCCGACATTTTTTATTGGAGTACCATCTAATTGCAACACACCAGGATGACTTTGAGTATATTCCATCCCCATTATGTCACATATGGATTTTGACATCACCGTAGTTGCGGCCCTTGAATCAATCATGCAATTGTGAACTATCCACCCCTCCATTTGTAAGGATAGATAGAATGGGGGCGGTCTATTTTTCCCAGAGGTTGACACAACATTTGCTTGTATAACATTTGAGGAAGAGGTATCATTCTTTAAATTTAAGGATTCTTGGAGGAGGTCGATCTGACCAGGAATTTGCAGTGCATCATACATGCTTATTTTGGAAGGGGTCCTCTTCATTTCTTCTGCAATGTTGAACGAAAGAGTTGCAGCTGGGGATACTTCAACACTTTTCTCCCTTCCACTAGTCGATGCGTCATATCTGTCTATGTAGACCTATGTAGCTTCTGTTCTTTGTATTTTTGTTAATGAAGGAAATTTGAGTCTTTCCTTCGCTTGCTCTTGAGTCTCACTCCCTTTTCTAGGAGGAAATTCTTTTCTTGGTGCATCCACAGGAGTTTGAGGAGGATCGGAATGTCCTTTCTCATTAGACTGGTTTTTCTACGGAGTCGCCCTAGGGGCAAGAGGAAAACTTAGTGGTTGGAGTTCCTTAGGGTCAACTTGTAACGATTTTTTTACCGACCTTGTCAGGACTGAGACTTGTTCCATGGATGGCATTGCCAAATTGTGGTGGACTTCTCTAATTATGTTCACCTGTCCCTTGCCAATTTCTTTGGCTCTTTCATTAATAACAACTTGCACATGATGTTGATGAATCATGCATGAATCTTCTCCATGAGGATCGTTGCAAGTGGTACACCAATAATCAGAATTAGTGGGTTCTCCATTATCTCCTGTCTCATTTGCATACACCACATTTTTTCTCTCTTGTACCCTTCCACTTGTCGAAGCACCTTCCTTTTGTATCTGTGGAAATCTTCTTGCTTGGATATTCCATTCAACCTCTCTCATTTTCATGGATGCCATTTCATTTGACAATGTCTTCATTGTATCAATTATGGTCGTGTATTGATCATTGGGGGAGCTGATGCAAGGGGTGTAGTTGGTAATGCAAGGAATGTAGGAGGTGTGGCTATAGATGGGAGAGCCTATGTTGATGGGAGTACATGCAGTTTAGAAATTGATGCTTGGGAAAGCTCTGGTACAATTGGCAATAGACTCTTTGATGGATATCTTTTTGTAGCGATGAGATCAGCTTTGCCCTTTGCTGCCTCTAAATAGATCCCAAGAAAAGTGGTTACACGGGATTGCCTTATTATCATACTGAGATCTAAATCAAAAGACCTTAAGTAATAGCATATAGCTTGTTCTTACATGGGTTTTAGGCCCTGCGGTACTCTATCACGAGTTCTGGTAAATCTGATGTTGAAATCCTAGATTTCTTCTCGTGGATGCCTCTCAATGATAGTGAATTGATTCAACAATGTGAAATGATCTACATGTATGTTAAATTCATCGACCAGATGGCCGGCAAGCACTGCCCAAGAAGTAATGGATCCAGTAGGGAGCGCTCTGTACCAATAGAGCATCTTTCCCTTCAAAGATATAACTAGAAATCTGACCATTACATCTTCCTGAGTGATATTGTAAATAGATGCTAGCGATGATACATCTAGACAATGCTCATCTGTTGTTTTACCTATTTCGTCAAAAGTTGGCAATGCTTTTAGTGCATCTTGTGGAATTTGATTTTGTGCCCCTAATTTTAAAGGACCAGTTTGATTCCACACAAGATGCACTGGGGCAGGTGCGGCTGCCATGATTGCTAAAGGAGTTACAACCACTATGGGATTTCTTGCAGATGCTCCTACAACGGGTGTTAAAGAGGTGCTAATGGTGTCGGGAGGATTTGATCGTGTGGCTAGCACAGGGTGTGCTTTTAGGCTTTCGAGATGTAGTTCAAAGAACTCGATAGGTTCTTCAAAGTTTCTAGCTCAGGATCTGGTTATCATATGGCTATATAACCAGAAGGTTTCTAGACAAGGTCTTTCTTTTATGGTCTAAATTGCAACGGAGTTGCTAGGTGGTTTTTCTTGAGATTTTCAAACAAAAAGGCTCTTAAGGTAAAACACCAAAACTTATACAATACTATGGGATTTTTGGTCCCACTGGGCATGCCAAAAACTATTGGAACAAAATCTGCCTTCGGTTAATAGTGTTGCGCCTTAGACTTTTCCAACATTGAATAGATAGATCTTGCTTGAGATCATCTGTCTAGTCTCCAGAGAAGGTTGGTTCCTTTGAGTTTTTTAGAGAAAAGGGGAACAAGAGATAAGGGAAATATAGCCTAAGCTAGAACTTTTCTCACGATACAAATTAGACAACAACAAACATTGATGATGCAGATTACTACTTTCAAAGTTTTCTTTATATCTTCTTATAGAAAACATGAATTCTTGAGTGTGACTTTTAGATGTTCATCTAAATACATGTAAATATATTTAATGTTCAACTCTAGAAAAAAGGTTTATATGTGCACAGTCTAGATTTCAGAACAGATACATTATAAAACTTAGAATGAATAAAATTTAAAACACCAGATACATACACTTGCACACAGAAGTTTCAGAAGCTAGAAGAATAAATATTTTATTGTTTGTAATCCAGTACATGTACATCAAGCCTATAAACGTCCAAGAGCTGACACTTTTTCATGGTCAACTCACTCCTATTTATACCCTAAAAAGAGTATCTTCTACTACGTACATTTAATTTCTTTAATAAATTACAAGTAATTGTCTACAGTTTCTAATAATATACAATGAATTTCCCACAGTTTGGATAGATTTTCTTCTGGCTAATTTTAGATGAGCCTTTTATTCTGCAATCATCCAACGGACCTGCCAGGTTATAATCAACTGACCATTCTTCTGAAATCAGCACCTGATGTCAGTGCATGTCCCTAGTTGCCAAAAATATACTCTATTTCCTTGGCAAAAATTGGACATGTCACGAAATCGTGACACTCTTGTTTCTTTGCCTTCCTGCCCTTTTTGAGTCACAAAAATGCAACATGTCATGATATCGCGACACTTTTGCCTCCTTGCTCCCTTTTGTTGCTCTTAGCCACGAAAATGTAACATGTCGCGATATCGTGACACTTTTTCCTTCTTGCCCTTTCTCTTCTCTTTTGGCCACGAAAATGCAACATGTCGCGATATCGCGACACTTTTTCTTTCTTGTTCTTTCTCTTCTCTTTTGGTCGTGAAAAATGCAACATGTCACGATATCGCAACACTTTTGGCCCCTTGCTCCCTTCTGTTGCTCTTGGCCATGAAAATGCAATATGTCGCGATATCACGACACTTTTTCCTCCTTGCTCTTTCTCTTTGCTTTGGATCGTGAAAATGCAACATGTCATGATATCGTGACACTTTTTCCTCATTGCTCTTTCTATTTGCTTTGGACCACAAAAATGCAACATGTCGCGATATCGTGACATTTTTTCCTCCTTGCGGTGTTTTGCTTTTTCTTTGATCTTTAGCATATGGGCCACTTCGGTCTTCTTGGAAAATATGCAAAAAGGTGCATCAACTATTTTTCTGTAGTTAGTCACTTTTTGACTAACAATACCCATTTTGGATAGTCTATGGAAATGATGAATTCTACATCCAATAGTTTTTGCAACTTTTTTTTAACTATCAAAGCAACAGTTGGATGCATATTCCTATGTTTTGCTTTACTATCTTCTTGGTAGGATCTAGTGAAAAGGTTATGAGTAACCAATTTTGGATATAGACCTGGCATATCCTTGTATGTCCAAGCAAAGAGATCAAGTATCTATTTCAATATAGGAATGAGGTTGGTGCGCTCCTCAGGAGATAACTTGTCTCTAAATTTAACCTTCCTTGTATTGGTGGGATGACTACTAATATCCACTTTGAAGGTTTCTCTATTGGCATATGTTACCCCTTCTCAAGTTGGTAAGGCATATTGATCAAGTGGATATCATATGCTAGGTTTAAAGGTTCCACTGAATCAGACTTACTCTCAACATGATAAACGTCATATGCATAGCCTGGTGCAAAATGAAATGGTTGTAATATTTATTCATTAGAGAAGAAATATTTAGGCTCTAAAGGTGAATTGGCATGATTAAAATCAATGGCATCAGGATTGAGGTACAAATTTTTTGAAGGGTCAGATGGATTACAAAGTGAAGTGGTCAAATCAATGGATATCATGTTTATGGAATGGATGAAATATCCTGGACAATGTGGGTGCAACTCACTATCTTTGTATTTCTTCCCCTGCACTAGATGTGGCTGGGGTAGAATGGGGATTACTGGGTCTACTCTGGGAATAGACATTACAATTGGATCCTCAAGGGAAAGCAATTCCCTTAAATTTGAAGGGCCAAGAAACACCATGTGGTATATCTCTTCCAGATTGACTAGCCTTATCTGAATGGGAGGACCTGGGAACACCTCATGATAAATGGATTTCATGTTGACTGGTTTTCTAAGATGATGCAAGTGGTGAGGCCCAAAGTAGATCAACTTATTTCATACTTATATTTCTCATCCTCTAAGGAATGGTCGTCATCATCTTCTCTAGAATTTCTTTTTGGCCCACCTCTCTTAGAGATGGATTATGAATATCCTTCCTCAGAAGTAGCTTTTGATTCAGGCTTTGCTATTATACTAAGATTCTAGGTTTTAATGCCATTTTCATTGGCATAATCATAATTTCCAATCACCCCATCGATTCTTGGAATATCATCTAGACTAGCCTCCACCAAAATATCTTCATGATAGATCAAATGTGGTTCTATGGAAACCATAGTTACCAGCTAGTCACCCCTTCAAGGATAGGAAGGGTTAGGATGGTTGGGGTTCCAATCAACATCCACCCACATGCTTAGGTTTAGGTAATCTAAGGATATAGCTAGAAGCTCATCTTGACCTCTTATATCATAATCCATTTTTAACTCATTAGTTGACAACCAATATCATGGTTGATATATATTTTGGCACCCTTGTTTAAAAAGACCCAATCATAACCATGCTAGTGGTGATGCTCAAAATATCGAAGGATAAAATTTGGGTTAGATAGATAATGAACATTCACTATGAACGGTTCATTATCATCTTCATTTATAGGCATATGATATGCAAGTTGATCTAAGCCTCCATATATGAAGTTAGTCTAATTAGGTGTCACCCCCAGTGGTACCACCATCCCGACAGGAAAGCGATGGGCTTAAGGCCTACCCATTTCTTGTACAAATTTGATGATTGGCATGAAAGTCACATTCTATACCAGGTATTATATTAACCTAGAATTGATTAAATGAATTATCACCTACAATGCAGATGAACCAATTGAAGACATAGGTAATGCAGGCTGAGGTACCTCCTCAACTTTATTCTATGAGTTTCCATCCTCCATGGGATTTGGGACCTCAGTAGTTGCTACGTTGGACATTTCTTTAGTCTCTTTTTTACCTAATACTACATTTAGCTTCTGATTATTCTTAAGCATTGCTGATACCATAGGCTTTGTAGAAGCAGTTTTTGTATGTTAACTTTGTTGTGGTGCTGATGTTGAAGGATCATTGCACACTTCCTTTGATTTACCTACTAGATGCCGAATAGGTGATGTAGGTCTTACATCTATATGCATTGATGGGAGGATAAAATATCCCATCAAATCCACTTTATTAACATACTTGAATGGTTCCTCATTCGAAGAAACCACATGCACTTGACCCTCATGTACATATTTGTTACATTGATGTAATATCGAGGGTACACATTGCATTTCTCTTATCCATGACCTGCATAAGAGAATTTTGTATTGCATTGCACCTTCAAGCATGTGAAACATCACAAGGATGGTCTTCAAATCCACTTGAATAGAAAGTATTATAGTACCCATTTTCAATCATAATGCATCGTTAAATGCTCACAGTGTGAAATTCAAGGGCACAATATGTGATTTAGATAATTTTAAATGTGCTAAGACCTTTTGTGGTAATAATTTTGATCAAATATCTTGTATCAATCAACACCCGCTTGAAGGGTGTGTGGTTTAAACATGCAATAATGTGAAGTTATGGTTCTTCTATAGCAGTAGAGATTGTCTTGATTTCATGATCATAGAATTGAATGATAGGTTCTTAACACTATTGCACATGTCCCACAAAATTGGTGAATGCTTTTGGATCTTGGAATTGTACTTCGATGGACCTCAAGATATCCATTAGAATATCCCTGTACCTAGGATATTGTAGTATTATCTCATAAATTGATAGCTTTGTCGAGGCTATCTATAGGCTTTGAATAAGCCTATTTCTTATTGTGACCACCAATCTATTTGGTGGGCCTAGCAAGTTATTTTGCACTAGACTTTGAGGGGGCACAACTTGAATTCTAACTAGAGCTAGAGGAGAATCTGGTTGATTGTACCTCCTATTTCTGGTGACTACGTTCACCATGTCAATAAATCCTTGTGTTGGTGGTTCGATTCGCACTTGATTTACTTGTATGGTTTTAGTCCTTGGTGTCTAATTGTATTGTGCAGGGGGAGGTTGAGCCTAATAGTTTTGAGGTTGTTGGTCCTGATTCCCCTTTTGTTGGTTCAACACAACCTAATTTACTTATGTAGGATTGACTTGATAATGTTGGTTCTTTATATTTTTATTAATCCACTCCTTTGTTTTTTGGATTTTTAAGTCACCTTATTATAACTTGATATCCTTTATGACCTTATCCTGCACCAAAGCCTCTTCAAATGTCTAGTACTATTGCAATTGTAATAACAATGAGATGTGTTTTGCATAGATTTTAGTAAACATTTGAGTCATTTAGATAGTGGGGATGGATAATGGTAGCTTAGAAATTAGCTTCTTCCATCTATTACAAAAATCCATGATTTGATCATCATCATATTTCTTTAGAGCTGTCAAGTTAGTCAAATTAGTTTTCCTCTTGACATCAAAGAAAAAGTGTTCAAGAAATGCATTTGTTAGCTTTTTGAAGTTGGTAATGCTATGCCTCTTCAATTGATTAAACCATTCCAAGGTGGGGGCCTAAAAGGAACATTATAAAGGTTCTTAGTAACAAGGCATAATTACTTTTTATTTGGAAGCACATGTTCATAAAGCTTGTGATATGCTCTTGTGTG
This sequence comes from Wollemia nobilis, assembly GCA_028583015.1. Classification (NCBI taxonomy): domain Eukaryota; kingdom Viridiplantae; phylum Streptophyta; class Pinopsida; order Araucariales; family Araucariaceae; genus Wollemia; species Wollemia nobilis. The sequence goes on from JAQPPZ010002642.1 coordinate 4,475,228, forward strand.
TCATCATCATCTTGAAACTTGTTCAGCTTGGACATCTCGAAATGATTGGGATATGCTGGGCTAGGAACTGAAGAGCATAGAGGTGCATTGTGAATTTCATTCAAGGGCTTTTGATAAGTCATTCCTTGTTTCTCAATAGCTCTCACCTTTTTTCCCAATGCTTTGTACACTTGCAAGGATAAACTTTCCTCTTCCCTAAGAGGTCTTTGTAGATCTACTGGAGGTAGATTATTTTGGGCCAAGGTGGATGATTTGGCTCATCTTCCACATCTGGTAAGGAGATCTTGGGATACTGCTAATATTTCTCATCTCCTTATAAATCTGTATATTGGGTATGTCTAGGTTGTTCCAGCACTTGGGACTATTGCATGTTTTGGGCCATAGAATGAGTACGATTTTCAACTTGCTTAGGGCGCATTTCTAGTTATGACACAACACATCTTTGATTGCACTCCCTATATTCACTTTGAGGGAGTAGGTTAGCTCAAGATAATATATTCCCTCTCTTCATACTCCTTTTGATCAAGGATGCATTATTATTGCATGCACTACTCATACAAACGTTTCCTAACCAACCTTTCACACTGAGAATCCTTATTTTTGAGGTGCTTGCACTCTGCATGCACATATTCCAATTGTTCTTGGAAAATATATTGTCTCTGCTCTGAAGCTAGCCTCTGATATAAATATATAATATCAATAGTGTGAGGCCTCTGGTTGTGTAACTCTACTCAAGGGGCTTTATTAGTGTGAGCCCCAATAGGCTTATCCACCACACTCTTACCCTTGTCTGTGTAGACAAAATTTGTGTTGTGTTGTAGTTTATTTTTGTACCTGCCTATGTGGATGAGGCATGTGAACTATGGGAGCACTTTGAGAATTTTCCTAGCTCAGTGGTATACCTCTGCATGTCTTCACTATATGACCTCTTAGACTAATAATGTATAGTAGAAGCTCTATATCATAGTCACCCTAGAACTTATAATAGTGCATCAAGTTGTCTAGTCTTCAATGGTTTATTTGGAGGTGTACCATTGACTCCAATTGTAGCAATATATATTGTGAACCTTTCAGGTTCATTAGAGTTTGGATTCCTTAGGGTTCTTCACTCTAATGCAGCCCTATCTTCCTATCCTTGATTGGGTAGATTTTCTCAGTGTCTACCATGGGATGATAGGGGCCTTGAGCCTCCTTTGGTTCTATCCTATGAGGAGTGTGTGTTACATCCTATAACTGGGGTATTCTGAAGAGAATCCCTACATGTCTAATTGTCACCTCTGATACTCATCGAACATTCTTCAGGAGGATCTTGTGGTAGAGGTTCCAATCTGTTATCTTATGTGTGATCAAGAGCTTCAGCCTCCACCTCAATTGTATACTGAGGTCGACCTCTTCGTATGTTGACCATGATGTAAATTATCTCTTTTGTAACAAGGGTGTTTATCTCTTTTAAATATTCTTTGTGAGCCCTAAAATTGTTTAGTGTGTTTTGGTTCATTGAGTACATAAACTAAATCTCATCATGTTTACATGTTTATTGATGATATTCTTGTATAGTTTAAGGTTTTTCACTTGTATACTCACATCTCAACAACTAAAAATGAAATTTTGGTCACATAAACCCACCAGATTATGGAGATGAATCCCATACCCAGTTAGGGAGCACATGTACTACCGATCTTCACCTAGCACATCATGCATAGTGATACACCCATCTTAATAGGAATTTGTGCTATTTTGTATGGATAGGATGGTTCTTGGATCAACCTTGGCCATAGTTGGGTCTTGATAGTACAATATCAAGCAAGCCAACCAAGTGGTAATGGCATCCACCATTGGTATCGATTAGTAGGTTGGATGTGAGAGCCCAACACCCCTGATGTTTAAGTGATATGTGGTGTGTGGGGGTTTATTTTAATTTTGCATAAAAATAAAATGCATCATAGAGCATCCATGATTCTTCCTATATGCCTAGGAAATTGATGTTTAATTTCAAAAAATATGTAAAATTAGATGTTATTTTCCAAAAAAGAGAATGCAAATTTACATGAAATATTGACCTTTAGATAGGCCTCCAACCATAAATTCTCATTTCACATCAGTTGATTCTAGTGTGACATCCATATACATTGATACTACCACCTACATCCCATTCATCATTTGCAGGTTCTAGTGCAACAATAATATGCACTAGAATCACAACCTACCACTCATTCCATTCATCAGGTATCGAGGCATCCATTGCCAATGCCAGTCCCACCATAATTCCATTCATCCACAATAGGTTCTAGTACTACCACAACAAGTACTAGTCCTCCACAAAATCATTCCATAATCAATAAGTACTAGGGCCATAAAAATATAATGCTAGCTTTCCAACACCCACTCATTCAACATCTATAGGTTATAGTACTACCACCACAATTATTGGTTCCATAACCTACAACTCATTCCATTCATCACACACCAGTGCAACAAGAACATGCATTGGTCCTCCACCACATCATTCCATATCAGTGGGTACTAGGGCCATAAAAATCCAATGTTGGTTTTCCAACCCCCACTCATTTCACATTAGTAGGTACCAGTACAATCACCACCTATACTATTTCCACAACCTGCAAATCATTCCATTCATCAAGCACCAATGTAGCAAGAACATGCACTGGTAATCCACCACATCATTCCAAAATTAGCATGTATTAGGGACATAAAAAGCCAATGTTGGTTCCCCAACCCCCAATCATTCCACATTAGAAGATACCAGTAAAATTTCCACCTGTATTGGTTCCACAACCTACATCTCATTCCATTCATCAATCACCAATACAACAAGAACACACACTGGTCCTTCATCACATAATTCCACAATTAGTGCATACCAGGGCCATAAATATCTAATGGTGGTTTCTCAACAACCACTCATGCAACAACAACACATGCAAGGTTCATAAGGTTTTACCCTTTGCCTCATCCTATCATAAAGGATTTTGGTGCACCAGCGAGCTTCAGAGGTTTTATAGTACACACTTGGACGTGTGAACTTCCCAATATATATCAAAATTGGTCCTTAAAGCACAGGTATTAGTTTCAGATACCTAAATAACCGGTAAGATAATTCAGGGGACGTTAAGAGCCTCATGTTCCTAGGAATTGTGCACCCCCATACCTAGACCCAAAACTGCCTCTCACCTCGGTGTATGCAAGGTGAGATCATTCCTTGTATTTTTATGTAGCACCTAGTTAGATTTATTTCAAAACATACTTCTATTTAGTCCTAATTTAAATGCATTAGAATAGATTTGGTTTTAGGAGGAATTTTCTTAGCCTAGTTTCAATTCTTATCATTTCAATTCCTATAATTTCAATTCTTGTCATTTCAATTCCTGTCATTTCAATTCTCATCATTTCAATTCCAGTCATTTCAAATCTTATCATTTATTTCCAAAAGCATTAGAATATATTTTATTTCATGCAAAAGGATTCTAGCTTAGATTTATTTCAAAATATACTTCTATTCAATCCTACTTTCAATACATTAGAATAGATTTATTTCAAAATGTACTTCTATTCAGTCCTAATTTCAACACATTAGAATAGTGAAGAACACAAGCTTATACTGAGAGGGGGGTGAATAGTACAAGATAAAATTTTACTTTTTTTTTCAAATAATATCATAAAATTTTATCAATTGCAATATCTTTCCAAAGCAGTGTTAACCAATATCATCAATAGAAGTAACAAATCAATGCACAAACCATCACACACATGAGAGACACATATTTAATTTGGTTCACCCAATGTGGGTTACATCCATGGAGAAAATATTTCTTCTAAAGTTTCTCAACAAATCTCTTGGGAACAAAATCCCTATTACAATGTTTATGGACCTTTGTCCAAAGGAGACACCAATCCCCTATGCTAAAATTCATGGATCTCTATCCAAAGGAGACCTCTATCCCTACTGCTCTAGTTTGTGGACATCTATCCACAAGAGAACTCTATATCCTTTGCTCTGGTTCATGGAACTCTATCTCCTTTACTCTAGTTTGTGGAACTCTATCCGTAGGAGAACTCTATCGCCTTTGATCTAGTTTGGTTATTAGAATGTTATCCATAGGAGACTCCTCTCCTTTGCTCTGGCTCATGGAACTCTATCCATAAAATAACTCTATCCTCTTTGCTCTAGTTTATGGAACTCTATCCACAAGATAAATTTATTTCCTTTGATTTGGTTCATTCATGGAACTCTATCCATAGGAGACTCCTCTCCTTTGCTCTGGTTTGTGGAACTCTATCCATAGGAGAACTCTATCCCCTCTACTCTGGTCACCTCCAAAGCTGGTACACACCTCTGCTTAAATATGCTCCAAATATACACATGCTACATGCACAAATCTATCTCAAATATGCACACATTACATACACAAATATATCTCAAATATGTCCTAAATATGCACACATTACATGCACAAATATATTTCAACTCTATTCTAAATATGCACACTTGAAATGCACAAATCTATCTCAACTCTATCCTAAATATGCACACATTACATACAAAAATTTATCTCAACTCTACCTCAAGTATTCTCACAAGACTTGCTCAAATCTACCTTAAACCTGCTTCAAGTCTTCTCACAATACTTGTTCAAATCTGCCTTAAACTTGCTTCAAGTCTTCTCACAAGACTTGCTCAAATCTTCTTATTGTCTCTACTCAAATTTGCTCTGACACATGCTCAAACTCCTCATAACAAATGCTCAAAACTATTCATAACAGTTGCTCAAGACTACTCGTAACACATGCTTGATAATAATACTTCAAACATATTCTACCCATAATTCTTGTTCAAGAACACATAGGAAATAATATGCAATATAATTTCACAATATGTTCTTTCCAATATCACTCAAGCCCAATGCACAAATTGCTTCACAAAACTAGTTTCTTAATACTTGCTCATCCACATTCAATGTCACTCAAACCAATGCTCAAAAGTTTCACAAATTCATTCAAACAATGAAGCACAATTTGTTCACAAACCCTAGCATATGTGTTTCCAATTTCATTCAACAATTTGTTCATAAATTCTAACACAAGTGTTTCCAATTTCTTTCAACAAGGATGCACAATTTTTTTCACAAACCCTAGCTCAAATATTTCCAACAATGCACATATACAATCCTTATTTCTCCACCTTATTATTCAGAAATATTTGCTCAATCAAACACCTTAGATAAGGAGTAATGTCACCATACCTCTTAGCTTGCTTTGATGAAGATGAGCCCTCAAAACCTATCTCAAAATTCTATCTTTCTTATGCCACTTCAAGGATTAGTTAGCATAACACTTTTCAATTACCCACATGAAAAACTCCTCTCAAAAGTTGTGCACAAAAATAAAGCCTTACAACCTTTTTAATTTCCCAAAACAAGCCTTTCTAAACAAAGATCAAAACCTTTCAAACTTTCTTTCACAATGCAGAATTACACACAATTATTAAACCTCAAACACCTTATAACTCCTACTTATAAGAGCCACTTGTAATTTTCAATATCACCATCCAATAACCCTAAGTGCATACCATATTTTAATTTTACTTTCAAGCACCTTATTCCTCCTAAATTTTTGAAACTATTTCACTCTTATGAACCATACACAGAATCTGAAATGTGCATACAGTAATTTCTAATTTCAATTATATCATGCAAGACTTTAACCTTATGTCTCCCTATGTCAAGCAATATGCACAACTAACAAAGCAAAAATAAACCTTATGCCTCCCTAGGTCAAACATAATGCATACCTCACTTTAATAAAAAATTTTGCCTTGCCTCAAGTGCTACCGCCATGACTCGAACCTCCACCTTTCATTGGCCTACATCCTAGCACAAGCTAGTCCACCACATGGGCTAGCTTCCCACACAAGTCTTGAGTGCACAAAATTCTATTTGAATTGTTGCCCTACCTTGAACCTTGTGCTTTGTCCTTTCTTCTACCTCAACAAACAATGCTTGTCTTTTTCTTCTACTTTCAATGAATGATGTTGTCTTTCCTTCAACCTTTGCTCTCAGTGAACTATGTTTATCTTTTTCCTTTGCTCTCAATCAAATGTCATTCATCTTATCTTCTACCCTCATGAATGGCACTCATCTTTTCTTCTGCCCTCACAAATATAATGGTGTTGGTCTTCTGTTCACACTAATGGAATGGCGTTGGTCTTCTCTTCTCACTTTGCCCTTGCAAATGATGCTCGTCTTTTCTTCACACTATGCTCTCAAACAAAATGGTGTTGGTCTCTCTTTATGCCTTTGACAAACGATACGTAACATGCATTCCCCAAAAAACATTTTCAAAATGATTTTATTTGCATCTTTAAATATGCATTATGATTTTTATCATGATGTCAGCTCTACCTTTGTATTGCCACCTTTTTAAATTTAAATTCTTGGCACCTTTGACAATTCAAATTTATTCTTTATTATAATATTTAACCTTGGTGTTAAATATTATAATATTTTTTCTTGTAGTCCTTTGTCAAATTTTTTTTTTTGAGACCTTTGTCCAAAGTAAACTTCTTAAACCTATCTATCCTTCTTATTTATAATATTTAAACATAAATATTATAAACCCTTTATTTACAACAATTTCCTTGCTTGAGATAAGCCTTGCCTTGCATAATTATTCAATCATAGAAGAATATTTCTGCCATACCAGAAAAAACATTTACCAGCAATATTTTTCTTAGGATTTCACACACTAAATATCAGAACTAATGTTTATCCAAAAAAAATCCTAAGACTATCTTTAGCCCTCATTTTTTGGTATAGACATGCAAAAAATTGTCTCTTCTTCACAAAATTCCAATCTAATCACAATGGTATGTTACATGCCATTGGATGTCAGGGGGCTCATGTGTGTGTCCTATCATGAGTGGGACGCATCTATGGTTGACTAGATAACCAAATCAAACCACGCTTTAAAGCTTATCCAATCCAACATTCCATAGACATTTATCCCTTTCAAAGTTGGGGCATATTATGCTAATCATGATCGCAAGACCATATGGTATCTACTTCAATGCCATCATCATGGATTATCCACTTCCACCAATTCTTCATCACTAGGGGGGTATTTTCCTCCCCTTATTTACTCACTTTCATCATTAGGGGATTATGTTTCCACTTCAATCCACTTCAACGACTGATTGAGTTCTTCTATCTCATAACATTCTTAACTAAGAGAGTTCATCCTTATTCCACAACATATTTCACCATTTTTTCATAACAATCACATCTATGGTTGAGCCTTACAATCTTTGCTTTTTTCCCATTTAAAATATTCTAAAAAATAAGTCATTTTCTTTTGGATTTGCCTCATGCTTCTCAATTAGCACCCAAAAAAAGGGAAATTTATTATTCATTGTTGGAAGATATTCTTTCTCAATCCAACCACAATGGTATCCTTTGAAATTATCTTGAACCACACACAAACCCAACACTTTATTAATAATCATATTACATATGGGTTAGTATTGGCCTACACTGGAGCATGGTTGATGTGAATACATTTAGCCATATATCACATGGAAACACCATTCTAATATTACACTTTTCATCTTCTCAAGTACTCTAGTCAGTTCAATCTATATGGTCCTTTTCTCCATGGGGTTTGCATTTTATTGAAAAAATCCTCCCTACCCCATCCAACAATACTACGAAGTGTTTTGCACATTGGGCTCAAGATATTCTTCTTGTTCAAATGATAGGTATTACAATCATAAAATTCATTACTTCACACATCACCTGTCACTTTGATATCTCTTCCATGGTCATCTCTAATAATGGTATGCTTTTCTAGACCAAGAATGTTTGCACACTATGTGCTATTTTCAACCAAACTTACCTATTAAACCATATGCTCCATTCTTCATAAAAACTATTGCAGATTCATCATATTTAAACTACAACTCGGGAAATAAATTTTTTGAAATCTACTACCCATAGATCTTGAGATTATCATCATTGTGCATATCAATGCTAAAATTTATCAATGATGATACTACTCATCCAACAAAATCAGACCAATTAACACTCTTGGATGAACGTTGCATTTACATCATTAAACACACACGCATTTACAATTTTATCTTTGATGTTCCTATCACAAAAAGGTTCATCGATGAAAATTTTAAGTTAAAGATCTATTCATAAAATATTACCAACATATCACTAGCCAATCATGCCACCTTTGTGTGAAATTTGTGCCTAATTGGTTAGGTTCTTACATTGTTACACATAAATTTGGTTTTGGGGCATATCATCTTACCCATATTGAAGGTATTTCTTACCTTGAACCCATCAACATAATTCATCAATGAGAATTTTATGCCTCACCATTTTCACATACGACTCACCATTCTTTGTACATTCCATCGCGACTATTATGAAAATAAAAAATAAAAATAAAAACACAACAACAACAATCATAAAACCGCCCATTCACAGAGTATTTCAAATTGCATTATTCATATTTATACTACTTTCTCCTTCTTCTATTCTTCATCTCCTTCCTCTTTTATCAATTTTGTATGGTCACGCTTCGAGTGGCTACATACCTTTGATTTATCCTTATCTTCTTTCTCCCATCCCTTTCTTCTTATTACTTGTCAATGTTATATGGTCATGCTTCGAGCAAATATATACCTTTGATTAGTTTCATTTCCTTAATTTCTCTCTCTTATTCCCCTTATTCTTCTTCTTCTTTTTTCTATTCTCATATCATATCCTCTTCATTCCTTTCATCACCCCATTCCATAGGATATTATCCTTGGGCACCCTTGTATATTATTTGCATACTCCATACATCATACTCATGTTATTCATTGCATCATTCACTGCATGATCACACATTATCACCACTTCATTCTTCCTCACTACATTGGCATTATACATAGCCTCTCTCATTATTCACACATATTCACATGCATATAGATTATGTCCATATCCATATTTGTACATATTCATTGTAAATACTACATCTAAAGAATTAAATACACACTTGCTAGCATTACAATTTTGGTGTCCAATCCCATTTTTATGAGACTGAATTGTTGAAAGCTTTGTGTGATTCAACCATTTATAGTTAAATCAAGAAACCACCATATAAATGTCATATATTCTAAAGCACTTCAAGGCTTCCCTTGGCTATATTGAGTTCTTTCATGGACCAAATTGCACATCTTATAGATTAAGAAAATTTTGAGAATAGGACAGACAATACTATGCGTATGCTGGCTGCCTAGAAAAATTCACCCCACTCATCCTATCATTTACATGATCTAAATAAAACTTGAGGATCAAGAAAAGGATAATCTTAGTAAAAGAGAGAGAGAGAGGGCAGAAAACAAAAGCAAACGCCCAAAAAGAGCACTACAAAAGAAAAAAAAAGTAAACGAAAAGATTACTATAAAAAATATTGAATATCTGAGGTCCTAAGGTTCATATTGAAATCATGGGGTGGATCTCCATTGGAGCTATAGATTCTTGACTAGCAGTGGATTATGCCTTACAAGTGGTGATATGTTTATTTCATTAGAGACTTCTCTTTTGAATAGACCACTGTGTGATTGTGGATGAGCTAAATTATAGGCTATGTTAACAATCAGTTGAAACCATCCTCTCCCTAAATGGTTAAATGAACATCACTTCACACAAATTGGTACATGATTAGCTTCTCATTAGTCAAGTTAATATTTTCAAAGAATATTTCTCAGTTATTCAATGAGATTTATTTTTCAAACTATAATGTTTGATTCTCTTCAAAGAACTTTTCACATCCAAAATCTTTGCAAAAACGGAATAGATTGCACCACTATTTTTTTTGTAATAATATAAGTGCCTTCTTCAGTACTGTTTACATCCACCTACATAATCGGTCATAGCATGCTTACATTATCATGTCTCATCTGATGCATACTGCCCCAATACATGTATACATTGCATATTCATTCACACTCCATCTTCATCTCATTCACTACATGTTTGGTTGTCTAGCATACCTTATATGTTTCTTGATAATTCATTCTCATCCTAATTATATAATTTATGATTATTCTAATCTAAATGATACCATATTTCTTACTTATTCATACATTCATCTACATACATGTTATCATTCATATCACACACATCTACTTCTATCAATTACCACATCCATGCTATATTCATACATTCACATAATTCTCCTACACATACAAAAAGTAGAATGGCATCCAAAAAATAATGTACCCTTTTTGGGTACCTCATCGCATGTACATAGTGTGTATATATACTACTCATACAAAAAAAAAATGATGACCACTTGGCCACCAACAAAAATATCAATCAACCATGTTGCTCATTGGAAGTCTCCCCACTCCTCTCTTGAGCCATCGGGTTCTGATACCCCATAGCCCTCACATAATCCACCTCCTAGTGCAAACAAGAAGCCTCCCCTATGAGCTTATCTCTCTCATAAATTCTAGAATCTAATTCTAGTATACTAATCACTTCACCTCTTCTAAGGCTACCTCTAGCCTCTCCTCCAACCTTTTCCTCTCTGCTCTTTAGCATCTCTCTCCACTCTCACTCCATCTCTCTCTTCTAGTAGATAAGCTCTAATCCACCATCCATATTGGGGTCTAACTCTCTCAATACATCATTTCATCCATAAATTCACCTCTTTTACTTCCATTTCTAATTTCTCTATGGTCCACGTACTCCCTCTAACCATTCATACCGATTTCCATTTTTAAAAGTCTTGAAATTGTGCATTCACCACATTTAAAATAAGGGTCATATTAGATCTAAATTTTCACCTACAAATTTCCCAAAACTACCACCATTGTATTGGGCTTGAAAAGAGATTTCTAATGGTATAATTTGTATCCAATTCTAACATCGTTTGGTCCTCCAAACTGCCAAAACACTGCACATGGATCAGCCAAAAAAATTTGCACGGACCCATGTGAATATTTTGGTTTGCATACCCCATGCGAACATTTTTTTTTGCACCCTGACATGTAAATATTTTTGCACCTCCATTTTTTTCATTCATCCTACCTATTATGCTTGGTTTTACCTTGGTACATCATGTTTGGCATTTTTCATCATTTCTCACCTCTCATTTTCATCATCGCTTTTCATATCCTCCATTGCCAATTCATCACTTTATGGGGTAGTCATTCAACAATTAAAATTTATCTTGCACATGATCAAACAACCAAAAATCCAATCATGGATTCAATATCTACCTAAGAAATGTTTTTCTAATGATTATATCAAGACCAAAATTCCAACCCAAAGCAAAATAATTTTTGATAGGCCTCAAAATGCCTCTAACTATAGAAATATCATGGATTACTCTCTTCATTGTGGTAGTCATAATAAAAATCTCTAATGAATCTCCTAAAATTTCTACCCTACGACTCTAGCAATTTATCAAATGCTGTCAAAATAACTCATCAATCAATCGAAAGAAAAACGGACAAAGGTATTTTTTCCTTCCACAATTGGAACATCTCACATTCATCACAAAGCAAGGCAATATTACACCTTCCCTAGAAATCAATCATTATGATGCTATAAAGTGTTGTACTCAATTACAAATAATTTTTATCAATGCATCTCTCTTGCAATCATCCATAAGTTATTGATCATAAATTTTGTCTTCCAATACATCCATTAATTCATATCATCTATTTTTGTACTGAATCATATTTTCACACAATAAAATACAAAAGGGGTAAAATTTGGACACCTAAAAGTCACATATTATCCATTTACTCATCTTCATAGCCAATCAATTTGCAAAACCCTAAAAAATTGAATAAATTGTCTTAAAACACTATTTATTTATCAAAATCACTATTCATCATTCTTAGCCCCCTTGGGCCAACTAAGCTCCTTCCTAAAATTAACTATAGGTCCTCATGTGACCTCATTCACAACTCAACCAAGTTTGAATTCTCCACCATGGGCAAAAATTACTTTATTGTCAAAAGTCAACCTTTTTGGTAAAAATTGCTTTATGGCTAAATCACATGCTTAATTAGATCTAATCATGATTTAATCTAAGCCTACCACCTCACCTAGTCTGATTTTACTAGCCTAGCCTTGCCATCTCTCATCCAGATATTTCCTCTATATCACACTCTCCTAGGCAATAAATGAGAATTGGAGACTTTTGCACATAAAAAAGAATATCAAATTCAAGGATATTTCCAAATCAAATCCAATTAATGTTATCTAGAGACTTTCCCCAAGTCATCATGACATGTGTATGGTTGAGATATTCTCTCACCCAATTCTAGTTATGAGGTAGGATACCTCAATGGATACTTCATAGTGGATAACTCACAATGCACACCTCATAGGGGACACCTCATGGGACACCTCAGCCCCTCCCCTAACCTTGGCCAAGTCTATAAATAGAAGGCCATTTTCACCATTCTATATATAAACTTTATCTTATAGAAAATCTACAGAAATCACTCCAAACACATAACATCTATCACACATCCATCACACCCATATTGTAATAGTAGTTTAGTCACTTTCATAACATTCCTTGTGGTCTAGACAGGTTATCATCATCAAAAGATAAAATCTAAAGGTGACCTATCAAATTCATCAAGGAGCAATCACATCAAAAAAGCCCAAAAATCACATTTTGCAAGTTTGGCCAAAACAATATAGGTTCACATGCCCCCGTGTGAACTTCCCAGTTCAAACTAGGTTTGCACCCCCCCGTGCGAACCTTTGCTATAGTAAGACAAAATCACTTGAATAGGTAAATAAGGATCATTTTAGTGTTTCATATTTTTTTAGGAAGTTATTTCATGTTTTAAGTTTATTTAAGAGTCTTTTTGTCTTCATAAACATGGGGTTTGACTAGGGCAAACCTCTTAATGCACTAATAATATTTTGCAAGTCTAATAGGTACAAAGAACACATTAAACCAGTAGTGGCCCACATGCAAGAATCCCATCTACACTAAGGAACATCCAAAGGAGAGATCTTGCTATCGTTGGAGCACTTCTAAGAGGGTTTCCTTTGGGAAGACCGCATTGTAGCCTTCAGGGTAAGGATTGTAAAGGGGATTTCACTCTGTAACCTCTCATTTTTATCTTAATATCAAAACAATGGATCACTATGGTTTTTGAATGAAATATTGTAGTGTAAATATCTCTTTTATTTGGTTTTACTATCATTCAGTATGCTATAACCAAGTTGACACCAGATACTAACACTGGATGCTATCATGGAGAGAGTGGAGCACATTCACTATTCCAAAGATGATGCGAGTGAGGGTGGTGGCCTTGCACTCTATGTAGTGGACCTACTAGACAATGTGATCCAAATACCTCCATGTTCAAGGCACCAACTCTCTATGTACACGTTATCCAACACCTATATCTAATTGATCACCCGTAAACATAATAAAAAATTCATTAATTACCTTTCGAATAGAAAAAATAATATTTATATAATATATTATCCTATGTAATGTGTTCCAAAAATATTGCACGTAGGACAAGTTATATAACCCACAAATTTGATCATAGTTATCCTTCAAAATCATGAACCAAAGTTTCTTTTAATATTTACATTGACATTTTTTATTTTTCCCACAAACATATGGATATATGCATGTTTTAATTTTAATTAAAATATGTGAACACATACCTTCTAGAATTAACATTTACTTTTCACATATTTTGTTCTAATAAATAACTTCTTTCTCTAACATTAGCATAGAACAAGACACTATAATCGGAGGGTCTTATAATAAAATTGACATTATAAACTTATCATTGAAATTCACATACTTGCATAAGACTTTAGGAACAATGTATCTGATAAATGATTTGAGCTTAGGAGAATGAGAATATTTGACATTGTTATATATTAGAAAATATAATTTAAACCAAATGGATATAACATGGTGCTCAAAATGGGATGAATTTAATGAACATTGGCGTAAACAAGAATGAATTTCTAAAATTTTCAAGTGGGTCCCCAAATTGGAGTACGTTGCGCAATGGAAACAACACTTGGGAGTGCTATTGGAAGTGGTAGGGCTTTTTTCCTTCTTGGCCTTGGAATTCCTCAGGGATCAACACTAAAATTCATATCCAAAGAAGGGAGAGTTATGTCTAGGAGAAAGCTTCTTCATTTTAGGAGTGGTATACTCGGGATCACTACTATCATCACTTGGAACCTCATAAACAATGACCTCAAAGATAGGGATCTCTTTGGGAGGGTCAGTGGGTAGGGTGTTACAAAAATTAGCAGACACAATATTACAGATAAAAATCATCTACTTTGCATGCTCCTCAAGGGTAAATTTGTACAGTATAAGGAATAGTCCTTGGTGGGTAGGATGGATTAAATTCCCTTTCCTAACTTTATCAGTGGATGTTTCAATTGATCGATAGAGATAATAAGGGATATTTTTGACTTTAATACCCTTAAGGTGATTCAGAAAGGTAAGGTAAAAACTATGCAAATGGAAATCAATCTTATCAATTTTAAAAAATTACATAATTGGAATCATTACCTGAGCCCAAGGAGGAGGAAGAGATATTCTAACTATACCATCGCTCTTCCACTATAAGTTCTTGGCATTGTCAACAAAGTAATCTATTTCAATGGCCTTGGAGTTCCTATCATGCCTAATGATGCAACCATCTTCAGGGAGTTTTTATACCTCAAAAATCATACACACAGTAATATGGAATTCAAGGCCATGAATAGTAACATGGCCTTGATCATAGGTTTGGACAATTACATCTAAAACCTCCTCATAATTACCTTGAAATATTTTAATGAAGGGGATGAGGCCATGCATAGTGAATATGACTTCAGTAACAGGGTTAAGTTGGACATTATTGGGCTCAAGTAAGGCCATAAGGATGGAATTGGAAGAATTGGACAATGTCTTAGTGGACACAGAGAGTTTCAGGAACCAAGGCCATAAGCAAAGGATCATGAAAGGCAAAATATTAATGGAATGGATAAGGAAATAGGTCAAAACGGTGCCAAGGATAGAAATAAATAGGCATTTTGACATGCCAAAATTTTTGGACTCAAATTTTTTAGGGACCATTGGTGGTTTCAACCTTTGAGGTAGATTGAATCATGTGCCAAGGTGCAAAAATGTTGCATTAGTGGGAAAGGTACTACTTAGAGTCATTTCTAAAATAAAAATAAAAGGAATAAGTGGTGCATTGGGAATAATTTCCTTCAAGGATGATAAAATACATGCCTAAAAACCTCAAAAAAAACATTGAAAACCACACAAGGGTAGGGTTTTACGATGAGAGGGTTAGGGCAGAATGAAAGAAGAGTAGTGGTGGAGTGAGGGATACAGTGGAAAGGATGGTTAATGGTTAAGGGTAAAGGGTTGGCTAAATCAAGGCAAAAATGAATCTTAAGCAATAAAAAAATGGTAACGCCATGATTAGATGATAAAACAACAAGAGTAAACCTTGCTAAGTGTTATAAAAGTGGGTGTCACAGTTTGGCAACAAGGTTCCACAAATGCCACCTAGATGCATTAGGATTAGGAGGATGACTAAGGCTTATCAAATGATGATGGAGAGGCACATTGACTTGATGCTTGGTAATATTCAAAGGACACGTAAGTGACAATAAAGGTCTAAGGTTTCTTGACAATTGATGAAGAGGTATGTCAGCTTGGATTCTAGTATTCTTAAGAGGACAAGTAAGCGTGATCCTCAATAGACACAATAGAGAGCTCTTAGAATGACATGTTCCAAGACTTTGGATTTTGGTATTAGTTTTTTATTCTAAGAGCCAAATGGATAGGCTCCAAGAGGAAGCTTTAAAGTACTGAAGGCTTGTCTTGAATTGCTACATTAATAATATATTAAGAAAATTTATCATGTCAGATGGTGATAGAAGCCTGACTATGTCCTTGAATGGCCAAACTATCAGCAACTCCATTAGCTTCCCTGTAAACATGTTGGACAATGATATCAGGATGGATTTGTAGTAATGTTTTGAATTTCCATATGATGTTGTTGACTCTCCATATAGGTGCTCTATCAGTTCTGAGGTAATTGATCACCATCAGAGAGTCACATTCAACTATGAGTTTATAATGACTACTACTTAAAATTAATAGGCCTCTAAGTAGGGCTCTAGCTTTAGCCTCCTGACTAGTTTTAACTCCAAGGTTTTTATAAAAGTAGTGATAATTGAACCATTGTAGTCCATGATGAGGCCTCCTCCTCTTGCTTTCCCTAGATTTCCTTTAGATGATCCATAAAAATTCAATTTAAGCCACCCTTTAGGGGGAGCAGTCCACTTCACATTAGTTCTAGAAATGGATTGAGAAGGAGTTTTAGTGAGTTCCATGGACATATTGATAAATGAAGAAATGGAGGATTAAAAATCTGGATTAGGTGCTTTGGGACAAGGGATAAGTTGGGCATTCTCGATGGCAAAGCACAAAATTCTATTTCCTATAAAATTAGGGTCTTTGAAATTGCAAGAGAATGTATGACAATTGCACTCAAGCCAAATTTACCAAAGAAAGTGATGAAGGTAGGAGAACCAAAGGGATTTAAGCTTGGTTTTGCAAAATGGGTTAGGCAATTGAATAAAGAAGTCAAGGAGAGTTCTTGGTTAGGCCTATATAATATGAAATGTGTTTAACAATAAGCTAAGGATGGTTTCAAAAAACACACATTCAATGAAGAAATTTTGGGTTGACTACTTGTTGAAAAGACAAAGGTAACATTGAGTAGGAATTACCATACCCCATTTGATCAAATCATCTATGGTTAGAGTTTTATTTTGGATAGCTAACCAAGAGAAGACAACAAATTTTAGGATGATATTTTGATGCCAGATAATATTGACAAGGATTAGATAAAGATTGAGTTCATGTTGGATTAAATATGCATATTTAATGGTGAACAACCCACTGTCATATTCCTTCCATATAGGATGATCATTGGGTCCTAAGGAGGGAATAACATAGGAGTTAAGAAAATTTGAGAGAGAATTGATAGGTAATGTGGATTTCCTACTAATATTAGGAATTTGGATAGTTTTCCACCTTTGGTTGATCTTGGAGATGGTTGATGAAATGAGACACCTTACTTCCAAAAAGTTGGTCGATGAAGTGTTTGAGGACCACAAGGTTAGGATCATCAAGAAGAGGATAGTCACATATCCAAGGATCATTCCAAAAATCTATGGTTTGGCCATTTCCAAGTTTCCATATGGTGCCTCTCTAAATAATAGGTTTGGATTGGATGATAGATTTCTAAAAAGTAGAGCCATGATGAGGGATTCCTTCTTCCATGAATTTGTGATGTTGAAGGTATTTTATTTTAATGATGGATACCCATTCAATATTAGAATTGGTAAATATTTTTCATGCTTTTTTAGCGATGAGGGTTACATTCATTTTACTTATTCTCCTAAACATGAGACCTCCTTGTTAGCTTTTGATGTAACATGTAATGAGAGATAGCAATCAGAATATGTAAAATAATATAAAATAAAGTAAATCTATGAGATGACTAAAAATATACTATAAATAGAAATTATGGAAATGTATACAAAGTAGTTATGGAGGAAATTAACACTCCATGAATAAAACTACTGCTCAAGAATGAGCATTAAGCATATCACACTCTATCAAATTACATCACACTCTGCTACATCACACCACACTGTTCTACACTACTTCCTATTGTTGTATCATGCTCTATGTCTATGGCCCTTTATATAGTAAAATAGGTTCCTTGACCAACACTCTACCTAGCTATGCAATGGATAACTTGCACATATACAACTTGCACATTGACACTTGTGCATTTATTACATTGCATGAAGTAAATAGATAACTTCCCCCTAAAATATTCTAATGTCCTAAGTATGCACCAAGAAAGATACATTTATATGATACAATTGATGTAATATACTCTATTTCTAACACCCTTCTATATTACATTATTTGGATATTGAATACTTTAGTATTCAATGTGGATCTTCTTCCATTGAATGATATTTGACTTGTTCAGGTTCATCATACTTGTCTTCTATCCAACCACCTTTATTGTTTTCTTCGCAAGTATCTTCATTTGGTTATGAATGTTGATGACTAAGTAGAGCATGTGCACTTGTCCTCTCATATTCTTGATTTTGATTCTTCTATTTTTGCCTTTGTGATTTACTGGTTCTTCATTTTCTTGGACTTTTTTCTTTGAAAATATGTTAGCATCATTATGAGACTTCAAAATATTTTGTGAGATTTTCATTGAATCCAAGATAATATATTTCCATGAATTGATCATATCGCTTTTATTTCTCCTTCATTCATGATGAGACATGTATTTATTCCATAAATATATTCAAAGTTGATCATATAGTTGTCTTCTACTATTTTTCTTACCGATATAAGATTGAATGATAGTTTAGGAACATACAATACATTTTGTAGTAGAATATTTAGAAATGAATGCTTCGTGTTACACATCCATATCCATGTATGGGATAAGTTTGACTATCTGTAATTCTTAGTATATAGCCTTTAGCATTTTCAAGATAGTCGAACCATTGTATATTTCCTATCATATGATGACTAGCCCCCGATTCAATGTACCACATGTTATCATGTCTTGTAGACTGATTTCTACCTGACCAAATTTTACATTCATTATATAACATTCCTTTTTCCATTTAAAGAGTGTTTCTTAGCATGCTAGTAGTTATTTGTATTACCTGTATTCTTTGGGATAGATTAGTCTACCTTATAACTCACTACTCAATGTCTATAAAATCCCAATTAATATAAGTTTTATTAGATAAAAACTTTAATAATCCTTAGTTTTGTAGGCTTCCTTATGACTCACAAGTAATGTGAGTCCATACTCTTAAGGATTTTTGGGTTTTTAAGAAATCTTATATTTTGTAACTTGATAATATTTTATAAATGCTAATATTACAAAGTTATGTATAATGCCTTATGACTCCCTAGTCTGTTATGGATTAGATATAGTGCTTTTATAAATTATAGTTCAATGTTTGGTTGATTTTGTAAAGTTTTGTAAAAAATCAACTTCTGTTATCTCTTATTGCTTCTATTGAACTAAGCACTTTTCCCAAATTTTGAATAGGTTATAATGTTGGATATTTTGTCTCCTTTTAAGAAGTTTAAGACAATAATTTTATAAGTTTCCAAACTTTGAAATATTATGATAAACCTTTATTTTAAATAACCCTTTGGGAGTAATTTAAGTGAATCTAATTTCCAATAAATTAATTTGATGTAGTAACCCTTATGGATCCATAATTTTTGGAAAAATTAGACCACAATAATATTTGCAAAATATTAAATAATCTAACCCAAGTAGAATCCCTTATATCTCCTAGGTTAATTTACAAATATTATTTTAGTTTGGTAAGTTATCTCCTATGTCTTTTGCTTTCATAATATTAAAAATTTATCCTTGATTTTAAACCTTATACCTCATTTATTTGAAAGTAATATTAAATGAGATAAGTTACTTACCTTAGTTTCTTTATCACCATACTTAAAAAAAATTAATTTCAGTTGGATATAACAGCTGCAATACATAACTTTTGGTGTTTGAGATGATGAGTGTGGATTAGGTCACCCTTGTCTTCAATGCTGGAGTGAAAAGCATTGTAGATTTGATAAGGTTTGACCTTATTTTCTAGTAGCCTTTAATGCTCCTCCCACCTTCCTTCCACGATGTGCTTCAGACATGTTTTACTACAATTTTCTCACCTGGATCCCTTTGACTATGCAATTATTTCTTCACATGTTGTCACTTCATGTTTAGATGCTTTTTAAGGTGGTGAAGGATTTGAAAATTATCCCTAAGAATTACATATGAGCTCTTATCCTTTGTAACGTATCAGTCCTTTAGTAACACCTGCACTGGTATCTTTTGGGTCACCTTGTAATGTAATGCTAGCTTCTTGACCACCTTGTAATGCACAACTAGCTTCTTGGTCACTTTGTAATGCACTAATAGCTTCTTATTTGCCTTGTAATGCATGAACATTTGTGTGGGAACTTTGTAACTCCTTTGTGATTTTTCTTGGATGTAATAAATGGATGGCACCTTAGAGAATCCATGCCAAGTAGCTTTTAATATTTCTGCATGGAGTTCTTTCATTGTAATGCTTCCAAGGAGAGTATAACTCCTTTTTGTATGCTTGTTATTTGCTTGCTACTTTTCTTGAAGTGCAAGCAATCTATTCTCTTGTCAGTTGATTTTTGAGGTGATTTTGGAGCTTCGAATGACACTGTAGGTGATTCCTTTGGTGAAAAATATTCACCAAGCTAGCTACCTCTGAGTATTTCACCTATTCTCCCTATTCCTTTTTCTTTCAACATTATACTTTTATGCTATTCATCCATGTTGATCGATGTAGAATTTGTTGCCTTTGTTCTTGTAAAAGAGTACTCCCTTTCTATGTAAATGCAGGTTAATGATTGAATGATATGTGCATTTATTTTGTAGGTTCATCCATGAACTGTGAGATCCTTCAAATTGCTCCTTATGTCATGTATGAGGATTGCTTGACATTTAAATTTACTTGATGTTCAACTTTTCTTGATGTTTGGCCTTTGTTGATGTTTGGCTTTGCTTGAAATTTGACTAGAATTCCCTGTAGTGTTTGTGCCTTTAGTGGCACCTTCAATATGTACTTTTCCTACTAACAATGTAGTACAATACTTTGTATTATTCTATGAGAATAATATGTTCTTATTGCACCCTTTTTGTTCTCCTTCTTGTAGGTCTTGTAGTCTGATTTTGTAGTAAGTTTTGAATGCACAAATGAGGATTTTTAGGACATCCCTTTGGATAGATTCCTTGCACTATTTTCTTGGATATTTAATGAAGGATCCAAACTTTACATATGTTGTAGATAGAAGCTTTTTATACTACACTTAACCCTGTAGTGCTTTTGATTTAAGACTCACCAAGTCTCTATCTTTGAATCTTATTTTGGTTAGTTTTTATTCACTTTTACTAACCAATTTTGGTGACTTATATTGGCCACTATGAGTTGTAGATTTCTATGCTTTAAGAGTTTTTTTAGACACTTGATGCAAATTATATTTTTTACCCTTCTCAAAATCACAAAAATAATTTCTTTTGAGAGTAATAGTAGTGTAAATGAATCTAATAATTTTTACTTTTAATGCACTAACAATTTTACCTTATGACTCTAATCAACTCTCAAAAATAATGTAGTTAATCGATTTACTACAACTAATCAAGAATAATATAAAATGAATCTTCAAGAGTTATTCTAAAATTTTCTTATAAGCAAGGTAATAGGAGCTAGCATTATTTTGCTTCCCAAAGTATATGATAGGTAGTTGATAGATAGTTTGAAATTCTGAAATCTAATCAACTCCTAAATTGCAAATGAACATTAAATAAACCTTTCTCTTTTTGCACTTTTGAAGAATATAATTCAATTATCCTTATTGAAAATTTAATCCAAATTGATATGCTTAAAAAAATATGATAATTAATCCACTTTAATGAATATACTTACACAAGTAGTTTCTTACATTTTTTTGAAAACCCTTTTTGTTGCTTCTGTAGAGGATGTAGATATTGGTTTCTAATATCACCAAGTTACTACCTTGAGTAATATCTTGTAGCTCTTTGTAGGCTATCATGAATAGATTAATCTTAACCAAAGGATGGTCTCAAACTCTCCTTCACAAGCCTAGTATTTTTGTGGCTTGTTATCCTCATGTAGTATCCTCATTTTGTTGTAGATTTGAAGAGATATTTATTTCTTAAGTGGTACCTTTTTACTATGAGAGGCAATCTCTAAATATCCTTGATTTGGTAGGCTTATTCTATCTAAATATTCCTTCAATATTCTTTGTGAATTCTATATTCAAATGGGATCTTCTCAAGATTTTTAATGTCTTGAGGTCTTCTGATATTTGGTACTTCTTTCCAAAATTTTCTTCTTGGGCTTGTTGTCAGATGGCGATAATTATCCCAAATATTTCACTATCTCCAATAGTGAATTTCTCCAATGAGTTATCCTTGGAACTCCTTTGATGATATATTTAGTAAGGTTGTCCAACCCTTTTACTAGATGGTTGTAGAGACCTCTCCAAGGTATTTCATCTTGTAGCTTCTTTTGGTCTTCCTTGAGACCTTATCTTCAACCTTCTGCTTATAGAAGTGTTGGTGGTGAGATCTTCTCCTAGATATTCAATTTTGTTGCTTTTGAATTCAAGCAGGACTCTCCTAGTCCTTCTTCTTCTTCTAATTTTGGAATTTCTTCAATTAAATATCTCCTAATATCTTTTTCTTTAGGTGCTGAATTTATTTTGAAGAAGATACTCTTCCTAACTCACTTTTAGGAAGATTTCCCAACTCACTAAATTTCCCTATTCCTATAACAAAGTATTAGTACTGAAATATTCTTCTAAATTAGATACTCTATTTTAGAGTCTTCTTAAGGATCAAGGCTTCTATGGCCTTTTTTAGTATCAAGGCTTTTGTGGCCTTTTCTTCCATATTAAGGCTTTTGTGGCATTTTCTTCTGGATCAAGGTTACTATGGCCTTTTCTTTTGTATCAAGGCTACTATGGTTTTTTATTGGATTAAGGCTACTATGGCCTTATATTATTTTTAAGTTTCCAATCTAGTAATGGAGATATCTTGTCTCCCAAATTCACCATAATTATTTTCCAAAAGTCTCTTCTATAGTATTCTTCTCTTGCAATAACTAATCTTCGCACTATGAAGGCAATTCAACCTTCAAGCAACAAAGTTGAAATATATTAGATTTCTATTGTAGGAGGTGTCC
Organism: Wollemia nobilis; assembly: GCA_028583015.1. Taxonomy (NCBI): domain Eukaryota; kingdom Viridiplantae; phylum Streptophyta; class Pinopsida; order Araucariales; family Araucariaceae; genus Wollemia; species Wollemia nobilis. The sequence continues at coordinate 4,498,135 of JAQPPZ010002642.1, forward strand.
CAATAATATAAGAATTAATTCTCTACAATAAAATAAACTTTAGGTTAATTTTTGCAGGTCTCTTAGAAGAGTCTTACTAGTTGATTCATCAAACTAGTGGATCAAATGTTGAGTCTTAGTCTTCACAATTTTTTATTTGTAACTCTGTGGAAAGACTCTAGCCATATGCAATCTCAATATTTATGAAACTAATATTTCTTTTAGTCCTTACTTGTGAATCTCCCTAATTCTACCACCTAGACTCTTTTAAGAATTTTTGATAATGACTGGTCCAATGGTGTGTCAGGTTGACAAAATCTTAAGGTTAATGATAATGGTGGTTTCCTATTGATCTACCATAGCTTTGATACCACTATTATATTTATATGTAGTATGTAGTGAGAGATAGCAATCACAAGATGCATAATAATACGAAATAAAGTAAATTTGTGAGATGACTACAAATATACTATAAATAGAAAGGATGGAAATGTATGCAAAGTAGCTATAGAGGAAATGAAAACTCCATAAATAAATAACTGCTCAATAATGAGCATTGAGCATATTACACTCCATCACACTCTACTACATCATACCACAATGTTCTACACTACTTCCTATTGTTGTATCATGCTCTATGTTTATGACCCTTTATATAGGAAAATAGGTTCCTTGGCCAACACTCTACCTAGCTATGCAAGTGACAACTTGCACATTGATACTTGTGCATTTATTACATTGCATGAATTAACTAGATAACTTCCTCATAAAGTAATAAAATATCCTAAGTATGCACCAAGAAAGGTATATTTATATGATCCAAATGATGTAATATAATCTATTTCTAACACTCCTTGATATTTTGAATGAAAGATTTTATCCAATCCAACTAATGTAAAACTTCTTTGGGAGTCCGTGCCAGACCAAAGGAATATCTTGTAAATATATTTGATCTTGGAGCATGTGGCTACAGGGGATTTGAATATTGATAGAAAGTATATAGGTATATTTTGAAGGTAGGCTAGGATAAGTGTCACTTTGGTAATTTTACTGAGGAGGGATCCCTTCCACTCCGTGAGATTTTTATGGAGTCAATCAATAATGTTGGACCACATATTTTTTCTAGGATTGCCATTAAATAGAGGAAGGCCAATATAAAATTATGAAATATTGGCTATTGTGCACTAAAAAACATGGGCAATTCTAGTTGCTAATCAACAGGGGTATTTATAAAAAAGATCTTACTTTTGATATAATTAATCACTTGACCAATAGAGTCTTAATAAAGATTGAGAATATATTTTATGGCCTTGATATCATGAATAGAATCTAAGGTAGCAAGGATGGTGTCATCAAAAAATTATTGATGGGTGATGGATCTCAAGTTTGATGTAACTTTTATGCTAGAGATGAATATATGGGAGCAAGCCACTTTAAGGTTTCTACCTAACGATTCAACAAAAATGATAAAAATGAGAGATAGAGGATCAACTTGCCTAAGGCCTCTAGCACTAGGGAAATAGCCTATAACATATCCATTAACAAGGACAGAGAACTAGGATGATAAGATACAAGCTTTGATAAAGTCAACCCATTCTTGGTGAAACCTGAATTTGAGGAGGACAGTGTATATAAACTCCCACGATACCCTATAAAAGGCTTTGTTCATATTGAGTTTCAAGAAGAAACCTAGATTTTTATTGGAGGTGGTAGAGTGCAACAATTCATTAATAGTAATAACACCATCAATAATGATTCTTCCTTGAATAGTGCTACCTTGGCACAAATTTATGATCAACGGAAGGATATATATCATTCTATTGATCATGAATTTAGAAATAATTTTATAAAGCACATAATAGAGGCTTATAGGTCAAAAGTCAGAAATAGTCCTGCACATTTCACTTTTGAGTATGAGGGCCAGAAAGGTTGAGTTAACATCCTTAGGGATGAACCTAGAATGTTGAACAAATTGGATATCTTTATAGACATTGATTCCAATGATATCCTAGAAGGTTTGGAAGAAATGGGGAGGGAAACCATCGAGACCAGGGGCCTTGTTGGGGGGCATAGAAAAGAGGGCTTACCTAATTTCATTGCATGAGAAGGATTTGGTGAGATTTATGTTGTCTTTACAAGTGATAATGGTGGAAATATTATGGAGCAACGAATCACAAGATTGGGCATTTATAGGAGGTTGGACACCAAAAAGAGATTGTAAATTATCAACAACCTCATACTTGATCTCATGGATGCTACTTATGGTTGTGCTATCATTTTTGGTCAACTATCTAATTCTATTCATGCTTCGATGTATGAATTGAAGCATGAAATAATTTGGTATTAGCATCCCCCTATTTGAGCCAAAGTGCCCTTGACTTCTACCTCCAAAAAATTTCTTCCTTGGCTAAGACATTGTGAAAGTCTTCTAGAATATTTCTCTCCTCTTGCATAATATAGCTATCATTGTTTCCTTATTGGATTCAAGATTCAATGACATGCAACTAATATTTAATGACCTATTGTTTCTCAAAAATATTTCCAAATATCTCTTTATTCTATACCTTGAGGTTGTGCTAAATGAAGCACAATTTCGAAGCAACTTAGGAAATTGGAGATCCTGAGAATAATTGACTCCACCATTCACAAATGTGTTCTCTAATATTGGGATGTTGAATCCAAATTGTCTCAAATGGAAATAGAATCTTGAATATAGGGGGTTTGAGGCCTTAAAATATTAGGGTATTATGATCAGATCCTATTTTGGGAAGGTATTATAGAGTGGCATCTCCAAAAAGGCACATAAATTACTTTGATAAAATAAACCTATCAAGTCTTAACTGGATGTGATGAATTCCTATCCTCCTATTATTCCATGTGAATCTAGACCCTTTGATATGGACATCCATTAATTCATTGTTCACAAAAACATTGAAATCTTCATAGCTCTTGGAAGAAATAGCATTTCCACCTTTCTTATCAGACAGGTAAAGAGGGGAATTTAAATCTCCTGCAAGTACCCAAGGTTGGTCAAAAAATGATCCTCATTTGGCCAAGATTATCCCATAGGGTAGTTCTACCATGAGGGGTATTGGGAGCATAAATGTTTGAGATAACCCAACTAAAATTGTTCTCTTTGCTAAAAAATAGGCCATTCGTTATTCTATCAGATAAGAAAATGAGTCTTCCATCAATATTGGATGGGTCCCACATATATGTAGTTCATCTAAAGTACCCCTGCTATGGCTAGCAATAAACTCATATTCCTTCCATATAGTTTTGACCACTTGATTAACCATGTTTGATTCAAGATTAATTTCTTTTAAAATAAAAATGGTAGGCTTGATTTCCTTCCTCATGGTGGCAATCAACCTCCTTTTGACTGGACCAAAGGCCTTTCACATTCCATGAGAGGATTTTCATTTGGAAATCGTGATTGAAGATTTATTCCCTCCTTTACCTTGTTGGGATGAGGGTTTAGATCTGATATTCATCCTTATATTGCACTAGGACCATAGAAATTAGGGTTGTTTGGGTTCCATTGGCTCTTTTATTTTCAATATCCTTATTTATTTGATCCTAAGAGGAGGGTCACCCTCTTTTCTTCTTATCACTTTTCACATCAATGAGCAAAATTTTAAAACTTCTAGTTTTTTTAGTACTAAAATTTTTAGGGGATGGGGATAGAATTGTGGGGTTTTTAAGCACATCGGGACTATGATTAGAGGATTTGAAATTAGGATTTTTGGTCCCCAGGCTCTAGATTGATGGAGGAAATGAAGTTTTAGATCTTGTTGAGGACTGACATTGAGCAGGGATGCCAAAATTGGACTCAAGGAATAGGAAATCATCTTTATCATAAAAATTGATATTCATGGTTTCAAATAAAATGTTGAAGTAATTTGGGAAGGCAAACAGTGAACAAACCTAGTCGTATTGTTGCAGCTACTCTACCACTTTATTTTCTTTGGAAGTTTCCATGGAATATTGATTTTTAATATTCTTCTTGGGGCAAAAGCTGGTACTCAAGTTAGATTTGTGGGGAAGCTTCCTACAATATATTAGTGGCTTCTGATAACCACCCATATTAGTTTGGTGATCAAGCTATTTTTTCCTTGTATCCATAGTGGGTTTGAGCTTGGGACATTGAACTCTAAGGTAGACCTACATGTGGCATTCAACACAAATGACCAACTTGTTTTTGTACTTGATATATTGGAATCTATGGTAAGAACCATAGATGAGATTAACATGCATAGGGAGCCCAGATTCAAGATTGGTGTTGACACATATGCACACATGCACCATGCAAGATCTATCTTTCATTACTAGTTCGATGGCAACTAGTTCACCAATAGCTCGAGCAATACCCTGAAGGATGTTCTCATGCCAAAAATGACTTGGAAGATCAAGAAGGAGAACCCATATAGGTGCCATATTGATACTCTAAGTTTTAGGGTTCAATTCCTCAACCCACTTTCTCAGGAATAGACTCCTTCATCCAAAGAACCAAGGCCCACTAGATAAAATGTGATAAGCATCACCCAATTTTTTGAGTCTAATTATGAAGAAAACTCTTGAAAGGGTGATCAATTTCATACTACCCAGGGTTTTCCATTTTGAATATGCCTATTTTTGGATGGATTTCATATCCGATCAGCGATTAATAAATTTTCTAATAAAATACATGGATTCAATGGAGATATAATTGACCATCACACTATTTAGGATGACCAAATATTGACCATTAGGGATAAGTTTCAACGAACCTTCCTTATTCTACTTTGGATATAGTTTTTATAAAGGCCACCCTAGAAGGCTTTGAGAAATATGTTGAGGATGTAGTTCTAACCATTGAATTATCAAAGCCTTTGTTGGGGGGATAATAGGCCCAAAAATGTTCCACATCAGCTTCAAGGACCACCTTTTTTATACCATCAATCTCATGCAGATCCACCACCATGATCATTCTTGCTTGTAAAAAATTCAAAACTCATCTTTCCTCTATTGTGCTTGTTCCAAATATTAAATCTCATTTTTATTATGAATGATAAACTAAAAGGACCTAAGGGGCTTGACCGTTGCACCTCCAAGATCAATATTATAGTTGCCTAAGTAAGCCCCCAAACGTTGACCATATTTTCTAGGGTTTTGTGAAGTTATTTTTCATATTTGAAGTTGTGGGATATTATGAAAGCAATACAAACCTTGTATCAAACATTAGAGCAGATAAGTTCCCTTGGTAAATCTTTTAGGTTGTATGTTGTTTGCTTTATATTTTTTGTTCACACATAGGTTATAAATAAAAAGGAAAAATATTTCATGGCTTTCTAGGCATCTGAAAGGAAAAGGCATATAGTTTTGCATTTAGGGTTTAGTCTTGTTTGTGCATTTCACTTGTACCCTTGATCAGAGGAAAATATTTAATTTCTTAAAACTTAGGGTTAGATATCATTGAATCAAAGAATCATACTAGGTTAGACATTGTATATTTTGCATTGTTTTTTCATTTCCATAGTTTAGTATAGAAAAGCCAAACATAGGTGATTGCTTAATTAACATATTATACATTTCCACCCTAAAACTAGAACAAGTCCTAAAACTATTCTTGGTGAACTCATTCCTTTATGTCCTCAAGTGTAGAGAATATAACAACCATCATGATCACCTCATATCCCAACATATCCAGTCAAGAATCATACGTGATGCATAGTTTTCCCAATATATATCTTTGGTGAACATGATGTGAAGACACATATTAGTGGCCAATATAGGAAGCCTCTTCTTTTTCTTGCTTGAAAAATTAAATAATACCACTAATTATATTTGTTTAGATAAAAAATATTTAAAAATATCTTAATAATATTCTTGTGTTTCTTCCTTTAGTTTTCTTCTCTATCCTTTCGTTTCTTCTAATGTCTCTATTCCTTAGGATTCAAAGAAGGCACTTAGAATATGATCAGATTCCTTGAGAAGATTATCAAATTGATAGGGAGAATCCTAATATTGATGCAAAAGATCAAGAATATATGAAAATTGACACCAACTATGATCCCTATAAGGTATCTAATGGTGGCTTCACTTTTACATCATTTGAACATATTTGGAATTTTATGAAATACCATAAGGTAGCTTTTCTCAAAGATATGGAATAGGAAGCTCAACTAGAAAGGGGTGAGACTCCTCCTCCTCCAACCATCTCTCCTAGATTATTTCATGACAAACCCTTGTTTGAATATTCTCATCATGGTAATCGGTTACATAAACCAACATATACTATAACTATGACCACCAATGTTGGAAGAATTTTGTAAGTTCCTCCATATAGTAGTGCTACTCAAGATTATGTTCAACTTCCTCCTCATTTTTCTAATTTCAACATCCATTATTCAGTTCCACCAAATTTTAGTTATCCTCCATAGCAAGATACCACATACCATAATCCATACCATAATAGTGTCAATGCCTCCAACATAGGTCAAGTTCCCTTTCAACAACCTATCTATACCCCTCCCTTAGGGAACCTAAGGGTATTGCACAACAACAATCCCGAGATGCAAAGTTTAACAAATGTGGTGAAAAAATTGGTTTCAAGAGTGGATATGATTCAACTTCCTAGTTTCACCTACAACTATAGAGAAATGTGCATTCAACCCTTAGACCCTATTGTACTTCTAGGCCCTATCCTAAGAAATTTTCAATGCTAATTTTTCTTATCTATAAGGCAACAAAATATCCAATTGATCCCTTAATAATGTATAGGATATCATGGCATGATATCATATATGATGACATGTTGTTATTAAAGGTATAACCTAAGAGCCTTGTTGTTATGGCATTAGAGTGGTATTATCAACTACCTAATCATTTTTTGAGGAACTTTGAAGAGATATCTGAAATGTTTGTTCAACAATTCGGTGCCTATGTTGAAAAGAATGTGACTATGAAAGATATCTATATGTTGAAACAAAGTAAATATGAAAGTTTTTCAGAATTTTTGTCTCATTGGAAAAGTTTAGTTAGATTTTTGAGATATACCTTACCTCCTTGAGACATGCTTGAGATATTTATTTAAAATTTATCAGAACAAATATCTTATAAATTGGAAATAACAACTATCACCTATTTTGATCAAGAAATAGATCTAGCAAGAAGGATAGAGCAAGCTCTTGTTAAAAGAGGTAAACTTAAAGTAAAAAAATATAGGACCACTAAACATAGTATAATAATAAGCATGTAGTTGGTGATGGGTAACAGATAGTAGTTTTATTAACAACCTATAAAATATGGTGCTTTACCAACCTCAAAAACACCCACCAAGAAGTTTTACAAGACTCAACACACCTATGAATGTGGTCCTACAGAAAATTTTGGAAGCTAATATGATTAAATTTCCTCCCATACGACAACTTTATGCCACGAATTATTGGTATAAGCCTATCCAGCATTGTAATATCATATAGTGGAGGGGTATATGAAAAACTCATGTAAGAGGTTGAAACATGTGGTTCAGGACTTATTTGATGAAGGATGACTTGTTATAGAAGGTTCTCAACCCAATCCTCCAACAAAATATAAACCTCCTACTCAACAAGCACCCACAACTAATCAAGATATGGGGATATTCCAAGACCCCCTCCCTAAGCATGGTCAGTTGGTAGCTAATCAAGTGTCATATTGTAATATGCCACCTCCCTATGATAATATTGTTGGAATGATAATAATAACTACAATTCAACATGCGCAAGCTCAATCGAATAAACACTATCAGTAGGATATGAGTTCTCCAACCAACCTTAGTTTTGAAGAGTACCCAAAAAAGGAGCATGAGATTAGAAAACTCACCTTTAGTGTTAAAACCCCAATCTAGAGTCTCCTTTGATATTCAATAGTAGTTAGCTAGTACTCTAGACAAGATATATCACTTAGATATTTTGCAAACTTCTCATATTCATAGGTAAGCCTTGTTGAATCTTCTAAGTCAAAAATTTGTTCCTCAAGACATTTCCCTAGTGTTATAGCTAATGTTGTAAGTTTTCTTAGGATACATCATATCACATTTTTGGATGATGATATTCCTTTATCAGGTTCACGAGGGTATTCTTCCCTTTACATCACTACATTTATTGGGGAAAATTTTATCAAGAGGATTTTAATTGATAATGGTTCTTCCCTTAATTTATGCACTTATCAATTCTTCAGAATACTTAACTAAATCTAATATAATCATCAAAGATTTCAATGAGTCCCAAGAGGCTTGTGATGTTATATCTCTCCTCCTTAGGGTTGGACGTAAGATCTTAGATACCTTGTTACATGTGGTGTCTTGCCCTACATATTTTAATCTGCTTCTTGGATATCCTTGGATTCATGTGATGAGGTCTGCCCCTTCTAATTTTTATTAATGTTTGAAGTTTGAATCTAAGAATTAATTGGTAACTATTCTAGGTGATCCTAAACCATTCAAATATTATTTTATGGTTGAGTAAGCTCAATATTATCTCAATTTATGCCCATCAGTTTCCTCATATCACATAATTAAACAACTTAAAATTTTAAAAGTGAGTGAGAAATCACTAATCAATGTTTCATCATGGGATCAAATTAATCATCATTTTTAGAACCTCTTCTATATCTTGCCAAGCTACCACCTTCACTAAAGACTATGGGTTTACCCTATAAGAAGGGTGAATTTGTACACATTGGAACATGTACCTTTAGCTTTTTAGGAGTCTCACTTAAAGAAAATATTTATGGTAGAAACCCTCTTCCCGTAGAGAATTATTTTTCCCATTATTACCTATCCAATGATTACCCACTTCCCAAGAAAATACTATCTAGTATAGGATATATAGGTAAAAGTTTAGGGCCACTACAAAAATATATTCTAGAGCCTTTGGATATGGATATTTGTCCTAGGAGATGTGGTGTAGGCTACATCCCTAATAAAAACCAACCTTTACTCTTTTCTAATTATGATCACCTTGTTATTATGCTGAATATTTAGATCATCAAAGTTGGAGTGGAGTGATGAGGATGAGGGCCATCCTTATCCCTCAAATATTATTTTTTGCAATATGGTAACCTTGGTGCATTCGAAGTGATATGTAGCCCCGAAGAATTATGCTAAAATAAATACCCTTTGTGACATAGCTCATGAGGATATCCCCTAGAATAGCTTTTCCTTTGACATGTTTTGAGAGGATCCTATTCCTCTATCTCATAGAGACCTTGCAAAGTTGGAAATTTCATCAAATAGGATGGCATAGTTAGAGTTTGCAATGACTTTTGTACATATCCTAGAGAATGTGTTGTGGATTATTCCCTTCATGATGAAAATTAAGAAGGTATCCTCCATAATAGTCCTTTTTTTATGGGTCAATTCCTTGCACTACCATCCTTTTTGTTAAAATAGGTGGCACAATCATAATTTGTGTCAACTTTAAGAACTTAAAGAATAAATGAATGTAATATTCTATTTTAAAAATTTACAATAGTAAAAATCAACAAAATACTATTAATGACAATACATTTCATCTAGTGTGAATTCTATTTGCTTGATTCATACTACATAATTTCTTGACATTTAGTTCCATATTTACATTTTGCTTATCATACAATTACATTATTGCTTGTTCGTACTTTCATGACTAGTTGATCATATAGATTCTTGGGGACTTTGCAATAATGGCAAGTGATGATACCTAGTTTGGTTGTAGCTCACATGCATTGCACTTACACTAGGGATATGATGCCTAAAAAATCCTCAACATAGGGCCTATTTTATGCACTTTCATCACTACATTCACCCATCCCATATTCCCTTATTCTTATATCTTCTTTCTTTATATTCTTTGACCTTGAAAGTTTTCATTGCTTATATATCTCCAAGTCAAGGGATATAGTTCTTCTCTTTTATATCCTTGTCCTTTTCATGTTTTCCTTTCTTCCTTTCATCAATATAAGGATATATGTTTTTCTTCTATCTGCTCATCTGTGCTTTCACACTTTTTCCTTCCTAATTTTTTGGTAGTTAAGTGGTCCTCATAGGATAGGATAGATATCACATGAATATCCTTTATGGTGTTCATAATACCATTGGCTATCTTACACACACTTCTTAACCATTGAAACTTCAAGATAGATTCACACACTCACCTCTTGTTCTGCTCCATTGGCTTTGTCCATAGACCTATTTGCACACACCACACCCTTATTGGATAGTAATCACTTTGGCACATCATTCACACACAACACACCCTATATAGGATTAGCTTTATGCTTATGAGAAATGGGAAGCCTCCATTCAACCATTTATGAGTGTACATCCTAGTGGGTATATCTCTCTCTGGCTATCTTAGTGAGCACTACACCCCTAATAGGTAGTTGCTCCACAATTATCCATTCTTTTGCAAGAATAGTTCCCTTACACGATAGCTTCATGGAAACACACAAGGGGTAGCCTCCATATCAATAAATTGTGAGCATAAATCATTATAGGGTTCTGCTCCTTTTCTTTTATTTTGCTTAGCCTTTTAGAGGTTTGTTTTCATTTCCTTCTTCACCTTTTGTTTTTCTTCATTTTTCTTTTGTTCATCCATCCATCCATACATTTCATGATTCATATAATTTTAGATTTACATATAGATGCTTGCATTCATTCTATTTAATTCATTTAGTTGCATTCATTACATTCATTGTGTTTGTCATCACCATGCATAAAAAATTAACACTAATGCATACACATTTTTTACAACGTAACATAATAAAACCGCAACATGATATAAATTGATAAGTAGGAAATACATGTTATCTAGGTCGGTGCACCATATTCCAAGCTCGATGCACTTGATCCTCCCTAGATATGTATGCCAAAATCCAAAATTGACATGTCACCCCAATCCCAACCTTAGCTCTGTGAAACTATCCCCTTCGTTCTTCCTCTAGGTGGTGGTCCTGGTAGGGATATATTCATAAATTTAATAGTTGTCTATGATCGATACCTCAATTGAATCTATGATTAAAGGGATACTAGTGGATGCACCCTTTGATATACCATCACCACCTAGAATTATAGAGCCTTGTATAAGGTATCCCTCTATATCGCTATATCTCATCTATCCTCTACCATCTACTATTGCTCTTATAGAAGGTATATCCCATCACTTATATGGTTGCTCATAAAAATAGCCATCCCATTAGACCAGGCCCATATATGCTCCTAATATAGTCTATCCATCTTCCCTCTAAGGTGGTTTGCCTCGACCCTCACCGCATCCTACTCTATTGTGAGTTGGCCTAGCTTTGCTCAAAGAGTGTTTATCTTCCCTTGCATGGAGACCATACTATCTCTAAATCCCTCTACTACCCTTGTTGGGTCTCCTTGACCTGTGGTCTCACTTGGTCCTACCTATATCACCATGGAGATACCTCTAGCTATACTCCCTACCTATGACCCAAATATAGTGATGGTGGTCCTCATGGTGATCACCACCTCTACCTTGACATATACCCTAGCCTACTTAGGAGGTTTTGGTATATAATCTCATCACTCTATTAGATGTTGGTTAGCTTCTTGAAGCACCAAATACATCGATCGATCCATAATTTGGCACCTCTACACAGGCATCTATGGGGACATCATTTGGGGTATAATTCCCCTATACCATCTCCTATATATGATGGCTACCCTAACATTGTCTACTCTAGGATCAATGTAGAGGGGATCATCTAGGTCTTCCTTCATGAACCTAGCCCCCCCTATGACCCTTTATGGATTCCTCCTCACCCTCTAGTACCAATAGACTCCCAAGTCTAGTATCTCTTAGAGAATCTTGAACTGTCATTGTAATCGATCAAAATTGTTGGCAATTTTGGGTATGTTGCCTAGCTTCATGGTTATGAGTTATCATTGATGTCAAAAGGAGTTTGTGTTGATATCAAAAGGAATTTGTCCTAATGTCAAAAAGAGTTTGGTGCCAAAAAGATCTTGAAAGTTCCATGATGTTTTTTTAAGGGTTTTTAATTAAAACCATGGTGACAAGGTTAAAGTTTTTTCTTAAAACCATATGGACTCATTAAGGGTTTTTATTAAAACCATCTTGGCTTAATGAAAAGGTTTTTCTCCTTGAAAAAACCTTAAAATTCCATTTTGATTATTAATAAATTAATTAACTCAAACCTTTGAAAAGGTTTTAAGTTAAGTTTATTATTAATAAAATAATAATTATTAATTTAATAATTATTATTAAAAGGGTTTCTAAACCTTGAGTGACACTCATGTAAAATACTTACCTCATCGACGTCAACTTGGATGGGATGAAAAATGCAATGTTTGAAAGGAGCACCAATGTCAATTTACATGGGATGAAAGACTATTAAAGGACATTATTTCCTAAGGTTTTAAGTACCTTCGATTTGCGCGATTACCTTCAAATTCGTATTGCTTTGTGACCTTCGATTTTAGATTGCGTTGTAATTTTTGAGTCTCATTTTTCTCTGTGTTAATTTTTGATTCCATGCACCAGTGAGGAAGACAAATATGGTCTGTGTTAAATTCTGATTTTGTGTGCAGTGAGGAAGATAAATCTGGTCTATGTTAAATTTGGATTTCGTGCGCTTGTGAGGAAGGAAATTTTGGTTGTCTTTTGTGAGCAAAGGGAAGGTAAAATGATGAGTAGCACTTGAGAGTTTCATTGGGCACTTGTGCTCCAACAACAGAGGTAGTGGAGCGAAGGCGCTTGCTAAGCAGAGGTGCCGAGTTCAATTTGCATTAGGTGTGTTTTATTTTTGGTCGCAAATTATTGTGCATGTGGTATAGCAGTTGCTTTGGGTCATGAGTTTGGAGAAAGTAAGCACTTTGGTGCTTATGTTGGTGTCTCCACACTTCTCCTAAGGTTGGAGAATTGATTTTTTGTCAAGGTAAATCTTTTGTTGATAATGTGGAATATTTTATTTGACTTGGAAATTATTGTTGGTAATTGGATGGAGGTATAAGGCTAAATAGAAATATTGCTTTGACATTGTTATTATTGATGCTTAATGTTTATATGGTAAATGCATTTAGAAGTAAATGTATTTTAGGAGTTATAAGGGTTTAAGGAATAATTGTGCTTAATGTCATATTGGGGCTAGAAAGCCTTTGGAGTTATTGAGTGGATATTCTCTTGTAATTATTTTTGAGGTTGAAGTTATTTTGTGATATATTAAGTAGGAGTTATAAAGGTGTAAAGGAATATTGTTGATATGTATATTTGTGAGTTTTGATTATTGATGAGTTGGAGTGATAATGTTTTATTAGGAATCTTATCATTGTGCATTATTCCATTGTTGCTAACTCTAATTTGTGGCAAATTGAGAGTTAGTGTTGTGATAGATTTTGAGTTCTCCTTCTTCATCAAAGTAAAGGTATGGGCACATTCTTCCATGGTTATTATTGATTGATGCTTTTTGAAAATAAGTTTGGAGTAAAAATGATTAAATTAAGTTTCCTTACTTGGATTGGATCTTATTTTCTGAAAGTGGACGTATTTATTATGCATTATGATATCATGATGAGTTTATGAGTTATTGCATAATTATGGTTTATGAGACTGGAAGCATTTGAAGTTTGCTTTAGGTTTTTTGAGTGAGAAGTGTATGCCATTACTATAAGTTTTTGAAACCCTAATTAATTTGTTTGGTTGTTGAGAGTTTGGTTTTGAGATTGCTTCCATTGAGATTGAGTTTATCAAGTTATGCTTTACTTGATACATGATTTGGGCTTGCTCCTTTGAGATTTGATTTTATCAAGTTGTACTTTGCTTGATAAACTTGGTTGTGTGGTTAAGTTGATCATTCCCATTTGAGAGAAATTGGAAATATCTTGAACCCCTTTTTGATTCTTAGAGAGAGATTGCTTTGAGTTCTTGAAAACTAACTTGGGTAGGGTTTGATAACAAGTTATAGTTCTATGTTGGAGGAGTTAATTCCTTGATATTGCATTATTGACAATTGTTGGGTTGTGGTTCAAGATCTTGTGAAAGTATACTACTTCTATATTTATTCTGATTTGAGAAAGAGTTTGTTTTTGAGTTTAAGGATAGAACATATTGAGTCTCTAACAATTATTTTTATGCTCCTATGAGATTGATTTGAGTTGATATTGAAAGTTGATGGATAGAACATATTGAGTCTTTAAAAATTCTCTTTATGCTCATATGATATTGATTTGAGTTGAGATTGAAAGTTGAAGGATAGAACATATTGAGTCTCTAACAATTCTCTTTATGCTTCTATGAGATTGATTTGATATGATTGGATGAAACACATTGGGTCTCTAACAATTCTCTTTGTGTGTTCACATTGGGTAATTTTCTTGGTAAAATTGCTTGAGCTGATTTGGCCAAGTTCTTGGTGAGCTTTCTAGGAAATATTTGGACAAGTTCTTGTGGAGAACTTATGGATTGATTTGGACATGTTATTGTGGAGAACTTGTGGACTAATTTTGATAGGTTCTTGTTGAAGAACATGTGGAAAGATTTTATGAAGTCTTGGTGAATGCTTGTGAGCAGTTGTGATTGATTTGTTCAATATTTTGGCTTAATATTGGGATAAATTTGATAGATATTTGAGAGCAAATTTGTGTTGGACCAGAAGACTGAGTTTGGTTTAGATTTATGACAAAGTTTGAGAGGACTTGTGCTAGACCGACTGACTATGTTTAGTATAGGTGTTGATGAGCAGATTTAGAGGTGATCAATGAGTACAAAAGTCTCTAGAGCCAAAGCAAGGAGGACAGGATGTCTTCTATGGAAAGGAGTTCCACCTGCTAGTGATAGAAGAGGCAATGATCTTCTGAAGTATCATTTCCAAAGCTTTGGGGGATAGGACATCTCCTTTGGGTAGGAGGCTCATAAATACTTCTTTGGGGGATAGGACATCTCCTTTGGGTAGGAGTCTCATAAATATTTTATTAGGGTAAGGATTCTCCTTTGTACAGGAAGTCCATAAACATTGTAATTGGGAAGGATTCCCAAAGGATTTGATTGAGAAAATTTAGTGAAATATTTTCTCTGTGGAGTAGCCCACCTTGGGTGAACCACGTTATATTGGTGTCTCAATTGTGTGATGACTTGTACACTGGTTTGATTACTACTTTGATTTTTCTATTGGCTCATTGCATTGCTTTCTGAAGTAAAAGGAAAAGTTAAAAAATGATCTTATACTATTCACCCCTCCATCTTAGTATAAGCTTGTGTTCTTCAATTGGTAACAAAGCAGATTCCTTCGAAAGATTTTCAGAAAAGCTTGAAAATAATACAATGTATTTTACAAGTGGTAATTAAACACCAATTCTTGATGGGATAGATTTTGGTCTATGGAGCATAAATATGAAGGTTCATCTAATGGCTCTTGGAAATGAATTTTGGGAAGTAGTTGAGTTTGGGTACACTATTCCAAATCTCCCTTCTACTACTAAATATGAGAAACTTCTACATCACAACAATTCAAAGCCAATGAATGCAATTTTGAAGGGTCTAAAAAAGGCAGATCTTACAAAGGTGATTCATTGTAATACAACAAAGGAAATGTGGGATCAATTGCAAGTGGTTCATACAGATGATACAAATGTCAAAAAAGTAAAATTGAGATATTACAAAGGTATGTTTGAACAACTCAAGATGAATGATGAAGAAAATATTAGTGACTATATGCTTTGTATGGATGAGATTGTTAATTCCATAAAGGAACTAGGTCTTTAGCTTGCTGAAAATGATGTTTGTGATAAAATTTTGAGGTCTCTTACAAATAGATTTAGTGAAAATATTTCATCTATTGAGGAAGCCAAGGATTTGGATAAATTGAAAAAGGATGAGCTTCATAGTATACTTACAGCTTTTGAGTTAAGAACTAAAGTGGTACTTGATCCTAAGAAGGAGGCAGCTTTCAAAGCTACCAATAAGTCCAAGGGTAAACAACAAGAAAATAGTGATGAAGAAGCAAACTACAGTAGGAAAGGAAAATTCTCGAGAAATCACAAAGGTATGAAATCTGTTAAATGTTTCAATTGTAGAAAGTTTGATCACTATGCTACTGACTATCTGAAACCCAAGGATGATTGTGATGAAGAAAAACAAGATTATAAGCACAGGGAATTTGAGAAGCACATGTATCAAAGGAAGAACAGAAATGAGCAAAACAGTCAAGGGAAGAGGTACTTCCAAAAACACAATAAATGTTTCTACACAGACAAAGCAATTAAGTGTTCTAGTAGTGATGATGAAAGTTCTTCAAGTGATGATAGAAATGAGATGTTGTTTCTAACAGAAAAGAAAGGAAAAGAAAATAGGAATATATTTATTGTGCTTAAGTGCTTTAGATGTGGAAATTTTGGTCACCTTGAGGATGATTTTACAAATGATGGTTTGAATTCTGGTAATACTATGTATGAGGATGCTTCAAAAAATTATGAGGAAGATCTTCTTATGGCTTTAGATGCAGGTAGCACCTCTAGTGGTAAGAAATTAGAAAAGGATATTGATGTTTCAAAAGATAAACAAATAGAGGATGTTTTAGAAAATGTTGAAGTAGATCTTGAGGCTGAACTTGTTAATTCTCTTGATGTGTTAAAGAAAGAAAGAAAGAAATATGCTAGACTTATTGATAGGTTTTATGAATGTCGTTATGAAAGATATGAGCTTATAAGGAATATTGATATCTCTATGATAAAGACACAAGAACTCAAATAAGAGTTGGCAGCTAGGTCTCTTGAGTGTAAAGAGTTAAAACATGAAGTAGCTTCATTGAAAAAGAAAACTAAATATTACAAGGAGAAGCTTTACAGGTTTGAAGAAAGTTCCAAGAAGGTAAAATAAATCATCAAGGATCAAAGAAGGACAACAAATAAAACAGGTATTGGTTTTGGAAAGAAACAAAAGGAACAGGTTGAGGAATCTAGTATGAGCTCCCAAGAAGAAGATGGTTTATATGAAGAGAGTACTTCAGAGAGTAAGTTTTCAAATGGTAATTCAAATAGCACAGAATCAGAAAATAGGAATCAACATAAGGGGAGAAATACTAAAGAACCTATGAGATCAACGCAAGAAAAATTTAATGGAAGATGTTTTACATGTCACAAGTTTGGACACATGGCTTCACAGTGCAGGGCTCAAGCAATATAGGTTAATGGAAATTTTAGAAATGGTAATTTCTTTCAAGGGTATTTCTACTCTTGTAATTAGTTTGGGCACAAGGCAATTAATTGCAGGGTTAACAATAGGAACAGGTTTGGTCCAAAAGAGAGGATTCAAAAAATAGGTACATCTCAAAGGAATAACATTGTCAAATGTTATAAGTGCAATAATAAAGGACATATATCCAGATGGTGTAGAGTAGAAGTTCCAAGGTACAGGTTTAGGGATATGAACAGGAACAATAATAATTGAATGAACATAAATAATGACAGGAATAGGAATAATGGCTTGGATAAAAATAGGGATGAGAACATGAACATGAATAGGGTTTTGAACAGGAACAAGAACAAGCATATGAATAAGAACATGGACAAGGATATTAGGAAAAATCATGGAAATGCAGCTATGGACACTGATGATGATCAGTGCCTAATGGGAGTTTTACTCCCACCCCAAAATTAATCACCTCAATAGGAGGTGGGGGAGGGGCTAAGCTAAGAGGCTCATTCTTAGCCCTAAGCCCCAAAGGTGACCCTTTGCCATTGATGACAAAGAGGAGAGATTTGAGTAAGGGGAGAGCCTTGATTCAAGGGGAGCAAAGCTTTAGAGGATGGTTTTTAGTTGGTTTTAGTTTTGATAGTTGGAAATGGTTTTAGTAGTGGTTTGCCATCAATGACAAAGGGGGAGATTGTTGATAAATTTGGGTATGTTGCCTAGTCTCATGGTTGTGAGTTTTCATTGATGTCAAAAGGATTTTGGTTTGATATCAAAAGGAATTTGTGCTAATGTCAAAAAGAGTTTGGTGCCAAAAAGATCTTGAAAGTTCCATGATGTTTGTTTAGGGGTTTTTAATTAAAACCATGGTGACAAGGATAAAGGTTTTTCTTAAAACCATCTAGAATCATTAAGGGTTTTTATTAAAACCATATTGGCTTAATGAAAAGGTTTTGCTCCTTGAAAAAACCTTAAAATTCCATTTTGATTATTAATAAATAAATTAACTCAAACCTTTGAAAAGGTTTTAAGTTAAGTTTATTATTAATAAAATAATAATTATTATTGAAAGGGTTTCTAAACCCTTAGCAACGCTCATGTAAAAGACTTACCTCCCCGACGTCAACTGGCATGGGATGAAAAATGTAATGTTTGAAAGGAGCACTAACGTCATTTTGCATGGGATGAAATACTATTAAAGGGTATTATTTCCAAAGGTTTTAAGTACCTTTGATTTGCGCGATTACCTTCAAATTCATATTGCTCTGTGACCTTTGATTTTGGATTGCACTATGATTTTCGAGTCTCATTTCGGTCTATGTTAATTTTTTATTTTGTGCGCTAGTGAGGAAGACAAATCTAGTTTGTGTTAAATTCTTATTTCATGCGTAGTGAGGAAGACAAATTTGGTTTGTGTTAAATTTGAATTTCGTGCGCCTGTGAGGAAGGAAATTCTGGTTGTCTTTTGTGAGAAAAGGGAAGGTAAAACGACGAGTAGCACTTGATATTTTCATTGGGCACTTATGCTCCAATGACAGATGCAGTGGAGAAAAGGCGATCGCTAAGCAAAGGTATTGAGTTCGATTCGCGTCGGGCGTGTTTCATTTTAGGTCATTGATTATTATGCACATGGTACAATAGTTTCTTTGGGCCATGAGTTTGGAGGAGGAAGCGCTTTGGTGCTTATGTTGGTGTCTCCACACTTCTCCTAAGGTTGGAGAATTAATTTTTGACCAAGGTAAATCTTTTGTTGATAATGTGGAATATTTGATTTGACTTGGAATTATTGTTGGTAATTGGATGGAGGTATAAGGTTAAATAGAAATATTGCTTTGACATTGTTATTATTGATGCTTAATGTTTATATGGTAAATGCATTTTGAAGTAAATGTATTTTAGGAGTTATAAGGGTTTAAGGAATAATTGTGCTTAATGTCATATTGGGGTTATAAAGCCTTTGGAGTTATTGAGTGGATATTCTCTTGTAATTATTTTTGAGGTTGAAGTTATTTTTTGATATATTAAGTAGGAGTTATAAGGTGTAAAGGAATATTGTTGATATGTATATTTGTGAGTTTTGATTATTGATGAGTTGGAGTGATAAGGTGTTATTAGGACTCTTATCATTGTGCATTATTCTATTGTTGCTAACTCTAATTTGTGGCAAATTGAGATTTAGTGTTGTGACATATTTTGAGTTCTCCTTCTTCATCAAAGTAAATGTATGGGCACATTCTTCCATGGTTATTATTGGTTGATGGTTTTCTGAAAATAAGTTTGGAGTGAAAAATATTAAATTAAGTTTCCTTATTTGTAGTGGATCCTATTTTATGGAAGTGGAAGTATTGATTATGCATTATGAGATCATGATGAGTTTATGAGTTATTGCATAATTCTGGTTTATGAGAGTGGAAGCATTTGAAATTTGCTTTAGAGTTTTTGAGTGAGAAGCTTATGTCATTGCTATAAGTTGTTGAAACCATAATTGAGTTGTGTTGAGTGGTATTTTCACCCAATTGTGAAAGTACACTCTCCCTTAGGATTTGGGTTCCAAATCCCCTCTTGCAAAGAAGTTAAACAAACAACTTCTCCAAGGTCTCTACTATATTAGCATTTGCATATGTATATTAGTAATCTCAAATAAAGATATTCAATTTAAATTCTTGGAACACCTTAGTGATTGCAAGTAACTATAAACAAGGGGCAATGTTGGTTTATTTTACCATGAAACTTTAGTGATTGTTCATTGAACCAAAATAAAGCAAATGTGATTTGGCCCTCATATGACCACGATGTAGTGCCTTAATTCATTTTATCTTGAGATTTTTAAGGTAGATTTTATCTTCTTTATTAAGTCCAAATATGGCTTCTTATCATGAATATGAAGATAGCTTTCAATGTGATCGATAAACCATCCCTCTTTGGTGAAATATATCTTCACAAGGAGGCAATAATTTATGGCCTTGAATAAAGGGCTTTAAATGTCACTTTAACTCATTCCTCTTAAATGAAATCAAATTTTCATCAAGATCAACAATTAAGTGCTTTGAAGAAAAGACCTCCAATGTAATACTTAAATTACCCCTCTTTCATAAAATTAGAATTTGTATGAAGAGGGTAATTTTAGGCTCAAAATGGAAATTTGTGAAAATGCCATAAAACATAACTCCTTCAATGAAATTGGAATTTTCATGAATGTAATGTCATCATAGGCTTATGAGCATAGAACAAAACCAAAAAAATGAAATTTGACCTTAAAATGGAAATTTTCTATTTTCGGATTTTTTTAAAATCTGCAATAAAACAACTTCGATGAATTTTAAAAAAATACTAAACAACTATGAAAATAAAATTTCAAAGTGCGTATTGGAATTCTTAAGGATAACCTATGCAATGGTGAAATTATTTTTGGATTTTGAAAATTTTTAAATGTTTATTTTAATGCCTGAAAATTAAAAAAAAAAAAAAGTTAAAATTTCTAGAAAAATAAAATGCAGAAAAATGAAAATGAAATGCAGAAAATGGAACACAAGATACATTCAGTTTGATGCTATCCTATTCCGGAAAAACCGAAGATGTGAGGTTTTCATGCATGCAACCTAACCTATTGGACTTGCAAAACAAGCACAATCCGGATAAGCTATGTGTTGGCTTCTAGGGTTTTAAATGAGATTTTTCAGATTTAAACATTAGAATGAAGCAACCAAGAAACTTGCATAAACCCCATTTACAATCCTAAAATCTAAAAAGGGGAAAAAAGTAAACATTTAATCTTGCATGCAGAAAATGACTCCTTTCTTGCACATAAAATGCAACTTTATGAAAATTTCTGCACTAAAAAGGTTCATTTACAATAGCAGAATTTCTAGTTTTCCCAAACCAGTCCATAGAAGAAAAAAACCCCAAACAAGTCCAGAATAACCCTCGTCTTCAAATCTGCAACTTTACTTGCAGCAGTTTCCAACCTTTTTTCTCTCCTTCCATGGTCTTTTTTAAACTTTTCAGGAAGCTTTTCGTTTGATTTTCCAATGGTTGTTCGTTTCACATTTTTCTGTTCCACTTTTCCCTCTTGGTCTTCGAAATAATTTAGTTTTCCTTTTACTTGGGTATTGAAACGTTTCAATGCCTCTCGTTGTCGTTTTTGCCAAATGCCCTTTCCATCTCTCCGTTACATTTCATACCTCCTCTCATAGCATGTAACGCCTTTGAACATGAACAAAGTGCTTTACTTGATATTACAAGTGTCAACCAATGGGCTTAATGACTCCACGCATTAGCCATTAAGATTCCTTTTTTTTTTAATTTTTTTTTTTTATATTATAATGTTGGATGGTGCTGTTTTTTTTCTTTGGCAATGTGTATCCTTAAATTATGTTAACCACACTTCGAATGGTAAAATACCATTGCAAAAATGCGAATATCTGCGACATCGTGGATGTGAACCTAAATGCACAGACAAGACACCTCATCCAACCGCCTTTACATTTGGTTCATCATTCATCGCATCCTGTCAGAAAGCTACTGTTATTTCAAACTATCAATCACCAGTCGCCTGTCTACATTCTAAGGCTTTATGTCCATTCGTATTGTAACCGCCAACTTTCACTATTTTCATCAACATGCCTTTTGAAACGTCTTTGCAGTTTGTTGTAACGAACACCTTTAATTGATTTTGCATTGGCCTTTTCCTTCTTTATAAAACATCCTTATCTAAACATGGGATGGAATCTCCATGTTTCTTTGGCCATATCATAAACATCACTAATGTTTCAAATGTTTTATAACAATTTACAAGCTCTCCTTTCATCTGTGCTTTACGGTGGAATTTGGTGAATTATAATCATGTGACATCGCTCCATGTGAAAAATGTTGTCCGTCTTAGTCACTTTGAAACTCCCGTTTGAATCTTTCAGGATACTTCTCACTGCTTCATAACCACTCTCCACTATCTGAGCTTCAAATGCAAGAAATTCCCATCCATACTTAAATAGTGCATAATGAGCTTCAAATGCTGCCCAATGTTTTCTATGCTTTCGTGGATCCCGACCAAGCGCTATCACCATCTTCTATCACATGCGGATCTGGCCTTCGGTGTACGCATTTCATCTTTGTGGGAGTTCCACGATGTCATCTCTGTGGAATCTGACTTCGTCATCCATCCGAGTGTGAATGTGCAGTCTCTCCACATCAAAACCATCACTCGTCTGCCTCGACATCTACCTTGTGCACGCCGATTCTTGAGCGATCTCCTACACTGTTGACGAAGTCAGAATCCTCTAAAAACATACGACAATGGTCCAAGTTGTCCCCGTGCAGTAAAGCTCCTCACATCCTCCCTTTCCTTTTGATCTGCATGGGATGGCATGGAGGGTATGCTAAACAATGACAAGGTGAATGTTATTATTGTTCATTCGATAGAAGACTGCCACTAAAAAAAATAATATAAATTACGTTGCTTTTCACTATTTCCTTCGGTCGCCTACGCAATTGGCATTAGCTGTTGAGCTGCACCATGTCATCTTCTGGTGGTATTGTATATAACAACATGTCGAAGCTTCCGATAATTCTGTGTCATCTACAGTTTTTCATCTTCAGACTTGAGGAGTGCACACTCTTCATTTTCATTTCGGTCACGACATTCTGCGGTTCTTGGTCAAATGGTTGGGGAAAACATTGCCCATATCTTTTCCTTGCTCGATACCTCTAGGTCCCATGGTTGACACAGCTCCATTTATGAACCCGGCTACTATCTACGATGTTACCGTCAATCTGCTCATTGTCTAATTTCTTCCTACAACCAGCGGGTAAAACGACAATTTCATGGCTGTCGTTGCATTACACTCCTCCTATGCTCTTCAAGTCATTCGCCTTTTGGGATGTCACCATGCCTATCGTCTATTTCTGCAGTTCAAATCCACATTCTCCGACTTGGCCAAACGTAAATTCAGAGTTGCCTTCCATTCCTTGGCACATTGTTGGCGTTGAAGCCAACGAATACATGTCGAGTAATCTGCGATCTCATCCACGTCACCAAAACCCTGCGGCTTATCCCTGCAACACATTTCAAAATTAAATGAGTGACTTTAAAATCAAAGACCTAAAATATTCATTAACTAAGGCTGCACTTCATTTTTTTTGTTTTATTATAAATTTATAAATTTTTATTATTTATTTTTTAATTTTTTAATTTTTATTATAAATATATATAAAAATATATTTATATTTATATTTATATTTTCTTTCTTATTTTTTTTTATGTTTTTTTTAGATTTGGTTATTGTGAGAAATCCCCATGACCGATATATAGGCCGGAGTAGACTTTTCCCACTCATGACCCCTCTTATAGTTGACTGTTGTACTTATCAATAAGGAATTTAACACAAAACCACCACACATGATTTTTTTTTTTTTGATATACACAAATGAAAGAAAACTCAAAAAGTAACCACGAAATCACTAACCACAAAATAGATGAAAAACTTGCCGACACAACAATGATGATAAAATCGTCAACCACAAGATGATAACGAAAGAAACGTCAACAATAAAATATTGTCGACAAGAAAAATTCATCGACAATAAAATATTGTCGATAAGAAAAAGTCATCGACAATAAAAAGTCGTCGATAATAAAATATCTTCGACAAGAAAAAGTCATCGACAATATTATATTATTGACAAAAACTAATGATAAATGCAAATTCAAAACAAACCAAGCACTAGACACTCGAAACCAACATGCAAACACCCAAATACCAAAAACAAAAAGGTGGGTCCCCAATTTTGGGGTATGTTGTGGAGCAGCCACAACAAATGGCGACTCTGCTGGGAAATGCTCCTGAGCATTTCGGTGAGAACCCAACCTAAAAACCTTAAAAACTCAAACACAAGCGTTAGCAAATATCCAAAGAATGAAACTAGATGAGAAATACATGAAGCATTAGAATTATTTAGCGTCAGCTCAATGTGTGCGGTGTGATTCATTCCTTATCGTTTGAAATTGATCAACATTCCATCATCTGTTTCACTTATGATTCATGCATATGAGAATTTATGGATGATTCCTGTAGGATTTAATGTATGGTGAAGATGCTAGGATATAACAACCTACTTTGCAAAGGCTCAAACTTTCTAGTACCATGAATAAACTGTCAAACCCTCTTAGGACCAAACATGTGTATACTAAATTAATTTACTAGATCCCAAAGTTAGTTATGTGTCACTACCATCTTGAACCCATGTGCAAGTGTAAGCAAAATCAGAGCTTTGGGTAATAGGATTCCCAACCTAAGCAAGATGGGAATTTAACCCTATCCTTGCTACTCTGATCTGGAGTTCATTACCTCATCTTGAACAAAATGATTTAACCTGCTATGGATGAAATTTTCAAGCTAGCCTATCCGTTTGAGCAGTCAGTGGTATTGCTTTTATACAAGACATGTTGCCACACATGAGCATACTCAACTGCCAGTCAGGCTCTATAGCCCCGATGGAGATTAACCCCATAATCCAGGATTTGGCTTTACTTTTGATTTCTTGAACCTTGGGGATGACTACCCATCCTTGCAAGGGACATGTAGTACGATCCTTCCAATCCAATAGTAATGATGAAATGAGAGTAGAATGAAACATATTTGCTTTGGAATTTCAATTTCTTGAGTGGAGATCACGCTTTTAATTTCTTAAAGCGTGATGAAGGCAAAATAGAAGCTTTGGGGAATTGAATTCTCAACCTAAGCAAGATGAGAATTAGACCCTATCATTACTACTCCATGAAGGTCAAATCAGAGCTTTGGGGAATCAGATCCTCAACCTAAGTTTGATGGGGATTTAACCCTATCCTTACTACTCTGATTTTAGGATTTTAGCACTATGGGAGCGGTAAAAACCATTTTTTTAAGGATTATGTTGCATGATAGGACATACATGAAATACTCCTTTCGCCTCACCTTTTCTTCCAAGTATGGTTTTGACCATTTTGCTCAAGATCTTCTTTAATATGTGTAGAACGTGCTTGGTTCAAGATAGTTTGGGCATCAGTTCCCAACCTTAGGATCCTTTTAATATATGTTATGTAATAACCCTAAGAGGATTCGACACCTTTTCAATGATTATTTTTGAAATGAAGATGCAAATGAGATGAAATGTATATGCAATGTGGAATGTAACATGAGATATGGATGAATGCATTATTGCGGATGGAGTATACCACCTACTTTGCCAAAAACTGAAAACTTCATGCATCACAAGTTCCAAATGATATTCTTTAATGTGTTTGCGATACTCGTGGAGCTTTCTGCAATACAATTCCGATGTTTCATATTCTCTTAGTCTTAGTCAACATTCATAAGGACATAAGATGACATCTCGCTTTTTTTTTTCAAGACAAACCAAACGTGTCCAAAGGACCAACACACAAAACTTAAAACCAAAATGAGATCAAATCCAAAACCAAAACACGAAAACTAAAAGTATATACAAATGTACAATATAATACAATATTGTGAAAAGTTTGGATTATCATTTTCCCTTATCCCAAACCTGATTAGAATTCTTTAAAAGACCTATGACGTGATGCACATGCCAAATGTGGAAGGAATCAAACAAAACCAAGACTAGACCAAACAATGCAACCAACTTCAACTTTCCTCTCTCACCCCACCAATTAGATTTAGTTCCATTAGTATTTTCATAGGTGAGATTCAAATTACCAAATTGATTAGACAATGGTTGATTTTCAATTCTTTCTTGTCTATTCTTTAAGGTGTAAATTTCATAATTCCATTCATGATTTAGAACTAGGATTTCTTTATTCAAAATGAAATTTTGTAAGCAAGAGCCTATTTCTAAAAATTTCAAAGCTAATTCATTTTCCATGTTCTTAGGCCAATCAAAATTGTGCAACAATTTATAAGCATCTAGGATATTTACTAAATGGGGATCATTATAAATTTTTATCCTAGGTTCAAGAATTAATTGTTGATGAATTTTATTTAACAATTTAAGTGCATCAAGCTCCTTTTCATTCATTAAAGTAATGTTATCAAAGGTGTGGTTAGAAATTAATCCTTGTTCTTCATTCACCTTCAATGGCATTTCATCATAAATATCATTTGAATTATACAAATCTTCACCTAAATCTTGGATGTTTGGACACAAAGGTTTAGATTTTACCTTTTTCATATTTTCATTTACCAAAATTTGATTAGGATTTGCAATTCCTTCTTTCACCTCATGGTCTTCATATTCTTCATTGATCACTTGTTCGTCAAACATACCAAAATTGGGCACCCAATTGAAAAAATGCCCATCGTTTTCAACCATATTCTTGGTCAAAGTGTATGTTAAGTAACTCATCTTCATGATCAATCACTTGCATTGCTTCTAATAGATCAACCACTTTGTCATTTAATTCCAATTATTTTTTCACTATCCATGGTATCTCTTCATTTAAATCCTCAAAATAATCATGCAAACTTGTATCCGAATCTTCAATGAATTTATATTCAACATGATCAAATTTTGTAACCTTCTCAAATCTCGTGAATGTGAGATCTTCGTATGAAGTAGAAGTTTCAACATCCTGCATATAAATTGGAATAGAGGCTTCATCAATAGGGGTGTGATAAAATAACACATCTTCATATCTTCCCCAACCATTGTAAAAATTATCTTCCAAATTTGTGGGATGAAACTCCATGGTATTTGTGACATGATCTTTTGATTCATTTGTCAATTCACTTTCTTCTTTTTCCTTGGTAGTTGGATCATTATAATATTCCAAAATTTGATGAGATTTGAAACCCTATTCCAAAACATCCTCAAATTGTATAGGAGTTGTAATATCTTCCTTTGAGTAGGCGATTATGTTGTCCTGTATATCAATTGGCACACAAGTTTCATTAGCAATTTTGGAGTGAATGTAGTCTTCCCACTTCTTCCAAGCATCATAATAATCATCTTCCAAATTCAAGTGGTGACGTTCAACTACTTCTTCAACATCTTCAAATTCATCAATGTGTTTCTCATCAAATTCACCTTCATCTTCCTTAGAGGGTTCAATTATTTCCAAAAGTGGGTCATTTTTTGAATTCAAATTTGTAAGGATATCATAGTCCAACTTGGTAACCTATGATTTCGTTTCATCACAATTTGGAGGGTGAAGAATTTTTTGGTCATTAATTTCAAACATCTCATAAATAGTATCTTCCAAGAATAAGTGGTGAAACTCTATAATATCTTCAAATTCATTTATTGGTTTTCTTCCAATTTCACTTTCAACCACTTCATCCAATTCTATGGTAGGTTCCGTCCTATCACATATTTCAAACATTGTTGAATTTAGAACCCCTTCATCTAAATAATCGTGTATCTCTATGAATGAGATCATCTCTACATAATCCTCACTAGTGGATGTCGACTTAGCAATTTGCACCTCCTATTGGACTACATCTAAGGTGGTTGTAACATTTGGACCTTCCAATTCATCCCCTTGATCATTTACCTTAGGTGTAATTAGAGTGGAGGGTGCTATATTTGATGGTTGGTGTAGGTTGGCATCACTAACTCCAAAATACAATCTCTCATGTGAACATGTTGTGCCTTTTCTTCTTCCAAAACTTGTTGTTCTACCTTTTCCAATATCTCATAGATTGTCTCTAGAGATAGGTCATCCAAGTTTTTCTTTAAAGATGTAACATGTCTGGGGTGTATGGCTCCCATGTCTACTTGAATAGCTTCTTCTTTTGATGTGTTAAAATTTTCCCACATTTGGGAGTGCAACTCATGAAATATTCCATTGAATTGACTCAAGGATTCATTAAGCTCATTACGTATGGAGGTAAACTAATTTTTTAGCATCTCTAAGTCAACCTGATTACCAAAATGATAAATATAGGTTGCTTCTAGTTGTATCCAAGAAGTCCTAACCTCCATGGGTATTTGGCCATACCAAAAGAATGGTCTATCATCCAAAATGTATGCAAATAACTTACAAGCCACCTCCTCATAGAAAATTTGGAATTGACATAATGTATTCTTGTAGACATACAATTTTTGCAAGTATCCTGGTGGCACCTCTTGATTAAAACATCGTATAAACTCCAATAACATTTTAGGAATTTGATAGGGTATCCCATGTATAGAAAAACCCTTATAATGATCCTTCATCATAGATACCATTATTTATCTTAGAGATGCTACTTTAGCTCTTATATCGTATGTCGTCATTAGTAAAACTTAAAATATAACTTCAAAACCAATTTGTTAGTCATGAATAAAATAAAGAACCATGACAAAGCAATATTCTAAAAATGTAAATTATTTTTTGATTCACCATATCGCATATGCACAAGTGAACAGCATACTCCTAGTGTTGTAGTCTTTCTAATTCACAAGATCACATTACACGCAAGTGAAGAGCATAATACCGACAACAAATACATTTTAGACAAAATAATTCCATACAAATAAGCATGAAATGATGAGCAAATATCAAACATGTAACGTATGAATAATCATGTTAGTATCAACCAAGAGATGTATCTATTAAAATCAAATGAAAGTAATTGCATGGAGACAACCTCGTTAGTCAAGACCAAAATTTCTCAAAATCAAATCAAAACATATTATTCCTGTATGAACAATCAAAATCATTAGAACAATGCATAGCAATTCATGTCCTCCTTTTAACACTACAAGGTTGTATTGTTAAAATAGGGCTAAAGATAATAATCAATAGGGCATGAAATATTCAACATTTAAATCCCTATAGTATTTAAATCACACTAAAATAAACCAATTCAGGCCCTCCTTCTATCGTCAATCTGTTGAGTGGTATTTTCACCCAATTGTGAAAGTACACTCTCCCTTAGGATTTGGGTTCCAAATCCCCTCTTGCAAATAATTTAAACAAACAAATTCTCCAAGGTCTCTGCTATATTAGCATTTGCATATGTATATTAGTAATCTCAAATAAAGATATTCAATTTAAATGCTTGGAACACCTTAGTGATTGCAAGTAACTGTAAACAAGGGGTAATGTTGGTTTATTTTACCATGAAACTTTAGTGATTGTTCATTGAACCAAAATAAAGCAAATGTGAGTTGGCCCTCATATGACCATGATGTAGTGCCTTAATTCATTTTATCTTGAGAGTTTTAAGGTAGATTTTATCTTCTTTATTAAGTCCAAATATGGCTTCTTATCATGAATATGAAGATAGCTTTCAATGTGATCGATAAACCATCCCTCTTTGGTGAAATAGATCTTCACAAAGAGGCAATAATTGATGGCCTTGAATAAAGGGCCTTAAATGTCACTTTAACTCATTCCTCTTAAATGAAATCAAATTTTCATCAAGATGAACAATTAAGTGCTTTGAAGAAAAGACCTTCAATGTAATACTTAAATTACCCCTCTTTCGTAAAAATTAGAATTTTTATGAAGAGAGGATAATTTTAGGCTCAAAATGGAAATTTGTGAAAATGCCATAAAACATAACTCCTTCAATGAAATTGGAATTTTCATAAATGGAATGTCATAATACGCTCATGAGCGTAAAACAAAATTGAAAAAATGAAATTTTACCTTAAAATGGAAATTTTCTATTTTCGATTTTTTTTTAAATCTGTAGTAAAACAACAACTTCAATGAATTTTAAAAAATACTAAACAACTCCGAAAATAAAATTTCAAAGTGCGTATTGGAAGTCTTAAGTATAACCTACGCAATGCTGAAATTATTTTTAGATTTTGAAATTTTTTAAATGTTTATTTTAATGCCTAAAAATTTTAAAAAAAGTTATAATTTCTGGACAAATAAAATGCAGAAAAATGAAAATGAAATGCAGAAAATGGAACACAAGATACATTCAGTTTGATGCTATCCTATTCTAGCAAAACCGAAGATGCGAGGTTTTCATGCATGCAACCTAACCTATTGGACTTGCAAAACAAGCACAATCCGGATAAGCTAAGTGCTGGCTTCTAGGGTTTTAAATGAGATTTTTCAGATTTAAACATTAGCATGAAGCAACCAAGAAACTTGCATAAACTCCATTTACAAGCCTAAAATATGAAAAGGGGAAAAAAAGCAAACATTTAATCTTGCATGCAGAAAATGACTCCTCCTTTCTTGCCCATAAAATGCAACTTTCGAAAGTTTTTGCATTAAAAAGGTTCATTTACAATAGCAGAATTTTTTATTTTCCCAAATCAGTCCATGGAAGAAAAATAGCCCCAAACAAGTCCAGAATAGTCCTCTTGCCTTCAAATCTGCAACTTTGCTTGCAACAGTTTCCAACCCTTTTTCTCTTCTTCCATGGTTTTTTTTTTAGTTTTCAGGAAACTTTTCGTTTGATTTTCCAATGGTTGTTCGTTTCACATTTTTCTGTTCCACTTTTCCCTATTTGTCTTCGACATAATTTAGTTTTCCTTTTACTTGGGTATTGAAACGTTTCAATGCCTCTTGTTATTTTTTTCAAATGCCCTTTCCACCTCTTCGTTACATTTCATACCTCCTCTCATAGCATGTAATGCCTTTGAACATGAACATAGTGCTTTACTTGATATTACAAGTTGCAACCAATGGGCTTAATGACTCCACGCATTAGCCATTAAGATTCCCATTTTTTTATTTTTATATTATAATGTTGGACGGTGCTTTTTTTTTTTCTTTGGCAATGTGTATCCTTAAATTATGTTAACCACACTTTGAATGGTAAAATACCATCGCAAAAATGTGAATATCTATGACATCGTGGATGTGAACCTGAATGCACAGACAAGACACCTCATCCAACCACCTTTGCATTCGGTTCATCATTCGTTGCCTCCTGTCAGAAAGCTACTGTTCTTTCAAACTATCAATCGCCACTCGCTTGTCTGCATTCTAAGGCTCTCTGTCCGTTCGTATTGTAACCGCCAACTTTCACTATTTTCATCAACATGCCTTTTGAAACGTCTTTGCAGTTTGTTGTAACGAACACCTTTAATTAATTTCACATTGGCCTTTTCCTTCTTTATAAAACATCCTTCTCTAAACATGGGATGGAATCTCCATGTTTCTTTGGCCATATTATAAACATCACTAATGTTTCAAATGTTTTATAAAAATTTACAAGCTCTCCTTTCATCCGTGCTTTACGGTGGAATTCGGTGAATTATAATCATGTGACATCGCTTCATGTGAAAAAAATTTTCTGTCTTAGTCACTTTGAAACTCCTGTTTGAATCTATCAAGATACTTCTCACTGCTTCATAACCACTCTCCACTATCTGAGCTTCAAATGCAAGAAATTCCCATCCATACTTAAATAGTGCACAATGAAATTCAAATGCTGCCCAATGTTTTCTGTGCATTCGTGGATCCCGACCAAGCACTACCACCATCTTCTATCACACGCGGATCTGGCCTTCGGTGTACGCATTTCATTTATTTGGGAGTTCCATGATGTCATCTCTGTGGACTCTAACTTCATCACCCATTCGAGTGTGAATGTGTAGTCTCTCCACATCAAAACCATCACCTGTCTACCTCGACATCTACCTTGCACACGTCGATTCCTGAGCGATCACCTACACTGTTGACGAGGTCGGACTCCTCTAAAAACATATGACAATGGTCCAAGTTGTCCCCATGCAGTATAGCTCCTCACATCCTCCCTTTCATTTTGATCTACATGGGATGGCACGGAGGGTATGCTAAACAATGACAAGGTGAATGTTATTATTGTTCATTCGATAGAAGACTGCCACTAAAAAAAACAATAAAAATGATGTTGCTTATCACTATTTCCTTCGATCGCCTACATAATTGGCATTAGCTATTGATCCGCACCATGTCATCATCTGGTGGTATCGTATATAACAACATGTCGAAGCTTTCGATAATTCTCTGTCATCTGTAGTATTTCGTCTTCAGACTTGAGGAGTGCACACTCTTCGTTTTCATTTCGGTCACGGCATTCTACGGTGCTTGGTCAAATGGTTGGGGAAAACATTGCCCATATCTTTTCTTTGCTTGATACCTCTAGGTCCCATGGTTGACACAGCTCCATTTATGAACCTGACTACTATCTACGATGTTACCGTCAATCTGCTCGCTATCTAATTTCTTCCTACAACCAGCGGGTAAAACGACAATTTCATGGCCACCGTTGCATTACACTCCTCCTATGCTCTTCAAGTCATTTGCCTTTCGGGATGTCACCGTGCCTGTTGTCTATTTTAGCAGTTCAAATCCACGTTCTCCGGCTTGGCCAAGCGTAAATTCAGAGTTGTCTTCCATTCCTTGGCACATTGTTGGCGTTGAAGCCAATGAATACATGCCGAGCAATCCGCGGTCTCATCCACGTCACCAAAACCCTGCGGCCTATCCCTGCAACACATTTCAAAATTAAATGAGTGACTTTAAAATCAATGACCTGAAATATTCATTAACTAAGGCTGCACTTCATTTTTTTTCTTTTATTTTAAATTTATAATTTTTTATTATTTATTTATTTTATTTTTTAATTTTTATTATAAATATATATATAAAATATATTTATATTTATATTTTCTTTCTTCTTTTTTTATGTTTTTTTTTTAGATTTGGTTATTGTGAGAAATCCCCATGACCGATATATAGGCCGGAGTAGACTTTTCCCACTCATGACCCCTCTTATAGTTGACTGCTATACTTATCAATAGGGAATTTAACACAAAACCACCACACATGATTCCTTTTCTTTTTTTTTTTGGTATACACAAATGAAAGAAAACCCAAAAAGTAACCACGAAAACACTAACCACAAAATCGATGAAAAACTTGCCGACACAACAATGATGATAAAAATCGTCAACCACAAGATGACAACAAAAGAAACGTCGACAATAAAATATTGTCGACAAGAAAATATCGTCGACAAGAAAAAGTCGTCGACAATAAAATATCGTCGACAAGAAAAAGTCATCGACAATAAAAAGTCATCGACAATAAAATATCGTCGACAAGAAAAAGTCATCGACAATAAAATATTATTGACAAAAACTAATGATAAATGCAAATTCAAAACAAACCGAGCATTAGACACTCGAAACCAACATGCAAACACCCAAATACCAAAAAAAAAAGGTGGGTCCCCAATTTTGGGGTACGTTGTGGAGCAGCCACAACAAATGGCGACTCTGCTGGGAAATGCTCCTGAGCATTTCGGTGAGAACCCAACCTGAAAACCTTCAAAACTCAAACACAAGCATCAGCAAATATCCAAAGAATGAAACTAGACGAGAAATACATGAAGCATTAGAATTATTCAGCGTCAGCTCAATGTGTGCGGTGTGATTCATTCCTTATCATTTGAAATTGATCAACATTCCATCATCTGTTTCACTTATGATTCATGCATATGAGAAGTTATGGATGATTCCTGTAGGATTTAATGTATGGTGAAGATGCTAGAGATATAACAACCCACTTTGCAAAGGCTCAAACTTTCTAGTACCATGAACAAACATATTAAACTTTCAAACCCTCTTAGGACCAAATATGTGTATACTGAATTAATTTACTAGATCCCAAAGTTGGTTATGTGTCACTACCATCTTGAACCCATGTGCAAGTGTAAGTGAAATCAGAGCTTTGGGGAATAGGATTCCCAACCTAAGCGAGATGGGAATTTAACCCTATCCTTACTACTCTGATCTGGAGTTCATTACCTCATCTTGAACAAAATGATTTAACCTGTTATGGATGAAACTGTCGGGCTAGCCTGTCCGTTTGAGCAGTTAGTGGTCTTGCTTTTAGACAAGACATGTTGCCACACATGAGCATACTCCACTTCCAATCAGGTGTCTATAGCCCCGATGGAGATTAACCCCATAATCCAGGATTTGGCTTTACTTTTGATTTCTTGAACCTTGGGGATGACTACCCATCCTTGCAAGGGACATGTAGTACGATCCTTCCAATCCAATATTAATGATGAAATGAAAGTAGAATGAAAAATATTTGCTTTGGAATTTCAAGTTCTTGAGTGTAGATCAGCTCTTTTAATTTCTTAAAGCATGATGGAGGCAAAATAGAAGCTTTGGGGAATCGGATTCTCAACCTAAGCGAGATGAGAATTAGACCCTATCCTTACTACTCCATGAAGGTCAAATCAGAGCTTTGGGGAGTTGGATCCTCAACCTAAGTTCGATGGGGATTTAACCCTATCCTTACTACTCGATTTTAGGCTTTAAGCACTATGGGAGTGGTAAAAACCACTATTTTAAGGATTATGTTGCATGATAGGACAGACACGAAATACTCCTTTCGCCTCACCTTTTCTTCCAAGTATGGTTTTGACCATTTTGCTCAAGATCCTCTTTAATATGTGTAGAACGTGCTTGGTTCAAGATAGTTCGGGCATCGGTTCCCAACCTTAGGATCCTTTTAATATATGTTATGTAATAACCCTAAGAGGATTCGACACCTTTTCAATGATTGTATTTGAAATGTAGATGCAATTGAGATGAAATGTATATGCAATGTGGAATGTAACATGAGATATGGATGAATGCATTGCTCTTTTTGAAATGCGGATGGAGTATACCACCTACTTTGCCATAATTTGTAAACCGACAACTTCATGCATCACAAGTTCCAAACGATATTCTTTAATGTGTTTGCGATACTCGTGGAGCTTTCTGCAATACAATTCCGATGTTTCATATTCTCTTAGTCTTAGTCAACATTCATAAGGACATAAGTTGACATCTCGCTTTTCTTTTTTTTTTTCTTTTTTTTTTTCAAGACAAACCAAAAGTGTCCAAAGGACCAACACACAAAACTTAAAACCAAAATGAGATCCAATCCAAAACCAAAACACGAAAACCAAAAGTATATACAAATGTACAATATAATACAAGATGGTGCAAAGTTTGGATTATCATTTTCCCGGATCCCAAACCTGATTAGAATTCTTTAAAAGACATATGACGTGATGCACATGCCAAATGTGGAAGGAATCAAACAAAAACAAGACTAGACCAAACAATGCAACCAACTTCAACTTTCCTCTCTCACCCCACCAATTAGATTTAGTTCCATTAGTATTCTCATAGGTGAGATTCAAATTACCAAATTGATTAGACAATGGTTGATTTTCAATTCTTTCTTGTCTATTCTTTAAGGTGTAAATTTCATAATTCCATTCATGATTTAGAACTAGGCTTTCTTTATTCAAAATGAAATTTTGTAAGCAAGAGCCTATTTCTAAAAATTTCAAAGCTAATTCATTTTCCATGTTCTTAGGCCAATCAAAATTGTGCAACAATTTACAAGCATCTAGGATATTTACTAAATGGGGATCATTAGGAGTTTTTATCCTAGGTTCAAGAATTAATTGTTGATGAATTTGATTTAGCAATTTAAGTGCATCAAGCTCCTTTTCATTCATTAAAGTAATGTTATCAAAGGTGTGGTTAGAAATTAATTCTTGTTCTTCATTCACCTTCAATGGCATTTCATCATAAATATCATTTGAATTATACAAATCTTCACCTAAATCTTGGATGTTTGGACACAAAGGTTTAGATTTTACCTTTTTCACATTTTCATTTACCAAAACTTGGTGAGGATTTGCAATTCCCTCTTTTACCTCATGGTCTTCATATTCTTCATTGATTACTTGTTCATCAAACATACCAAAATTGGGCACCCAATTGAAAACATGCCCATCCTTTTCAACCCTCAAATATTCTTGGTCAAAGTGTATGTCAAGTAACTCATCTTCATGATCAATCACTTGCGTTGCTTCTAATAGATCAACCACTTTGTCATTTAATTCCAATTCTTTGTTCACTATCCATGGTATCTCTTCATTTGAATCCTCAAAATAATCATGCAAACTTGTATCCGAATCTTCAATGAATTTATATTCAACATGATCGAATTTTGTAACCTTCTCAAATCTTGTGAATGTGAGATCTTCATATGAAGTAGAAGTTTCAACATCCTGCATATAAATTGGAATAGAGGCTTCATCAATAGGGGTGTGAGGAAATAACACATCTTCATATCTTCCCCAACCATTGTAAAAATTATCTTCCAAATTTGTGGGATGAAACTCCATGGTATTTGTGACATGATCTTTTGATTCATTCATCAATTCACTTTCTTCTTTGTCCTTGGTAGTAGGATCATTATAATCTTCCAAAATTTGATGAGATTTGAAACCCTCTTCCAAAACATCCTCAAATTGTATAGGAGTTGTAATATCTTCCTTTGAGTAGGCGATTATGTTGTCCTGTATATCAATTGGCACACAAGTTTCATTAGCAGTTTTGGAGTGAGTGTAGTCTTCCCACTTCTTCCAAGCATCATAATAATCATCTTCCAAAGTCAAGTGGTGACGTTCAACTACTTCTTCAACATCTTCCAATTCATCAATGTGTTTCTCATCAAATTCACCTTCACCTTCCTTAGATGGTTCAATTATTTCCAAAAGTGGGTCATTTTTTGAATTCAAATTTGTAAGGCTATCATAGTCCAACTTGGTAACCCATGATTTCATTTCATCACAATTTGGAGGGTGAAGAATTTCTTGGTCGTTAATTTCAAACATCTCATCAAGAGTGTCTTCCAAGAACAAGTGGTGAAACTCTATCATATCTTCAAATTCATTTATTGGTTTTCTTCCAATTTCACTTTCAACCACTTCATCCAATTCTATGGTAGGTTCCGTCCTATCACATATTTCAAACATTGTTGAATTTAGAACCCCTTCATCTAAATAATCATGTATCTCTATGAATGAGATCATATTTGCATAATCCTCACTGGTGGATGTCGACTTAGCAATTTGCACCTCCTCTTGGACTACATCTAAGGTGGTTGTAACATTTGGACCTTCAAATTCATCCCCTTGATCATTTACCTTAGGTATCATTGGAGTGGAGGGTGCTATATTTGATGGTTGGTGTAGGTTGGCATCACTAACTCCAAAAGAACAATCTCTCATGTGAACATGTTGTGCCTTTTCTTCTTCCAAAACTTGTTCTACCTTTTCCAAGATCTCATAGATTGTCTCTAGAGACAGGTCATCCAAGTTTTTCTTTAAAGATGTAGCAAGTCTTGGGGTGTATGGCTCCCATGTATACTTGAATAGCTTCCTCTTCTGATGTGTTAAAATTTTCCCACATTTGGGAGTGCAACTCACGAAATCTTCCATTGAATTGACTCAAGGATTCATTAGGCTCATTACGTATGGAGGTAAACTAATTTTTCAACATCTCTAAGTCAACCTGATTACCAAAATGATAAATATAGGTTGCTTCTAGTTGTATCCAAGAAGTCCTAACCTCCATGGGTAGTTGGCCATACCAAAAGAATGGTCTATCATCCAAAATGTATGCAAATAACTTACAAGCCACCTCCTCATAGAAAATTTGGAATTGACATAATGTATTCTTGTAGACATACAATTTTTGCAAGTATCCTAGTGGCACCTCTTGATTAAAACATCGTAGAAACTCCAATAACATTTTAGGAATTTGATAGGGTATCCCATGTATAGACAAACCCTTATAATGATCCTCCATCGTAGATACCATTCTTTCTCTTAGAGATGCTACTTCAGCTCTTATATCGTATGTCGTCATTAGTAAAACTCAAAATATAACTTCAAAACCAATTTGTTAGTCATGAATAAAAGAAGGAACCATGACAAAGCAATATTCTAAAAATGTAAATTAGTTTCTGATTCACCAGATCGCATATGCGCAAGTGAAGAGCATACTCCTAGTGTTGTAGGCTTTATGATTCACAAGATCGCATTACACGCAAGTGAAGAGCATAATACCGACAACAAATACATTTTAGACAAAATAATTCCTTACAAATAAGCATGAAATGACTAGAAAATATCAAACATGTAACGTATGAATAATCATGTTAGCATCAACCAAGAGATGTATCCATTAAAATCAAATGAAAGTAATTGCATGGAGACAACCTCGTTAGTCAAGACCAAAAATTTTCAAAATCAAATCAAAACACATTATTCCTGTATGAACAATCAAAAGCGTTAGAACAATGCATAGCAATTCATGTCCTCCTTTTAACACTACAAGGTTGTATTGTTAAAAGAGGGCTAAAGATAATAATCAATAGGGCATGAAATATTCAAAATTTAAATCCCTATAGCATTTAAATCACACTGAAATAAACCAATTCAAGCCCTCCTTCTAGCGCCAATCTGTTGAGTGGTATTTTCACCCAATTGTGAAAGTACACTCTCCCTTAGGATTTGGGTTCCAAATCCCCTCTTGCAAAGAAGTTAAACAAACAACTTCTCCAAGGTCTCCGCTATATTAGCATTTGCATATGTATATTAGTAATCTCAAATAAAGATATTCAATTTAAATGCTTGGAACACCTTAGTGATTGCAAGTAACTGTAAACAAGGGGCAATGTTGGTTTATTTTACCATGAAACTTTAGTGATTGTTCATTGAACCAAAATAAAGCAAATGTGAGTTGGCCCTCATATGACCACGATGTAGTGCCTTAATTCATTTTATCTTGAGAGTTTTAAGGTAGATTTTATCTTCTTTATTAAGTCCAAATATGGCTTCTTATCATGAAGATGAAGATAGCTTTCAATGTGATCGATAAACCATCCCTCTTTGGTGAAATAGATCTTCACAAAGAGGCAATAATTTATGGCCTTGAATAAAGGGCTTTAAATGTCACTTTAACTTATCCCTCTTAAATGAAATCAAATTTTCATCAAGATGAACAATTAAGTGCTTTGAAGAAAAGACCTTCAATGTAATACTCAAATTACCCCTCTTTCGTAAAATTAGAATTTTTATGAAGAGAGGGTAATTTTAGGCTCAAAATGGAAATTTGTGAAAATGCCATAAAACATAACTCCTTCAATGAAATTGGAATTTTCATGAAGGGAATGTCATCATAGGCTCATGAGCGTAAAACAAAACTAAAAAAATGAAATTTGACCTTAAAATGGAAATTTTCTATTTTCGGATTTTTTAAAATCTGCAGTAAAACAACAACTTCGATGAATTTTAAAAAATACTAAACAACTCCGAAAATGAAATTTCAAAGTGCGTATTGGAATTCTGAAGTATAACCTACGCAATGGTGAAATTATTTTTGGATTTTGAAATTTTTTAAATGTTTATTTTAATGCCTGAAAATTTAAAAAAAAAGTTAAAATTTCTGGAAAAATAAAATGCAGAAAAATGAAAATGAAATGCAGAAAATGGAACACAAGATACATTCAGTTTGATGCTATCCTATTCCGGAAAAACCGAAGATGTGAGGTTTTCATGCATGCAACCTAACCTATTGGACTTGCAAAACAAGCACAATCCGAATAAGCTAAGTGTTGGCTTCTAGGGTTTTAAATGAGATTTTTCAGATTTAAACATTAGCATGAAGCAACCAAGAAACTTGCATAAACTCCATTTACAAGCCTAAAATCTGAAAAGGGGAAAAAAAATAAACATTTAATCTTGCATGCAGAAAATGACTCCTCCTTTCTTGCCCATAAGATGCAACTTTCTGAAAACTTTCTGCATTAAAAATGTGTCATTTTACAATAGCAGAATTTCTGGTTTTCCCAAACCAGTCCATGGAAGAAAAATAGCCCCAAACAAGTCTAGAATAGCCCTCTTGCCTTCAAATCTGCAACTTTGCTTACAACAGTTTCCAACTCTTTTTCTCTCCTTCCATGGTCTTTTTTAAAGTTTTCAGGAAGCTTTTCGTTTGATTTTCCAATGATTGTTCGTTTCACATTTTTCTGTTCCACTTTTCCCTCTTGGTCGTCGACATAATTTAGTTTTCCTTTTACTTGGGTATTGAAACGTTTCAATGCCTCTCGTTGTCCTTTTTGCCAAATGCCCTTTCCATCTCTCCGTTACATTTCATACCTCCTCTCATAGCATGTAATGCCTTTGAACATGAACGGAGTGCTTTACTTGATATTACAAGTGGCAACCAATGGGCTTAATGACTCCACGCATTAGCCATTAAGATTCCCATTTTTTTTATTTTATATTATAATGTTGGACGGTGCTTTTTTTTTCTTTGGCAATGTGTATCCTTAAATTATGTTAACCAAACTTCGAATGGTATACCATCACAAAAATGTGAATATCTGCAACATCGTGGATGTGAACCTGAATGCACAGACAAGACACCTCATCCAACCACCTTTGCATTCGGTTCATCATTCGTCGCCTCCTATCAGAAAGCTACTGTTCTTTCAAACTATCAATCGCCACTCGCCTTTTTGCATTCTAAGGCTCTATTTCCGTTCGTATTGTAACCGCCAACTTTCACTATTTTCAACATGCCTTTTGAAACGTCTTTGCAGTTTGCTGTAACAGACACCTTTAATTGATTTCACATTGGCCTTTTCCTTCTTTATAAAACATCCTTCTCTAAACGTGGGATGGAATCTCCATGTTTCTTTGGCCATATTATAAACATCACTAATGTTTCAAATGTTTTATAAAAATTTACAAGCTCTCCTTTCATCCGTGCTTTACGATGGAATTCGATGAATTATAATCATGTGACATTGCTCCATGTGAAAAATGCTGTCCGTCTTAGTCACTTTGAAACTCCCGTTTGAATCTTTCAGGATACTTCTCACTGTTTCGTAACCACTCTCCACTATCTGAGCTTCAAATGCAAGAAATTCCCATCCATACTTAAATAGTGCAAAATGAGCTTCAAATGCTGCCCAATGTTTTCTGTGCTTTCGTGGATCTCGACCAAGCGCTACCACCATCTTCTATCACACGTGGATATGGCCTTCGGTGTATGCATTTCATCTCTGTGGGATTTCCATGATGTCATCTCTATGGACTCTGACTTCATCACCCATTCGAGTGTGAATGTGCAGTCTCTCCACATCAAAACCATCACCCGTCTGCCTCGGCATGTACCTTGCGCACGTCGATTCCTGAGTGATCGCCTACACTGTTGACGAAGTCAGACTCCTCTAAAAACATACGACAATGGTCCAAGTTGTCCCCGTGTAGTATAGCTCCTCACATCCTCCCTTTCCTTTTGGTCTGCATGGGATGGCACGGAGGGTATGCTAAACAATGACAAGGTGAATGTTATTACTGTTCATTCGATAGAAGACTGCCACTAAAAAAAATAATAAAAATGATGCTGCTTATCATTGTTTCCTTCGGTCGCCTACGCAATTGGCATTAGCTATTGAGCCGCACCATGTCATCATTTGGTGGTATCGTATATAACAACATGTCGAAGCTTCCAATAATTCTCTGTCATCTATAGTATTTTGTCTTCAGACTTGAGGAGTGCACACTCTTCGTTTTCATTTCGGTCATGGCATTTTGCGATGCTTGTTCAAATGGTTGGGGAAAACATTGCCCATATCTTTTCTCTGCTCGATACCTCTAGGTCCCGTGGTTGACACAGCTCCATTTATGAACTCAAATACTATCTACGATGTTACCGTCAATCTACTCATTGTCTAATTTCATGGTTGTAAAACGACAATTTCATGGTTGTCGTTGCATTACACTCCTCCTACGCTCTTCAAGTCAATCGCCTTCCGGGATGTCATCGTGCCTGTCGTCTATTTCGACAGTTCAAATCCATGTTCTCCGACTTGGCCAAACGTAAATTCAGAGTTGCCTTCCATTCCTTGGCACATTGTTGGCGTTGAAGCCAACGAATACATGCTAAGCAATCTGCGGTCTCATCCACGTCACTAAAACCCTGTGACCTATCCCTGCAAAACATTTCAAAATTAAATGAGTGACTTTAAAATCAAAGACCTAAAATATTCATTAACTAAGGCTGCACTTCATTTTTTTTTTGTTTTATTTTAAATTTATAATTTTTTATTATTTATTTTTTTATTTTTTTATTTTTATTATAGATATATATAAAAATATATTTATATTTATATTTACATTTTCTTTCTTCTTTTTTTTTATTTTTAGATTTGGTTATTGTGAGAAATTCCCATGACCGATATATAGGCCGGAGTAGACTTTTCCCACTCATGACCCCTCTTATAGTTGACTGTTGTACTTACCAATAGGGAATTTAACACAAAACCACCACACATGTTTTTTTTTTTGGATATACACAAATGAAAGAAAACTCAAAAAGTAACCATGAAAAAACTAACCACAAAATTGATGAAAAACTTACCGACACAACAATGATGATAAAATCGTCAACCACAAGATGATAATTATAGAAACGTCGACAATAAAATATTGTCGACAAGAAAATATCATCGACACGAAAAAGTCATCGACAATTAAAATTCGTTGACAATAAAATATCGTCGACAAGAAAAAGTCGTCGATAATATTATATTATTGACAAAAACTAATGATAAATGCAAATTCAAAACAAATCGAGCACTAGACACTCAAAACCAACATGCAAACACCCAAATACCAAAAATAAAAAGGTGGGTCCCCAATTTTGGGGTATGTTGTGGAGCAGCCACAACAAGTTGTTTGGTTGTTGAGAGTTTGGTTTTGAGATTGCTTCAATTGATATTGTGTTGATCAAGTTATGCTTTACTTGATACTTGAGTTGGGCTTGCTCCTTTGAGATTTGATTTTATCAAGTTGTACTTTGCTTGATAAAATTGGTTGTGTGGTTAAGTTGAGCATTCCCATTTGAGAGAAGTTGGAAATGTCTTGAACCCCTTCTTGATGCTTAGAGAGAGATTGATTTGAGTTCTTGAAAAATAACTTGTCTAGGGTTTGATAGCAAATTATGGTTCTATGTTGGAGGAGTTGATTCCTTGATATTGCATTATTGACAATTATTGTTTTGTGGTTCAAGATCTTGTGAAAGTATACTACTTCTATATTTATTCTGATTTGAGAAAGAGTTTGTTTTTGAGTTGAAGTATAGAACTTATTGAGTCTCTAACAATTCTCTGTATGCTCCTATGAGATTTATTTGAGTTGAGATTGAAATTTGAAGGATAGAACATATTGATTCTCTAAAAATTCTCTTTATTCTCCTATGAGATTGAAAGTTGAAGGATAGAACATATTGAGTCTCTAAAAATTCTCTTTATGCTTCTATGAGATTGATTTGATATGACTAGATGAAACACATTGGGTCTCTAACAACTCTCTTTGTGTGTTCACATTGGGCAAGTTTCTTGGTAAACTTGCTTGAGCTGATTTGGGAAAGTTCTTGGTGAGCTTGCTAGGACATATTTGGATAGGTTCTTATGGAGAACTTGTGGACTGATTTGGATAGGTTCTTGTGGAGAACTTGTGGACTAATTTGGATAGGTTCTTGTGGAGAACTTGTGGACTTATTTGGATAGGTTCTTGTTGAAGAACTTGTGGAAATATTTGATGAAGTCTTGGTGAAGACTTGTGAGCAGTTGTGATTGATTTGTTCAAGATTTTGGCTTAAGCTTGGGATAAATCTGATAGAGATTTGAGAGTAGATTTGTGTTGGACCAGAGGACTGAGTTTGGTGTAGATTTGTGATAGAGTTTGAGACGACTTGTGCTGGACCAACTGACTGTGTTTAGTATAGGTGTTGATGAGCAGTTGTGGAGGTGATCAGTGAGGATAGAAGTCTCTAGTTCTAGAGCAATGAGGATAGGACGTCTTCTGTGGAAAGGAGTTCCACCTACTAGAGGTAGAAGAGGCAGTGATTTTTTGAAGTATCATTTCCAAAGCTTTGGGGGATAGGACATCTCCTTTGGGCAGGAGGATCATAAATACTTCTTTTGGAGATAGGACATCTCTTTTGGGTAGGAGGCTCATAAATATTTTATTAGGGGAAGGATTATCCTTTGGACAGTAAGTCCATAAATATTGTAATTGGGAAGGATTCCCAAAGGATTTGATTGAGAAAATTTAGTGAGATATTTTCTTTGTGGTGTAGCCCACCTTGGGTGAACCACATTATATTGGTGTCTCAATTGTGTGATGACTTGTACACTAGTTTAATTACTGCTTTGATTTTGCTATTGGTTAATTGCATTGCTTTCTGAAGTAAAAGAAATTTTTTAAAAAGTTATCATATACTGTTCACCCCCCCTCTCAGTATAAGCTTGTGTTCTTCAATTGGTATCAGAGTAGGTTCCTTCATAAGAGTTTCACAACTTGAATGAAAAGCTTGAAAATAACACAATTGATTTTACAAGTGGTAATTCATCACCTATTCTTGATGGGACAGATTTTGGTCTATGGAGCATAAAGATGAAGGTTCATCTAATGGATCTTGGAAATGAAGTTTGGGAAGCAGTTGAGTTTGGGTACACTATTCCAAATCTCCCTCCTACTACTAAAGATGAGAAACTTCTACATCACAACAATTCAAGGGCAATGAATGCAATTTTGAAAGGTCTACAAAAGGCAGATCTTACAAAGGTGATTCATTGTAATACATCAAAGGAAATGTGGGATCAATTGCAAGTGGTTCATACAGGTGATGCAAATGTCAGAAAAATAAAATTGAGATATTACAAATGTATGTTTGAACAACTCAATATGAATGATGAAGAAAATATTAGTGAATATATGCTTCGTATAGATGATATTGTTAATTCCATGAAGGAACTAGATCTTGAGCTTGCTGAAAAATGATGTTTGTGATAAAATTTTGAGGTCTCTTCCAAATAGATTTAGTGAAAATATTTCATCTATTGAGGAAGCCAAGGATTTGGATAAATTGAAAAACAATGAGCTTCATAGTATACTTGCAGCTTTTGAGTTAATAACTAAAGTGGTACCTAATCCTAAGAAGGAGGCAGATTTCAAAGCTACCAAGAAGTCCA
Organism: Wollemia nobilis; assembly: GCA_028583015.1. Lineage (NCBI taxonomy): Eukaryota > Viridiplantae > Streptophyta > Pinopsida > Araucariales > Araucariaceae > Wollemia > Wollemia nobilis. The sequence continues at coordinate 4,543,093 of JAQPPZ010002642.1, forward strand.
AGGGTAAACAACAAGGAGACAGTGATGAGTCTTCTAGTGATTAAGAAGCAAACTACAACAGGAAAGGCAAGTTCTCAAGAAAGCACAAAGGTATGAAATCTATTAAATGTTTCAATTGTGGAAATTTTGGTCACTATGCTACTGACTGTCCAAAACCCAAGGATGATTATGATGAAGAAAAATAGGATTATAAGCACAAGGAATCTAAGAAGCACAGGTATCAAAGGAAGAATAGAAATGAGCAAAACAGTCAAGGGAAGAGGTACTTCTAAAAACACAAGAAAAGTTTCTACACAGACAAAGCAAGTAAGTGTTCTAGTAGTGATGATGAAAGTTCTTCAAGTGATGATAGAAATGAGATGTTGTTTCTAATAGAAAAGGAAGGAAAAGAAAATGGGAATATATTTGTTGTGCTTAAGTGTTTAAATGTGGACATTTTGGTCACCTTGAGGATGATTGTACAAATGATGGTTTGAATTGTGGTAATACTATGTATGAGGATGCTTCAAAAAATTATGAGGAAGATCTTCTTATGGCTTTAGATTAAGCTAGCACCTCTAGTGGTAAGAAATCAGAAAAGTATATTGATGTTTCAAAAGGTAAACAAATAGAGGATGTTTCAGAAAAGGGAGAAGTATATCTTGAGGCTAAACTTGTTAATGCTCTTGATGTGTTAAAGAAAGAAAGAAAGAAATATGCTAGACTCATTGATATGTTTGATAAATACCATTATGAAAGATATGAGATTATAGGGAATCTTGATATCTCTATATCAAATACACAAGAACTCAAAGAAGAGTTGGCAGCTATGTCTCTTGAGTGTAAAGAGTTAAAACATGAAGTAGCTTCCTTGAAAAAGGAAACAAAAGAGGAGAAGCTTTACAGGTTTGAAGAAATTTCCAAGAAGGTAAAATCAATCATCAAGGATCAAAGAAGGACAACAAATAAAACAGGTCTTGGTTTTGGAAAGAAATAAAAGGAACAGGTTGAGGAATCTAGTATGAGCTCCCAAGAAGAATATGGTTCAGATGAAGAGAGTACTTCAGAGCTAAGTTTTCATATGGTAATTTAGATAGCACAGAATCAAAAAATAGGAATCAGCATAAGGGGAGAAATACTAAAGGACCTATGAGTTCAAGGCAAGGAAAGTTCAATGGAAGATGTTTTGCATGTCATAGGTTTGAACACATGGCTTCACAGTGTAGGGCTCAAGCAAGACAGGTTAATGGAAATTTTAGAAATGGTAATTTCTTTCAAGGATATTGCTACTCTTGTAATAAATTTGGGCATAAGGCAGTTAATTATAGGGTTAACAACATGAACAGGTTTGGTCCAATAGAGAGGACTAAAAAAAAAGGTACATCTCAAAGGAATAACATTGTCAAATGTTATAAGTGCAATAATGAAGGACATACAGCCAGATGGTGTAGAGTAGAAGTTCCAAGGTACAGGTTTAGGGCTATGAACAGGAATAGGAATAATGGCAGGAACAAGAATAATGATAGGAATAGGAATAATGGCTTGGACAAAAATAGGGATGAGAACATGAACAGGAACAAGGTTTTGAACAAGAACAAGAACAAGGATATGAACAAGAACAAGAATAGGAACATGGACAAGGATATCAAGAAAAATCATGGAAATGCAGCTATGGACATTGATGATGATGTGCTTCTAGCACCACACTTGGATGAACATCATACAAAAAAGTGTATTTTGTTTGTACATGACATTGTACAACATCTCGTACAAACAAACCAGCATATATGACCCCATGAGAACTACACCTTTTGGTCTTGCATGTTTATCACCACTCCCATCATTTCCCATGGTAGGTATTGTTGAATCATGTGGCATGCTAGAAATCCCACTACCACTCCATAGAGCATAGTCATCAGTTCTCCAATCCTATGTCACTATGATATGTCATCAACATGGAATCCATTCTTATGGATCTCATGTGATGGATCACCTATCAATATCTCTATTTTTGTTGTGGCACATGTGCCCTATAAACCATCCTCTCCCTAATAGGGATCCTCAAGATGCACCACACATCCTCTTGTGTGATGGTCATATCATCTGTCAGTAACCAAAATATGGATGATTTTGGGTACCACCACTCTACCAACATTGTCAATAGCACTCTACCAGCTTCCACCCGAGGCATCTATGCCAAGTGCAGAAGCCCCACTACACCCAATGTGTTCCACTCTACTTATTTGATATCTTATAGTGTCTTCTCAAGGGTACTCGACCACCATTCCCTACTCTCAAGAACATCATATTGTAATCAAAAGAACAAAAAAATTCATTTATAAACACACTAAGATAAACTATTATTTTTTTTAAATCCATGCCTTGTGTCCTATAGGAAAAAAATTCATGATTTTATGCCCTGTATGACATGATCTGTAGATTCAATCACATCTAGGGCTAGTAAAATTCATGGGGGTGACCACTATATCTGTGCCCAGGTCCCCTATGGTGACTTCAGCATGAAAATACAAAAAATAAATCTTTAAAAATGCTAAAATCAATCTAAACTTAATTGTTAGCTGGTATTTTCGCTCTTACCCATACCTAGTATATTGTGGTTCCAGCCTCACTCCTTGCAACTATTGCTTAGTGTGTGGGAAGTTCTATTCTCTCATTTTCTCCAGAGCCCCTTTCTCATTTTCTCGCATGATGAAAATGAGTTAGGTTATCCCTATTTTTTTGCTTTTGTTTCTCTTTTTTATTTCTTATTTTTTGTGTCTTTTTCATTGTTTGAACACACTCTTTTCTTTTGAGTTTACCTTTTTTATTTTCCTGAGGAATTTTGCATTCATCTTGAAACTCGAGTGAGCACCCCTAGCCTGAGAGGCATTAATATCCCTAATACCTTGATTTGCATGTCAAATATTCAAAGTGTCCAAAACAACCCTATTTGTGTACCACCCCTTTATTTTAAAATGGCCACCCCATTTTCTCTTGCATTTACCATATTTTTCACCAATAGGTATCTACACCTTTCTTTGATGTATTTATTAGGTCATAAATTCATCAAAGAGGGTAAAATATAGACATGGAAAATTTATCGACCCTGATGAGTCATTTTTCCTTGGGTTCCTTTGAAAGGTTCTCAAACTTGCTAGGAGCAATTTTGACCCCTTTTTATTGTGTTTTTCCTTGCTTTTATTTACCTTGACCGAATTTGATCCTGGTAATTTATGGGGCACAAATTCAACAAATTTAGGGTTTTTATTCAAAAAACTAAATTTTAAGTTGACCCTTTTGGGGAATTGTACTAATCAAGGTTAAGATTCATTTTTCTCACCTTTTAGCCCTACAAACATTTTATAAATAAAGGGATTGCATCCCCAAATTCTCTTGGTTACCAAGTTATTCCAATCTATCCAAATGATTCTTAAGTGATCTTGCTAATATCTTGTGCAATATTTTGGTGCTTTGGTGCTATATTGTTGGTTTTTTCCTTATGATTTGCAAGTGGAGAAGCCTTTATGATAATTTATCTTCTTGAGGGAGGATAGGTCTTTTACATTTTCTCTTGCTTCTTCCACAAGATCTTCAGGTTGTTTCTTTGCATTCATTAGTTTGCAAATTCATCCTAGTTTATGTTCTATGTAATTTTCACATTTGTTTTAGGGTTTTAAACCCTCTTGTGAAAATTTATACCCCATTTTCTATAGGGCATAGATTTAATGAAAGCCCTCCTTTCACCCATCAGGCATTCTATTTCCATTTTTGAACTACTACCGAATATATGCTTGCTATCCTATAGGGTGCAAATTTGGTCTAGCTAATTTTTGGAGTGACTCTTCATCCCAAAACCATAGAGCTGCATTTTGTGTGTAGATAAAGGACAATAAATCATTCGCATTGATTTCATTCAAATATATACAAGATGATTTAGTTGATTTGGTTAGTTCAACCAACCAACCCATTTTATCAATTACCCGCTTCAAGCAACACTTAATAGAACCTAACCTATAATGTAATATCAGATGCATTATACCATATAATATATATCATGTTAACATCCCCCCTTATTACATTATTGTAAAATAAAAAGAGCATTGCGAAACAATTCAAAATTGATAGGTGCAAGTACCTTGGTGAAGATGTCTACAACTTGCTCAATAGTAGGAATGTATTAGAGTTGTATGTGATGCCTTGGAACTTCATCACGAATGAAATGACATCGAGTTTTGATGTATTTAGTTCGATAATAAAATATTGGATTCTTGACGAGATTCAAAACACCTTGATTGTTGTAAAACAAATGTAGTGGAAGATTCTTTGGAAGACCCATGTTTGTAAAAATGTGACTTAACCATATTGTCTCGCAGACTGCTCCACTTATTTTGTAGTATTCTAGCTTTGTAGATGATATAGCAACCACATGCTACTTCTTAATATGCCAAGAGATAGGACCGAATCCAATATAGAAAATATATCCAAAATTCAACTTGCGATCATCAATGGATCCGTCATAATCTGAGTTCGTGTATCCCTATAAATAAAACTTGCTATTCTTCTTGTACTCCAAGACAAAATCTATAGTACCAAAAACATAATGAAGAACTCTCTTTACTGCTTTCCAATGACTCACCTTAGGTTCCTACATGAACCTTGAAACATAACCCATAGAAAAACTTAGATCTAGATTGGTATTTGTCATATATATGATACTCCTAATTAGTTGGTAATAGAGAGTACCATCTACCTATGGTGATTTATCATATCGCGATAACTTAAGTCTAGAATACATTGGATTTGCTTTAGACTTGTATTCAATCATACAAAATTTATCAACCAATATCTTGGCGTACTTCTTTTGGGTTACTCAAGTATGATTCTTTTTTTGAGTTACTTCCAAACCTAGACAATAGTGAAGAAGTCCTAGAACTATAATTTTAAAATATTGTTTCAAATAATCTTTTACTACATCAATCATACTCTTTGAACTCCCTGTTATGATCAGATCATTTACATATAGCACCAAAATCACTATGTCAGAACCATTTTTCTTGATATAGAGATTTGCATCGAAAGGAATTGTTTTGAATCCATGCTGTAGAAGGTGACTATCTATTTGATGTACCAAGCTTGTGCAACTTTTTTTAGGCCATACAAAGATTTGAACAACTTACAAACTTTTTTTTCTTTCTCTTCAACGATAAATACTTCTGGTTGGGTCATGTAAACTTCTTCTTGTAGGTCACTATTCAAGAAAGCACACTTTACATCCATCAGATGTAACTTCCATCCAAACCGAGTTGCCATGGCACAAAGTACTCGAATGGTAGTCATTTTCATAGTAGGGGAAAAAGTCTCTTCATAATCTATGCCTTATTTTTGAGCATAGCCCTTTACAACAAGACAGACCTTATGCTTATCAATAGTACCATATACCTTATACTTCAATTTAAACACCCATTTTCATCCAATGGGCTTATTTCCTGAAGGCAGATTCACTAGCTTCCATGTATTATTTTTCATGAGAGATGTATGTTCTGCTTCCATAGCAGCCTTCCACTGAGGCTCACTAAGTGCATCCTAAATAGTTGTGGGATCATTTTCATCCAATGCAGACATATAAACCTTCTCATCATCCATATTTGTTTCTCTATATTCCTCTGTGTCTATATATTTCATCAAATTGTTGGTAAAGCTCATCAACCTTTGAATTTGATACCTCTGCTCTCACCTACTGAGTCATACTACGAGTATAAGGTTGATCTAGAGTTAGATCTGGAAGTTATGTCAACTTGGAATCTCTCAATGTACTAGTATACCATTTTGGAATCTTATTCTATGGGGGTGAAACCTATTTTTTAGGCTCATATTCCTCAAGGTTTATAGTTGTAGAAGTGTTATCTGATGTGAAAGCTTCATCAAATACCACATATCAACTTATGTGTATTTTATTGGTCATAGGATATATCAACCGATATCCCTTTGAATGATCATCATAACCAAGAAAAATACATTTTAGGGTTTTCTCATCTAACTTCTTCCTCTTCTATTTTTGTATGTGCATGAATGCCTTACATCCAAAAACTCTTATATGAGAAATGGAGGGTTTCTTACCACTCCGTGCTTCTTATAAAGTCTTGCCTTGTAGAGCTCTTGTGGGTGCCCTATTTAGGAGGTACGATGTTATATTCACTACTTCTACTCAATACTCTTGCTCAAGATGTGCCCCCTTAAGCATACATCGAACCATTTCCACAATGGAACAATTCCTCATTTCAGCAACTCCATTTTTCTATGGAGTATAGGTAATTTTTAGCCAGGATTATGCATAAGGGGTTGGCCCAAAATGTATTTATAAAAATTTGGCGAATCAGTTTCAAAATCCAAGTGAATAGTGTCCAAACACATGTAGAAGTTTCACTATTATTAAGGGTAATATTGGAAATTTAAATTTAAAATGGTCAAATTATTATAAAATTGGGGTGAATCAACCCAAAAAAAAATTTGCACCCATAAATTTTTGGCTAATGGGTCCTGGTCAAGGGTCCCAAATATTAGCCAATTTCAAATTTTGAAAATCCTAATTTTAGCCAATTTGGCTATAAATAGCCGCTATGCATAACCCCGTTGTCAACTATATCTTAATTCCATGTTCACTCAAAAATGATGAAAATTCCTTGGAGGTATATTCCCCCCCTTGATCTAAGTGGAGGATTTTGATGGAACATCCTTACTCCTTAACAAGATTCTTAAACTATTGAAAATACAAAAATACCTCTGACTTCAATTGAAGAAAGAAAATTCATATATTTTGTGAGTAATCAGCAACAAACAATTGAAAATACCTCTTTCCACCATATTTTGTTGGCATAGGATCGCACAGATCAGTGTGTACCAACTCCAAATTTTTCTTAGCTCTTGAAGATATAACCTCAAATGGTACTTTACCTCCTTGAGACATGCTTGAGATATTTATTTAAAATTTATTGGAACAAATATCTTATGAGTTGGAAATAACAACTATCACCTCTTTTGATCAAGCAATAGATCTAGTAAGAAGGGTAGAGCAAGCTCTTATTAGAAGAGGTAAACTTAAAGTTAAATAAAATAGGACCACTAAACATAGTATAATAATAAGCATGTAGTTGGTGATGGGTAACAGATAGTAGTGTTGTTAACATCCTACAAAAGATGGTGCTTTACCAACCTCAAAAACCCCCACCAAGAAATTTTACAAGACTCAACACACCTATGAATGTGGTCCTACAACAAATTTTTGAAGCTCATGATTAATTTTCCTCCCATAAGGCAACCCGATACCATGACTGATTGGTATAAGCCTAGCCAACATTGTGAATATCATAGAGTGGAGGGGTATATGAAAAACTCATGTAAGAGGTTGAAACATGTGGTTCAAGACTTATTTGAAGAAGGACATCTTGTTATAGAAGGTTCTTGACCCAATCCTCCAAAAAACAATCAAACTCCTACTCAACAAGCACCCGCAACTAATAAAGACATGGGGATCTTCCAAGACCCCCTCCCTAAGCATGGTCAGTTGGTAGCTAATCAAGTATCATTTTTTAATATGCCACCTCCCTATGATAATATGGTTGGAATGATAACAATAACTATAATTCAACATGCTCAAGCTCAATCAAATCAACATTATCAGTAGGAGATGAGTTCTTCATTCAACCAACCTTAGTTTTGAAGAGTACCCAAAAAAGGAGCATGAGATTAGAAAACCCACCTTTAGTGTTAAAACCCCAATCTAAAGTCTCCTTTGATATTCAACAGTAGTTAGCTAGTACTCTAGCCAAGATCTCTCACTTAGATATTTTTCAAACTTCTCATATTCATAGGTAAGCCTTGTTGAATCTTCTAAGTCAATAATTTGTTCCTCAAGACATTTCCCTAGTGCTATAGCTAATGTTGTAAGTTTTTTTAGGATACATAATATCATATTTTTGGATGATGATATTCCTTTATCAATTTCACGAGGGTATTCTTCTTTTTAAATCACTACATTTATTGGGAAAAATTTTATCAAGAGGATTCTAATTGATAATGGTTCTTCCCTTAATTTATGCACTTATCAATTCTTCCAAAAGTTTTGAATAAAAGAGGAATATTTAACTAAATTTGATATAATCATCAAAGCTTTCAATGAGTCCCAAGAGGCTTGTGATGCTATATCTCTCCCCCTTAGGTTTGGATGTAAGATCTTAGATACCTTTCTCCATGTGGTTTTTTGCCCTACATCTTTTAATCTACTTCTTGGATATCCTTGGATTCATGTGATGAGGGCTGCCCCTTCTACTTTTTATTAATGTTTGAAGTTTTAATCTAAGAATTAATTAGTCACTATTATGCCCATCAATTTCCTCATCTCATATAACTAAACAACTTAAAAATTTAAAAGTGAGTGAGAAAACGCTAATCAATGTTTCATCATGGGATCAAATTAATCATCATTTTAAGAACCTCTTCTAGATCTTGCCAAGCTACCACCTTCACTGAAGACTATGTGTTTACCCTATAAGAAGGGTGAAGTTGTATACATTGGAACATGTACCTTTAGCTTTGTAGGAGTCTCCCTCAAAGAAAATATTTGTGGTAGAAACCCTCTTCCCATAGAGAATTATTTTTCCCATTTTTACCTATCCAATGATTACCCACTTTCAAAGTAAATCCTATCCAGTATGGGATATACAGGTAAAAGTTTAGGGCCACTACAAAAAGATATTCAAGAGCCTTTAAATGTGGAGATTTGTCCTGGGAGAGTGGTGTAGGCTACATCCCTAATAAAAACCAACCTTTACCCTTTGCTAATGATGATCACCTTGTTATTATATTTAATATTTAGATCATCAAATTTGGAGTGGAGTGATAAGGATGAGGGTATTTATCCCTTAGACATTACTTTTTACAATATGGTAACCTTGGTGCATTCAGAGTGAGATGTAGTCCCAAATAAGTATGCTAAAATAAATATCCTTTGTGACATAGCTCATGAGGATAACCCCTGGAATAGCTTTTCCTTTGATAGGTTTTGAGAGGATCCTATTCCTCTATCTCATAAAGACATTGCAAAGTTGGAAATTTCATCAAATAGGATGGCACAGTTATAGTTTGCAATGAATTTTGTACATCTCCTAGAGAATGTGTTGTGGATTATTCCCTTTGTGATGAAAATTAAGAAGGTATCCTCCATAATAGCCCTTTATTTTATGGGTCAGTTCCTTGCACTACCATCCATTGTTTTAAAATAGGTGGCACAATCATAATTTGTGTCAACTTTAATAACTTAAAGGATCAATGAATGTAATATTCTAGATTAAAAATTTATAATAGTAAAAATCAACAAAATACTATGAATGGCATTACATTTCATCTAGTGTGAATTCAATTTGCTTGATTCATACTACATGATTGCTTGACATTCAGTTCCATATTTACATTTTTTTATCATACAATTACATTATTGCTTGTTCATAATTGCATGACTACTTGATCATATAGGATCAATGAATGTAATATTCTAAATTAAAAATTTATAATAGTAAAAATCAACAAAATACTATGAATGGCATTACATTTCATCTAGTGTGAATTCAATTTGCTTGATTCATACTACATGATTGCTTGACATTCAGTTCCATATTTACATTTTTTTATCATACAATTACATTATTGCTTGTTCATAATTGCATGACTACTTGATCATATAGATTCTTGGGAATTTTGTAACAATGGCAATTGATGACACTTAGTTTGGTTGTAGCTCACATGCATTGCACTCACACTAGGAATATGATGCCTAGAAAATCCTCACCCATCTCATATTCTCTTCTTCTTATCTCTTCTTTCTTTATATTCCTTGACCTTGAAAGTTTTCATTTCTTATATCTCTCCAAGTCAAGGGATATAGCTCTTATATTTTATATCCTTGTCCTTTGCATGTTTTCCTTTATTCCTTTCGTCAAGATAAGGATATATGTTTTTCTTCTATCTGCTCATATGTGCTTTCACACTTTTTCCTTCCTAATTTTTTGGTAGTTAAGTGGCACTCATGGGATAGGATAGATATTGCATGAATATCCTTTATGGTTTTCATACGACCATTGGCTATCTTACGCACACTTCTTAACCATTGAAACTTCAGGATAGATTCACACACTCACCTCTTGTTCTGCTCCATTGGCTTTGTCCATACACCTATTTTCGCATACCACACCCTTATTAGGTAGTAATCACTTTGGCACATCATTCATACACAACACACCCTATATGGGATTAGCTTCATGGTCATGATCGATGGGCAGCCTCCATTTGACCATTTACGAGTGTACATCCTAGCAGGTATATCTCTCTCTCTAGCCATCTTAGTGAGCACTACACACCTAATAGGTAGTTGCTCCACAATTATCCATTCTTTTGTAAGCATAGTGTCCTTACATGATAGCTTCATGGTCACACACAAGGGGTAGCCTCCATCTCAATCAATTGTGATCATACATCCTTATAGGGTTTTGCTCCTTTTTCTTTTCTTTTTCTTAGCCTTTTAAAGGTTTGTTTTTATCTCCTTCACATTTTTTTTTCTTCATTTTTATTTTTTTCATCCATCCATCCATAAATTTCATGATACATCTCATTTTATATTTGCATATAGATGCTTGCATTCATTATATTTCATCCATTTAGTTGCATTTGTTGCATTCATTATGTTTGTCATCACCATGCATAAAAAATTAACACTAATGCATACACATTTTTTACACCATAACATAATAAAACCACAACATGATATTAAGGATAAGTAGGGAATATGTGTTAGCTAGGTCGATGCACCACAGTCCAAGCTTGATGCACTTGACCCTCCTTAGAGATGCATGTCACAATCCAAAATTGACATGTCATCCCAATCCCAACCCTAGCTTTGTGAACCTATCTCCTTCACTCTACCTATAGGTGGTGGTCCTGGTAAGGGTATATTCATAAACTATATAGTTTTCTATGATCGAGACCTCAATTGACTCTATGAATAAAGGGATACTAGTGGATGCACCCTTTGATCCACCATCACCACCTAGAAGTATAGAGCCTTGTAGAAGATCTCCCTCTATATTGCTATATCTCATCTCTCCCCTGTCCTTTATTATTGCTCTTATATAAGATAGATCCCCTTGCTTGGATGGTTTCTCATAAAAATATCCATCTCCTTAGACCAAGCCCATCGATGATCCTACTCTAGCCTACCCATATCCCCTCTAAAGTGGTTTTCCTTGACCCTCACCGCATCCCACTCTATTGTGAGTTGGCCTAGCTATGCTCAAAGAGTGTCTATCTTCCCCTGCAAGGAGACCATCCTATCTATAAATCCCTCTACTACCCTCATTGGGTCTCCTTGACCTATGGTCTCGCTTGGTCCTACCTGTATCACCATGGAGATAATTTTGGCTATCCTCCCTACCTATGACCCAAATATAGTGATGGTAGTCCTCGTGGTGATCACTACCTCTACCTTGACCTATACCCTATCCTAATTAGGAGGTTTTGGTATCTACTATCATCTCTCTGTTAGCTTCTTGAAGCACCAACTACATTGATTGATCCATGATTTGTCACCTCTACACAGGCATCGATGGATACATCCTTTGGGGTATAATAACCCAATACCATATCCTATATTTGAGGGCTATCCTAACATCATCTACTCTAGGATCTATGTAGAGGGGATCATATAGGTCTTCCTTCATGAACCTAGCCACATTAGGATCCCCTCTGATCCTTGATGGATTTCTCCTCACCCTCCATTACCAGTAGTCTCCCAAGTCTAGTATCTCTCATAGAATCTTGAACTATCATTGTAATCAATCAAACTGATATACCTCCAACTCACCATTCTCTATGGTGATCCATCAAAGCCTCCTAACCTAAGCTATTTTATCCCCATCCTCATCCCACCTAAGGTATAGATACCATATCCACTGTATGATCTAAAGGTCTCGTAGCTTATCTATGACCCATATTCCTAATGGTAGAATACCTACATACGACCATTGTGTATGCTTAAAGTCTTGGGAATACCTATATCCTATTGGATGCTCTAGGTCAAGAAATATTCCTAGTAGTGCATCTGCCCTCTTGATGGTGATGTGCTTCTAGCACCACACTTGGATCAACATCATACAAACTAGTTGTGCATGTTGTTTGTACATGACATTGTACAACATATCATATAAACAAACCAATATATATGATCCCCATGCAAACCACACCTATTGGTCTCACATGTTTGTCACCACTTATACCATTTCCTATGGCAGGTGTTGTTGAATCATATGGCATGCTAGGAATCCCACTAACACTACATAGAGCATAGTCATTAGTTCTCCAATCCTATGTCACTATGGCATGTCATCAACATGGAATCCACTCTTATGGATCTCATGTTATGGGTCACCTATCAATCTCTCTATTGTTGTTGTGGCACCTATACCGTATAAACAATCCTCTCCCTAATAGGTATCCTCAAGATGCACCACACATCCTCTAGTGTAATGGTTATATCATTTGTGGGTAACCAAAATATGGATGATTTTGGGTACCACCACTCTACCAACATTGTACATACCACTCTCCCAGTTTCCACCCGAGGCATCTCTGCCAAGTGTAGAAGCTCCACTACATCCAATGTGTTCCTCTCTACTGGTTTGAGCTCTTATAGTTCCTCCTTAAGGGTACTCGACCACCATTCCCTACTCTCAAGGACATCATATTGTAATCAAAAGAACAAAAAAATTCATTTATAAACACACTAAGAGCAACTATTTTATTTTTTTTGAATCCATGCGTTATGTCCTATAGGGCACAAATTCATGATTTCATGCCCTGTACGACACGAGGTGTGGATTCAATCACTAATAGGGCTGGTCGAGTTCATGGGTGACCACTAGATCTACACCAAGGTCCCTTGTAGTGACTCTCACATGAAAACATAAAAAAATATTTTAAAAATGCTAAAATCAATCTAAACCTAATTGCTATCTAGGATTTTTGTTGAGCAAGGTGCAGCGACAAGATTGTCATTGTTGTCAACACAGTCAAATAGATCAATTGATGTAGTGGACAGGAGTTCAGATGTTATTCAGAGTATGTACAGTGAAGTTAAATGCTTATGAGGATTTTTTTGATGTTTGGGTGAAGTTGTTATAGGTTGTCCAAGAAGACCGAAGTGGCCCATATGCTAAAGACAAAAGAGAAGCGAAAAAGAAAAAAAAAAAGTGTCACGATATCACGACATGTTGCATTTTCACAGCCAAAAGAGAAGAGAAAATGCAAGGAGAAAAAGTGTCACGATATCGCGACATGTTGCATTTTCGTGTCCAAAAGAGAAGAGAAAATGCAAGGAGAAAAAGTGTTGTGATATCTTGACATGTTGCATTTTCGCAGCCAAAAGAGAAGTAAAAAAGCAAGGAGAAAAAAGTGTCGCGATATCACGACATGTTGCATTTTCACGGCCGAAAGAGCAAGTAGAAAAAGTGTCGTGATATCGTGACATGTAGCATTTTCGTGAGCCAAAGCAAAGAGAAAGGACAAAAAGGAAAAAGTGTCGTGATATCGTGACATGTTGCATTTTTACGATCCAAAGAAAAGAGAAAATGCAAGGAGGGAAAAGTGTCGTGATATCGTGATATGTTGCATTTTTGTGGTCCAAAGCGAAGAGAAAGAGCAAGAAGGAAAAAGTGTCGTGATATCGTGACATGTTTCTTTTTTTCATGGTGCAAAGTGAAGAGAAAGAGCAAAGAGGAAAAAGTGTCACGATATCGCGACATGTCACATTTTCATGACTCAAAAAGGGTAGGCAAGTAGGGAAAGAAAAAGTGTCACGATATCGGGACATGTCGCATTTTCGTGACTCAAAAAGGGTGGGCAGGTAGAGAAAGAAAAAATGTCATGATATCATGACGTCACATTTTCGTGACTCAAAAAGGGCAGGCAAATAGAGAAACAAAAGTGTCGCGATATCGTGACATGTCACATTTTCATGACTCAAAAATGAACAGTCATGATCGAGAAAATGAATAGTCATGAAGGAGAAAATTAACAATCATCAAAGGAAACGAAGGGCCTCAAAATAGAAATGAACAATAATGAAGGAGAAAACAAACAGTCATCGAAGGAGAAAACAAATGCATGCACAAGGAAAAAGAAAATGAACAGTCATGAAGGAGAAAAACGAACAGTCATGCAAAGAGAAAACAAACCGTCATGACGGAGAAAATGAACAGTCATGGTAGGATAACATGGTGTCAATTATTTTCATGTGACATGTTTGACGAAATGCCTTCTCAAAATATACAAAAGGAGTTACATAAAGGAGTTATGTTGGAATTTTTGCCACATTGTTTTGATTGTCGATTATTCATGCATAAAATGTTGAAGTTCTCACTCCTCTACGAGTTTTGGTGCCCAAAACTGCTAAGTCCGAAGACCGTCGTGATATCGCGACATGTCACGTTATCGCGGGTCTATTGAGGAGAGAGAAGCCAAAGTCAGAGAATGTTGCGATTTCGTGACGTGTTCCAAAATTGTGGTCAAAGTGGTCAATGGAGGCAATGTAGCAAAACTGTCATGATATCGCGACATGTCGTGTTTTTGCGACTTGCGTTGGCCATGGAACAGAATGATAGAAAAGGTCATGAAATCACGACATAACTAAGCAGAAGGGCAATGACAATGAAAGGTGTCATGATTTCGTGACAGCAAAATGAACAAGGGGCAAAATGTGAAAGACATCGCGATTTCGTGACGTGTTGTGTTGTCGCGGCAAGGTTGAAGAAAAAGCATAAGGCATGAAAGGTGTCGTGATTTTGCAACATTTTTGAAGATGAGGTCAAGCAAGAAGAAGACGTCGCGATATCATGACAGGAAGTGACAATAGTTGAGAAAGCAAGGAAACGTCACGATTTCGTGACATATTGTGGAGAAAAGACAAAATAATCCAGAATGTCATGTTTTTGCAGGTTGAGGGCTAGACCATACAAAGCAGATAAAAATTGTCATGAAATCGTGACATGTCAGATTTTTGCGACAGGGAAGAGAGGATTGAGTAGCTAGGAGAAATCATCATGATTTCATGACTTGTTTGGTTTTCGTGACCTGGAGATAACAACAAAGGTGCTGATAGAAGGATGTCACGATTTCACGACATGTCTTGTTTTTGTGATATGAAAGCGCATAAAGAGCCAAATGGTATGAAACAATGTGATTTCATGACATGTTCCATTTTTGCTACCTACAAGAGGATGAAGGCCAAGGAAGAGAAAACTGTCGTTGACATGTTGCAGTTTCGCGGGTACACAGAAGAGAAAGGCACAAAAGGTAGAAGATGTCACGATTTTGTGACATGGTGAAGTTTTCACAACATGTTGAGGAAAGAAGTCCAAACAAAGGAGAGTGTCGCGATTTTGCAACGTATTAGGAGGACAAAGCCAAGTGAAAGGAAGGTGTAGCGAAATTGTGACTTGTCATGTTTTTGCGGTTAGAAGCAGCCAAAGGACAACATGGGGAAAGAATGTCACAATTTCGTGACAGGTCAAAGTTTCATGGAAACAGAGCAATGAAGGAGAAAAATAGTACAAAACATCATGATTTCACGATGCATCACGTTTTTGCGACCTAAGGTGACAAAGGAGAACAAAGAGCTGAATACGTTGTGATTTCGTGACATGGTTGGTTTTCACAATCCAAAATGGCAAAAGCATACGAAAGAAAAAAATGTCACAATTTTGTGACATGTCACATTTTTGCGACCTGTCACAGTTTCACACCAGAAAGCAGTTCAAACGGCCCGATGAAGCATTACGATTTCCAAGGATTTAAAGCTCTCCAAAATTAAATGTTTTGCTGCTTTCCAATGAATACAAGATAAAAGAACATGCCCAGGCCACCAAAATTGAAGACGCCTCCATTATTCAAAGCTTCTATTCATGATTTTTCTAACGATTCAAGCATGCTCCGAGAATGATCATTTAATGAAGACAATCGGTTCCTTGTTTCATTTAATTTTTGGTTTCTCCGAGGCTGGTTTAAGGGGATCATTTCCTTATTTTTGTTGCACATTTTGTAGATCTCAAGGAAGTTCGTTTCATGTTTTAAATGCTGCAGAGAGGCAAGACCTTTATAAATATCAATGTATATCTCAAAGAACAAACATTGGGAGTTTTAGAGACATGTTGCATGAAAACATTCA
Source organism: Wollemia nobilis (assembly GCA_028583015.1). Lineage (NCBI taxonomy): Eukaryota > Viridiplantae > Streptophyta > Pinopsida > Araucariales > Araucariaceae > Wollemia > Wollemia nobilis. The sequence goes on from JAQPPZ010002642.1 coordinate 4,559,336, forward strand.
AGTTCTCTACGTAAATAAGAGATATTTGGCCTCTAATTTTACAAGCGTCTTTCTATGTGATGTCCTATTTCATGCATTTCTCAATTATGCTCATCTTTCTAATCTACTGTTAAATTTAAATTATACATCTGAGTTTGAATATTGCTAATGAGGAAGTGAGTTTTGGAAAGCAATCCTGAAGGTTGTCTACACAAGGCCATAAGTGGATTATGTTGTATTCAATTATTATATGTTGTTTTCCTGCTTGAGGTTAAATTCTTGCTGATTTTCTTTCCCCAATCATTTAAATTCGGCCTGTGGCCATATTTCCCATCTCTTTTCGTAATTTCCCATTTCTTTTCGCATATTTCCCATTTCTTTCCTGCAACTCTAGTCTTCAACAACATAGAATTTAGTAAGGGAACCAACCCTCTCTGGAGATTGGTCCGGGAGACATTTCTTTCTCCCAGATTTTCAATGTTGGCCGGGTCTAGGGCGCATTTCGCATAAAATCCTTTCTTGTGGCAGATTCGTGACCAACAAGTTACAATTGACAAGTGGCATATGAGAATATGGTGTCAATTATTTGCATGTGACGTGTTTGAAAAAATGCCTTCTAAATATGTACAAAAGGAGTTACATAAATAAGGAGTTACAATTGACAAGTGGCAGATGAGAATATGAAAGAAGGTGTTACAATTGACAAGTGGCATATGAGAATATAAAATGAATTACAACTGGAGTTACGAAGAGAAAGGATTGTTATAAAAGGAATGTTTCTTGGAGAATTTAACGTGTGTAGTCAGGGATTTTATTCGGTGAATTCCGCAAGAGGAGCGCGAGAGGCAAGTGAGAAGGGTGTGTGTTTTGTGAATTGTGAGTGATGTTGAGTAAGCAATAGACCAGTCAGGGTCTTGTAAAGTGAAGGCATTTCTATGTCAATCTTCTAGTGTCAAGATTGAAGTCCAAGTTGGTGCTTGGCATCAGGGGTTGGTGCTCCTTCTAGTTGGTGCTGGTAAATCAGGGGTTGGTGCTCCTTTCTATTTGTGTAGATAAATTAGGGGTTGGTGCTCCTTCCATTTGGTGCTAGTAAATTAGGGGTTGGTGCTCCTTTCTATTTATGCAGATAAATTAGGGGTTGGTGCTCCTTCTAGTTGGTGCTAGTAAATCAGGGGTTGGTGCTCCTTCCAGTTGGTGCTGGTAAATCAGGGGTTGGTGCTCTTTTTTTTTTGTGCAGATAAATTAGGGGTTGGTTCTCCTTTCTATTGGTGTAGATAAATCATGGGTTGGTGCTCCTTCCAATGGGTGCTGGTAAATTGATTTTAAATTTGTTGCTTTGCAAAGGCTAGATTTGGATGGGAGTCCAAATAGTCAATTTTTGAGTAGCCAAATCAATGAACCTCAATACATCTTGTGTTGTGTGATGCTCTCTTGTTATATTTTCTTTATTTGGTTTTAAGTTCTCATTGTTTCAGCTTTAAGAGTTGAAGATTTAAGTTTTAAAAAGCTACACTGATTCACCCCCCCTCTTAGTGTCATTGTGAGACTAACAATTGGTATCAGAGCCAGTTTTCCTTGTTAGGCTAAATTAGCTAGGGTTGATCTTGGATTAGTATGCAATGGGTAATAATAATAGATCCTCCTTAAATAAGGCATCTCAATCAGTTTTAGTTCCTGTGGAAGAGAAAATTGAACTAGAAAATATAGGAGTGAATTCTGAAGTATGTGATGAAAACCTTGAAGGTGAAGTATATCTAAAAGATGAGTTGATCGCTGCACTTGAAGAGTTGAATATATAAAGGAAAAAGAACAAAATACTATCCAAGAAATTAGAAGAATATGAGGATAAGATTGAAGATCTCTTCTTACAAATTCATAAAGCTAAGAAAATAGAAGCCTTGAAGTCACACCTGGATGATAAATTTGATGTATGTAGCAAACGTAAAGAGGAATCTAACAAAGTTATTAGTGATCTAAAGCTGCAAGAAGAAGAGTCCAAAAGGATTGAAAAAATTCTCAGGTCACAGATCAATAAGAAAGAGATTGTTTGCTACAAAAAAGAAGAGGAGATTTTTTTATTGAAGAAACAACTAGAAGAGGCCAATAAAAATCTCAAATTTGAGAAGAGCACAAAGTTGTTAGATGAAATGATAAGGCAACAAATAATCCCCATGTCTATGCTTGGTCGTAGATGTAAAGTTGAAAAACCTTCATGTTCCAAATATGCAGAGAAGAAGTTCATTGTTGAAGGATTGAAGCAAGAAAAGTTTGAAGTTGAATCTTCAAAAGGAAGAAAATATCAAAGGAGATCTACAGCAAAGCAACCACAACAAAATAGGTTCTATCAATCTCACTCTATTCATAATAATGCTTTTAATGGCTATTGTTTTAGATGCAACCATTATGGTCACAAGGAAATTTATTGTGGATTGAATAATAGATCAAAGAGTTATGTTGGTAGAAATACATCTGCTTTTCTGATTGAACACCATGTGCAATGTTTTAAATGTAATGGTCATGGACACATAGCAATATTTTGTCCAAGAACTTTTGTATCTAATCTAAGGCAAGATAGTAGGTTTCATCAAACACAAAGAATGCAAAACAGAAAAAATCATGTGCATCAAAGAAAGGAAAATAATCATCCATCAAGGATACATAAGAGATAACCACCCAAGAGAAACATTCAAGTTCATGAAAAGGTTCAAAATAGGGATGCAGTTGAAAAAATCAAGCCCAAGTTCAAGAAATTTTGGAGAAAGAAAGAAGAGAGGAAATCTTGTCTCCTTGGACTGAAGGAGACTACTCCTCTATTGCACTAAGCAGCTCCAGGTAGCACATCCTCAGGGGGAGCAATCTTAAAGTTTTATTTTAATGCTCCTATGTTGTTTGGTTATCTGAGTATGAAATGCAAGTAGTCAGGGGGAGTTGTATAATTTTCAAAATGTGTTTCAGTTCATGTAGTTGTTTGTGGAGGTAATAATCAGGAGCATGAGATGTTGGCTTGATAGAGCCATTTTTTTAATTAGTGTAAAATCTCTCTAGTGATGGCGGTTACAATAGCAGATAGTGTCAAATTGATGTGCTTCAACAGAACAAGATGGTGAACAACTAGGTTTTTGATGCAGCAACTGATAGGCATTATCTGAGATAGAACATGTAGCATAGGTCGATGTGTCATGGAAGCATAAGCTGATAGGTGCTAGTTTTGAAGCCTATAACATTCCAAATATACAAATAAAATAGAATCCGTGTTGTGAGTACGTCTCAATTCATCTACCAATATCGATGGAGGACTATGGTAAAGCTCTTCATGATCGTTATGAAAATTACTGCCAATGTGTAGGTGGGAAAGCGTGAGTTTCTTAACCAAAAATACAACACATAGTTTGGTATAAGAGAGCATTAATTTTCTCTAAAGAAGTAGCCATTATCAAAGAGATGCCAGAGTCAAAGAAAATAGTGGCACTAGCACCCAGTTCGTCAAGAGTGCCAAGTGGCACATGCAAGGTAGAGACATTGAGAGAATAGTGCCCAGGTGGTGAAGCACCAAGGAGGACAAGATGCCCATGCACCTAAGAAAGTCTTGCATTATTTGAGAAATGCGAGATATTGCCCGAGGAATCCCTTGATCGCAACAAGGAGAAATGCTCCCTGGAATCACATGAAGAACATTCACCTAAGACATTGAGTAGCCCTAACATATACCCTAGCAAGAAGCAAAATACCGAGTGTTGATGACTACACATAGATTGAGGTTCTAATGCTAGATGTAATGGTCCACTATCAATACCTACACAAACAATGAAAACATTCATGGCAGTTGTTAGAAACCATAGACATTGAGCTGCACAATGGATGCAAGGCAAAGTCATCAATCATAGAGGATGTGGCAGTCAAAAGGCTAAAGAAATTATGTGCAGGTTGCCTGGAGAGTCGATCACTTTTTTATTTGGGAGTAACTTTTGCATAGCTAAGAGTTGCGTGTTGATCAAAATATACTAAATAAGTAAAAGCAAGGTACACCAAAAATTATAATATGATGAGCAAATATTAGAGTGCTTATCCAAGAAGACTTTATGACAGAAAGAGTACCATTGGAGGTGCATTCTATCTTGGAGACAGGTTGGTTGCGTGGCATAGTAAGAAATAAGAGTCAGTCTCCTTATCCATAGTAGAGACAGAATATATTGCAGTGACAGCATGTTGTACGTAGGTATTATGGATGAAAAAAACCCTGAAAGATCTTGGTATTAACTTTAGTGAGCCAATTTCAATTAAGTGTGATAACACCAGTGCCATTAACATCTCAAAGAATCTTGTTATGCATTCTCACACAAAACATATTGCTATCCGGTATCACTTTTTGAAGGAGAAAGTTGCAGAAGGTGAGTTTAAGTTGGATTTTGTTCCAACAATAGAGCAAGTAGCAGATATCTTCACAAAACCGTTGCCCAAGGAAGTCTTTGAGTATCTTCACAATAAATTGGGAGTGGTCACACTTCCCAAAAATTGACTAGCTATCGGGATCACATTCTCAGGGGGAGCATTTGTGTATTTGTTTATCTTTTTGCTCATGTTTGTGATTTTTGCTAAGTGTAATAATTTTTGCCTGAGAATGTTGTGCATGGACTCAGGGGGAGTTTAAAGCACCCCTTTTGGTATTGTTGTCAAATGGGGAGAAGAGTTACAGGAAATTGCACGTGTGTTGCCAACAATTCCAAAGGGGGATATTGTTGAGCAAGGTGCAACGACATGATTGTCATTGTTGTCAACATAGTCAAATAGATCGGTTGATGAAGTGGATAGGAGTTCAAAGGTTATTCAAAGTATGTATAGTGAAGTTAAATTCTTATGAGGATGTTTTTGATGTTTGGGTGAAGTTGTTATAGGTTTTCCAAGAAGACCGAAGTGGCCCATATGCTAAAGACAAAAGAGAAGCGAAAAAGAAAAAGAAAAAAAAGTGTCGCGATATCGCGACATGTTGCATTTTCACGGCCAAAAGAGAAGATAAAATGCAAGGAGAAAAAGTGTCGCGATATCTCGACATGTTGCATTTTCACGGCCAAAAGAGAAGAGAAAATGCAAGGAGAAAAAAGTGTCACGATATCGCGACATGTTGCATTTCCGCGGCCAAAAGAGAAGCAAAAGAGCAAGGAGAAAAAAGTGTCACGATATTGCGACATGTTGCATTTTCACGGCCGAAAGAGCAAGGAGAAAAAGTGTCACGATATCACGACATGTAGCATTTTTGCGGTCCAAAGCAAAGAGAAAAGACAAGAAGGAAAAAGTGTCACGATATCGCAACATGTTGCATTTTTGCGGTCCAAAGCAAAGAGAAAATGCAAGGAGGAAAAAGTGTCGCGATATCGCGACATGTTGCATTTTCATGGTCCAAAGCGAAGAGAAAGAGCAAGAAGGAAAAAGTGTCACGAAATCGTGACATGTTGCTTTTTCACAGTCTAGAGCGAAGAGAAATAGTAAGGAGGAAAAAGTGTCGCGATATCGCGACATGTCGCATTTTCATGACTCAGAAAGGGCAAGCAGGCAAAGAAAGAAAAAGTGTCACATTTTCATGACTCAAAAAGGGCAGGCAGGAAGAGAAATAAAAAGTGTCGTGATATCGTGACATGTCACATTTTTGCTACTCAAAAAGGGCAGGTAGACAGAGAAACAAAAGTGTCATGATATCACGACATGTTGCATTTTTGTGACTCAAAAATGAATAGTCATGACCGAGAAAATGAACAGTCATGAAGAAAAAAACAAACAGTCATCAAAGGAAATGAAGGGCCTCAAAATAGAAATGAACAGTTATGAAGGAGGAAATGAACAGTCATCGAAGGATAAAACAAATGCATGCACAAGGGAAAATAAAATGAACAGTCATACATGCAAAGAGAAAATGAACAGTCATGCAAAGAGAAAATGAATAGACATGCAAAGAGAAAACGAACAGTCATGACCGAGAAAATGAACAGTCATGGTAGGAGAACATGGTGTCAATTATTTGCATGTGACGTGTTTGATTAAATGCCTTCTTAAAATATACAAAAGGAGTTACATAAAGGAGTTACAATTGACAAGTGGCATATGAGAATATGGTGTCAATTATTTGCATGTGATGTGTTTGATGAAATGCCTTCTAAATATATACAAAAGGAGTTACATAAATGAGTTACAATTGACAAGTGGCAGATGAGAATATGAAAGAAGGTGTTACAATTGACAAGTGGCATATGAGAATATAAAAGGAGTTACAACTGGAGTTACGAAGAGAAAGGATTGTTATAAAAGGAGTGTTTCTTGGAGAATTTAACGTGTGCAATCGGGGATTTTATTCGATGAAGTGCGTGAGAGGAGCACGAGAGGCGAGCGAGAGGCAAGTGAGAAGGGTGTGTGTTTTGTGAATTGTGAGCAATGTTGAGTAAGAAATAGACCAGTCAGGGTCTTGTAAAAGTGAAGGCATTTCTATGTCAATCTTCTAGTTTCAAGATTGAAGTCCAAGTTGGTGCTTGGCATCAGGGGTTGGTGCTCCTTCCAGTTGGTGCTAGTAAATCATGGGTTGGTGCTCCTTTCTGTTTGTGCAGATAAATCAAGGGTTGGTGCTCCTTCTAGTTGGTGTTGGTAAATCAGGGGTTGATGCTCCTTTCTATTTGTGTAGATAAATCAGGGGTTGGTGCTCCTTCTAGTTGGTGCTAGTAAATCAGGGGTTGGTGCTCCTTCTAGTTGGTGCTGGTAAATCAGGGGTTGGTGCTCCTTTCTGTTTGTGTAGATAAATTAGGGGTTGGTGCTCCTTCCAGTGGGTGTTGGTAAATTGATTGTAAAGTTGTTTCTTTGCAAAGGTTGGATTTGGATGGGAGTCCAAACAGTCAATTTTTGAGGAGTAGCCAAATTGGTGAACCTTAGTACATCTTATGTTGTGTTATGCTCTCTTGTTATATTTGATTTATTTGGTTTTAAGTTCTCATTTCTTTTTACTTTAAGAGTTGAATATTTAAGTCTTAAAAAGCTACATTGATTCACCCTCGCTCTCAGTGTCATTGTGAGACTAACAATTTTGACTCTTACCCATACCTAGTCTATTGTGGTTCTAGCCTTGCTCATTGCAAATATTGCTTAGTGTGTGGGAAGGGCTATTCTCTCATTTTCTCTAGAGCCCCTTTCTCTTTTTCTCGCATGAAGAAAATGAGTTAGGTTATCCCTCTTTTTTTACTTTTGTTTCTCCTTTTTATTTCTTATTTTTGGTGTATTTTTCATTTTTTGACCACACTCTTTTCTTTTGAGTTTGCCTTTTTGAGTTTCCTGAGGAATTTTGCATTCCTCTTTAAACTTGAGTGGGTACCCCTAGCCTGAGAGGCAATAATATCCCTAATGCCTTGATTTGCATGCCAAATATTCAAAGTGTCCAAAACAACACTATTTGTGTACCACCCCTTTCTTCTAAACTTGCCACCCCTTTTTATCTTGTGTTTGCCATATTTTTCACCCATAGGTGTCTACATATTTCTTTGATACATTTATTAAGTCATAACTTCATCAAAGATGGGAATATGTAGACATGAAAAATTGATCCACCCTGATGAGTCATTTTTCCTTAGGTTCCTTTGAAAGGTTCTCAAAATTGCTAGGAGCAAGTTTGACCCCTTTTTCTTGTGATTTTTCTTGCTTTTATTGACCTTGACTGAATTCAAGCCTGGTAATTTACGGGATGCAAATTCAACAAATTTAGGGTTTTTATTCAAAAAACTAAATTTTAAGTTGAACTTTTTGGGGAATTGTCCTAATCAAGGTTAAGATTCATTTTTATCACCTTTTAGCCCTACAAACCTTTTATAAATAAAGGGATTGCATCCCCAAATTCTCTTGGTTACCAAGTTATTCCAAGCTATCCAAATGATTCTTAAGTGATCTTGCTAACAATCTTGTTCAATATTTTGGTGCTTTGGTGCTCTATTGTTGGTATGTTACTTATGATTTGCAAGTGGAGAAGCCTTTATGACAATTTTTCTTCTTGAGGGAGGATAGGTCTTCCACATTTTATCTTGCTTCTTCCACAAGATCTTCAGGTTGTTTCTTTGCATTCATTAATTTGCACATTCATCCTAGTTTTTGTTCTATGGAATTTTCACCTTTGTTTTAGGGTTTTAAACCCTCTTGTGCAAATTTGTACCCCATTTTCTATAGGGCATATATTTAATAAAAGCCCTCCTTTCACCCATTAGGCATTCTATATCCATTTTGGCACTACTACCGAATATATGCTCGCTATCCTACAGGGTGCAGATTTGGTCTAGCTAAGTTTTGGGGTGACTCTTCATCCCAAAACCATAGAGTTTCATTTTGTGTGTAGAGAAATGATAATAAATCATTCACATTGATTTCATTCAAATATATACAAGATGATTTAGTTGGTTTGGTTAGTTCAACCAACCAACCCATTTTATCAACTACCCGCTTCAAGCAGCGCTTGATAGAACCTAACCTATAATGTAATATCATATGCATTATGCCATATAATATATATCATGCTAAAATAACCCCTTATTACATTATTGGAAAATACAAAGAGCATTGCAAAACAATTCAAATTTGACATGTGCAAGTGCATGTGTGAAGATGTCTGCAACTTGCTCATCAGTGGGAATGTATTAGAGTTGTATGTGATGCCTTGGAACTTCATCATGAATGAAATTACATCGAGTGTCAATGTGTTTATTTTGATCATGAAATATTGGATTCTTTATGATATTCAAAACACCTTAATTATTGCAAAACAAATGTAGTGGAAGATTCTTTGGAAGACCCTTGTTTGTAAGAATGTGACCTAACCATATTATCTCATAGACTATTCCACTTGCTACACAATATTCTACCTTTGTAGATGATATAGCAACCATATGCTACTTCTTATTGTGCCAAGAGATAGGACCAGATCCAATATGGAAAATATATCCAAAATTCAACTTGTGATCATCAATGGATTCGACATAATATGAGTCTATGTATTTGCTATTCTTCTTGTACTCTAGGCAAAAATCTATAGTACCACAGACATAATGAAGAACTATCTTTGCTTCTTTCCAATGACTCACCTTAGGTTCTTGCATGAACCTTGAAAGATAATCCATAGCAAAATCGAGATCTAGATTGGTATTTATCATATATACGAGACTCCCAATCAGTTGGCGATACAGAGTACCATCTACCTATGGTGATTTATCATATCATGATAACTTAAGTCTAGACTCCATTGGAGTTGCTTTAGACTTGTAGTCAATCATATGATATTTATCAACCAATGTCTTCATGTACTGATTTTGGGTTACTCAAATATGAATCTTTTTCTGAGTTACTTCCAAACTAAGATAATAGTGAAGAAGTCCTAGATATATAATTTCAAAATATTATTTAAAATAATCTTTTACTGCATCAATCATACTCTCTAAACTCCCTGTTATGATCATATCATCTACATATAGCACAAAAATCACTATGTTAGAACCATTTATATTAGTATAGATATTTTCATCTAAAGGACTTCTTTTGAATCCATGTTGTAGAAGGTGACTATCTATTTTGATGTACCAAGCTCGTGGAGCTTGTTTTAGCCCATACAAATATTTTATCAACTTAAAAACTTTTTTTTCTTAGTCTTCAATGACAAATCCTTTTGGTTGGGTCATGTACACTTCTTATTGTAGGTCATCATTCAAGAAAGCACTCTTTACATCCATATGATGTAACTTCCACTCAAACTAAGCTACCATGGTACAAAGTACTCAAATGGTAGTCATTTTTGTAATAGGGATAAAAGTATCTTCATAATATATGCCTTCTTTTTTAGCATAGCCCTTTGCAACAAGACATGCCTTATGCTTATCAATAGTACCATCTACCTTATACTTCACTTTGAACACCCATTTGTAGCCAATGGGCTTCTTTCTTGAAGGCATATTTACTAGCTTCCATATATGATTTTTCATGAGAGATGTATGTTATGCTTCCATAGAAACCTTCCACTAAGGCTCACTAAGTACATCCTAAATAGTTGTGGGCTCATTTTCATCCTAATATGACATATAAACCTTCTCATCATCCATATTTATTTCTCTGTATTCCTCTATGTCTATAGATAGTTCAACAAATTATTGGCAAAGCTCGTCAACCTCCGAAGTTGATGCCTCTACTCTCATATTCTGAGTCATACTACGAGTACAAGGTCAATCTAGAGTTAGATCTAGAAGTAATACCAACTTAGAATCTCTCAATGTACTAGTATACCATTTTGGTGAAGAACACAAGCTTATACTGAGAGGGGGGTGAACAGTATAAGATCTCTTTCTACTTTTTCCTTTATACCTCAAAATAGTAAAGCAATATACCCAAAGCAATATCAAAGCAATGCACAATATCATCCATAAAGTGACACAAATTTTAATGTGGTTCACCCAAAATGGCTGGGCTACGTCCACAAAACTTTTCTCTAAAATTTATCTCAAAGTTCTTTGGGAATCCTTCCCAATTACAATATTTATGAGCCTCGGCCTAAAGGAGATACCTTCCCTTAATTAGAATTTATGAGCCTCTGCTCAAAGGAGATACCTTCCCCTCTGCTCTAGAAATGATCCCTTAGAAGATCAACTGCCTCTACCTCTTGCCAGCACATGGAACTCCTTTCCACCGAAGACCTCCTATCCTCAATGCTTAGCCTAAGAGACCTCTGTCTTCTATGGTCACGTCCATAGTAGCTCAGCAACCTACACCAAACATAGTTAGTCAGTCTAGTACAATTCTTCCTCTGTCTATCAGATCTGTCCAACACTTGAACAAATCAATCCTCTACACACAAGACTTCTCAAAGACTTGCCAAATCTGTCCTCAGGTTCTTCTCAAAGAACCAGTGCACCTCTGTCCTCAAGTTCTCTAATAGAACTATCAAACTCAGCTCACAAGTCCTCTGCTAGGACCTGTCCAAATCTACTCACAAGTCCCCACCGTAACCTGTCCAAAACTACTCACAAGTCCCCACCGAAACCTATCCAAGACTGCTCACAAGTCCCCACCGGAACCTGTCCAAAAACTTAGCAATCTCACCAAGAAAAAAAAAATTCGTAGTAGGAAATCACAAGGTGAATTGTTAGATACCCAATGTGATTTTTCAAACTCATAGAAGCATAAAGAGAATTGTTAGAGACTCAATATGTTCTATACTCAACTCCCAATCTCAAAACTCAACTCAAATCAACTCAGCTTCAAACTCAATCTCAAATCAGAAAACTCAACTCAATATCTGAAATGGATAGGATAGAATGCTTTCTTTCAATAACATGAAACCCCAACAATTTCCAACTATGCAAAGAATCACATAACAATGATACTCATGTTATTTTCACCATCAATTAGGGCTTCAACAACAATGCTCATCAAACAAGGTTCAATCAACACCATTCAACTCAAAACACAACCTTGAAGCATTTCACAATCAACATCAGAAAAGGAAACAAGTAGAACTCCTTTTCTCTCCAATATTGTTTGAATAAAAAGCATCCACCAACTCAAATCAATAAGAGCACACACAACTTTTCAAATCATCAACAAAGAAGTAAGCCCAACACTTTAACCAAGTAAAGAATAGCTTGATTATTAACAATTTAATGAAAGCAAATGTCAATCTCAAAGCTGCCCACTTAAGGTTTCACAACTTCACACAAGAAGCAATTTTAACCTTAAAACATCATTCTTTCATTTCCATAATCAACCAAAAGCACTCTCAACATTACAAGAAAAATTTATCCCTTATACACCTTATTTCTCCCTCATAGTCTTATCAAAAATAAAATTTATTTCTCATAAGAATGCAATAAGATATTTCAAACAACACCTTCAAAAGAATCTTTTATCAAAATAAAACAAGCTTTAAACTCCTTATAACTCCTAAGCTATTTTTCCCTCTAATAAACTTCCTCCATCGGCAAAATACACTTAGAAAAAATTAATTTCAAAAATACCTTGGCCAACATCAAACATCGCGCTATGGATAAATTGCGCACGAATTCTAACACCACCCGTTGTGTCCACTTCACGATGAAAAAACCTTTTGCATTATTCGAACACGTAACCTCCCATTCGGGTAGCGCGCCAATAGCCTAGCCGCTACTGGTGTGCCAAGGTTCCCGATGAGGTTTAAACCTCATGTTGTTCGCCTTGTTCCTTCTGTTCCAGGGATTAAATAAAACAACAATGCCTCCATTTATTTTGACGTGAACACGAAGACAAAAACCTTACATTAGATTTATGACAAACGACGAGTACACAATTGAAGAAGAAATCTGAACAATGGATCACGAAATCATAGTGAGGAAGAAATCGAACAGCAGATGACAAATTCACAATGAGCAACACTTCTTAAAAAGTGGATCAGATAATTCTTGATTTTCATCGAGGGAGATTTATATGCATTTTTACCATAAGCTCTTGATGTCGACAAGGATTTTAACACATCGGCGGAGGTCTTGGCTAGCGCCTAAAATCTTAAAACATAGTGCCCACATAGTTAAGACATTTGCGCCATGGGTTAGGAGAACCCATTGCAAACAATAATTTAATATTTATTTAAAAATAATTAAAGGGAACCTTAACAAGGTTTTTAATTATTTAAATAAATACTTCCTCCTGGACCCAAATGCATTAAACTAATGCATCCACCTGTAGTCTTTAAACCTGCCAACTTGGGGTTTACAAAAGACCTTTGAAACTGCCATGCCGAAACCTCCAAGAAACCTTTTATTAAAGGAAAACTTTTGACATCAAACAAATTCCTTCAAGAGCTTCTTGACATCAATGACAACTTATACACATGATCAAGGGCAATGTACCCAATGTACCAAAAATTTCCAACAATCTCCCCCTTTGTCATTGATGGCAAACATTTACTGAAAACACTTCTCAGGAGCCAAAACTTAAACCAATTGTGCTAACAACTGACCAACTATGCCCATAACTGAGAATATTCCTTTGAATTTTTGCTCCCCCTAACTTGAAACGCTCCCCTTCACTTTGAAGCTCTTCCCCTTACTCATATCTCTCCCCCTTTGTCATCAATGGCAAGGGGTCACCTTTGGGGCTTGGTACTAAGAATGGGCCTCTTAGCTTAGTCCCTCCCCCACCTCCTGATGAGGTGATTAATTCTGTGATGGGAGTAAAACTCCCATTAGGCACTGATCATCATCAGTGTCTATAACTTCCTTGTCGGGCCTTCTCTTGAACTCTTTGTCCATATTCCTATTATTGTCACTGTTCTTGTTCTTATTCTTGTTCTCATCCCTGTTCTTTTCCATGCCTTGATCCTTGGACCTGATCATGCCACTATTCCTGTTCCTGTATTCTGGAATTTCAGCTCTACACTGTCTGATTATGTGACCTTCATTGTTGCACTTGAAACACTTGACGATGTTGTTTCTCTGAGGTAAACCTGATATTTGAATCCACTAGTTCTGACCAAACCTGTCTTGACCAAACCTGTTCTGACCAAACCTATTCTGACCAAACCTGTTCTGATCAAACCTGTTCTTGTTATTTGCCTTGCAATAAACTGCCTTGTGCCCAAACTGTTGACAAGAGTAGCAATACCCTTGAAAGAAACTAGCACTTCTAAAATTTTCATTTACCTTCTTCACTTGAGCCATGCAATGTGAAGCCATGTGACCAAACCTATGACAAGCAAAACATCTACCTTGAAACTTCCCTTTATTTGACCTCTTAGGTTCTGAAAACTTCTTCTTCTCATTCTGAATTTTGTTTTCTATTTTTGTGCATCTATCATTCAAGGACTCCTTTTCTAAAGTACTTTCCTCATCAGAACTCTCTTCCTTTTGGAGTCTCTTACTAGACTCTCCAACTTGTTCCTTGTGTGGCTTAACAAAACCAAGGCCTATTTTATCCGTTGTCTTTCTTTGACCTTTGATGAGTGACTTAACATTTTTGGAGCTATCTTGAAACCTGTAAAGCTTATCCTTGTACTCTTTAGTTTTCTCTTTCAAAGAATCCATTTTCTTTTCTAACTCACTATACTCAAGAACCTTAGACTCTAACTCATCCTTGAGTTCTTGTGTCTTAGCTATAGAGAAGTCAAGACTTTTTATAAGATCATCTCTCTCCATACAACATTCATCTAACTTATCCTTGAGTCTAGCATTCTTCTTTCTTTAATTTTTCAAAGCACTCAGAGCACCCAACTCAAATCAACAAGAGCACACACAACTTTTCAAATCATAAACAAAGAAGTAAGCCCAAAACTTTAACCAAGTAAAGAATAGCTTGATTATTACCAATTTAATGAAAGCAAATGTCAATCTCAAAGCTGCCCACTTAAGGTTTCACAACTTCACACAAGAAGCAATTTTAACCTTAAAACATCATGCTTTCATTACCATAATCAACCAAAAGCACTCTCAACATTACAAGAAAAATTTATCCCTTATACAACTTATTTCTCCCTTATAGTCTTATCAAAAATAAAATTTATTTCTCATAAGAATGCAATAAGATATTTCAAACAAAACCTTAAAAAGAATATTTTATCAAAATAAAACAAGCTTTAAACTCCTTATAACTCCTAAGCTGTTTTTCCCTCTAATAAACTTCCTCCATCCGCAAAATACACTTAGAAAAAATTAATTTCAAAAATACCTTGGCCAACATCAAACATCGCGCTATGGAGAAATTGTGCATGAATTCTAACACCACCCGTTGCGTCCACTTCATGATGAAAAACCCTTTCACGTTATTCAAATGCGAAACCTCCTGTTCGGGTAGCACACCAACAGCCTAGCCGCTACCGGTGCGCCAAAGGCACTTGGTGAGGTTTAAACCTCAGGCCGTTAGCCTTGTTCTTTCTGTGCCAGGGATTAAATAAAACAATAGTGCCTCCCTTTCTTCTGACACAAACACAAAGACAAAAACCTTATGACAGATTTACGATAGACGACAAGTACACAATCGGAGAAGAAATCCGAACAACGGATCACGAAATCACAGCAAGGAAGAAATCGAATAGCAGATCATGAATTCACAGCGAGCAAAACTTTTTAAAAAGTGGATCGGATAATTCTTGATTTTCATCAAGGGAGATTTATATGCATTTTTACCATAAGCTCTTGATGTCGGCGAGGAGTTTAACACGTTGGCGGAGGTCTTGGCTAGCACCCACAATCTTAAAACATAGCGCCCACATAGTTAAGACATTTGCACCATGGGTTAGGAGAACCCATTGCAAACAATAATTTAATATTTATTTAAAAATAATTAAAGGGAACCTTAACAAGGTTTTTAATTATTTAAATAAATACTTCCTCCTGGACCCAAATGCATTAAACTAATGCATCCACCTGTAGTCTTTAAACCTGCCAACTTGGGGTTTACAAAAGACCTTTGAAAATGCCATGCCGGAACCTCCAAGAAACCTTTTATTAAAGCAAAACTTTTGACATCAAACAAATTCCTTCAAGAGCTTCTTGACATCAATGACAACTTATACACATGATCAAGGGCAATGTACCCAATGTACCCAAAATTGCCAACATTTGGAACCTTATTCTATGGAGTGAAACCTCTTTCTTAGGCTCATATTCCTCAAGTTTTACAATTGTAGAAGTGTTATCTAATGTGAAAGCTTCATCAAATACCACATCTAAAATTATGTGTATTTTCTTGGTCATAGGATCTATGAACCTATAACCCTTTGAATGATCATCATAAACAAGAAAAATACATTTCAGGGTTTTCTCATCTAAATTATTCCTCTTCTATTTTGGTATGTGCATGAATGCCTTACATCCAAAAAATCTTAGATGAGAAATGGAGGGTTTCTTACCACTCCATGCTTCTTTTGGATTCTTGCCTTGTAGAGCTCTTGTGGGTGCCCTATTTAGGAGGTACGATATTGTATTCACTGCTGCTACCCAATACTCTTGCTCAATATGTGCCTCCTTAAGCATACATCAAACCATTTTCATAATGGAATGATTCCTACTTTTAGAAACTCCATTTTTTTATGGATTATAGGAAGTTTTCAGCTATCTCTTAATCCCATGTTAACTCAAAAATGATGAAAATTTCTTGGAGGTATATTCCCCCCGTTGATCTAATTGAAGGGTTTTTATGGAACATCCTAAATTCTTCTCAACAAGCTTTTTAAACTATTGAAAATACAAAAATAACTCTAACTTCAATTGAAGAAAGAAAACCCACATATTTCATAAGTAATCATAAACAAACAATTGAAAATACCTCTTTCCACCATAGTTGGTTGACATAGGATTGCACATATCAGTGTGTACCAAATCCAAAGGTTTCTTAGATCTTGAAGAGCTAACCTCAAATGGTACCCAATGTTGCTTCCTTGCTAAGAAATTCGAGCATATTGGAAATATGGATGAAATGTTGGGAAGGCCTTTCACCATCGCATATTTTCTCAACTCGAGCAAATATCCTAAACTTAGATGTCCATATATCTTATGCCAAAGAGAAGTAGCCTCCTTTGTAGTTGCTACCATGGCAACATGAGGCATTGAAACGATATCTAAAATGAACAAGCCATGCTTGTATAATCTTGTTTCTATATGCTTCCCATTTTTGGTGATGAAACATCTCTTTCTACCATCCTCAACATTGAAAACAACATTCATGTCTCTATCCAAGATCTAAGGGACTAAAAACAAATTTTTGACCAATCCAGGAACATAGAGAACCTTCTCAATCTAGCATTTACCATCGAGAAGAGTGATGAAAACATCTCCTTCAATCTGGACTTGATAGGTCTGATTATCAATAACTATCACTGGCTTACCTACCTTTTACTCAAATGTCTCAAACCACGATCTATCTCTAGTCATGTGTTTACTGGAACTTGAATAAATATACCACACTACATATTTTTGTTGGGATGAAGTGTGAGTCATGAGAACCTTGTGTGCTTACTTAGAATTTGAGTCTGAGTCAGATTTGATATAAGCAACATTCCCTTTGAGTTGCTTATTCTTATTTTGTGGTTTTTTTCCTTTACCTTTCTTCTTGTGATCTTGGTCATTATGTTGTTTGTTCTTAAACTAATACCTATTGGTGTCATGGTTATTCATATCACAAATATTGCAATATTGTTTGTCTTTTTTCTGATTTTATTTCCATTTTCCTTTTGATGAATATCCTCCCTTTTGAAAATGACCTTATTTCTTACCTCCTTGTTTTGTGTAGAGGGTATTATCTGGAACTTCATCTTTATAAAACTGATTTGCCTCTTCAATTTGAAGCAAATTCACCAATTCCACAAATGAAACTTGTCTACCAAATACATTAAGAGAGGTGATCAACACTTTATAGGATTATGGTAAAGCTCTCAAGATGACTAAGGTCAAGAGAGTATCTACCACTGTCTCTCCCATAAAATTCAATTTGGCTTTCAATTCTACCAATCTACATAGGAATAGGTCAACTATATTACCAGATTTCATACTAACTGTATGTAGTTGAATTTGAAGGTTGAGATAAGAGGATTGATTCTTACCTTCATAAATGGTAATCAAAGCATCCCAAGATTCCTTACCAGTCTTGGCATCAAATATATGAGGTTGAACCTCATCTATAGTAGCAAGAAAAATAAACATGAGACATATTATATCCTTATTATCAAAGACCTCTTGATCTGGCCTTGTTGTTCCAGGTTGTTTTGTAGTGCCAATCACTACATCCCATAAATCTTCAACCTGAAGGATAGATCTCATCTTTGTCTTCCATGGTGCATAGTTAGAACATTTTAGTAATTATGAGTCTGATAGATATTTTTGAGTAGTGGCCATTATGAAGATTCCTTATAACACCAAATGGTCCCCCTTTCTTTATACCTACCAGGATTTTATACTGAACCTCTCTATATACCCACCATTACATGAGGGAGACTATAAGTACATGAGAGCAGAATGATACGTGGAACATAGGTGGTACTGAAAGGGAATCATTTTGTTTATGACACCTACCATAGAAGTTATTTCCTCATGCATGGGGTGTAACTTCCTTTAAACACTTCAGAAATCACTTCGTCAGGATTTACATCTAACAACAATAATGATTAGGGTATAAATGGAGTGAATATCATAACTGGTTTGCCTTATTTCTTCCTGATGATTAATAGAGAATAAACTCATATGTCATTGTTACAGCTATATTAGGCATTAGATACAATAGTCCAAACATGACAACATTACATGTAAGTATGGACCAAAGGTATCATATATATTGAATGCTGCTATGCAATAAATTGCATAAATAGGTGTAAAGAATTTAGGGTCTTTTATTTGCTTTGTATATTTTACTTTATGATTGAAATACAAGAAAATAGAAAATTTAAATGCAAAAAAAATCACAAGTGCCCACAAAATTTTAAACACACTATGTGTTGGTTACCACCAAAATTCACCTATTACAATGCTAATTTTACAATGAAGATATTCACTTTTCAAATTAAAAATTTTTCTTCCCCCCTTTGTCTTAGCATTTTGCAAAAAAAATTCTTGTGATCCCCCCTTTTTGTTGCAAAATAAACAAGGATTAAAAAATTGTTCTTTTACCCTTTAAAAAATTCCGAAAAGAAAACTTATCCCTCAAAAATTGCTTGAAAGGAATAAACAAAGTATTTTTGAAAAATACCTCTTAAATAGCTTTTCCACGTGCTTTGGCAGAAAAAAAATATGCGCTAGTGTGCCCTCCTTTGACAAAAAAATACCCTTTCTTTGCAAAAAAATGACCCTTTGTTGGCAAAAATGGTTGACAAAAAAATGTCAAAATCTTGTCAACAAAATATTTTTGTTGTCAAAAAACTTGTAGCAAAAAATTCTTGTTAAAAAATTGGTAATGACAGAAAAAATTTTGAATGACAAAGTTAAAAAAAATTGTTTTGAGGGTCACGAGCGGGATTTGAAACTGCAACCACCATGTTGCCTAGAGCTTGGCACATGTTCGATGTGCCATTTGAGCTACAGTGCTCGACGAGATGAAAGGGACCAGAGGTCCCTTTTATAATGTTCTTCATTGCGTGTCGAAGAAAAAAAAATATTTTAGGACTATTTATCCCACATTGCTTGTGCAACAATGATGTCTTGCTTTATGAAAAATGAAGCACAACATACACTTTTATTGCCTTCGAGAAATCCATTCACCCAACAACTATTTTTCCACCTCCATGTGTTGCCAACAGTCTTCTTAACCGTTGCCACAGAATTGTTGACTAACCAATCAACTGCTACCAAGTGTCCTTAATCGCTGCCA
Source organism: Wollemia nobilis (assembly GCA_028583015.1). Taxonomy (NCBI): domain Eukaryota; kingdom Viridiplantae; phylum Streptophyta; class Pinopsida; order Araucariales; family Araucariaceae; genus Wollemia; species Wollemia nobilis. The sequence continues at coordinate 4,578,635 of JAQPPZ010002642.1, forward strand.
TGTCATGCACCCAACTGCTACCATGTATTTGTAACCACCACCATGTGACATACCCAACTGCTACCATGTGTTCATGATCACCATGTCAACCTCACCATATCGAACTAGCTCCATGTCAACCATATTGGAGTACATGCGATCTGTGTCAACAGGGTCTATGTATGCTTGTATTAGTCTGTCAGGGTCAGGATCTGACAGATCCATGTTAGTCTATCCTTCTAGTCTACGTCAGTGTCAGGGTTTGTGCATCTGTGTTAGTTTGGTCTTCATCAATGTTCTTTTCTATCAGATCTGGTCATTTTGGTGGGTGTTAGGTCCTGTCAGGTCAGGTCGATCTAGTGCATGGGGAAACATGGCCATCCTTTTCCTCTCCTCGCATAGCATTTTGTTGGAAAATATGCTACCATCCTTATCCCTAGCACCTATGCTTTGGTACGATGTAGAGAAATGACAATAAATCATTAGTTTTGATTTCATTCAAATATATACAAGATGATTTAGTTTTTCTGGTTAGTTCAACCAACCAACCCGTTTTATCAACTACCCACTTCAAGCAACACTTGATAGAACCTAACCTATAATGTAATATCATATATATTATGCCATATAATATATATCATGCTAATATTGTGTGTCCTCTACATCATATTTTATCAATGTCTGTATTCTACACTAACTATTATCATTCTATTTTCCCGTATTTCATATCAAATTAGCTTGGGGGTAATTATTTATCCCCAAAAACCTAGTTTAAAATTGCATTCTTGTTCAAGATTTGTGTCTATTATATTTTCTTTTCATTTGTTGTTCTATGTTGTCATATTTTGTTGTGTTTATTCCAAATATTAAAGGTCATTTTTATTATGAATGGTCAACTAAAAGTACCTATTGGACTTGACTGCTACACCTCCAAGCTTAGTCTTATAGCAACCTAAGAAGGCCCCTAAACATTAACCATATTTTCTAGGTTTTTGTGAAGCTATTTTGCAGATATGAAGTGGGATATTCTAGATGCAAGACAAAATGTGGATCAAACACCAGATCAAATAATTTCCCTTGGTAAATATATTAGGTTGTGTGTTTTTTCTTTATATTTTTTGTTCACACCTAGGTTATAATTAAAAAGGAAAAACATTTGATTGCTTTCTAGGCATTTGAAAGGAAAGGGTATATAGTTTTGCATCTAGGGTTTAGTCTTGTTTGTGCATTTCACTTGTGCCCTTGCTCAAAGAAAAATATTTCATTTCTTGCAAATTAGAGTTATAGATCATTGAATAAAAAATTATACTAAGGTTAGACATTGTCTTCTTGCATATTATATATTTTGCATTATTCTTTCATTTCTATAGTTTAGTATAGCAAAGCCTAACATAGGTGATTAATTAATTGACACTAAACATTTCCACCCTAGACTTGGAGAAAGTCCTAAAACCAATCCTGGTGAACCCTTTCCTTTGTAACCCTGAGTGTAGATAATATAATAGCCTTCATGGTAACCTCAGCTTCCAACAGATCTTATTGATGCTCCTACTATAGCCCATTGATGCTCCTACTCTAGCCTACCCATATCCCCTTTGAGGTGGTTTTACTTGGCCCTCACTATATCCCAATATATTGTAACTTGGCCTAGCTATGCATGAAGAGTGTTTATCTTCCCCTACATGGAGACTATCATATCTATAAATATCTCTACTACCCTTTTTGGATCTCCCTAACCTGTGGTCCTGCTTGGTCCTACCTGTGTCACCATGCAAACATCTCTGGCTATCCTCCCTACCTATGACCCAAAGATAGTGATGATGGTACTCATGGTGATAACCACTTCTACCTTGACCTATACCCTAGCCTACTTAGGAGGTTGTGGTATCTACTCTCGTTGCTCCATTGCATATCGGTTAGCTTCTTGAATCACCAACTACATAAATTGATCTATGATTTAGAACCTTTAAACATACATCGATGGGGACATCCTTTGGGGTATAATACCCCTATACCATGTCCTATATCTAAGGGCTATCCTAACATCATATAATCTAGGATCAATGTAGAGGGAATCATCTAGGTCTTCCTTCATGAACCTAGCCACATCAAGATCCCCTATAATCCCTGATGGATCCCTCCTCACCATCTAGTACCAATAGTCTCCCAAGTCTAGTATCTCTTAGAGAACCCTGAACTATCATTGTAATCGATCAAACTAATATAGCTCCAACTCACCCTTTTTTATGGTGACCCATCAAAACCTCCTAACCTAAGCTAGTTTCTCCCCATCCTCATCCCATCCAATGTATAGATACCATATCCATTGTATTATCTAATGGTCTCATAGCTCATCTATGACCCATATCCCTAATTACAGAATACCTACATACGACCTTTGTGTACACTTAAAGTCTTGGGACCACCTGTATCTTGTTTGCTGCTCTAGGTCAAGTAGTATCCCTAGTAGTGCATCTGGCCTCCTGATGGTGATGTGCTTCTAGCACCACACTTGGATCAAAATCATACAAAACATTTGTGTATTTTTTTATACATGACATTGTACAACATCTTGTACAAAAAAATCAAAATAAATGACCCCCATGCGAACTACACCTATTGGTCTTGCATGTTTGTCACCACTCCCACAATTTCCCATTACAGGTTTTGTCGAATCATGTGGCCTTATATAAATCCCACTACCACTCCATAGAGCATAATAATCAATGCTCCAATCCTATGTCACTGTGGCATGTCATCAACATGGAATCCACTCTTATGGATCTCATGTGATGGATCACCTATTAATATCTCTATTTTTGTTGTGTAACCTATGCCCTATAAACCATCCTTCGCCTAATAGGTATCCTCAATATGCACCACACATCCTCTAGTGTGATTATCATATCATCTGTCGGTAACCAAAATATGGACGATTTTGGGTACCACCACTCTACCAACATTGTCAATAGCACTCTACCAGATTCCACCTGAGGTATCTCTACCAAGTGCAGAAGCCCCACTACACCCAATGTGTTCCTCTCTATTGGTTTGAGATCTTATAGTTCCTTCTCAAGGGTACTCAACCATCATTCCCTACTCTCAAGGACATCATATTGTAATCAAAATAACAAAAAATTTCATTAATAAACACACTAAAAGCAACTATTCTATTTTTGTTGAATCCATGCCTTGTGTCCTATAGGGCACAAATTCATGATTTCATGGCCTATACGACATGAGGTGTAGATTCAATCACTGCTAGGGTTGGTCAAATTCATGGGTGACCACTAGATCTATGCCCAGGTCCCCTGTGGTGACTTCAACATGAAGATATCAAAAAATATATTTAAAAATGATAAAATCAATCTAAACCTAATTTCTAGCTAGGATTTTGGCTCTTACCAATACCTAGTCTATTGTTGTGCTAGCCTCGCTCCTCACAACTATCGCTTAGTTCATGGGAAGGAATATTATCTCATTTTCTCCAGATCCCCTTTCTTATTTTATCATGCAATGAAAATGAGTTGAGTTACAAAGGTCAAAGCTCATTTTTATTATGAACGATCAACTAAAATGACCTAGGAGGCTTGACTACTGCACCTCCAAGCTTATTCTTATAGTGACCTAAGCAGACCCCTAAATGTTGACCATATTTTCTAGGGTTTTGTGAAGCTATTTTGTAGATATGAAGTTGTGGGATATTTTGGATGCAAGACAAAATGTGGATCAAACACCAAATCAAATAATTGTCCTTGGTAAAGCTATTAGGTTGTGTTTTTTTCTTTATATTTTATGTTCACACCTAGGTTATAATTAAAAAGGAAAAATATTTGATTGCTTTCTAGGAATTTGGAAGGAAAAGGCATATAGTTTTGAATCTAGGGTTTAGTCTTGTTTTTCCATTTCACTTGTGCCCTTTCTCAAAGGAAAATATTTTATTTCTTGCAACTTAGAGTTATAGATCATTGAATAAAAAATTATACTAAGGTTAGATATTGTCTTCTTGCATATTTTATATTTTGTATTATTATTTCATTTTCATAGTTTAGTATAGCAAAGCCTAACATAGGTGATTACTTAATTAACACATTAAACATTTCCACCCTAGACTTGGATCAAGTCCTAAAACCAATCCTGGTGAACTCATTCCTTTGTTTCCTTGAGTGTAGAGAATATAATTGCCATCACGGTCACCTCAGCTTCCAGCATATTTAGTCGAGAATCATACACGGTGTGCAATTTTATCCCTCTAAAATACAAATATTTTGAGGAGAAATGGTTTGATGATGAGATATCCCAACCTCTTCGAGTTGGGATTCTTCATCCATATCCTTATTCAAAACATCCCTGTGTTTAAAGAAATTCCATATATGACCAGATGATTTAAATTTGAGTTATCCATTAGACCCCTTAATAGGATCAAGGTCATTACTAGTCTCTATGTCCTCTTCCACATCTAGATTGGGATTACACCCATCAATATTATCATACTCTTGATGATTCCCATCAGATTTCAAAATATTTGTCTTAATCCTAAGGTTGGTATTCACTAGGACTAAGGTAAAGGATATGAGAGACAAAGGGAGATATAAAGCTATTGAAAAGCACACAAAATATTTTATTAAGCATTTTTACATTTTTCTAATATAAGCAAATATATTTAGTGATATTATTTATGGTTTAAAAACAAAAATAAAAAGGTGAAAAAAGAAAAGGCTTCCTATATGGCCACTAATGATGTGTCTCATGTTGATTTCACCAAAGATGTAGAGGGGGGAAACTACCCTACCGCATATGATTCTTTGCTGGATCCATTGGGAGACGAGGTGACCACGAGGGTATGTATATCCTCTTCACTTAGGGGGTCAGGGTATCAAAGGGTTCACCAAGAATATTTTAAGGACTTGCTCCAAGTCCGAAGTGGAAATGTTTGATGTATCCATTGAACAAGCACCTATGTTTGGTATTTATAAAATCTAAGCTATGAAAAATAAAACAATGATGCATAGGAAAAAAATGAAGCAATCAAACAAGGAGATATCCCTAGTATGATTTTTTATTCCAATGAGAACTAAAACCATAGTTTTGCAAAATAAATAGATCTTTTTATTTATCTTTTTAGCAAGGGTTCAAGAGAATGTACAAATAGATTTAACCTTAGATGCAAATTATATGCCTTTTCTTATTTCAAATACCTAGAAATAAATTCAAATATTTTTATTTTTATTTATGATCTAAATTTGGAACAGAAATAGATAGAAAGCAAACAAAAAACAACCTAAGAATTCTATTTAGAGCACTTAACTGATCTTATGGTTGATCCTATATTTTAACTTCCATCCCAAATATCCAACAACTTCAAAACCTGTAAAACAACTTTAAAACCCTTGGAATTTGATCAATGTTTAGGGGCCTACTTAGGTCGCCATGTGATTGAGCTTGGAGGCATAGTAGTCAAGCACACTTAGTCCTTTTAGCCAACTATTGCAAACAAAATGAACATAATAGAAAGAGAATATGCAAAAATGTAAATTAAGGTTTTGGGATAAGAAATTTACCCTTAATCCCTAATTGACCAAATTTGTACCCCATAAATGGGAGGTGTGAATTTGGATTTTCAAACTCATCCCCTATATATAATGGGTGCAAATTTGATTCAGAAATATTTTTTAGCCTAAAAATTGCCAAAAATATGATGCAAAATAGGATATAAAAACTCAAAATAAACTAACAATGCACATAAAACCGATTAGCTAATGGAGAAGGCAAGAAGTAATGAGAAAGTAAAGGTAGCAACCAAAATGGTAGACCTTTCCTATTTATCAAGACTCCTCCACTTTTTTCACCAAGGTAATCTAATCACAAGAAGCACAAAATAAAAGTAGCACAACAATCGAAAAGCAAAGATTCATCAAGAACACTTTTCACAAAATAACTTAGAATCATAATTTTTTGCACTAGGATCACTTAGATTTTTTTTGAAAAAATGAGTTCAATCCCTCTATTTATAAGAGTTTTGGAGGGGGAAAAGGTAGGAAAAGGAAAATTAATCCTTGGCATGAACCGACATAACAACTAGTTTATGCTAGAAAGAGTTTTTGAGAGAAAAAATCCTAAATTACCAAATTCACACATAGCTTTACAAGGTGTAAATTTGGCATGCCAAAATCGCACCCTATAAGGACTGGATGTGAATTTGGCAAGGCTAAGAAAAAACAAGCAATATAATGGATAATGTTAGAGTATATTACATCATTTGGGTCATGTAATTATATCACATTTGCTACATATCTAGAGTAGGATATTACTTTAGAGTAAACAAAGTTAGTTACTTCAAGTATTGTAATAAATGCACAAGTGTCAATGTTCAAGTTGTAAATGTGCAAGATGTCCACTTATATAGTTAGGTAGAGTGTTGGCCAAGGAATCCATTTTCCTATATAAATGGCCTCATAGCGAGTGATCAAAAGGAGTTGTAGAGATATAGAGTAGTGCATAATATAGATTAGTGATAGAGTAAACTATAGTTCTTTGAGTAACATTTTATGGAGTATCCATTTTATTCATTATACTATATTGTACCTTTTGCAACTTTCCATTAATAGCATATTTCAACATTCTTACATAATTCCATTATCTTACTTTTCTGCATATCTTACATCTTGTGATTGCTTTCTCCCATATCATACATTATCAAAAGCTAACAGTGGTATCAGAGCCTAGGAATAGGGAGAGACATGGTAGATCATGTAGGCATAGGGAGATCCACAAGAGAGAAAAAATATCAATTCTATAATTTTTAAGATTGCATTTGGCTAGAGTCTTTCCACAGAGTTGCAAAAAAATATGTGAAGACTAGGACTCAACATTCATTCCACTATATTGACAAATCAACTAGTGAAGATTCATCACTTATAATTTCTTCCATTACAATCCTAATATTTTTGAGAAGCTTCCTATAGAGATCTAGGAAGAACATCATCTTTAGAATCAATCCAACACCAAAAGCAACAAACAAATGAAGAGGATATTCTAGGAACCTGAGGGAAGTCTTTTTGTAGACCTATGCAAAGTAGAAGAAGAAAAGGCCATAAAATCCTTGTTCTAGATTCAAGGAAGAGAATCTAAAGAAAATTCTAGGAGAATATTGGAGGTTGGTGATCTACATTGAAAAACTATAAATAGCAAATGGAAGAGACTCTAGAGAAGAGTCTAGGAGAATATTGGAGGTTGGTGATCTCCATTGAAAAACTGCAAGTAGCAGATTGAAGAGAATCCAGAGAAGAGTCTTGGTGAATATAGGAGATTGGTGATATCCATTGAATATTGAAAACTTGACCCTGAAGGAGTGGAAGAAATCAGCCTAAGAAGCTGAAGAGATCTACAAGAGATCCCATTAAAGAACTTTTAATTTTGGAATAAATAGAGAATGACTAGAAAAAGTCCTATTCTAAAAGTAGCATATTTTAGAGATCCAAAAGGGATATCTCGTTACCAAAATTCCACAATAGAAGGTTGAATAAAAATTTCTCATTGAGAAGACCAAAGAAGATGTAATATTGAAGACCTTAGATAGGTCTCAAGGAGAAACAAGGAAAAGGCTTTAAGAGCCTCATTGAAGGAGTTCCTAGAAGAACTAATTGGATAAATTCACTATCAAGGAGAAAATCCTTATAGTTAAGAAATTAAGATAATTGTTGCCATACGATAACAAGCCCAAAGGAGAAGGATTCGGTAAATTTGTTAAAATGTGGAAGAGACTAGTGAAGACCTCAAGACTTTCAAATACTTGAGAAGAAGACCTTGTTTTAAGTTATAATTAGACAAGGAGGTTGAAAGAGAACTTAGATAGAAGAAGCCTACCAAGTCCAAGAGTTGTGGAGATTGCCTTTCATAGCTAAGAAGGCACATTTAAAATATAGGGGTTTTCTAAATCTACAACAAAATACTGAAGGTTTCATAGCTATGATTTACTACCATTCTATATAGAAAATTTGTGAATCTATTCATCAAGATCTACATCATGTTCAGATATCCTTAAAGGTAAGAAAATTAGGTGCAAAGGGTTCATTACTTGAATACTCATATTTAGATTGTTACCTAGCTTCATTAAGCACCTTATTAGAATTAAATATTCAATGAGAAGGACTCATAGTATAGTCTTCAAGAGAGTGTATAAATATTCTTTTAAGGTTATTACCTTCACATTAAAATAGAAGTCGAATATATTTTGACAGAAATAAAAATATCATCTTCCTATTATCTAGTTACAAAAAATAAGACTACATTAGATTGCTGGGAATATAGAGCATTCCTTAAGAGTTATCATTAGTTCATATTATAAGTTACTTTAAAATAGTAATAATGAGATTGTAGTTGCACTATATTAGTTTCTATTAAAGCTTATTAGAAGTGCACTAAGTGAAAGTAAAAATTAGTGCAAGATTAAGCCACCTTAAGGGCATATTAGTTGCATGATTATTAGCTTGGATTCATTATTAAGATAGCCAAGAAAAGGAGAGAGTTATATTAAAGAAAATAACATTGAACCAATTGTTGCCTACAAGGATTAGTAGAAAGAAAACACCATCAAAACCAATAGAAAGAAAGCTTGCAAAAGAGATTTGGAGATCTTATATATTGGTGGAAAAATTAATGTATTCTATTCTATCTATTGTAAAGCTATTTACATTAGTTTCTTGCACTATAATTTCTTGTCCTATGTAGCAAAAGGGGACAAAGTTTGAGTGTCTCAAGGACACATCCAACACAAAAAATAACCATCACAAAGTAGTTAATAGAAGAGCACTATCCAAGCAATGTTGAAGAGCTAACAAGAGGCTCATATTAGGGTGTCTAAAGAAACCCCTATCAATCATAGAATTAAGCATCCATAATAAGCAACCTAAAGAACAATAAAACCAAATAAATGAGTTGTTACCTATTGCATAGTACGATCTAGAAGCTATCATCTACAACACATTGCAAGGTAGCACACAAGATAGCATATTAAAGGCATAAGGTACAAGATAGAGTTCAAGGTGCAATATCCAAGACCTAGCTTGGATAAATCATCCACTAAGGAGGAGCTATACCAATTTGTATCATGGAGAAACTACCAACTAAGGGAAGCACTAATAATCACAAACGAAGCACCATAGAACCATCATCGAAGCACCTAGAACCACCATTGAATGCGAGGCAACATTTTGTGAGAAGATTAACATTTTCTTTCACTTTAAGGAAGCATTGGGAGTAAGAAAAAAATTGCGTATACATCGAAAAATGAGTATATAATATATAGTTGGTGTTGAATGGAATCATTTCATGCAAACAAAGGCACTGCCACCTATCACAATTGATAGACCACCCATATATTCCCCAACAGTTTCAAATTTATAAAACACTCACTCCTTGAGCATTAGAATACTAATTTAGATATTACAAATGCATCTTTATTATAGTTGGGAAGGAGAAGTGCTACATCATTTTCTAAGCCACTTGGGTGTTAACCTAAATAGAATTGAATCTTACAAACCACATGGTTATCACCTCAAGAAGGATTAAAAAAATCATAAAGCATTATTCAAGAGCTTAAACCACATGAAATTCATCCAAAGGAGCTCAAAGATATTTAATATCTCAACTCCAAAGTGAAGGACATAGTGAAGTCCAAAGGAAATGCAACAAAGCAAGAGCATGTAGAAGAGTGCTTTATTTGGAGTCAAAGGGTCAATATGAGATTTTCATACACCAGTGTTGTTGAGAAGAGCATTGAATGGTCAAATTAAAACCAACACCATTTGAGGAGAGAAGACCAAGAAAAGAATAGCAAAGTGAAGCATCTCAAGTGGGATTAAATTCTATCATAGAACAACACCATTCAAGGTAGAGGGAGAGCATTGAATACTCATATGATACATCAAATTTAGAACCCTCATCATCGCCTAATCAGCTTTCTCAATGTATGTTGAGAAGAGGCAATATATTACAACACTTAATACGTATTTTCTTCTAAAGTAGGAGCTATAAGGTGTTGAAAATTGAAAATTTATTATTATCATCAACTTAAGAAAACAATTCTAGTCAAGTTTGAAGATATTATAAATTGCTTGATATTTGAAAATAACCAAGTAGGAGATATAATATTGTCAACTTTGGTAACTTGAAATATTAATTTGCAAATATTATTATCATTAATTTCTAACATTCCAAATTAGGGAGGCATAAGGTATACTATGTCAAATCTTGATATATTAGAATCTAGAAAATTGAACAAATTGAATTATTGAAGGTAGAATAAGGAAGTTCATTAAAGCATCATTAAGAGTTGGAATTAATTAAATTTGTCTCATACTCACATTAAAGGGACAAAAGGAATCCAACCAAAGGGAACTTCAAATTGATAAGTGCATAGTTCATTAGGAGAGATAAGGTGAAATAGAAGTTGATTATTATCATTTACAAAACATTACAAAATCAACTCAAGATTGAACTATTACTTGCTAAAGCACTTCATCACACATATAGCATATTCTAACTACTAGGGAGACATAAGTATTCTACAAAACCTTTCTATAAAAGACCTTATCAAATTGGAGTCATAAAGTAGACTCCATTTAGAGTATTCTCATAATACCCTAGAACTCTTATAAAATTCTACAAGTGACTATAGTCTAATAAAACTAAGGAAGAAGGAAGATGTCTACTTCAAATAATACAGTGAATAATGATATGGGAAACACCATTAGAAAGGAAAAATCAAGCATTATCAAAATGGGAATCAAGAATAGACTTACAAAAACTAGAAACCTAGATCTTGCCTCAAAAGTGATCTATAGTGAAGCCTTAGAAGAAAAATTTACAATGTTGGAATATTATCTTCATTCTAGAATCATTGAAGCAATTGATAATGAAAATGATGATATTTCAATTCCTCTAGACTTTGGAATCATATTATATATGGATTTACTTATACTTTAGAACTATAAAGATGAGAACTTGATGCAAGAGCATCCAACAAAAGGCAAAAATACCACAAAGGAGAAAAAGTGTCACGATATCGCGACATGTCGGCAAAGAAGAAAAAGTGTTGCGATATCGCGACATGTCGACAAAGAAGAAAAAGTGTCGTGATATCACGACATGTTGCATTTTCACGACCAAAAGACGAGAGAAGGCGCAAGAGAGAAAAAGTGTCACGATATCGCGACATGTCACATTTTCATGACCAAAAGACGAGAGAAGGCTCAAGAGAGAAAAAGTGTCGTGATATCGCGACATGTCGCATTTTCATGACCAAAGGACGAGAGAAGGTGCAAGGGAGAAAAAGTGTCGCGATATCGCGACATGTCACATTTTTGCGACCAAAGGACGAGAGAAGGCACAAGGGAGAAAAAGTGTCGCGATATCATGACATGTCACATTTTCATGACCAAAGGACGAGAGAAGGCGCAAGGGAGAAAAAGTGTCACGATATTGCGACATGTCACATTTTTGCAACCAAAATACGAGAGAAGGCGTAGGAGAGAAAAAGTGTCACGATATCGTGACATGTCACATTTTTGCAACCAAAAGACGAGAGAAGGCGTAGGAGGGAAAAGGTGTCGCGATATCATGACATGTCACATTATCGTGACTAAAAGAGAAGAGAAAGAGTAAAAAGGAAAAAGTGTTGCGATATCACGACATGTTGGCAAAGAAGAAAAAGTTTCACGATATCGCGACATGTCACATTTTCGCGACCAAAGATAAAAAAAGGGCAAGTGGTTACAGGGGCCGTTACAGAGGAAATTATAGAGCGATAGGTATACCGAACGTCATCATTGGTTGACAGGTGAACAGAGTCTATAGTGGTAGCACTGAACAACACGTGGCACCAAGGTGCAATGAAAGCAGACGAAGATCAAGAGTCGGAAATAAAAATGTTTCAAAAGCCAAAACAACAAGGAGGCACGAGAAATGAAACAAAGGGTCAAAAAAGGGAAACAAAGAGTCACGCCAAAAATTTTAAAAGGGGAAGCAAAGGCATGCACAAGGGGTCGGAAACTACTGAGACAAAGTTGCAGAGCTGAAGGCAAGAGGGCCATTCTGGACCTATTTGGGCTATTTTTCTTCCAGGGCAAGAAATGTTGTAATTAAAAAAAAATAAACTATCTTTCAAAATAAAGGAGTTTATTTGGCAGACTGCTACCATTTCTATAAATATTTCCAAGTTTTTGAATGATAATTGGGTTTTTTGGCTTGATTAAAAATCTTGGATCCCCATCAAGTGGTATCATAGTGGGAGTTCCTGAGTGTGTAAACAGATCACTGAACGTGAGGCAGTTTACACCAGGATATGTGGTTAAGGGTTGTGAGAAGAGAGTGAGGAAAAATACCTCCATGAAGAAACTATGGTGGTGGGAGAAATGTGGTATCTGAAGGAGATTTTAGAGCTTTACAGAGGCAAGTGTAAGCCCTACAATATGATTTGCGAAGAGGGGTTGAGACAAGGAGAGAAGATCATAGTGAAGATGAAGGTTGGGAGGCTGATGATCCATCAGATGAAGAAGAAGTAATGGATCCTGCAGAAGCTAGATTATTTAGGACCATATCTTAGATCGGGAAGAATCCAAAGTTTGATATCTCCACGTATTCTGGGAATCTCAATCCAGAGGAGTTTATTGATTGGATCAATGATATGGAGGAATATTTTGAGTATGAGGAGGTTGTAGATCCAAATCGGATAAAATTGACAAAAATGAAGTTGAAAGGCCATGCTAGCATATGGTGGAAAGGAGTGCAACTAGAAAGAAATAGAGGAGGAAAGGAAAAGATAACCAGATGGGATCGAATGGTAGAGAAGTTGAAGAGACAGTTTATTCTTGTAGATTACGAATTGGATTTGTTGAGGAAAATGTAGAGTTTGAGACAGTCAAGCAAATCTGTCAAAGAATATACAGAGGAGTTTTACAAAATCTCAATCAGAACTGGCCATTCTGAGGCTAATAAGGAGAAGGTAGCCCATTACATCAATGGATTGAGAATTAGTATTCAAGAAGAGTTGAGTCTGGTTAGGATGAGCACCATTGAGGATGCTTACCAGTTTGCTCTAAAAGTTGAAGAGAAGATGAAAAAAATGTTTGAGGGTAAGCAGAAAGGAAGAGGTCGTGGAGAAAGAACTAGTGGAAGAATAGATGGAGGACGAGATGAGAAGAAATAAGAAGCTAGTAGCAATCAGGATCAAAAAGGAGATAATGATTACAGACCCCATGATCAGAACAATGGTTACCAAAGAGGAAGAGGTAGATCTGGACATGGGTATGGAAGAGGAGGATTTCATGGAACTTGTTTCCATTATGGAGAAGAAGGACATCGGGCATATGAGTGTCCCCAACACCAAGAGAGGATGAATAGGAGACCTGAGGGTCATTTCAGAGCTGTTGTAGCAGATGAAGGTGCTGAATCAGAACATTTTGAGGAGGTAGAGAGGAGAATTTATGGTCACAAGGAGAATCTTGTTGAATGAGGAGAAAGAACCAGACTAGAGGAGGAGCCTGTTTCGCACAAGGTGTAAATGTTTAGGTAAGGTCTGTAATGTTATTATAGATAATGGTAGTATTGATAACTTGGTCTCTGAAGAAATGGTTACTAAGTTATAGCTAGAGAGGATGAGACACCCGCATCCATACCAGATTGTGTGGTTGCGAAAGGACCATAGGGCATTGGTCAGTGAACAATATTTAGTCAAGTTTAATATTAGGAGATACCAGGATGAGGTCCTGTGTGATATCCTACCTATGGATGCTTGCCATATGTTGTTAGGAAGACCATGGCAGTTTGATCACCGTGTAGTCCATGATGGACATGCCAAAACTTACTCCCTAATAAAAGAAGGGGTGCGCAATAAACTAAAGCCACTGAATGAGATTGATGAAAAGAGTTTCCTGACAACAATGAGAGTGGAAGTTGTGGGGTTTGAATAACTTAAGGGGTTGTACCCTAAAGACCCAGATTTTGCTAAATCTTGGAGAGCTTGTACAGCCCCAATTAAAAAGAAGGTGACAAAACAATACAAAAGTGAAGGTCACTTCTCAATCCACCCCGGTTGTCTGATGTAGGAGCATCCAACGAAATGCAAAAATACCGCAAAGAAGAAAAAGTGTCACGATATAGTGACATGTTGGCAAAGGAGAAAAAGTGTCGTGATATTGCGACATGTCGGCAAAGAAGAAAAAGTGTCACGATATCGTGACATGTCACATTTTCATGACCAAAATATGAGAGAAGGCGCAAGAGAGAAAAAGTGTCGCGATATCATGACATGTCGCATTTTCATGACCAAAATATGAGAGAAGGCTCAAGAGAGAAAAAGTGTCACGATATCACGACATGTCACATTTTCATGACCAAAGGACGAGAGAAGGTGCAAGGGAGAAAAAGTGTCGCGATATCGCGACATGTCACATTTTCATGACCAAAGGATGAGAGAAGGCGCAAGGGAGAAAAAGTGTCGTGATATTGCGACATGTCACATTTTGGTGACCAAAGGACGAGAGAAGGCGCAAGGGAGAAAAAGTGTCGTAATATCGCGACATGTCACATTTTCACGACCAAAAGACGAGAGAAGGCGCAGGAGAGAAAAAGTGTCGTGATATCGCGACATGTAGCATTTTCGCGACCAAAAGATGAGAGAAGGTGTAGGAGGGAAAAGGTGTCACGATATCATGACATGTCGCATTATCATGACTAAAAGAGAAGAGAAAGAGTAAAAAAGAAAAATTTTCACGATATCGCGACATGTTGGCAAAGAAGAAAAAGTGTCGCGATATTGCACACATTGCATTTTTGCAACCAAAGAAAAAAAAATGGGAAAGTGGTTACATGGGACATTACAGAGGAAATTATCGAGTGGTGGGTATACCGAACGTCATCATTGGTTGACAGGCGGACAGAGTCTACAGTGGTAGCACTGAACATCACGTGGCACCAAGGTGCAGTGAAAGCAGATGAAGATCAAGAGTTGGAAAGAAAAACATTTCGAAAGCCAAAACAACGAAGAGGCATGAGAAATGAAATGAAGTGACGGAAAAGGGAAATAGATATTCATGCCAAAAAATTTAAAAGGGGAAGCAAAGGCATGCACAAGGGGTCAGAAATTGCTGAGATAGAGTTGCAGAGCTGAAGGTAAGAGGGCCATTCTGGACCTATTTGGGCTATTTTTCTTCCAGGGCAAGAAATGCTATGATTAAAAAAAATAAACTATCTTTCGAAATAAAGGAGTTTATTTGGCAGACTGCTGCCATTTCTGTAAATCTTTCCAAGTTGCTGAATGAGAATTGGGTTTTTTGGTTTGATTAGAAAGCTTGGCTCCCCATCAGAACTTAAAGCAAAAAAAATTAATTGAACTACTCAAAGAGAAATAAAAAATAGATGAATATTTCCTAGAGAAGATATTTCAATCCTCATGTAGTATTGATGCTTCAAGTTCTACTAACTCAAGATCTAATCATGATGCCTTAAGTGTTTTTTCAAAATCCTCTATGCAAAATAAAAATAATAATGATAAGGACAAAGGCAAAGAAGAAATACTTGTGCAGTAATCAAGATATAGTACAACCTCTTATGAAAGTGTAAAAATGGGATCCAAAGACAAGATTAAAGGAGAAGAATAAGAAGAACCAGATTAAGGAGGCATAAAGTGCAAGGTGAATTAAATATAATACAAAGGACCTAATCAAGTTGAAGACTATTCAAATAAGGAAGATCCATATTGAATACTAAAGCCTTCAATATCCAAATAATGTAATACAGGCGGGTGTTAGAGTATATTACATCATTTGGGTTATGTAAATGTACCACATTTGGTACATAGCTAGAGTAGGAGATTAATTTAAAGTAATGAAAGTTAGCTACTTCAAGTATTGTAATAAATACACAAGTGTCAATGTGCAAGTTGTAAATGTGCAAGGTATCCACTTACACATATAGGTAGAGTGTTGGCCAAGGAATCCATATTATTTTATAAAGGGTCTCATAGTGAGTGATTAAAATGAGCTGTAGAGCTAGAGAGTAGTGCATAATATAGATTGGTGATGGAGTACAATGTAGTCCTTTGAGAAATATTTTATGGAGTATTCATTTCCTCCATTATGTTGCATTGTACCTTTTTTGCAACTTTCTATTAATATCATATTTCAACATTCTTGTAGAATTCAATTATCTTGCTTTTTTGTAATGTAGGCAACAAATCCACCTTCTAGAAGAAGAAATGATCTTTGTATTTGTACACGTTTTATTCAGTTTTACTCAATTTTGATTAAAATGTACAAGTTTAAAAACGTACAAGTATGAGTAAAAATGTACAAAGTTGTAAATGTACGATGTGAAATATCAATGAAATTAGGTGAAATGTACATTTGGGGTGAATTTGATAAAAAACAAATTAGACATTTGTAAAACCTTGTAATGAAGTTTTTTTGAATTAATCTAGGATGGTAGTTTTAAGTAACATGATGTCTCAGAAACTGTTTTGGAACAGTATGGGCATGCATTATATAGCTCCCAATTCATTTTTTTTCGTTCATAGTTGAAGTTATTCATTGATAATTTATTCATTCATGGAGTATTGATTGGTTATGGTAGAGTTGCAAACTGCTCACTATGGTAATTTTTATGGTCATGAGCAATGCCAATGGCTATATTGTATAGAAATACTCATAATCTGAATATGATAGAAATTATCTTTACTTCCTTGCCCTTGTGAATTCCATTGTACATTTTGGTTGTTGTAGGTTGTGTAATTAATGTTTGGATGCATAACTTGTCATGTTAATTGGATGGAATTGCATTGTGAATGATTTTGGTCATCCTACAGACTTGGTGTGAGGATAGAAATTGATTGTATGATGGATTACAATCATATAAAGAAATTTCCAGGTAGTTGTATGATTTTTGGAATTGTTCTTAATGATTACAATTCATTATCAGTGAATTAGGGTTTGCATGTTAGGAAGAAAGTGAGGAATTGTTATAAAGAAACCTCTCAAATATTGTATTGGAAGGAATGGCTATGTAAATTGATAGATCTAAACATAATTTGTAGCAAGGGTTCGTAAAAACCATATAAGTACTGTACCAAATTATACAAAATGATCGTTTACCTTATTTGGTAATAAAGCTACAAGATAAACCTGCCAAATAAGGAATAAATGCTAGTTTGGAGAGATCAATTATAAAATTAATCGATTTGACTTGTAAAACATATTCTAGTGGATTGGTTGAGTACCAAATAATACAAGGTGTAGTATTGTATGATTTTGTGATCGTACAAGTTGTTTGGAAAACTGACATAGGATATAGAGTAAACCGTACAAGGTATACAATTTGGACAAGTTGGATTTGAGGCTTTGGAAATTATTTCTAGACCTTCTAAACCACCTCCCCTTCTGGGAATACTACACCCTATATCTACATTTTGCACCATTACCTTATTTAACTTTGACATTTTTATTAAAATAAGTCAAAAATTGTTGCAATCTAAGAAGAATTTTGCAAAGTGATAAATTTTTAGTACACAAATAGGAGGTAAATGATAGATATACATTTTCAAAGGTGTAGGATACATAATCAAGGAGAAGATATCCTAGTTAGGAATAGCACAAGAATTGCTCAAAGAGAAAATGTGAACATTATTAAACATAATACACATGAACCAGTGATAGAACAAGTATGGATATCTAATGAAGCAGACATTGAGAGGTTGTATACATTGCTGATCAACACAAAATGAGAGGAGAAAGAAGCACCAAGAGTCAAGGAGAATATTTACATAAGTGAAGACATTAATGAGTAAACTATGTGAGATCAAGGTGAGTAGATGGTAACACCTTATAAAGTAGTAGATAGGTTACAAAGGAGTATAGTGGATGGGATACAGGCACCAGAGCAACAACACATAAGGTCTCAGGAGGAAATACCAAGGCCACAACCTACCCACCAGCGAAGGAGGTTACAAAGTGAAGATGCATAAGATATTGATAGATAAATATTTGGTGAGTATAAGATTCCTTGAGTATATGGTTCTAATGAGGAAAAGTAAACTGAGTCACCTACAAAGTGGAATCAGTCAAGTATTCTAGGAGATACTTCATCAAGTGAAGAGGAAGAACCACCAATAATGGCCCAAATAGGCAATTATGTAGGAAAGCAAATATGTCCATCCTTTATGGAGGAAGGAAAGGAAGACCCAACAAGACACATTGGGACATGCATAACCATTTTAAGATCAAATAGTGTGGACCAACCAGAGGAATGGTTGTGATTATTTCCTACTATATTATGAGTACTTGTCATATATTGGTATTTGAAAAGACAAAATACACCAATTTTTTAGGCTTGGAACACAATGAAGGATGCATTCATTGATGAATTTCACCATTTGAAAGATGATAGATCTATTGTAACTAAAATTTACACCACTAAGCAAAAATTTGATGAATATGTGAATTCATAAATCGTCGATTGAAGAAACTGGTGAAAAATATGCAAATTCCTCTAGCAGATGTGTTGGTATTACAAGCATCCCAACCTTTTTGACTGTAAGTTTTGAAATTTTCCTAATTCAAGGACCCTTTTTGTCTCTTAGGTACTTGAAACCTTGTTAAGCACACCAAATCTTAGAAAGGTATGCAAAGCCCATGCACCCCTTGTTTGAATTGTGTGCTCCATTCATTCAGAGTGCATAAAAGTGTAAGGGGTGCATGAAGCTCACACACCCATTTTGTGGTCATACACCCTATTTTGAATGGAGTGCACAAAAGCATAAAGGATACGCAAATCTCACACACCCTATTTTTAATTTGTGTACTCCATTCATTTGGGATGCATGAAAGTGTAAGGGGCATACAAATATTTCATGCCCCATTTTTGTTTTTGTGCACTTCATTCCTTTGGAGCGTATGAAGGTCTAAGGGGTGCACAAAGCCTATGCACCCTATTTTTATCATGTACTCATTTGAATAGAGCACATGAAGGTATAAGGGGTGCGCAAAGACCACATGCCCCATTTTTGTCATGAACTCATTTTGAAAGGAGCACACAAAGGTCTTAAAGATGCATGAGGTTTATCTGCATTCCCTCTGATTCACATGCCATTCACTCGTCAAGAATTTAAATCTCATAAAAGTGCACAAATTTTATGCGCCTCCTCTCATATTCATGTACCCCAAGTTTTCAATGTGCATATTTACTCAAGGCATGTCGCACCCGGATCAATAAGCAAGAGGTATATGATTGATCTAGACAAACTAGACTCTCTTAGACAATAAAAAGGTGGTGTGCCATCTGTTGGCCATTAATGAAGCTATTTAAAAAATAAAGGTGGCAACGTCCTCCCATAATATCAATGAAGGCAATTGAATAGGTGCATGCAAAAGCCATCATGAGTATCAATATTGGAGTTAATTCAATCTAGTAATAGATGATAAAGATCTATGTCACAAGGGAGTATACACAGCACATGATTTCCTCATGGATTTCTAAAGAACTACATCGATCAAGGTGATATACGTCAAGGCTCGTATCAAGAAAAAAACAGGAGCTTGACTAGTAACAAAGAAAATATGGAGAGCCAAGGACCCAAATATGCTAGTAAATTTATTGATTTCAAATACGTAAATTATAGCAAACTAGTAGAAGGAGCTAGAGAATGTTACTATTTATAGCTTCAGCCCAATGGAGGAGGACAACCAACACCAACCGACTCTACTCAAGGGGTTATTTATGAGGGCATAGAGGAGCAAAGATGATTTTAGCCTTGTCTGCAACAAGTGGACCATAAACCTAGGAAAATTGGTTTATCCTAGGGTCTATCATTCATCAAATATCCTCACATGGTTGGCAGTGGTGTATGATCCCAAGAATAGAACTATTAGGGATCATGCCAACCAGGTTGTGTTTAGGCTCATAATAGATAGGATTAGAAGAGTGTTTAGGATTTCCACTACCACACTACTATTATATATTTACGTGTTGGTCCTCTAATACAATTTTATGCTTGAGACCTCTTTCCCACCTAGGCTTCTAAAGAAAAATAGGTCCATACCCTCTTATTTCCCAATTTGCAAGTCCCTACTCCACCCTTTGACCCAAGATTATGCAGATATGATTAATCTAGTACTAGTGATGAAGGATGTAGAATAAATAACCAAGGAATTTATGCTCTTAATAATCTAGTACAACAAGAGGGACCAAAAACCCATGTATAGGTGGAAAGAAAAAATCAATGATAACATCAACTAGGAGTTGACAATATTGCAGGAAGCTATTATGGTAGAGGAGCAGTTTCCCCCTTTATCATACTATTCATTTTTAATTAACTTGATCCTGGGAAAAATAAAATAGTCTCTAGTCAGTCAGATAGGAGGAGTTAACACTATTGCAGTTCAATATCATTTACTTTGTATATAGGAGGGTTGCTCCAATTAAACTTCCTTATTTAATAATGTCCTCCCAATTGTTCATACTTGACTATATGGAGAAGAGACCAATAGGATTAGGGACGGTGTAATATTATTCTTACATGATGCCAAGGCAGGTGATTTCTTCTTAGCAGAGGAATATACATATGTTTGTCCATCAAGCACAAGATTTAGCTAAAACCTCAACCCAGGTATTGATTTCTCCATAAAGCCAGATTGACCTAGAGTTTGGCCAATATTCTATGGTATTTGCCACCCTGGTAATCAATCAAAAAGAGCATCCAATTCCTCCCAAGGTGCTCAAAATGATACAAGAAACAAGAGGATTTTCAAACATACTCTAGGATTATGAGGTCCTAGTGGAAAGCCCACCAAAGTCTCCTACCTGAAAGAAGGCTAGGATTGAAGCCTTAGCTCCAACATGGAAAATTTCATATTTTCCAATGTAAGGGAAGTGATCCAATTCACTGCTAAAGAGGAGGATCAGATACAAGATATGGAAGAGCAAAGAGCTCCCAAAAAAGGAGTGATCAGGACCAAGAGGATAGTAGAACAAGGTACTTGTGATGTATCTACCACCACGATGGCCATTCCCTTACCACCTAGCTTGAAGGAAGCCAGAATTGATTTAGACAAGGGGGTGATTATGGCTACGACTAATCTAGTCGACATGATGAAATCCCATGTAGCCTCTCAGGTATAGATGGTAGAAGCTATGTAAAAAGAAGTGATAGGTTTAAAAACCAGGGCTACAAAAGTATAACAACTACAATAAAAAGTGGAGCAATTGCAAATAGAGATAGACTAGCTCTAGCAAAAGCCACCTGCCTCTCAAGGCACTATTGCACAAGCTGATGACCACCCCAATCTCATTGAATATTTTAAGCAGGAGATGATGGATAAGGTGCAAGGGAAAATGGATGATTTGACTACAATATTTTATAATATTTATGCCACCAAGTATACTACAGATATTTTGAAAAGTCTGTTGCAATAGGTATATCAGAGAATAAATCTCATATATCTTGTAGTCTAGAGGTTCAGAGAAAACTACGTGGAAGTGAGTGAGGGGGTAGCCACTCTAGGAGATGGGTCCATTTGCTTCTATGCAAAGGAATTCACAAAGATATCCATCCTATTCCAAAATAGATCAAAGTGGCTCCAATGGGACGAAGAGATAACAAACTTTGAAGAAGAGTTACAGAGTGAGCTCAATGATTGTGGGTTCACATTAGAAGAATTTTTCTAGGTAGCCAACATCAAAGATTTAATTTTTAATAAGATACGAGAATTTGACTTTGGTCAAGGCAGTAGCTTAATTCCTTGTGTGTTTTTTCGAGAACACTATGGCATGGTCCAAGGAGCGGGTGAATAATATTACACAGGATGTCAACATGTTTAAATTTACATTGACCTTCCATGACGAAGCTTGGACCTCTATCGACCAAAGACTAAAGAACCTTAGGAAAGAAGAAGTGGTGGATCTAGAGCAAGAAGGAGCATCCAATAATGAATAAGGTAGAGTGGGATCCAACACAGTAAGTGACTCAATGGATCAGGGTATAATAGAGTCACCCACTCAATGTGGAAAGGACCCTAGTACCCAAGAAGAGCAATCATAAGAAGAAGGTGTGGACCATCTATCCTTGTTGTCCCTACCATATTATACCTGTACAAGGTAGGGGATTGCACTAAATGGAGGGCCCATGAGAAATTATTACAAATGGGCCTCATCACCCAATATTATAAATAGAAGGAAGCTACAACAATGAATATTATCAAGCCTTAGGTAGAAAAAATTGAGTCCAGGTATAATTGTGTCTTGAAGTCAGTCGTATTTTCTCCTTTTGTGTGTTTTTCCTTTGTCTCTCATTATCACCTTTTCCTCTATTATTGCCTAGGAACTATCCAGGAAGCTTAGCCAGCTGAGATTATTTCTAGTGGATGCGTGAGGAGTTGGAAGCTCTCATGTCACTATAATCAGGATGGGGAGACACGATAATCTATTACGATATTCGAATAGAGGTGCCATTGTAATCACTGCTATATAGACCCGAGCACCTTTTCAGGCTCTCTCCTATTGTAATATTCTTTATAAATATAATTCCAACTCCATTTTTGGCATTCTTGCATCAATGGCTTGTGTGTTGCTTATTTGCATGTTACAACATATGAATGTGTAAATAATATTTCTCTTCGCTAGTTTAATCATTCTTGTTTATTACATTATTTGAATGAATCTGAACGAACTAGTTTTTCCCTTCCCTTTCCTTTCTCAGTTCATGAGGTATTATAAATTTTCTATAACTGCCCAATGGACATGGCACCGTTCTAGTCTTAAGAATTAGAATGCTACATGGTTTGGTCAAAAGGAAAAATAATTAATGTAATAACACTTAATCTGGTAAAGCATGGGTTATAATATCAGAATATCAAATGTTCTTGCCCATCACCCGGGGTATCCTTACCCGACCTGGTCTGTCTAGAGTCTTAGAGATAATATTTTCCTAGGTCAAAGAGGTAGATCCACCAGAGTCTACAAACTGGTTGTGATCCTAGGGATTTCTGTGACGTGACATGTTTTAAAAGGGTAAGCAAGAATTCCCCACAATAGTTTTTGGCATCGTTGTATGGGGATCAACCTTTGTTTTCTATTTTTAAAATTTTCTTGGTTATTCCCTATGAGATTTAGAGTTATAGGGTTGAGCAATCTTGGCCAGAAGAGCTATGCATTCCTTACTTTGCACTCTATGTTGGCAACTCTAAAGAACCCACAATCAAGAAGAAGAAGTTGATCTGGCGGCCACAAGAAGAAGCGAAAAAGAACTCTACCCCAAACTTCTAGATCCATAGGTACTTTTCTAACCACGTAAAAATAGAAAGGAACCTTTGCTTTTTGTTCCTCTAGATAATCAGAACTATAGCAGTACTAGTTCTTTTTCTAAAAGTTCCCATTCATCAAGTATTGTTCCCTCTATTGTACCTCCTGTACTAGGGATCCCGGTTATACAAATGGCCAACCCTCCTTTAAAAAACTGGTGGATGAATAGGTATAGGCCTTTTATGTTACCCCCTATCTTAAACCCATTACCCCCTAAGGCCCACAAATACCTACCCAAGTTCCTAGGGGATAACACCATAACTAGGGAAGACCACATCAAAGATTTCTTGTATGCCATGGATAGTTTGGAAGTAGAAGATGAGGATGTTGTTCTCAGGTTATTCCTACAAACCTTGGAGAAGGATGCTAGAGAGTGGTTCAATGGTCTCACAACAGATACTATAGGCACCTTCCAAGAATTAGAAATTGCATTCCTCAAAAAATATAGGGAAAAGAAAAATGAGCAATCACTTTTAACCGAGCTGGCCATAATGAAGAAGAAGGATAACAAAAATGTGGATGAGTTTAATAGGTGGTTCACTAAGTTGAGGAATAGAATCCCCACAACTCTAAGGCCAAATGACCACCAGTCTATTTGCTTTTATAAAAATGCATTTCCTAGAGATTTCAACTATGAACTCAGACAGGAACCCACACTTACCATTGATGCCTATATGGAAAGAGCTATCATAATTGAAATAAATATGATAGATAGTGGGAAGATGAAGCCATCCTCAGTAGATCCCAACCCAAGCCAAACCAAAAAGAAGCCTAAGAAAGTGGGTTTCAACATATTAAAAAAATCAGAACCTGATCCCATTGAGAAATTGTCAACTCCGCTGATAGAAATGTTCCATTCAATGAATAATAGGTTATCCAAAATAGAAAGGGATAAAGCAGATAATGGGGAACCTTCTCAGAACCAGAATGACAATAGACCTCCTTTCAGGAGAAACTTCAATAGAAACTGGAATAATGAGGGGGAAGAAATGCAAATAACAATTAGAAAAGGAAGGAGGTCCAAAAAGATCAAGATGTTATCCCCAACCCCATGGCTTCAGCCAATGTGGCCTCTGATTTCCCTTTCTTCTATCCTACGTGTGATGCCCCCCATAATTTGGTCGATTGTGGTGTGTACCTCAGCCTGCATGCAAACGTTAACCTTGAATAAGAATCATATGAGGAGATAAGAGTGAATGCATGTTGGACTTGGGATGAAATAGTTAAAGGATCATGAATCAAAGAGGAGGTGAATGAATCTCCTAGTTCTGAGGCCAAACCCATAGCCTTCACCCTTGACAATATAAAATTTTTAAAGAGGCCATAGGATAGCCATTTTGAATGAATGAAACAAGGTAAGTTGGCACCCACAATGGAAGAAGTAGAAGCTTCAGAAAGGATTCATGCTACCAACCTTAGAAATAGAACTGTGTCAGATAAAATTGATAGAAAGAGTGCAACCGAGGGTAGGGGATAGCATAACTTAAAGAAGTAGAACACCATTCACCAACCTGCACCCTCTAAAATAATAGAACCGATGAGTGAAATCCAAAAACAATAGGAGGCCAACAAGGTCATGGAGAATAAGAAGGTTGAGTTCGATGTTGACCTTGAGTTATCCAAGCAAAAAATAAACATAACCTTTGGGGAGTTGATGATAGTGCCTAAGTATAGAGAGCAGGTTTGTAAGGCCTTTGGTTTAATTGAACAATGTGATAACCATGTTCTCAATGCTTCACCTACCAACCCTTCTAGAAGAAATCCCTCCTCGATTAGGCCTTTCTATATATCCCTCTACTATACATCAGGCTATGGAGACCAGTATGTGATACACAACTGCATGCTCGACAGCGGTGCATCCCATAACATCATGCCAAAATAAGTAGTTGACCAATTGGGATTAATATGCACTAAATATTCTCCCCCCATCTCGGTCATGGATAGCATACAAGTGCCTTGCATAGGGATAATCACAGGCCTATTGGTGTTCCTAGACCAATACCCCAAGAAGGGCATCATGATGGATGTAGTTGTAGTGGATGTGGATCCCTTATTTTCCCTATTACTATCTAGGCACTGGGCAGAGTAGCTGGGTGGTTCAATCTAGTTGGATTGGTCCTACGCCACCATACCTATTTTGGCTAAAGAACAAGCCACTCTAAGAAGGGAACCTTTTAATAAGCATTCTATCGAGCTAAGGAGGTCTGATAATATGACAATTAATCTGGTCAACTCTGTGGAAGAAAAAGAACTGGGCGTTTATTCCATATGGCACACACCTTTTCTCAAAGAAATTCCCAATGCAGAAAATATGGATCCCAAAGTAAAGGTAGAAGTGGATGCAGAATCAAATAGGATTTTGACTACCAAAATGTGGACAATGACTTTTGATGGGGCTAAGTCACAAATAGGGGCTGGTGCTGGGATAAACTTGATCGACATAAAAGGTAACTATTTGGGCATACCTTACCACCTAGAGTTCCCCTACACAAATAATGTGGCTGAATATGAGGCATTGCTACTTGGGTTGAGAAAAGCTAAAGAACTTGGTATAAATTACCTCACCATCAGTGGAGATGTTGAACTCATCATACAACAGGTAAAAGGGAAATACCAAACTAAACACCCTAGGTTGAAGCAATATAGGCAAGCAGTGCAAGATGAAATAGATATATTCCTAGCCTTTAACCTATCTTACATCCCTAGGGAGAAAAACCATATTGTAAACTTGTTGGCTATAAATGCTTCCGGGGTGGATAGCCCTAAGATTGACACTGAGTATATGGATAGGTTTCCCACCATCTCTGTGTATCATCCTTCTGTCCTAGATAATGTGGTATACTTGCAAGTTTTTTAGGATGATGTTGACATCAAATATTTTATGACTGTACAGAACCATTTTTTTGGTATGATCTATGATGAGGAAGATGAGAACAAATTGAAACACATTATAGGGGAACCCATAAAAGTAATACAATTGAAAACCAATAATATTCCTAGGGGGTTAGTATCTTTGGAGACTCTATTTGATGATTTTGATAGAGCACATAGGCCTACATTCCATGAATTCAAGGCTGAGGAGGTTAATATTGGGACAGCAGAGGAATCCAAGATAGTTAGAATAGAAAAAGCATTATCAGGCAAGGAGAAGAAATAGTACGTTGATTTCCTAAGAAAGAACATGGAAATTTTTACCTGGAGTTACGAGGATTTGAGGACCTTCAATACCAATGTCATGACTCATATTATCCCCCTATAGGAAGGCACTAAACCCTTCAGGTAGAAGTAGAGGAAGTTTAATCCCACTCTGCACCCTATCATGCAAAAAGAGGTGCATAAACTATTGAATGCAAAGATAATTAAGAAAGTGAGATTCTCATCCTAGATAGCTAATTTAGTCCCTGTTAGAAAGAAGAATGGAGAAATCAGACTATGCATTGACTTTAGAAACCTGAACAAAAATTCTCTCAAGGATAATTACCCCCTCCCTAATATGGAATAACTTTTGTAGGCAGTGGTGGGGTCAGCCATAATGTCCTTGTTGGATGGTTTTTCAGGTTACAATCAGATCTTGGTCAACCCAGAGGACCGGTATAAAACTACCTTTACCACACCATGGGGGACTTTCGAGTATCTGAGGATGCCTTTTGGGTTAATGAACATTGGGGCCACTTTCCAAAGGGCCATGGACTTTGCTTTCAAAGGGCTGATGTTCGAAATTATCGTGGTGTACCTAGATGACATTACAATCTTTTCAAAAAATTTGAGTGATCACTTCTCTCATCTATCATAGGTTTTTGAAAGGTGTAAAGAGTATGGGATATCACTGAACCCAAAAAAATACTTATTTGGGGCCACACATGGAAAGTTATTAGGGCACATGGTTTCTAAGGAAGGAATAAGCATTGATCCCTAGAGAACAGAGGCCATTGCAAAATTCCCCCTCAAAAAGTCTAAAGGGGATTAGATCTTTCTTTGGCAAGATAAACTTTGTTAGAAGGTTTATCCCAAACTTTGCTGAAATTGCCAAACCCATTAATGATATGATTAAGAAGGATGCAAGCATAAAATGGAATGAAGAAAACACTAGGGATTTTCAATAGATCAAAGATGCCATCACCACTGCACCCGTGTTGACATGCCCAGATCATTCAAGGGACTTCAACATCTACTCATTTGCTTTAGAACACACAATAGTTGTAGTCTTGTCACAGAAGGATGAAGAAGGAAATGAGAGACCCATAGCATTCATGAGCTCTAGGATGAAAGGAGCTCAATTGAGGTATAAGCTCATGGAAAAATAGGCATTCACCCTGATACAAGCCCTAGAACATTTTAAAAGTATTTTTGGTTCCAACAAGGTAATTGCTTGCATCCCCTATATGGTTGTGAAAGATGTCCTCACCCAACCAGAGCCTACGGGAAGCTCAGCAAGATGGATGGTCAAGCTATTGCAATATGATGTTGAGTTCAAGGTAATCAAGGTGATAAAAGGACAAGGGCTAGCAAAGTACATGGCCAGTAAAGGGGGAGAGGATATGAACAACACCATCATGGTAGGTGACTTGCAACATGACAGACCGATGGGTGATGATGAGTGTGACTGGTACATAGATATCCTATTATACCTATGAACCCTATCATTCCTACTAGGAAAGTCACAAAGTAGAATGAGAAGTATCAAGCAACAAGCCCAAAAGTATTATCTCCAAAAAAACCAACTTTATTGGAGACATCCAAGTGGGGTATTGTTACTATGTCTATCAAAGAAAGAAGTCCCCAAGATCATTGAAGAATTCCACACAGGTTTCTATGGTGGCCATTTTGCTCCAAAGGCAAAAACTAACACTATAATGAGGGTGGGGTACTATTGGCCTTCAATGTTCAAAGATGTCTACCAATTTTTCAAGGGATGTTATAATTACCAAATTTTTATAGGAAAGAAGAATCTTCCTACAATGCCACTAAAACCGATCATCGTGGAAGCTCCATTTACTCAATGGGGAATAGACCTGATAGGAGAAGTCAACCCAAAATCCTTGGGAGGCCATAAATGGATAATCACAACAATGGATTACCTTACCAAGTGGGTCAAGGCAGCTCCTCTTAGGAGATCAACAACAAGAGTTATTATCAATTTCCTAGAGGAAAACATCTTGACCAAGTTTGGGGTGCCTAGAAAGCTTGTTACAGATAATGCTAAATATTTCACCTCTTTTGAGATGGTAGACTTCTATGCTAAGTACAGTATAGAGCTGGCCCATTCTACAAATTACTACCCCTAGGGAAATGGGCTAGCAGAATCTTCTAATAAAAATCTCATTACCCAGATCAAGAGGTCACTGGGGAAGAACAAAAGAAGTTGGGATAGTGAGTTAAAATATGCTTTATGGGTAGACAGATTATCAGTAAAAAGGGCCATAGGTAGATCACCATATGAATTGGTTTATGGGGAAAGTGCACTTTTGCCACCTCAATTAGAGTGAACAACTCTCTCTTTACTCCTCCAGGATCATGAAAAGCCTAATGCCCTACAAAGGAGGATGGATCAGATTGTCAAATTAGAAGAAGATAAAAGATAGTTTCCCAGATAAAAAAGATAGCTGAGTCATTCAATAAGAAATCAAGAGGAAAGTCCTTTTCAGAGGGTGAGATAGTACTCTACTAGGATCCAAAAAATGATAAACCAGGTGAGAAAGGCAAGTTTGAGCCAAAATGGTTGGGCCCATATCAGATTGCTAAGGTGATTGGCCAACATACTTACAGGTTACAGGACTTAGAAGGAGAAGAAATACCCATACCTATCAATGGCCAACATCTGAAGTTGTTTTGCCCTCTCCATGAGGGTAATAGAGGCTAAGTTGTTTCTCTTTCAAAAAACAAAAAGAAAAATCAAAATTTCCTGCAATGTTTGTCTCCCTATTTACATATTAAGTTTGGTTAAGTCCCATGTTTCTTCATTTTTGTTTTTATTTTTAATTTTTTGTTAAGAAACCTAGAGATTAGGGTGTCCTCAGGTGAATTTATTTAGTCTTGCAACATCACTCATTCCCTTGTACTAGTCAAACCCCATGTTGGTCTTGCAAGCAATCCAACCTTTTTGACTACAAGTTTTGAAAATTTCCTAACTCAAGGACTCATTTTGTCTCTAAGGTGCTCAAAAACTTGTTAGGCACATCAAATATTAGAAGGGCATGTGAAGCGCACACATACCTTGTTTGGATCATGTGCTCTATTCATTCGAAGGAAAAAAAGTATAAGGATTTTTTAAAGATCGCACACCCTATTTTGTGGTCATGCACCCCATTTTGAATGGAGTGCACAAAAGCGTAAGGGGTGTGCAAAGCTCACACGTCCCATTTTGAGGTTGTGTGCTCCATTCATTTGGAGTGCACAAAAGTGTAAGGGGTGTACGAAGCTTGTGCACCCCATTTTTGTTTCTGTGTGCTCCATTCCTATGGAGCGCATGAAGGTTTAAGGGGTGCACGAAGCCTGCATACCTTTTTTTTGTTGTGTACTCATTTTGAATGGAGTCCACGAAGTTATAAGGGGTGCACGAAGCCCAAGCACCCCATTTTTGTTGTACACTCATTATGAACAGAGCACACAAAGGTCTTAAAGGTGCATGAGGTCTGTGCACCTTCCCTTTAATTCATGCACCCTTCCTTCATCAAGCATTTAAAGCTCATAAAGGTGCATGAATTTTGTGTGCCTCCTCTCGGATTTATGCACCCCAAGTTTTTGATGCATACATTTACTCAAGGTATGCTGCATCCAAGCAAATAAGTAAGAGAAATATGTATGGTCTAGATTTTTTGATGCAGTATTCCAACCAAGTAGATTGAAAAGGCCTCCCTCCAACATATACAAACAATTGATTCATGTGCCCAACACCCATGGCACAAAAAACTAGACTCTCTTAGCCGATAAAAATGTAGTGTGCCACCTATAGGCCATTAATGAAGCTATTTAAAAAATAAAGGTGGTAACATACTCCCTTAATATCAATTAAGGAAATTGAATAGGCATATGCAGAAGCCATCATGAGTATCAATCTCTAAGTGAATTCAAGCTAATAACAGATGAGAAAGAGTTGTGTCATAGGGGAGTATACGCAACACATGATTTTTTCATGACTTACACAGGCAGACAAATTATCAGTTAAAAGAGCCATAGGTAAATCACCATACGAGTTGGTTTATGGGTAAAGTGCACTCCTATCACCACAATTAGAATAAACAATCCTATATTTACTCCTCTAGGACCATGAGAAGCCTGATGCTTTACAAATAAGAATGGACCAGATTGTCAAGTTAGAAGAAGATAAAAATAGTTTTCCATTTAAAGAAGACAACTAAGTCTTTTGACAAGAAATCAAGATGAAAGATGTTTTTAAAAGGTGAGGTAGTGCTTTACTGGGATCCAAAAAATTATAAACAATGTGAGAAAGGCATGTTTGAGCCTAAATGGTTGGACCCATATTAGATCACACAGGTGATCGACCAACACACTTACAGGTTATAGGATTTGGAAGGAGAAGAAATACCCATACCTTCTAATGGCCAAAATCTAAAGTTGTTTTGCCCTCTCCATGAGGGTGATAAAGGCTAAGTTGTCTCCATTTAAAAAAACAAAATTAAAAATCAAAAGTTCCTGTAATGTTTGTCTCTCTCTTTACATATTAAGTTTGGTCAAGTCCCCTGTTTCTTCCTTTTTGTTTTTATTTTTCATTTTTTGTTAATAAAACCAAATATTAGGGTGTCCTTAGGTGAATTTATTTATTCTTGCAACATCACTCATTACCTTGTCCCAATAAGAGCCCATGTTGGTCTTGCAAGCAATCCAACCTTTTTGACTATAAGTTTTGAAAATTTCCCAACTCAAGGACTCATTTTGTCTCTAAGGTGCTCAAAACCTTGTTAGGCACATCAAATATTATAAGGGCATGTGAATCCCACACTTCCCTTATTTGGATCATGTGCTCCATTCATTTGAAGCAAAAAAAATTATAAGGGGTGTGCAAAGATCACACACCCTATTTTGTGGTCATGCACCCCATTTTGAATGGAGTGCACAAAAGCGTAAGGGGTGCGCAAAGCTCACACGTCCCATTTTGAGGTTCTGTGATCCATTCATTTGGGGTGCACAAAAGTGTAAGGGGTGCACGAATCTTGTGCACCCCATTTTTGTTTCTATGCACTCCATTCCTATGGAGCGCATGAAGGTTTAAGGGGCACACGAAGCCTGCATGCCTTGTTTTTGTTGTGTACTCATTTTGAATGGAGTGCACGAAGTTATAAGGGGTGCACGAAGCCCAAACATCCCATTTTTATTGTGCACTCATTTTTAACAGATAATACAAAGGTCTTAAATGTGCACGAGGTCTATGCACCTTCCCTTTAATTCATGCAACCTTCCTTCCTCAAGCATTTAAAGCTCATAAAGGTGCATGAATTTTGTGTGCCTCCTCTTGGATTTATGCACCCCAAGTTTTTGATGCACACATTTACTCAAGTTATGCTGCATCCAAGACAATAAGTAAGAGGAATATGGACGGTCTAGATTTTTTGATGCAGTGATCCAACCAAGTAGATTGAAAAGTCCTCCCTCCATCATAGACAAATAATTGATTCATGTGCCCAACACCAATGGCACGACAAACTAGACTCTTTTAGCCAATAAAAAGGTAGTGTGCCACCTATTGGCCATTAATGATGATATTTAAAAAATAAAGGTGGTAACATCCTCCCTTAACATCAATGAAGGCAATTGAATAGGCATATGCAGAAGCCATCATGAGTATCAGTCTCTAAGTGAATTCAAGCTAGTAACAGATGAGAAAGAGATGTGTCATAGGGGAGTATATGCAACACATGATTTTTTCATGACTTACTCAAGCACTATGTTGACCGAGGTGACATACATCATGGCTTATATCAGGAAAATAATAGGAGTTTGGACGATAATAAAGAAGATAGGGAGAGCCAAGGACCCAAAGATGCTAGTAAATCAGTTGATTTCAAATAGGAAAATTACAGCAAACTAGCAAGAGGAGTTAGAGAATGTTACTATTTATAGCTTCGACTTGATGGAGGACAACTAACACCACCTGACTCTATTCAAGGGACTATTTATGAGGGCACATAGGGATAAATATGAATCAATTCCTATCTACAACAAGTGGACCACAAACCTAGGAAAATTGGTTTACCCTACAGTCTACCATTCATTGGATCTCCTCGCATGGTTGGTAGTGGGATATGATCCAAAAAATAGAACTATCAAGGATCATGCCAACCAGGTCTTGTTCAAGCTCATAGCAGATAGGATCAAAAGAGTTTTTAGGCTTTCCACTACCACACTACTATTATATTTTTAGGTGTTGGCCCTCTAATCCAATTTTATGCTTAAGACCTCTTTCCTTGGTAGGATTTTGAAAAGAAATAGGTCCATACCCTCTGATTTCCCCATTCACAAGTCCCTACTCTGCCCTTGGATCCAATATTATGAGGATATGATTAATATAATGTTGGGGATGAAGGATTTAGAACAAATCACCAAGGAAGTCATGTTCTTAATAATCCAGTGCAACAAGAGGGACCGAACGCCCATGTACAGGTGGGAAAAAAAATCAATGATAACATTGACCAGGAACTGACAACGTTGTAGGAAGCTATTCTGGTAGAGAAGGATAAGCTTCCCCATTTCTCATACTATTCATTTTTAATTCACTTGGTCTTGGACCAAATGTAAAAGTTTATGGTCAGTCATATGGGAGGAGTTAACGCTACTGTGGTTTAATATTGATTACTTTGTATACAAGAGGGTTGCTCCAATTACACTATCTTCTTGAAATAAAATGAGTGAAACATAGGCATTACATAATATTGATAAATCATAGGTTTATATAGTACAATGGTAGGCTATGAATAGCCTAAGGATATTAATAAAATAATATCCTTAATTAATGCTAACAATAACGTGCTAAGCAAATAAAGTGCTAACCTACTAACAATAATATGCCAACTAATTAACAACTAATATTCGTTAATGAAAATATATTAAAAAATATCTAACCTTAGGTAGTAAATTAAATAATCTACCTAGGAGTTATTACTAATTACCAAATCAGGTAACACTCATAGTTACTATATCATAGTAACTCTAACATCCCCCCTTATTACATTCTTTGGGTAATGTATATAACTGCCCCAATATAGTGAAGAAGAGAAATGAAAGATGTTGATATGTTGGCTTTTGCTCTGGCTCGGGCTGAGTACCTCTGGGACTATCTCTGGATATTCCTGTGAATCTGCCACTTGGTCTATCACTGGATCTACCATAGGATTTACCTTTCTTATAGAAGCCATACAAAATTTCTTTCATTTTGGTTAAGCTTCTCTGGCTCGTGGCTCTAGTTGCTCTTTCTTAGGTCCATCTTTGCGTTTGTCACATTTGTGTCTAAGCAAAATAAATACTTCCAAAGTACTTAAGCAAAAGTAGGTCATCCATCACTTTGCTTTAACACCAATAAATTTCCTTATTGTAATATTTTCATCCTATTGGATTGCATGGGTAACCAGCCATTGCAATCGCTAGGTGTACTAGAGTAGATCACTACATACAAGGTTCACTCTTGGTACAATATGATTTTGCAAAAGTTTTGATTAGGTAGCTAAGGTGTCGATCATTGCTAAAAATGCACCCTTATAAGTTTTCCCATTTTTGCAAAACATGTTGTAATGGAACTTTTGCAAGAATTTTGACTAAGGTGTTGGTTGCTGCAGAAAATGCACCCTTTTTAAGTCTTCCTCCATTTTTAGAAAAATATTGTTTTGATGAAATTTTGCAAGAATTTTGACTAAGGTGTTGGTCACTGACGAAAATACACCCTTATAATTCTTCCTCCCTTTTTAGAAAAATATTTTGTGAAGTAGGAAAGAAATTCTTATCCCCCTAAGTGCAAAAGAATTGCAACTTATCTTTTACAAAGATTGCCTCCTAGGAAAATTTTAAAAATTTCACCAGAAAAATCCCCCCTTTATTATAAGTACTTCAAACAAAAAGAGTTTACTATTTATGAAGCCTAAAAAGAGGTACAATCTCCCTTTATTGCAAGTACTTCAAACAAAAACATTTTTTTTTATGAATCCTAAAAAAAAATTGATTTTGATGATACCTAGGTTTACAAATTTGTCTCCCTTAGGTAATTTCTGAAGTCTTCCCCTTGAGTGCAAAATATCTTTGTACAAAACTTTGCTTCTTAGGCAATTTATCAAAAATTTATCAAAGAATCCCCTCCTTATTATAAGTACTTCAAGCAAAAAGTTGCTATTATGAAGCCTAAAATAAAAGGTATAATTTTGATGACTTCCTCTTATCAAAATATGTTTTGAAGGAAAAAAGGAATTATCCCCTCTTAGTGTAAACAATTGCTACTTTAAATGTTCCTTTATTTCACAAAACTTATTTCTTTCTATATACCTTAAAAGAGCACTAAAAGAGAATTCACTCTAATTGATATTTAATGGCACCTTCCTAAAAACCCTTTTGAAAAAGGATGATTAGTTTGAGGAGTTTAATCCAAACAAGAAGAGTGAATTAGGGTTGCATATGGAGTGAATTATCAAAAAAATGGCTTTACCTGTGCAATAAATTGCACAAATGGGTGTAAAATTTGGGGTCTTAAGCTTACTTGATTTTAACTTAATATGTAATTGCAAAAATAGGAATTTGAATGCAATAAACCATAAAAAGTACCCACAAATTTTTAACACATATGTGTTGGATTTGACCAAAAATGCACCTATTTTTACAATGTCAATTTAACAAAAGGTGTCGAATGCTATCGAAAATGCACCTTAATATAGTATTTTTTGCAACAAAATTTTGATTGTTGGTCTGCAAAAATTTTGATATTCAATTTCTCCTATTTTCTTAAAATTTTGCAAAGAATTTGACAAAAACAATTATCTTTCTTTTTGTGGAAAAATAAACAAATTTCAATGCTTCAACCCTTTGATTTTTACAATTTCCCCTTGTGTTACAATTTTGCAAAAGAAGAATCCAATGCTTGGTTTGTCCCCCCTTTTGTTTGCAAAATAAACAAGGTTGTGAAAATTTAGATCTTCAATGTGATGAGATCCTTCTCCAATTTGCAAAAATATGAATGTGCAATATTTTGTGTTATATTCGAAGGTTCAAGAAAACAAAATGAACAAGTTGCTTTTGATTTTGCAAAAAGAAGTTTTGCTTTTTCAAGTGCCCTCCTCATTTTGTTACAAATCTGAAAAAAAGAATCACAATTTCTTGTCCTCCCTTTGCTTTGCAAATTTAACAAGGTAACACACATTTCAAGCCAAGTCGACACACGACAAGCTTTGGAAATGCTTTCTAGAACTAGTTGATGCATGACATGGTTTTAGTGGACCCAAGGTCTATTCTTCATGAGAAAAACTCTTACTCTCAAAAAAATTGAGAAAGTTTTAAATATCCCAGATTTGCAAAAAAAATGTGCTATTTATTTGTATTACATCTCAAAATTTTGAGAAAACAAAAACATTATTTTGAGGTTTTGTTAAAAAAAAATGTGTTATTTATTTGGATTACATCTCAAAATTTTGAGAAACCAAAAACACTATTTTAATTAGTTTGGCAAAAAATGGGTTTCCTTATATTTGATTTTAATTTGTAAAATTTAAATAAAGTTTATTTCAAAATAATTTAATTTAATATAAATATATATATATATATATATTATTTAATTTAATTTAATTTAATTTTGGTAGATAAGATACTATAGCATTAATATCGGGTTTTACAGGTTGACCCAAAACCTTTTACAAAAATCAGCGCAGGGTTGTTGATGAACATATCCTTACTAAGGATCCTATATTTAATAAAAAAATATAATTTTTGTTTAAAAATCAATTTAAATGTTAAAAAAGGTGATTTAAAATCATTAATTATATTTACATTGTTAATATATATATATATATAATTAAAAATAACTTTAAAAAAAATGTAAAATAAAAAATATTAAAAATTACCTTGGTACCTTTGCAGAAAACTAATGCATTGTTGTGCATGTGGGGGTTTGAACCCGCGACCCCCACGCATGAGCGCCTAAGTGTTAGGCATTCGACTATACCAGCTACTAAGCTGAATGGGTTTATGAGGGTGCAAATACCTTTTTATTGTCAATTTTTGAGATAGTTGATAAAATTTTTGGGACTTTTTAGTCCCACACGCAACATGTTGTTGCATGTAAGTGGTATAAAAACCAATTATCCCCTTTTTAATTTGATTTAATTTGGGCAATCGAGAATGTGGTCAGTCCTTTTTTTACCTAAATGAACCAATGGGGATCTACCACATTCATACCAACCAACAATCCAGAACATACCATGTCAGACCAATAAAAACAAGCCACGTGTTAGTGCCATGTTTGTAGAGAGGGAGTGCCACGTGTATGCCATGTCAGTCACCATATAGGTGCCACATTAGCCTGTTTAATGCCACGTAAACCAGGTTTGCATTGCACAACTTGGGTTTCATGTTTGCCATGTTAGCATGTTTACCAGCTCACCTCGGGTTTCATGTTTGCCACGTTAGCATGTGTCTATCTTCATGCCATGTTAGTTCATCAAAGTTTACCATGTGTCAGTCATGCTCAATCACTCTGCATCTCAGATCGCATGCCTCAAAGTCCATGCTTGCTTCAATATTCATGCTCGTTGAGATCTATGCAACTTTTGTTAGAATGATGTCAATAGGTTTTGATCATCAGGTTCAAGATTAGTTTTATATATTTCACATGCGGTGGTAGGGTTACGTCATATGCTTTGGACTTGCGTTAGGTCCTGTAGGAGCGCCTCAACTCACAGCTTGGAGTTCATCTAGGAGATAGCAATGATCGGTTCTGATTACATGTTGTGCACGTTGTGAGCACAAAAATGTTGGGAGTGTGTGGGGGATAGCCCTTAAACATTGGCAAGATATTAATTCTCATATGGGTGAGCTGACAGCTAGATTTTCATGCCTTGCATCCACTTTTAGTGCTCGTACAAGGGTATACCATAATCAATCACACAAATTAATCACAATCTAAGCTAATTTACAAAAATTAACAATAAGAACAACATGTTGTCCCAATAAATTCAAAAAATTACGAGAATAATAATTCTATGCCACAAAAAATGAAATCCATACCACAAAAAATATTGTGATGAAATGTGTGCTGAAGAGAACCAATTCCATGCAAGCGTTAGGATGGGGTCCTATGGGATTTATGCCCCATTACCCATTCAACTACTTCCTCACAAAACTCGCTCGCCCAGGTATGCTCTGATACCAATGAAATAAAATGAGTAAAACATAGGAATTACATAATATTAATAAATCATAGATTTATATAGTACAATGTTAGGCTATGAATAACCTAAGAATATTAATAAAATAATATCCTTAATTAACGCTAACAATAATGCACTAAGTAAATAAAGTGCTAACCTACTAACAATAATATGTCAACTAATTAACAACTAATATTTGTTAATGAAACTATATTAACGAATATCTAACCTTAGGTAGTAAATTAAATAATCTACCTAGGAGTTATTACTAATTACCAAATGAGGTAATAATCATAGTTACTGTAGCATAGTAACTCTAACACTTCTTTGATAAATTCCTCCCAATTGTTCATACTTTACTATGTGGAGAAGAGCTTGATAGGATTGGGGTCGATGTAAGATCATTCTTGCATGAGGCCAAGGTAGATGATTTCTTCTTAGCAAATGAATATACATATATAAGACTGTATGGGTCAAATTTATCCCTGAAGGCCCTGCAAAAACATTGTCCTACCTCCATAGCTATCCTGGAGATAACCAAGCAAATTATTGAAGAAGTGAAAGTCAGGTCCATAAGGAAGAAGGGAGGGGTGCCTTGGCTACCAATCCCTTGTGTAATGGGCCCTTACATATACATGGGACACTTTAGTTTACTTAGGGCCATTTGGAATATGGATACATACTATTTCCTAGAGATCACCTGGAGACCTTACAACCCTTCTGGTTTCCATAAATAGACTATCATAGGGAAACTATCCCTCTTATAGGTTATGCATAGGGTAGATGATTTCAAAGATGAAATGCAGAAGGCCCTTAGGTAGATCCTATCACTAGAACTAGTCTGGCGAATGCAAAATAGGCCCCACAGTAAGCTAGAAGTGGTGGGTGATTATACTATCGATATGAGGATGCATAGGACTTTATTGGTAGAAAAAGTGTCCCCCTTGGTCCCTGTTGCATTGACTGAAGATTTATAGGACCCCACCCTTCAAATTGTTAATTAGGATTTCAAATTATTCAAAGTGGTAATGAGAATTTTGCATGTAGCCCCTCAAGAGAAGGCAAGACTTGTTGAATAATCTAGCTCTACTAATGTGGCATCAAAGGGGGAGAATATGGTAGTTCATCCTTCCCATTAGGAATGATATTTAGTTGTAGACTCAACCTAGGTATTGATATCTCCATCAAGCCAGAATGACCTGGTGGTTGGTAAATATTTTTTGATCTCTACAACCCTGTTAATCAATTAGAATGAGCACCCAATTCCTCCAAAGGTGCTCAAAAATATACAAGAGGTAGGGGGATTGTCAAACATACTCTAGGAGTATGAGGTCTTGGTGGAAAGCCCACCATAGTCTCTGTAGACACCAAAACAGCACCAATCCGATTATGTGACAACAAGCATTGATTGAATTGACATACATAGCCCCTAGGGCAGCCCCCAGAGGTTAAAAAGTGGTCCTAACCACTCCCACAGCAGTTTGTAAGTTCAAAGGTCAATTTGGCACCTTTTTAGAACTTTTCTACCTACCCGTCCCACCCTAGGATGATTACAAACTGGTACTCATCCCCCCTCGAACGATTATCAGCATTCATCCCAGGGTGGGACAATTAGCAGGTTTGACTGGCAAAAATTCAAACCTTGATAGGTCCACCACTTAAATGCACCTTCAAGGCATGCAATTGCGAGGAACGGCTTCAAATCAAGGAGAGGGAATTCAGTCAAGCATGCCTTGATCATGGAGGCCTCATGCAAAGAGACTCTAAATTAGGGAATAATATTTTCTTCCAAAATAGGGCAAGCAAGTCAAGTGGCGCCCTCGCATGCACATTCAAAGAGAGAGACCCTAGGTCTATAAATTGGTGATTCTTCTCACCCAAAAAGGGGAACAGAGAAGAGCATTTGGAGCAACAAAGTGCTACCGAATCAAACCCTTACCCTTATTGTGCTTCTTACATCCTTTATCTCTACTTTGGAAGGGAGGTTATTGGGTGATTATTGGAAGCGCAATCCGGAACCAGAACCAAAAATTTGGCCACAAAACCCCACCAAATTTGCCAACACAATTCATCCCCAAATGGCATCACCAAAAGGGTCCAAACCCACCCAAAAATAGCAATAAACTTGCCGAACAAAGGGGCCTTTGCGCCTGTGATTCTTGGCATGAAAAATAGACATTGGGGTCACAAATCCTCACTATCCTACTCCCTAAGAAGGCTACCATTGTCGTACCGCTCCATAGGAGGATGGATTTGCGAGAATTTCAACCCCAAATGGTGTCACCAAAAGGGTCCAAACCCACCAAAAAATAGCAATAACATTGCCGAACAAAGGCGTCTTTGAGCCTGACATTCTTGGCATCCAAAATAGACGTTGGGGTCAAAAATTGCCACTATCCTACTCCCTAAGAAGGCTACCATAGCCGTACTGCTCCACGGGAGGATGGATTTGTGATAATTTTTGCTCCAAAATGCATCACAAAAAGGGTTACAACCCACCAAAAATAGGTCACAATGTTCGAAAACTACATAAGCATTCACTAGAAAACAACTAAAGGCACCCTTACCTAAGTCATATTGGTTCAAGCAACTTGTCGCTTTTCTCATGTCGATCATTCCCTCATCGATTCATCGCTTGAGGGGGTAGTCACACTTAGTCACCAATCAAAAAATACACACCCAATCAAAGAAATGGCACGCATTCAAAGGATCATTGACAAAGATAATCATGCTCTTGCTTGGGGTAGTAAACAAGCAATAATCATAGGCTGATCAAACACTTGGCATTTTTGAATCATGAACTCAAGGTTCCCACAGACAAAAGGTTGCGCCCTTTGCCTATTCATGACAGAACAATTTCCAAGATCAAGTAACACCTCAGCAAAAAAAGGTTAACACTTGAATTAAGCTCCTTAGCTCATCAGAAGCAAGGATTCAATAATGCGTGCCCTTTCCATACTTGGGGCATCAAGAGTTGGTTAGGTTACTAAGAAACCCTAATAATTAGTGCTTTGGTTATCTATTTTTGCTCAAAACTACGCCACACAATGCATCCCAAAAAGGGGTATCTGTAGACACCAAAACAACACCAATCCGATTATGTGATGATAAGCACTGATCGAATTGACATACATAGCCCCTAGGGCAGGCCCCCGAAGTTAAACAGTGGTGCTAACCACTCGCACAGTAGTTTGGAAGGTCAGAGGTCAATTTGGCACCTTTTTAGCACTTTGATCCCTACTCGTCCCACCCTGGGATGATTACAAACTAGTATTCATCCCACCCCGGGACGATTATCAGCATTCATCCCAAGGTGGGACGATTAGCAGGTTTTACTAGAAAAAAGTCAAACCTCGATAGTTTCGCCACTTAGCTACACCTTCAGGGCATGCAATTGCAAGGAACGACTTCAAATCAAGGAGAGGGACTTCAGTAAAGCTTGCCTTGATCATGGAGGCCTCATGCAAAGAGACTCTAAATCAGGGAATAATATTTTCTCCCAAAATAGGGCAAGCAAGTCAAGTGGTGCCCTCGCATGCGCATTCAAAGAGAGACCCTAGGTCTATAAATTGGTGAGTCTTCTCACCCCAAAATAGGAACAAAGAAGAGCATTTGGAGCAATGGAGTGCTGTCGAATCAAACCCTTACCCTTATTGTGCTTCTTACATCCTTGATCTCTCCTTTGGAAGGGAGGTTATTGGGTGATTCTTGGAAGCACAATCCGGACCCAAACCCGAACATTTGGCCACAAAACCCCACCAATTTTTTTGAAACAACCCCATAAGAGGTTTTGGACCCATCCCAAGTGGATTGGTTTCAAAACTGAGTCCCAAATGGTGGGCGTCCTACCCCCAGGCACCCCTCGCATTATTGCAGTTCTAATCTCCCCATCCCAGAGTGATTAGAAATATTTAGCATATTGCCATAATATTCTTTTTGCATTTGATTCTAGGTCACTTACATATGTTGTCATTTAAATTTCATGTGATTCTGACAAGTTTTGGCTATGATTTTATCATTTCTCGCTTTCGCTAACATATAAGGAGCGTCATCAGATATAGGGAAATCGAGGATGAATTAGCCAAATCCAACCTTTTGGGCCATACCAAAATTCCCTATTTTACCTAACCCCAAATTTTCAGGTGATTTGGAGACCTCTAGACTGGACATTTAGGAGGTGACTTTAGGATAGCTTATGACAGTCCTAATCGTCCCACCCCATAGCGATTAGAAATCTATGCAATATTTATGGACTATTTCTTTTGCAGTGGCTTCCTGGTAATATTTTATTACTTCTGTCAAATTTTCAACTCATTTTGATATGTTTTAGTTATCTTTTTAATCATTTTATGCATGCATTGACCGTAGGCCTTAGGGATCGCATGTTTCTCTCCATCCGCAGGTGCTACTAATCCTTTTCTATTTCTTTGAACACATGATCTCAACACTAGAGGAGCAGTAAGGAATCAAATATGTGTTCATGCAAGTGGATGCAACATTTGGCCTACCACTTTACATGTGGGCACGCGGAAGAAAGCGTACCAATCTGTGGTGTAATAGAGCGCTACTTAACGCTCCTAGCCCCCAAAAAGGGAGGAGACGTATTGTAACCCGATTTTAAAGAAAATTAATAAAAAGGGTTGTACTCGATGTTTGCTTTCTATCTTGTTTTAATTCATTTATGTTCCTCTCCTTTCATGCATTTCAGTTTGTAGGACTTAGCGTTACGTTTCGCTTTGGCATACATCACACTTGGCATTTTCATTTTGTTTATGTATCCTCGTGCTTTCAGTATCCTACCTAGAAGAAGGCCAGGATCAAAGCCTCAGCTCCAAACATGGAAAATTCATGTTATCCAGGGTAAGAAAAGTGG
This sequence comes from Wollemia nobilis, assembly GCA_028583015.1. NCBI lineage: Eukaryota > Viridiplantae > Streptophyta > Pinopsida > Araucariales > Araucariaceae > Wollemia > Wollemia nobilis. Next base: position 4,621,187 of record JAQPPZ010002642.1, read on the forward strand.
TTCAATTTAATGTCTAGGAGGAGGATAATATATAGGATATGGAAGAGCAAAGATCTCCCAACAAAGGAGTGAGTAAGGCCAAGAGGACAATAGACCAAGGTACTTGTGATGTATCTACCACCATGGTGGCCATTTCCTTACCACCTAGCTTTAAGGAAGACATAATTGATTTAGACAGGGGGTGATTATGGCTATGGTCGATCTGGTTGACATGATGAAATCCCACGTAGCCTCTTAGATATAGGTGGTGGAAGCTATGGAAAAAAAGTAACATATTTAAAAAATAGGGCTATAGAGGTAGAACCACTACAACAAAAAGTGGAGTAATTACAAACAGATATAGACCATATTTGGAAAAATCCACCTACCGCTTAGGGCATTGTTACATAGGTTGATGACCACTCCAATATCTTGGAAGATTTTAAGCAGGAGATGATGGATAAGGTGTAGGGGAAAATTGGTGATTTGACTACAGTATTTTATAATATTTACACCACCAAGTATACTGTAGATTTTTGAAAATTTTGTTATGATAGGAATATCAAAGAATAAATCTGATATATCATGTAGTCTAGAGGTTCAAAGAAAACTATGTGGAAGTGAGTGAGGGAGCAGCCACTCTAGGAGATGGGTCCATCTAATTTTATGTTAAGGAATTCATGAAGATATCCATACTGTTCCAAAATATATCAAAGTGGCTCCAGTGGGACGAAGAGCTAACAAACTCTAAGGAAGATTTACAAAGTGAGCTCAATGACTGTGGGTTCACATTAGAAGACTTTCTATAGGTAGCCAACATCAAATATTTGATTTTCAATAAGATTCAAGAATTTAACTTTGATCAAAATATGAATCTGGCGGGGCAACTTAATTCCTTAGTAAAAATGATAGATCACCTATGTGTGTTTTGAGAACACCATGGTATGGTCTAAGAAGTGGGTGAATAAGATCACACAAGATGCCAACATGTTGAAATTTGTATTGACCTTCCATGATGAAACTTGGACCTCTATCGACCAAACACTACAGAATATCAGGAAAGAAGTGGTGGGTTCAGACCATGGAGGAGCATCCGATAATGAACAAGGTAGTGTGGCCTAGCACATCAAGTGATATAGTGGATCAGGGTATAATAGAGGTACCCACTCAAGGTGGCAAGGATGATAATACCCAAAAATAGCAATCATAAGAAGAAGATGTGGACCACCTATCCCTTTTTGTCCCTGCCACATTCTACCTGTACAAGGTAGGGGATTATGCCAGATGGAGGGCCCACAAAAAAAAGGTTATAGCTGGATCTCATAACCCAGTATTATAAATAGAAGGAGATTGTAGTAATGAATATTATCAAACCTTAGGTAGCAAAATCAGAGTCCAGGTAAAACTGCATTTTTAGGTTAGTCATATTTTTCTTTTTGTGCATCTCTCCTCAGTTTCTCATTATTGCATTTCCTATGTCATTGCCCAGAGAATATCCAGGAAGCTCGATCAACTGAGATCATTTCTAGTGGACACATAAGAAATTGAAAGCTCTCATGTCACTATAATTAGGACAAAGATACATGATCCTCCATTACGATATTTGAATAGAAGTGTTATTGTAATCACTGCCATAGAGACCTGAGCACCTTACTGGGCTCTCTTTGTCTCTGTGTAATCTTTTCATGAATATAATTCCAATTCCATTCCTAGAATTCTTGTGTAATGGTTTATGTGTTACTTATTTGTATATTACAGTATCTAAATGTGTAAATAACATCATCTCTCTCTAGTTTAATAGTTCTTGTTTATTACATAATTTGAGTGAATCTGAACGAACTAGTTCTTCAATTCTCTATTTATTCTTAGTTCATAGAATATAAAAATTTGCTACGACTTCCAAATGGATAAGACGCCGATCTAGTTTTAAAGGCTAAAATGCTATGTGGTTTGGTCAAAAAAATAAAAATATAATAACACTTAATCTGGTAGAGCATGGTTTTTAATATCAAAATATCATTTTTTCTTTCCCATCATTTGGGGTTTCCTTACTCGACCTGGTCTGTCTAGAGTCCTAGTGATAATATTTTCCTGGGTTAAAGAGGTAGATTCACCAGAGTCTACAAACTGGTTATGATCCTAGGGATTTCTGCAACATGATACATTTTAGAAGGGTAAGTAGAAATTTCTCACAACAAGATGTATTGGTAAAAATATAATTTGTAGACAGGTTGCTACCCAGATATAAAAAAATGATGAAGGAAGTTCCATATTCCACATATGAAGAAGCCTTGGAGAATGCAAAGAATTTTAAAAGTGAGGCTAAAAAAATAATAATTGGAATGATAACACATGTGACGCACTATTATTCGGATAGTGAGGAAGTTGATACAATCCAACAGATGGTACAATAATTCTAGAAGGAATTCAATAAGATAATAAAATAGGTGAAAGGTAAATTCAAGCAATATTAAAAGGATATTTGGTGTACAAAATGCAAGTTTTAAGATCACACCAATGTGACTTGTTCTTGGAATGATTATTGCCACATTTGCAATGTACTTTGACATGAAGTGATACAGTGTCCATTTAATGCAAATGTGTGCCCATAGGTTCTCTCAATCCAAGAATAGGAAGAGAAACCAAAACCTCAATGGAGTGGCAAGAAAGCCACCAATGGTGGTTATAGGAATAACTAACAAGGGGGAAGATAATACCAAGGCAATAAACAAGGAGGGCAAATTTACTTGCAGTATGATTCAGAAGGAATACCAATCATACAGTACCATAATTTCCAGAAGTGGGAACATTTTATGAAGAATTTTCCTTCACCTCAAAAACAAGAGACACAATAGACAAATGCTACACACATGTGTAGATGGTGTGGTCCAGGGAACCACAAAGAAATAAATTTTCCAAAGCAAGCAAGTTTGAATAACCCGTACAACATGAACTTTTTTGGACATAGAGGTACCTCTAGTTAGAGAGGAAACCTAAGAAGTATTAGCCATGACAAGGAACCAGACTAAGAAGGATAAGTACCCCAAACCTTCGAAAGAAAATAAATGATGGCAAGTGGTGAAGAGGGTGCTTGAGGAAGAATTAAAGAAAGCAAAACAATTGAGACTAGCAGGATAAAAAGAGTTAAAGAAACCATTAGAAGACAACGAAGTTGTGCAAAATCTAGTAGCACAAGTCTTGAATACAATTGTTGCTATTAAGGTGGTGAATTTTCTAGAACCATCACATCGTTGCAATAGCGGAAGACATACAACCTCATAAGGTGATAGAAGTCCAGAGCCATACAATCAAGGAAGACGAACAAAATAACTATTTTATGGATCCAACCATATTTATGATTGATTTTGGGAATAAACCCGCATTAGTCCACATGGATATCATAGGGCATAAGTTGACACAAGTCATTTTGGATGGAGGGTCCGGTGTTAATGTGCTACCCAAGAAGACTTGGTGAGAAATTGGTACTCCATCATTATGGGCACCTAGCTTCTAATTGTATAGTGCTGACCAATATGGAATAGAGACAAAGGGTGTATTGACCACACAACAAGTTATAATAGCTAACCAAGAATTTATCTTGGATTTCATTGTGATTACCATGTAGAAACTAGCATATGATGCTTTGTTGGGGAGAGGATGGCTACAAATATCCAAAGTTAATTACAACTTGGGAAATGACCATATCACCTTCAAGAAGGTACAATACAAATAAATAATCAACTTGAATAACCAGAGGATCAACGAAGATGTGGCCACAACCAATGAGTTAGAAATTTCTTCTGGTGAAGAGGAGTATGAGCCTAATGAAGAAGGGAATTTGTACCTATATGACTGTAGTGAAGATGAATCTTGATCTGATAGTGGACTTCTCCATCAGCATATGGAGGAGTACAAGGTTTTTCAACCCACCTATATTTGTATTAATACAAAGGAGACCATGAAAAACCAAGATGATATGAAGGTCGGCTCGAAAAAAAATAAAGTAGAAGAGGAGAAATGGACATTCCCTAAACGTTTTGCAAAATATATAGTGGGAGACACTGAAATTGATGAGAGACCAGTGCATCCAATGAATGTGGAAAATGTCATGATAGAGCCTAAAAACATTAAGTATGAATGATCATGAATAGTGTATGTAAATCTAGGAATAGAGGAAGAGCCGAGAATGATCCATTGTGGCAATGACTGGAACCTAGTATTGAAAGCAATAACTTTCAAGATATTCTTGGAGTACAAGGATATCATTGCATGGATGTATAAGGACCTGAAAGGGGTACTGTTGTGGCTGATCCACAACACACCCCAAAATTGGGGACCCACCTTTTCGTTTTGATATCCGGGTGTTGGAATTTCATTTTTAGTATCTAATCCTTCGTTTTGTCGTAGGTTTTGCAATTGTTGTCGGTTCTTGTTGGCAGTATTTTCTTGTCGACGATATTTTATTGTCGACAACTTTTTCTTGTCGACAATATTTTCTTGTCGACAACTTTTATTTGTTCATTTTTGTTGACAATTTTTATCGTCATTGTTGTTGTTGATTTTTATGATTAATTCTGTGTTAGCTTTTATGTGAAAGTTTAAAATGAAAAGTAAAAAATAAATTAAAAAAATAAAATAAATAAAATAAAATAAAATAATAAAAAAATAATAAAAAGAAAGGTAAAATTTTACATATATAAAGCCTTTGCTTTTGGTTTTAATGAAAGTATAGAAAAGGATTTTGCTTTGTTTTTAATAAAGGTGATGCACGTTTTAGGCAAATACATGTTATAAGGAAGTTTATTTTTAAAAGGTAATTTTTCTTAACTTCGTTGTTTGTCTAAAGTGCAGGTCTCGCAGTGAAAGGAAGGAACCACAGAGCCGATATACCATCTCGACAACCTTGCGAAGGAGCTCTCGAAAGCTCATTACAGTAGTAGCCCACAGGAACTTACGGCAGCGGGTCGAGCATCTACATTCGCCGTGCGCTGCGCAGGGTAGATTCATTCGGTCTGTAACAGCAATACACAGGTCATGAAGGCAAACGATTCTGGAGCAGCGTTCTACGGTGGAGCTCGGCAACGATGACTTAGATGTGGTGACTACCGGCAGTTCTGTAGCCAATCACCACGGCGGTCAATCAATGACGGAGCATACACGTTACATGAGGATGATGATGGCGCCCAACATAGATGCCAACAAGGATGAGGTGTTGTGGGCTACGAAATGCAAGCGTCGGCGATTGGGCAGCACTTAGATGACGTGGTTCCCACTTGCCAATGGGGACCCACAACTATCACACGAGCCATGTTTAATATGTTTATTATGTTTTCAATAGCCTCTCATTCACATTGATAACGCTTCTGTCAGGTGCAGCGTGTCCCCTTTAGATTTGGCTCGCCACTGGTCAAATTTTGTGTGCCAAATTTATACCATTATAGGGTTTGTTTTAAATGTGGCCCATCATTGAAGTAGAATATTATGGAAGGATACGTTATGACCATATTTTGTTTTATCAAATACATCACGGAAGGATGCGTTATGGAAAACCAAGTGAGGCATTTTATATAAAAAAAAACAGAAAAAGAAAATCAAACGTCTGGGAAACGAGAATCCTCGAGAAATGAAACGAAGAGGCATTTCGAAATAAAGAAGGCAAGCGAAGAGCCATGGAGGAGAAACGAAAAAGCGTGGAGGAAAATCTTAAAATACCCATCGAAATGCATGCACAGGGGACTGGAATTTGTGGCATGGCCAAATGGCGGCAGATTTTGATATGTAAACTTAGGAATATAATTTGAATGCCAAAGCTTCTCTTCAGAAATTTCAGGCCTTGTTAGCAAGAAAGGATGAGAAATTTTCTGCATGCTCTATTTTAATTGTTTTATGTTTCTCCTTCCAAATTTTAGATTTGTATGTGAAATTTATGCCATTGTTTTGGGTTATTTCATGTGAATGTCTGCAATCTGGAAATTATTTAAAACCCTAGGAACCAGCACCTAGTTTACTTTGATTGTGTTTATTTTGCAGGTCAAATAAGCTAGGTTGCATGTATGAAACTCTCACGTATTCGGTTTTGCAGGATGGGGTGCTATCAAAATGAAGGAGCTTTTGCATTGCCGCATTTTCAGCAATTATTTTGATGCAAATTTTAATTTTCTGTTTTCAAAAATTTTAATTTCATAATTTTTTCTTATTTTCAGGCATTAAAATAAACATTAAAAAAATTTCAAAATCTAAAAATGATTTCACCATTGTGTAGATTATAATTCAGACTTCCAATACGCACTTTGAAATTTCATTTTCGGAGTTGTTTAGTATTTTTAAAAATTCATCGAAGTTGTTGTTTTGTTACAGATTTTAAAATCCGAAAATAGAAATTTTCCATTTTAAGGTCAAATTTCATTTTTCCAAATTTTTTTTGCATTCATGAGCCTATGATGACATTCCCTTCATGGAAATTCCAATTTCATTGAAGGGGATGTTTTATGGCATTTTCACAAATTTCATTTTGGGCCTAAAATTACCCTTTCTTCATAAAAATTCCAATTTTACGAAAGAGGGGTAGTTTGAGTACTACATTGAAAGTCTTTTCCTTAAAGCACTTAATTGTTCATCTTGATGAAAATTTGATTTCATTTAAGAGGGATAAGTTAAAGTGACATTTTGAAGTTACATTTGAAGACCCTATTCATCATTGAGGATTTAATGCAAGATAAAATCTATCTTAAAACCATCAAGATAAAAGGAATTAAAGCATTACATCGTGGTCATATGAAGGCCAACTCACGTTTGTTTTATAAGGGTTCAATGAACAATCATTTATTTCACAGTAAAATAAACCACAGTGGCCCTTGTTTTCAGTTACTTGCAATCACTAAGGTGTTCCAAGCATTTTAATTTAATATCTTTCATACACAGATGCAAAATGCTCACATAAAAGGAACCTTGGAGAAGTTATATGTTTAATTTCTTTGCAAGCAGAGGATTTAGAACCCAAATCCTATCGGAGAGTGTGTTTTCACAATCGGGTGAAAATACCACTCAACAGGTACCACTAGAGTTATGTATCCATAAGATCATGCTAATTCCTAGGGCACATCTAGTGAGAAGACGACCATATTGGATGAACCCTAAGTATGTTGTATTGGTAAATACAAAGATAAAAAGGATGCTAGATATAGGCACCATTTTAATAGTCACTACTAGTAACTTGGTTTCACCTATTGTGGTCACTCTAAAAAAGGAAGTGGATAAGATTTGAATATGCGTAGATTTTAGGATTTTTAACACTGTGACGATCAAAGATCCCTTCCTTATTCCCTTCAAAGATTCAATTTTGGAAGAGGTTGCAGGACATGAAATTTATTCATTCCTAGATGGATTTTATGGGTACAATCAAATAAGTATCATTGAGGAGGATAAGTTGAAGACCATATTTATTATGGAAAATGGCATCTATGCATACAACCAAATTCCATTTGGGCTATGTAACGCCCCAACCACATTTTAGTGCATTATTTTGTATATCCTTGATCAATTGGCCATAGGAAATTTTAAGATATTTTTGGATGATTGGTCCATTTATGTTAATATCAAGGATTATTTACCTAGCCTTAATGAATGTATGAGTAGGTGTATGAATGCACAAATCTCCCTAAATTCATAAAAGTGTTTTTTGATGGTACTCTATGGAAAACATTTGGGACATATAGTGTGCAACAAGGGGTTGAAGACTAATCCTCACAAAATTTGTGTTATATTACACATGGAGGAGCCATATGATGTGAGATCTTTAAAAAAATTCCTTGGATCCATGGGATACTATTAGAGGTTTATTAAGAACTATGAACATGTGTCCTACCCATTGGATTCTTTGACTAAGAAGAATGTTTCCTTTAGATGGATAGAGGAGCACCAAGGAGTTTTTGAGGAATTGAAAGCTAAATTGGTTAGTAATCCCATTCTAGTGTTCCCTAATTGGGATAAGGAATTCCATGTCCATGTTGATGCCTAAAACTTCATGATTGGATGTGCATTGGAACAAGAGGGATAATTTATGCTAGATCAGCTAATCTTTTTTGCAAGTCACCTATTATCATGGGTGGAGAGGAATTATAGTACAATAGAGTAAGAAGCTTTAGGGATAGTATATGTTGTACAAAAATTTAGGCATTACCTACTAGCAAACCCTTTTTATTTCTACGTAGATCATTAGGCTTTGTTGTACTTGATAAATAAGCTAGTCATACAAGGACGAGTCAGCAAGTGGCTCATCACTTTGCAAGAATTCATATTTCAAGTAGTAGTTCAACTTGGTAAGAAGCATGTGATTGCAGACTAATTATATTGACTATGATCAGAAGAACCTATAGGGACAGATATTCTAGATTATTTCCTTGATGCTTAGTTATTCACAATTAATGTTGTTCCATCTTGGCACAAATTGATTTAGATAGTACCTATCTACAGGTGAGTTACCACAATATTTGATAGCAATAGAAAAGAAGAAGGTAATCATAAAGTTAGCACCAATTTAGTTGATAGTTGGGTTAACTATACAAAATGGGTATTGGTGGTATCCTACAAATATGTTTTATGGAAGAGGAAGTTAAAGCAACATTGAAAGAAGCTCATGAAGGGTTGGTAAGAGGACACATGGGACCTGATGCCACTACTGAAAAAGTACTCTTAACAAGATTATGGTGGCCCACATTGTATAATGATGCAAAGGAATATGTGTGAACATGTGATACTTTCCAAAGAGCAAGGAAACCAGTACAATGAGACTTTATGCCCTTACACCCATCACAACCCCAAGAACTATTTGAGATATGAGGATGTTGAGCAAGGTGTAGTGACAATATTGTCATTGTTGTCAACACACTCAGATGGACAGGTTGATGTAGTGGACAATTTTTTGGAGGTTTTTTGGAGTATTTAAAATGGTGTTCAATGCTTATGAGAATGTTTGTGATGTTTAGGTGAAGTTGTTACAAGTTGTTCATGCAAATTTGCAAAAGTTGTAAAAATCGTCCAGAAGTTGTCAAAGTAGAAAAAAAGGAAGTCGTCAAAGTGGAAAAACATCAATGGAATATGTTGGACAACAATAGATACTATTTGGAGTTTTTTTTATCATTAACAAGTGTGGTTGCAGTGTTGGAACGACCGGTTGCTTTGTCGGTGCATTGTTGGTCATGAAACAACAGTTGTAAAATCTGGGTCGAAGGTAACTTTAAGGGAGGAATATTAAGCAATCTATGAGGAATTGGACCTCAAATATTTTACTGGAGGTATCTAGATATTCTGAGAGATTAAGTTTTAAATTTCAACCCAAAAAGAGTCCAGAGGAAGAAACGGTGAGCGCTGCAAAATGGCTCTGGAGCACTTTTTGCAGTTTATGTGACAGGTGTAAAATCAGCGTAAGAAGCCACTTTGTCGGAGATCTATTAAGAAATATGTGAGGAATAAAACTTCAAAAAATTTATTGTAGGTATTATGATATACAAAGAGCTTATTATTTAAATTTCAGCCCGAACGGAGACCCGAGGAAGAAACGGCAGCAGTTGCAAAATGCCTCCGTAACACTTTTCCAGTTTTGAGCAGCCAAGTGTTTTTGCGCTCGAATACTCAAATTCATATTTTATTGTTTCTGAATGTGTCATTTAAGTGTTGTTTCACATATATCTCATCGAATTGAACATATTTTATTTTTAGTCAGAGTAATTTCGAGGCCTCCAAGTGTGAGAACGAGTAATGTGCACAACACTGTCCGTGAACTGTTTGACAAAATGCCTCTCCAAAATAGAAGTGAAATTTAAAAAGGTCATAACTTTTGATCCGTAACTCCTTTTGAGTCCATTATTTTTCTAGCATGTGCAGAATTTTAAAATATAGAATAAAATTAGGGCTCCTAAGGGAGACATTATTGAATGTTGAAACGGTCATCTTACAGCTCAAAATTTGGTAGGAAGTTGAAGTGTTGGAAGTTAAAGGTATTGCAAAAAGATTTTTAAAATGAGTCAGTATGAGTATAGAGAAGGGTGTGAGATAGAGATTCAAATCAGATGAGATTAGTTAGATTGTATGTGTAGAGAGAAGCAATGAGCTAGACCACTCAGGATATTTTGGAACGGAGATCAAATTTTCTACTACAGTTTTTGTTTTTGCCGAGTGGGTGCTTGGTGATCGGGGTTGGTGCTGCTAAAGTATGGGTTGGTTGGTACCATTCCCTGCAGTTGGTGCTATAAAAATATTTTAAATATCAAATATTTTCGAGGCTGGATTTGGATGGGAGTCCAAACAATCCATTAGCACAGTGGTTTTCCCACATCGGGTTTACACTATAAATATGGTGTTATGTGATGCATGTTTGTGTGATTTCTTGTTTTGATTTTATTTCATATTTGGATTAAATTTTTAATACATACTGATTGACCCCCCTCTCATTGTCATGCTTAGTTCTACAGAGGATTGGACTTTGTTGGACCACTAAAAAATACTCATAGGTGGAAGTTTTGATATATTATGGTAGACATTGAATACCTAATAAAATAGGTCAAGGCAAGAGCACTACCAGATAACTCAACAAAGAGTACAAATCGATTCTTGTATGATCAAGTAATTACGAGATTTGATATTCCATTACAGATAATAAGTGATTGAGGAGGTCACTTTGTAAACAATATTATCAAAAAATTGACAACTGATTTCAATATTTGATATTCTTTGTCTAGTCCATATTACCCTAGAGCCAATGGATAAGTGGAGGTGACTAACAAATTCCCAATGTTAAATCTATATAAAACTTGTGGGATAGAAGGAGTAGATTTGGATGAAAGATTAACATTTGTTCTTTGGGCATATCAAACTACCTTTAAGCCAACAATAAACAATATGCCATTTCAGCTAATGTATGGTCAGGAGGCAGTAGTGCCAATGGAGTTCTTGGTACCAAGTTTGTGGGTAGATATGGAGCATCACTTAGTTTACCAAGAGAGTCTAGAGGAAAAAATGATGACACAAATCAAGTTGTATGATAGAAGAGTCATGGCACAATGGGCGATCGAAGTGGCCCAAAAGAGAAGGAAGTTGTGGCATGACAAGAACCTTCGAAAGTTAGAACTTAAGAAAGGTGAATTAGTTATAAAATTTAATGGGAAATAATAAATTAAGTCAGGTAAGCTAAAAGTATTATGGCTTGGTCACTTTCAAGTTGTATAAGTGAGGGATAATGGGGCAGTTAAACTGTAAAACTTTGATGGAACATAAGTACCAAACATCATGAATGGTTTGAATTTGAAACCATATAAAGTAAAGTGTTTGTTGATTTCTTCAAAATAAGTTGAACAAAGAGAGGAAGCTCAGTCCAATGAACCACAAAGAATAATTCAAGGTCCATTACGAGAAAATCTTGACATGGGACTTGAATGCCTATTCACAGAAGGGGAGGAAGCAAGGCCAATTATAGAACAACAAGAATTGGTACATCGACCCAATGATAGAAGAAGGATACGATTACATGTAAGGTTCATAGATGAGATTGAACAAAGTGAGGAAGAAGATGAAGAAGGGATTCCTCCAAATGAGAGAAGGAATCCAAAATAACAATAAATAGTGTACCCTCAATTGGAGTATAGAGAATTACCCCAACCAACAGAATATCGATGAAGAATGCAACTAACAGTCTGATATGTAGATAGGACAAACAAATTCAATATGGAAGTTACAAAAAGGAACATAGGTGACACTACAAAGGAAGAGCTCATTGAATTCACTCTGTTAGCTCAAATTGGACTATTCTAACAAAGGATGTGACACCAAATCCAACAGTTGCAAGAGGAGTATGAAATGTTGTAGGGTCACACTACAAGACTTAAAGAAAAAACTATCCAAGACTTGGATGAGATAATGTAAGGGATGGATTATTAAAGGATAGCTATGCAACATGAATTAGAAGTAAGAGAAAAAGAACATGAGACGATACTGCAAGTAACTGAATACCATGATAGTGCAAGTACTAGTAGGGAATAAAGATCACAAATAGCACCTCATGGTAAACTAGATGACCCATAAATGATAGAAGAGGATGAGGATATAACTTGGTGAGACATTGAAGAAGACATTACAGCACCTAGACCACAATATAATGTACATGAGGATTCAATTGAATCCAGTGATGAGGAATTGCGTTGGTTAGTAAGAGAAGAGAGTTCTGATAGTGATGATGATGACTTCTTAAGGCAAACACATGTACCTCATGCTCACCTTGATATTGATACATATGCATTAGCCTATTGATAGTTGAGACAACAAAGGAGAGAAGTATAAATACTTCAAAGGCTAATGAACTTGAAAAAAATTGGTCAGTACAAAGGGATGATGATCATAAGGATTCTAGTTTTGAGTCCAATTCTTTAGAACCATACAGGTAAACTCTAGCAACTGTATCTCCAAAATGATATTGGGAGGAAATGTAATGTGCACGATGACTATTACGTGCAGATAATCGAATGTAAGAACTCTAACAATTATCACCTGGAACACAAAGAAATGAAGGTCACTTGGACAATATAGAATTTGTGGATATAACCCCAAAAATAAACCAACAAGAATCTCCAAGATAATAATAAGGTCTTAGAGGAGGAGTACACCCACTAAATACTAGAATGGGTAGAGGATGAGGAAGGATTCGACCCCCTACTCCTAGATGGCTGAGAGACACACCATTGGCATTGTTGGAAATTTTGAGTAATAAAGTTGCCATTGATGTCAAGTGTTTGGTGCAAGGCAAAGTCCATTTTGGTACAAGCAAAGTGGTAAAAGAATTGGTTATAATATTTTATATTATAAGCTTAAAAGTTTGGCTAAAAATTTTGAAGACAAAAGACTACCCCCATGGTTTTAAATAGAAAAGAAGATATTATAATATTTTAATATTATAATAATTAATCCAGAAGGGTTTATTAAAAAGAAGAAAAAAGAATTGACGAAGACCCCCATGCAAAACTATTATGTAATACTTAATTAAATAATATAATATCTAACCTAAAGTTAAATATTATATTAAACAAAATAATTAAATTTGAATTTGGTAAAGGTGCCAAAAATAAAATTTAATTTGGAGGTATTTACAATTTTTGTCAACGTCATGAAATCACCTTGGAAGCATATAAAAGGAGGAAAATAAAATAATTAAAAAGCAATTCGAATGACTAAGGTATATGCGCATGTGATAGAATTTGAATGAAGAGGATAAGGGAAACGTGGAGGTTTCTCATTTGATGAACAAGGGCAAATGAACAAGATAAGAGCAGTGAGTGCTTTGGTGCAACAAGGGCTGGTAGCCCAAGTGCCAGGCAGGTCCTACATTAGTCATTGGTAGAAGGAAGGTTCAGGGTTTGAATGCCTCTAGCATCGAATTGAAGGTTTTAATTTTTATTTGTTGGAGGCAACAAGTATAAATTGGGTGAGGCTAAATCTTAGTCTCAACCGCTTGGCTAGCGCAAGTGGTTGAGTGTTGCGCTTGGTGGGTTGAGGTCAGAGGGTCGATTCCCCTTTGTGACAAAGCAAGATAATTTTTTTTTGTATAAAGGTATGCACCATGATTAATTTGTAAGGTTTGTGCTATGTGTTGAATTATTGGCTATAGTGATATTTGATGGATGATATTTTGATCTATAGTTTGAAACATAGGAGATATAAGGGGAAATATTTTTGGCATTATAATTAAAGGGTTAAATGTCATTTATTTTATTTGCTGATATTGGAGTGATAAGTTTGTAATTGGTTTATTTATCATTGTAATTCTTTGTTCTTTGAAAATAAATTGGAGTGAAAATTATTTTGAAAGAGTGGAGATAAAATGTGTAGAAGTCTTGTTATTTGATTGTAATCCTATTTTATAAAAAGGGAAATTGTTGAGAGAGTGTTTGCATTGTCCATGAAAACTAAAGAAGAATTCTAGAATATTATTTTCAGAATTATTTGAGCATCTTGTTGAGGGAATATTCATGTGGAGGTTTTGAGATAGACTATTATTATCTAACCTTTAAGTGGCACAAAAGGAATTGGTTGTGAGTGAAAAAGGTTTTGAAGATATATCTCCATCAAAGCAAAAGGTATGGGCACATCATCCTTTGTTTGAAGTGTTTGTTGGATTGAAAGTTGTGAAACATAAGGTGGAGTGAAAAGGATTGTTTGATGAGCATTGTTGGAAATATATGAGTGAATTTTATGTGCTTCATTTTTGAATATTTTGAGAACATTTGAGATAGATATTTTGAGTTATTTGAGTTAGGATTTGAGATCTACATTGTGCTCTTTGTTGGAAGAAGTGTGAAACACTTGGTTAGGATTTGTAATCAAGTTGTACTCCATTGGTTGAATGATTGTGTGAAACTCTTGAGCATTGGTTTTGAGTGATACTAAAAGTGAATGTGCAAATTTAGGAAGATAGGTGTCATATTCTAGACTAGATCTATCTTTAAAAATAGCAATAAAAGTAAGACATGTGGAAGCAATAAACTTAATGATTGATTATAACATATTGATTTTTTGATAATGTACATCATTCTCTATATGTTCTAGAGGTTAAATGAATTCTGGATAGAATATGTCTAAACTGCTTCAAGTTAAAGGAATTACTTTGAATATTAGACAAAGCATTTGATAGCATTGTGTGCAAGATTTGAGATTTATTGAGCATATCTTGTAAGTTATTTTGAGCATGTGTTAGAGTAGGTTTGAGCATGTGCTAGAGCAAATTTGAGCAAGTATTTTTAAAGACTTGAAGGCAGATTTGATCAAGTTTTTGTGAAGGCTTAAGAGAAGAATTGAGCAAGTTCTTGAGAGGGATTGAAGGTAGAATTGAGCAAGTCTTTGTGAAGACCTGAAGGTATATTTGAGAAATTCTTGTGAAGAATTGAAACAACATTAAGAGAAGGTTTTATTTTTTCAAGCTTTGTTTTAAGGCTTGGGGTAGATCTAAGCAGAGTTGATTGATAATTTGTTCAAGATATGTGTTAAGGCTTGGGACAGATCTAAACAGAGTTGATTAATGATTTGATCAAGCTTTGTGTTAAGGCTTGAGGACAAAGTTGAGACAAATATTAGTGCAGATTTGTGAGTATATTTGAGAGCATATTTGTGAGCATATTTATGAGTAGAGGTAGAGTATATTTGTACTAGACTTGGAATAGAGTTTCGTGCAAATTTGAAATAGAGTTGAGAGCAATATTTGGATGTGAAAAAGTAAAGAGAGTAGCAGTCTCCAGTGGATAGAGATCCATTAGCCAATACAATGGGGACAAAGGTCTCCTATGGAGAGAGATCCACAAGCTAGAGCAGTGGGAGCAGAAGTCTTACAGAAGATCATTAACTAGAGTAGAGGGGACAAAGTTCTCTTGTGGATAGATATCCATGAACCAGAGCTAGGGGAAAGATTTCTCTTGTGGAGAGTGATCCATGTACTAGCTGGGAAGATAGAGTTATTCTATGGAGAGATATCCAAAAACCAATTAAGGAGATAAAGTTCTCATAGATCAAGTTCCACAAACCAGAGAAAATGGAAAAGAGTTATCTTGTAGAGAGAGATCACAAATCAAAGCATAGGGTATTGGTGTCTCCTTTGGACATAGGTCCATAAACATTGTAATAGGGAATTGATTTCCAAAAATATTTGTTGAGAAAATTAGTAGAAATATTTTCTTCATAGAGTAGCCCATATTGGGTGAACCATGTTAAATTGGTGTCTCTCTTATGTGTTATGATTTATGCATTGCTTTGATTACTGCTATTGATATTGCCATTGTTAATATTGGATACTATTTATTTGGAAAGAAAATTAAAAGTTGGTATTATACTCTTCACCCCCCTCTCAGTATAATCCTGTGTTCTTCAATTGGTATTAGAGCGGGTTCCTTCAGAAGAGTCTAACAACTTGAAAGAAGAGTGTACAAGAACAAAGATGGCATATTAGAGTGGATCTTTAGAAAATAAGGTACCATTGTTATATAGGAACAATTATGCTTTTTGGAGCATAAGAATGAAGACTTACTTGATGGCACAAGGATATGAGATATGGTAAGCAATTGAGGATGGATTCATACCTGCAACAAATTCTCTCATAGATAAATATGGTAAGTTCTTGCATGTGAATAATTCCAAGGATATGAATACAATATTAAGTGTTTTGCGTGAAGCAGAGTTTGTAAAAGTTATGCATTGTGAATAAGTAAAAGAGATTTGGAAAAAACTAAAGCAAACATATGAGGGAGATAAAAAGGTCAAGATAGCAAAATTGAAAAATCACAAGAAGATATTTGAAGACTTGAAGATGAAAGAAGAGGAAGATATTATTGTATACTTACTTCGTGTGGATGAGGTTTTTAACAATAAATGATGACTTTGGTTTAAAATTGAAGAATCCAATGTTGCTCAAAATATTTTAATATCACTTCCTATGAAGTATGATGGAAAGGTTTCAACCATAGAAGAAAAAAGAGATATTAAAAAAATTATTATGGATGAGTTACATGGAACTCTCATAGCTTATGATATGAGAATAGTAAAGGATCCTATTCCCAAGAAATAGGTAGCCTTCAAAGTGACAAAGAAGAAAAAATATAAGAAACTAGAATCAAGTGATGTGTCAAGCAGTGATGAAGAAGCTAATTATGGCAGAAGAAACAAGAAGTATTCAATAAAGCAAAAAGGTGTGAAAATAGTAAAGTGTTTCAATTGTGGTAAATATGATCACTATGCATCTGACTATCTAGAAGCTGGAAGTAGTAGTAGTTAAAAGAAACAATATCATAAGGAAAATGAAGCAAGAAAATCCATGTATGAAAAGAAAAATAGGTATGGACAAAGCAAGCATGAAAAAAGTTTTTTCAAAGGTATAAGAAGAGTTTCTATGCGGACAAGACAGGCAAGGTTTCAAGTGATAGTGATGAAATATCCTTAGATAGTGAAGAAGAAGAAATTTTATTTTTGGCAATAGAAGAGGAAGGAAGTGCTCATGTTGAAGATAAATCTAAAAAGTATGAATATGATCTAGAAGACCACAAAGTAGAGAAAGAATAATTAAATGAAGAGGAAGGCATAGTAGATTTAGAAGATAAACTTATTTTTGCTCTTAAAGAATTGAAAAAGGTTAGAAATCATAATACAATATTCAAGGCTCAATTTCAAGAATGTGATGAAGATAAAGGAAAGCTTATACAATATCTGACAAACTCAATAGCTAAGATAAAGATATTTAAAGAAAATCTAGAGGCAAAAGTATTAGAATGTGAGATATTAGAACAAGAGGTAGTGTAGCAATCTAGGATGCATACACCTAAGCTAATAATAACTGAAAAATCACATAAAGCATAAAAAAATGGATAAATTTACAAATAGCCACAAAGAAGGGCTTATTTTATTAAATTTATATTAAAATTTGATTACAAATCCATCCCTCTTAGGGATACCCAATGTGATACAATTATTACAATCATAGAAAATTCCCATGCAAGGGTAGGTGTAATCCACAAGCTTCCTAGGTTGACACGAACTACTCCAAGGCAAATGTGGCCTTCTTCTCCACGATTAGAGGAATTTGTTGCTTTGAATGACAAGACCCTGTTAACCCTGCATCCAAGAAACAACAAGAAACATATTAACAACAAAGGAGGCCTCTCTTAATGAGGCTTTTAGAGAAAATTATGTAAAAGGATGCCATAAAAGCTTGAAATCAAGAAAATGTAGAAAGCATGGTAATATACACTAAACATGATAATTAGCCATCAAGAAATATAAAGCAAACATAGATAAATCCATCTAATATCCTAATTAAACAATTGGAAGCATGAAAACATAAGAAATAGCCACAACTAATCTATCTACCAAATGACAAGAAATGAAGGAAATAAGTCTTAAATTCCTACCTCTACCACACAATTGTCTCTAATAAAACAAATATAGATTAAATGCATATAATCTACTACAAATAAAAAGTAAACTACTACTAAAACCAAGGGAAAATGGAAATTAAACCTGACTGTGGGTCTGCGATGCAACTAGCATTGTTAGCTACGGCTAACAACCACGGCTAAGCTGAAAATGTAGTTGCTCTCTAATACCGGTCTTAGATCTCCAATTCCCCTTGATGAATTGATGATCAAGGGTTGCCTCGATGTCCTCAGACCGATTTGGTGGTTGAATTGCTCAGATTGGTGATGGAATGGTCTCAATTGAGTTTCTTGATTTCTCCTAGCCCTCTATAGCCTTCTTGGTTCCAAATGCCATTTGATATCCAAATAGGTAGTAGAATTATTACTCTTAATGGATGCAAGTGGGTATGCAATTTGATAGGGCTTCACTGCACTTCAACTCGATATTCTTTCAAAATTTTCCCCAATCTGGAGGGGGGGTTTTATAGCACATGGGAAGGCCTTGTCTTAGTTTCATGGAGAACCCAAGATCAAGAACCTTTAGTTAGGGCAACTAGAGGGAAAGTTCTAGAGGATTCCATACCCAAAACCGTTTGAAACTTGAAAAACTTGGCCATTGTAACTTATTTTGGGTTGTTTGAGATCAAACTTAATTTGAATGTTAACCATGGCTCTGAGGTGCGGTCAACTCTGTTAACCACGGGTGTCAACCGTGGCCAACACTGACTAGGCAAAAATGCCTAAATTGAGTGGTTAGAACCATTGCTTCACCTTGGAATCTATCTTTTGTGGTTTCTCCACAACTAGCCCCAAATGTGGGGACTCACCTTTTAGATTTTTAGTTTTGGGATGTTGGGTTTTCTTGAGTGGCATTTTAATAAGTCTTCACCCTTGGATTTTGCCATGTAGGGGCCAAGGTTCACTTTTGGTGGTGTTTGTTTGTTTCTTTTGTATTTAGTGTTTTGAATAGATCTTTATTGACTTTAGTTAGTTTCAATATTTTCAATCAAATTAATTTAAAAATTTGAAACTAATTAAAATAAATATTTTTTGATAAAAATAAGAGATAAAAATTAAAAAAAAAAAAAATAATAAATAAATAAATATAATAATAGAATAAAATAAGACTTTATTATATATATAATAAAGTAACATGAAGTTTTTTTCTTTAATTAAATCTTCCTATTTTCAGAGGGTTTTATTTCTTTTATTTTTTTAAATTTGTATTCGTGTGTTTTTTTTTTGTTTAGGGTTTAAGTTTTTTTAGTTTAGCTTTGTATTCTTAGTATGTTGCTTTAATGAGTTTCTAATTTGTGCATTTTGTTTGTGATAGGCTACATGGTGTGGACAAGTCAAATTCAATGGATAACATGAGTTTCTAATTTGTGCATTTTTTTATGACAGGCTACATTGTGTGGACAAGGTAAATTTGAAGGATAACATTGTGGTTTTGCTAAAGATGTGGATGACCATTCTTCAGGAGGGTAAACCCATTTTGGATATGGCGGGACAATATAATTGGCATGGATTTAGAACCCATATGACCTTGCGGGCTATGGCATGGTATAGACCGCAACAGATGAATCTTGATAGGGAGGCAAATTTGGACCCGTGGTCTCATTACAATCTGGTATGAAGAATGAGTAAGAATGGTTATTTTTGATTTGTTGTTGAGACATTGTGATGATAAAATCCATAATACCTTGGAATGCATTTTAGAAATCAAAGGTGATCATCTATTTCTAAAAGGAAAATGGAAATGCATTTAGTTTGTGTCAAATGATGTGGAAAGTTGTGTTGTCCTTGCATTTACAGTGGTAATGGCAGATGACAGGGATGTTAATAATTATCCACATAATCTAGATATATCAAATAGCAATGCAGAGATACTAGAGTCCCTGTAGGTGAAAGATGCAATGTACAATGGCAGCTAAGTATGGAATAACAACCCACTCCATGCATGTAGAAACCCACGATGTCCTTGGAAGAATAAAGTCAGAAAGGTAGCATGTAAATAAATAAATAAAAATAGTAATGATAATGTTAGATGCCAATGAAGAAAATTAGGTGTGATTGTGCGCATTTTAAAAGGTTATATTCACATAACACCAACAAAATGAGTTTTCAATAATTGGCATTATAATGTGGCATTTTTTTAAAGAGATAAATTGATATAGTTGTGAAGCGTTACAATGAAAAAAAAAACGTTTCAGGAAAAACATAATGAATGGAAGGAAGTGAAACGAAGCCAGTTTAATCTGAAACAAAATTACAATTTGCATTTGTTTTAAAATACTTGGTTGAAAGAGAGAAAAAAATGGGGGACCTGGTGGCAAGGAGATGCTGCCATTTTTTGGGCAGAATTCTGCTTTTAATGTATACAAATTGCATGCAAATTTTCTACACCTTGTAACCAAGAAAAGAAGAAAAATGGAATGAGTGTTAAATTTTATTGTCTATATTTTTTTACACTTCCTGAAGAGTTATATCTAGTGTTGAATGTTGTAAAAGGGTTACACTATGTGAAGGTCTTTGGGGTGCAACTTTTTATTTTTCCTTAGAAGCTAGAACCTAATCTAACCCAAATTGTGCTACTGTAGATTTGGTTAGGTTAGGTAACACTCAGGAAATTCTCATATAGTCTGGTCTTGGTAGGACAGGGTTGTAGAAATTGAATGTAGTTTGATTTTTGTATATTTTTCCTCACTTTTCGTTTCAATATTTTTTTTGTTTTCTGCATTTTTTTTTTTGGAATTAAATTAAAATACTACACATTTTAAAACTCTTGAAATGAATGCACACATCCATAGAATGAGCTTCAATATTTCACTTGCATAAATTTTAATTTAGTTTTAATGCAAACCCAAATTTATAAAAATTATTTGGATGTTCTATTTTTTTTATAAAATTCAGCATTTATAGGTTTTCAGATTTCATTTATTTTTTAGCAGAATTTTATTTCTGAGATTTGTATTTTTGTTCCCCTGTATCGCTCCAAATTTTTCACACCCTTACCTTCAGGCTATAGGATCCATGCCCGGAAGGGGGATGTGAAAAGGATGGCGCGGTACCTTGGACTGAGAGGCCTTGCGAAGGTCCCGCCTCTTGGGGGAGGTGTATTATGGTGATTTTTCAACGGATGGTGGGTTCACCAGGAAACATTTAGTGGTAGTTTCAATGCCTAGGTTGGGAATGTGTTTGATGTGTTCAGTTTTAGCCTTAAGCATTCAAGTCCTAGGTTTGGCCAAAATGTGTCTAAGCTATTCTATATGAAGATGCAGATTAAATGAATACAGAAAACATAATTAAGATAGAAAATAGAGAAATTAAGCAATATTAAAAGAAAATACCTGATCTAGATGTCTGATGAAGATTTTGATTCTTGAAGCAGTCAGGATCGCCTCTAATTTGACAGGATCGTCTGCTCTTAGACAAGATCGTCTGAGATCTAACGAATTCGTCAAAGACCTGCAAATAGAGAAATAGGTGCAAAACACAAAAAATACCACTATTCTAACATAGGGAAACAATGTGAAATGAGAGTAACTATATCAAACTAAAAATTGTAAACAGAAACATGAATGCCTTATTACGATTTAATCACAATTATGACTTAATTATGTATTTGATCTAGATGGGTGAACTCCGAAATGCAAGATAGCATAAAATAATAAATAAACTAGCTAATTACAGCATAAAACAGTAGATTGAAAGATGAAAAAATGCAAACTTTGGGCACTAATTGCCTCAATGTTGACTGCAGTCGAAATCGTCTTGCATTGGTACAAAATCGTCTCTGATTCAATAGGATCACCTCCGATCTGAACAGGATCGTCTGCGATGATGTAAGCTTGCTCTAGCTGAAAAACACTGAGGTACCTACAACAAAATTTGAATAGAACTATTACAAATATCAATTTAGGATGCCTTAATGTGTGTGAAGTCGAGTTACAGGGAATTTCAGCCAGGGGGTGCTAAGGGGAGGGCTTAGGATTAAATAAGCTTAGGAGAGAGGTTAGGAGGTTGGAAATCATCCCTATTGGAGAGATCTCTAACGGGGGAGGGTCTTTAACGGCACAGACACGCTTCTGCCTGGATTAGAGACACTGTTGAAATAGAGACTAATTGTGAAAAATTAGTTTTGGGACAAGATCGTCTGGACGTCCTAGTCCAGATGAAATCGTCCGATCTAAGGTGATATCGTCTGATCGACGACGATATCGTAAAATGGTCAAAACAAACTCTAAAAATGGCACGAGAAAGGGGGAAATGGATTAAGCGGCGGTTTGGGAGCGGTTTGGGAGGTTAAAATTTGAATTTAAATTATTTACTAAAGTGTAATTATTAAGATTTCACTGCGCCAATTTTAAGGTGCTACATTTTGCCCCCTCTTTAGCAAATTTTTCAAAGAAAATGTGTTAAAGATGAGTTCTTCTCGATCTACGAGAAAGCAAAAATTATTTCCATTTTTAGGCGACGATTCTTGGTCAAATCGTACGACAGCTTACTATGGTGCCCCCTCCGTGTTTTTACCCAAATCGAACGTTTGAGGTAAAAACGCGAAAAACAAAATTTTAAAATGTTTTTAATTATGTTTTGAATAAAATTAAGAAAAATAGGGTAAAACCCTAATTCATTTTTACTGTTCATTTTTCTGGTTTTTAGAGCTCTGCAAGCAAAAATGGTGGAGACGGTGCACAAATCGACAGAGGTCTGACGCGGGCTATGGGTAAGAGTTGAAACTGAACTTAGAATGATTTAAGTTGAATTTACATGCTTTTTAGGTGAATTTTGATCAATTTTTGAGCATCACGATCGTTTTTGGGCCGTCGACATCGTCGGGACAAAATCGTCTTGATTTCGATGAAATCATCTCAAGTTCACCGATTTCATCGAAGGGCGAAATCGATAAAATGGGGACGATTTCATCAAATTAAGGATGAGTTCGGCTTGCAAAATTGGAGACGATTGTGCTCAAATTAGGGATGATATCGTCCAATAGTGGACGATATCATCATTTGTATAAAATTGAACTTATTTTAACTTGCATTATTAATCACTTGAGTTTTTATTAATTATTTTTATTGTTTTGTTGTTTATGTTACAGAGAGGTTTGCTAAAGAGCAGGGAATGGAAATACGGTAGGTTGAGAGATGATTTGGTCGCTCTATCATAGGCAGAGTAGGATCAGCTGGCACAAGTTAGCCTACAGCATGTGGCAGAGATGCCACAAGTTTCTACAGACATGGGGCTATTGACAGCCCTAGCAGAGAGGTGGTATCCGGGTTCTTCCTATTTTTGGCTACCTACAGGGGAGATGACCCTCACATTAGAGGATGTATGGAGGATTATGAGATTCCCCATACAAAGACGGTTGATCACTCCTGTAGCCAATCAGAGCCATGCTATGATGCGGTTGTGTGGTGACCCGAGCATCGCCTTGGAGAAGGGCGGAGTGAACATCGAGGTGCTACGTCAGATGCCTGGGGCATCTAGACTCACACAAGTTTTGGTCGAAGTGGTGGGTGGACTTCTGCTGTGCCACCAGAGCAGGTGCGAGGTACCATGGGTGTTAGCAGATGTGATCTGCGACATGCGGGATCATGGTTATAGGTTTTCTTGGGGCAGTTTTGTTCTATGTCGATTGTACAGGATCCTGCATGGGGTCGTGTACAAGGGCGGCCGATGTCTAGTTATGGCATCACTCCTATAGGTTTGGTGCTGGGAGCACATTGCAGTGCGAAGGTCGGTAGGGCTTCCTTTGATAGGGATTGATAGGGAGAGGCACCGACTTTTCTATTGGTGGCTTCGAAGAGGGTCATAGTGGCGGATTGATCTGTCGATGTCCCAGAGACTGTTGGATGACATTGTCATGGATCAGATCACCTAGAGGCCATGGCGAGAGCACCCAAGGTGGGCCAAGGATGGACAGGAGCTGGCTTGCATCAGGCAAGTTTGCTCGTTGAGGATGGAGAGGGGATAGGTGGAGCTCCACTGCTACAATCAAGTTTTGTGATAGTTCGATCTATAGCAGGGGATCCCATCTCTCAGGGATTATGAGTTTTCTCGGACTGTCTGGGATAACACCATAGTCAACGGGGCTCCAGATATGTAGTGTGTCTAGATTCAAGACTAGAACGATGCCCCCATTTAGCTAGTGGATGGGGATGATGCAGGGGTAGCCGATGGCTATGATACCTGGTACGTAGGCATCTGCCCTCCTCGGATGACGAGGGCTCAAGGTTCGATTCATGTAGTTGTGTGTCGGATAGGGAGGTGATGTCAGGTAGCTATGGAAGTAGCCTAGGGTCACAATGGAAGAGAGCAGAGGAGGCCACAGGTGTAGGAGAGGCCACAATAGTGGGAGAGGAGGGCGAAGAGACCCCCTTCTCCATAGAGAGAGAGACCACCATCGCCCGATAAGGGCAAGGGTTTTGACATAGGGGAGAGTAGCGAGACAGTGACTCTCCAAGAAGAGACAATCTGTCCCTAGGCATAGGTGCAGACCCTACAAGAGGAGGTTGCATGACACCGAGTTGAGGTGACAGCTCAGAGATGATATTGCATGCCTCAGAGCATGGGGCGGAGGGGCGAGCACTGGGGAGCTAGCATAGGGTATTACCCAAATCACTTTCTACCAAACATTATACTATCAGATGGTTCCAAAGGAGGATAGACTACCATTGTTGGCTAACATCGCAAATTCGATCAGGATCAGGTCGTTGAGGACTTCATCCTGATCGATGACTAGGACTTGCAGTACCACTCATACTACGATGGGGCCACCTCGTCCACCTCAGGGCAGGGGAGGAGATGAGGCTGAGAGCTCGAGGGGTTCTCAAGGCTAGACTACTGCATGGCATTGTACAAATTGATAGATAGCATTTATTAT
Organism: Wollemia nobilis; assembly: GCA_028583015.1. Lineage (NCBI taxonomy): Eukaryota > Viridiplantae > Streptophyta > Pinopsida > Araucariales > Araucariaceae > Wollemia > Wollemia nobilis. Next base: position 4,645,994 of record JAQPPZ010002642.1, read on the forward strand.
TTTTTTTGATAGAGGATTGAGTATGCCGAGGTATAGATTGTGGCATACCAATCCAGTTTTGAGATGATGTATATATTGTTGATATATATGAGATGAGATATTTTTTGATCATATGACTTGTGTCTTGTGTATTTTTATGATGTTTTTATGTTTGATTGATTGATTTGATGATCGGATTGAGGATTCATGTAATTATGTCATTTTGAAATATTATGGTTGAAATGTCATGCTTGAAAAATTTAAATGAAATAATCTGATAGAACAAATTGGTTGTTTGTGATGTGATGATAAAAAAATAAAGGGGGACTTTTAACAATAATTTCAAAGGACATTGTCGCTATTATAGACCATTTCATGGAGTCACCACTCACTCGGTCGTCAAGCTAATCCCAATATAGAAATATTGTTAAAAAGTAAAAGAGTGCTTAAGAGACTGTCTTAAGACTTTGGTGCAATGGTGCAAATGATGATGATGATGGTTTGTTTTCAGATTTTCATAAAAATAATATGCATGAAATAATGTTAAAATGATTTTTGCTAGGCATAAATTCCTAAGTGTGAAATTTTTTTGGATAATTCCCTAGGAATTATACCATCATTGCAAAATTGAAGGTTGACATAATGACATGAAATAATGATAATGTGCATGCTTTTTGTTTAAAAACATAATTGTATAATAGAATGATTTAAGTCATATGGTTTTCATGATTTTTAAATAAATGGGGAATAAAAATTGTTATAATGGTTTGCGCTAGGCATAGAATATGTAGGTATAGACTTATGCCATCATCACGAAAATCTAAAAAAAGAAGATAGTTTTATTGCATGGTTGATTTTTAATAAACAGAAAATATGAAGATGAGGACTTGCGCTAAGCATAAAATTCCAATTTTGGTTTTGGAATTATACCATCATCGTGAAAGTCGAAAATATATATGTATGTTTTGATTGTATGGTTTGAAAGAAATTTTGATGTTTCTATTATGCATGTAGTTGTCTTTAGACTAAACAACTGTACTTGAAAGAAGAAAATGAATTTTTCCAAACAATTTTGCAAAAAATATTTCAAAGTACTTTGAAGACAAAATTTAGATTTATAAGGAACCCCATGTGCATATGTGAGTTCATTTCCAATCTTGATTTATCATAATGATACACAAAATCTCTCAAATATAAAATATGTGTGCAATTGCTATGTTCATTTACCAGTTTTGAGCAAGATAATATGATACAAGTGATTTGAATGAACCAAATAAGTGTTCATTAACCATGATGTAGATGCATATAACCATACTAGACTACTATGTAATTCGGATTATCAATAGCTAGCTAATCCATAAGCAGACATAGGTCTGTACAAAAGAAGGTCGCTAATGTGACAGACATATCGCCACACTAGGAGTTACCCAAGGCCAAGCGAGGTTGGGCACAAACCACATGTTATGGGGCTTACCTCACGATTTTTGAATAATTGAGAATTCCAGGGATTCAAGCTCATCAACCCTTCTTTTCTTTTCAAAGTGTAGGGAAAGGGATTTTATTGCTTTTGTTTTTGCTTTCTTTTGCTTTTCTTTTGCTTTTCTTGCTTGATAATGCTTGGAACTTTGTTGTAATGATATAAAATAACATTTTTTTTCTTTTTCTCTTTTTCTTGAACTTTGCTTTTTGTTCTATACTAGGGATACTTGCTCGGATTAGCTGTAGAGCAAGGGATTTTTATTCTGGGTAGGGGTGAGCTTGTCCTTATGCCAATTCTCAAAGATTCTAGACCATGTGCATGATAGGATAGCGGGGAAACTTTTCGCTCAAGAAACCACTTCTACTATGTAGCAAAGTATGGAAATTACAAATATAATCATTTTATTGTGAAAATATGTGATTGGTTTAAGTAAATAACAAGATCAATTCTCTGTGCTCAAACTTTATTTAATTGAATTTTGTGGACTTTGATATAAGAGATATTAGTAATCATGCCAGATAAAATCAAGATATTTATTTTGTGTTTATGAAAGTGAGGGATTCCAAATAAATGCTAATTTATCCAAAATAATTTGAAACATATAACTGCAACATTTGTAAGAAGATATATATATATATATATAAATACTTTTTGAGAATTTTTGAGAATGTTGACTCTCTCTTTCTTCTTTATATTGTTTTGGTTTCGAAAGAGTCAAGAATATTGCTGTTTTTATTTTTATCATTTTTGTTTGTTTTTGAAAAAAATTAACAAGTGCCATAAATAAATACAACAAATAGTTTTGAAGATTTTGATGATTATGAATGTTTTTGGTGTTTTTGAATTTATAAATTTGAAAGAAATACAAGATAGTGATTTTGAAATATTTTAAACAAATATATACAAGGATGAAATGACCAAATTTATACATAGTAACGTTTAAGATGCAAAATATTCATGGGTTCTTTAAGTTATTTACCATCTAAGGTAGATAATTTGTATGCTCCTGATTCAAATTTAGCAGTAATAATGTATGGTCCAAGACAGTTGGGCTCAAATTTACCTTTAAGGTCCTTAGTTGCATTAGTATTGTTTTGATTTTCTTTTAAAACAAGGTCACCGATCTCAAAGGATCGATGACGCACTTTTTTAGCATATGATCTTTTAAGCTTGTTTTGGTAGGCACGGAGATGCTCCAAAGCATTGATGCATTTTTCATCTAGGAGTTCCAATTGATTGAGTCTGCCAGCTCGATATTCATCTCCTACTTCGGTATCTTGAAGTAGTAGAGCCAAAGAAGGAACTTCTAATTCAAAGGGAAAAATGGCTTCAACACCATAAACCAAAACAAAAGGTGAAGTTCCAGTGGGAGTTCGAACACTAGTTCGATAGGCCCACAAGGCTGGATATAACTGAATGTGCCAAGTCACGGCCAGTTTTATTGACCAATCTTTTGATAATTTTGATTAAGGTTTTGTTAGATGCTTCCTTGACCATTACCCTTAGGATAATAGGGAGTGGACCAGCGATGTTGAATCTTATATTTTTGGCATAATTTTTTAACATATTTATTTTTGAAACAAGTTCCATTGTCGGAGATGAGATTTGCAAGAATTTCGAACCTACAAATGATTTGATTAAAAATAAATTTAGAAACTTGTGTGCCAGTGCAGGAAGTTAAAGGCATAGCTTCAACCCACTTCGTGAAATACTCAGTGGCGGTTATGATGAATTTGTGTCCATCAGATGACACAGGATTGATTTTGCCAATAATATTTAAACCCTATTTTGAAAAGGGCCAAGGAGATGAAATAGCCTACAGTTCTTATGCAGGCGCATGGACAAGGTCAGCATGTTTCTGGCACTTGTCGCAATGGTGCACATAATCATGTGCATCCTTCTCCATGGTAGGCCAAAAGTATCCTATCCTAAGGAGCTTTTTAGCAATGACATTACCACTGAAGTGTCCTCCACAAGATCCATCATGGGCTTCACTCAAGGCTGATTTGGATTCTTCTAGATTCAAACATCTTAATAGGATACCTTCAAAAGATCTCCTATATAAAGTATTGCCAATTATTACAAATCGAATTTCTCGTCTACGTAATAACCGATGCTGGTTTCTATTAGAATTGGCAAGGAAAGTCCCATTTTGGAGAAAATCAAATATGTTTGTATACCAAGGTTCAGGATTAGTTTCATTAATTAGAAACACATCCAAAGGTTCTAAGCATGACTTATTTGAAGCGGGTTCCTGAAGTTGACGAATAATGATAGTGGCATATTCATCATCTAACTCCAAGGGCAGGAGAGATGCGGCTGCGGCCATAGCATCAGCTGCACAGTTGCAAGTTTGAGGAATAGATTTCAAGGTAACTTGATCAAATAGAGACATTAATTGTAAAACATAGGCTCTATATGGGTGCAGTTTATCATCTCTGGTCTGATAAACTTCATTAATTTGGTTGATAACAAGTTGAGAATCACCAAAAAATAATAGATGTTTAATTTTTAGCACCCAAGTAGCTCGTAATCCAAGGATTAGAGCTTCATATTCAGCAATATTGTTGGTGCAAGCAAATGTTAATTTGAAGGACAGAGGAATAAGATGTTTTTGTAGGGATATTAAAATAATACCCGCACCAGCCCCACTCATGCATCGGGCTCCATCAAAGTATAAGGACCATTGTTCAATATGGTCTGCCTCTAATTGAAGGCATTCATCAAGAAACTCAATGATGAGGGGATGGGTAGACTCTAAGGGTGCAGTAGCTAATTGATCTGCTATGATTTGACCCTTAACAGACTTTTGTCCTATGAATGTGAGATCAAACTCGCTTAGAGCAAGAACCCACTTGGCTGTGCGACCTGATAAATAAGGTCGACTCATGAGATACCTTAAGGGATCGTATTTAGCAATGACATAAGTTTTTTGACTAAGCATATAATGGCATAATTTTTGCGTAGCAAACACGACTGCTAGACATAGTTTTTCTAATGTTGTGTAGCGGGTTTCATAACTGATGAAGGTTCGACTAATATAATAATTAGCACGTTCTTTCTTTGCATCATCAAGATGATCTAACATAGCTCCTAAGGCAGAATCTGAAGCTGAAATATACAAGAGGAATGGGCGATCAAGTCTAGGTGGTGAAAGCACAGGTGGATTAAGGAGGTATTGTTTGAGAAGTTCAAAAGCTTCTCTACATTCGTTGTCCCAATTAAAAGGGACATCCTTCTTAAGGAGTTTAAGAAAGGGACCAATTTTGTTTTCCAGCTTATCGATGAAGCGACGGATGGCTTGAAGCTTACCTTGTAAACTTCATAACTCAGATATATTAGTAGGTGTAGGCATATTAGTGATAGCCACAATCTTGAGAGGGTCGATTTCGATACCACGTAAAGAAACTAAAACCCCTAATAGTTTACCGGACTTAACTCCGAATATGCATTTGGCTAGATTTAATTGAATAAGATATTCTCATAATCGATTAAAAACTTTTCTCAAATCATCTAAATTATTATCTTCATTATTAGAGCGAGCTATAATATCATCGACATAATCATGTAGGATATCATGCATCATATCATAAAAAATATGTCATAGCTCATTGATAGGTTGCACCTACGTTCTTTAAGCCAAATGGCATCACTTTCCAACAAAAAGTACCCCAGGGGGTAATAAAGGCTGTTTTAGCCTGATCTTCAGGAGCTATCCTGATCTGATTATAACCAGAGAATCCATCCATTAAGGACATCATCCCACTCCTGACAGTAAAGTCAATGATTTGATCCATGTTTGGAAGAGGAAAGTCATATTTAGGGCATGCAGCGTTAATATCTCTAAAATTTGTGCAAACCCTAACTTTGGTAGCTTCTTTTTTGGTAACTAGAACTACATTTGAGATCCATTCAGCATAATCAATAGCTTGTATAAAAACAACATTTAGGAGTTTTTCTAACTCCCCTTTGACTAGCAAAGCCACTTTGGGATGCATTTTTCTAAATTTTTGTTTAACAGGTTTAGCATCCGGATGGACCACTAGATGATGCATGACTACAGAAGGGTCTAGACCTGGCATATCTTCGTATGTCCAAGCGAAGACATATTCATACTCTTTAAGGAATGCAATGTATTGTTCTTGTTTTTCTTGACTTAATTCTGATCCAATATTGATTATGTGAGGACTATCATCAGTTCCAATATTAATTTTAATGACGTTTTCTACCTCCATGTGTAGATCTCTTTCAAATTTAGGTGGGGCGGGTGAAACGCCCAATTCTTGTAATTCTTGTAAGGTTAATTTGGATAATTCATATTGAGGATTAGCGATCTCAAGTTGGGCTATAGTTGGTATAGAACCATCAAAATAAAATCCATTGTGTAACATCTCTTCAATGGAGACATCGTGGAAGATATCTCCTTCCAACTCTTCATCGGGGTCAACAATCATTTCAGGGTAAGCTATGGATAACATGTTACATGTAAATGACTGATTTTTTAGAGGCAAATCATCATGCCTATCCAAATAATCTTGATAACATATGAGTTGATCATCATATTCAAAAGGAAAGGGTTGACCCTTACTAGGAAATAGGCCCACACCACAGTAGGCAGGCCATGGTTCTACCTCGAAAGGTTCTTTCATGCCATTTTGGAAAGGTACCAAGCCTTTCCCTTTATATCCCATTTTAAGCATTATGGGTTTAGCTTTAATATATTCATTGGTAAAATAACACCGAGCATATCCCTCATGATGAGTTTTAATGTTCCGAGGGATTCTTCCCCAGTCATATCCTTTATAAATGAAGGCACAACTCCCAACTTGGTAAGTACTTCCCATAGGTTGTGGGAGGCCCAAAGTACGAGGAGATGGTGACAAGTTATTTAAAAGAATTGAATCTTGCATGAAAGCATTTGTTTTTTCTGATATTAAGATTGTGGATAAATCTGGTAAAAGTTCATCATAAAGAGCATAAGATGTAGAAGGATCATTCCCTATATCTTGAGATGTGGAAGGTATGATAGATTTTGATAATGTGGAAGTGTTAATAGATGGGTCTATAGGTTTTGAAATTATAGGGATAGAACATGAAGGATTGGTTATATATTGAAGATATTTTTGAGGTTCTAGAGTGATTTGTTTAGAAGATTGTTGATCTATATAGGAGGATGAAATTAATGGAGGGGAAATAGGTGAAGTTATGGGTGTGTGTTTCACCGTTTTAGATGAAAAATAAGGATTAGGATGTGTGGATGACAGAGTAGGGTAAAATTGCACTCCAACAGGTTCTACCAAAGCACACATATCAAAGGGTCTAGGGTCACCATGGATAGTGACCAACTGATTTTTAAATTTGAATATAACACATTGGTGTAAAGTTGATGGGACAGCCCACATTGCGTTGATCCAAGGATGACCCAAGAGTATATTGTACGATGCGGGGAAATGTACAATAAACATGGTGGTATCTAGAGTTCTAGGACCAACTTGCAATGGGATGGTAATAACTCCACACGTTTCTTGTGTTTCGTCATTAAAATCTTTGATAATCATGTCAGTTTTCTTCATTTCATCACTTCTAAACCCAAAACGTTGGTAGAAGTCAAAATTACAAATGTTTAGAGATGAACCATTATCAATCAGGACTCGTTTAACAACTACATCTCCAATTAGAGCAGTGATATATAAGGGATTATCCTTATGTAAACTGTGTTGTGGGATATTTTTATCTCGAAAGTCAATACAATCAACCTCTCGAGTGATGATAGTATTGGCCATGGCTTTAGGTTGAATGTTTTGAGGTACCATCATTTGGCTTAATGGAAGAATCAACTCATCCTTATGGGTAGGAGAAGATCTTAATAAATCCAAAAGGGAAATTCTAGTTGTAGTATTAGATAATTGCTCATTAATATTGTAAGGGGTTTTAGGTTGAACATTAGAAGAATAATTCCCTGTATTGGGATTTTTCAAAGCAAATGGAGCTGATCCATCATTCTGGTTTGGTTCTTGTTGAGAATTTTGAGCCTGTTGTCGGGTAACGACTCCAATGGTACCTACAATGTTATATTGAGGACGTTGAACTGGTCTCGGTCAAGCATTTATGGCTTGTTCATTCTGGAGGAATTGATTAGAAGAGGGTCGAGTAGTAACTCTTCTAGGAAATGGTTCTTCTGGAACCATAGCATCTGTGATGGGTTGAATAGGATCTGATTCATTTTCAGAACTATTTGATTGGTTTGAAGTGATGTCCATTTCACTTTTAGTATCTGATTCTATATCACTAGAATCTGGAGTTGTAATATTATGTAGGGGCTTGGTCGTAACCAGGGATAAGGTTGTGTCAAATATTTGAGGATCCTGAACAGGTAATTGTTCGCTAATAGTTCCTACATATCGGGTAGGAGGAGGAACATTATGATGTTCGATTTGATTGGCCACCTCTTTACCATGTCTTGGTAAAGGATGTTGAAATATGTCTAATGATTGATTAGCATTTTGGTTTTGATTTTGGGGAATGGTCTTTTGAGTATTATTAGGAGAATTTTGTTTAGGTTGGAAGGCTTGCACTTCCATTTCATTATTATCAATCAAATCCTGTATTTTATGTTTCAACCTTTTAGAAGTGTTGGTAGAGTGTCCAGGTCCTCTATGGAAATCACAGTGTAAGTCATCTCTGTATCCGAGTATAGTTGGATCAGGTTCTTGGATAACTGGTAATTGGATCAAACCTCTTTCGAGTAATTGAGGTAAAATAGTTGATAATGGTTGGTTCAATCTAGTAAATTCCCGAGGAGGCTTATCAAGAGGTTTCAATATAAATTTTTCTATTTTTTTCGTTGCATTGATATTAGCAACATTTTTGCTGTCAGTGACTCCGTCACCGACAACTTGTTTATTTTTATACTAATTTTTGGATGTTTTCTCATCATCCTTCTTCCTAATTTGGCCTCTCCTAATGAGTGCATCTTCTACTCTTCGAGCTAAATCTATAGCCTGATCGAAGGTAGTTAAAGTAGCAGTTGATAACTCATAAGATATTTTTTCTTGTAAATTATTAATAAAAATGTCTAACATTTCCCTACAATGTAGCACAAAGTGCAGTTTTCCTGTCAACTACCTCCATCTAGCTAAGAAATTGGCAAAAAATTCATCCTTGTCTTGTTTTAAGTTGCATAAATCTTTAATGGTTACATGCCTCTCGATGTAGGCACTAAATTGATGGACAAAAGATTCAGCTGTTTCTTCAAAGTTTCTCAAAGAATGAGTGGGCAATTGATAGTACCACTCTAATGCCATTCCACCTAAACTTTTTGGGAACATTTTTAGTAATAGCAAGTCATCATGTGATATATCATGACATGCTACCTAAACATGCGAAGATGCTCTATGGGATCTTCGGTTCCTTTATATATAGGCAGGATGGGCATGGGAAAATGCTTAGGATATGGTTGTGCTACAACTATGGGATCCAAAGGTTGACTACATATCTCTCAATAATTGTACGAGGGACGATAAGGATCTATCTAGTCCATACGCAAAGCTAACTATTTCACCATGGCTTCTAGATTACTAGTTTGCCCACCATATTGGTTCGGTTGGGCATTGATATGTGATTTGTGAGCATATGATGGAGGAACATGAAGGTTAGATGCTATGTTACTATTGTGTAAATTGTTGGTAGGAAAGGTGTTATGAAGGAATTTTGAAGTGGTATTATGATGTATTCCAGATTGTTGAAAATTGGTGTTTGGCTTCGTTTTAGGTTTTTGTTTACTTGAAGCATTTTGATCAATAGTTTGGCGAAGTAAAGCAGTGAAGGAAGTTTTCTTTTGTGTGGGAATGATTTTAGGTTGAATAACAGGTTCCTTAGGAGGTTGGGTAACCTGTTGTTTTGACATGTTTTGAATCATAGTGACCATATCTATATTGGATGGTCCAGCCTTATCACTTTCTTGATCAATGAAAGACAAGGGATTAGTGCGCACATCAAACATATGTTCCATGGCTGCTTGAGTGTCACTAATTTTCCCTTTATCAATATGAACTGCCATATTAAGAACACCAATGTTATCATGGAAAAATTTCCAAAAATGATCTACGTTGTCAAAAGCAATAGTTCCATCTGGAGCTACTCTAGGGGATGAGGATCCATCCTCTTTAACATTTTCTTCTTGTTCATTGTCTTCACCTAGGTCATCTTCTGGTTGATCTAGGGTTTCTCCTTCCGAAATTGGATCTTCAGGAAGGACATTTGGGTCTCTAGTTTTATCTTCTAACCAATATTCTTCTTCTCCTTCAGTTTGTTTACCATTCCTAAGTTTAGGCATTGTGTTTAATTTTAGATTTCAACAAATATATATATATATATATATATATATATATATGCAACAAGCTTAAGAGGTATATATTAATTATATACCTACTACAATATTTAAAATGAAATGTTTAAGTTTTTGTTATGTTTTTTTAGTTTTTCTTTGTTTTTTTTTTTGTAATAATATTGTAAAGATAACAAACAACACAATAAATGCAAGAAATAATACTGAAAGTAATGATCTAGTTTTCTATAAACAATTTATAAATATCATTAATGGGCTCGAGTTCTTCAGGATTCATGAAGTTTTCTTCTTCAAATTAAAAATTTTCCTTCAAAAATTTAATGAAAAGGGCTATAGTGATATTATCTGTCTCAGATCTTTGGTTGAGAGAAGTAAAGCTCCTGGCAATACTCTCGATATAACACAGCTCGAGGAACTCTATTCCATCTTTCCCTATTCATAAGAACAACCTCTTGGTCTTCTACACGACCTAGGAACTGGTGTATAATGGCTACGTTCTCGAGGTATTCCTCGAAGGTGAACAATTCTAAAGACACAAGAGCTCTCCTATAAGCTAACCATCTATGGCAGGCTCTTTGAAGTTCATGATAAAAGACGAGTTGATGAGGATCCAGGATTCTATCTAGGACAAGCCTCTTGATTTTTTTAAGTTTTGTTGACCTAGATGAAATGACACTAAGTCTTATATCAAGTTCATCCCACAAGAGTTGATTTCTATCTGTTTTAGGCACACTAAGTACATAATTGATTTATATGGCTGCCAATTGGTTTTCAACATTTATAGTAACTACTAATATTTTATTAGGAGCTACCATCTAAACATGATATGCAACTTATTAGTTTTAGATGATTTGAAATGCATCTATGTTTTGGTTGTTTTATTTATTTATTTATTTATTTTCAAAAGGTTTAAAATGCATTCACGTCGGGTTCACCAAAATGTATCGCTTCAAATTTTTCACACCCTTACCTTCAGGCTATAGGATCCGTGCTCGAAAGGGGGATGTGAAAAGGATGGTGTGGTACCTCGGACTGAGAGGCCTTGTGAAGGTCCCGCCTCTCGGGGGAGGTGTATTATGGTGATTTTTTGACGGATGGTGGGTTCACCAGGAAACATTTAGTGGTAGTTTCCACACCTAGGTTGGGAATGTGTTTGATGTGTTCAGTTTTAGCCTTAAGAATTCAAGTCCTAGGTTTGGCCAAAATGTGTCTAAGCTATTCTATATGAAGATGTAGATTAAATGAATACAGAAAACAAAATTAAGACAAAAAATAGAGAAATTAAGCAATATTAAAAGAAAATACCTGATCCAGATGTCTGATGAAGATTCTGATTCTTGAAGCAGTTAGGATCGCCTCTGATTTGATAGGATCGTCTGCTCTCAGACAAGATCGTCTGAGATTTGATGAATTTATCAGACGAATTCGTCAAAGACCTGCAAATAGAGAAATATGTGCAAAACACAGAAAATACCACTATTCTAACATAGGGAAACAGTGTGAAATGAGAGTAACTATATCAAACTAAAAATTGTAAACAGAAACATGAATGCCTTATTACGATTTAATCACAATTATGACTTAATTATGCATTTGATCTAGATGGGTGAACTCCAAAATGTAAGATAGCATAAAATAACAAATAAACTAGCTAATTAAAGCATAAAACAGCAGATTGAAAGATGAAAAAATGCAAACTTTGGGCACTAATTGCCTCAATGTTGACTACAATCAAAATCATCTTGCATTGGTACAAAATCGTCTCTGATTTGATAGGATCGCCTCTGATCTGAACAGGATCGTTTGCGACGATGTAAGCTTGCTTCAGCTGAAAAACACTAAGGTACCTGCAACAAAATTTGAATAGAACTACTACAAATATCAATTTAGGATGCCTTAATGTGTGTGAAGTCGAGTTACAAGGAATTTCAGCCAGGGGGGTGCTAAGGGGAGGGCTTAGGATTAAATAAGCTTAGGAGGGAGGTTAGGAGGTTGGAGATCATCCCTATGTGGGAGATCTCCAATGGGGTAGGGTCTCTAACGGTGCAGACATGCTTCTGCCCAGATTAGAGACATCGTTGGAACAGAGACTAATTGTGAAAAATTAGTTTTGGGACAAGATTTTCTGGACGTCCTAGTCCAGAAAAAATCGTCTGATCTGAGGCGATATCGTCTGATCGACGATGATATCATCAAACGGTCAAAAAAAACTCTAAAAATGGCATGAGAAAGGGGGAAATGGATTAAGCGGCGGTTTTGGAGTGGTTTGGGAGGTTAAAATTTGAATTTAAATTATTTACTAAAGTGTAATTATTAAGATTTCACTGTGCCAATTTTAGGGTGCTACATCCCCAAGCAATATATGAACTCCCTTTATGACAATTGCAATGTCATTAAAGAGGGATCAAATTGCATGTTTAAATCTCCATGAAAATCAATTTCATCAAAGGGGATAATTTGATTTCAGAGAGGTTGTTTATTTTCAGATTCAGTCATTTGTGATCATTTAATTCCATGCTCATAGCAATGGTATAGCACTAAAAAAATTAGGAGCACTTAGGAAATTAGGAGCATAAATATTATTAACCAGATATTGCATTAACATTAAGTTCTAAGGATTACAATGCTTAAATACAAATATTATTAACCAGAACCTAGAAATCTTAGAAGAAAGAATAGAGAAGAATAAAAATAGGGAGGAAAGGAAAAATGAGATTAGAAGTCAAACTCCCTGCCATCCATGTCGTCCAATCCTGCTAACTCAGTTGTTGTCCAAGGAGGTAAAAGGGTAAGGTCCAAAGCTTACAGTGGTAAAACAATTTTTTTACTTTTTTACCCTTTTAACTTCCAACATTCTCCCCCTTAAAGTTGAGAGGACTGACTATACAGTCTCTCAGCTTTATATATTGAGCTTTAGCCATGCCTTTGGTGAAGATATCTGCAATATCATCCAAAGTGCTACAATATTTAAGCTCAACTATCTACTGCTCCACCATGTCTCGTATGAAGTGATACTTCATATCAAAATGCTTTGATCTACTATGGTGGATTGGATTGTATGCCAATTGAATGACACATATGTTATCACAATACAGTCGATTTGGACCACTTTGACTTTCTCCAATTTTTTCAAGGACTTTTCTTAACCATAGGGCTTGAGTACTAGCATGTGTGATGGCTATATACTCAGCCTCAGTAGATGACAATGCTACAACAATCTACTTCTTGGAAATCCATGTGATTAGGCCTAACCCTAGACTAAAACAGTTCCCTTATGTAGATTTCCTATCATCTATATTGTTGCACCAATCAATGTCACTAAAACCAACTAATTTAATAGAATTAAATTTATGGTAATGGATTCCAAAATCCAATGTACCCTTTACATATCTTAAGATTATTTTAGTTGCTTATAGATGCAGTTCAGATGGACTTGCCATAAACCTTGAAACTAGAGAAATAACATATTGAATACTAGGCCTTGTGTTGGTGAGAAAAATCATACTCCCAACCATGCTTCTGTAAGTGGTCATGTCAACCTTTGGTGCTCTGTCATCCTTGCTCAATTGGATCCCATGTCCAGTTGGAGTTGAAACCGATTTGCATTGGTCCATGACAAATTTCTTGATCATGTCTCAAGCCTACTTGTGTTGACATATGAAGATCCCCCTATTTTATTGATGCACTTCCATGCCTAGGAAGTATCACATTAAACTAAGATCTTTCATCTCAAACTGCTTCATCATAGAGTTTTTGAACTCCATATTCATTTTAGTGTTACTACCCATAAATATTAGATCATCCACATACAAACAAACTATGAGAATGTCTACTCCATGCTTTAGTTAGTATAGATTTGGTTCACTTTTTCTTCTAATGAATCCATACTCGTTGAAATAGCCATCAATGCTTGAGTACCAAGCTCTTGGTGCTTGCTTGAGGCCATAAAGTGTCTTTTTCAATTTATAAACAAGGTTCTCCTTTCCTTGTTCTTGAAAGCCTTGAGGTTGTTGAACATAAACCTCCTCATTAAATTATTCGTTCAAAAAAGCACTTTTCACATCCATGTGTTGAATGTTCCATCCTTTATGGGAAGCTAAGGAAAGAACTGATTTGATTGTCTCTTATCGTGCAACAGGAGCGAACGTTTCCTCATATTCAATGCCAAATTTTTGAGTAAAAAATTTTGCTACTAATCTCGCCTTGTGCCTCTCAATGCTTCCATCAACATTGTATTTTTTCTTGTAGACCCATTTACATGCAACACATTTTTTTCCTTTTGGAAGCTTTACAAGCTCCCAAGTATCATTATTTTTTATAGAGGTTATTTCCTTTTCCATGGCTTCTTGCCATACATTCTGAGTACAAGGCTTCTCATAGCTAGATGGTTCTAGTTGTGTACTAGTTAATAAAGCATAATTAATTATATCTATCTTAGGATATTGGGAGTCATCATCCCCATACATATGTAGATTTTCAAGTTTCTGCAAAACTGAATTCATTTCACTAGCTTGGCTTCTAGTGTATCTTTTCTGGTAATTTTGATCCAAAATTTGAAAATATGGATGATGTTGTAATGTTATTTTACCTCTTGATGGAGAGTCAATGTCCATCGGTGAAGAACTTACTAATCTCTATAGAGAAGGACTTGGAGTGGCGATTGAAGTGATTGATGTAGTACTCTTGCTTGGGCTTGGAGGAGTTGGTGTGCCTTTGCTTTTCTTGGGAGACACATTTTGTACCTGTTGTACCTGTGAAGAACTTACATCTTGGGACTCATCATAAAAAAAAATTCTTTGATGACCCCATTCCCCCCCTTCATCAAAAATTACATCCCTGGAAAGTACAATTTTATGAGTCTTGGAATTATAGAGTCTATATGCTTTAGTAGACTCACAATACCCTACAAATATACAAGCTTGACTTTTGGGATCAAGATTCTTCCTCTTCTCATCAAGAATGTGTGCATATGCTAAAGAACCAAAAAAAATGAAGTGCTTTACATTGGGTTTCTTTCTGTACCACCCCTCATAAAGAGTGATGCCATCTAAATGAGAAGTTGGACTTCTATTTAGAATGTATACACTGGTTCTTACAACATCAACCTAGTACATATTAGTTAGATGCTTAGTCTGAAGCATCATTCTTGCCATCTCAACTATGGTGTGGTTCTTTCTCTTGGCCACACCATTCTGTTGTTTGGTATAGGCAGTAGTGAATTACCTTTTGATCCCACTTGCTTTACAATATTTCAAGAATTATTTTGAGGAGTACTCACCTCCTCGATCTGTTCTAAGATATTTTACAAAATAGTCACTTTTTTTCTCTGCATTATTTCTGAAATCTATGAAGCAATCAAAAGCTTCATCTTTATGTTTCAAAAAATAAATCTAGCACATTCTAGAGAAATCATCTATGAAAGTGAGAAAATAGGAATTATTTTCGATACTCTTTGTCTGCATTGGACCATAGATGTCTGAATGCGCTAATTGAAGTGGATAATTGGCTCTCCATGCTTGTCATTTTAAAAAATTTTACTGCAAGTTATTTCCCAAAGAACATCCTTCACAGACCTCCTGTTCATTGATTTTTGGAAGTCCTGTCACTGTAGCTTGAGAAGTTAACAATTTCAAGCTAGCAAAATTAAGGTGACCATATCGCAAGTGCCAAAGCACACTTGGATTTGTTATAGCTACATTTACAAGTTGAGATCCCCCTAGATCACCAAATTTGAGAGGGTATAACTAATTCTTGGTCATTGGGACGTGTGTGATGACACGATTACAATTTTTTTATCAAGAATGAGACATTTTCCTTCATCAAAAACAAAATTGTAATTATTCTCCATCATTTTCCCAATGCTTAGCAGATTGTGTTGGAGATTTGGAGTGTAGTAGATGTCATTCACTTTCTTTAGTCCTTATTTCATTGGAACTTCCATGGTTCCAATGCCTTTGACTTGCAAATATTTATCATCCCCTAACTTGATGTGGGATTTATAAGTAGAATCTAGAGTAGCAAATAGATTTTCTTTGCCACTCATGTGGTTTGAACAACCAATATCCAGAATCCATGTGTCATTTAGATTATGTTCTAATTGTCCATATGATAGAAAATATTAGAGGTATCATCTTCTTCTCCATAATTTCCATATTGACTGTTGCTACCTTGAGAAGATTTTGACTAGCAGTCGCGAGCAAAGTGGCCTGTCTTGCCATAATTAAAACAAGCTATTTTTGACTTATCACTTCCTCACCATTGATTTCCACTTCATCATGGATTTCCTCCTCTATTTTAGTTTCCACCTCTGTTTTGATTGCCTCCTCTATTGGAGTTGCCTCCTCTATTCTGATTGCCTCCTCTGTAGTTGCCTCTGCCTCTTCCTCTTTGTTGGCATCTGCCTTGATCTCTTCCACATCCTCTTCCAGTATTTTCATTGGATGTGAAGGCTTTATCATCACCTCCATAGCTAGTTGAAGGAGATTCATGTAATATCTCTTCATGATACATTAACGATCCAATTAATGCATCGAATGTTAAAGTGGAAAGATTTTTTGACTCTTCTATGATTATGGCAATGTGATTACATCTTTGTGGAAGTGTTTGCAACACTTTTTTTACAATTATCTCAAGATTTACTTCCTTGCCATGTGTAACCATTTTATCAACAACTACTTTCACTCTGACACAATAATCACCTACTTTTTCATCTTCTTTCATTTTGAGATTTTCAAAATCTCATTTTAGTGTTTGAAGCCTCACTTGCTTCACTTGATCACTTCCCTGGAATCCATATTTCAAAGCTTTCCACGCATTTTGTGCAATTATACAAGTGGCTATTATAGGAAATATACTTTTCTCCAATGTTTCTTGGAGATGATAAAGAGAAAAAGAGTTGCTCTTTTGTGCTTCTTTCTTTGTTTTCTTATCTATGGCACTCAATGTAGCCCAATCTGTGGGTTCTGTGAAACCCTCTTCTATTATATCCCACAAACATTTTCCTATGAGTAAGGTCTTCATTTTAATAGACCAATACTCGTAGTCATACCCGTTGAACTCTGGAATTAGTAGATTGTTATGTGAGGCCATAGTTACTAAAACACTCTTTTATTTCTTGGTTACAATAAAGCACTCTATTTTTTTCAAAGAAAGAAGAAGGAAGAAAGAAGAATAAAGAAGAAGAAAGAAGAGATTACAAATTTAAGTCAAATCTAACTTGATTCACTCTATCACTGATGGCTTGTTCCTCTTGGTGTGGTGCTGTTATTTCTTGAGTCACAAAATTATCTGCTACTTCATCTTCATCGTCACTAATCAATATTATCTCTGGTGATTTTGGTTCTAGGATTTCCACTGAATTATTGTAATGAGTATATTTAGATTCTTGTGGTGCAACTTCTATGGATTCAGATTGCTCAAATTGACTCCCAAAGGATTTATCTTCAGAGTCTACCTCGTACCCTGAGTCCGAATGCCTTTGGTGTGCAATTACTACATTTTGCAACTGACTAAATATAGTATGTAGCCCATAAGGTCTCACTTTTTCATCAAAACTTTCAACGTTTTCTCTCACCAAAAGTTCACATAGGGCATGATAACAACCACTTGGTCTTATCATCAATGCCTCTTTATAAATTTTAGTTTGATCTTTTGTCTATCTTACAAGGAAAAATACTAAGCCTCTTAGGCTTTGTCACAATTTTCCACCTTTGAGTCCTCTTACATAAATTGCCTCTTAGGCAATGTTATTTTTCTCCTATTTTATTATATATAAAAAAAAATATCTATATTTGTATTTAATAAAAGAAATATAATTGCTTTATAAAATAAATTTTAAAAAATAATTATTATTTAATTTTATTAAATATAATATAAAGTTATATTTTTTTAATATATAAAATAATAAACTTTTAAGAAAAAAGAAAAAACCTTTTAAAAACAAAATTTCTAACTCCGTAGGAGTCGAAACCGTGACTCCTTTCTTTCAAGCAGAGTTTCCTTGCCAAATCGGCTTCCACCGTCGATGAAACCTAGGCATACACTATTATTTCAAGACATTCGGGGCATATACCATACACAAAAAAAAATTGCAACTTAGCTGTCAGGTTCTGAACCTGTGACCTCTTGGGGGTGAGCGGCTTAAGGCTGGCTCCTCAAGCCAGTCGAGCTGTGTGGCCCAACGAGGAGGTGAGGGAGGCTTGCCTCCTTTATCCCATCATGGCTGCATGATAATTTAAAAAACAATTACAATATTTATCCCACATCCATTGTGTAGAGGGGATATTGTGCTTTATTAGCATAGAGGGGATATTCTAGCCAAGCCAATCACCTTGTGCCACATCACTATTTTCCCCTTTATCCACCTTATTATCTACTCGCCATGTGTTCGCCTTGCTGTCTGCTCACCACGTGTCCACCTCTGGTTAGATCCTTGATTTGTGTGCTCTCTATAGGCCTTTCTTGACCTTTCCTCGGTTCACATGCTATGGGCCCTCTTGACCTCCTCGAGATCTGTGCCTTACTTGTGAGCTCACTCATGTGGGCCTATTTGACCTCCTCAAGATTCGTGCCTCACCTATCGCTCTCCTCGGGCTCCAAACTTTGCCTATATAGCCTCTGATTTGATACCATATATAGCACTAACAAAATTAGGAGCACTTTAGAAATTAGGAGCATAAATATTCTTAACTAGATATTGCATTAACCTTAAGTTCGAAGGATTACAATGCTTAAATAAAAATATTATTAACCAGAACCTAGAAAGCTTAGGAGAAAGAATAGGGAAGAAGAAAAATAGGGAGGAAAGGAAAAATGAGATTAGGATTCAAACTACATGT
Source organism: Wollemia nobilis (assembly GCA_028583015.1). NCBI lineage: Eukaryota > Viridiplantae > Streptophyta > Pinopsida > Araucariales > Araucariaceae > Wollemia > Wollemia nobilis. The sequence continues at coordinate 4,664,637 of JAQPPZ010002642.1, forward strand.
CGTCCATGTAATCCAATCCTACTGACTCAGTTGTCGTCCAAGGTGGTAAAAGGGTAAAGTCCAAAGCTTACAATGGTAAAACAATTTTTTTAATTTTTTACCCTTTTAACTTTCAACAAATGGTTCAATAAATTCATCTATCCTTGCATTTTCACACTTAAATAAATAATTTCATTAATTATATTTTGTGAGCAATTAAGAAAGCATAATAAATCAAATCAAGACCAATTTCGGGCCCCTTGTTAATAGTTACTTGTAATCACTGAGGTGTTATAGCATTTGTTTAACTTGTTATATATTAGATTTTCATACACACATTTTACTAATGCTAAAAGAACCTTGGAGAAGTCATAGGCTTCTTTGCAAGAGAGGGTTTTCTATTCAATACCCTTATTGTGATGGGGATTTTGCAAATGTGCAAAATTTTCCCTCAACATTTTGGCACTAGAAGGAGGACCTAAAGTGGTTTATTTTATTGTGATTTTAAATGCTATAGGGATTTAAAATTTGATTTCATTCCCTATTGATTATTATATTTAGACCTCTTTTGAAACACAAAATTGTGATGCTAAAATGAGGACATGAATTTCTATTCATTGATCTAACGCTTTTATATTGTTCATACAGGAATAATGTGATTTGGTATAATTTTGAAAGTTTTGAATTGCTAAATATTTCAAGTTCATTTTATTAGCATCTTTGGTTTCCTCTAACACTCACACTTTGAGAGCTAGGAGGATTTGAATTGATTTGTTTTATTGCCATTTAGATGCTAAATTGTTCATGTTACTTGAAATATTTATTTAAAGACATTGGTCTTGACTAATGAGATTTTGTTGATCACTTTCATTTATTCTAACATTCTCTATTTTTGATGATGTGCTAATGCTAATCTATTTGCAAATTTGAGAATGTTCTTTGATTTCAAGATTGAATGGATACATATTTCTTGGTTGATGCTAATATGATTATTCATATGTTAAAAATTTGATATTGGTTAGTCATTTCATGTTTCGTTGTAATAAATCGTTATTTGACTAACAAATTAATTTTGAAGTTATTCTTTGAGTTTCACTAATGACTACAAATACTAAAAAGTGGTATGGGGTGCATCGTAATCCTTTGAAAATTAGTGGAGATGCTCATGACTTAACCAAGAGCATAGAGAAACTTTTTCCCAAGTTTAAGCACAATGGTACAATATTAGTTGAGGAGCATATTCATTCTTATGTGGATATCCTAATTAGATGGAATTTCGAACATGAGGATGTGGCATGTATATTTTTTCCTGGGAGCCTAGATGAGGTGGCATATGATTGGTACATCAATTTATCCACTGGCTTTATTACATCTTGGGCCCAATTGGAAACTGCTCTTATCAATCAATTTAGGTTGCTCATTGATCCTAACATGATTTATCAACAATTTGCTTCTTTCAAGAGGGAGCCTAATGAGCCATTGAGAACATTCAACATGACATTTTGAAAGCTCTATGCAAGATTGATTTCTCCCCGTACTATTGATGAAAATGGTTCTCTTCAAATATATTTTGGGGCATTGGATCCCTTTCTTGCCATGTTCACTAGGACAAATTATTTGGTTACTAATATTACCTCGACCTACATGGAAGCTATGATTGTAGATCAAAAATTAAGGCCACAAGGTTATGGGATGGAGCAATTGCCTATGGTAGGATAACTAGGGGCTTGCAATCAAACTTCACTAGTAAACCAAGCATGGGTACATCAAAATTTTATGTCAAACACTTTGCCCCATAATCAATTTTATCCTACCATACCCACTTATGCTCCCACATGCGCTTATATGAGTACATATATCCATCCAACCATTCCATAGTTAGAGAATCAAGTGGTCACTCATGGAGCCATTGCAACAATTGTTCAGGCTTTGCATGTTGATATCAATCCAACTAATCCTACTACTTTTACCATCCAAACCAAGGAGCTTGCAACGGAAATAAAATATCAAAATGGGTCAGTTAAGAAAGTAAGTAGAGACATGGTTCCATTATGAAAGTGAGCACATCAATGTATGCATCCAAATCATCCTAGGAAGAAAATTCATGATGCTAATATTAATGATATTTCATGTTATGCTCCTTCAGATGATAGAAGAGATCTAGATGTGACTTACATTGAAGTAAATGTCTATTCAAAATGTCTTGAAGAGCATGAAGATTTTGGAGAAGAAATTCTATGTATGGGTAATGAGAAGTTGGAATCAAATAATCACCATTTTGTTTGGGAAAGAAAGGATTTAGAATCATTACCCACAAATGAGGATTCGGATGAACAAACCCATCAGGATATGATTTGGTCATGTTTACTCGTAAAGGAATATTGGGGTAACTATTTGGAGCAAGATGTAAAAATTGATCCCCTTACAGAATCCCCTAAGCCATCAAAAGTGGTTGAAAGTGAGCTTGGAAGAGAATCAATAAATGAATTCGAAGACATAATAGAGTTTCACCACTTGTTCTTAAAAAATACTTTGGATGATATTGTTGAAATTGATGGCCAAGAAGATCCACACCTTCCAAAGTGTGATAAAATTGAATCATGGGTTACAAATTTGGATTATGATAGCCTTACAAATTTGAATTCAATAAATAACCCACTTTTGGGAATAATTGAACCATCTAAGGAAGGTGAAGATGAGTTGGATAAGAAACATGTTGATGAATCGAAAGATGACGAAGAAGTAATTGAGCATCACAATTTGATTTTGGAAGATGATTATTATGATTCTTGGAAGAAATGGGAAGAATATGCTCGCTCTAAACTTTCTGATGAACTTTTTTTTTCAATTGATATGCAGGATAATACAAATTTTTTCTTGTATGAGGATATTACAAATCCTGTACAATTTGAAAAAGTTTTGGAAGAAGGATTCGAATCTCGTCGAGTTTTGGAAAGTGATAAGGATTCTACAACAATGGATAAAGAAGGAGAATCAGTTGCTTTGGACCCTTTTGAGGGACAAGAAATTGAGAATATTGACCCACCTATTGGTTCTACAATGTTTATGCCATCTCAAAATGAGGAAATTTTAGAACCTGAATGGTTTGGGTTTGATATCACTGATGATCCAATTAAAAATATCACGTTATCTAAAATAACCCAAGTGATTGATCATGGAGATGTGTTATTTGTGTTGAGCAAGGTGCAGTGACAGTATTGTCATTGTTGTCAACACGGTCAGATAGATCGGTTGATGCAGTGGACAGGAGTTCAGAGGTTATTCAGAGTATGTACAGTGATGTTAAATGCTTATGAGGATGTTTTTGATGTTTGGGTGAAGTTGTTACAGGTTTTCCAAGAAGACCGAAGTGGCCCATATGCTAAAGATCAAAGAAAGAGAAGCGAAAAAGCAAAGAGAAAAAAGTGTCGCGATATCGCGACATGTTGCATTTTCATGGCCAAAGCGAAGAGAAAAAGCAAGGAGAAAAAAGTGTCGCGATATCGCGACATGTTGCATTTTCACGGCCAAAAGAGAAGAGAAAAAGCAAGGAGAAAAAGTGTCGCGATATCGCGACATGTTGCATTTTTGCGGTCCAAAGCAAAGAGAAAGAGCAAGGAGAAAAAGTGTCGCGATATCGCGACATGTTGCATTTTTGCGGTCCAAAGCAAAGAGAAAGAGCAAGGAGGAAAAAGTGTCGCGATATCGCGACATGTTGCATTTTCGTGGTCCAAAGCAAAGAGAAAGAGCAAGGAGGAAAAAGTGTCGTGATATCGCGACATGTAGCATTTTCGCGGTCCGAAGCAAAGAGAGAGAGCAAGAAGGAAAAAGTGTCACGATATCGCGACATGTCGCATTTTTGTAGGCCAAAGCAAAGAGAAAGAGCAAGAAGGAAAAAGTGTCACGATATCGTGACATGTCGCATTTTCACGACTCAAAAAGGGTAGGCAGGTAGAGAAACAAAAGTGTCATGATATCGCGACATGTCGCATTTTTGCGACTCAAAAAGGGTAGGCAAGCAGAGAAACAAAAGTGTCACGATATCGTGACATGTCGCATTTTTGCCAAAGGAACAGAGGAGTTGACAATGCATCTAATATTAGTGATTAACACCAAGATGGTGAAACTAAATACTGCATAGTGACATGGACCCATAAGGAATATTTAATGATTTGAAATCATTTAAGATGGTCATTACACATGGAAAGAAGCGGATGCATTCCCATGTGGAGAAAACAAACAGTCATGGAAGGAGAAAATGAATAGTCATGGAAAGAAGTGGATGCATGCCCATGTGGAGAAAATGAACAGTCATGGAAAAAGTGGATGCATGCCCATGTGGAGAAAAGGAAATGAAGGGCCTCAAAATAGAAACGAAAAGCCTTTTCGGAAACCAAAACAAATGCATGCACAAGGGAAAAGAAAATGAACAGTCATGAAGGAGAAAACGAACAGTCATCGAAGGAGAAAACAAATGCATGGAAAAAGAAAATGAACAGTCATGAAGGAGAAAATGAATAGTCATCGAAGGAGAAAACACATGCATGTACAAGAGAAAAGAAAATGAACAGTCATGAAGGAGAAAATGAATAGTCATCGAAGGAGAAAACGAATCATGCATGAAGGAGAAAATGAACAGTCATGAAGGAGAAAACGAACAATCATGGTAGGAGAATATGGTGTCAATTATTTGCATGTGACGTGTTTGACGAAATGCCTTCTCAATATAAACAAAAGGAGTTACATAAAGAAGTAGTTACAATTGACAAGTGGCATATGAGAATATGAAAGGAGTTACAACTGGAGTTACAAAGAGAAAGGATTGTTATAAAAGGAGTGTTGCTTGGAGAATTGAAGTGTGCGCGAGAGGCGAGCGAGAAGGGTGTGTGTTTTGTGAATTGTGGGCGATGTTGGGTAAGCAATAGACCAGTCAGGGTCTTGTAAAAGTGAAGGCATTTTTATGTCAATCTTCTAGTTTCAAAATTGAAGTCCAAGTTGGTGCTTGGCATCAGGGGTTGGTGCTCCTTCCAGTTGGTGTTGGTAAATCAGGGTTGGTGCTCCTTCCAATTGGTGTTGGTAAATCAGGGGTTGGTGCTCCTTCCAGTGGGTGCTAGTAAATTGATTGTAAAGTTGGTGCTTTGCAAAGGCTGGATTTGGATGGGAGTCCAAACAGTCATTTTTGAGGAGTAGCCAAATCGGTGAACCTCGGTACATCTTGTGTTGTGTGATGCTCTCTTGTTATACTTGCTTTATTTGGTTTTAAGTTTTCATTGTTTTGGCTTTAAGAGTTGAAGATTTAAGTTATAAAGAGCTACACTGATTCACCCCCCTCTCAGTGTCATTGTGAGACTAACAATTGGTATCAGAGCCAGGTTCCTGAACAAGCTTAACCGGCTAGGGTGATCTTGGAAGTGACACAATGGCAGGTGGTGAAGGCTTCTCATCAAACAAAGCACCATTGTTGGATGAAACTAATTACACATTTTGGAGACTCAGGATGCAGACATATCTTTGTGCTTTGGGATACGACATTTGGGATTCAGTAGATAGTGGATACACAATACCCACCACTTCTCCAACCGATGTTGCTAGTAAGAAATTGTTTGAGAATAACTCAAAAGCAAAGAATGCTATCATGTGCGGATTAGTGGACGATGAACTAGTAAAAATTATGAGTTGTAAAATGGCAAAAGAAATATGGGACAAACCGAGGAGCATTCATGAAGGAGACGATAAGATCAAGGAGGCCAAGTTACAAACACATCGAGCTCAGTTCGAAGTATTAAAGATGAATGACGATGAGAACATAGAGGCATATATGCTGAGAGTTAATGAAGTCATTAATGCGATTAGAGGACTCGGCGAGGAAATCAAAGATTCTGTCATCGTGAAAAAGGTATTAAGATCTCTTCCCCAAAGATTTGATTCTAAAGTTTCAGCTATAGAAGAAGCTAAAGATCTAAATTCTTTTAGTATGGATGAGATGCATGGTTCTTTGACTGCATATGAGATGAGAATAGGAAAATCTAAACCCACATATAGAGAAGCTGCTTTTAAAGCCCATAAAAATATGAAAGCAAAACAAGAATCCGAGGAAGAAGAGACATCAGATGAAATGGAAGCAAACTTTGTTCGAAAACTAAAAAGGGGAAAAGGAAAATACAGAGGAAAGTTATCATTTAAATGTTTCAATTGTGGAGGCATTGGGCATTTTGTAGCTAAATGTCCACTTAATGAGAAGAACAAAATTGATGAAGGATCGCACCAAGAAAGAAGTGACTGGAAGAAAAAAACAAATTTCAGAAAAGACAACTTCAAGAAGAAAAGTTTCATCTCCAAGAATGTCAGTTCATCAGAAGACAATTGCGGTGAGGATTCTGAAAAGGAAATAGGTGAAGCTCTTTTCATGGCAGAGGAATGTGATGAAGAAGAAATTGATGCAGAAGTAAATTTGGAAGAGGAACTAATTGCAGCTCTGGATGAATTGAAGATAGAAAGAAAAAAGAATAAGAAAATTTCAAGAAAGCTTGAGGATGCAAATGAAATCATAACCAGTTTGAAAGTACGGATAGAAGAATCCAAGAAAATATCTGAAGATCTCGAAGTGCAAATAACCATAAAAATAGATTATTGCAACAAGCTAGAAGAAGAGACTGTTGGTTTAAGGATGCAGATAGAAGAGATGAATCGTAAAATTAGTTGTTATCACAAACGTGAAGAAAGTTCTATGAAGCTGGATAAGATCATAAATAACCAAAGGACTACGAGGCGTCAAATTTGGTTTGGGCTTTGACGAAGGAGAATCATCAAATGGATCAAAGAATGAAGATAAGAAACTAGGTTGATCAAGAAAAATTGACTCATGCAAAAGAAAGCAATAATGCAAGGCACGAAAGGAGAATTGACAATGATGGATTCACCAATGTCACACATCAAGGAAGAAGAAGATTTATGACTCCTACGACAACATGGCAAAGACCATCACCCAGGTTCAATCATCTCTTTTCTGGTTACTATTTTAAATGCAATGGTTATGGACATAAGATTTCAGATTGCAAGTATAATGTAGGACCAAGGAATTTTACCAGTAGAAATGTTTTTTCACCTTTGATGGATTATGCAGTAGAATGTTATAACTGTCATAATTTTGGGCACATTGCAAGAAATTGTCGAAGTACATTTGCATCAAATCAATTTTAGGGAAGAAAATTTCAACCAAATGGAATGAGACAAAATAGAAAATTTCCCAAAAAACATGCACAAGCTACTGAAAAAGAAAAGTCAAAACAAGAGCCCAAAACTGTAATCAAACCAGAGTGGAGAAAGAAAGAAGAAAGGAAATCGTGTCTCCTTGGACTGAAGGAGACTACTCCTCTATTGCACTAAGCAACTCCAGGTAGCACATCCTCGGGGGGAGCAATCTTAAAGTTTTATTTTAATGCTCCTATGTATTTGTTTGGTTATCTGAGGATGAAAGGCAAGTAGTCGGGGGGAGTTGTCGTATAGTTGTCAAAGTGTGTTTCAGTTCATGTAGTTGTTTGTGGAGGTACCATGAAGGGTGGTGATTAAATTGAGAGTTGTCACCATTTGTAGTATTGCTATATGTCAGTGTTGTACTTTTGATGGTTCTTACTGCCATTGTTCAAAGTTATGGTATCCGAAAGGTAAGGACTTCACCCTTATTGCGTATTCAGATGCAGATTGGGCAGGATGTGTAGGTGACAGAAAGAGTACCAGTGGAGGTGCATTCTATCTTGGAGACAGGTTGGTCACGTGGCACAGTAAGAAACAAGAGTCAGTCTCCTTATCCACAGCAGAGGCAGAATATATTGCAGTGATAACATGTTGTACGTAGAATCCGGTTATGCATTCTCGCACAAAACATATTGCTATCCGGTATCACTTTTTGAAGGAGAAAGTTGCGAAAGGTGAGGTTAAGTTGGATTTTGTTCCAACAATAGAGCAAGTAGCGGATATCTTCACAAAACCATTGCCCAAGGAAGTCTTTGAGTACCTTCGCAATAAATTGGGAGTGGTCACGCTTCCCAAGAATTGACTAGCTATCGGGACCACATTCTTAGGGGGAGCATTTGTGTATTTGTTTATCTTTTTGCTCATGTTTGTGATTTTTGCTAAGTGTAATAATTTTTGCCTGAGAATGTTGTGCATGGACTCAGGGGGAGTTTGCAGTAGCCCTTTGATATTGTTGTCAAAGGGGGAGAAGAGTTACAGGAAATTGCATGTGTGTTGCCAACAATTCCAAAGGGGGAGATTGTTGAGCAAGGTGCAGCGATAGTATTGTCATTGTTGTCAACACAGTCAGATAGATCGGTTGATGCAGTGGATAGGAGTTCAGAGGTTATTCAGAGTATGTACAGTGATGTTAAATGCTTATGAGGATGTTTTTGATGTTTGGGTGAAGTTGTTATAGGTTGTCCAAGAAGACCGAAGTGGCCCATATGCTAAAGATCAAAGAAAGAGAAGCGAAAAAGCAAAGAGAAAAAAGTGTCACGATATCGCGACATGTTGCATTTTCATGGCCAAAGAAAAGAGAAAAAGCAAGGAGAAAAAAGTGTCACGATATCGCGACATGTTGCATTTTCGCGGTCCAAAGCAAAGAGAAAAAGCAAGGAGAAAAAGTGTCGCGATATCGCGACATGTTGCATTTTCGCGGTCCAAAGCAAAGAGAAAGAGCAAGGAGAAAAAGTGTCATGATATCGCGACATGTTGCATTTTCGCGGTCCAAAGCAAAGAGAAAGAGCAAGGAGGAAAAAGTGTCGCGATATCGCGACATGTTGTATTTTCGCGGTCCAAAGCAAAGAGAAAGAGCAAGGAGGAAAAAGTGTCGTGATATCGTGACATGTTGCATTTTCGTGGTCCAAAGCAAAGAGAAAGAGCAAGAAGGAAAAAGTGTCATGATATCGCGACATGTCGCATTTTCACGACTCAAAAAGGGCAGGATAAGAGAAAAAAAAGTGTCATGATATCGCGACATGTCGCATTTTCATGACTCAAAAAGGGCAGGAAGGCAGAGAAACAAAAGTGTCGCGATATCGCGACATGTCGCATTTTTGCCAAAGGAACAAAGAGTGAGACGTCGATATAGTGAAACAAATGTGAAACGAAGATCACATAGTGACGGGACCATAAGAATATTTAATGATTTGAAATCATTTAAGATGGTCGTTACTCATGGAAAGAAGTGTATGCATGCCCATGTGGAGAAAAAAAGTGTCACGGAAAACAAATCATGGAAAGAAGTGGATGCATGCCATGTGGAGAAAAAAAATCATGGAAAAACGGATCATGCCCATGTGAAAAAGAAGGGCCTCAAAATAGAAATGAAAACCTTTTTGGAAACCAAAACAAATGCATGCATAAGGGAAAGAGAAAATGAATAGTCATGCAAGGAGAAAATGAAAGTCATCGCAAGGAGAAAACAAATGCATACAAAGGAGAAAATGAATAGTCATGCAAGGAGAAAAAGAACAGTCATGCAAGGACAAAACAAATGCATGCAAAGAGAAAATAAAACGAACAGTCATGAAGGAGAAAATGAACAGTCATCGAAGGAGAAAAAAAGAGAAAACGAACAGTCATGACCGAGAAAACGAACGAGTCATGGTAGGAGAATATGGTGTCAATTATTTGCATGTGACGTGTTTGACGAAATGCCTTCTCAAAATAAACAAAAGGAGTTACATAAAGAAGTAGTTACAATTGACAAGTGGCGTATGAGAATATGAAAAGGAGTTACAACTGGAGTTACAAAGAGAAAGGATTGTTATAAAAGGAGTGTTGCTTGGAGAATTGAAGTGTGCGTGAGAGGCGAGCGAGAAGGGTGTGTGTTTTGTGAATTGTGGGCGATGTTGGGTAAGCAATAGACCAGTCAGGGTCTTGTAAAAGTGAAGGCATTTTTATGTCAATCTTCTAGTTTCAAAATTGAAGTCCAAGTTGGTGCTTGGCATTAGGGGTTGGTGCTCCTTCCAGTTGGTGTTGGTAAATCAAGGGTTGGTGCTCCTTCCAGTTGGTGCTGGTAAATCAGGGGTTGATGCTCCTTCCAGTGGGTGCTGGTAAATTGATTGTAAAGTTGGTGCTTTGCAAAGGCTGGATTTGGATGGGAGTCCAAACAATCATTTTTGAGGAGTAGCCAAATCGGTGAACCTCGGTACATCTTGTGTTGTGTGATGCTCTCTTGTTATACTTGCTTTATTTGGTTTTAAGTTTTCATTGTTTTGGCTTTAAGAGTTGAAGATTTAAGTTATAAAGAGCTACACTGATTCACCCCCCCTCTCAGTGTCATTGTGAGACTAACAAGTTGACCCATCCCTAGATAGACAAGACTTATGGTTTGAAAAGGGTGGACATGTTTTTAATTGGGTGCCTAATTTTGGTGTCTTTAATAAACAGGTCATGGACAAAGAACAAGTGCTACATGATGATGATGATGAATATCATGAGAGAAAAGAGGAATTTACAAATCCTCTTCAAGTAAGGTTAAATGGAAATGTGCCAAAGGTAAAATCTCACCTTTTTGGTTCCACCATTCAAAATTCAAGTGAAGGTTTGTCTAATGGATTGGTGGATTCAAATACCATCAATTATGAAATGCCATTTGTGGTTGATAAAAAATTTGAGTTAATTTATCCTCACACGACTAATGATATTACTTTATTGAATGAAAATGAAGTGGGTATGCTTGAAGTGTTAAATAAATTTCATAATCAATTAGTAATAGAATATAGTATAAAAACTTATGATGATGCTCATTTAATAGATATCCTAGATGCTTGCAAATGGTTACATGAATTTGATTGGTCTACAAATTTGAAAAATGATTTGGATTTAAAATTTGTAGAAATAGGTTCCTATTTGCAAGATCTCATATCTAAAATTCAAATCTTATTTCTACACCATGAATCAAAGTGCGAAATAGACATAACAAAGAATAGACATGAAGAAATTGAAAATCAGTTATTGTCTAATCAATTTGATAATTTGAAACTCCACTATTGGATTATTAATGAAACTTTACTAAAATGATGGGGAGAGACAAGAAAGTTGAAGTTTGTTGCATTGTTTGACCCTATTTTGGTTTTGTTGGATTCCTAAAAAATTTGGCATGTGTACCACATGATATATCTTTTGAAATGTTCTAATCATGTTTGGGATCCAGGGAAGTGATAGTCCAAATTTTTGCACCATCTTGTACCATATTGTACATTTGTATATAGTTTTTGTTTGTATTTTGAGTTTGTGTTTTGGGTTGTTCCCTTGTTTTAAGGTGATGTTTCGTGGTTGCTAACTTATGGTCTCTGGAATTTTTGAAACTCCTTTATTTAGTAGGTTGGAGTACTTGATCTGAAAACCAATGAACCCAGGAAAAGGGGGATGAGTTATTTTGTGATCATACTCAAATTTTGGGACCCAAAATGGTGGAAAGTGGAAAATGAAATATTTGCCAAAGCTCCACATGGGACACACATTAAATAGTATTTTTGTAAGTAAGAAGGATGAAGTTGTATTGATTATGCAACCCTAGGCAAAAATCTAAAATGCTCTACTTTGGATTTCTAACCTAGTGAGACTTGATGCTTTTGCAAGAGTTCATTAGTACAAGCGATGCAACAGATCTCTTGAGATCTATCATCTAGTTCAGGAAAATCCCACTGGGGCTATAGAAACCTGATTGGATGTGTGGCCCTAGCTAGGAAAATTTTGATAATTAGAAAGAGAGAAAAAATGAGAGAAAAGAAAGAAAAAAAAGAAAAAAAAGAGTGAGTATTGGAAGTCTAGACACACCTAGGATAGATGGGCTTTGCAAAGCATTAAGTAAACACATATGTGAGTTAGATAAACCTCACCGAGGCTATAGACGCCTAACTAGAAGTGGGGATTTTTATGTAAAAGTATTCATTTCATGAGTTGTACTTCATAGCCTATGCAGAAAGGGATGATGGAATATGGAGGATTTTCAGAGATGCAGAAATGAATCACTTTTGCACACACTAAGCAAAGGCAAATGGATTAGTTGTTTTAATTATAAAACTGTTTACCCCCACCTTATTGAAACATTGCTAAATTATTGTGTCTCGCTGATCTTGTGTGTTTTCGTTTCAGGTTGGGTTCTTACCAAAATGTTCAAGAGCATTTTCCAGAAGAGTCACCATTTGTTGTGGCTGCTCCACAACTAGCCCCAAATGTGGGGATCCACCTTTTAGATTTTCAATTTTGGGATGTTGGGTTTTCTTGAGTGGCATTTTAATAAGTCTTCACCCTTGGATTTTGCCATGTAGAGGCCAAGGTTCACTTTTGGTGGTGTTTGTTTGTTTTTTTTGTATTTAGTGTTTTGAATAGGTCTTTATTTACTTTATTTAGTTTCAATATTTTCAATCAAATTAATTTAAAAATTTGAAACTAATTAAAATAAATCTATTTTGATAAAAATAAGAGATAAAAATTAAATAAAAAAAGAAAATTAAATAATAAAAAATAAATAAATATAATAATAGAATAAAATAAGACTTTATTATATATATAATAAAGTAACATGAAGTTTTTTTCTTTAATTATTTCTTCCTATTTTTGGAGGGTTTTATTTCTTTTTTTTTAAATTTGGATTCATGTGTTTTTTTTTAGTTTATTTTGTTTAGGGTTTAAGTTGCTTTAGTTTAGGTTTGTATTCTTAGTATGTTGCTTTAATGAGTTTCTAATTTGTGCATTTTTTTTTTGTCGGGCTACATGGTGTGGAAAAGGCAAATTTGATGGATAACGTGAGTTTCTAATTTATGCATTTTATTTGTGACAGGCTACATTGTGTGGACAAGGTAAATTTGATGGATAACGTTATGATTTTGTTGAAGACATGGATGACCATTCTTCAGGAGGGTAAACCCATTTTGGATATGGTGGGACAACATAATTGGCATGGATTTGGAACCCGGATGACCTGGCGGGCTATGGCATGGTATAGACCGTAGCAGATGAAGCTTGACAGGGAGGCAGATTTGGACTCGTGGTCTCATTACAATATGGTATGAAGAACGAGTAAGAATGGTTATTTTTGATTTGTTGTTGAGACATTGTGATGATAAAATCCAAAATACCTTTGAATGCATTTTAGAAATCAAATGCGATCATCTGTTTCTAAAATGAAAAGGAAAATACATTCAGTTTGTGTCAAATGATGTGGATAGTTGTATTGTCCCGATAGATTCAATAGGTGTTGCATTTATAGTGGTAATGGCAGATGACAGGGATGCTATTCATTATATCCACACAATCTAGATATATCAAATAGCAATGTAGATAGCAATGTAGAGATACTGGAGTCCCTTTAGGTGAAAGATGCAATGTATAGTGGCAACTAAGGATGGAGTAACGACCCACTCCATGCATGCAGAAACCCACGATGTCCTTGGAAGAATAAAATCATAAAGGCAACATGTAAATAAATAAATAAAAATAGTAATAATAATGTCAAATGCCAATGAAGAAAATCAGGTGTGATTGTGCACATTTTAAAAGGTTATCTTCGCATAACGCCAACAAAAGGAGTTTTCAATAATTGGCATTATAATGTGGTATTTTTTAAGAGATAAATTGATATAGTTGTGAAATGTTACAATGAAAAAAAACGTTTCAGGAAAAACATAATGGATGGAAGGAAGCAAAACGAATCCAGTTTAATATGAAACGAAATGACAGTTTGCATTCTTTTTAAATACTCGGTTGAAATAAAGAAAAAATGGGGGACCTGGTAGCAAGGAGATGCTACCATTTTTTGGGCAGAATTCTTCTTTTAATGTATACAAACGGCATGTAACTTTATGCACCTTGTAACCAAGAAAAGAAGAAAAATGGAATGAGTGTTAAATTTTATTGTCTATCTTTCTCTGCACTTCCTGAAGAGTTATATCTAGTGTTGAATGTTGTAAAAGGGTTACACTATATGAAGGTCTTTGGGGTGCAAATTTTTCTTTTTCCTTAGAAGCTAACACCTAATCTAACCCAAATTGTGCTACTGTAGATTTGGTTAGGTTAGGTAACACTCAGGAAATTCTCATATAGTCTGTTCTTGGTAGGATAAGATTGTAGAAATTAAATGTAGTTTGATTTTTGTATATTTTTTCTGCACTTTCTGTTTCACTATTTTTTTTGTTTTTTGCATTTTTTTTATTTTTTTGGAATTAAATTAAAAATACTAAACATTTTCAGATTCTTGAAATGAATGCACACATCCATAGAATGAGCTTCAATATTTCACTTGCAACAATTTTTATTCAGTTTTAATGCAAACCCAAATTTATAAAAATTATTTGGATGTTCTAATTTTTTTATAAAATTCTGCATTTACAGGTTTTCAGATTTCATTTATTTTTAGTAGAATTTTATTTCCGAGCTTTGGATTTCTGTTCCCCAAGAAATGTATGAACTCCCTTTATGAAAATTGCAATGTCATTAAAGGGAGGGATTCAAATTGCATGTTTAAATCTCCTTCATGAAAATCAATTTCATCAAAGGGGATAATTTGATTTCAGAGGTTATTTATTTTCAGATTCAGTCATTTGTGATCATTTAATTCCATGCTCATAGCAATGGTTCAATAAATCCATCTATCATTGCATTTTCACACTTCAGTAAATAATTTCATTAATTCTATTTTGTGAGCAATTAAGAAAGCATAATAAAGCAAATCAAGACCAATGTTGGGCCCCTTGTTAACAGTTACTTGCAATCACTGAGGTGTTATAGCATTTGTTTAACTTGTTATATCTCATATTTTCATACACACATTTTACTAATGCTAAAATAATCTTGGAGAAGTCATAGGCTTCTTTGCAAGAGAGGGTTTTCTATTCAATATCCTTCTTATGATGGGGATTTTACAAATGTATAAATTTTTCAATCAACATTGTCCAAGATCCTTCATATTGCCTATTAGCATGTCCCATATGAGTAGTCGCCTTGACATAACCCCTTTTGAGATGCATTGTGATATCGAACAACACTAAGCAAAAATAGACCTCCTAAAATGACATCG
This sequence comes from Wollemia nobilis, assembly GCA_028583015.1. Taxonomy (NCBI): domain Eukaryota; kingdom Viridiplantae; phylum Streptophyta; class Pinopsida; order Araucariales; family Araucariaceae; genus Wollemia; species Wollemia nobilis. Next base: position 4,679,659 of record JAQPPZ010002642.1, read on the forward strand.
TAGGTTGCATGATGATCATTATTATGATCAACATTAGATGCCCCAGGTCCTGCAAAAGGATGCACATCTTAGAATCATTACTTCCAACTAGATAGAAGGCTTAAATTAAAAGAACTTGTACTTGTACTGTCTCAATTAGGTAGATTTTATTGCTAATATAGGTTAATTGAACCTATAGATCTGAAATACAGAGAGCACAAACTCAACTATCATATTTTATTATTGTCCTAGCAAAGGGTAAGCTTATGATAGTCATTGGCAATGATTCGTAAGGCGAACAAAATTTTGAAAATATAAAGAGATCTACGATCAAGGGATCTTCTGTTGACTTTGATTATGATTATGATATTATGACTACCCCCTCAAGTGACGAGTCGATGAGAGTAATGATAATTAAAGAAAGCAAAGAGTTGCTTGACCACTATGAATGACTTGAAAATTTTAAGGTTTAGCACTTGATACTTGGCTAGGCCTAATCAGCTATGATTACAACTATTTATAGTAATTGAATATCTCTATCCCATGGAGCAGTCCAGCCACAAAGGGCTTCTTAGGGAATAAAATTGATAACAATTCCAATTAGGCATGTGTTGAATCATATTGGTCGATGATCTGCTAAAACTGTCATAGAAGAATTGACATGATTACTTCATTCCCATGGGGCGGTCCAGCCTCCAAGGCCTTCTTCAGGATTGAAATGATGCATATCAATTTGACAATGATGAATTTACATCAAATGTCCTTATGGTAATTTACTCATCTTGCTATATTTCAGGGAGTGCCAGTCCCTGCAACTGCCAACTGTATATTGTAAATAACTAGATACAAGGCACATTTGAATTTTGATATATATGATTTATTTTGTTATTTTTAATATTTTTTTGTTATATAGATGCAATGCTTATGTGTTATGTTTATTTTATGCTATATGATGTGATGTATGGATGATATGCACTAGCTATCTATGTGATGTATGATTAGATGTAGTGATATATATGTGTAGATGGATTACTTATGATGGAAGTATATGAATGCAATGTTTGATGTTAAATGGATGTTTAATTTACATTACTTGTATGCATTTAATTTATGATTTTATGACATGCTTCATACCATGTATGTACTGTATAATTTTCATGATGATAATTTTTTGTAAATGGATATCTATACTTTAATCACTTAAAATATAATGTATGAATGCAATATGAGTTTGATAATATAATAGATGACACAACCAAATGTATAACAATCATGAACTATAATTGATATATCTTATCATAAGAATTAATTAATTAAACACCCATGTGTGCTATGAAATGATGTATTGTTTCTATCCATAAGATTTTGTAAATTAAAATAATATGGATAACATAGTCAGTGGTCGTTTAAATATCATTTTTGACATCCATCCGGTATCTAACCTATATTATGACCAATATTTAATAAACAAAATATTATAAAGAGAAATTTTATCATTGATGATTATGATTTGATTGTTGCTATTTGGGAATTTTTGAGGTTTTCCATGAAACTCAAACACCCTATTTGACTTATCAAAATTTGTATAATGACTATACTAGACTTATGAGAAATAAAGTTCACTTTGAAATACCAAGCTATTCATTACCCTTGTGTGCACAAATGAATATTTTAGATAAATAATATGTATACCCCAGTGCTAGGTAGGATTCATTCAGTCCATTGTTGTATTGGGGATCCTCAAATGTCTATCCGATCCTAGGTTTGGACTCAGTCAGACTAGACCACTAGGCAATCCAAGCCACCTAAAGCTAGCTCACTAGCAACTTTCTAGACCTACCCTAATTCTAGACGGGATTAATTCAACCAATTATTTTATTGGGGATCACCCTATGGCTTTTGAGCAGTGATAATTCCAGGGATTCAATTTTATCCCCTTCTTTTCTTCAATTTATTGGGATACTTGCTCATGTATAGTTATAAAAATCACTATTTATTTTTGTATTTTATTTTTCTCTCTTTTTTTGGTTTGAGCAAGAGATTTGAAACTAATTTGATTTTTTGGGATTTTTGCTCCTTCATTTGTAAGCAATGGATTTATTTGGGTAGGGGGTAAACTTATCCTTTTTTCAATGACATCTACTCTAGACCATTGCTCCTCATAGATGAGTAAGTAATAAAACCTTTCGCCTAAGGTGACCCGAACCACTTTTATAGTGTTTTTCCTTCCTTACCCTAATTAGGATTGTTTAATGTGTTTATTAGTGATAGGATTATGATATGCTAAGTGCTATCAAAACTAGACCTCATCTAAAAAAGCAAAGCAATATTTTTATCAACTCTTGATAAGACCACTAGGTATGATTGAATGATCGAAAAACCTAGTATATTCTTCATAACAACAAGAAGGGTTGTGTTGAGAAACACAATTACTCACAAGGGTGATGGATGATGATGATCATAGATGCAATTAAAATACAAACGTGATTTGATTTGTCAGATTGCAAACACAACCTATCCTAATGCAAGTGCGATGGATGAAAATACCTAATATAGTGCAATTAAATGAAATGCATGTGCAAAATGAAAATTCATGATGCAAATGAAATGCAATATGCAGTTGTTTTTAATGGATTTTTCATATTTTACAATGTTTTTATATTTTATTGCTTTTTAATTTTTATGGATTTTTAACATTTTGATTTGACCAAAGGGTTTAGATTCCTTTGGAGCCTTTTATGGGGTGACCAAAGGGCTTACAAATGCCTTTGGAGCCTTTTGTTGATTTTAGGCATAGAACGCTTTAAGATGAAGGATGTTGAGAGGTTCAGGCTCTTCAACACATTCAAGCGACATTAAGCAATATGTCCCAGGTCCAATCTTCTCAGAGATGACATAAGGACCTAACCAATTAGCCATAAATTTATCTCATATTTTTGGTGAGATATTTGAGTTTTGTTGATTCTCTTTCAGCACAATATCACCAACCTCAAAGTCTCTCAAATGGACTTTATTATTGTAAGTTTATTTTAAGCACTCTTGGTAAACAAGAAGATGCTCAAGAGGATTCACGCAATGTTCATCAAGTAGCATCAATTGATCTAGGTGAGCTTGTCATGTAGTGTCATTATCGATGAATTATTTCAATGCGATGTGCAGTGTTGGAATCTCCAACTCTAGGGGCATAATGGCCTCTGCACCATATACTAGTGAAAATGGAGTTGCCCCAATGGGTGTTTGAATGCTATTCCTATAAGCCCATAATGCAAGGGGCAGTTGGATGTGCCAATATTTGTGGTGATCCTATACCATTTTTTTCAATATGGATACCACTATCTTTTTTGAAGCCTCAACTTTCCCGTTTGCCTACAGATAATATGGAGTCACAAAATTGTGTTGTATATTGTACTTAGACATTAAAACCCTCACAATTTTATTCTTGAATGATGTTCCATTATCCATTATTATTTTGGATGGTATCCCAAAATGACTTATGATATTTGTGAGTATGAACTCCATAATACATGCTCCAGTTGTTGTTGTTAATAGTATTGCTTCCACCCACTTAGTAAAGTACTCAATAGCCATGATAATGAATTTATGTTGGCCTAATTATGAAGGAGAGATCTTACCAATTAGATCCAAACACCACTGATCAAATGGACAAGCTGCTTGAACAGGTTATAAGGCCTATGATGGCAAGTGTGTAAGATTAGCATGATGTTGACATTTAATGCATTTCCTAACATACACATTGCAATCCTTCTCCATAGTAGGCCAATAATAGCCCATGCAAAGGATGTGCTTGATGATAGCCATGCCACTAAAATGGCCATGACATGTACCATCATGAGCTTAAAAAATTGCCCAAGTTGATTCTTGGGACTCAAGAAAATGAAGGAGAACTCCATCGTAACTTCGACGATACAAAATATCTCTTAACAAGACATACTTTGTTGCTTTCTATTTAAATGTGCATTTCATAGAACACAATAATCCTTGGGGGATTACACCAAGTTTTAGGAAGTCATGTATTTGTGACATCCAATTATGATAGATCTCGACCTCCACTGATAAGACAAAATATTCCTCCTATAGTTTAACATTCATAAATGCAGACTAGAAAATAACATTATGGTGAATGATAGTACCATTCCTCATAGGACCCTACGAGATTAATGACCCCTAGGGAACCATCTTGAGAAATTATCTGGCTCTGTAAAACCATTTATGGTTTGGTTCTATATGAATCATGTTGATTTATTGTTTGTTATCCAAAGCCTCATGCTACACGGTAGAGTGCGACAATGTTTTTACATGGATGGTAGTAAAATTGACAGACGGATTTTGAGGAATTAAGGATCCCAAATATGCCATAGTATTTGCAAATCTATTTTATGAACAAGAGATTACCTCTATGTCATACCACTCCAATTGAGCTAAATAAGTGTTAACAAGATCTTTGTAGGGAATCACCAAAGATATTTAACCTTTTGATCTTCATGGAGATAACTATTTGGAGGCCTAAGATTAGGGCTTCGTATTTAGCATTATTTTTGGTACAAGGAAAGTCCAACTTAAATGACAAGGGCATAGAAGCACCTTGTGGCATGAACAACACTATTCCTACACCACCCCCTTGCTCACACTTTTAACCGTCAAATAAAAAGGTCATATTAGCTTTTTTATCTAGTTATTTAGGTTTGAGATACTCTAATAGTGCAAAGACTACATCATAAGGAAGCTCAATGGTGAGAGGCCTACTATTTTCTAGTGGTACCTTTTCCAATTGATCATCTATGGCTTGTCCCTTGATGGAATTTTGGCTAATGAATTCCAATCTGAATTCTATCAATAACATAATCCACTTTGAAGTACGTGTATTATGATACATCTTGCTCATCATGTACTACAAAGTATTTTATTTTGATATGACATACGTCGTATGACATAATATATAATGCTACAATTCCTTTGTAGCAAATAACACTGCTAAAAATAGATTTTCCACATAGGCATATCCTAGATCGTAACTCATTAAGGTTCGGCTAATGTAATATATGGCTTGCTCTTTATCCTACACATTCTTCTAGGCTAACATAGTCCCTAATTCAAAGTCAGTATCCAATATATAGAAATAATGGTATGTATGGTCTTGGTGGATCTAGTACTAGCAGCATCGCTAAGTAGTGCTTAATCTCAGTAAAGACTACTTGATAGTCCTCGTTTGAATTAAATAGGACCCCTTTATATAGAAATAAATTCATGGGTCAACATTTATCTAATAATTATGTGACAAATCGCTTTATGGATGCTACCTTTCCCTATACGCTTCTTAATTCCTTGATATTTTTTGGAGGATGCATCTCTGAAATGGCCTCGACCTTTGCTGGGTCAACTTCGATCCCTTATTTTGAAATGAAGAATCCCAAGATTTTTCATGAATTTACATCAAATACACACTTCTTAGGATTCAACCTAATATTATGCTCTATTAGGTGATCGAAGACCTTCCTCAGGACCTCTGCATGCTCTGAACGTAACAATAAATTTACCAATAAGTCATCGATGTAATCTTCCAAGATCATGTGCATGTAGTCATGAAAGATGTATGTCATAGCCCGCTAATATGTAGCACTAGAATTATTAAGGTTGAATGGAACAACCTTATAACAAAATATCCCCCATGCTGTTGTGAACACAGTCTTATGCTAGTCTTCGGGCTTAATCCAAATTTGGTTGTAACTAGAAAAACCATCCATTAAGGAGAGCATTTCATGACCCGTAGTTGCATCTACGAGAGCATCTATGTTTGGCAACAAAAATGAATCCTTTGGTGTTTCCCTATTGAGGTCTCTAAAATTTGTACAGATACGGATCCTTCCATCAGGTTTTCCTATAGGAACCATATTTGATACCCATTCCGGATAGTCGATGGATATGACAAATTCTATATCCAATAGCTTTTGCAATTCATATTTAATGATTAATGCTACTATTGGATGCATTTTCTTGAGTTTCTACTTTAATGGCTTTTTTGAGAGATATATAAAAAGGTTATGAGTAACCAATTTTGGATCTAGACCCGGCATGTCCTTATAATTTCAAGCAAAGAGATTAGGTCTCTCTTTCAGTAGAGGGATGAGGTTGGCACACTCATCAGGATACAAAGTTTCTCCAAATTTAACCTTCTTAGGATTCATGGTATCATTGTTGATATCCACTTCAAAGGTTTCCTCTATTGACATGTGGGATCCCTCCTCAATCTGGTGAGGCATATGGATCAAGTGGATGCCATATTCTAGGTTTATGGGTTCCATATTGGAAGCATTCTTAGCATGATAAACTATTCATAGCCTGGAACAAAATGGAAAGGTTGTATCCTTTATTCATTAGGGAAAAATCTTCAAGCTTTAGTGGTGAGTCAGCACGATCCCAATCAATAAAATCTACATTAAGATACAAGTGTCTAGAAGGATCGGTTGGATTGCAGAGTGGGATGGTCAAATCAGTGGAGATTATATTGATAAAATGGATTATGTCTCTAATACCACGTGCGTGTGACTCTCTAATTTTTAAACTCCCATTACCAATATGAGGCTTTGAATGAATGGGGATCTTCAAATCTAGTCTATGAATAAACTGAAAGGCAATATCATTAGGCTCTAGGAGATCCCTATATGTCGATGGATCAGGAAACACCATATGATATATCTGATCCAGATCAGGTGGTCTTCCTCTGAGGTGAGGGTGGAGATTGATATCTCTGTACATATCCTCTGTAGTGTATTGTGCATTACAATAACACGAGTAGGGAGGCCCCAAATAGGCTCTATCTATTTCATCTTATTTTTCACTTTCATAATAAAAACCCTCACTTCTACCTACTAGAACTAGGATATTAGGAAGATGGGGCCCCATGTAAGCCCACTCTTGATAGCTACTATCATCAATGGAGGATTGCTTATCCTCTATGACTATCTCCAAGGGTAATAGATGATGTAAATTTAGAGGGCCCAAGTAATCCAACTCATTTTTATCATCATATTACTCATTTTTCAAGAACTCACCATCATAATCACTCTCATACCGGCAACTTGGCCTGCCTATTTTAGATATGGACTCTACTTTATCCTCGTCAAAATTATTTTTTGACTCAAAATCTATCGCTATGCTAGCATTCTGATCTTGTAGGCCTGTGTCATTGGATGCCCCATATATTTGTTTATCCAAGTTATCTCTTGGTATGTGCTTTGAATCGATATCGACCAATATGTTCTCCTGATATGTCTCAGGTAGTTCTATAGTGACGTAAGAAACTAACTAATTTTTCATTTCAAAATGAGGAGTGATTGGAGTGATAAGGATTGAAGTCGAATTCACCCCCCAGAATGAGGTACAGGTGGTCTAAATATGCCACAAGGAGTTCATCCTATCCTTTGATATAATATCCTAACCCAAACTTATCAGTCAATAACTGATACTATGGTTTGTAAGACCTCCTACACCCTTGCTTGAATAATCCAAGACCATAACCATACCAATGGTAATGCTCAAAATATCATAAGGTGTATTTCAAGTTAGAGAGATAATAAACATTCACAATCAATGGTTCATCATCGTCCTCATCCATGGGAGTGTGAGATGTAAGCTATTCTATCCCTCCATAGATAAAATTGGTTTGATTAGGAGGTATCCCCAGTGATACCACCATCCCTACGAAAGGGCAGGGATTGTGGTTGGTCCATATCCTATGCAGTATCGATGATCAACATAAATGTCATATTTTGCATAATATACTCCCCTAATCTGAGATTAACCAAATGAATGGTTACGTACGGTGTAGATGACCTTGCTGAAGGCATAGGTGAAGTAGACTAAGGTGCCTCTTCAAATTCTCCTTGAGCATCCTCTACTTCCATGGTAGTAGGAACCTCGATAACCATTGGTTTGGGCACTCTTTTTATCTTTTTCGTTGATCTTTACCTTTAGCTTCCTATCATATCGATGCATTATGGATGCAGATGGTTTGGTAGAAGCAATTATCGTGTGCTCTGATTATTGAGATGCGGATGTTGTAGGTTTGGCACACACTTCCTTCATTTTTCCTCCTAGATCTTTTATCGATGATGCTAGTTGTATGTCTAGGTGCATTGAGGGAGCATGAAGTCCCCCAGTAAATCTACTAAATTCACATATTTGAATGGTTCTTCATCTAAAGGTACCACATAAACCTATCCCTCATGCACATATTTAATACATTGATGGAGAATGGAAGGGACACAATGTATTTCTCTTATCCAAGGTCTCCCTAGAAGTATATTGTACTACATAGCACCTTCAATCACATGACACATCATTGGGATGGTCTTTAGTCCCACCTAAATAGGTAAGACTATCATATTGATAGTTGAGCATAATGCATCATTAAAGGCTCTCAATGTGAAGGCAGAAGGTATGATATGCATCTTTGGTAACTTCAGGTATGTCAATGCCTTGGTTATAATTATATTGATTGATGATCCTATATTAATCAAAACCCGCTTGAAATGTATGTGATTTAAACATGCAATAATGTGGAACGATGAGTTTTTTGTGACAATGGAAACTATCTTGATTTCATGATAATAAAATTATATGATCATTTCCTAGCATTGTTGCATGTGTCCCAAAAAGTGTGTGAATGCTTTGGGATCCTAGGAGTGCACTTCTATGGACCTTAGAATGTCCATAAGCATCTCCTTGTGCTTGGGATACTATTGAATCATCTCATAAATTGACAACTTTGCTGGAGTCATCTGTAGGTTTTGAATTAACCTACTCCTAATTGTCACCACCAGTCTAGTTGATGCGCCTAGCGTATTTTAGGCTGGCCTTGGAGGATGTGCAACTTGGACCCTAATTGGAGTTGGAGGTCAAATCGGTCTTTCATACCTCACATTTCTTGTGATGACATTGACCATTTAGAAAAACCTATGGGTTGGCAATTCGATTTGTACTTGATTGACTTTGCCAACATTGTTCCTTGGTACCTCATGATTGGGTAGAGAATTTTTGAAGATCCCCATATTTTGATTATCCTATGCTTACGGGTTGTCCACAAGAAGCTCACCTCTTTCGATCATATTTTTCACTAAATGTTTGAAATACAAACATACCTCTATGTTGTGGCCTTTCATTAGATGAAATATGCAATATTGATCATCTTTATATCCCTTAGTATTGGGTTGATTAGGATCCACTAATTTGATTTCCGATAATTTTATTTCCTTTGCCTCACATAATTGATGGAAAATTGATGTCAATGATTTCTATAATTGAGTGAATATGTGAGGAGGGTGTCTTTCCTTGTCCTTACTCTTATGTTTTGTTGTTGCGCTACTCATATTGCACAGGAGGAGGTTGGGCTTGATAATTTCGTTGCTGCTACCCCTTATCCTCTTTTTGAAGGTTTAAAACCACCTAATTAATGTGGGCCATCTTGGTCTATTATTTCTTGGTGTTCTTCTTATTCCATTTCTTCTTGTTTTTGAGTTTCAAGTTACCCTCTTGTAACTTAATATCCTCTATCACTTTGTAATGCACCAAAGCCTCTTCAAATTTTTAATATTGTTGCAATTGCAACAATAACAAAATGTGCTTTGCGCAACTCTTCGTAAACATCTAGGTTAATTCAGAGGTAGAGATAGAGAATGGCAGCTTTGCCATCATATTTTTCCATAATTTCCCATAATCCATAACTATATCATCATCATGTTGCATTAAAGAAGCCAGGTTGGATAGGTTTACCTTTTTCTTGATGTCGAAGGACAAGCACTCAATAAATGCATCTATCAATTGCTCAAAATTGGTGATGTTGTGCCTTTTGAGTTGATTAAACCACTTATAGGCTAGGGCCTGAGAGGGTTGTAATGAAGGTTCATAGGATCAAGGCATCATTTATCTTGATCTAAAAGCACATGTCTAGAAAACTCATTATGTACTCCTAAGCATCCTCCTCTCCTTTAAATTTTTCTATCCTAGGCATCTCAAAATGCTCATGATAAGCTAGAATAAGCATTGACGGGCATAAAGGTTCATTATGAATCTTATTTAAGGTAGGATTTTGACAAGCCATTCCTTGATTTCTTATAGCTTTAACCTTTTCTACCAAGGCCTTATAGGACTGCAAATATAGGAACTCCTCTGGATTACCTTTATGGCACCTTTGGAGGCACATTCCTCTTCAGTCAAGGTGGAGGACTAGGCTTATCATCTACTTTGAATTGGGAGATTTTAGGATAATCTTAATCTAGTTCATCTCCCACTTATTCATACTACCTATGTCCACAATGTTTGGATGTAGGATGCCAATCTCTATGTTGGGTCGTATGGCGAGTATAGGTGTCTATATACTCAGGGTGCAACTCAAACTGTGAAACAGCTTATCTATCAATGTGCTCTCTGTATTCACTACAGGGAGGTAAATCAACACTAACCAATCTTTCCTCCCTATCAACATGCTCTTTTTTATCAAGGATGTGTTTCTCATGCATGCGTTGTTCATATAAACATTGTCTTATGAAGCTTTACCTTTGAGTGTTCTCATTTTTGAGGTATTCCCACTTTGCATGAACATATTCCAACTGGTCTTGGAGGATCTGATGTCTCTGCTCTGACACCATATTGTGAGATCTATCTATGTGATCAGTTGTATGAGGCCTCTAGTGTGTACACTCTATTTGAGCAGCTTTATGGGTGTGTCCCACAATAGACTAATTTTCTATGCTCTTTCTCTTATCTATGGAGATGGAATTTACATCCAGATATCACCTATACTCTATGCCTGCATAGGATGCAAGGGCATGAATATCATGAGAATGGTTGGAGCATTCTCCAGGTTCCCTAATGGTCCTAATTATACTTCCACTATGCACACTCATAGAATAAGAAGGTGTAGGTGAAGGTTTATAACCTAGTTGTCCTAAGACTCTATCCATACCATCTAAATGTCTACTACACCATGGCTCATGAGGTGGCATACCATTTGCTTCCACTTTAGACATGTTTATGGTGATCCTACAAGGTTCACTTTTTTTGGGAGTTTGCATGGGTCTATGCTCATAAGTGACCCTCTCTATTGGCCCCTGAATGGGTGGATCTTGAGTTTGTCTATACTCATATGGTGGGGGCTTTGAGCCTCCCTTAGATATAGGCTGAAGGGTAACAACCTGGATCTCTCTATGACATACTCTTCAGTAGATCCTATGGATACACGTGGAGTACAATCATGATAAATGCTACCATGTTCAAGACCCCCATGCTGGGAAGCCCCATGCTCTAATATATTTCTTAAGGAGTGTCTAGTGCCTCCTCTAACTGGTGTATTCTCAACAGGATCCCCGCATGTAGAATTGTCCCCTCTAATACTCATCTAATGACATTGGGAGGATTTTATGGTTGAGGGTCCTGCATGTCTTGTTGTGCATTGGGTGGAGCTTCAGCCTCAACCTCGGGTCTATGCTCAGATCAGCCTATCTATGTTCACACCATGATATTATATTATCTTGTATGTAAATTTTAAGGCAAACAAAGTAAATAATGATGATTATCTCCTTTAAATTTTTGTTTGTGAGCCCTAAATTGTTTGATGATTTTTCAAGTTTGTTGTATTAGAAAGTAACTTTCATCTTGTTTTCAAAATATTGATGATATACTCAATTATTTAAGGGCTTTCACCTGTATACTCATAGCTTGACAACTTGGCTATGAACTCCAGGCTATGTAATCCAACCTATAATATGTGGTAGTGAATTCCACACATGGCCAGGGAGCACAGGTCCTCCTGGTCCTCACCCTTTTCACCTGTAGTCAGCAATATACCTCTTCGAAGAGAGATATGTATAAATTTACACGAGCTATGATGGTTCTCAGATTCAGTATTGGTCTAGTAATAGAAGGATCAAGGGAGTTGGGCCAACAGATGGAAATCACTACCACCATCGTTGAACCCTACTAGTGGTTTGATATGACTTCCAACTCACTAGCGTTTAAAGTGAGTCATGGTGTGTGTGGTTTTTTATACTTTGCATGAAATAAAAATGCATAAACTAGCATTCACATGATTTTACTACATGCTTTAAAAAAGAATGTTTCACTTTAATAGAATGCATGATTACGCTAGATGAAGTTCATAGAATGCATCTATCTATGAGGAAAATGGCCATTGATTGGTCCTCATACATGCAAAATCTAAACATGCAATGGCCTAGACCACTAGAGACTAGGGTGGACTGCAATCAGAGATCCGCTATTCCTAGCAACGACTAGTAGAAAACTAAAAATGAACTAGGATTTTTCCATTTCTACCTTTCATTAAGTTTTCTAATTAATCTAGTATTTTTGCATTCTACCAAAAAAAGCACAGATAGGAAATCACAGAGATAGGTAAGTGCTTCTACCTTAGATCCAATTCTGATGGAGATATGGATGCCTATTGTATGCTCTTTTATCTAATGATCGCGTCTGTCAGGCATGACTGTAATTGTTGCATGCGGCTCTATGGCGTGGCAACAACTATTAACTATGGTTTTCAGTCGCAGCTAAGACCTGTCATCACAAAACATAGTAAGTTAGTATTCAGTGGTATAAAATGTAGGTGTTCCACTGTGATCACCTTCTATAGAAATCTAGGATGCATACACCTAAGCTAATAATAACTGAAAAATCACATAAAGCATAAAAAAATGGATAAATTTGCAAATAACCACAAATAAGGGCTTCTTTTATTAAATTTCCATTAAAATTTGATTACAAATTCATCCCTCTTAGGGATACCCAATGTGATACAATTATTACAATCATAGAAAATTCCCATGCAAGGGTAGGTGTAATCCACAAGCTTCCTAGGTTGACACGAACTACTCTAAGGCAAATGTGGCCTTCTTCCCACGATTAGAGGAATTTTTTGCTTTGAATGACAAGACCCTATTAACCCTACATCCAAGAAACAACAAGAAACATATTAACAATAAATGAGGCCTCTCTTAATGAGTATTTAGAGAAAATAATGTAAAAGGATGCCATAAAATATTGAAATCAAGAAAATGTAGAAAGCATGGTAATCTATACTAAACATGATAATTAGCCATCAAGAAATAAGAAGGAAACATAGATCAATCCATATAATGTCCTAATTAAAAAATTGGAAGAATGAAAACATAATAAATAGCCACAACTAATCTAGCTACCAAATGACAAGAAATGAAGAAAATAATTCTTAAATTCCTACCTCTACCACACAATTGTCTCTAATAAAACAAATCTAGATTAAATGCATATAATATGCTACAAATAAAAAGTAAAATACTGCTAAAACCAAGAGAAAAGGAAAATTAAACCTAATTGCAGGTCTGTGATGTAGCTAGCACTGTTAGCTACGGCTGACAGCTGCGACTAAGCTAAAAATATAGTTGCTCTCTAATGTCGGTCTTAGATTTCCAATTCTCCTTGATGAATTTATTATCAAGGGTTGCCTTGATGTCCTCTGACCGATTTATTGGTTGAATTACTCATATTGTTGATGGAATGAGCTCAATTGAGTTTCTTAATTTCTCCTAGCCTTCCATAGCCTTATTGGTTCCAAATGTTATTTGATCTCCAAACATGTAGCAAAAGTGTTTCTCTCAATGGATGCAAGTGGGTATGCAATTTTATAGGGCTTCACTATGCTTCAACTCGATATTCTTTCAAACTTATCCCCAATATGAAGGTGGGGTTTTATAGCATATGGGAAGGCCTTATCTTAGCTTCATGGAGAAGCCAAGATCAAGAACCTTCAGTTAGGGTATTTGGAGGGAAATTTTTAGAGGCTTCCACGCCCAAAACCGTTTGAAACTCGAACAACTTGGATGTTGTAACCAATTTTAGAATAGTTGAGATCAAACTTAATTTGAAGGCTAACCGTAGCTTTAAGGTGCGGTCAAACCTGTTAATCGCAAGTGTCAACCGTGACCAACATTGACTAGACCAAAATGCCTTAATTGAGTGGTTAGAACCACTGCTTCACCTTGGAATCTATCTAAGATCCTTTATATGGTCTATTAGCATGTCCCATATGAGTAGTCGCCTTGACATGATGTGTTTTACGTGTCTATAAGTAGTTTATCTAAGAAATAAAATGGAAGAGTCTAAGGAAAAACTACATAGTTTTGGGAAAATTACACAAAGACCTTGTATAATATTATCAATGCACAAAGACCATCTATCAAAATAGGACTTGGTTTTGAAGAAGGATAGGGGAAAAAATAATAAGGGTCAAATTCAAGCTTAAAAGAGGAAGATGTTTCAGAGGAAGAGAGTGAAGGAGAAATTGAGACTTATGAGGATAAGTTGAAAATAAAAACTTCACCAAGAAAGGAAATAATGCACAAAAAAGGAACAAGGATCATCATAGAGAAGAAAGTACTAAGAGACCAGTGGGTCCAAGGCAATATTTCTTCAAAGGATTTTTCTTCTCATGTAAAATGTTTGGTCACAAGGCTATGCAGTGACACATGGAAAGAGGGAATGTGGTTCTACCAAGAGAAATTTTAAAAATGGACATCTCTTTCAAGGGTATTGCTACTCTTGTAATCATTTTGGTCATACAATAATTCATTGCAGGTTTCATGACAAGAATGAGTATGGTTTCACCAGAAGGAACTTCAAGACATTTACAACTTCTAAGAACCACAACATTAAGTGTTATAAGTGCAATAATGTTAAGCATAAGGCCAAGTGGTGTAGAACAGAATTTACAGAGACAAGCAAGAACAGGGACACTCAAAAGAATCAAAATGGTATGTTGAGAAATAAGGTTGACAAAGGAAAGAGCATTGTATGTCAGGAGTAGAGATTCTCCCACCCCAAAATTAACCACCTCAAAGAAAGGATGTGGGGAGGGAGTTGAGCTAAGAGTATTATCTTTAGCCGCAAAGGAGTCCCTTTGCCATTGATGACAAAGGGGGAGATATTTGAGTTAGGGGAAGAGCATTCAGTCAGGGGGAGTAGTTTCTCAGGGGGACCACAATTGGAAAAATGAAAAAGGGATGTTTAAAAAAAAATGGGGTTGCCATCAATGATAAAGGGGAAGATTGTTGGAAATTTTGAGTAATAAGGTTGTCATTGATCTCAAGTGTTTGGTGCAAGGAAAAATCCATTTTGGTACAAGCAAAGTGGTAAAAGAATTGGTTATAATATTTTATATTATAAGCTAAAAAGGTTGGATAAAAGGTTGAAGACAAAATATTACCGCCATGGTTTTAAAGAGAAGGGTTTATTAAAAAGAAGAAAAAAAAGAATTGATGAAGACCCCATGCAAAAGTATTATTTAATACTAAATTAAATAATATAATATTTAACCTAAATTTAAATATTATATTAAATAAATAATTAAATTTAAAAATGGCAAAGGCACCAAAAATCAAATTTAATTTGGAGGTATTTACAATTTCCACCACATGTCATGAAATCACCGTGGAAGCATATAAAAGGAGGAAAAAAAATTAATTAAAAGGCAATTCGAATGACTAAGGTATATGTGCATGCAAGAAAATTTGAATTAATAGGATAAGGTAAATGTGGAGGTTTTTCATTTGACGAACGAGGGCAAAGGAATAAAATAAGGGTGGTGAGCACTTTAGTGCAGTAAGGGCTGGTAGCTCGAGTGGCAGGCGGGTCATGCATTAGTTGTTGGTAGAAGGAAGGTTCATGATTTTATTCCCCCTAGAATCAGATTGAATGTTTTAATTTTTATTTGTTGAAGCCAGAGAGTATAAAGTAGGTGATGCTAAAGCTTATGCTCAACCGCTTGGCTAGCGCAAGTGATCGAGCATTGTGCTTGGTGGGCTGAAGTTGGAGGGTCGATTCACATCCGTGAAAAGGCAAGATAATTTTTTTTTGTATAAAGGTATGTGCCATGATTAATTTGTAAGGTTTGTTCTATGTGTTGAATTGTTGGCTATAGTGATATTTGGAGGATGATATTTTGACCCATAGTTTGAAACATAGGAGATATAAGGGGAAATATTTTTGGTATTATAATTAAAGGGTTAAATGTCATTTATTTTATTTGCTGAGATTGGAGTGATAAGTTTGTAATTGGTTCATTTATAATTGTAATTCTTTGTTCTTTGAAAATAAATTGGAGTGAAAAATATTTTGAAAGAGTGGAGATAAAAGGTGTAAAAGTTTTGTTATTTGATTGTAATTCTTGTTTAATAAATGGGAAATTGTTGAGTGAGTTTTTGCATTGTTTATGAAACCTAAAGAAGAATTCTAGAATATTATTTTCAAAATTCTTTGAGCATCTTGTTGAGGGAATATTCATGTGGAGGTTTTGAGATAGACTATTTTTATCTAACGTTTAAGTGGTACAAAAGAAATTGGTTGTGAGTGAGACAGGTTTTGAGGATATATCTTTGTCAAAGCAAAAAGGTGTGGGCACATAATCCTTTATTTAAAGTGTTTGTTGGATTGAATGTTGTGAAACATAAGGTGGAGTGAAAAGGATTATTTGATGAGCATTGTTAGAAATATTTGAGTGAGTTTTATGTGATTCATTGTTGAATATTTTGAGAACATTTAAGATAGATATTTTGAATTATTTGAGTTAGGATTTGAGACCTACATTGTGCTCTTTTTTGGAATAAGTGTGAAACGCTTGGTTAGGGTTTGTAAGAAATTTGTGCTTCATTGGTTGAATGATTGTGTGAAACTCTTGAGCATTGGTTTTGAGTGATACTGAAAGTGAATGTGCAAATCAGGAAGATAGGTGTCATGTGCTAGACTAGATCTATCTTTAAAAGAGCAATAAAAGTAAGACATGTGGAAGTGACAGACTTAATGATTGAGTAGAACATATTAATTTTTTGATAGAGTACATAATTATCTCTATGTTCTAGAGGTTAAAAAATTTCTAAATAGAATATGTCTAAGCTGCTTCAAGTTAAAGGAATTACTTTGAATATTAGACAAAGCATTTGATAGCATTGTGTGCAAGATTTGAGATTGATTGAGCATATCTTATGAGCTATTTTGAGCATATGTTAGAGTAGGTTTGAGCATGTTCTAGAGCATATTTGAGCAAGTATTTATGAAGACTTGAAGGTGGATTTGAATAAGCCTTTGTGAAGGCTTGAGAGCATAATTGATCAAGTTCTTGATAGGGCTTGAAGGCAGAATTGAGAAATTATTTGAGAAGACTTGAAGGAAGATTTGAGCAAGTCTTGTGAAAACTTAAAACAACATTAAGAGCAAGTTTAATTTGTTCAATATTTATGTTAAATCTTAGGGCAGATATAAGTAGAGTTGATTGATTATTTATTCAAGCTTTATGTTAAGGCTTGGGTTAGATCTGAACATATTTGATTGGTGATTTGATCAAGCTTTGTGTTAAGTCTTGAGGATAGATTTGAGATAGAGATTAGTGTAGATTTGTGAGAAGATTTGAGAGAAAATTTGTGAGCAGAGGTAGAGCATATTTATACCAAACTTTTGATAGATTTTGGTGTAGATTTGAAATAGATTTGAGAGTATGCTTTAGAGGTGATAAATCAAAGAGGACAGTAGTCTCCAGTGGATAGATATCCATTATCCAATGAAGTGGGGATAGAGATCTTCTGTGGTCTATCCACAAGCTATAGTAGTGGGGGTAGAAGTCTTCTAGAAGATCATAAGATAGAGTAGAGGGGATAAAGTTCTCTTGTGGATAGAGATCCATGAACCAAAGCTAGGGGAAAGAGTTCTCATATGGAGAGTGATCCGTGAACCAGCTAGGAATATAGAGTTCTTATATGGAGATAGATCCACAAGCAAGTTGAGTAGATAGAGTTATCCTAGATCAAGTTCCACGAACCAAAGAAAGGAAAAGAGTTATCTTTTGGAGAGAGATCCACAAATTAGAGCATAGGGGATTGTTGTCTCCTTTGTACAGAGGTCCATAAACATTGTAATAGGGAATTGATTCTCAAGAAGATTTTTTGAGAAAATTAGTAGAAATATTTTCTTTGTGGAGTAGCTCACATTGGGTGAACCATGTTAAATTGGTGTCTCTCTTGTGTGTGATGATTTATGCAATTATTTTATTACTGTTATTGATATTACCATTGATAATATTGGATAATATTGTTTGGGAAAGAAAAGTAAAAGTTGATATTATAATGTTCACCTCTCCCCCCCTCTCAGTATAATCTTGTGTTCTTCAAGCTTATTTGAATTATACCAGGAACCTACAAGGTATTCCTTGGTTGAGAAGAATTGTACCAAACCTCAAAGAAAGACAATCACAGGGATGACCTCCATCAATCCAACAAGGAAAAAGAAGAATTGAAGCTATAATAGGATGGATTCAAGAAAGAGAAGTCCCACCTAATGTTCAAAGAGGTCCTCTGTTGAGAGGATTAGGTCACAAAAGACCTATGCAAGGAAGAGAACTTTTCGGTAGGGGAAGAGTATTCTTCATTGATGAAAGGAGTCCAGGACTACAAAGGACTCATTCACCAAGCTTTGAAGCTGATTTGATATGTGGAGATAGGATGAGTCACTAAAATTATAATGGACTAGTAAGAGCACCCATTCCTCGTGATCAATCACCAAAATTATAGAATGAAGGATTTCCAAGAAGAATTTCTACAATTTGTAATTGTACAATTCCAAATTGTACACATGGAAATCAAAGGAGACTAAACGATCCAACCTAGAAAAGAGAAGGGGATTGAATAAATGGTAAAGTGGCACCTAATTATGTGATTACATATAATGCATAAGTGGAACAACTAATTGATGAGTCAGTAGAGGGGATCATACAAGTGAATGTCACTGTACGATTCCCGTAATGGTAAGTTGTTAGAATATTAAAAAAATAGAAAAATATATTAACTATGAAAATCCTCCAGGACACAATTAAGACAGGAGGTGGTTGAAAAATAGAAATGGCAGCCCCTTCTGAGAAAAAAATAGAGAAAAATTATAAAATATATTAATTGTGAAAATCATCCAGGATGCAATTAAGACAAAAGGTGGTTGAAAACCAAAAATGGCAGCCCCTTCTGAGAGAAAAAAAAAGAGAGAAAAATAAAAAATTATCTTAATTGTGAAAATCCCTAGGGATGCAATTAAGATGAAGGGTGGTTTAAAATTGGAAATTGCGGTCCCCTCTGGGAAAAGAAAAATAAAATAAACGAGGCAAAGAAAATGACAAAAATAAGAAAATAATAAAATCGCATGCACAAGTGTGACAAGTTGTCAATCATCCATACAAGAGGATAAAACCACATGCAAAGGAGGCTAAGGTGGTTTTATTTTATGCATTAAGACATTAGGGTTTCAAAATTATATAAAGCAAGGCACCATGCAGAATTTTATTTCCCGCTTGCAAATCGTACACATGCAACACTGAAACTCGGAGAAATCGAAGATAAAAAGGGTGCAACCGACGATTTTTTTTCATATGGGAAATTGGAATTCACCACTTTGCTACACTTTTCATGACCCATTTTAAATTTACACCATAGGAATTTTTATTTTCAAAAAAGCAAACAAGATTGGGAAAAAGCAGGGTTTTTACTCCAAAAAAAAGTGATTTTTTTAGAAATCCTATTGCAGGTGAAGAAAATACATTGTACAAACAAGTTTTTGTATGAGGGATGCATCCAAGAAAACCCTTATTATAGAAAAATTAGGGCTAGGGTTTGATTTTTCTAGAAATAGTGATGTAGAGGAATTGCAAGGAGGTAAAACAACATACCCTAGAACAGAAATCAGCCATAAAAGCATGAAGATATTTTCTAAGTCTACATGTGTGAAATAGCAAGGAGGTATGATATTCCAATGCTACCATACTACTAGAATTTTTTTTTTGAGGAATATTGCACCGAGTGAAGGAGAAATTGCATATATTATACTAAAACCGCATCAAAAAGAAAGATTCCATGCTTCTAGAAAATGGGTTCCACAAAAATCACACAATTTGAAAAAATAATTTTTTTTAGCCAAGTGAAGTTTTTCAAGGCCGTATGTATGATTTTGAGGAGTGATTGTACAATTTTGGAGCATATTGTATGATTTCCAAGCTTTTAAAGACCCAATTTATGCATTTTTGAAGAGATTGTACCAAATTTTTGTAGTTGTACGGATTTTGATGAGGTTGTATAGAAGGTAGATACCCTTGTATGATTTGGGATATACTTGTATGATTTTATATCAAGAATGTATGATTTGAAGCACCATTTGTATGATTACTACAGTTGTATGAAATCGGGTGCAGTTGAGCAATTTCGATTGGAGTTGTACAATTTGGTAAGGGTTGTATGATTTTAAAATATACATGTACAATATTCTGAGATCCTGTATGATTTTTTATAGCCCTTGTATGTTTTAGAAGTAGCTATACTTGAATTACCAAGTTGATCAAAAAGTGTGCAAACGGGGTTTCCACTCAATGATAGTAGAAGCATGAGATCCTGGTGAGAGTTATGAGCTCATTCTAATCATATTACAACAACTAGGATAGAATTATTACCAGGGCCACTCCACAAAAGATAATAATGATCCAATAGATCTCCCTTAGTTTACCTTATTCAAGACCAAGGACATCGATTTTAGTCTCATGGGAGACATGGTAATTATCCTTGGAGAGATAAAGGACATAGGCCATGGAGGGGTTGAATATATTGGTGTGGTGGTAGAGGATTTACACCACTATAATATAGAAAGGAAGAGATTGAGCCACCTAGGGCACATAGAAGATAACTTCACAGTGAAGTTCATTGAGAAAAGACTCCAGATAAATAGGATGAACTGCCAAGTGAAGCAGAGGAGTAGCAGGTGGATATAAAGGATACCACATTTGGACAACCAACAACAAAATTTTGTAAGAAATGGTGGAAAGGGATTGATTTCAAAAACCCATTAAATCTTACACTAAGGAAGTTCGAAGTGAGTACTATCACACAAATTCAACCATAAGATAAAGTATTCTTCAATGAATACTTGCTGTAAATTCTCCAGTTCTATGAACCCATTATGAATCACATATTATGAGAGTGGGTAATAGGTATGTCAAGGTGGATTTTTTAATAGAGTTATTTTGAAGAACATTTGGGTTGCCCAAGGATGAAGCTCTATTTTTTAATAAGATAGTATATGCATTTAAGGCTCACAAGTTGATTACAACACTCACATCTGTGAAGTTATCTATGGTAGCCAAAATTTTGGGTACTAGAACCCATGGAATTAAAAAAATCTAGTTGAATACTGATGAATTGGCATGTGTGATGAATGTTTCCATGTCTTGTTTTTCTGTAGAATAATGAGCTTTAAAAAAGTCAATCTAGATGGCACAATACATGGAAGGTGTCCACAATGGCGTGAAATATGATTGGGGAATCTATTTAAGGGAATGAATGCAATAGGCACTGACAACCAGGTGGAAGATGTTCACAATGATTTTTCATGCCATTGTTTTTTTATTGGATGCAGTATCTAGAATAGATATTCCCTTTCCTGGTAGGACCTAGCCTCAAGAGTTATTTCCTGAACAACCTACCATACTACGATGGATAAATATAGTGCCTCTATCAAAGGCAACTCCAAAGAAAATGAAGAGCAAGAAGAGCACAAAATAGCCAAACCTTCAAGGTAGGAAGAGACAAAAACTTCATCTGATTAAGACGTTCATCCTCGGAGGAAAATAAGAAGATAGTTAGAACCTGCATTGGAATAGCAGGCATAGGACCAATAGTTGTAGGAGCATCCAACATCTTTTGATGAGGAGAATAGGTAAGAATGACAATCCAGTCCTATAAGGATCCAAACATGTAAGCAAAAATAAAAATAGAAGAAGCCCATACAGAAAGAGCAATCCAATCCAGTGCTAGAGGAAGGGTACTCAAACTCGAAAGGGTTGGATTTGCTGAATTTCAATATATCTGGTCAGGAAGAAATAATAAGAGCAATGGTATCTCCGCAATTACTCTAGACCTCTAATTTTAATTTTTGGGTTCATACAGATATTTGGTTGGAAATACAATGGTGCCACAAACATTGAAATCAAAAGTAGTGGTGGTAGTTCCATTGGAGGAGCCCAAGGGGATAAAGAAGATAAATATTGTGATGAGAGGTGGTAACAACTAGCATGAGAAGGCAAGTACACAGCTACCATAGGAGTAATTTGTTCCTGATCAGATAGTTGTAGCTCTAAGGGGAATGCAATCAAACCCACAAGAGGGAGGGTTGGTAGAAATGTAGTAAGAGGACTTAACCTGCTAGAGGAAGTCCAAGCATTGGTGATAGAGCAATAGTATCTACAAGAAATCATCAATTTTGAGGAGATGATATCATCGAAAGAGGAAGAGACAAACAAGACAGTAGCAAACATTCCACTACAAGAGGAGAAATTAGCTAGTGTGATCAAGAAATTTAGAGGAATTTCAAATCCACATGAAGAAGAAAATGATAGACCCCACCACAAGATAATACTACAAAGCTTCGTACAAGATTTTTAGTAGAAGTTCCACATTTTGGTATTTTGGGAGATGACGATGAAATACTAACGAATAGGTTGAGCACTTATTCTGATAGGTTAGTGAAATATTTACCAGTGCTAGGCTACAATTTTGTGTCAATGGTTTTGGGCATTTGAAACAATAAAGGGAATAAACCTTCACTAAATTAGAAAAGATAGTGGAGTGGGTGTGCAATGAGGATCGTATGAGGTAGATAGCACACATTTATGCACAACACCCATGGTAAATACCTAGGTGAGAGGTAACTAGGATGTTTGGGAGACAGGATATACCAAAGGGAGTGAAAACCAATTACCGTGCATTTCCATGTGTAAACTTGGATAAGGCAACCTATCAGACTTGTCCATTAAATACAATGGGTATAGAATTTTGAAGAGTACCTTTGGAATTGGCCTTCACTTTGAGGAAATTAAATTTCTTGACATACTAGATTGAGTGGCTCAGCTTGGAACTTGAGCAGATCTATCAAGCCAAGGAAGCATAGTGGGAAAAAGTGGAAGCTAATTGAAAGGAGATGGTTGCAATGGAGGAATAATTAACATGCAATAAAATAATGGTCGAGAAAATATTGAAGAAGGTAGAAATAGAGTGGGCTAACATCAAGTAGGCTTATGAGGATAAGCTATGCTCACAAGAGGAGGACCATCAACTTGTGATACAACAAGCGAAAGAGCGCTTGAAGCAGTTAGAAGCTCAATTTGTAGCACAAAATGAACAATTGGTCAAATAGACAAATAAATTGAATGCAGCAGAGGAACAACTATAGGAAAAGGATCGTAAGGTTGAGGAGATGGAAAAGGATACCAAGTGCTATAATGAAATCATTTTGGATCACAAGGCTTGACTTAAGGCTAAGGATGTGCGTATTGAGGCTTGTGAAGCTGACATCCATAAGAATCTGCAGGTCATTACGGAGAAGAACGAGGAATTATTCATAGTAGCCAAAATAGAAGCCATGTCAATAGAGAAATTATGTAAGGGAGGATATGAGCATGAAAAGGAGTTAGTTGGACTTCTTGCTACTGTAGAAGAGAAAGCCAATGTGAATGGGTTGAAAGCCTTGGAAGTTAGTCAGTATGTCGCCCCATTGAAGGATGAGCATCAGGCTTTACATTTGTAGCTTGATGAGTACCACCAAGGATCATTAACCATATCCAATAATACTAATTCAGTGAGGACACTACCTGATTTAAAGGGGAGGGCATATGTCGGTAGCAAATCCACCTCTCAGAAGAAGAAGAAATGATATTTGGATTTGCACAAGTTTTTTTTAGTTTTACTTAATTTTGATTAAAATGTACAAGTGCCAATATGTACAAGTATGAGTAAAAACACACAAGATTGCAAATGTACAATGTGAAATATGAATGAAATTAGGTGAAATGTACATTTAGAATGAATTTGATAAAAATCAAATTAGACATCAGTAAAACTTTGTAATGAAATGTTTTTGATTTAATTTAGGATGGCAGTTTTAAGTAATGTGATGTCTCAGAAACCACTTTGGAATGGTCTTGGCATGCATTATATAGCCTCTAATTCATTTTTTTAGGTTGTTCATTCATGTTCGTTCATAGTTGAATTTGTTCATTGATAGTTTATTCATTCATGGAGTATTGATTGGTTATGGCAAAGTCTAAGTTTTTACCTACTGATTATCAAATAGGATTGTTTAGAAGACTCCATAACTTAAAGCAAAAAGAATTAGAAGAATATACGAAGTTCTATAAATTGACTATAAGGGTTGGTCATATTGAATATGGTGAGGAGAAAGTAGAAAGATACATAAATGGACTAAGATTATCCATACAAGATGAGATTGGTATGATTCAAATCAGAATCATTGAAGAGGCATATCAGTACGCACTCAAGGCAAAATAAATGTTCTTGCATAGAAAATAAAATAATGTGAGAGGAAGAGGATGATCCTCTAATGGAAGAGGACAAACTAGTACATTTCAAAATAATAGGTAATATAGATATTTCCCAAAATATGAGGAGGATATAGTAGAGGAAGGGATAAAGGATTTCCTTAAAATTGTTAGATATGTGGAGAAGCTAGCCATTGGGCATATTAGTGCCCTCAAACATAACAAACTATTGGGCATGAAAAGGAAGCCTATAGTCGTGTTACACAAGCAAAAGAGAAAAGTGTAGCCTCACTAAAGCATGTGGAGGAAATAAAACAAGGAGGAT
This sequence comes from Wollemia nobilis, assembly GCA_028583015.1. Taxonomy (NCBI): domain Eukaryota; kingdom Viridiplantae; phylum Streptophyta; class Pinopsida; order Araucariales; family Araucariaceae; genus Wollemia; species Wollemia nobilis. The sequence goes on from JAQPPZ010002642.1 coordinate 4,704,378, forward strand.
CTCTTATAATGAAAAGGTTATTATTAAAACCACCAAAGGAGGTGTATGAAACTAAGTAAAGGATGAAATCATTTAGGATGATTTACAAATTAGGAGGTAAGTTTTGTAAAGTGATTGTGGATAGTGGAAACATTAATAACCTAGTGGAAATGAATATGGTAGATAAACTTGGATTGAATAGTATGGAGCATTCGAACCCATACAAAGTGTCATGGTTACAAAATGGGCACCAAATTTTGGTAACCAAATAATGTATGGTAAACTTTCAAATTGGTTTTTATAAGGATGTAGTTTTATGTGATATTATGTTGATGAATGCATGCCATGTCTTCTTAAAAAGACCATGGATGTTTTATAGAAAGAAAGTGCATGATGGTAGGGTGAACACCTACACTATTGAGAAATATGAAAAAAATGCACATTAATTCCATTGAAGGATGAAGGAAAAGAGGTGTGCAATAGTTTAAAATATTGCATGATCTCTAGAAAATAATTATTGAAGAAGATGAAGAAAGGAGAAACATATTTTACTTTCACTACTAAACCCATAGAATATGGGATAGTGAATAATATTGATCACATTCCACACAAAGTGAAGGATTTTTTGGAATAATATGTTGAGATTATTTCAGAATAATTACCCGATGGGTTACCACCAATGAGAAGTATTAGTCATCAAATAGACTTTATACCTGGAGCAACTTTACCAAACAAGACAACTTATAGGATGACACCTACAAAAAATAAAGAGTTAAATACATAAGTCCAAGATTTACTAGGCAAGGGGTTGATTAGGGAAAGTTTGAGTCCATGTGATGTACTAGTTGTACTATCACCCAAGAAAGGAGGAGAGTGGCATATGTGCAAGGAATAATGGGAAATAAGTAAGATCATAATAAAGTATAAATTTTTATTACCTCATATAGATGACTTGATGGATTGTTTGAGTGGAGTAGTTTACTTCACAAATATTTATTTTAAGAGTGGTTACCATCAAATTTGAATCAAAGAAGGAAATGAGTGGAAGATTATTTTTAAGACCAAAGTTGGATTATATGAATGGTTAGTTATGTCATTTGGGTTAAAAAAAAACCTAGACTTTAAGAGGATGATGAATAAGGTTTTCAAGCCTTTTATTGGTAAGTTTGATATGGTTTGTTGGGATGATATTTATGTGTTTAGTAAGATGAAGAAAGAACACCTCATTCATTTCAAGTTAGTTTTACGAAATTAAGATGAAAATTTATTGGTTAATTTCAAGAAATATTTTTTTATGAAGGAATTGGTTTACTTGGGTTTTGTCATACCCAAATATGGTTTTTAGATAGATCCAAAAAATGCTAATGCTATTGTGGAGTGGTCATGGCCAAGGAGAATGTTTGAAGCCAAAAAAATTCATGGTTTGACATTTTTTTACAAAAACTTCATCAAAAAATTTAGTGTAATTTGTGCTCCAATCATGGAAATAATGAAACAAGGTATACATGAGTTCAAATGGATGAGTGCAGTAGAAAGAGGTCTTTAAATATTAAAGAACAAAGTCATGGAGCAACTAGTTTTGGCATTGCCAAAATTTAACAAGGTTTTTGAGGTAGATTGTGATGCTAATGGAACTTCCATTGGAGGGTTTTTAAGAAAATAAGGTAGACCCATCACCTGTTTTAGTGATAAATTTAATGAACCAAGAGAAAGTATTCATTTTATGATCAGGAGTTCTATGCCATTGTGAAAGCACTAAATAAGTGGAAACATGACCTATTATCAAAGGAATTTATATTGTTTATTGATCATCATGCTTTGTAGTTCATTAATAGCCTAAGAAAATTAAACCAAATACATATGAAATGTGTGGATTATATTCAAATTTACTCATTTATTTTAAAATATAAAAGTGGTATTTCAAACCGGATAACCGATTCTTTGAGTAGAAAAAAAATTATTGATAAATGCAATGAAGATTGAAGTGGTAGGTTTTGATGCTATGAAGGAGCTCTATGTTGATAATTTGGACTTCAATGAAGCTTGAGAAACATGTAGTGATCCTACTACAAGAGATAGTACACCATGGTTGGATTGTTTTATCCAAAAATGAGTATTATTTAAGCGACAATAATTGCATACCAAGGAACTCAATAAGGGAGAACTTGATAAGAGAAAAGAATAGTGGAGGACTTGTTGGAAATTTGAGTAGATAAGACAATGGAACAATTGTTTTCAAGTTATTATTGACTAGGAATGAGTATGAATGTAAGAATATTTGTGTAGTATTATCAATTTTATCAACATGCAAAAGGGACAAGTCAAAACACTAGGTTGTATCAGCCATTAACAATACTAGAAAGGCCATGGAAGGATATTAGTATGAATTTTGTCCTTGGATAACCTTGAACACAAAAGGGGAATGATTTAATTTTTTTTTTTGTTGATAGGTTTTCAAATATGGCATATTTCACACATTGCAATAAAACGAATGATGCTCCTCGTATTACTGATTTGTTCTTTTGATAGTCGTACAACTTCATGGTTTACAAAAAAGTATTGTCATATAGATATGTGAAGTTTGTAGGTCAATTTTGGAGTATCTTATGGAAGAATTTGAGAATAATATTGAGGTATAGTTCAATTTATCACTTGCAAATAGATGGACAAACCAATTTATGAACATAAATCTTGGGAATCTGCTATGGTGTCTAATTGGAAAGAAGCCAAAGATGTTGGATACCATATTAGCATAGGAAAAATTTGCATATAACAATTCTGTAAAGAGAAGTACAACCAAGATTTCATTTCAAATTATGTATGGAACTCATCCCAAAGGAGTAGATGAGTTGCAGGGTACAACTAATTTGTAGAAACCTAGTGTTATAGTAGAGGATTTTACTGAATATATGCAATATTTACATCATAAAGTGAAGGCCAAATTGGAAAAGAATGTTGTAAAATACAAGCAACGTGTTGACATAAAGCATCATACATAAGAATTCCAAGTTAGACATTTGGTTTTGACACATTTGCATAAGGAAATATTCCCAAAATATAGTTATAAAAACTCAATTGGAAGAAGATCAGATCTTGTAAGGTTTTAAAGAAGTTTATGGTCAATGCCTACGAAATTGAACTCTCAAAAGGAGTAGAAATTTCACCAATATTTAATGTGGTAGATTTGTATCCATACTATATTAAACCTCTAAAGAATATAGAAGATATCACATCTAATTTTCTATTTGAAGGGTGGCTAGTGCAGTTGCTAGAAAAGCAACAACATAAAATTGAGATAGTAATAGACTCTTGAGTGACCAAGAGGATGAGAAACAAGGTCTATTATGATTATTTGATCAAGTGGAAGAACCAACTAGTTGAAGTGACAACATGGATGAATGCTTTCAAGATTACTAAGTACAAATCCTGGTTATGATCTTTGAAAATTTTCATGAGATTCACTCATGAAATATTTCCTCTTAATCAATGAGTATTATGTGGGAGCATATACCAATTACAAATAATAATCAATGAACTATTTAACCATCCAAAAATAATGCATAAGGGAGGAATAAAAATTGGAACCTATGAGATAGTAGATACAGATAAAAGTAAAAAATGGTCAAAGAAATTAAAGAGGAATATGAAGGGATTGATAGAGAAAGGAGAGGAAAAGATAAACCAAAAACAATAATTGTGAAGAATAAGAACAAAAAGAAGAAGAGTTAGAAAACTTTGTTCTGATCACCCTAAAATATTATTGATTTTTTGTTTTCTTGTACTAGCTTGCTAATAAAAAGAATACATATACCTTTGAACTATCCTATGTTTGAGTGGATGAAAAATATTTAGAGTTATTGAAATGTACATTAGTTAATCTTTTGTTTTCAGGTGATAACTCTACAAGAGTTGTTAAATATGACTACAATTTGAGTAAGGGTGTTGTTTGAAGGAGATAACCTTGGTTGTCATCCAAGAGCTTGATGTATAAGTAAATATTTGATAGACTAAAATCATGTAAAGTATGAATGTGTGATTACCATTCATTGGAGTTTACCATCCAGTACAAAAACCCTCTTCCATTATAGAAACGACATCTTAACTAAGGCCATCTTGAGGCATTCATCTTAAAATAGTGTCATCCTCAACATTGCCATCTTATGCATAAAGAGTACCATAAAAAGACATTGTCATATTGTGGGTTAGTTATACAACTGAACACTGGTAAAAGTTGTACAATCCATTCCTTGTCCAATCAAATTATCCTACAATAAATCAATCGTACAATCAAAGTATCATACAATCAAATTTTCATACAAGGAGTAACATTGGGATGTACAAGGATGATCTTTGTATGATAGGGAAGACACTATTGTACAAAGGAATATTTACAGTCTAGTTATCTACATCATCGAATTAGAGATCAAGTTGCTTTTATCTATGCTAAACATTGCTAGTGCTTGCTTGAAATATTCAATGTCATTGTCATTATCATTTCTCTTATTTTTGTTGTTTAGTTCTACAAACTCTTCAAATTCAATGAATCTAATGTCATTGATTTGAACTTCTTGACCATAAACTATAGCTTCTTTCTCCTAACTTGGTTTATAAATCTTAGCATGATGACACTAAGTTTTACATAAGAAATATTTCTGTCATCATTGGAATCGAAGCTCTTGAATAGATTTCTTGTTCTTCAATAATTCTAAAATGAGGAAGAGATTGAATTAGACAATATATTACAAAGGATAAGTAACTACAACATTTCTTTATGTTTTAGAGGTAATTTTAGTTTCTCACCTATGATGCAAGTTGAATATGTTTGTAGAGATAGAATCCATCCAATATAAACTTCCATGTCATTAATCATGTGCATACATTTCTTTATGATGCTCGTCTCAAAGCTCTTAACTTCTTTTCAAGTTAAAAATGGAGTTGTTATTATCTACTTTGAACATCATCAATACTTGTTTGAGATCCTCAATGTCACTATCATTATCATTTTTCTCTTGTTAATTTCGTTTAATTCTACAAACTCTTCAAATTCGATGAATCTATTACCTATTGATTTCCATCTTCTGAACTATAATATGTAACTCCTTTCTTGTAACTTAGTTTCTAAATTCTAACATGATAATACCAAATATTATATAAAATAAAAGAATGTGATCATTAAAATCTAAACTCTTGAATAGATTTCTAGAAATGTGATCATTAAAGTCTAAACTTTTGAATAGATTTCTAGATCTTCAATAATTTAAAACTAAAATGAATTTAAATTAGACAAAATATATTACAAAGGAGTACATCCATAAGCATTCTTTTTTCTATTCGTCCTATATAAGCATTAGACAAAATATATTGCGAAACAGTTTGCAATAGTGACATATTTAATATAGACATTCCATTGTTTTACATTTGTTTTGTCCTATATTTATTTATTCACCTAATTTAAAAGGTGGCATGGCTTTAATTATTTGAGTAAATACTTTAGTAACCCTTTCCTTAGTCCCTAATGTGATTAGATATCTTTACTTGAAAGCATTGAAAGTCAGCTACCCTCTAATGCTCGACAACTATCCTTTCATTGTCCATTACCTGTCATTGATGCAACACGGGCTTCATTCATTGAATAATCATTAGCGATCAGCGACCATGAGTGAGGGATACCGAAACTGTTCAAAATTATTGGTAGCTTTTTTCAGTATCTTGAAATCAAAATCTACCGGTCCGCGTAGTTTGGTTGCAGATTCAGTATCCGCTGTTCCAAACATAAAACTTATTACGAAAATTGAATTCTGATCTTGTTAATCGGGAATAAAATCATAGCCTTTGTTTGATAATGGGATGTTTACCTCGTTTCTGTCCTCGCTCCGTAAGATGTCCCCGTCGAATTACAAACAGCAAAATTATGAGACCAAGTAAAACTACGCCTCCAACAACCCCAATTATTATCCACACTGTAGAACTAACTTTATTCCCTCTAAAACAAATTAGACAATTTCAAGACTCGAAGGCCGACGAAAAATAACCATTATCTGGAAAACCATCTCCCGACGTTGGTGCGAGCAAAGCCGAGTCCCCAAAAACTTTACCGGTGTAGAACCCCTGGTAATCATCTCCGACCAAAGCAGCTTCTCTTTAAAAAATGACACTACGTTGTTCAATGGTCAATCGATGCGTGGCCAGCGAAAGTTGCCGTATTAAACTGAATACGTTTATCACCACAAACAAACAAGAGGATACGGATACGTTTAACACCACAATAAGACTTTGACTTTGTAGAAGACTTTGAATTTTAGGCCTTCTAGAGATCGACGAGAAGTTTCAAGAGGCTAACCACGAGCTTTTGAAATGAAAAAAACTTCTATAATTAAATGAGTCTTCCACCCCCCACCCGTGCACAAGCAAAGGTGAGTCTTATTGTTCCAATAATTCAAGATTGCGAGGATACTTTCTTAAGTCGTATGAGACTGACATGCAAGACTCTATGGAACAAAGGAAAGTCCGAAATTGACTTGACTTTGGGGAAATTTTGTTTGCTAGTAATTGAATAGGAGCAAAGAAAAGTCCGAAATAGGCTTGACTTTGTAAGTTTTGTTTGCTAGTAATAGAATAGGATGGAAGGATTTTAACGACGATGAATGTTAATGATATTTTATAAAAGTAATATTTATCAACTCTAAAATTGGTTTCAATTATTTTTTATTTATTTCCATATTATTTTTTTAATATTTTTTATAGTAAGTTTATATTAGAATACAATTGAAAGAGTAGAAGGTTAGAGAATTTAAAAAATGATGTTTATTTTAGAATACAATTGCAAGAGTAGGAGGTTGCAGTCTAAGTAGAGAATTTAAAAAATGATGTTTGAGTATTAGACATGAGGATATTATCCAACGAAATACATGTTTTGTTTTAATAGTGATCGAGAGGTTATACGAGTTAAAAATATTTTCAAAGTAGGAAAGAGAATATTGGAAAAGAGTGTGAATACCATTCAAAGGGAATGAGAATGTCATTCAAAGAAAGGGGTCATCCGTTCAAATGAGTGTTGTTCAAGAGGGAATGTGGAAGTCATTCAAATTAGAATATACCATTTAAGTTAGTAATTAGATTAGCAATTGGTTGACCAAATAAACCTGCTCATCATCGTTCAAGTGAGAGGAGCCTTCTCATCTAAACCATGCTAGTTGCCATCCAAGATTGGAAATTTCCATACAATGGAACTTGCTTGTCATACAATTGAACCTATCATAGAGTGGAAACTATTATACAATGCACGGTGTCATATGATGAATGTTATTGTACAATGAATGGGGTCTTACCATGAACGACATCATACAAGGATTGCAGGAATATCATCTTATAGAGGTCTTGATAACTTGTTGTCTTGTGCAATGAAGTGTTGCTATCTCATAGGACTATAGTTATAAGACATTGTCATATTGGAATTATGTCTTCTTACAAAATTGACACTTTTCTTAATTGTTTTGAACTTGTTGATTACAAGTGTGAGTACCATGCATCTTGTGGTCGAAGATAGATTAAATAATTGCTTCTTAAGGTCATCCTTAAGTGGATTCTATTCTCCCATATATATAATTTGGTATCAGAGATGGTTTAATTTCAAGAGTTTACAAATTATTTTAAAGGAGATATGGTACAATGAGAAAGAGGAAGATCACATGGTTTGGGAACCTAACCTATAGATATAGAGAAAATATTAAGAGGGATTACTATCAAGTTAGATGTGATTGAGACTACCCAAAGGAGAAGTGTTCATATTAGGAATATTAGTGATAGTGAAGAGGAATAAACTGGTCATGTGGAAGCTTGAGATAAAGAGCAACAACAATGGTTAATTTGAGCAATCTCAAACATGGTATATAAGCCAAAGATGGATATTCCCTATTTTAATGGAATTTTAAACCCAAAAGATTTAATAGATTGTATAATGGATATGGAAAAATTCTTTATTATGAATCTATGGAGGTTGTCGAGAAACCTGACACATGAGATCCAGTAGAATGGATTTCATTTCAATGAGATGCCAGAATAATATGGACTTGGCACATTGACCTCCATATTATGTGGGGTAGTGGCAAGGTTGCTAATGTGTCATATGAGTAGGTGACACCTACCATGGGTACTGGTCATATGAGTGGCATACATATGAGACCAGCATGTTAGGTTTGCATGGGGACCATATGTGTTGGTCTACTTATACAATATTTTGCATGATATCATGTATAAGTGATATATATGATTGGTCTATATTATGTTTCTCCAACTATGGTGTTGGGAGCACATAGCAATCCAGAGACCAAATGCACTACTAAGACCATTACCAAATCTAGAGCAGCCAACATCATATTGGTGGAGCTAAAACTATGAGCATGGGTATAGAGCATACATAGGTATCTGCAACTAGGGAGCGAGTAATAAACAAGTTGCAAGACCACTCGATCATATGGTGATCATGTCATCTACATCTTGGATGGGATGAGGATGTAGAGGAGTTGACCTGAGTTTAAAGGATTTTATGGGTCACCATGGAGAAGGGCGAGTAGGATCTATATCGGTTTTATTGAGTATAGTGATAGTTTAACATTTTTCAAGAGATTCTATATCTTGATGAATACTAGTCCAGGTTGATTTAGAGGGACCCATCAAGAGTCAAAGGGGACCCTAATATGGGATAGTTCATGGAGGAGGACCTATATGATCCTCTCTACATCGATTCAAGAGTGGACGATGTTGGGGCAGCTCTCAGGTATATGAGATGGTATGGGGTATTACACCCTTGAGGATTTCCCCACTAGAGCCAATATAGAGGTGTCAGGTCATGTTCCAACAAGTGCAACTAGCCTTGTAAGAGGTTTAGACCCTCCTAGGAAGGAACAAGTGTATATCAGGATAGATATGGTGATGGCTATAAGGACAACCATTACCCTATCTAGCTTAGGGGGAGGAGGAGCATCCAGAGGTGCCTCCACAATGAAAAAGGTAGGATTTAGTACGATCATGGGTTAGGAGGATCCAATGAGGGAGGTAGAGACACTATAGGCTAGGATGGAAACAATGTAAGAAGATATGGACACTCTTCATACACTACTATACCAAGACTTGATAAAATAGGATGCAATAAAGGTTGAGGTAAAGCACCTTAGTGGGGATATGGGTTGGCTGGAGTGAGAGTGATAGAAAAATTGAATAGAGGGGATGACTATAATCATAGGCGACCAACAAGGCAATATGATTTGGATGTTGTAGGAGGATCTATAGAGATAGAGAGGCACATGAGGTGATGATATGGAGAGAGTCCTTCTAGCAGACATTGTACTTCCAGGTAGTTCTAATAGATTAGAGGATCCTACTATCATCATATCTATGATCACACAGTCATTCATAGTCATAGACATGATTTGTTTCATGATCTATGAACATGTCCCCATCAGGACCACCTTTAGCAGGTAGAGAAGAGGAGATAGACTCACACAACTAGGGTGGGTATCAGGATGACATGCTAATTTTAATTATGACATGCATCCCTAGGGATGGTTGAGTGTGCCAAGTTTTCTACTATGGCATATCGATCGACTAACACACACTCTGTACTTTACAAGTAATACATGTTTTTATTATTTATGATGTAAAATATGTGTGAATTATGTGTGCGCTTTGTTATTCATTTTTAGGTATGCATGATGGTCACAAATATAATGAATACAATGCATAATGGTCTTAACTAAATGAACGTAGAATGAAAATTAATCTTAGTGAAATACATGTATGAAATCTAGCTAAAATTAATGCAAATGAAATAAGTGGATGAGTAGATGGAAAGAAGAAGGTGATAGAATAAAAATGAGGAAAGAAACGGAAAAAATAGTGATAGAAGGAAGAGAATGAAGGAAAGAAGAAAGAAGAGATAAATTAAAGTTCCAAAGAGATCAAAAGGAAAGAAAGAAACCAAAGAAAAAGGAAAAAATAGTTAAACCCTATAAGGATGTATGCTCATAAATGGTTGGATGTAGAGGCTGCCCATCGCTAGTGGCCATGAAGCTATCCCATAAGGGTGTTATGCTCACAAAGTGATCAAGGGTGGAGTGATACCCACTATGGATGTGGTGTTCACTAATGGTTATGGTTGGAGAGATACCAACTAGGATGTATGCTTGCAAATGGTCGAATGGAGGTTGTCCCTCACTGGTTACCATGAAGTTATCCTTGTAATGGGTGCAATGATGTGATTGATTTACCAAAAGCAGTGTAATCCAATAAGGATGTGGTGTGTGTAAAATATATGTGATCAAAGCATGAATATGTGTGTGTGCATGTGCTAGAAGAAATATAGAAGAAATAGAGAGAAAAGAGGAAAATGTATGTGTCTTTTTTAAAATTTTGATAGTTAATAGATGTGCATAAAATATCCAGTGGTCGTATGAACATCATAAATGATATTCACATGGTATCTACCCTATCTCACAAGGATACCTTAATAATAAAAAGATAAAAGAAAAGGATAAGTGTGAGCAAAATAAGATGTGGATATGGAAGAATGAACACATATCCTTTGTCTTAGAGAAAAAATAAATGATTGAAAACTTTCAAAGGGAAAAGGACATACAAAATATGAAGAACTATATCCCTTGACTTGGAGAGATTTTAATTATAGAGACTTTAAAGGTCAAGGAATATACAACAAGATAAAATAAGGAAAGAGATGAGCAAAATGCAATAATAAAAAATGCATGGATATGTGCCCTAGGTTGGGGATTTGCTAAGTAGCAATGACCTAGTATGAGTGCAATGCATGTGAGCTAGAACCTAACTAGGTTTCATCACTTACCTCATCAAGAAGTCCCCAAGAATCTATATGATCAAGTAGTCATGCAAGTATGATCAAGAAACAATGCAACTATATGACAAGCAAATATGCAAATGGAACAAAATGTTAGGCAATTCATGCAAAATATGATAGGAAATTAGGTAGTATGAGCAAGCAAGCCAAATGTAGGATGAAGAATGAAGATACATAATAATGCATAGTGTCTTTTTGAAAGCATTATGTTTATTGGTTATTTAAGTTCTTTAACATTTAATGATACTAAATGATATGCTTCTTAGACAAACTTGGTCATTATGATGAAGAGATCTACCCAATTGGGTTCAAATTTACCTTTTAGACTTAAATGAGCATTAGTGTTCTTTTGGTTTTCCTTGAGAACAAGGTCCCCAACCTCAAAATAATAGTTGTGAACTTTATTAGAGTAGGATCACTTGAGCCTATTATGATAGGCTTGAAGATGCTTGAAGGCATGAATGCACTTTTCATCTAGCCGCTCCAATTGGTGAAAATTATCTAAATAAAATTTAGCATACACTTTGATGGTATCATCTTTCTTAGCTACTAAAAAAATGACACAAGGAACTAACTCCTTAAATAAAAGGCTATGATAGAGGAAATATTCATGAGCCATGTCACAAAGAGTATCCTCCTTAGCTCATTCTCTTAGAGTTGCTAAAATAAAGTTAACACATACCCTAAATATACCTTCCTTCTTAGCAATTAGAACGACAACTCCTAATTACTCAAGGTCTTCAAGAGACATAAGAACAATATCCTCTTGAGAACTAGAAGACTCAATATGGATGACACAAGGGATTGACCCCTTAAAGAAGAAGTTATTTAAAAGGATATCTTCATGATCCATATCACAAAGAGTATCCCCTTCAGTATACTCCCCTAGGGTTGCAACTAACACAAGGTGCACCAAATTTATCACATTGTAAAACAATATTTCTAAGGGAGAAGGTAGACCCTCATACTCATTACTCCACTCTAAGCCATGATGATCTATAAATTTAGCATAAGTAATGACTTGATCATCATCAATTGGTAAGGGTTGGATTTTATTGGGGATGTAACCTATGCCACATCGCCTAGGCCAAATCTCAACTTCCAAAGGATCTTGAATACCTTTTTGTTGTGGCCTATGGATGTCTACTGGAAATGAATTGCTTCCATGGATATTTTCTTCATGGGATGTACCCACATAGAAAAAGGTACATATACCAATGTGCACTACTTCACCCTTTTTACAAGGTAAACACATAGTTTGGGGTGAAGGTGGCAGCTTGGTTAGATCTAGAAGAGGACTCTCATTGAGTATATTAATTTGATCTTGTGATGAAGTTATGGTTGGTGGTTCCTTATTTTAAAATTTTCAAATTCCTTGATGATGTTAAAAGAAGTAGAAGAATTTTTGTGAAGAGAAACAGATGGACAAAAATCGATACTTGATTGAGCTTGCTCAACCATTTAAAAATATTATAATGGATGAGAATCATCATGAATGGTGACAAGTTTATCTTTGAATTCATATTTTAAACATTGATGAATATTATAAGGGACAACCCTCATTGCATGAATCCAAGGGCATCCAAGAAGAATATTTAAAGATGTTGGGCAAGATACCACATAAAATAAGGTATCTAAGATCTTGGATCCTACCTTAAGGGGAAGGGATAAAATGCCATAGGCCTCTTAGAACTCATTTTTGAAATCTTTAATGATGACATCAAATTTGGTTAGGTCTTCCTCCTTTAATCTAAGATTTGGTAAAAGATGATAAGTGCATATATTGAGGGAGGAACCATTGTCCACAAATATTCTCTTGATGAACTTACCCCAATGTATGTAGTTATGTAAAGTGGGAAATTCCCTTGTAAATTTGAGGAAGGAAGATCATCATCATAAAAAGATATATAATTAATCCCAAGGTAACCTACAACATTGGCTAGGTTGCTAGGGAGAAGATCTTACGGGATAGATTATTGACTTAGAAGATTCAACAAGGGTTCCCTATGAATAGGAGAAGTTTGTAAAAGCTTTAGAGGGATATCTTTGTAGGTGTGTTACTTAACTATTGTTGAATTTCGAAGGAGAATTTTGGTTATGGTTTCAATACTAAGGTTGGTTTGTCTACACTTGTGCTTCTTTCTTGAGTACTCTTCAAAACTAAAGGTGGTCTAGAAGGTTAGTTGGATGTAGAACTCATCTCCTACTGATATTATTGAGTCAGTTGATCTCGATCTTATTGCCTTGTAGTAGTACTTATCATACCAACCATGTTGTTGTAGGTTGGTGGTACATTATGATAAGATACTTGGTTGGTTGTCTATTGTTGATGTTGGGTAGGGGATTTTGGAAGATTCTCATATTTTGATTAGTTGTAGGTACCTATTGAGTAGGAGGTTTATTTGTTGAAGATTTTTTGTTAGGAGTAGGTTGAGATTCCTCTATGACAAGATAACCCTTGTCTATTAAGTCCTAAACCACATCCTCTTACATGAATGTATAATGTGCCTTTCCACTCTATGATACTCATAATATTGATCAAGCTTATACCAAGTTTTTTTTATATCAGGTTTCCTTATGGGAAGAGACTCAATCATGTTAGATTCTAAGATTTTCTTAAGGTTCAATGAAATAAGTTGGTTGAGTCTTGTAAAATTCCTTGGTGGGATTTTTTGAGGTCTACTAAGTACCATCTTCGGTACTAGCAACATTAATATTATTACTTTTCCTATTATTTGTTACCCCATCATCAACTACATGCTTATTCTTGTAATGAATTTTTGTGGTCTTATTCTCTTCTATTCTTGATTTAAGTTGACCCCTTTGAATAAGAGCTTTCTCTACTCTTCTTTCCAAATCTATTGCTTATTTGAAAGAGGTAATGGTAGTTGTTTCTAACTCATATGAGATATATTTTTGTAATTTTTCCAATAAGTATATCTAATATTGTCTTGAGGAGGAAAGGTGTATCTTAGTCATCCAACTAAACTTCTCCATCAAATCAAAAACTATAAGAAACTTTCATCTTTACCTTGTTTTAAAAGATATAAATATTGCATAGTCATATTTTTCTCAATACAAGCTCCAAATTGCTAAACAAATAATCCAACTATCTTTTCAAAATTATTTAAAGAATGATGAGGTAGTTGATAATACCACTCCAATGCCATACCACCAAGGATCTTAGGAAATATCTTTAGAAAAAACTTGTCATCATATATAATATTATGGCATGTTTTTCTAAACATCCTTAAATGTTCAATTGGTTCATTTGTTCCCTTATAAATGGGTAATACTAGCATTGGGAAATGCTTAGGGTAGGGCCTAAAGGGGACCATAGGATCTAGAATTTGATTGTGCATTTCCTTATAGTCATAAGTAAAACTTGGAGGTTGAAGCATATCCATTCTTGACAGCAATTGTTTCACTACATTTGTTAAACTTTACACATCATGATTTTTGTTGTGTAATATCCCTAGATTCGCTAGAGGGTTATAGGTGGATTTTTGAAAGGGTTTTTTGTTAATATTAGAAAAATTAACACTATTATGATATGGGATGATTTATGTGATATCTTGTTGTGGAGGATATTTGGTGGAACAAAAGAAATGTTATAAGAAGGAGGAATAAAATGAGGAGTTTGAACATGATTTTGAGATGCACTACTGGTTGGAAGAGTTTGCAAAATTTCCCCAATGTTGGTGGTTATAGTAGTGGTGTATGTAAGCTTATGAAATGGATTAACATTATGAGAATATTCAAACAATGGATTGATATGAATATTTTCAGGATAAATGGTTTGATGATGAGATATCATAGCCTCTTCAAGTTGAGATTCTTCATCCATAACCTTATTCAAAGTCTCCCTATGATGTTTAAAGATTTTTAAAATATGATCAAATTATTTAAGGGTGCAGTGTCCATTAGACCCCTTAGTAGGATCAAAGTCATTACCAGTATCTATGTCCTCTTTTGCATCTAGATTGGAATTATCCCTATCAATTTTGTCATCCTCTTGATAATTCCCATAATATTCTAAAGGCTTTGGCTTACTCCTAAGGTTGGGAGCCATTAGGATTAAGAAAAATGATAGGAGAGATAAAGGGATATCTAAAGCTAATGAAAAACACACAAGATTTTTATAAGAATTTTTATGTTTTTCTAATCTAAGAAAATATATTTAAATGGTATTATTTATGGTTTAAAAACAAAAATAAAGAAGAGAAAAAAGAAAGGGCTTCCTAGATGGCCACTAAGGATGTGTCTAACATTGGGTTCACCAAATATGTAGAGGGAGGGAAAATTCCTTATCGTGTATGATTCTCGATTGGATATGTTGGGAGCTGAGGTGACTATAGGGGTATGTTATATCATCTACACTCAGGGGCTTGGGGGATCAAAAGGTTCACCAGGAATGGTTTAAGGACTCGGTCCAATTCTAGGGTGGAAATATTTGATGTATTCATTGAAAAAGCACCTATGTTTGGTCTCTCTAAGATCTAAGCTATGAAGAATAAAAGAACGATGCATGGGCAAACAATGATGCAATCAAACAAGGAGTTATCCCTAGGTTGATTGTTTATTCTAGTTAGAACTAAAATTCTAGTTTTGTAAAAATAAATATTTTTTTTTCTTTTTATTTTTAGCAAGGATTCAAGAGAATGCATAAACAAATTTAACCTAATATGCAAACTATATGCCTTTTTCTCTTTCAAATGCGTAGAAATAAATCCAAAAAAAAAATATTTTATTTATGATCTAAATTTGGAACGGAAATAGATAGAAAGAAAATAACAAATTGTCTAAGAAGTCTATTTAGAACACTTACTTGATCTAGTGGTTGATCCTAGATTTTAACTTTCATATAAAATATAACTTCAAAACCCTTGGAAAATTTTATCAGTGTTTGGGGACCTACTTAGGCTGCTATGTGACTGAGCTTGGAGGTATAATAGTCAAGCCCCCTTGGTCCTTTTAGCTAATAATTTAAAAATGAAATAATTTTTTATATTTGGAACAAACAAAGTGAGTTGAAACATATGTAAACAACGAAATGAAATGCAGATAGAATGAACATAATGGAAAGAGAATATGCAAAGATGTAAATTAGGATTTTGGGCAAAGAATTTTCCCCAATTCCTAATTGACCAAATTTTAACTCTGTAAAGGGGAAGTGCAAACTTGGCTTGCCAAATTTGCACTCTATATATACTGGGTGCAAATTTGGTTTATAAGACTTTTTAGCCTACAAAATACTAAAAATGTGATGCAAAATAGAAAATAAAATATTAAAACAGACTAACAATGCACAAAAACCTGATTAGCTGATGGAGAAAGCAAGGATCAATGGGAAAGTGAAGGTAGTGACTAAAATGGTAGACCTATCCTATCATCAAGACTCCTCCACTTTGTTCACCAAGGACGACCAATCAAAATAAGCATAGAAACAAAGCAACACATAGAAAATATTTTTTGAAAAAGGAGTCTAATATCTCTATTTATAAGAGGTTTGAAGAGGTAAAGGTAGGGAAACAAAATTTAACCCTTGGTATAGGACGACATAACAAATATTTGATTCTAGAAAGCGTTTTTGAGATAAAAATCCCTAAATTGCCAAATTTGTACCCAACTTTATAGGGTGTAAATTTTGCATGCCAAAATTACCCCCTATAAGGACTAGTTGTGAATTTGACAAGGATAAGGAAAAACAAGAAAAACAAAGGGGAAAAGGGGGTCAAACATGCACTAAGAAAATTTGAGGGGAAAACTAAGGGTCTAAGGAAAATAAATCATCTAGACTACACTTTACAAGATGTGATTGAGATTTCTTAAAGGAGAGGTATATATCTTGGGGAGATTAGTGATAGTGAAGAGGAGGAAACTAGTCATGTGGAAGCTCGAGATGAAGATCAAGGAGAAAAGCCATAGCAATGGTTAATTTAGGCAATCTCAAACGTGGGATATAAACCAAATTTGAATATTTTTTATTTTAATGGAAGTTAAAACTTGAAATATTTAATAGATTGGATAATGAACATGGATAAATACTTTGATTACGAATCTATGAAGGATCCAAATAGGGTCAAAATTAATGTGTATGTGATTGAAGTTACATGCTTCAATTTGGTGTGATCATGTCCAAACTAAGAGACAATGAAAGGGAAAGAATAAAATCCAAACTTGGAAAAATTTTGTGTCCAAGTTGCAATTTAATTTTTTGCCTACATATTACTAAATTAGATTATTTAGAAGACACTAAAATATTAAACAAAAGGAGTTGGGACTTAAATAATATATGGATTAATTATATATATTAACCATAATATTTGTTCATATTGAATACGACAAGGTGAAGGTTGCAAGATACGTAAATAGACTAAGATTATCCATACAACATGAGATTCATGTCAGAATAGTTGAAGAGGTATATCAATATGCACTCAAAGCAGAGGAAAATGTGTTACATACATGACAAAATAAATTTAGAGAAAGAGGACAACTCTCCAAAGGAATAGAACCTTCAAATAATGGTATATAGAAACATATGCAATAAGTATAAGTTAGTAGTTCTCAAAGTGATTTCAACCAAATTACCCAAAAAAAGGGTGAATCATCAAGAGGGTGAGGTGGATTTGGTAGAGGAAGAAGATATTGTTTTACTGGTATGTGTTATAGGTTCTTGGAAGAAGTACATAGAGCATATGAGTTTCCTCAATAACAACAGACCAATGAGTATGGAAAGGAAGCCTATAACCAATTTGTACAAGTAGATGAAGAGAGTATTGTTTCACTAAAAATTATGAAGGAACCAAAACAAGGAGAATCCCTTATGATGAAGAGGGTGTTGTTGAAATTAGCAAAGGATGTGTAGGAACCTAAGAAAAAAAGGAAATTGTTCAGGATGATTTGAAAATCAAGAGGAAAATATTGCAAGGTGATTGTGGATAGTGGGAGTACATATAATTTCGAGTCTATGGATATGGTAGAGAAGTTGGGGTTTAAGAGGATTGAATACCCAATCCATATAAAGTCTCATGGTTGCAAAAGAGGCATCAAATTTTTGTGAGAGAATAGTGTATGGTAGACTTCCAAATTGGTTTTTATAAAGATGAGATACTATATGATGTTATGCCTATGGATGCTTGTCATGTCTTATTGGGTAGACCATGATAATTTGATAGAAATGTAGTGCATGATGGTAGGAAGAACACATATACTCTTGAGAGAAAAGGAAAGAGGTACACATTAAATCCATTGAATAACAAAGGAGAAAAGGTGGAAAATAGTCCTACAGTATGTCTAGGCATAAAAAAACTATCGTTGAAGGGAATGAAGAAGAAGAAAGCATGTTTTTATTTCATTGCTAAAGCCATAGAAGAAGGGATAGAGCACAAAATGAATGAAATACCATATGAAGTGAAGGATTTATTGGAAGAATATGTATATTATTTCAAAAAATGGTTTGCCACCCAAGAGAAGCATTGGTCATTGCATAGAATTTAGCTTTGGTTCAAGCTTACCTAATAAACCTACTTATAGGATAACACCAAAGAAGAATGAGAAGGAAAATATGATGCAATATGAATAAAAGTATAAAGAGAATATAAATGATAAAAAGATAGCAATATGGTTGTTATGAAGGCCATATTATGGAAGAACACTATGGTGATGAAGATTTTGGATGCTTTGAAAGGTACACCAAAGGTATTGATTTCAAGTTAATGATAAGAATGGGATATATTGACAAGGATTGGTAATATATGGGAAAGGTGTGAAAATATCCATAACACCAAAATAAGGCCTTGGATACTCAAGTCAAACAAGAAGTAGTAATATTGGATTTGTGAGAAGATAGATTAGCACAGGGGATGAAGGTCCTAGGCTAGGTTGTTGTAGTATATGTGGAAGATCTAGAAATATAGAAACTAGATGTAGGAACCTACATCCTTTAAATATTTATGGAGGAAGTAATCACTCCTATATATGGTTTTGGCACCAAAAAGAAGTAGCCAACAAAATACATGTTGATTGTAGTTGTATGGATGTGATGGAATTATAAAAAATGAAATGAATGTTGAGTGCATTCTATAAGAGGCAATTTTGTTCTAAGATGATAAAAATAATTCCATGAATGTTTACGTAGTTATTTTCAACTTAAATAAATTTTATTTAATATGAATAAGAACTTTATTTCTTCATGACCTTATATTCTTTGAATTTTATGATCACATCATTATTTCAATCTATGTCATTAATCATGTGTGTACATTTCATTATGATGCTCTTGTCTTTGAGCTCTTCAATATTTTTTGTAATTTCAAGTGATGTGGGAGCATCCACAAGTTACAAATAATAGTTTATGAAGTTTTTAACCACTCAAAAACAATACATAAGGTAGGAAGCAAAATCAAAACTAGTAAGATGGTAGACAGAGAATTGTAAAAAGTAGACAAAGAAATTGAAGAGGAAGCTGAAGGGATTGGTAGTGAAAGAAGAGGAAAATATAAACTAGAATAGCAATTTTTAAGAACAAGTATTAAAGGAAGAAGAGTTAGAAAACTCTATTCTCACCACCTTGAAATATTATTGATGTTTGGTTATCTTGTACTACCTTTCCAATAAATAAAATACATCTACTTTTGAACTATCTTATGTTTGTGTGAATGAGAAATGTTTAGAGTATCTATAAATGTACATTACTTAACCTTGTGTTTGTAGATCATAATTCTATTGGAGTAGTTAAATATGGCTACAACCTGAGTAAGGGTGTTGTTCCAATATCTTGATGTGTAAGTAAAGACATCAATGGATATGCTAAGTGTGAATGACTACCATTCATTGGAGTGTACCATCAAATACAAACAATTCCTACCATCATAGGAATTCCAACTTAAGTAAGTTCATCTTGAGGTATCCATATTAAAATAGTGTCCTCAACATTGTCATCTTATGCATTAAGAGTACCATTAAAAAATGTTGTCTTCTTGTGGGTTAACCATATAATTAACCATCTATAAAACTTATCGTAAAATCCATTCATTGTCTAATCAATTTTTTGTACAATCAAAGTGACATATAATTAAATTGTCATACAAATATGAACTTTGGGTCATACAATGACAATCATCATACAATAGGGAAGATACCACCATACAAAGCAAGATTTATTGTTTGGTTTTCTGCATTATTTTTGGTACTAGAGTAGGTTGTGATACATACTAGAGGAATATGGCATAATGAGGAAGAAGAAGACCAAATGGTCAAGGACCCTAACTTATGAATATAGTAGAAATGTTAAGAGGAATCACCACCAGGCTAGATGTGATTGACACTGCCTAAAGTAGAGGTGTTCATATTATGGAGATTAGTGATAGTGAAGATGAAGAACATGGTCATGTGAAAGCTCAAGATGAAGAGCAAGGAGAAGAACCAGAGTAGTGGTTAAATCAAGAAATGTCAAATATGGCACATAAGCCTAATATGTATACTCCCAATTTTAATGGAAGTTTAAATCTAGAAGAACTTATTAATGGATAAAGAACATAGAGAGGTGGGTCAAATTTACATGTACAAGGATAAAAATATATGCTTTGATTTTGTGGGATCATGTCCAAATTGAAAGGCAACAAAAAGGGAAATATAAAATTCAAACTTAGGAAAAGTTTGTGTCCAAGTAAATTCTAAGTTTTTACCTATTTATTATCAAATAGGATTGTTTATAAGACTCCATAACTTAATGCAAAAAGAGTTAGAAGAATATACAAAGTTCTATAAATTGACCATAAGAGTTGATCATATTGAATATGATGAGGAGAAAGTGGAAAGATACATAAATGGATTAACATTTTCCATACAAGATGAGATTGGTATGATTAAAATTAGAATAATTGAAGAGGTATTTTAGTATGCACTAAAGGTAGAAGAAAATTTTTGCATAGGCAATAAAATAATGTGAGAGGAAGAGGATGATCATCTCATGGAAGAGGACAAATCAATAGTGGTAGATGATAGTACCACAATGGAAGAAGGACAAAAAAGGCAAGAGGGAGAAGCTAGTACATATCAAAATAATAGGGAGGCTAGATATTTCTCAAAGGATGAGGAGGATATGATAGAGGAAGGCGTAGAGGATTCCCCTAAAATTGTTAGAGATGTGGAGAAGCTAGCCATTGGGAATATGAGTGCCCTCAAACACAATAAACTAGTGGGCATAAAAATAAATTCTAGAGCCATGTTACACAATTAGAAGAGAAAAGTGTAGCCTCACTAAAGCACTTGGAGGAACTAGAACAAAGAGAATATCTTATGATGAAAAGGGTTTTATTAAAACCACCAAAGGAGGTGTATGAACCTATGTAAAGGAGGAACTTGTTCAGGATGATTTACAAATTAGGAGACAAGTGTTATGAGGTGAATGTGGATAGTGGAAGCACCAACAACCTAGTGGCAACAAAGATGGTAGAGAAACATGGATTGAAGAGTATGGAGCATTCAAACCCATACAAAGTGTCATGGTTACAAAATGAGTACCAAATTTTGGTAACCTAACAATGTATGATAAACTTTCAAATTGGTTCTTATAAGGATACAATTTTATGTGACATTATGTTTATGAATGCATGCCATATATTCTTGAGAAGACCATGGAAGTTTGATAGAAAGACAGTGCATGATGGTAGGGTGAACACCTACACTATTGGAAAATATGGAAAACATTACACATTAATTCCATTGAAGGATGAAGGAAAAGAGGTGTGAAATAGTTCAAAAGGTTGCATGATCTCTAGAAAATAATTCTTGAAGGAGATGAAGAAAGGACAAACATACTTTAATTTCACTTCTAAACCCATAGAATATGGTATAATGAATAAGATTGAAGACATTCCACACAAAGTGAAGGATTTATTGGAAGAATATATTGAGACTATTTTAGAAGAATTACCTGACAGGTTACCACCAATGAGAAGTATTAGTCATCACATAGACTTCATGCCTGGAACAAGTTTGCCAAACAAGGCAGCTTATAGGATGACACCTACAAAAAATTAAGAGTTAAATACACAAGTCCAAGAGTTATTGGGCAATGGGTTGATTAGGGAAATTTTGATTCCATGTGTAGTATTAGTTGTACTATCACCCGAGAAAGGAGGAGAGTCGCATATGTGTAGGGAATATTGGTAAATAAATATGATCATCATAAAGTATAGGTTTTTATTACCTCTTATAGATGACTTGATGGATTGTTTGATTGGAGCAATTTACTTCATAAATATTGATTTGAAGAGTGGTTAGTATCAAATTCAAATCAAATAAGGGGATAAATGGAAGATTATGTTTAAGACCAAAGGTGGATTGTATCAATGGCTAGTTATATCATTTGGGTTGACAAACACACCTAGAAATTTTATGAGGATGATGAATGAGGTTTTGAAGCAATTTCTTGGTAAGTTTGTGTTGATTTACTAGGATGATATTTTGGTGTTTAGTAAGATGAAGGAAGAACACCTAATTCATCTCAAGTTAGTTTTATGAAATTTAAAAGAGGAGAATTTGTTGGTTAATTTGAAGAAATATTATTTTATGAAGAAGGAATTGGTATACTTGGGTTTTATCATATCCAAATATGGTTTGCAGATAGATCCAAAAAAGGTTAAGGCTATTTTGGAGTGGTCATTACCAAGAAAATGTTTGAAGCCAACAAAAAATCATGGTTTGGTAAATTTTTACAAAAATTTCATCAAAAAATTTATTGTAATTTATGCTCCAATCATGGAAACAATGGAACAAGGTGTACATGAGTTCAAATAGATGAGTGCAGTAGAAAGAAGCCTTCAAATATAGAAGGAGAAAGTCATGGAGCAACTAGTTTTGACATTGCCAAAATTGAACAAGGTTTTTGAGGTAGATTGTGAAGCTAGTGGAACTTCCATTGGAGGATGTTTAAGCCAAGAAGGTAGACTCGTCACCTATTTTAGTGATAAATTGAATGAATCCAAGAGGAAGTATTCATTTTATGATCAGGATTTATATGCCATCGTGAAAGCACTAAAGCGATGGAGACATGACCTATTATCAAAGGAATTTATCTTGTTTACAGATCATCATGCTTTGTAGTTCATTAAAAACCTAAGAAAATTAAACCAAAGACATATGACATGGATGGAGTACCTTCAAATTTACTTATTTATTTTAAAATATAGAAGTGGTAGTTCAAACCGGGTAGTCAATGCTTTGAGGAGAATAAATTTGTTGACGAATGCAATGAATATTGAAGTGGTAGGTTTTGATGCTATGAAGGAGATTTATGTTGATTATTTGGACTTCAAGGAAGCTTGAGCAACTGAAAATGATCCTACTACAAGAGATAGAACACCATGGCTAGAATATCTAATCCAAAAAGGAATATTATTCAAGGGACAATAATTGCATACTAGGGAACTCAATAAAGGAGAACTTGATAAGAGAAAAGAATAGTGGAGGACTTGTTAGAAATTTGAGTAGATAAGACAATGGGACAACTTTTTACAAGTTATTATTGGCCAAGAATGAGTATGAATATAAGAATATTTGTGTAGTATTGTCAATTTTATCAAACATGCAAAATGGAGAAGTCAAAACACTAGGTTGCATCAACCATTACCACTACTAGAAACGCCATGGGAGGATATTAGTATGGATTTTGTCCTTTAATTTCCTTGAATATAAAAGGGGAATGATTTAATTTTTGTTTTTGTTGGTAGGTTTTCGTAGATGACACATTTCATACCTTGCAATAAAATAAATGATGCTACTCATACTGCTAATTTGTTATTTTGAGAAGTCGTAATACTACATGGTTTATCGAAAAGCATTGTGTTAGATAGATATGCGAAGTTTGTAGATCGCTTTTGAAGTATATTATGGAAGAATTTGGGAACAATATTGAGGTATAGTTCAACTTATCACTTGTAATTAGATGGACAAGCTAAAGTTATGAATATAAGCCTTGGGTATCTACTATGGAGTCTAATTAGAAAGAAGTCAAATATGTCAGATACCATATTAGCAAAGGTAAAATTTGTGTATAACAATTTAGTAAATAGAAGTACAAGCAAGAGTTCATTTCATGTTATGTATGGAAATCATCACAAAGTAGTAGATGAGCTGTAGAGTACAACTGATTTGCAAAAACCTAGTGCTAGAGTAGAGGACTTTACTGAATATATGCAAGATTTACATTATGAAGTGAAGGCCAAATTGGAAAAGAATAATGTAAAATACAAGCAACGTGCTGACATAAAGCATTGTACATAAGAAGTTCAAGTTAGATATTTGGTTTTGACACTTTTGCATAAGGAAATATTCCCAAAGGATAATTACAATAAGCTCAATTGAAAGAAGATCAGACCTTGTAATTTTTGAAGAAGTTTATGGTCAATGCCTATGAAATTAAACTCTCGAAAGGAGTAGATATTTTACCAGTATTTAATGTGGTAGATTTGTATCCATAGTATGTTAAGCCTTCAAATAATATAGAAGATATCACATCTGATTTTCCAATTGAAGAGTGGATAACACCGTTGCCAAAAAAGCAACAGGATAAAATTGAGGCAGTAATAGACTCTAGAGTGGCCAAGAGGATGATAAACAAGGTATATTATGAATATTTGAATAATCAACTAGTTGAAGTGGAAACATGGATGAATGCTTCCAAGAATTCTAAATACAAATCTTGGTTATGGACTTTGAAAATGTTCATGAGATTCACTCATGAAATATTTCCTCTTACTCAATGATTATTATGTGGGAGCATATGCCAATTACAAATAACATTCAATGAACCATTTAACCACCCAAAAATAATGCATAAGGGAGGAAGCAAAATTGGAATCTATGAGATAGCAGATATAGAGAAAAGTAAAAAACAGACAAAGAAATTGAAGAGGAAGATGAAGAGATTGGTAGGGAAAGGAGAGGAAAAAATAAACTCGAACAATAATTTTTAAGAATAAGAATAAAAAGAAGAAGATTTAGAAAAAACATTTCTGATTGCCCTAAAAGATTATTCATGTTTTGTTGTCTTGTACTAGCTTGCTAATAAATAAAATGCATCTACCTTTGAACTATCTTGTTTTTGTGTGGATGAAAAATGTTTAGAGTTGTTAAAATTTACATTAGTTAACCTTGTGTTTTCAGGTTATAATTCTACAAGAGTTGTTAAATATGACTATAGTCTAAGGGTGTTGTTCAAAGGAGATAACCTTGGTTGTCATCCAAGAGCTTGATATATAAGTAAAGACACTGAAAGATTAAAATCATGTATAGTATGATGTGTGATTACCGTTCATTGGAGTTTACCATCCAATATGAAAATCCTTTTCCATTATAGAAATGTCATCTTAACTAAGGCCATCTTGAGGCATTCGTATTAAAATAATGTCATCCTCAACATTGTCATCTTATGCATTTAGAGTATCATCAAAAAATGTCATCTTGTGGGTTAGTCATACAACTAAACTTCAGTAAAAATTGTACAATCCATTCCTTGTTCAATAAAATTATCATACAATCAAAGTGTCATACAATAAAATTATCATACAAGGAGGAACATTGGGACGTACAAGGATGATCTACGTATGATAAAAAAGACACTATTGTACGAAGAAATATTTATAGTCTGGTTATCTGCATCATCAAATTATAGATCAAGTTGTTCTTATTTATGCTAAAAATTGCTAATGCTTGCTTGAAATCTTCAATGTCATTGTCATTATCGTTTCTCTTATTGTTTTTGTTTAGTTCTATAAACTCTTCAAATTCAACAAATCTAATGTCATTGATTTGCACTTCTTGACCATAGCATGTAGCTCCTTTCTCCTAACTTGATTTCTAAATTTTAGGATGATGAAATTAAGTTTTATATAAGAAATCTTTCCATCATCATTGGATTTGAAGCTCTTGAATATATTTCTAGTTCAATAATTCCAAAATAAGGAAGAGTTTGAGCTAGATAGTATATTACAAAGGAGTAGTAACTACAACAGTTCTTTATGTTCTAGAGGTAATTTTAGTTTCCTACCTATAATGAAAGTTGAGTATGTTTGTAAAGATAGAATCCATCCAATCTAAACTTCCATGTCATTAATCATGTGCATACATTTCTTTATGATGCTTCTGTCTTGAAGTTCTTAACATTATTTCAAGTTAGAGATGGAGTTATTATTGTCTACATTGAACATCATCAATACTTACTTGACATCTTCAATATCACTATCATTATCATTTTTCTTCTTGTTAATTTTATTTAGTTCTACAAACTTTTCAAATTCGATGAACCTATTACTGTGAACTTCCATCTTCACTCCATTCTTGTAACTTAGTTTCTCAATTCTAACATGATAATACCAAAACTTACATAAAATAAAAAAAAATCTAAACGATTTCTAAATCTTCAATAATTTAAAACTAAAATGAATTTAAATTAGACAAAATATATTAGAGAGTACAGCCATAAGGGAGGAAGCAAAATTGGAATCTATGAGATAGCAGATATAGAGAAAAGTAAAAAACAGACAAAGAAATTGAAGAGGAAGATGAAGAGATTGGTAGGGAAAGGAGAGGAAAAAATAAACTCGAACAATAATTTTTAAGAATAAGAATAAAAAGAAGAAGATTTAGAAAAAACATTTCTGATTGCCCTAAAAGATTATTCATGTTTTGTTGTCTTGTACTAGCTTGCTAATAAATAAAATGCATCTACCTTTGAACTATCTTGTTTTTGTGTGGATGAAAAATGTTTAGAGTTGTTAAAATTTACATTAGTTAACCTTGTGTTTTCAGGTTATAATTCTACAAGAGTTGTTAAATATGACTATAGTCTAAGGGTGTTGTTCAAAGGAGATAACCTTGGTTGTCATCCAAGAGCTTGATATATAAGTAAAGACACTGAAAGATTAAAATCATGTATAGTATGATGTGTGATTACCGTTCATTGGAGTTTACCATCCAATATGAAAATCCTTTTCCATTATAGAAATGTCATCTTAACTAAGGCCATCTTGAGGCATTCGTATTAAAATAATGTCATCCTCAACATTGTCATCTTATGCATTTAGAGTATCATCAAAAAATGTCATCTTGTGGGTTAGTCATACAACTAAACTTCAGTAAAAATTGTACAATCCATTCCTTGTTCAATAAAATTATCATACAATCAAAGTGTCATACAATAAAATTATCATACAAGGAGGAACATTGGGACGTACAAGGATGATCTACGTATGATAAAAAAGACACTATTGTACGAAGAAATATTTATAGTCTGGTTATCTGCATCATCAAATTATAGATCAAGTTGTTCTTATTTATGCTAAAAATTGCTAATGCTTGCTTGAAATCTTCAATGTCATTGTCATTATCGTTTCTCTTATTGTTTTTGTTTAGTTCTATAAACTCTTCAAATTCAACAAATCTAATGTCATTGATTTGCACTTCTTGACCATAGCATGTAGCTCCTTTCTCCTAACTTGATTTCTAAATTTTAGGATGATGAAATTAAGTTTTATATAAGAAATCTTTCCATCATCATTGGATTTGAAGCTCTTGAATATATTTCTAGTTCAATAATTCCAAAATAAGGAAGAGTTTGAGCTAGATAGTATATTACAAAGGAGTAGTAACTACAACAGTTCTTTATGTTCTAGAGGTAATTTTAGTTTCCTACCTATAATGAAAGTTGAGTATGTTTGTAAAGATAGAATCCATCCAATCTAAACTTCCATGTCATTAATCATGTGCATACATTTCTTTATGATGCTTCTGTCTTGAAGTTCTTAACATTATTTCAAGTTAGAGATGGAGTTATTATTGTCTACATTGAACATCATCAATACTTACTTGACATCTTCAATATCACTATCATTATCATTTTTCTTCTTGTTAATTTTATTTAGTTCTACAAACTTTTCAAATTCGATGAACCTATTACTGTGAACTTCCATCTTCACTCCATTCTTGTAACTTAGTTTCTCAATTCTAACATGATAATACCAAAACTTACATAAAATAAAAAAAAATCTAAACGATTTCTAAATCTTCAATAATTTAAAACTAAAATGAATTTAAATTAGACAAAATATATTAGAGAGTACAGCCATAAGGGAGGAAGCAAAATTGGAATCTATGAGATAGCAGATATAGAGAAAAGTAAAAAACAGACAAAGAAATTGAAGAGGAAGATGAAGAGATTGGTAGGGAAAGGAGAGGAAAAAATAAACTCGAACAATAATTTTTAAGAATAAGAATAAAAAGAAGAAGATTTAGAAAAAACATTTCTGATTGCCCTAAAAGATTATTCATGTTTTGTTGTCTTGTACTAGCTTGCTAATAAATAAAATGCATCTACCTTTGAACTATCTTGTTTTTGTGTGGATGAAAAATGTTTAGAGTTGTTAAAATTTACATTAGTTAACCTTGTGTTTTCAGGTTATAATTCTACAAGAGTTGTTAAATATGACTATAGTCTAAGGGTGTTGTTCAAAGGAGATAACCTTGGTTGTCATCCAAGAGCTTGATATATAAGTAAAGACACTGAAAGATTAAAATCATGTATAGTATGATGTGTGATTACCGTTCATTGGAGTTTACCATCCAATATGAAAATCCTTTTCCATTATAGAAATGTCATCTTAACTAAGGCCATCTTGAGGCATTCGTATTAAAATAATGTCATCCTCAACATTGTCATCTTATGCATTTAGAGTATCATCAAAAAATGTCATCTTGTGGGTTAGTCATACAACTAAACTTCAGTAAAAATTGTACAATCCATTCCTTGTTCAATAAAATTATCATACAATCAAAGTGTCATACAATAAAATTATCATACAAGGAGGAACATTGGGATTTACAAGGATGATCTACGTATGATAAAAAAGACACTATTGTACGAAGAAATATTTATAGTCTGGTTATCTGCATCATCAAATTATAGATCAAGTTGTTCTTATTTATGCTAAAAATTGCTAATGCTTGCTTGAAATCTTCAATGTCATTGTCATTATCGTTTCTCTTATTGTTTTTGTTTAGTTCTATAAACTCTTCAAATTCAACAAATCTAATGTCATTGATTTGCACTTCTTGACCATAGCATGTAGCTCCTTTCTCCTAACTTGATTTCTAAATTTTAGGATGATGAAATTAAGTTTTATATAAGAAATCTTTCCATCATCATTGGATTTGAAGCTCTTGAATATATTTCTAGTTCAATAATTCCAAAATAAGGAAGAGTTTGAGCTAGATAGTATATTACAAAGGAGTAGTAACTACAACAGTTCTTTATGTTCTAGAGGTAATTTTAGTTTCCTACCTATAATGAAAGTTGAGTATGTTTGTAAAGATAGAATCCATCCAATCTAAACTTCCATGTCATTAATCATGTGCATACATTTCTTTATGATGCTTCTGTCTTGAAGTTCTTAACATTATTTCAAGTTAGAGATGGAGTTATTATTGTCTACATTGAACATCATCAATACTTACTTGACATCTTCAATATCACTATCATTATCATTTTTCTTCTTGTTAATTTTATTTAGTTCTACAAACTTTTCAAATTCGATGAACCTATTACTGTGAACTTCCATCTTCACTCCATTCTTGTAACTTAGTTTCTCAATTCTAACATGATAATACCAAAACTTACATAAAATAAAAAAAAATCTAAACGATTTCTAAATCTTCAATAATTTAAAACTAAAATGAATTTAAATTAGACAAAATATATTAGAGAGTACAGCCATAAGGGAGGAAGCAAAATTGGAATCTATGAGATAGCAGATATAGAGAAAAGTAAAAAACAGACAAAGAAATTGAAGAGGAAGATGAAGAGATTGGTAGGGAAAGGAGAGGAAAAAATAAACTCGAACAATAATTTTTAAGAATAAGAATAAAAAGAAGAAGATTTAGAAAAAACATTTCTGATTGCCCTAAAAGATTATTCATGTTTTGTTGTCTTGTACTAGCTTGCTAATAAATAAAATGCATCTACCTTTGAACTATCTTGTTTTTGTGTGGATGAAAAATGTTTAGAGTTGTTAAAATTTACATTAGTTAACCTTGTGTTTTCAGGTTATAATTCTACAAGAGTTGTTAAATATGACTATAGTCTAAGGGTGTTGTTCAAAGGAGATAACCTTGGTTGTCATCCAAGAGCTTGATATATAAGTAAAGACACTGAAAGATTAAAATCATGTATAGTATGATGTGTGATTACCGTTCATTGGAGTTTACCATCCAATATGAAAATCCTTTTCCATTATAGAAATGTCATCTTAACTAAGGCCATCTTGAGGCATTCGTATTAAAATAATGTCATCCTCAACATTGTCATCTTATGCATTTAGAGTATCATCAAAAAATGTCATCTTGTGGGTTAGTCATACAACTAAACTTCAGTAAAAATTGTACAATCCATTCCTTGTTCAATAAAATTATCATACAATCAAAGTGTCATACAATAAAATTATCATACAAGGAGGAACATTGGGACGTACAAGGATGATCTACGTATGATAAAAAAGACACTATTGTACGAAGAAATATTTATAGTCTGGTTATCTGCATCATCAAATTATAGATCAAGTTGTTCTTATTTATGCTAAAAATTGCTAATGCTTGCTTGAAATCTTCAATGTCATTGTCATTATCGTTTCTCTTATTGTTTTTGTTTAGTTCTATAAACTCTTCAAATTCAACAAATCTAATGTCATTGATTTGCACTTCTTGACCATAGCATGTA